>CM029407.1:35183086-36676658 GCA_017139565.1 Luffa aegyptiaca | reverse complement strand
ATCGTTTAAGTTTGCAAACCTTTTGCTCTTCACCCTGGACTATAAATCCCTCTGGTTGAGCCATATAGATAGTCTCTTCAAGATTGCCGTTCAAAAAGGCTGTCTTGACATCCATTTGCCAAATTTCATAATCATAGTATGTGGCAATGGATAAGAGTATTCTAATCGACTTAAGCATGGCAACAGGGGAAAAAGTTTCTTCATAATCCACTCCTTCCCGCTGGGTAAAACCCTTTGCCACAAGTCGAGCCTTAAAGGTTTGAACCTTACCAGCTTGGTCTCGTTTTCTTTTTTAGATCCATTTACAACCAATAGGTTTTACCCCATCCGGTTGTTCTACAAGTTCCCAGACCGAATTGAAGTACATTGACTCCATTTCGAGATCCATGGCTTTGATCCACTGGTCCTTATCAATATCATTCATTGCCTGATTAAAGGACAATGGATCCTCTATACCATCATCAGATATGATGGTTTGAGTTTCTGTTAAACCCATGTAGCGGTCGGGTTGTATTATAACCCTCCCACTATGTCGAGGCTCTCTCACTATTTGAGATGGATGTGTTTGATCAACAACTTTTGATGGACCAGCTTGATCTACAACTTTTGTAGATTCTTTTGTAGTTTTTCTTGAAATCTCATCTAATACTAGTTTACTGCGAGGTCGATAAACTTTTATGTGATCTTCCTCAAGGAAAGTAGCGTTTGTCGATACAATCACTTTGTTATCCTGAGGGTCGTAAAATAGACCACCTTTCGTTTCTTTTGGATATCCCACAAACAGGCACAGTTTTGAACGTCGTTCCAATTTCGTTGGGTTTTGCACCAACACGTGTGCTGGGCATCCCCAAATTCTAAAGTGACGTAAACTACCTTTACGCCCTTTCCATAGCTCATAAGGTGTTTCAGAAACACTTTTAGAGGGAACCATGTTCAAAATGTATACGGCAGTCTCAACTGCATATCCCCAGAACGAATCAGGCAACTGAGCATAGCTCATCATTGATCGAACCATGTCTAACAGAGTTCGGTTTCTCCTCTTTGATACACCATTTTGTTGTGGTGTAGCAGGGGCTGAGAGTTGAGACGTAATTCCATGTTCTATCAAATAGTCTTGGAATTGTAAGTCCATATATTCTCCAGCTCGATCTGATCGTAGTGTTTTAATCGTTTTACCTAATTGGTTCTCAACCTCAGTCTTGTACTCCTTGAACTTTTCAAGGGCTTCAGACTTATGATGCATTAGGTAAAGGTAGCCATACCTTGAATAATCATCAATGAAGCTGACGAAATATTCATACCCTCCTCGTGCTTTGACATTCATAGGACCACAGAGATCCGAGTGCACGAGTTCTAAGGGTTCTTTGGCCCTATAACCTTTTTCCGAAAAAGGTCGTTTTGTCATTTTTCCTTCGAGGCAGGACTCACATGGTGGTAATGAGTCATCTTCTAACTGATTTAGTAGTCCACTCTTTACCAATCTTTCAATCGTATTGCGATTTATGTGGCCGAATCTCAAGTGCCAAAGATAGGTATTCGGAGAAACTTTTCGCCTTTTGTTTTGAGTTTCCGCTACTTTAAACATTTCCATATTAAAAATAGCTTTAACTTGAATTGGCCTTAACACGTATAAGTTGCTTTCAAATTTTGCAGAACATATATGCATACCTCTTTTGTTAACAAACACTTTATTAATATCAAAAGATACTTGGTATTCATGTTCAATCAAACAAGAGATAGAAATTAAGTTCCTTTTTATATCGGGAACGTACAAGACATTTTCAAGTAATAAAATCCTATCTCCAAAAGACAACTTGAGAGTTCCAGAAGCTTTGGCTGAGACGACCTCTCCAGTTCCAACTCTGAGAGTTACTTCGCCATCTGCCAGCATATGCCAGGAACTAATTTCCTGTAAAGAAGAGCATACATGGTTAGTCGCTCCTGAATCTAATATCCAGGCAGAGCTATCATGCTCAACTAAACATGTTTCGATAACGAGCAAATCATATTTACCTTGTTTTTCCTTTTCAGCCTTCTTTTCCGCAAGGTACTTAGGACAGTTGCGTTTCCAATGTCCGTCTACATTACAATGGAAACACTTTCCTTTATTTGCAGCTTTTGCCTTGCCTCCCATTGGAGCTTTTCCTTTCCCTTTTACCTTATTTTTCTTCATCTGAATACTCTTATTCTTTGAAGTGGAAGGTCCAAACTTTGTTCTTGAGGAAGATCCCTTTTGGAACCTCTTGGTTGTGGCAACATTTCCCTCCCCTTCATGTCCCCTCTTAGTGAGACTTTGGTAAGTATGGAGCTCGTTTAGCAAAGTAGTCAGGTTAAAGTCTATTTTGTTCATGACAGCGTTTGTCCTGAACTGAATGAAGCTCTTCGGAAGAGACTCCATTATGAAACATACTTGACTACCCTCGTCAATTGTAGCACCGTTTACTTCAGCAATGTTAAACTGAACCATCATGTTCAAAACATGTTCCCTAACTGAAGCACCTTCCTTCATTCGGGAATTGTAAATATTCTTGAGAGCTTCGTGCCAAATTTGTGAGGACGGTTGTCCAAACATACCTTGCAACGAAGTCATGATCTCCCTCGCGGTGACCATCCTCTCGTGCTTTTTTGACAAGACATCTGAGATGCTTGCTAAGATATAGACCCTTGCCTTTTCATTTGCGCGAGTCCATTTCTCATATGCTTCCCGAACAATTCGGTTTGTCGACGAGCCAGGGTTAGGTGGACACTCTTCGGTAAGGACAAATCTAAGATCCTCGATTACTAGTATTGTGTTCAGATTAGACTTCCAAGTTCCATAGTTATCCCCGTTAAGCTTATCCGAAGCGAGTAATCGTACTAGTGAGCTAGACATGCTGAAAAATTAAACAAAGCTATTAGAAATTGCTTATTAACCATTTTTAGATAAAATCCAATCAGGTTTTAGCAAAAGTAATAATGTACCCAGGATTATTATTTTGCAACGACACTTTAGTGAGTTAGAGCAACCGCTACCGAGGGGCAGTCAATTACTCCTTCACCAAACCAAGACGTTCTTGACTAAATACTAATCCCAGAATAACTCTTATTCCTATAGTGCTTTAGTTATCGTTACATTTGGTCAGGAATATACTAACACTTAGTAATCCTTGTAAGTGTGACCCGCCGTTTTAAGATTACAGAGAACGGCCCCAACAATGCTACCGAATGGAAAAGCTAATGTTGGAAATGGTCCTAAGTAATCCTATCCATCTCTGGAGTTTGCGTTGTTCCGATCTCCATGTTACAACCCTCCGAATGGTTAGTAGCTCCAGGGCATACAAGCAGGCGTAACATGGAAATCTCACGGTGCAACCTAACGGAGGAGACCGCAGGATGTGTTGACACACTTCCTTCACTCACTTACTATAAATACTTTCTCCATTCACCTTGTTATTGATTTGTGCAAACACCTTCCGAATGGAGCAGTTGAGTTATAATCAACACGAGGCCAAGCATAAATCTCACCTTGTGAACAAAAGGGAGAACGTGAAAGGGAAATGGATTTGATATATCACTCCCCTCCCACTAAGTATTTTAAACTGTTTTGGGTATACTTATACTTAGGAGAATTCCGGCTAATTGAATAACCCTAAGTCTAAGTTCATTTAAACTTACGATGTCTAGGTGATAACGATTAAAACCTCACATCACACACGTGCATGCTCATAAAACTGGGTTAACTTTAACTCAAGAACCGACTCGAAGCCCAGGTAGGAGGTGTTCCGTAAACTGTCAACTTAAATACCTCCAACCTTAGACAGCATCTCGTCGGGTGAGTTCTCTTGTAACCTATGTTTTACAAGCTTACCGACCTATTTGAATCTAATTGAAATCGATCGAGAGTTGGATCAAATTAACCCTAAGTGAGCATGCACCTTTTTCTTTGTTATAGATTTTAAATTTCTATGTGATTTATAACAATTATAAATCTAAACTATAACAAACTTGCCTTTTGAATATAACTCTTATACACAAAATTCTAAGGAAATTTCATGCTTCATGCTAGGTTAATTTTATCTTTTGATTAATATAACTTTTATATCAATTAATCAATTTTAATTAACCATTCAAGCATGAATCTCCCTAAATCAATACAACATTTATATCAATTTAAACATGAAATTTCCCTCATGCATTTGAACTATTAATAACACTTATTAAAAATGAATGAACATGCTTTCCTATGGTGGGATTTTAAACTATATGGCATGCTCATAATGCACATACATTTAATCCAATTAAACCATACATTCTCAATGCATAAAAGAAATTAAATCAAGCTAAAATGGAATGGTTTGGCAATTTAAAACAAACAATCAACTAATTATTACAATAATAATCAATAAAATTGCTTGTGATGATCTCGAGCTTTACGAACCAACCCGAACCAACCCACCATGGAGTGAACCGACCTTCAAATATGTGTAAATAAGCTGCAGCAGACCGAACCGGACCCCAACAAAAGCAGCTGAACCGAACCGGTCTGGAAAAGAAGAAGAAAAAAAAAAAACTGCTGCTGGAATTT
Source organism: Luffa aegyptiaca (assembly GCA_017139565.1). Classification (NCBI taxonomy): domain Eukaryota; kingdom Viridiplantae; phylum Streptophyta; class Magnoliopsida; order Cucurbitales; family Cucurbitaceae; genus Luffa; species Luffa aegyptiaca. The sequence continues at coordinate 36,672,094 of CM029407.1, read as the reverse complement.
TCCTTTTCTGCTGCGTCTTCTCCGGTTTTTCTTCGATTTTACAGCCTATATGGACTCTAATGACTCTATAAAAATTACAGACTATAGTACACACATTAACGCTCTTACATATCCGAGCAATTACAATTTCATGAAGGTTTGAATGCTCAAAAAATTGCCAAACCAGAACACTTCCATTTTAGCACACAGAAAATTCAATTTCAAAATGGTACCCACCAAAGCAAAATTAAAACGAATTAAGTGCTCTAATCATGCTCTGATACCAATTGAAGGTGTTCATATAACACATGAGGAAGCAATTGAAGATCGAAAGCACTTAAGACATTCAATTTTACTCCTAAAGCATGCATGTTCTAGAAAGGGTAGAAAAGAGAGTAAATGAGTACCAACCTCTTTGATGCTCACTTGTAAGGAACTCCTTGTGATATTATCTTTCTCCAACTTCTCTTGGACAACCTTTAGTGTCTTCCCTACTATTCTCTTCAGCCTAGAAAGACTTGTGGGAGTCTATAGAAGAAAGAAATAGGAAGGGAATACTTGATGGTACAAGCTTTTGGAAGGAGATGAAATGAGAGAGAATTTGAGGGAGAAAATTTGCAGAAAATTTGCAGCATAACACTAAATGAAAGCTTGCCCCTCTTGAATCTAAGTCAAGCCCCTTTTATAGACCTCTCCCATGCAAAGACAAGCTTCATGACACTTAGCCACATGGTCAAGATGCAACTCAAAGTGGATTCTAGGTGTCTACTTCACAACACATGCATCTAATGCATGTTTGTGTTGTTTTCCACTATGTATCATTATGCAAGAGTGGAAAAACAACTAAATCCACTATGAATTGAATCCTAATTGTGAATTTTCAGCTTTCAATTCATTTCAAATTCAATTCAAAATTGAGATTGATTTCTAGGCAATTAATTGGGACATTTCCAAGTAATTTTGATATGATTAATCCAATTAATCTTTATCACCTAATGCCATGAATTATATATGATTCCTAATACATATATAGTATTTAAAACACTTTTAAATACCTTATCTCTCAATTCCTAATTTAATTCATAATTAAATCATTGTGTCGAACACGTTTTACGATAAAACCCTATTTCCCGTTTTTGAACGATTCAAAGATTCCTATCAATATGTTCTAGGCTTTAATCCGATATGAGCCAGTAGAGGGACCTAATGGACCTATAGATCATGGGCTCCAACGATTCAAGGCTAACCGACTAATCTCATTATCTAAGCTAGCCAACATTCGTTAACTACCGGGACACTCCACTATAGCCCGATAGTTGCACTCCCCTCACTATAGATATATTTCCGTCCACTTGATTTAACCATGTTTAGTAAGTCGTTCCTTCACAGGTTGTTCGTGGCTATAGCTAGGTCAAATAACCGTTTCACCCCTATAGTACTTCTTGTTCCTTAAGTTCCACTAATCCTCTAATGAACAATCGGCTTGCGGTCCAACCATCAAACCTAAGTCCCTCTCGATCTAACAAGAGGGTGGGGCCCCTTGTTCAAGTCCTGGAGTTAGTACTTAAGAGAACAACCTCTCTGCTATCCCTGAAATGGGTAGGAGTGAATTCCGTCTTGCGAAACTATGTCCCCAGCTATCTATTCGATCTTATCCCTAAAATGGTAGGCTTGTCGAGTCGGCGATGCTGGCCACTCTCACCCATGCAGATCAAATGATAATCTCGCATAAACAGGAGTTCATAGATAGCTCAGGATTAAGAACGAGTTACCTAGGTCATCTATGAGAAATAGTCAGTTTCTTCAGTAAACGACGTTATAAAGAGAAAGTGACTTATTTCGTGGTCCAGTCTTATGCAAACTCATTGCATAGGACGCCCCCACTCGCATGTCACCACATGAACGATTTAGGATCTCATCGTTTGTACTTAATACAAAGTGGGTCGCGTCCATAGTGTCTCCAGGATAAGGTACCCAACCTTATCCTTATACTATAGACTATTTTGACTATAAACTTGAACTTGATCCTATGATATGTCACTACATATAGTTCAAGTATTCATTTTATAGCCAAGGATCTTAGTTTATTGGATTTAGGTTATTCATTCGCAATTTACATATTCAATAACATCTTTTACTGAATAACTTCAATAACGTCTTTATTGGAAATAGAATATGTTTAATGATTTACAAACTACGAGTTTATAGGACATTAAACCCAACACGATGTACGTTAAGGATTTGTGCGGCTTGGTTTGTTTGAATCATCGGTTGTGAATTCAGAGAGAAGCAATTTAGCTTTATGGTTAGTGTTTTTTTTCTTTCATTTTATCACGCAGTTCAAGGTTGTTTGACCGGTTCTTGATTCGATTCTTGCTTTCTTTGACCGGTTCGTTCTGAATTTGACTCTCAGTTTGTGCGGTTGGAAGTAATTTTGGGCCAGTTCAAGCAGTTTTCAGTACGTTTCAGCTCGGTTCTTGATGGTTTCAAGGGTTTGGACCCGTTTCAAGGCTAATTTGGGCTGCTTCACGGTTAGATTGGGAATTTTTAGATTAATTATTGTAATTTTTCTTATGTTTTTTGTCCTAGGATGCCAAAAACCCATCTTCTTAGCTATTTATTTTCTTTATGAATGTCATATAGTTTAAAATCCCACCATAGGTGAAGCATATTCATGCATATTTATTATTATAAATGTTATAATGTATGAAATATGTATGAGTTTTATTTTCATGAATGTTTAATATAAAGTGTTATATTAAATGGATGAAAATTGAGAAGCATCGAGCATGCAATTACTTTAGTAAAAATATAAGAGTTATATTTATGAAAGTAATTTGTATGTCTTATTTATTTGCATGAGCAATTAATATAAAGTGTTGTGTTAATGTATGAAAATGTGAATGCTTATTTTAATTTTCCTGGGTAATTAATTTAAGAGTTAGATTAATTAAAGAAAATTAATTTGCATTGAACATGAAATTATTTTAGTTTAAAAATATAAGAGTTATATTTATATAAGTAATTAACATGGTTAATTAGTTTTCATTCGCTATTAATATAAATGTTATGTTGATGTATGAAAATGGTAATGCTTAATTTTAATTTTATTGGGTAATTAATTTAAGAATTAGGTTAATTAAAAATGAAATTAAATTGCATTGAGCATGACATTACCTTAGTTTAGTATAAACGTTATATTATTGTATGTCATGTATGCTAATGTATGGTGTTATAAATTAATTAGAATTTGATTGTTAATTTATTCACCATAGTAGTATGTTATATGGTTAACTCATTAAAATTTATAATAGTTATAAAATTAATGAATAGAAACAGTTAACTTGTAACAAAGAATTGCATGCAAACATAGGATCTTAGGAAAAATGGATTAATTTTAAAATGTTTAAAATTAATTAGACCTAAGATCACGTTTCTAATAGGATTAGAATTATTCTTACTTAGAATTAAAAATAGTTTTAATTGACTAATTAGGAAAAACATTACTATGATTATAAGGGAAATCCACCGGTTAAGTTCTGTCTAAGGTTCGGGGTACTTAAAATGACAGTTTACGGAACACCTCCTACCTAGGAACTAACCCGGACTGGAGTTGAATTAATCATAGTTAAATGTTAGCATGCAATGTCACTAGGTTTGTTAAAAGAATTTAATACACATAGATCTTTAGAGTAAAGACTTTACATTACTATGGTTATAAGGGAATTCTCTCGGTGAAGTTCTGTCTAAGGCTGGGTGATATGAACCAAGATGTCTTGTGTTATGCCAAAAACATATTCAAAATTAAGCTGCATTACATGAAGTCAAATGTCAATAAAGTTGAAGTCAACAAGCATTGAAGAAACTCAAGTTGTATTGAATGAACTCAACTACATGTCAAGTTCATTTAGTGTAAGTCAAGCATCAACGATGGAACCATACTTTAAGCTACTTCAATCTACATCAAGTAGAGCTTCATTTATACTTTGGGAGGTTACAAGACATAGTTTGTTGATGGGATTTTCAATTCTCGGATTTAAGGGAGTTTCCATGTAATTTTCAGTTTTTAAGTTTTGTTATCAATGTTTTAGGTTACATTTAGTTAATGGCTGATTATGGTCATAAAGTTGGAATGTTACAACTCTTGAAATGCCTCATGGAAGGTCTAGAGTTCAATTTTAAGGCTATATAATGCTATGTAATTCCACTATAAAAAGAAGACTTGGAAATGTAGTAAAAAGAGCCTTTGAGCTTTTCTTTTAGCCTAGAGCTAAGTTTCTTTGCAATTCTATGTAGTTTAGGTTGCATGTTGAGAATCATTCAAGCTTGACTTGATCAATCATGCTTGTGGAGTGATTCGAATCTCAAACAAGTTTTCTTGCCTTGAGATATTTGATCGACAAGGTAATCCGGTTTTTACTTTCCTTGGGTTGATTTTCAAATCGGTTTTGGGGTTTTCAGTTATGTGATCTAAAGGTCTTGTTTTTCAGCAAGGTTGTTAGATCCATTTCCTTGGAGTTTCACAACACTTGGTATCAGAGCTGCTTGGATTCATAACATTTGGTATCAGAGCTTTAGGCTCAAGATCGGATATATGTTTCCTTTGCGTTTCTCATTTTCTGGTTATTTTTTTTAATCTGTTCAGTTTTTGTAATCTGTCTAAACGCTCCGAAAACTCATATTTCCGCAGGGTATTTCATCTTAATGTCTTCTATGATATTGTAGATATTTGTGTAAGCTACAACTTTGCCTTCTTCGTGAATTTCTAATTCAATTGTCTTGAGGGTGAAACATCTGATCTTTTACAATCTGTTCTGGAAAACTGCTATACCCGAGAAAGTGTGTTCTTTTTTTGTTCATGTTATGTTTTGCCTCCAAAGCCTTATAGATTCAAATTGCATTGCTATAAATTCATCAATTGTGTTTTAATATGGCTTTTCACTTGCTGATTATATCAGTTACATATTCAATTTAAGCAAGGGTTGGTTGTTATGCATTAAATATGGACAGTTACATTTTTTCTCATGGAATTTTCCAGCCATTAGTTTAAGATTGTAACTCCTTTGTTTAAAGTCTAGCCAATGGTCTTAAATTCGGTCTTCCACTTTCCAAAGTGTTATAAATCAACCATACACTTGCATTCAATATTGACAGAATTCCATCCTCCATATTCTCACATTCTGTCCATTTATTTCTCTCATTTCACAATTATAATTTGGAATCCTTCTAGGTTTCGCCTGTTTGATATATGCTTTCAATTACAAGAATTGCAAATTATCTTGGCTTTTCCACTTCCAATATCGAGAGATGAGAATGCGAGTTCATACCGAGTGATTTGTGAAAACGAGTGCAAACACAAGTGGCCTAAATTTTCATGAGTGTGAGCACATAAAAGAGTGTTGTGAGGTCCTTTGTGTTTTCTTTTCTTAACATATTTTTACAGCAATGTCTCACAAGAAGATTCGAGGACGAATCCTCTTGAAGAAGGGGAGGATGATATGAACCAAGATGTCTTGTGTTATGCCAAAAACATATTCAAAATTACGTTGCATTCAATGAAGTCAAATGTCAATAAAGTTGAAGTCAACTAGCATTGAAGGAACTCAAGTTGTATCGGATGAACTCAACTACATGTCAAGTTCATTTAGTGCAAGTCAAGCATCAATGATGGAACCATACTTCAAGCTACTTCAAACTACATCAAGTAGAGCTTCATTTATACTTTGGGAGGTTACAAGACATAGTTTGTTGATGGGATTTTCAATTCTCGGATTTAAGGGAGTTTCCATGTAATTTTCAGTTTTTAAGTTTTGTTATCAATGTTTTCGGTTACATTTAGTTAATGGCTGATTATGGTCATAAAGTTGGAATGTTACAACTCTTGAAATGCCTCATGGAAGGTCTAGAGTTCAATTTTAAGGCTATATAATGCCATGTAATTCCATTGTAAAAGGAAGACTGGGAAATGTAGTAAAAAGAGCCTTTGAGGTTTTCCTTTAGCCTAGAGCTAAGTTTCTTTGCAATTCTATGTAGTTTAGGCTGCATGTTGAGAATCATTCAAACTTGACTTGATCAATCATGCTTGTGGAGTGATTCAAATCTCAAACAAGTTTTCTTGCCTTGAGATATTTGATCGACAAGGTAATCTAGTTTTTACTTTCCTTGAGTTGATTTTCAAATCGGTTTTGGGGTTTTCAGATTTGAGATCTAAAGGTCTTGTTTTTCAGCAAGGTTGTTAGATACATTTCCTGGGAGTTTCACAACACTGGGGGTACTTAAGATGACGGTTTACGGAACACCTCCTACCTGGGAAGTAACCCGAAAGATGTGTTGAATTAACCATAGTCATGATATCATGCAATGTTGCTAGATTTATTAAAAGGGTTTAATTCACCAAGAACATTGCAGTAAAATCCTCACCATAAATGTTATAATAGGATTAGAATTAGATAGATTGACTTAGCCGAATTTATCTAAGTTAAATAACCCTAAATAAACTGTAGGACATTTTAAGTGGGAGGAAAATTACAAAACGAGATTTAAATCAAGTTTTGCTCCTACGTCCCTATATTCACAACGTGAGGTTCATGCTCGGCTTCGTGTCGCCTTGCGGCCTCCCTTCAGAAAGTTTTTGCACGGATCAATAACAAGGTGAATGGGAAAAATGTCAATAGTAAGTGGGAGCGGGACACGTGTCAACGTATCCCTAGGTCTTCGCCCTTAGTTCGCACCGTGAGAGTCTTATGGTTCTCCTGCGTGTTGTCCTGACGCAACCATCCCTTCGAAGGGCCTGATCATAGGATTCAAAACACCGTGAACTCGTGAATAGGATAAGGATTCTTGGGCTATCACCAACAGTTGTCTTTCCCTTCGATAGCCTGTTGGTGCATGCCTCTGAGATCTAAAAGTGGGAGGGTTACACTTACGGAGATGAGTTAAATGTGTTAACGAATCCTTGACCAAACAACGATAACTAAACACTAACGAAATATGAGTTATTTTGGTGTTAGGGTTTGGTTGAGATTGTCTCAATTCAGAGGAGGAATAGCTGACCACCCTTCGGTGGCTGTTGTTCTAAACCTCTGAAGTGTCGTTGCAAAAACTAATTCAATAGTTTTCTAGGGTTTCTTTGATTGCTTGTGTGTTTTTGCTTAATTTGATCGGATAAGATGTAATGGGTTAGTGTGATAAATATTCAAGTAATTTGTTATTTCAGCAATTCAATAATGAAATATGTGCATTGTCTTAAGCCTATTTAATAAATAACGGTGATTATGCAACAAACTTAAACGATTAATTTGTGGTGAATGATTTAAGATTAGTCTTAATAGAGGAATGTCCTCATGCCCCAAATGTCTAACTCATTAAGAAGTGTTCCTAATAAATATGACATTGGACCTTGCTCAGCCAAAGAAGACTTGTCCAAAGACAGTAAATTTTGATTTACTAGTTTTGGAAGCGTGATTTGTAGAGAATGATGATTATGTCTAAATACTTGATTCAGTGATCACAAATCACGTTTGTTCTTCTTATTAAAAGGAATGAATTCCTGGCAACAACTTGATGTTATTGAAACAACTCTAAAAGTTGGAACTAGAGAGGTTGTCTTGGCTGTAGCAATTGGGAACATTAAGTTATTTTTCCCAGTGGGAGCAAATACATATTATAAGATAATGTGTATGTATTTCCTAAGATTAACAGAAATTTGATTTATGTATCTTATATGCTGGAACTGAAGGATTGGAATTCCATAATTCCGTAAAGCGGAAGCGTGATTGGGACCGATTCGTAATTAATTTTGTTTAATCTAAAATACCAATACATTGGCAATAATATTAGAACTATTCTAAATATATATTAAGGCTAAGCATACAAAAATATTAAGTACCCCCAACCTTAGACAGAACTTTACCTGGGAACTCCGGTATTCCGGGTTAGTTCCCAGGTAGGAGGTGTTCCGTAAACCGTCAACTTAAGTACCCCCAACCTTAGACAGAACTTTACCGGTAGAGTTCCCTTATAATCATAGTAATGTTTGTCCTACTTAGTAGGTTAAAACTATTTTTTTAAAAAAAACTAAGCAAGACTTAATTCTAATCCTATTAGAATTAACGAGATCTTAGGTCTAATTAATTTTAAACATTTTAAAAATAATACATTTACCTATGATCCTATGTTTGCATGCAATCTTTATTATATGTTGACGGTTTCTAATCATCAATTTTTAAACTATTCAAAATTTTAATGATTAGCCCTATAATCATGCATACTATAGTTTTAAAATAATTAACAATCATATTCAAGTTAATATAATAAAACTATATATATATTGCCTTGCATTGCGTGAAATTAATATAACAATTATATTAAACTATGGATGTTTCATGCCCAATGCAACTTTGAATTCCATTATTAATAAATTAACAATTAAAATATTGCCAAAAATGGTTAAATCAAAGTAGCATGCTGCAAACAATTTTATTAAATATAACTATTTATATTTAACTATGTAATTGTATGCATCATGCTTATCCTTTTTCATGATATTAATATAACTCAACTATATATTAAAAACTCATGAAAATAAACCATGCATTTCAATCCATACATTATAACTAATTATAATATAAAATGCATGAGCATGCTTTATTACCTAAGGTGGGATTTTAAATCTAAATGACATCCATAAAGCATTTAAATAGCGTATAAACCGATTAATTGGCCCCTAGGATAAAATAAAGCACATAAATTACAATAATTTAAGCTATTTTATCCTAAAAACATCCTTCTGCAGCTTCAGAACCGGATTAGACCGCACGAACCGACCCGAACTACTTCGAACCGGACCCCAAAATGCCAAAACATGCTTGAACCGTGCAAATAATGCATAAATCGGGTCAAATCTCCTTGAACCAGTCAAACATATCACGAACCGGTGAAAAACTGAAGAACCGCGGAAAAATAAAAATAATTCGACCAAATTGCACAAGACTAGACAAGAACCCCAAACCTCTGGTTTCATAGAAGGCTACTGAAACCAACAAGCAGCTGAATGCTTTTGTGTCATTTATTGGTTTTATATATATATATATATATATATATATATATATATATATATTCCAGCAACCGTTCCAGCAACTTCCAGCAACTGTTCTTCGTGTTTGACTTCAATTTTGGACGTGATTTTCAACGATCTTCATCATGAAACACCCTAGTCTAGACCCGGACTTACAGAGGATAATAGATTTGCAAAATATGCCCAAAAACGCAGGGGCCTTTACATTGAACCATTCAAGAAAACGTAAATCTATGGCCAAATTAATCAAAACCATTTATACGCAAACCATAACATTCATAATGCATAAATCCCACCAAACACAAATTGCAAATTTCAATTTAAAATCAAGAACAACTGAGTTGTCTCTAATACCAATTGAAGGGATAAAAGCCCCACGCAGCGGAAAGTATTACCGAACCTACTCAGAGTCTTAGATTCTAATTGAAATACGAATACAATTTGCAAAATATTACAACAATAAATCTCTATTTAAAGGGCTGTACATAGGCTATAAACATGCTAAAAGATCAACTAGATTGATCCTAGTGATCAAGAATTTCATAGAAAACTTACTTTTGTAGAAAGCCTTGATCAATTCCCCTTTTCTTGCCAATAAGATTGAAAACACAGCAACCCTCTTGTGCGAACACCACCAATCGGCTACACCGGTATATCTCTAATTTTAATAATTAATTAATTCCATAATTAATTAAGTACCCAATTAAATATCACATATTTAATCTTAGGGATTTTATTAAAATTAAAAATAATATGAATCCAATTCATATTAAATTTATTTGAACTCTTTCAAATATTTTCTTTCCTAATAGGAAAAGGTCTCTAATTTTAATAAATAATTAATTAATTCCATGATTAATTAATTACCCAATTAAATATCATATATTTAATCTTAGGGATTTTATTAAAATTAATATGAATCCAATTCATATTAAATTTATTTGAACTCTTTCAAACATTTTCTCTCAAGAATTAATTTTTCAAATTAATTCAAAAATTATATTATAAAGTTTCATAAACTTTATATTATAATGCATCAATATACATTATACGATTCCCCAAATAAATTGAACACTTTCAATTTACAATTTATATTTGTTTGCTTCAAGTCTTTTTACGAGCTACCAGTGGGACCTAATGGACCTACAGATCAGAAGCTCCAACGATACGAGACTAATCGGCTTAAGCTCATTAACCAAGTTAGTCTCCATTCGTTAACTGTGGGTCATTCCACTAAAGACCCTCAGCTGCACTCTTCTCACTGCAGAATATTTATGTGTCCACGGATATCGACCAATACTACAAGTCAGTCCTTCACGTGTGTTCGTATCCCAGCTGGGTCAAATTACCGTTTTACCCCTAGTTTACATCTTTGTCCTTAAGTCCCCAGTGCTCCTCTAACGAACAACCTGTTTGAGGTCCAACCAACAAACAGAAGTCCCTCTCGTGCCATAGAGAGGGTTGGGCCCATTGTTCAAGTCCCGGAGACACCACTTAAGAGAACACACCTCTACTTACCCTAGAGTCGGGAAGGAGTGAATTCCATCTTGTGTGATTATGTTCCCAGCTCCCCACTCGGTATTGTCCCCAAAATGGTAGGCTTATTGAGTCGGCGTGCTGGCCACTCTCACCCATACAAATCAAAGGACAACTCCTCGTGAACAGGAGTCCATAATCCACTCAGGATTGAGACTGAGTTGTCTAGGTCATCCTAGTGAAATAGAAACCAAGCCAACTAACGGTGTTACAGTTAGTGGTTAACTATTTCGCGGTAAGGTCTTATGCAAACTCATTGCATAGGATACCCCCACTCGCATGTCAACTACATGAACTTGTTGGATCATAGCGTTTGTATCATAATACAAAGTGGGCCGTATCCATAGTGTCACCAGGATAAGGTACCCAGCCTTATCCTTGTACTATAGACCTTTTAGGTTGTTACTTGAATATCGATCCCCGTATGTCCCCACATACTAGTTCAAGTTACATACAAACAACCTTGGATCTTAGTTTATTGGATTTGGGTCAAATAGTGCAATATTTAATAATAACATTTTATTGCAGAAACTAACTAACACTTTATTAAACACAAGTATAAAATTTGTTTACATTCACTATCTACAAGTTTTAGGGCATAAAACCCAACAAAAAGAGGTAAAGATAAAAAAAGATTAAAGTTGGAAGAAGTCAAGATCAGCTCAGCCGAGAGCCAGCGTCGGGACGCTTTCATTCCAAATTTGGAGTACGCGCGAAAACGTTATAGCGTCGCAACGCTACGATAAATTTTCAGCCTATAAGTATTTTGCGATTAGGTCAGCCGTGGGGACTTCTTTTGGACGATTTGGAGCCATAAAACAGAGGAAAAAGGTGCTGAGAAAGCTGAAACAAGTGGAGAAAAAGTGGGAATCAAAGCGTGGTTCGTGGGGATCGTAACGGGGACGTGCGGTCTCGACCTACCTAGCGTTTAATTCTCTTTATCCTTTACTTTAGTAGTTTTTATGGCTTATTTAGACTTAGTGTATATCGTAACACGGATTATGTATAGCTAAGTTTAATTCTTAGGGATTGATGTAGCCGTTGGGCACTTTATGGATTGAATTTATGGACTGTTCTTATTGATTTCATTTATGCATAATTGTGTTCTTAATGCTTTCAATTTACCGGCCATAAATTGATTGATTTTTGTGTTTGAATCTAACTTGGGAGAGAGGATTTAGCTTAGAAATCATTATGCATTACTAGCATTTAGCTAGAAATCGGGAGATAATAGTTAATTCTAGAAATCGTTAAAAAGGTTAATCTTAATGCCTTGCATTTTTAATGAATTTAGATAGGGATATCGGGTTCTTTGCATGTGGGAGAATCATGTATGCTCGGGAGAGATATGTGTGATTTTAGTTTTCCAAGATTTATGAATCATAGCATGCCATTAATCCATGAATTAACTTTGCGCCGTTTAAGTTTTTGGGAGCTTGAAACCCAAAGTTCGACCCAATGAGAGTTTTTCATCTTGTTTGGACAAATTTGGTCCAAACTTTGCTCCGTTTGAGTTTTGGAGAGTTTGGAAGTAAAAGTTCGGTCCAATGAGAGTTCTTTAGGTGGTTTGGACGACACAAGGTCCAAACTTTGCGCCGTTTAAGTTTTTGAGAGCTTGAAACCCAAAGTTCGTCCCAATGAGAGTTTTTCATCTTGTTTGGACGATTTTGGTCCAAACTTTGCTCCGTTTATGTTTTGGAGAGTTTCGAAGTCAAAGTTCGGCCCAATGAGAGTTTTTAATGTTGTTTGGACGAACTTGGTCCAAACTTTGCTCCGTTTGAGTTTTGGAGAGTTTGAAACTCAAATTCGGCCCAATGAGAGTTCTTTAGGTGGTTTGGAGGACACATGGTCCAAACTTTGCTCCATTCCAGTTTTTGAGAGCACAAAACCCAAAGTTCGTAGCAATGAGAGTTTTTTATCTTATTTGGACGAACTTGGTCCAAACTTTGCTCCGTTTGAGTTTTGGAGAGTTTAGAACTCAAATTGGGCCCAATGAGAGGTCGTTAAGGTGGTTTCGACGACACATGGTCCAAACTTTGCTCCGTTTCAGTTCTTGAGAGCTCAAAATATAAAGTTCATCCCAATGAGAGTGTTTCATCTTGTTTGGACGAACTTGGTCTAAACTTTGCTATGTTTGAGTTTTGGACAATTTGGTACTCAAATTCGGTCCAATGAGAGTTGTTTAGGTGGTTTGGACGACTTATGGTCCAAACTTTGCTCCGTTTCAGTTTTTTAGACCTCCAAATCCAAAGTTTGTCCCAATGAGAGTTTTTTCATCTTGTTTGGATGAATTTGGTCCAAACCTTGCTCTGTTTGAGTTTTGGAGAGTTTGGAACTAAAATTCGGCCCAATGAGAGTTCTTTAGGTGGTTTGGACGACACATGGTCCAAACTTTGCTCCGTTTCAGTTTTTGAGAGCTCAAAACCCAAACTTCATCCCAATGAGAGTTTTTCATCTTGTTTGGACGAATTTGGTCCAAACTTTGCTCCATTTGAGTTTTGGAGAGTTTGGAACTAAAATTTGGCCCAATGAGAGTTCTTTAGGTGGTTTGGACGACACATGGTCCAAACTTTGTTCCGTTTCAGTTTTCAAGAGCTCAAAATCCAAAGTTCATACCAATGAGAGTTTTTCATCTTGTTTGGACGAACTTGGTCCAAACGTTGCTCCGTTTGAATTTTGGACAGTTTGGTACTCAAATTTGGTAAATGAGAGTTCTTTAGGTGGTTTTGACGACTTATGGTACAAACTTTGCTCTGTTTTCGTTTTTGAGAGCTCAAAACCCAAAGTTCGTCCCAATCAGAGTTTTTAATGTTGTTTGGAAGAACTTGGTCCAAACTTTGCTCCGTTTGAGTTTTGGAGAGTTTGGAATTCAAATTCGGCCCAATGAGAGTTCTTTAGGTGGTTTCGACGACACATGGTCCAAACTTTGCTCCGTTTCAGTTTTTGAGAGCTCAAAACACAAAGTTCGTCCCAATGAGAGTTTTTCATCTTGTTTGGACGAATTTGGTCCAAACTTTGCTCTGTTTAAGTTTTGGAGAGATTGGAAGTCAAAGTTCGGCCCAATGAGAGTTCTTTAGGTGGTTTGGACGATACATGGTCCAAACTTTGCTCCGTTTCAGCTTTTGAGAGCTCAAAACCCAAAGTTCAACCCAATGAGAGTTTTTCATCTTGTTTGGACGAATTGGGTCCAAACATTGCTCCGCTTGAGTTTTGGACAGTTTCGTACTCAAATTCGGTCCAATGTGAGTTCTTTAGTTGGTTTGAACGACTTATGGTCCAAACTTTGCTCCGTTTCAGTTTTTGAGACCTCGAAATCCAAAGTTCTTCCCAATGAGAGTTTTTTCATCTTGTTTGGACTAAGGTTGTCCAAACTTTGCTCCGTTTGAATTTTGGAGAGTTTGGAAGTAAAATTCGGCCCAATGAGAGTTCTTTAGGTGGTTTGGACGACACATGGTCTAAACTTTGCTCCGTTTCAGTTTTTGAGAGGTCAAAACCCAAAGTTCATCCCAATGAGAGTTTTTTCATCTTGTTTGGACTAAGGTTGTCCAAACTTTGCTCCGTTTGAGTTTTGGAGAGTTTGGAACTCAAAGTTCTGCCCAATAGGTGGTTTGGAAGACACATGGTCCAAACTTTGCTCCGTTCCAGTTTTTGAGAGCTCAAAACCGAAAGTTCGTCCCAATGAGAGTTTTTCATCTTGTTTGGACAAACTTGGTCCAAACTTTGCTCCGTTTGAGTTTTGGACGGTTTGGTACTCAAATTCGGTCAATGAGAGTTCTTTAGGCGGTTTTGACAACTTATGGTACAAACTTTGCTCTGTTTCAGTTTTTGAGAGCTCAAAACCCAAAGTTCGTCCCAATGAGAGTTTTTAATGTTGTTTGGACGAACTTTGTCCAAACTTTGCTCCGTTTGAGTTTTGGAGAGTTTGGAATTCAAATTCGGCCCAATGAGAGTTCTTTAGGTGGTTTCGACGACACATGGTCCAAACTTTGCTCCATTTCAGTGTTTGAGAGCTCAAAACCCAAAGTTCGTCGCAATGAGAGTTTTTCATCTTGTTTGGACGAAGTTGGTCCAAACTTTGCTCCGTTTGAGTTTTGGACAATTTCGAAGTCAAAGTTCGGCCCAATGAGACTTCTTTAGGTGGTTTGGACGACACATGGTCCAAACTTTTATCCGTTTCAGTTTTTGAGAGCTCAAAACCAAAAGTTCATCCCAATGAGAGTTTTTCATCTTGTTTGGACGAACTTGGTCCAAACTTTGCTCCGTTTGAGTTTTGGAGAGTTTGGAACTCAAAGTTTGGCCCAATGAGAGTTCTTTAGGTGGTTTTGAGGACACATGGTCATAACTTTGCTCCGTTTCAGTTTTTGAGACCTCAAGACCCAAAGTTCGTCCCAATGAGAGTTTTTAATGTTGGTTGGACGAACTTGGTCCAAACTTTGCTCCGTTTGAGTTTTGGAACTCAAATTCGGCTCAATGAGAGTTCTTTGGTGGTTTGGACGACACATGGTCCAAACTTTTTTCCGTTTCAGTTTTCGAGAGCTCAAAATCCAAAGTTTATCCCAATGAGAGTTTTTCATCTTGTTTGGACGAACTTGGTAAAAACTTTGCTCCGTTTGAGTTTTGGACAGTTTGGTACTCAAATTTGGTCAATCAGAGCTCTTTAGGTGGTTTTGACGACTTATGGTACAAACTTTGCTTTGTTTTAGTTTTTGAGATCTCAAAACCCAAAGTTCGTCCCACTGAGAGTTTTTAATGTTGTTTGGACGAACTTGGTCCAAACTTTGCTCCGTTTGAGTTTTGGAGAGTTTGGAATTCAAATTCGGCCCAATGAGAGTTCTTTATGTGGTTTCGACGACACATGGTCCAAACTTTGCTCCGTTTCAGTTTTTGAGAGCTCAAAACCCAAAGTTCGTCCCAATGAGAGTTTTTCATCTTGTTTGGAGGAATTTGGTCCAAACTTTACTCCGTTTAAGTTTTGGAGAGTTTGGAATTCAAAATTCGGCCCAATGAGAGTTCTTTAGGTGGTTTGGACGATACATGGTCCAAACTTTGCTCCGTTTCGGCTTTTGAGAGCTCAAAACCCAAAGTTCATCCCAATGAGAGTTTTTCATCTTGTTTGGACGAACTTGGTCCAAAGATTGCTTCGCTTGAGTGTTGGACAGTTTCGTACTCAAATTCGGTCGAATGAGAGTTCTTTAGGTGGTTTGAACGATTTATGGTCCAAACTTTGCTCCGTTTCAGTTTTTGAGACCTCGAAATCCAAAGTTCGTCCCAATGAGAGTTTTTTCATCTTGTTTGGACTAATTTGGTCCAAACTTTGCTCCGTTTGAATTTTGGAGAGTTTGAAATTAAAATTCGTCCCAATGAGATTTCTTTAGGTGGTTTGGACGACACATGGGGCAAACTTTGCTCTGTTTCAGTTTTTGAGAGGTCAAAACCCAAAGTTCATCCCAATGAGAGTTTTTAATGTTGTTTGGACGAACTTTGTCCAAACTTTGTTGCGTTTGAGTTTTGGAGAGTTTGGAATTCAAATTCGGTCCAATGAGAGTTCTTTAGGTGGTTTCGACGACACATGGTCCAAACTTTGCTCCGTTTCAGTTTTTGAGAGCTCAAAACCCAAAGTTCGTCCCAATGAGAGTTTTTCATCTTGTTTGGACGAAGTTGGTCCAAACTTTGCTCCGTTTGAGTTTTGGACAGTTTGGAAGTCAAAGTTCGGCCCAATGAGACTTCTTTAGGTGGTTTGGACGACACATGGTCCAAACTTTTCTCCGTTTCAGTTTTTGAGAGCTCAAAACCAAAAGTTCATCCCAATGAGAGTTTTTCATCCTGTTTGGACGAACTTGGTCCAAATTTTGCTCCGTTTGAGTTTTGGAGAGTTTTGAACTCAAAGTTTCGCCCAATGAGAGTTCTTTAGGTGGTTTCGACTACACAATGTCCAAACTTTGCTCCGTTTCAGTTTTTGAAACCTCAAAACCCAAAGTTCGTCCTAATCAGAGTTTTTCGTCTTGTTTGGACGAACTTGGTCCAAACATTGCTCCGCTTGAGTTTTTGACAGTTTCGTACTGAAATTCGGTCCAATGAGTGTTCTTTAGGTGGTTTGAACGACCTATGGTCCAAACTTTGCTCCGTTTCAGTTTTTGAGACCTCGAAATCCAAAGTTCGTCCCAATGAGAGTTTTTTCATATTGTTTGGACTAATTTCGTCGAAACTTTGCTCCGTTTGAATTTTGAAGAGTTTGGAACTAAAATTCGTCCCAATGAGAGTTCTTTAGGTGGTTTGGACGACACATGGTCCAAACTTTGCTCCGTTTCAGTTTTTGAGTGGTCAAAACCCAAAGTTCATCCCAATGAGAGTTTTTCATCTTGTTTGGACGAACTTGGTCCAAACTTTGCTCCGTTTGAGTTTTGGAGAGTTTGGAACTCAAAGTTCGGCCCAATGAGATTTCTTTAGGTGGTTTGGAGGACACATGGTCCAAACTTTGCTCCGTTCCAGTTTTTGAGAGCTCAAAACCGAAAGTTCGTCCCAATGAAAGTTTTTCATCTTGTTTAGACAAACTTGGTCCAAACTTTGCTCCGTTTGAGTTTTGGACAGTTTGGTACTCAAATTCGGTCAATGAGAGTTCTTTAGGTGGTTTTGACGACTTATGGTACAAACTTTGCTCTGTTTCAGTTTTTTAGAGCTCAAAACCCAAAGTTCATCCCAATGAGAGTTTTTAATGTTGTTTGGACAAACTTTGTCCAAACTTTTCTCCGTTTGAGTTTTGGAGAGTTTGGAATTCAAATTCGGCCCAATGAGAGTTCTTTAGGTGGTTTAGACGACACAAGGTCCAAACTTTGCTCCGTTTCAATTTTTGAGAGCTCAAAACCCAAAGTTCGTCCCAATGAGAGTTTTTCATCTTGTTTGGACGAAGTTGGTCCAAACTTTGCTCCGTTTGAGTTTTGGAGAGTTTGGAACTCAAAGTTCGGCCCAATGAGATTTCTTTAGGTGGTTTGGAGGACACATGGTCCAAACTTTGCTCCGTTCCAGTTTTTGAGAGCTCAAAACCGAAAGTTCGTCCCAATGAGAGTTTTTCATCTTGTTTGGACAAACATGGTCCAAACTTTGCTCCGTTTGAGTTTTGGACAGTTTGGTACTCAAATTCGGTCAATGAGAGTTCTTTAGGTGGTTTTGACGACTTATGGTACAAACTTTGCTTTGTTTTAGTTTTTGAGATCTCAAAACCCAAAGTTCGTCCCAATGAGAGTTTTTAATGTTGTTTGGACGAACTTGGTCCAAACTTTGCTCCGTTTGAGTTTTGGAGAGTTTGGAATTCAAATTCGGCCCAATGAGAGTTCTTTATGTGGTTTCGACGACACATGGTCCAAACTTTGCTCCGTTTCAGTTTTTGAGAGCTCAAAACCCAAAGTTCGTCCCAATGAGAGTTTTTCATCTTGTTTGGAGGAATTTGGTCCAAACTTTACTCCGTTTAAGTTTTGGAGAGTTTGGAATTCAAAATTCGGCCCAATGAGAGTTCTTTAGGTGGTTTGGACGATACATGGTCCAAACTTTGCTCCGTTTCGGCTTTTGAGAGCTCAAAACCCAAAGTTCATCCCAATGAGAGTTTTTCATCTTGTTTGGACGAACTTGGTCCAAAGATTGCTTCGCTTGAGTGTTGGACAGTTTCGTACTCAAATTCGGTCGAATGAGAGTTCTTTAGGTGGTTTGAACGACTTATGGTCCAAACTTTGCTCCGTTTCAGTTTTTGAGACCTCGAAATCCAAAGTTCGTCCCAATGAGAGTTTTTTCATCTTGTTTGGACTAATTTGGTCCAAACTTTGCTCCGTTTGAATTTTGGAGAGTTTGGAACTAAAATTCGGCCCAATGAGATTTCTTTAGGTGGTTTGGACGACACATGGGGCAAACTTTGCTCTGTTTCAGTTTTTGAGAGGTCAAAACCCAAAGTTCATCCCAATGAGAGTTTTTAATGTTGTTTGGACGAACTTTGTCCAAACTTTGTTCCGTTTGAGTTTTGGAAAGTTTGGAATTCAAATTCGGCCCAATGAGAGTTCTTTAGGTGGTTTCGACGACACATGGTCCAAACTTTGCTCCGTTTCAGTTTTTGAGAGCTCAAAACCCAAAGTTCGTCCCAATGAGAGTTTTTCATCTTGTTTGGACGAAGTTGGTCCAAACTTTGCTCCGTTTGAGTTTTGGACAGTTTGGAAGTCAAAGTTCGGCCCAATGAGACTTCTTTAGGTGGTTTGGACGACACATGGTCCAAACTTTTCTCCGTTTCAGTTTTTGAGAGCTCAAAACCAAAAGTTCATCCCAATGAGAGTTTTTCATCCTGTTTGGACGAACTTGGTCCAAATTTTGCTCCGTTTGAGTTTTGGAGAGTTTTGAACTCAAAGTTTCGCCCAATGAGAGTTCTTTAGGTGGTTTCGACTACACATGGTCCAAACTTTGCTCCGTTTCAGTTTTTAAAACCTCAAAACCCAAAGTTCGTCCTAATCAGAGTTTTTCGTCTTGTTTGGACGAACTTGGTCCAAACATTGCTCCGCTTGAGTTTTTGACAGTTTCGTACTGAAATTCGGTCCAATGAGTGTTCTTTAGGTGGTTTGAACGACCTATGGTCCAAACTTTGCTCCGTTTCAGTTTTTGAGACCTCGAAATCCAAAGTTCGTCCCAATGAGAGTTTTTTCATATTGTTTGGACTAATTTCGTCGAAACTTTGCTCCGTTTGAATTTTGAAGAGTTTGGAACTAAAATTCGTCCCAATGAGAGTTCTTTAGGTGGTTTGGACGACACATGGTCCAAACTTTGCTCCGTTTCAGTTTTTGAGTGGTCAAAACCCAAAGTTCATCCCAATGAGAGTTTTTCATCTTGTTTGGACGAACTTGGTCCAAACTTTGCTCCGTTTGAGTTTTGGAGAGTTTGGAACTCAAAGTTCGGCCCAATGAGATTTCTTTAGGTGGTTTGGAGGACACATGGTCCAAACTTTGCTCCGTTCCAGTTTTTGAGAGCTCAAAACCGAAAGTTCGTCCCAATGAAAGTTTTTCATCTTGTTTAGACAAACTTGGTCCAAACTTTGCTCCGTTTGAGTTTTGGACAGTTTGGTACTCAAATTCGGTCAATGAGAGTTCTTTAGGTGGTTTTGACGACTTATGGTACAAACTTTGCTCTGTTTCAGTTTTTTAGAGCTCAAAACCCAAAGTTCATCCCAATGAGAGTTTTTAATGTTGTTTGGACAAACTTTGTCCAAACTTTTCTCCGTTTGAGTTTTGGAGAGTTTGGAATTCAAATTCGGCCCAATGAGAGTTCTTTAGGTGGTTTAGACGACACAAGGTCCAAACTTTGCTCCGTTTCAATTTTAGAGAGCTCAAAACCCAAAGTTCGTCCCAATGAGAGTTTTTCATCTTGTTTGGACGAAGTTGGTCCAAACTTTGCTCCGTTTGAGTTTTGGAGAGTTTGGAACTCAAAGTTCGGCACAATGAGATTTCTTTAGGTGGTTTGGAGGACACATGGTCCAAACTTTGCTCCGTTCCAGTTTTTGAGAGCTCAAAACCGAAAGTTCGTCCCAATGAGAGTTTTTCATCTTGTTTGGACAAACATGGTCCAAACTTTGCTCCGTTTGAGTTTTGGACAGTTTGGTACTCAAATTCGGTCAATGAGAGTTCTTTAGGTGGTTTTGACGACTTATGGTACAAACTTTGCTCTGTTTCAGTTTTTGAGAGCTCAAAACCCAAAGTTCATCCCAATGAGAGTTTTTCATCTTGTTTGGACGAACTTGGTCCAAACTTTGCTCCGTTTGAGTTTTGGAGAGTTTGGAACTCAAAGTTCGGCCCAATGAGATTTCTTTAGGTGGTTTGGAGGACACATGGTCCAAACTTTGCTCCGTTCCAGCTTTTGAGAGCTCAAAACCGACAGTTCGTCCCAATGAAAGTTTTTCATCTTGTTTGGACAAACTTGGTCCAAACTTTGCTCCGTTTGAGTTTTGGACAGTTTGGTACTCAAATTCGGTCAATGAGAGTTCTTTAGGTGGTTTTGACGACTTATGGTACAAACTTTGCTCTGTTTCAGTTTTTTAGAGCTCAAAACCCAAAGTTCATCCCAATGAGAGTTTTTAATGTTGTTTGGACAAACTTTGTCCAAACTTTTCTCCGTTTGAGTTTTGGAGAGTTTGGAATTCAAATTCGGCCCAATGAGAGTTCTTTAGGTGGTTTAGACGACACAAGGTCCAAACTTTGCTCCGTTTCAATTTTTGAGAGCTCAAAACCCAAAGTTCGTCCCAATGAGAGTTTTTGATCTTGTTTGGACGAAGTTGGTCCAAACTTTGCTCCGTTTGAGTTTTGGAGAGTTTGGAACTCAAAGTTCGGCCCAATGAGATTTCTTTAGGTGGTTTGGAGGACACATGGTCCAAACTTTGCTCCGTTCCAGTTTTTGAGAGCTCAAAACCGAAAGTTCGTCCCAATGAGAGTTTTTCATCTTGTTTGGACAAACATGGTCCAAACTTTGCTCCGTTTGAGTTTTGGACAGTTTGGTACTCAAATTCGGTCAATGAGAGTTCTTTAGGTGGTTTTGACGACTTATGGTACAAACTTTGCTCTGTTTCAGTTTTTGAGAGCTCAAAACCCAAAGTTCATCCCAATGAGAGTTTTTCATCTTGTTTGGACGAACTTGGTCCAAACTTTGCTCCGTTTGAGTTTTGGAGAGTTTGGAACTCAAAGTTCGGCCCAATGAGATTTCTTTAGGTGGTTTGGAGGACACATGGTCCAAACTTTGCTCCGTTCCAGTTTTTGAGAGCTCAAAACCGACAGTTCGTCCCAATGAAAGTTTTTCATCTTGTTTGGACAAACTTGGTCCAAACTTTGCTCCGTTTGAGTTTTGGACAGTTTGGTACTCAAATTCGGTCAATGAGAGTTCTTTAGGTGGTTTTGACGACTTATGGTACAAACTTTGCTCTGTTTCAGTTTTTGAGAGCTCAAAACCCAAAGTTCATCCCAATGAGAGTTTTTAATGTTGTTTGGACAAACTTTGTCCAAACTTTTCTCCGTTTGAGTTTTGGAGAGTTTGGAATTCAAATTCGGCCCAATGAGAGTTCTTTCGGTGGTTTAGACGACACAAGGTCCAAACTTTGCTCCGTTTCAATTTTTGAGAGCTCAAAACCCAAAGTTCGTCCCAATGAGAGTTTTTCATCTTGTTTGGACGAAGTTGGTCCAAACTTTGCTCCGTTTGAGTTTTGGACAGTTTGGAAGTCAAAGTTCGACCCAATGAGACTTCTTTAGGTGGTTTGGACGACACATGGTCCAAACTTTTCTCCGTTTCAGTTTTTGAGAGCTCAAAACCAAAAGTTCATCCCAATGAGAGTTTTTCATCTTGTTTGGACGAACTTGGTCCAAACTTTGCTCCGTTTGAGTTTTGGAGAGTTTGGAACTCAAAGTTTGGCCCAATGAGAGTTCTTTAGGTGGTTTCGACGACACATGGTCAAAACTTTGCTCCATTTCAGTTTTTGAGACCTCAAAACCCAAAGTTCGTCCCAATGAGAGTTTTTAATGTTGGTTGGACGAACTTGGTCCAAACTTTTCTCCGTTTGAGTTTTGGAGAGTTTGGAATTCAAATTCGGCTCAATGAGAGTTTTTTAGGTGGTTTGGACGACACATGGTCCAAACTTTGCTCCGTTTCAGTTTTTGAGAGCTCAAAACCCAAAGTTCGTCCCATTGAGAGTTTTTCATTTTGTTTGGACGAACTTGGTCGAAACTTTGCTACATTTGAGTTTTGGACAGTTTGGTACTCAAATTCGGTACATTAAGAGTTCTTTAGGTGGTTTGGACGACTTATAGTCCAAACTTTTCTCCGTTTAAGTTTTTGAGAGCTCAAAACGAAAAATTCGTCCCAATGATAGTTTTTAATGTTGTTTGGACGAACTTGGTCCAAACTTTGCTCCGTTTGAGTTTTGGAGAGTTTGGAACTATAATTCCGCCCAATGAGAGTTCTTTAGGTGGTTTGGACGACACATGGTCCAAACTTTGCTCCGTTTGAGTTTTGGACAGTTTGGTACTCACATTCGGTCAATGAGAGTTCTTTAGGTGGTTTTGACGACTTATGGTACAAACTTTGCTCTGTTTCAGTTCTTGAGAGCTTAAAACCCAAAGTTCGTCCCAATGAGAGTTTTTAATGTTGTTTGGACGAACTTGGTCCAAACTTTGCTCCGTTTGAGTTTTGGAGAGTTTCGAATTCAAATTCGGTCCAATGAGAGTTTTTTAGGTGGTTTCGACGACGAATGGTCCAAACTTTGCTCCGTTTCAGTTTTTGAGAGCTCAAATCCCAAAGTTCGTCCCAATGAGAGTTTTTCATCTTGTTTGGAAGAATTTGGTCCAAACTTTGCTCCGTTTCAGTTTTTGAGAGCTCAAATCCCAAAGTTCGTCCCAATGAGAGTTTTTCATCTTGTTTGGAAGAATTTGTTCCAAACTTTGCTCCGTTTAAGTTTTGGAAAGTTTGGAAGTCAAAGTTCAGCCGAATGAGAGTTCTTTAGGTGGTTTGGACGATACATGGTCCAAACTTTGCTCTGTTTCAGCTTTTGAGAGCTCAAAACCCAAAGTTCATTCCAATGAGAGTTTTTCATCTTGTTTGGACAAACTTGGTCCAAACTTTGCTCCGTTTGAGTTTTGGACAGTTTGGTACTCAAATTCGGTCCAATGGGAGTTCTTTAGGTGGTTTGGACGACTTATGGTCCAAACTTTGCTTCGTTTCAGTTTTTGAGACCTCAAAATCCAAAGTTCGTCCCAATGAGAGTTTTTTCATCTTGTTTGGACGAATTTGGTTCAAACTTTGCTCCGTTTGAATTTTGGAGAGTTTGGAACCAAAATTCGGCCCAATGAGTGTTCTTTAGGTGGTTTCGACGGCACATGGTCCAAACTTTTCTCCGTTTCAGTTTTTGAGAGGTCAAAACCTAAAGTTCATCCCAGTGAGAGTTTTTCATCTTGTTTGGACGAACTTGGTCCAAACTTTGCTCCGTTTGTGTTTTGGAGAGTTTGGAACTCAAAGTTCGGCCCTATGAGAGTTCTTTAGGTGGTTTGGAGGACACATTGTCCAAACTTTGCTCCGTTCCAGTTTTTGAGAGCTCAAAACCGAAAGTTCGTCCCAATGAGAGTTTTTTCATATTGTTTGGACTAATTTGGTCGAAACTTTGCTCCGTTTGAATTTTGAAGAGTTTGGAACTAAAATTCGTCCGAATGAGAGTTCTTTAGGTGGTTTGGACGACACATGGTCCAAACTTTGCTCCGTTTCAGTTTTTGAGAGGTCAAAACCCAAAGTTCATCCCAATGAGAGTTTTTCATCTTGTTTGGACGAACTTGGTCCAAACTTTGCTCCGTTTGAGTTTTGGAGAGTTTGGAACTCAAAGTTCGGCCCAATGAGATTTCTTTAGGTGGTTTGGAGGACACATGGTCCAAACTTTGCTCCGTTCCAGTTTTTGAGAGCTCAAAACCGAAAGTTCGTCCCAATGAAAGTTTTTCATCTTGTTTGGACAAACTTGGTCCAAACTTTGCTCCGTTTGAGTTTTGGACAGTTTGGTACTCAAATTCGGTCAATGAGAGTTCTTTAGGTGGTTTTGACGACTTATTGTACAAACTTTGCTCTGTTTCAGTTTTTGAGAGCTCAAAACCCAAAGTTCATCCCAATGAGAGTTTTTAATGTTGTTTGGACAAACTTTGTCCAAACTTTTCTCCGTTTGAGTTTTGGAGAGTTTGGAATTCAAATTCGGCCCAATGAGAGTTCTTTCGGTGGTTTAGACGACACAAGGTCCAAACTTTGCTCCGTTTCAATTTTTGAGAGCTCAAAACCCAAAGTTCGTCCCAATGAGAGTTTTTCATCTTGTTTGGACGAAGTTGGTCCAAACTTTGCTCCGTTTGAGTTTTGGACAGTTTGGAAGTCAAAGTTCGACCCAATGAGACTTCTTTAGGTGGTTTGGACGACACATGGTCCAAACTTTTCTCCGTTTCAGTTTTTGAGAGCTCAAAACCAAAAGTTCATCCCAATGAGAGTTTTTCATCTTGTTTGGACGAACTTGGTCCAAACTTTGCTCCGTTTGAGTTTTGGAGAGTTTGGAACTCAAAGTTTGGCCCAATGAGAGTTCTTTAGGTGGTTTCGACGACACATGGTCAAAACTTTGCTCCGTTTCAATTTTTGAGACCTCAAAACCCAAAGTTCGTCCCAATGAGAGTTTTTCATCTTGTTTGGACGAACTTGGTCCAAACTTTGCTCCGTTTGAGTTTTGGAGAGTTTGGAACTCAAAGTTCGGCCCAATGAGATTTCTTTAGGTGGTTTGGAGGACACATGGTCCAAACTTTGCTCCGTTCCAGTTTTTGAGAGCTCAAAACCGAAAGTTCGTCCCAATGAGAGTTTTTCATCTTGTTTGGACAAACTTGGTCCAAGCTTTGCTCCGTTTGAGTTTTGGACAGTTTGGTACTCAAATTCGGTCAATGAGAGTTCTTTAGGTGGTTTTGACGACTTATGGTACAAACTTTGCTCTGTTTCAGTTTTTGAGAGCTCAAAACCCAAAGTTCATCCCAATGAGAGTTTTTCATCTTGTTTGGACGAACTTGGTCCAAACTTTGCTCCGTTTGAGTTTTGGAGAGTTTGGGACTCAAAGTTCAGCCCAATGAGATTTCTTTAGGTGGTTTGGAGAACACATGGTCCAAACTTTGCTCCGTTCCAGTTTTTGAGAGCTCAAAACCGACAGTTCGTCCCAATGAAAGTTTTTCATCTTGTTTGGACAAACTTGGTCCAAACTTTGCTCCGTTTGAGTTTTGGACAGTTTGGTACTCAAATTCGGTCAATGAGAGTTCTTTAGGTGGTTTTGACGACTTATGGTACAAACTTTGCTCTGTTTCAGTTTTTGAGAGCTCAAAACCCAAAGTTCATCCCAATGAGAGTTTTTAATGTTGTTTGGACAAACTTTGTCCAAACTTTTCTCCGTTTGAGTTTTGGAGAGTTTGAAATTCAAATTCGGCCCAATGAGAGTTCTTTAGGTGGTTTAGACGACACAAGGTCCAAACTTTGCTCCGTTTCAATTTTTGAGAGCTCAAAACCCAAAGTTCGTCCCAATGAGAGTTTTTCATTTTGTTTGGACGAAATTGGTCCAAACTTTGCTCCGTTTGAGTTTTGGACAGTTTGGAAGTCAAAGTTCGACCCAGTGAGACTTCTTTAGGTGGTTTGGACGACACATGGTCCAAACTTTTCTCCGTTTCAGTTTTTGAGAGCTCAAAACCCAAAGTTCGTCCCAATGAGAGTTTTTCATCTTGTTTGGAAAAATTTTGTCCAAACTTTGCTCCGTTTAAGTTTTGGAGATTTTGGAAGTCAAAGTTCGGCCCAATGAGAGTTCTTTAGGTGGTTTGGACGATACATGGTCCAAACTTTGCTCTGTTTCAGCTTTTGAGAACTCATAACCCAAAGTTCATCCCAATGAGAGTTTTTCATCTTGTTTGGACGAACTTGGTCTAAACTTTGCTCCGTTTGAGTTTTGGATAGTTTGGTACTCAATTTTGGTCCAATGGGAGTTCTTTAGGTGGTTTGAACGACTTATGGTCCTAACTTTTCTCCTTTTCAATTTTTGAGACCTCAAAATCCAAAGTTCGTCCCAATGAGAGTTTTTTCATCTTGTTTGGACGAATTTGGTTCAAACTTTGCTCCGTTTGAATTTATGAGAGTTCGGAACCAAAATTCTGCCGAATGAGAGTTCTTTAGGTGGTTTCGACGACACATGGTCCAAACTTTGCTCCGTTTCAGTTTTTGAGAGGTTAAAACCTAAAGTTCATCCCAATGAGAGTTTTTCATCTTGTTTGGACGAACTTGGTCCAAACTTTGCTCCGTTTGAGGTTTGGAGAGTTTGGAACTCAAAGTTCGGCCCAATGAGAGTTCTTTAGGTGGTTTGGAGGACACATTGTCCAAACTTTGCTCCGTTCCAGTTTTTGAGAGCTCAAAACCCAAAGTTCGTCCCAATGAGAGTTTTTCATCTTGTTTAGACGAACTTGGTCCAAACTTTGCTCCGTTTGAGTTTTGGAGAGTTTGGAACTCAAATTTCGGCCCAATGAGAGTTCTTTAGGTGGTTTGGAGGACACATGGTCCAAACTTTGCTCCGTTTAAGTTTTTAAGAGCTCAAAACCCAAAGTTTGTCCCAATGAGAGTTTTTCATCTTGTTTGGACGAACTTCGTCCAAACTTTGCTCCGTTTGAGTTTTGGAGAGTTTGGAATTGAAATTCGGTCGAATGAGAGTTCTTTAGGTGGTTTCGCCGACAAATGGTCCAAACTTTGCTCCGTTTCAGTTTTTGAGAGCTCAAAACCCAAAGTTCGTCCCAATGAGAGTTTTTCATCTTCTTTGGAAAAATTTTGTCCGAACTTTGCTCCGTTTAAGTTTTGGAGATTTATGAAGTCAAAGTTCGGCCCAATGAGAGTTCTTTAGGTGGTTTGGACGATACATGGACCAAACTTTGCTCTGTTTCAGCTTTTGAGAGCTCATAACCCAAAGTTCATCCCAATGAGAGTTTTTCATCTTGTTTGGACGAACTTGGTCCAAACTTTGCTCCGTTTGAGTTTTGGATAGTTTGGTACTCAATTTTGGTCCAATGGGAGTTCTTTGCTCCGTTTCAGTTTTTGAGACCTCAAAATCCAAAGTTCGTCCCAATGAGAGTTTTTTCATCTTGTTTGGACGAATTTGGTCCAAACTTTGCTTCGTTTGAATTTTGGAGAGTTTGGAACTAAAATTCGGCCGAATGAGAGTTCTTTAGGTGGTTTGGACGACACATGGTCTAAACTTTTCTCCGTTACAGTTTTTGAGAGGTCAAAACCCAAAGTTCATCCCAATGAGAGTTTTTCATCTTGTTTGGACGAACTTGGTCCAAACTTTACTCCGTTTGAGTTTTGGAGAGTTTTGAACTCAAAGTTCGGCCCAATGAGAGTTCTTATGGTGGTTTGGAGGACACATGGTCCAAACTTTGCTACGTTCCAGTTTTTGAGAGCTAAAAACCCAAAGTTCGTCCCAATGAGAGTTTTTCATCTTGTTTAGATGAACTTGGTCCAAACTTTGCGACGTTTGAGTTTTGGAGAGTTTGGAACTAAAATTTCGGCCCAATGAGAGTTCTTTAGGTGGTTTGGAGGACACATGGTCCAAACTTTGCTCCGTTTAAGTTTTTTAGAGCTCAAAACCCACAGTTCGTCCCAATGAGAGTTTTTCATCTTGTTTGGACGAACTTGGTCCAAACTTTGCTCCGTGTGAGTTTTGGAGAGTTTGGAATTCAAATTCGGTTGAATGAGAGTTCTTTAGGTGGTTTCGACGACAGATGGTCCAAACTTTGCTCCGTTTCAGTTTTTGAGAGCTCAAAATCCAAAGTTCGTCCCAATGAGAGTTTTTCATCTTGTTTGGACGAATTTGGTCCAAACTTTGCTCCGTTTAAGTTTTGGAGAGTTTGGAAGTCAAAGTTCGGCCCAATGAGAGTTGTTTAGGTGGTTTGGAGGACACATGGTCCAAACTTTGCTCCATTTCAGTTTTTTAGAGCTCAAAACCCAAAGTTCGTCCCAATGAGAGTGTTTCATCTTGTTTGGACGAACTTGGTCCAAACTTTGCTCCGTTTGAGTTTTGGAGAGTTTGGAACTAAAATTCGGCCCAATGAGAGTTCTTTAGGTTGTTTGGACGACACATGGTCCAAACTTTGTTCCGTTTCACTTTTCGAGAGCTCAGAATCCAAAGTTCATCCCAATGAGAGTTTTTAATCTTGCTTGGACGAACTTGGTCCAAACTTTGCTCCGTTTGAGTTTTGGACAGTTTGGTACTCACATTCGGTCAATGAGAGTTCTTTAGATTGTTTTGACGACTTATGGTACAAACTTTGCTCTATTTCAGTTTTTGAGAGCTCAAAACCCAAAGTTCGTCCCAATGAGAGTTTTTAATGTTGTTTGGACGAACTTGGTCCAAACATTCCTCTGTTTTAGTTTTGGAGAGTTTGGAATTCAAATTCGGCCCAATGAGAGTTCTTTAGGTGGTTTCGACGACACATGGTCCAAACTTTGCTCCGTTTCAGTTTTTGAGAGCTCAAAACCCAAAGTTCGTCCCAATGAGAGTTTTTCATCTTGTTTGGACGAACTTGGTCCAAACTTTGCTCCGTTTGAGTTTTGGAGAGTTTGGAACTAAAATTCGGCCCAATGAGAGTTCTTTAGGTTGTTTGGACGACACATGGTCCAAACTTTGTTCCGTTTCAGTTTTCGAGAGCTCAGAATCCAAAGTTCATCCCAATGAGAGTTTTTAATCTTGGTTGGACGAACTTGGTCCAAACTTTGCCCCGTTTGAGTTTTGGACAGTTTGGTACTCACATTCGGTCAATGAGAGTTCTTTAGGTGGTTTTGACGACTTATGGTACAAACTTTGCTCTGTTTCAGTTTTTGAGAGCTCAAAACCCAAAGTTCGTCCCAATGAGAGTTTTTAATGTTGTTTGGACGAACTTGGTCCAAACTTTCCTCCGTTTGAGTTTTGGAGAGTTTGGAATTCAAATTCGGCCCAATGAGAGTTCTTTAGGTGGTTTCGACGACACATGGTCCAAACTTTGCTCCGTTTCAGTTTTTTAGAGCTAAAAACCCAAAGTTCGTCCCAATGAGAGTTTTTCATATTGTTTGGACGAACTTGGTCCAAACTTTGCTCCGTTTGAGTTTTGGAGAGTTTGGAACTAAAATTCGGCCCAATGAGAGTTCTTTAGGTGGTTTGGACGACACATGGTCCAAACTTTGTTCCGTTTTAGTTTTCGAGAGCTCAGAATCCAAAGTTCATCCCAATGAGAGTTTTAATCTTGCTTGGACGAACTTGGTCCAAACTTTGCTCCGTTTGAGTTTTGGACAGTTTGGTACTCACATTCGGTCAATGAGAGTTCTTTAGGTGGTTTTGACGACTTATGGTACAAACTTTGCTCTGTTTCCGTTTTTGAGAGCTCAAAACCCAAAGTTCGTCCCAATGAGAGTTTTTAATGTTGTTTGGACGAACTTGGTCCAAACATTCCTCTGTTTTAGTTTTGGAGAGTTTGGAATTCAAATTCGGCCCAATGAGAGTTCTTTAGGTGGTTTCGACGACACATGGTCCAAACTTTGCTCCGTTTCAGTTTTTGAGAGCTCAAAACCCAAAGTTCGTCCCAATGAGAGTTTTTCATCTTGTTTGGACGAACTTGGTCCAAACTTTGCTCCGTTTGAGTTTTGGAGAGTTTGGAACTAAAATTCGGCCCAATGAGAGTTCTTTAGGTGGTTTGGACGACACATGGTCCAAACTTTGTTCCGTTT
Organism: Luffa aegyptiaca; assembly: GCA_017139565.1. Classification (NCBI taxonomy): domain Eukaryota; kingdom Viridiplantae; phylum Streptophyta; class Magnoliopsida; order Cucurbitales; family Cucurbitaceae; genus Luffa; species Luffa aegyptiaca. The sequence continues at coordinate 36,642,216 of CM029407.1, read as the reverse complement.
CAGTTTTCGAGAGCTCAGAATCCAAAGTTCATCCCAATGAGAGTTTTTAATCTTGGTTGGACGAACTTTGTCCAAACTTTGCCCCGTTTGAGTTTTGGACAGTTTGGTACTCACATTCAGTCAATGAGAGTTCTTTAGGTGGTTTTGACGACTTATGGTACAAACTTTGCTCTGTTTCAGTTTTTGAGAGCTCAAAACCCAAAGTTCGTCCCAATGAGAGTTTTTAATGTTGTTTGGACGAACTTGGTCCAAACTTTCCTCCGTTTGAGTTTTGGAGAGTTTGGAATTCAAATTCGGCCCAATGAGAGTTCTTTAGGTGGTTTCGACGACACATGGTCCAAACTTTGCTCCGTTTCAGTTTTTTAGAGCTCAAAACCCAAAGTTCGTCCCAATGAGAGTTTTTCATATTGTTTGGACGAACTTGGTCCAAACTTTGCTCCGTTTGAGTTTTGGAGAGTTTGGAACTAAAATTCGGCCCAATGAGAGTTCTTTAGGTGGTTTGGACGACACATGGTCCAAACTTTGTTCCATTTTAGTTTTCGAGAGCTCAGAATCCAAAGTTCATCCCAATGAGAGTTTTAATCTTGCTTGGACGAACTTGGTCCAAACTTTGCTCCGTTTGAGTTTTGGACAGTTTGGTACTCACATTCGGTCAATGAGAGTTCTTTAGGTGGTTTTGACGACTTATGGTACAAACTTTGCTCTGTTTCCGTTTTTGAGAGCTCAAAACCCAAAGTTCGTCCCAATGAGAGTTTTTAATGTTGTTTGGACGAACTTGGTCCAAACATTCCTCTGTTTTAGTTTTGGAGAGTTTGGAATTCAAATTCGGCCCAATGAGAGTTCTTTAGGTGGTTTCGACGACACATGGTCCAAACTTTGCTCCGTTTCAGTTTTTGAGAGCTCAAAACCCAAAGTTCGTCCCAATGAGAGTTTTTCATCTTGTTTGGACGAACTTGGTCCAAACTTTGCTCCGTTTGAGTTTTGGAGAGTTTGGAACTAAAATTCGGCCCAATGAGAGTTCTTTAGGTGGTTTGGACGACACATGGTCCAAACTTTGTTCCGTTTCAGTTTTCGAGAGCTCAGAATCCAAAGTTCATCCCAATGAGAGTTTTTAATCTTGGTTGGACGAACTTTGTCCAAACTTTGCCCCGTTTGAGTTTTGGACAGTTTGGTACTCACATTCAGTCAATGAGAGTTCTTTAGGTGGTTTTGACGACTTATGGTACAAACTTTGCTCTGTTTCAGTTTTTGAGAGCTCAAAACCCAAAGTTCGTCCCAATGAGAGTTTTTAATGTTGTTTGGACGAACTTGGTCCAAACTTTCCTCCGTTTGAGTTTTGGAGAGTTTGGAATTCAAATTCGGCCCAATGAGAGTTCTTTAGGTGGTTTCGACGACACATGGTCCAAACTTTGCTCCGTTTCAGTTTTTGAGAGCTCAAAACCGAAAGTTCGTCCCAATGAGAGTTTTTCATATTGTTTGGACGAACTTGCTCCAAACTTTGCTCCGTTTGAGTTTTGGAGAGTTTGGAACTAAAATTCGGCCCAATGAGAGTTCTTTAGGTGGTTTGGACGACACATGGTCCAAACTTTGTTCCGTTTCAGTTTTCGAGAGCTCAGAATCCAAAGTTCATCCCAATGAGAGTTTTTAATCTTGGTTGGACGAACTTGGTCCAAACTTTGCCCCGTTTGAGTTTTGGACAGTTTGGTACTCACATTCGGTCAATGAGAGTTCTTTAGGTGGTTTTGACGACTTATGGTACAAACTTTGCTATGTTTCCGTTTTTGAGAGCTCAAAACCCAAAGTTCGTCCCAATGAGAGTTTTTAATGTTGTTTGGACGAACTTGGTCCAAACATTCCTCTGTTTTAGTTTTGGAGAGTTTGGAATTCAAATTCGGCACAATGAGAGTTCTTTAGGTGGTTTCGACGACACATGGTCCAAACTTTCCTCCGTTTCAGTTTTTGAGAGCTCAAAACCCAAAGTTCGTCCCAATGAGAGTTTTTCATCTTGTTTGGACGAACTTGGTCCAAACTTTGCTCCGTTTGAGTTTTGGAGAGTTTGGAACTAAAATTCGGCCCAATGAGAGTTCTTTAGGTTGTTTGGACGACACATGGTCCAAACTTTTTTCCGTTTCAGTTTTCGAGAGCTCAGAATCCAAAGTTCATCCCAATGAGAGTTTTTAATCTTGGTTGGACGAACTTGGTCCAAACTTTGCCCCGTTTGAGTTTTGGACAGTTTGGTACTCACATTCGGTCAATGAGAGTTCTTTAGGTGGTTTTGACGACTTATGGTCCAAACTTTGCTCCATTTCAGTTTTTGAGATCTCAAAACCCAAAGTTCGTCCCAATGAGAGTTTTTAATGTTGGTTGGACGAACTTGGTCCAAACTTTGCTCCGTTTGAGTTTTGGAGAGTTTGGAACTCAAATTCGGCCCAATGAGAGTTCTTTAGCTGGTTTCGACGACACATGGTCCAAACTTTGCTCCGTTTCAGTTTTTGAGAGCTCAAAACCCAAAGTTCATCCCATTGTGAGTTTTTCATCTTGTTTGGACAAACTTGGTCGAAACTTTGCTCGGTTTGAGTTATGGACAATTTGGTACTCAAATTCGGTCCAATGAGAGTTCTTTAGGTGGTTTGGACGACTTATGGTCCAAACTTTGCTCCATTTAAGTTTTTGAGAGCTCAAAACCAAAATTTCGTCCCAATGAGAGTTTTTAATGTTGTTTGGACGAACTTGGTCCAAACTTTGCTTCGTTTCAGTTTTGGAGAGTTTGGAACTCAAATTCGGCCCAATGAGAGTTCTTTAGGCAGTTTCGACGACACATGGTCCAAACTTTGCTCCGTTTCAGTGCTCAAAATCCAAAGTTCATCCCAATGAGAGTTTTTCATCTTATTTGGACGAATTTGGTTCAAACTTTGCTCGGTTTGAGTTTTGGAGAGTTTAGAACTCAAATTTGGCCCAATGAGAGGTCTTTATGGTGGTTTCGACGACACATGGTCCAAACTTTGCTCTGTTTCAGTCTTTGAGAGCTCAAGATATAAAGTTCATCCCAATGAGAGTTTTTCATCTTGTTTGGACGAACTTGGTCTAAACTTTGCTATGTTTCAGTTTTGGACAATTTGGTACTCAAATTCGGTCCAATGAGAGTTCTTTAGGTGGTTTGGACGACTTATGGTCCAACCTTTGCTCCGTTTCAGTTTTTGAGAGCTCAAAATCCAAAGTTCGCCCCAATTAGAGTTTTTTCATCTTGTTTGGACGAATTTGGTCCAAACTTTGCTCCGTTTGAGTTTTGGAGAGTTTGGAACTAAAATTCAGCCCAATGAGAGTTCTTTAGGTGGTTTGGATGACACATGGTCCAAACTTTGCTCCGTTTCAGCTTTTGAGAGCTCAAAATCCAAAGTTCATCCCAATGAGAGTTTTTCATCGTGTTTGGACGAACTTGGTCAAAACTTGTCCAACAGAAAGTACCAGAAAAAATTGTCTGATCCAGGGAGTTTTACTATTCCTTGTAATTTTGTTACTTATTCATGTAGAGCATTATGTGATCTAGGGGTAGCATAAATATCATTCCATTATCATTATGCAAAAAGCTAAATATAGGAGAGATAAAATCTACTACTGTTAGGCTCCGGTTGGCTGACCAGTCTGTGGTTAGTCCCTATGGAATTGTGGAGAATGTTTTGATTAAGGTAGGTAGATTTTTCCTTCCTGTTGACTTCTTTATTTTGGGCATTAAAAAGAATCATGTCATGCCTATCATATTAGGGAGACCTTTCCTTGCTACAGGGAGAGTTATAATTGATATTGAGCGCAGGGAGCTGATCATCAGAGTCCAACAGGAGAAGGAGATCCTAAAAGCTTTTGAGGACCCTAAGAACACATCAGAGACCATGTTGGTGGGGTACAGAAAAGGTGCTAGGAAGAGCATTGTTGATGGGACACCTGACATTAGACCACCTTAATGCCTATTCGGTCAACACGTCGAGCTAATGACGTTAAACAAGCGCTGATGGGAGGCAACCCAAGTAAGTTCAGTTGTGTTTTTCTTTTTGCTTTTGATTTATTGTTTGTTTTTGTTTTGTAGGTCTTGGTTCCAGTTTCTTCCCCTTTGCTTGCAAGGTTCCATAAAATAAGTCATCGTCCTTCCAGGCCAGTATTGTTCACTCCTCCTACTCTTTTATTGTTCTCATGCTTGTGTGTGCTTTATTTACTTTATACATTGAGGACAATGCATGTTTTAAGTTTGAGGGTGGAATAGCATGTTTGTGGAGCCTTGGAGCATATAAGTTCCGGCTATAGTTTTGAGCTTTCTTTGAATTGAGCATATGGTTGTTTTCTAGATGCTATTTTTGCATGACTATGATTTCCTAGGATAGGCTTTCTTTTCAATTTTCAAGCTTTTGATGAGTTGTAAGCATGAGTGCCCAAAAAGGGAGACTTTTTAAACTTTTTCTAGGAGATGTCTTGCATGAGTAGAGTATTTGTCTTGGCTAGATTTTGATTTGAATGCCTAGGAGCGAATTATTAGGTTCATATGCTTGTTGTCACCTCGATAGGTGTAGGAAAGAGATAAAGAGTTAATTTTTTTGCAAATTAGCATGTTTAATCTTGCTTAGGAGGAAAGAAAAGAATATATGCTTATCATGCTCAAAAAGAAAAATCATTCTTGTTGTTTCAAGTTGAAAGAAAAAAAAAAAGAAAGTCATGACTTATGCGCGCAATGCAATGTTTAATAAAGATTTAGGCAAAAAGAGCTACCCCTATTGTGATCAGTTAGGCCAACCAAAGGGTAAAACTCGGGTTATGGGTCCCTGCAATAGGTGTGTGAAAGCTAGTGCCACATATAAATGCATATTGTAAGTTTCAATTATAAGCACCTAAGTATGGATGAAAACAAACTAATTTGTTCCATTGACTCGTTAGGGACTCCTTAGTGCCAGTGTAGAGTGAAGATGAGTTGAGAGTTTAGTAATCCAATCCCGGGCTAGTAGAATCTAATCTAGTTATGTTAGATCTCGCTTGTGCAAGTTGATTTTGGAAAACTTTTGATTTGTCTCCATCATTGGTCCTTATGTGCATGTCTCTTGATTGCTTGATTATTGACTTTTGAGCCTTGAGGATTGAGTCATGATTGTTGCATCCATTCTTCCATTGTATGCTTGATTTTTAGTTTGCTCGAGGACTAGCAAAAGCTTAAGTTTGGGGGTGTTTGATAGCGAGCATAGCTAGCTATTTTTCTCTAATTAATTAACCTAGCCATTTACAATTATTTGGCCCAAATTATGCATTTATATGTTTTATTTGTAGGAAATATGTTTTGGAGTTAATTGGGTGCTCGGGATGCGAAAAGAGGTAAAGATCGAAAAAGATTCAAGTTGGAAGAAGTCACGATCAGCTCAGCCGAGAGCCAGCGTCGGGACGCTGCTCTTTGGGCGTCTCGACACTGGCATTCCTAATTTCTAGTACGTGCGAAAAAGTTATAGCGTCACGACGCTCTCAGTTTCAACTTTCTAGATTCGCAGTATCGCGGTAGCGTCGCGACGCTACAACCAATTTTCAGCCTATAAGTATTTTGCGATTAGGTTAGTCGTGGGGACTTCTTTTGGACGATTTGGAGCCGCAAAACAGAGGAAAAAGGGGATGAGGAAGCTGAAACAAATGGAGGAAAAGCGGGAATCAAAACGTGGTTCGTGGGGATCGTAACAGGGACGTGCGGTCTCGGCCTACCTAGCGTTTAATTCTCTTTACCCTTCACTTTAGTAGTTTTTATGGCTTATTTAGACTTAGTGTATATCGTAACGCAGATTATGTATAGCTAAGTTTAATTCTTAGGGATTGATGTAGCTGTTGGGCACTTTATGGATTGAAGTTATTGATTGTTGTTATTGATTTCATTTATACATAATTGTGTTCTTAATGCTTTCAATTTACCGGCCATAAATTGATTGATGTTTGTGTTTGAATCTAACTCGGGAGAGAGGATTTAGCTTAGAAATCATTATGCATAACTAGGATTTAGTTAGAAATCAGGAGATAATAGTTAATTCTAGAAATCGTTAAAAAGGTTAACCTTAATGCCTTGAATGTTTAATGAATTTAGATAGGGATATCGGGTTGATTGCATGTGGGAGAATCATGTATGCTCGGGAGAGATATGTGTGATTTTAGTTTTCCAAGATTTATGAATCGTAGCATGCCATTAATCCATGAATTAATCCCTAATCCTAATTGGTGAAATCAACCCTAAGACCGTTGTCTCCATTAGATTGTCACAATTTTTTTTATTGTTTTATGTTAGATTTTTCATCCATTCTCACTTTCTTTGGTTCCCTAAATAAAATTGGGCAAGACTATTTTCGGTAATTAAAATTGATTAGAAACCAATCCAGAGGACGACATTCGAATTTCACATTCACTATATTATAACTTGACCCGTACACTTGTGGTTAGCAATTTGCACATCAAATCTGATGCCGCTATCAGTATTCAAGTGCCTAGGTATGAGGGAGGTGACAACCGGGGAGAAGGTTTGTTCATAGTCAATCCCCTCCCTCTAGGTAAAACCCTTTCCACAAGTCGTGCTTTAAAGGTCTACACCTTTCCAGCAGCGTGTCGTTTTCTCTTGTAGATCCATTTGCATCCTATGGGCCTAACCACTTTGGGTAGATCTACAAGATCCCAAACTGAATTAATGTACATGGATTTCATTTTGAGGTCCATAGCTTTAATCCATTCATCTTTGTCAACGTCATTCATTGCCTGTCTATAGGTTCATGGATCCTTGACTTCGTCATCAGGTATGATTGGTGTTTCTGTTAAACCTAAATAGCGACTAGGTTGTCTAATAACCCTCCCACTACGTCGAGGCTCTCGTATCTCTTCAGAAGGACATGACGGATTTGAGGTGACAACTTCATCAACGACACTCGTAGATGATTTCGTAGCTTCGTTGGATAATTCACTTAAAACAACTTTACCCCGTGGCTTGTGATTCCTAACGTGGTCTTCTTCCAAGAATGTAGCATTTGTCGATACAAATACTTTATTTTCTTCAGGATCGAAGAAGGAACCACATCTCGTCTCTTTGGGATAGCCGACAAAGAGGCAAAATCTTGAACGGGGTTCTAATTTCTTCTGATTTTCCTCTAGCACGTATGTCAAGCACCACCAAATTCTGAAATGTCGTAAACTTGCTTTACGCCCTTTCCAGAGCTCAAATGGTGTTTCTGAAACACTCTTTGAGGGAACCACCTTAAGAATGTAAACTACAGTCTCTACTGCATAACCCCAAAACGAGTGAGGTAATTGAGCATAGCTCATCATTGAGCGAACCATGTCTAACAGGGTTTTGTTTCTCCTTTCCCATACACCGTTCTGTTGAGGTGTACCAGGGGCTGAGAGTTGGGACGTGATTCCATGCTCTATCAAGTAGTCTTGAAATCTCAAGTCCATATACTCTCCACCATGATCGGATCAAAGTATTTTTATCATCTTACCTAATAGGTTCTCAACCTTGGCGTTATACTCCTTGAATTTTTCAAGGGCGTCGAACTTATGATGCATTAGGTAGAGATAGCCATACCTCGAATAGTCATCAATAAAACTAATGAAATATTTGTACCCTCCTCGAGCTCTAACGTTCATCGGTCCACAAAGGTCCGAATGTATGAGCTCTAAGGGCTCTTTGGCACGATAACCGTTTCCGGTAAAAGGTCGTTTAGTCATCTTGCCTTGAAGGCATGACTCACAATGAGGTAACAAGTTATCTTCTAACTTGTTTAGAAGTCCATTTTTAACCAATCTCCCAGTCCTATTGAGATTAATATGGCCTAACCTCAAGTGCCAGAGATAGGTATCTTGAGAAACTTTCCATCTTTTAGGTTAAGTCTCAGCGGTTTTAAACATCTCATGATTTAAAATATTTTTTTACTCAATTGGTCTTAAAACATATAAATTATCCTTCATGTTTGCAGAGCAAACATCAATACCTCTTTTAGTTATGAACGCTTCATTAACAGAAAAATATATTGAATAACCTTGTCCAATTAAGCAAGATAGAGAAATCAAATTTCTTTTAATTTTAGGAACTGTGTACACATTATCTAACATTATGTAACATTCCTCCGAGAAGAATAATTTTATGTCTCCCATTACAGTAGCCGAGATAACTTCTCCTGTTCCAACTTTTAGGGTCATCTCACCAGCTTCTAACTGTCCAGGAACTCATTCCTGGAAATGAAGAACATACGTGATTAGTGGCACCTGAATCGAGTATCCAGGTTGAACTATCGTTTCCTCTATACACGATTCCAATACTAATTAATCAGATATTTATTCATGGATTATATTCCACTGGGCTAAGCAGTTTGCTTGAGGACGTTCCTCAGTTAAAACTATACCTAAATTGTTTGCCACGTGTTTTAAGTTTTTCTTAGTCATATGTTTTGAACCGTTTAATTAGGCGTTCGACAAAGCACGTACATAATTCGACATATTGCTGAAATAAACAAATAACTTGTATTAAAATTTGCACTAAACCCAGCATACATATTATCCAATCAAATTTAGCAAAAGTAATCATCGACCCAAGTATATACATTTTGCAATGATACTTCAGAGGTTTAGAATAACTGCTACCGTAGGGTAGTCAGCTACTCCTCCTCTGAACCGAGACAATCTCGGCCATTTACTATTGCCAAAATAACTCTTTATTCCAATAGTTTTTAGCTACTGTCGGTTCGGTCAAGACAATCTTGTAAGTGTGACCCGCCATTTTAAGATTTCAGAGGACGACCCTAACAATGCCACCGTAGGGAAGAGCTAATGCTAGGAATGACCCTAAGAAACCCTATCCATTTTTTGGAGTTTGCGTTGTTCCGAATCCCATGCGCCAGCCCTCCATAGGGTGATCGCTCATAGGGCGACTCTCAGGCGGCGCATAGGAATCTCACAATGCAACCTAATGGAAGAGACCGTAGGATACGTTGACACGTTTCCTTCACCCACTTACTATGAACACTTTCCCTGTTCACCTTGTTATTGACCCATGCAAACACCATCCTTAGGGGGGATGCTCCTAGGGCACCTCGAGGCCAAGCATGGATCTCACGGTGTGAACATAAGGGGGTCGTGAGAGTAAAAACTTGATATTAATATCTTGTTTTTATACTTTTTCTCCCACTAAAGTATTATAAAATTTTACGGTCTTTTTATTACATAGGTAAATTAAGGCTAAATGAATGTATCTAAGTCTACACCTTTTATAACTGTTTATAAAGGTCTTTACTCTAATGTCTAGGTGAATTAAACCCATTTAATTACCTAGTGACGTGTGCATGTTAATAAGACCGTGGTTAGTTGGTGCATCGTTAGCTGAATTAATAGATGTTAGATAAAAAAAAAAAAAAAAAAACTCAGCTAACCCTAGTGCAAGTATACACTGTCGCATGTAGTAATAAAAAACCTTAGAAGTATTCCAAGGGTATCGATCCCACGAGGACAAACTGGAAATTCAGATTTGAAGAAGAAACTGCTCAACTTGATTGCTTAAAAATATAGGTAACCAAAGAAATAAGATTGATTGATTGGGTTTTAGAAAAGATAAATAATACAAGCAAATGAATAAAAGAATAACAATAAGAAATAAACGAGGTATTCAACATGTATTCATCCCTAAGGCAATAACCTTAATCATGGATTATTAAACATAAGCCCATTCAATGCATTGGGTAAGATTTAACTTCTATTTGGTCTTGCTCCCAAGAACCGTTAGAAGGCTAAGCGAGTACCGTTATGCACATTTCTGTGACTCGACTCCGACATAGATAATTCACGAATGCAATCTATAACGCTATAGTCGATATAGGGTGCCTTAGGCAGCTTGCCCTACCGGTGAACAATCTCTTTCAAGCTTTTTCTCTTATATCACCGTTATGAGAACTGATATCATTTGTCGCTTTCGAGATCAAACTCACATAGCATGCAAAATCTAAGTGATGAAGTTAAACTCAACAAGATTAGAGTGGTAATCAATATAGAATGACATGCATTGAACAAAAACATAAGCAAATAAAACACTTTCAAGCTATTGAACCATAAGGGAATTCACCATATTGAACCCCTCAACGGAATTTAGCTACTCATGGTGAGATAAAGTGCAAATGAATACATTTTCATTGAAATAAGAATGTAAAGAATACAGAATAATGAAAAGTATCAAAAGCTGGAAATAATGGATATAGCTAAATATTATGGGTTTTTCTATTTACTCAATCCTTCCAGAGTTCGCTAAGACACTCCACTCTCTCGCTTTTACAAGTGGGAATGGGTGAAAAATCCCTACAAACCCTAAGGTTTGATGTCTAACTAAGGTTTGATTTTAGTCATCTAAGAAGGACCTCGGGCATCCCTACTCATAGGCATTAACTAGGGTTCTATCACCACCCTCTTCTTCCAAATGAGTTATGCTTGAATTTGACTTCGAATCTCGAGCTTATATAGTGTTGGACATGGTTGAGGAGCTGTGAAGTAGGTGCCGGAAGGTAGCTGTTGGGCTCCAAGAGTGGGTGAAAGTATAGCAAAAATAAACTCTAGGACACTGTGTAAGCATACACAATCTGCAGCAAGTAATAAGTATTTATCGAATCTGCGAGCCTAAACAGCTTTCACTCTATCAATTTTATGTATCTATCTAATGGTCTCGAAAGTGGTAAAAATGATTGGTTTTGATAAAATGCTGAAGCAAAAGAAATGGCAGAACAGAAAGTAAACAAATAAACCAGACTGATTAGAAACACGCGTTGGTCAAAATTCAGTAATTGTTTTAAAAGATGCTCTAGCAGTATTATTGATCAGGCAAAACTCTTTTAGTCTTATTAGCATGATCCTCCCGGAACACTGGATTTTTTAGAATGTGTTTCAACTCCAATGATGCACTATCGATCAAGTACTAGGCAACTGACTATCCCTAGCTCAGTCACTCGCGTTCACCAATACACAATGATCTAGTGTGATTAAATGCCACACACTTCCCAAATCATCCCTGAAACTAGGAAGTGGTATTCATACCGCTTAGTCAGGCCGGCACAAAATGTAAATAAGCACAACAAATAATCAAGCTACATCAAATCAATCATATATTGCGCAGAGAATTAAGCACGACAATTACATACTCCTAACCAACACCTAAAATGATTTAGTTCATAGCATTCATGATAACACACACTACAATCTGAGTATGTGCATCCATAATTACAAAAGAATACAAGAAAATACTAATTCCCTTAATCAGCTTCGTAATTAATGCTCTTCTTGTAGTCTCCAGTCTCTCTCATCTATTCAGCTCCCAAAATGGAAATGCGAAATGATCTCTTCCCCAAAAGTGGAATGAATTTGACTTTTACGGCTCTTCCCTTTTATAGAATGAAGACAAGCTTGAATTAGGTTGACCTAGACACATGGATGGCTCTCCTTGCTCCTTAAATCCGAGAATAGCTTAACTAACTTTAGTTCTTTAAATTGGCTAACGAGTTGTGACGTGTCAGTTTTGCTCCTTGCTTTGCTAGAGCACATATTTTGCTCCCACAAGTCACTCAACAGCATAGTCTGCACAAAATAACTTCCAAAGCATCCATTCTTCCAAATGGGTTAGAACATGCAATATTCATCAAAAAGCAACCCTATTTAGCACAAAAGACACACAAATCATTATAAAACTAAGGCCTAAATAACTCCATTTTGGAGAGTTGTCACACCCCCAAACTTGAATTATTGCACATCCCGAGCAATACTAACCAACATTTCCTTTAGAGTTCAAAACATTAGACAAAGTATAACTTGGTCAAACCAAATAATCCAACACTACCTTCCATCCTTACCTGAGCATTCTGCAAAACCAAGCACTGCTGCAGCAAAATAATTCTTTCGGCATGGACTAATAATCACCACCTTTTAACTTAATCCTAAGAACTTGCCACAGCCTAGCTTTATTATCAGACATTTTAAAACACATTTTTTAGGGGTTTATATTTTTGTTTTTTAGACTTAAAGCAGCCCTATAGTCATAAGCTCTTAAGCATGGGATGACCCACTTTATGGTGCAGTATACCCTTGCCTCAAACTCATCACCAACTAGGCTTAATACACTTTGCTAAGCTGAAAAAGTCCTTAGTTATTCTATCCCTTGGTCCTCAGAATGGCAACATTTTATGATGAAGCTCACCTAAGTCCTGGAAGACAGAAAACCGTTGGATTATCATTCATCCTTCAAAACTTTTGGTCCATGAATTTTCTTAGCAAAATATCCACAATTAATTTTTCAGCAAACAATTTTTTCCATTTTTTTTTCATATTTCCTATGTCATCTTTTGACGCAAAGAAAACTGTGGGTATCATAAATGTCCCTAGTTACTCAATAACCTAGCAAATTATTTAATGAAGGAGAGGAATGCTCGAGAAAAACAATTGGAGTAGCAAAAAGTCCCCCAAACATGAATTATTCATTGTCCCCAATGAATCATTAAAATTTTGAATTATACCCCCAAACTTAAATTTTTCTATCTGGATTTTAAACTAAGCGTGGGACTAGAATTAAGCTTAAAGTGGATCATATAAGTCAACACTACCTCAAAATCTTCTTGCGCAGCAACGACCAGACAAGAAGAAATGCTCAAGCAAAAGGTTTCTGGAGATCAGGATACCTTGATCATAACTAAGCTTAACAAGTCCAAGCTTCAAAAATTCAGAAGAAAATTAGTTAATTTATTATTACTCAGTGCCATAGAACAAAAACAACTTCGGAAATTTCATTAAAAATAAAGAAAGAAATTACATAAGCAAATATACTTTTCGATGACCCAGCAACAGAAAAATTAAAAACAAGCAAAAACAAGCAAGAACAGAAAAAGATATGGTCATAATTGCGCGAGCAACAAAAATATTTCAGCAAAAGAAATGCGCGCCTAAGTTCTTCTCCTTCAATCCTCTAACCAAGATCTTCTTCTTCATCCCCTTCTCTCTCAACAGGCGACGGCGGAATCCAAGGGTTCAGTAGGTCATCAGGGAATATGGGTAAAGTCGGATATCGCTTAGAAAAATTAGATTGCAAGGCCACCCTCAACGTGACATCCCTTCTCTTCACATAATTCCAAAAGGTCTGGAATTGCCTCTCGGCAAACTCCATCCTGCTGGAATGCATCTGTATAATTGCTCCTCCATTTGATGGATGCCGCACACCAAACCGCCTTGGCGTGCTTCTTGCGCCCTTTGAAGCCTAGCCAGGTTCAGCGTGTCGAGTATTCCCTTGTCCATTAAAGTAACGTCATCCGCATTAATTGGAACCTCTGCCCTTTGGCATAACATTGTTATGGTGTTAGGTAAAAACAACTTCCCTACCTTCTTCCGCCAGCAATAAAAAATCGCACCAGAAATTATTTTGCCCACATCAATACTCATCGAATGAAGAATAGCAAATGCAAGCACTACCCGGTCTCGAGACACCGTTGAATCGTGAGTTTTTGGCAGTAAACGCAGCATGATGAAGCCCATCCATGTATTCGCTTCCCTCTTCAAATAAGCAGCTTGAAATGTGCGCTTTTCTATCTTCGACAGTCTCCACTGAGCCCCCTCGATGCCAACCTCTCGGACAGCCGCATTTAACTGATCATTTGACAGTGCCACCACCATCTCGCTGAAGCCTGCGTGCGGAAAGTCCTGGAGGTTGAATAAAGAATTAATAGCTCCTGGGCTCCAGTCAACGGGCACTCCTTGAACGATAGCCTGAAATCCCTCTTGATCATCAATATTTGCATAAAACTCTCAAATAATGTTGGAATTGAGCGGCTCCGGCTTTGCACAGAACTGACTCAAACCATGGTTCGCTATTCCAGTCCTCAAGAACCTTTTCAGATCATCGCCAAATCCTCGTTCAAACAAAAAGTTTCTTCTTAGTAGCTCGACATACTTTGCTCGGGCAAGATTGTTGATGAAGCGAATGTACGACAATCGTGGCACCTCTGTTTCACTATCTCCCAGTTATGGCGTTGCTTCAGCAATACCTTTGCCCTTGTCTTCCCTTTGTTTGGGAAAAATTTCTTCCTCTGCTTTTTTTCTCTGCTTCCTCTCTTGCTTTGTCTTCGGCCTTCTTTTTCTCCTGTTCTTCTCTCTGTACATTCTCTTTCTCAGAATCAGTTGTTGGCGGCGACGGTGTATCAGTCCAGACCACCTTGACGCGACCGACTTTCTGCTTCCGACGGCGACAGCGGGGTACCTCTGGCATGATCACCTCAACTTGAGCCTCTTCCTCTTGCACCTTCTGCGTGTTTCCTTTTTCCTACACCTCATCTTTATGTTCTTCTTGCACATCCTCTGCTTTTTTTTTTCTTGAACTTCTTGCGCATATTCGACTATTGGTTTATTTTGTTCTTCAGGTTTCTTCGGACTGTCTTCCTTGACTACCTCAGCAGCAATATCCTTCACTACCTTCTGTACGACCTCTTGAACTTCAGTTCTCTGTTGTCTCCTCCTTCTTTTAGCTTCCTTTTCCTCCGGCGTTTTCTTTTTCTTTGCTTTCGTCTTCGGTGCTTGCGGTGTAACCGGCACCTCCTCTTCCTCATTGTCTCTTTCCTTTCTTCCTCTCGTTTTCGCCATTGGAGACTCAGAGGTGTTTACAGAAACAATGGATGCAAAAGAAAAAATAAAAATGGCAAAGGATGAAGGCGAGAAGATTAAGTGAAAAGAAACTTACCGAAGGATTTGAATAAATAGGGCTTCAACAATATAAAATCCCAACCGAAAGATTTTGCTCCTCATTAATTGAAATTACCGTTTTAGATTCCATGCAATCGGTAGAATTAAACCATTAAATGGTAAAATCTGAAGTTTGAATGGCCCATGGTAAATGATGATGTGCTGTCCAACGGCTAAACCCTCGGATTTCCCCTGCACGACACTTGGCAGCATCAGTTCCTTCCTTCAATTTACCTGCCCATGGAAAAATTCAAAATCAAACGGTAAAAATAATTAATCCACAACGAAACCCTTCCTATTCGGATGAAATATTTGATTCAGCCTTAAAATTGCTGCAACAACCTTCTGAACAAAAATTATCTTCTAGAAGAATCTTGGATACGGAAGGATTCAACTAAAAACCAAATCAAATCAGGAAATTTTAAATTAACCGCTTAAATCGAATCTATTTTTATTATTTTCATTCGAAGCCAAATAAATCATTAAAATCTTTATTATCATCTATCCTCAACAGAAATTTAAATAACTGAAAATAAAAACTGAAATAAAATATAACCAAACTAATCCGACTAAAAAAAAACTACTCTGGTAATAATAAAAATACCCAGAAAAATAATATCTACGGAATAAAGAATAACAACAAATTAAAATATAAACAAACCAAATCTAATTCAAAATAATTCTCATTAAAATCAACAAAATGAGCGAAAAAAAAATAAAATTGCAACAAACACTGGGAGCTGAAAATATTGCTCTGTGAAATGCTCCCGCAAAACTCATGCTCTCTCATTCATCAACCAACTTTAGGGACGCATATTTCGACTTGAACTCCTCTCCTCAATAATGTTTCACACGCTGTTCATTAACTTTGAACACTCTCCCATCTTTTTCATCGTGCAAAGTAATTGCTCGATGGGGGAAGACTTCAATTACTAAAAATGGACCCGACCATTTGGATTTAAGTTTCCCAGGAAACAATTTTAATCTAGAGTTATAAAGCAAAACTTTCTGACATTTGACAAACTCTTTAGGTTTAATTTTCTTGTCATGCCACAACTTAGTCATCTCCTTATATATTTTCGCATTTTTATAAGAAAATTGGCAAAATTGTTCTAATTCATTTAGCTGCAGCATTATTAATGCTCCTGCACGACTCATATCAAAATTTAATTTTTTCAAAGCCCAAAACGTTTTATGCTCGAGCTCTAATTGTAAATGACAAGCTTTCCCATATACTAACCTATAGAGGGACATACCTAGAGGAGTCTTATAGGCCATCCTATAGGCCCAAAGAGCCTCATCCAACCTAAAAGACCAATCCTTCCTAGATGGATGAACTACTTTCTCTAGAATAGTTTTGATTTCCCTATTGCTTATCGAAGCTTGACCATTCGCCTGTGGGTGATACGGGGTAGCTATCCTATGCTCGATTCCATACTTAGCTAAAAACTTAGTTAAAACATTATTAACAAAATGTGTACCCTCATCACTCACTAAAGCTCTAGGTGTCCCAAACCGCGCAAAAATTTGTCATTGAAGAAACCTTGATACTGTCTTGGCATCATTCTGATGGCATGCAATGGCCTCCACCCATTTGGATTCATAATCAACTGACAATAAAATAAAAGCATTACCATTAGAAGGGGGAAATGGCCCCATAAAATCAGTACCCCACACATCGAATAATTCGAGTTAAAAAATGTAAGTAAGAGGCATTTCATCTCTAGGCCCTAAATTTCCTCTCCTCTGGCAAGCATAACATTGCTTGTAGAACCAATGGGCATCCTTAAACAAGGAAGGCCAGAAGAATCCACAATGCAAAATCCTCATAGATGTTCTCTGACCGCTAAAATGGCCTCCATACGGCGAAGAGTGACATTGCTCTAGGATTTCCTTTGCTTCATTACTTGAAACACACCTACAAATAATACCATCAGAGCATTGCTTATACATAAACGGCTCATCCCAATAGAAAAATTTTGCATCATGCTTAAATTTTTTCTTCTGCCTCTAATCCATATCAATAGGAGTGACTCCCTTTACCAAGAAGTTGGCAATATCAGCATACCAAGGGATATCCTTGACTACTTTTACCTCAACAGCAAAAAGCTGTTCATCCGAAAAAGAGTCCGAGATGGCAGATTGCTTCAGCAAAGATGATGTTGGATCAAGACGAGATAAATGGTCTGCAACAACATTCTCCGATCCCTTCTTATCCTTTATCTCTAAGTCAAATTCCTGCAAAAGTAAAACCCAACGAATCAATCTAGGCTTTGCATCTCTCTTAGACATTAAGTACCTTATTACTGCATGATCTGTAAAAACCGTGACTTTGGATCCAACCAAGTATGGGCGTAATTTCTCACAAGCAAACACAACAGCTAACAACTCCTTTTCAGTAGTTATGTAGTTGATTCGTGCCTCATTAAAAACCCTGCTTGCATAATATATAGGATGGATAAATTTGCCCTGCTTTTGCCCCAACATGGCACCTACTGCAACATCGCTTGCTTCACACATTACCTCAAATGGTAAACTCCAATTAGGTGCACACAGAATAGGTGCTGAGATCAAAGCAGCCTTTAAAGTTTCAAAAGCCTTCCTACAATCAGCATTAAAGTAAAAAAACATGATCAGTGCACAATAAGTTACAAAGAGGTTTACTAATTTTTGAAAAGTCCTTTATGAACCTTCTATAAAATCCAACATGACCTAAAAAACTATGAATCCCTTTCACTAAACTCGGTGGTTCTAGTCTTTCAATAACCTCTATTTTTGCTCGATCAACTTCTAGACCATTCTTTGAAATTTTATAACCTAACATGAAGTGACATTTCTCCCAATTAAGAACTAGATGGGTATCCTCACATCTCTTTAACACATGTCCTAAATTATCCAAACAAGTTTGAAAAGACCCTCCGAAAACTAAAAAATCATCCATAAATACCTCAACAGTGGACTCAATCATGTCAGAAAAAATTGCTAACATACACCTCTGAAATGTCGTTGGAGCATTGCAAAGGCCAAAAGGCATTCGCCTAAAAGCAAACGTCCCATAAGGGCAGGTGAAAGTGGTTTTTTCCTGATCCTCATGAGAAATGGTAATCTGCTTATACCTAGAATAACAATCTAGGAAACAGTAGTAGGCCTGACCAGCCAATCTATCCAACATTTGGTCAATATGTGGTAGATGGAAATGGTCCTTACGGGTGACTTTATTGAGCCTCCTATAATCGATGCAAACCTTCCAGCCAGTCACTGTCCTGGTTGGGATCAATTCATTGTCCTTATTAGATACCACTGTGACACCTCCTTTCTTAGGAACACATTGAACAGGGCTTACCCAATTGCTATCTGCAATTGGATAAATAATCTCAGCATCCAACCATTTAATCACCCCCTTTTTAACAACCTCTTTCATTGTAGGGTTAACCCTTCTCTGTTGCTAAATACTCCTAAAGGATCCCTCCTCTAGAGTAATTTTATGCGTACAGAAAGACGGGCTAATTCCCTGAATGTCAGCCAATGTCCAACCTATTGCCTTGCGATATTGCTGGAGCAACTTTATTAAGGTCTCTTCATGCTCCGACCTTAAATCTGATGCAACAATAATGGGCAACGTCTCACCCTCCCCGAGATATGGATACTTTAGATGATCCGGTAAGGGCTTCAAATCTAAAGTGGGTGCCTCAATTAGGGATGGCTGAATAGGAGGAGCTTTTTTTTCATCCAAATCTAAAGACTCAAAAATAACCTCACACCCAGACACATCTTTTTCATTTTTTCTTTCTAAGGAACAAACTTCTAAATCCTCTACACTAACCTCTCCATGATCTTCCAAATGCTTGCTTGCCAAATCCTGCATTGCTGTCTCAACAATCGTGTTCTCCAGAATCCTAATGAAAGAGGAATCTTCCACTTCGTCAGGATACTTCATGGCCTTAAACACATTAAATTTCACTTCCTCATTGTAAACCCTCATTGTTAATTCCCCTTTTTGAACATCTATCAATGCCCTACCAGTGGAAAAAAATGGACAACCAAGAGTAATTGGGACATCTTTATCTGCCTCATAATTTAAGATAATGAAATCAACAGGAAATATGAATTTATCTAGCTTCATGAAGACATCCTCAATTTTACCCTCTAGGTATGTGATAGACCTATCGGCTAATTGGAGTGTGACTGTTGTAGGCCTAGCTTCACCAATACCTAACTTTTGATAGACCGAAAGAGGAATAAGGTTAATGCTTGCACCCAAGTCACAAAGTGCTCTACCTAACTCTTTTCCACCTTTTGACAGAGGTATAGTAAATGATCCTGGATCCATAGCCTTGGTTGGTAGCTCATTCTTAAGAATAACACTACACTCCTCAGTAAGAGATACAATTTCAAACTCACCTAACCTCTTCTTTTTAGTTAAAATATCCTTAAGAACTTTAGCATAATTAGGCATTTGCTCTATAGCTTCTACTAAAGGGATATTTATATGCAATTGTTTAAGAATCTCTAAAAACTTATTAAACTGATCGTCCTGATTCTTAGGCCTATGTCTTTGTGGAAAAGGTAGAGGTGGTACATAAGGTGGGGGCGGCACATAAGGTGGTTCCACATCTGGAACAGAACTAGATGCTCCAGCATTATTATTGTTGCCTCCACCGCCCTAACCATACTCCAACTCATTTTCAACAATATCATTTCTATCACGATTTTTTTCTACATCCTGGGGTTTACTAGGCTCTTTTCTTTCTTCTAGTGGCTTACCACTCCTCAGAGTCACTGCCTGTACCTACTCCTTACCTTCCCTTCCCTTCTAGGGTGTTTAGTATCTGAAGGAAGTTTCCCTTGAGGCGTTGCCTTTAGCTCATTAGCTAAGTGGCCCACTTGCAATTCCAGGGCTCTCATTGAAGCTTGATTACTTTGAATTGCGGCATCTGTACGAGCCATATATTCTTTCATCATTGCCTCAAGAGAACTCTCCGAGTTTTGCTGGGGTAAAGCCTACTTTTTTTGTTGGGGCAATACCTGTGATTTAGCAAATCCTGACTGGTTCACCTTTTGTTGTGCCTGAGGGGCTTGCAAATTGCTTCCTTGTCCTCCCCACGCAAAGTTGGGGTGGTTGTGCCAACCTGGATTATAAAAGTTATAATAAGGGTTATTCCTCTGATTACCTACAAAAAACACAGAAGTTGGATTGTTGGGGCAAAACTTGTAGTTGTGCTCTTCACCACAGTAGACACATGCTTCCTCTACAACTTGGTTCACCACTGCAGCAGGCTCCACCGCTGGTGAAACAACAAATAATCAAGCTGCATCAAATCAATCATATATTGCACAGAGAATTAAGCACGGCAATTACATACTCCTAACCAACACCTAAAAGGATTTAGTTCATAGCAGTCATGATAACACACACTACAATCTGAATATGTGCATCCATAATTACAAAATAATACAAGAAAATAATAATTCCCTTGATCAGCTTCGTAATTAATGGTCTTCTTGTAGTCTCCAGCCTCTTTTGTTCTCTAAATAAAGCTAAGCAAGATTATTGGTGGTAATTAATTGAATAAATCCAATCCCTGTGGAGACGATACTCTATACTCAAAATCACTATATTACTTGTGACGACCCGTACGCTTGCGGTGAGCGAACATCGTCCATGTCAAGTTCGTGAGGAGAATCATCCATTGAGATCCACGAATTTGAAGCTTGAAAGATAAGTTCTTATTCCTCAATTTTTGTTCTTGTTTTTAGCATGATTTAATCATCGAAATTAATGAAAATTGGTGCCTAAGATCCGCTAACACTTCCACTCGAGTGTTCCTCACTCCTTCAATTGGTATCAGAGCGTGGTTTGGACACTTGATTTCCATTAAATTTGAGTTTGGTGGGTGAATTTCAATTGTTGAATGAGTCGTGTTGCTAAAGTTGGATGTCTCGGTTTTGGCATCAAATTAAGCTTTTAATTCTTGATTAAAATTGTAATTGCCTACATGTTTATGGGCAATAATGTCTTGGCAAGAGTCTGTATAAATTTGGGAGTCAATAGAGTTGAATTTAGGCTGTAGTCAATCGAAAAAGACGAAGAACTCGCTGGCCGAAAGAATAGGGGACGATTTTCTGGGCTGCTGTATGAACACCATCGGGACGCTGTTCATCGTCTCGACGTTGTTGCGTTTTCAAGCAAAATTCCTGCGTGCGTTTTTTCATTCAAGCGGTGGTTTAAATTTGCTGGTCCGGTTCACCGCTCCTTGGTCCAGTTCGGTTGGTTCAAGGTCGGTTCAACTAAATTTCAAGCCCCTTGGTTTGTTTCAAGCCCATTATGGATGGTTCAAAGTTGGTTCGAGCTATTCGGGGCCGGTTCGGGAGCTGTCCATGGCGATTTATTTATTTATTTAATTATTAATGTAATAATTTAGCTTAGTTTGATTGTTTGGATGCCAAAACCGGTCCGCTTTAGTGTGTTTAATTATTTATGCATTAGGAATGTATGTTATAATTAAAATAGAATTGATTATGCATAAAGGATGCCATATAGATTTAAATCCCACCATAGGAAAGCATGTTCATGCATTAGTAATTAATCATAAGAGTTATAATAAAATGAATGCATGTTAGGTTTCATGATAGATGCATGTTGGATTGTTATATTTTTCGTTTATGAATGTTTATATATAAGCGTTTTATTAATAAACGAAAACGAACTAGCATGCAACATGAAACCACCTTAGCATAAATGAATGTTATAGGTTGTCTATTTTATAATTTGTTATAAAATTGAGATAGACGTTAAAACCTATAACAAAGATAAATTCATGCTCACTTAGGGTCAACCAATTCCAAATCTCAAACAATTCGCATAGAATAGGTCGATATCTTGTAAAGCCAAGGTTACAAGTGAACTCACCCGACGAGATGCTGTCTAAGGCTGGAGGTATTTAAGTTGACGGTTTACAGAACACCTCCTATCTGGGCATCGAGCCGGTACTTGAGTTAGGTTAACCCGGTTTTATGAGCATGCGTGATAGATGTGAGGTTTTATCACCTAGACATCATAGCGTAATAGTTATGCCGTTAGAAATCACCTAGACGTAGGTTGTTTCAAAACGTTTATGCTTTGTGAATGGTGTTTTATTTTATATAACTTGAATATTGATTGTTATATGCCTTCATCACCATTAGAAGCATGTTATATGATTAATTCATTAAAAGTTGTAATAGTTATAAAGTTAATGAGTAGAAACCGTCATAATGAATAGAAACCGTCAAATCCTATAACAAAGAGTTGCATGCTAACATAGGATCTTAGGGAGCACGAATTAATTTTAAGACGTTTAAAATCAATTAGACCTAAGATCACTATTTTCTAATAGGATTAGAAATATGTCCTACTAAAGTTTTAATAGAATTAAAATTCGATAAGTAGGATATAAGGCCTTGGTTATAAGGGAACTCTCCCGGTAATCCGGCACCTGAGTTGAATTAATCATGGTCTTATTAGCATGCAATGTCACTAGGAAATTAAAAGGGTTTAATTCACCTAGACATAAGAATAAAGTCCTTATTTAAAATAAATGTATATATAAGGCATTAACTTAGATAAATTCGTCTAGCCGGGATTTGCCTAAGTAAAAGACCCTAAATTTTAAAATACTTAGTGGGAGGAAAAAGGTCTATGAAAAATCGTTTTCTTTTCAAAGTTCTCCATAGAGTTCACACGGTGAGATTTATGCATAGCCTCTTGTTACTTACTAACGTGACCATTCCATTCGGAAGGTGATTGCATAAATCAATATCAAAGTGAACGGAGAAAGTATCTATATAAAATAAAACTTTTCTTCTCACGTTCTTCCTAAAATTCACACGGTGAGATTTATGCATAGCCTTTTGTTACTTACTAACGTAACCATTCCATTCGGAAGGTGATTGCATAAATCAATATCAAGGTGAATGGAGAAAGTATTTATAGTAAGTGGGAGAAGGAAGCGTGTCACTGCATCCTACGGTCTCTTCCATTGGTTTACATCGCAAGGTCTCTATGTTCGCCTGCTAAGCACGCCCTGGAGCTGCTACACCATTCGGAGGGTTGGAACATAGGGATTGTAGCACAGTGAACTCCCCATAAGGATAAAGGATTTCTTAGGGCCATTCCCAGCATTAGTTTTTCCATTCAGCAGCATTACTCGGACCGTTCTTTGAAATCTAAAAAATTGAGGGTCACACTTACAAGATAAACTAATAGTTAACTTATTCTTGACCAAACAGCGAAAACTAAACAAAATAACAAGATATGAATAATTATAGTATTAACGTTTAGTTGAGAATGTCTCAGTTCAGAGGAGTACTAGCTAACCACCCCTCGGTGGCAGTTACTCTGAACCTCTGAAGTATTGATGCAAAAGAATTATGATTCATAGGACGCGTAATTACTTTTGCTAAATTCATTGGATTAGTATAAGGGTTAAAACATTAGACAACCGATTTAAAGTTTATTTGTTTGTTTATCGAGCAATAAGTATAGGTTCTATAAAATGCCTCTTTTTATACGCCAAATTCGTTATTGGTATAAAAGATACAACTAAACGAGCTTTAAAACACTAAATCGTGGAAAGTGATATGGAAATGGTCTTAAAATGCAATATGTCCTCAATATGTTATATACATTTCATTCTTGCAATAATTATGATAAATATAACATAGAAAACTGCCTGGCTAAAAAGAACATTATCCAAGACTTGAAATATGATTTATTCGTCTTGAAAACGTGCTTAGTAAGAATAGTAATTCAACTTGGATATTCGTTTCAGGGTTCGCTAAATCACGTATGTTCTTTTCAAGGAATAAAGTTCCTAGCAATAGTTGTGAACTAGTTCAAATAACTCCTAGACTTTAAATAGAAGAGTTTATCTCGGCTAAGGCAGTGGGAGACATAAAGTTATTCTTCTCTAAGGAACGTTACATATTGTTTAAAAGTATATGGTTCCTAAGAAATAAAATTATGATTACTATATCTAGTTTGCTGGAACAAGGCTATTATGTTACCTTTTATGTATGAACCGTTCATTTCGAAAAGGATGCCAATATTTGTCCTGCAAATATAAAGAATAACATATACGTTTTAAGACCGATAGAATCTAGAGCGTTTTTAAATTATGAGATATTTAAAACCACTGAGACTCAAAAGAAAAGGCCACGTGTTTCTCAAGGTTAGGCCGAATTCAATTTAAATAGGATTGAAGACTGGTCCAAAATGAACTTCTAAATAGATTAGAAGATGACTCATTACCTCCCTATAAGTCATGCCTTAAAAGTAAGACTGACTTAATGACCTTTTTCAGGAAAAAGGTTATCGTGCAAAAGAAACCTTAGAGCTAATACATTCTGAATGTTAATAGTCAAACAGGAATGAATAATTCATTTGTTTCATTGATGATTATTCAAGGTGCTCTATATTTACCTAGTGCGTCATATATCCGAACTCTTGAAGTTCAGATAGTATAAACGCTAAGGATAAGATCCAAATTAGGTAAAATGACACTTCGATGAGATCAAAGTAGAGAGTAAATGGACTTGAGATTGCAGGTCTATTTGATATAACATGGAATTATATCCTAAGTCTCAATATCGAATACATCATAGAAGAAGTGATTTATCAGTAAGGAGAAATAGAACCTTGTTTGGCATGGTTCATTCAATAATGTGTTGCCTAAACTCGTTTTGGGATATGTAGTATTGACTACAATTTAAAATACGAATATGGTTCGTTGAAAATAATGTCTTTTGAAACATCATTTGAACTCTGAAAAAGCATAAAATGTGTTTATGTTGTTTCAGAACTTATGGATATCCTCATTTGAGAGAATCCCGAAGGATCTGAAACCTTATTCGAAAGCATGCGTATTTGTAGACTATTCCATTGAAACGAATTATGGATACTTCTTTGTTCAAAAGAAAGCATTTGTATAGACAAATGTTACTTTCTTAAACGAAGGCCAAGTTAGAAATCACAACCACGCAGTTAGATAGTGTTAAGTAAAGTTATATAGTAAATCCACAAATATATCAACAAAAGTTGTTAATAAGATTTGTTCTTCAACAAAGGGTTGTTGATCCAGCTGACACATTAAGTTAGTCTTGTCCTTCTCAAATATTGAGAGAGCCTCAATGCAATGGGAAGGTTGTTAATCAACCTAATGAAAAGTGTGTGAGTTTAATTGAAACTCTGATTGTCATGATTGATGACAATATCGAGGATCCATTGACCTTTTAACAAAGTAATGGATAACGTGGATAAGGACAATTAAGTCAAAACTATGAACCTGGAAATAGAGTATGTATACTTCAATTCATTTTGGTCTAGAACAAAAGGAGTTCATAGTCCAAGATCTAGAACAAAAAGTTTGCAACCTTAACCAATCCATTTATGGATTGAATTGAAGGTTTCGATCTTGGAACATAAGATTTAATGCATGATTAAAACTTATGGTTTTTTACTAGAATATTCATAAACTTTGTGTCAGCAGAAGACTTAGAAATAGTTTAGTAGTTTTATTAGTTTAGTATATATATATATATACATATATATATGATATCCTATTCATTGGGAATGATATAGGTTATCAAACTACATTAGAAAAAGAGCTAGCAAGCCTAGATCCAAATAATAGATTTGGGAAGACTCAGCATGTTCTTAGAAACAAAAACATTTGGAATAGCAAGAACAAAGACTTCTAGCTCTGTCTCAAGTATCTTATATGGACAAAAGTGTTGGCTAGATATAAGATTAGAATTCCGAGAAAGGTAGTTTACCTTTCAAACATGGATTTCATTTGTCAAAGAAACAATATCTTGAGACACCTCAAGAGGTTGAGGACTTGAGATGAAATTCCCGTACCTAGACAATCAGTTGTCAGGTTTAGCATAAGGTATGCGTTGGGGATTTTCAGAAGATACTAATTTAGTCCAGGGTAAGGTCATTGGACTACAGTACATATATCCTCAAGTATCTTAGGAGAACGGGGGATTATAGGCTCGTGTGTGGTGCTAAGGATCAGTTCCTTACAAGACACACAAATTTTGATTAGCACACCGATCAGGAATCATGGAAATCCACATCGGCATCAGAATTTATCCTTAAAAGGAGAGCTATGTGATGGCGTAGCATCGAGAAAGGAAATATCACAAACTTCATCTTAAAGGCCAAGTATGTTGCTGCTTGCAAAGTAGGTTCAGGAGTCTGTAGGTCTTAGAAAGTTCATTTAGAAAGTTGTTCCAAATAATGAGGCGAATGTATGGAACGGTAAACTACATCTCATCTAAGAGATCATGTACAAAAGGGACGTGATTGTCACGAGGATTGTCCCAAAATAAAATATTGCTGAAACATTTACGAAGGCCCTCACAGTTAAAAGTGTTCGAGGGACATCTAGATGGTCTAGGTGTACGAGTTATATACAACCCACTAGAGTTTTAGTCCAAGTGGGAGATTGTTGGGGTTTATGTCCTAAAACTCGTGGATAGTAAATGTGACAAAGTTAAATATAAAACGTTGTTGAAATAGTTCATTTTTGGTTGTCGAAAGGTTAATTTAACTATGCATTTAATAACCCAAATCCAATAAACTAGAATCCATGGCTATGATATGAAACACTCGAACTATATGTAGTGACATAAAAATGGATAAGGTTCAAGTGCATAGCCTAAAATGGTCTATAGTATAGGGATAAGACTGGGTACCTTATCCCAGGAAAAACTATGTGACGAGGCCCACTTTGTTTTATTACAAACGATGAGATCCTAAATCGTTCATGTAGAGTCATGCGAGTGGGGGCGTCCAATGCAAAATAGTTTGTATAAGACTGGACCGCGAAATAAGTCACTTTCACTTTATAACGTCGTTTACTGTGAAACTGACATATTTCAAGCGATGACCTAGGTAACTCAATCTTAATCCTGAGCTAACTATGAACTCCTTTTTATTCGGGATTATCCTTTGATTTGCATAGGTGAGAGTTTCCCAAAAGCGTCGCTCAATAAACCAGCCACTTTGGGGATAACACCGAGTAGATAGTTAGGGACATAGTCCTGCAAGATGGAATTCACTCCTACCCGACTTTAGGGATAGTAGAGAGGTTGTTCCCTTAAGTGCTGACTCTGGAACGTGAACAGAGGCGCGCCGCCCTCTCATTGGCCCGAGAGGTTTCAAGTTTAGTGGTCGGACCACAAACCAAATGTTCATTAGGGACTCAGTAGAGGATTAAGGAACAAGAAGTGCTATAGGGGTAAGACGGACTTTTGACCTGACTATAGTTACGAACAACCTGTGAAGGATTGATTTACTGATCACGGTTAGTCAACGAATGTTGGTTAACTAGGATTGAAAGAGTTCAACTAGTTAATCTCGGATCGTTGGAGCCCATGATCTGTAGGCCCATTAGGTCCCCCTGCTAGCTCAAACAGATTAAACCTTAGAACAGAGTGATGAAAGAATTTGAAAACGTTCAAAATTTAATCAAGGGAGTTATCGTTAAATTATATTCGATATAATATAACGTAATGGTTTAATTATTAAGTAAACCATATTTTAAGAGAGATATAGTTATTTAAATGTTATTTAAATACAACACACGTGAATAGAGGGATTCACGTTCGAGATTTCAGTTTGAATTTGAATTGAGATTCATATTCAATTAGTTGGTTTTTAGAGATAAGATAGGGATTGGTGCGAATAATTAAATTGATATTTGATATCAAACTAGAAATTTATAATTAATTAAAAATGTTTAATTAGTTAATGTAATTAATTTTTGGGTTTTTAGAATTTCAAATTTGATTTTGAAATTATGAAATTCGGTGGGTAATTTTGGTTATCTCATGTCCATGCAAGGATTATGAAGAAGCCACATACACCACCATTGACACACGAAATCCCATTATCCTCTTTGTATAAATAACAACTAGCTTGTGATTTTGGAGGGGATGAATAACTTTAAAGAAAGCTGAACATGTGTATTTTTCTCTCTAAAACCGTGGGAAACAAACACAAAAAGAAGCCATGAAAGTTTGCTCAAAAACCCATTTTCTCTCTCAAACTTTCTCTCCCAAATTCATCATGCTCGGGTTCCGACTAGTTCGTTCTAAGGCCAGAGAATAGCGGGGAAGATCTCGGTGGTTGTCCATGTCATGTTCGTGAGAAGAATCATCCATAGAGATCCACGAACTTGAAGCTTGAAAGATAAGTTCTTATTCCTCAGTTTTTGTTCTTGTTTTTAGCATGCTTTGATCATCGAAATTAATGAAAATTGGGGCCTAAGATCCGCTAATGCTTCCGCTCGAGTGTTCCTCACTCCTTCACGGCTCCCAAAATGGAAATGAGAAATGATCTCTTCCCCAAAAGTGGAATTAATTTGACTTCTATGACTCTTCCCTTTTATAGAATGAAGACAAGCTTGAATTAGGTTGACCTAGACACGTGGATGGCTCTCCTTGCTCCTCAAATCCGAGAATAGCTTAACCAACTTCAGTTCATTAAATTGGCTAACGAGCTGTGACGTGGCAATTTTGCTCATTGCTTTGCTAGAGCACATATTTTGCTCCTTCAAGTCACTCAGCAACATAATCTTTACAAAATAACTTCCAAAGCATTCATTATTCCAAATGGGTTAGAACATGAAGTATTCATCTAAAAGCAACCCTATTTAGCACAAAAGACACACAAATCATTATAAAACTAAGGCCTAAATAACTCCTTTTTGGAGAGTTATCAGTAGCCCAGTCAGTTTCGGGGTCAAAACAGCCGGTTAGGTGCGAAGAAGACTTGTCAACAGCGACCCGCATATGACTTGGAATGACCTCAGTTTTTCCAAAAATGCGGCCGCATTTCATTTTGCCTTCCCAGAAATGCCGACAAGCAATATTAGACTCTTTCATTCCTCTGTTTCCCTGCATAGCAACAAACTTAGTCAAATTCTCTTAAAATTAAGTCTTTTTAAGCACAAATGAGCATAATTTGACAATAGTGAATCTCAACACCCTAACTTATCAACTTTAACATATTTTGAGCTCGGGAACAGTAAAATTGACCAAAACATACAATAGTTGACCAAGAAATGAGCTAAATATAAGGGTAAAATAGATATATTTTTTACCCTTATCATACCCCCAAACTTAACTCATTGCTTGTCCTCAAGCAATTGCAAATCAGAATGTTAGAGCTCAATACTAATTCCAAATCAAAATGGTTTGATCCTCAAAGCAAACCAGGTCAATCACGAAGACATGGGCTTCCTCATCCTCAAAGCCCTTCCCCCAATATGGTTTGATCCTTTGTCCATTTACCTTGAAGTGCATGCCCTGATTATCTGTCAATACCACAGTTCCATAGTCGAAGATTTTCACAATCTTAAGTCCCTGAGCTCTTGACTTGAGTTTTCCTGGAAATAATTTGAGTCTGGAATTAAAGAGTAATACTTTATGGCATTTGTAGAACTCCTTTGGGTGAATTTTTCTATCATGTCATCTCTTGACTTTCTCCTTGTAGAGTTTTGCATTTTCATAGGAGAAACGTCGGAGTTCTTCCAGCTCGTTAAGTTGTCACTTCCTCTTAATCCCTGCTTTATCCATGTTGAGGTTAAACTTTTTCAATGGCCAATAAGCCTTGTGTTCTAATTCGAGTGGCTAGTGGCAAGCTTTTCCAAATATGAGGCGATACGGAGACATTCCTAAGGGTGCCTTATATGCAGTTCTATGGGCCAATAGTGCCTCATCGAGCCTTAATGACCAATCCTTGCGAGTGGGGTCCACTGTCTTTTCGAAAATAGCCTTGATTTCCCTGTTAGAGAGCTCTGCTTGTCCATTAGTTTGGGGATGGTAGGCAGTAGCTACCCTATGTCTATTGTTGTATTTGGAAAACAAACTGGCTATTATTTTGTTCAGGAAGTGAGATCCTTCGTCACTTATTATGAAGCGAGGGGTTCCGTATCTTCTGAAGATATTCTTTAGAAACAATTTCTTCACCACATTGGCATCATTTGTTGCGGTTGCTATTGCCTCGATCCATTTTGATACATAATCAACTGCGAGCAAGATGTAGATGTTCCCAAAGGATGGTAGGAATGGTCCCATCAAGTCTATCTGCCATACGTCGAAGATTTCAACTTCGAGTATGAAGTGTAGAGGCATTTCGCTCTTGGCTGTTAGGTTCCCTATCCTTTGGCATTGATCACAGTTTTTTTGTATAGAGGTGTGCATCCTTGAAGAGACTAGGCCAAGAGTAGCCGGATTGGAGGATTTTGGCTACTGTCTTTAATCCTGCGAAGTGTCCTCCGTATGGAGCTGCATGACAGGCTCCCAATATGGAAGGTATCTCTTCTTCTGATACACACTGTCTTAATATTTGATGAGGCCCTAGCTTATACAGGTACGGTTCATCCCAATAGTAGTCCTTGACGTCTTTCAAAAACTTAT
Source organism: Luffa aegyptiaca (assembly GCA_017139565.1). NCBI lineage: Eukaryota > Viridiplantae > Streptophyta > Magnoliopsida > Cucurbitales > Cucurbitaceae > Luffa > Luffa aegyptiaca. Next base: position 36,612,006 of record CM029407.1, on the reverse strand, counting down.
TGAGCTGTTAAGCAGTTGCCTCTGGTGGCTTTAGTCCACTGACTAGATAGTTTAAATGGTCTGCAAACATTGGGAGCTCAACAGTCCTAACCGCCAGAATTTGCTCATCTGCAAAGGACTCTTGAATATCAAGCCCTTTTTCTATTTGTGCTTCCTCTCCAAGCCTTGATAAATGGTCTGCTACCTGATTCTCTGTCCCTTTTCTTGCTTGGATCTCAATTTCAAACTCCTGCAAAAGAAAAATCCATTGAATTAGTCGGGGTTTGGCATCTTTTTTCGAGAGTAATTGTTTGAGGGCTGAATGATCTATGTGAACTATGACTTTAGTTCCCAGGAGGTAGGTTCTAAATTTGTCAAAGCCAAATACTGCTACAAGTAATTCCTTCTCTGTGACTGTATAGTTCAACTGAGCCTCGTTGAGCGTTTTGCTTGCGAAGTAGATGGGTTGCACTATCTTTCCTCTTTTCTGACATAAGACTGCACCAACTGCAAAGTCGCTAGCATCACACATCAACTCGAATGGTTGGGTCAAGTCTGGTTCAATTGTGATTGAAGGTGTGCTGAGTGCTTTCTTTAAAGTCTCAAACGCTTGTTTGCAAACTTCATTGAAGTCGAACGGTTTATCTACTTCCAGTAACCTGCATGAAGGATTGGAAATTTTAGAAAAGTCTTTAATGAATCTTCTATAGAAACCTGCATGGCCTAGAAAGCTTCTGATATCGCGCACTGTTTTTGGGAAAGGAAACATAGATATGATCTCGATCTTTGCCTTGTCTACCTCAATTCCCTTCCTTGAGATGTGGTGTCCAAGGACTATGCCTTCTCGTTCCATAAAATGGCACTTTTCCCAATTCAGTACTAAATTGGTTTCTTCACATCTTTCTAGCACTTGGTCTAAATTCCGTAAACATGCTGCAAATGATTCACCGAAGACAGAGAAGTCATCCATGAATACTTCCACGATTCGCTCTACCATATCGGAGAATATAGCCATCATACATTATTGGAAGGTGGCTGATGCATTGCATAAACAAAATGGCATTCTCTGGAAGGCAAACGTCCCGTATGGACATGTGAACCTTGTCTTCTCTTGGTCTTCTGAGGCTATTGTTATCTGGTTGTAACCGGAGTAACCATCTAAGAAACAATAATAATCCTTCCGTGCAAGCCTGTCCAGCATCTGGTCTATGAATGGCAACGAGAAGTGGTCTTTCCTGGTTACTTTATTAAGGTGGCGATAATCTATGCAGACTTGCCATCCTGTAACCGTCCTTGTTGGGATCAATTCATTTTTCTCATTCTCCACTACGGCCATCCCACCCTTTTTTGGAACACATTGAACTGGGCTGACCCAGCTACTATCTTAAATTGGGTAGATTACTCCTGCGTCCAGCCACTTTAAGATTTCCTTCCTAACAACTTCTTTCATGATGGGATTTAATCTCCACTAGCCTTCCTTCCTTCAATGTCTGCAATGGTCCATCCTATTGCTTTTTTATGTTTAGAGAGGACCTGCAGCAAAGAAATTTCATCTTGTTCAGGTAAGGTAAGCAGATATAATAATTGGTAATGTCTTGTTTTCGCCAAGAAAACTATATTTAAGATGCTCTGACAGAGGCTTGAGTTCCAGTTCAGGAGGATTGATCAGAGATGGTTGTAACGGCCTTACTTCTTCTTGGTCTGAATCCCTTAATGCCTTTATCCTCGCTGCTATAGAATCATTTATGTCTGGTACTTCAATACCCTTTTCTTCTAGTTCCTCCTTTTCAAACTTGTTTCTTCTTAATGGTTCTCCCCATATTGCTTCCTGCAAAATAGATACAGATAGTTCGTCAACTTCTTCAATCATAGAGCATTTCTCAATGTATCCTGAATATTGCATTGCCTTCATCACATTAAACGTGTCTTGCCGATCGTTGACCCTCATGGTGAATTCTCCTTTCCGCACGTCCATTAAGGTTCTACCAGTGGCTAGGAACTATCGTCCTAAGATGACTGGCACGTCATTGTCAGCTTCACAATCTAAAATGATGAAATCTGCATGGAAAACAAACTTGTCAACCTTGACCAATACATCTTCAATCTTTCCAATGGGACGTGTAAGTGATCTGTCCGCCAACTGTAAGGTTACAATTGTTTGTCACACTTGTCCTATCCCTAACTGTTTAAAAACCGAGTATGGCATTAAGTTGATACTTGCTCCAAAGTCGCACAAAGCTCTGCCTACATCCCTGCCTCCAATGGAGCATGGAATGGTGAAACTTCCTGGGTCTTTGAGCTTGGGAGAGATCTCATTCTTGACCAGTGTACTGGAAAATTCAGTGAGTGCAATCGTTTCGTATTCTCCCAACCTTCTCTTCTTTGATAGAATATCTTTCAGGAACTTCACATAGGTAGGCATTTGTTAAAGTGCTTCTACTAATGGGATATTGATGTGTAACTGCTTTAATACATCTAAAAACTTCTTGAACTGTACATCTTGCAAGGCATGTTTGAATCTCTGAGGGTATGGGGGAGGTGGTTTGTATTCTGGATCGATTACAAATTTTTGGGGTTTTGCGGTCGCATTCCCCTGTTTTTTCTCTAACCTTGATTTTTCTTCTTCTTCTACCAAGGCTTCATGCTCCTCAATCTTTTCTTCTTTATCTTCTTTATTCTGTAAAATATCTGAGGTACTGTCTGACTTCTTTTCAAAAATCTTTTCTTGAGCTTCTTCTTGGATTTATGCATCTTGACTTACTGGGTACGTTGGGCCATCGTATTCTAATCCACTTCTTAAGGTCACTGTCTTGCATTGCTCCTTTCCTTCTCTGTGAGGGATCTCAGTCTTGCTAGGCAACGTCCCCTATGGTCTATTCTTAATCTCCTGAACAATTTGTCCAAGCTAAACTTCCAAATTCCTAACTACAACATCGTTTCTTGCCATGTACTCCTTCATAAGAGTCTCTAGATTTGATTATTGACTCTGCATTGGATTCTGTTGGAAGTTTTTATGCGACTGTTGTTGTGTAGGAGGTTTCCCAAATTGGTTTGCATTGGAAGTACTTGACCCGACTTGTCCTCCCCAAGAGAAGTTCGGATGTTGTCTCCAACCTGGGTTGTACGTGGCCGAATAAGGATTCCATCTATTCTGGCTCTGGTTCCCCTGTTGAACAGTAACTTAAGCAAATAAAACACATTCAAGCTATTGAACCATAAGGGAATTCACCACATTGAACCCCTCAACGGAATTTAGCTACTCATGGTGAGATAAAGTGCAAATGAATACATTTTCATTGAAATAAGAATGTAAATAATACAAAATAATGAAAAGTATCAAAAGCTGGAAATAATGGAGATAGCTGAATATTATGGGTTTTTCTATTTACTCAATCCTTCTAGAGTTCGCTAAGACATTCCACCAACTCGCTTTTACAAGTGGGAATGGGTGAAAATCCCTACAAACCCTAAGGTTTGATGTCTAACTAAGGTTAGAATTTAGTCTTCTAAGAAGGACCTCGGGCATCCCTACTCATAGGCGTCAACTAGGGTTCTGTCACCACCCTCTTCTTCCAAATGAGTTCTGCTTGAATCTGACTTCGAATCTCAAGCTTATTTAGTGTTGAAGATGGTTGAGGAGCTCGAAATAGGTGCTGGAAGGTAGCCCAGTCAGTTTCGGGATCAAAACAACCGGTTAGGTGCGAATAAGACTCGTCAACAACGACCCGCGGATGACTCGGAACGGTCTCAATTTTTTCAGAAATGCGGTCGCATTTCATTTTGCCTTCCTAGAAATGCGATCGCATTTCTGGGCAGAATCCTGCATTCCTCTGTTTCCCTGCACAACAACAAACTTAGTCAAATTCTCTTAAAAATAAGTCTTTTTAAGCACAAATGAGCATAATTTGACAGAAGTGAATCTCAACACCCTAACTTATCAATTTTAACATATTTTGAGCTCGAGAATAGTAAAATTGACCAAAACATACAACATTTGACCAAGAAATGAGCTAAATATAAGGGTAAAATATGTATATTTTTGACCCATATCATTAATTCAACTCAGGTTCCGGACCAGGCGATAGGAGAGTTCCCTTATAACCGAAGTCTTATATCCTACTTCATCATTGACAGCGAGCATAGCTAGCTATTTTTCTCTGATTAATTAAGCTAGTCTTTTACAATTATTTTTCCAAATTTATGCATTTTTATGTTTTATTTGTAGGAAGTATGTGTTTGAAGCTTAATTCAGCAATTGGAGTCAAATGGAGTCTTCAATCTAAAAAAAATCATAGCGTCGCGACGCTATAGGCAAATTTTCCCAAAATGCGGTATCGCAACAACGTCGCGACGCTGTCCATAGCGTCTCGACGCTGTCGCCAGATTTTCTATAAATTCATCTTTTCATGCTACGGCCAAGGGGAGTCCAATTGGTGAGATTTTAGCCCTAATTTCGACTAGAGACCTTTTGTGGAAGCCAAAGGCAAGGCCAAGGAGCGGGAATCAAGCGAGAAGACGTGGGGATCGTGACGGGGACGTGCGGTGTCGGCGGATTCGAGTTTTCCTTTCTCTTTCCCTTAACTCTTGTAGTTTTTATGGTTTTTCTTGCAATTAGTGTTTGTGGTTTAAAGACTATGAATTGCTAGTTGTTTGTCTTAGGGATTGATGTAATTGTTTTAGTTGTTGGATTGATTTTAGGTATGAATGTGTTGTTATTTTATGCATGCAATTTTGTGTAATGCTTTCAATTACTTGATCACTAATTGAATGATTTAAGTGTTGAATCTAACTCGGGAGAGAGGATTTGGCATAAGACTTACCTTGTTTAATTGCATGACTAGAGTAGAAATTCTAAGTTTGTGACGGGATTTGGAATATCTTTAGAAGCAAAACAAGAACCGAACCGAATAATGCCTTGCATGTCAATGAACTTAGATAGGGATATCAAGTTAGTTTATATGCATGAGAATCAATTATAGTCGGGAGAGGTAATCGTGATAAAAGTTTCCTTGGCTTGTAGAATAATTGCACGGTCAATTCATTCATATTAATCAATCCTCAATCTTAGTCAATGAAATCAATTCCCTAAGAGTCTTTCCATTTGAGTCTCCACCTTTATTTTATGATTTTAGTCTTTATTTTTATCTTTATCATTGAGTTTTGCTCCCTAAATAAAATTGAACAAAAGTATTCACGGTACTTAATTTGCTAGAAAACCAATCCAGAGGACGACACTCGTTTAATCACGAAAACACTATATTATTACTTGACCCGTACACTTGCGGTTAGCAAATTGCGCATCAAGATTTTGGTGTCGTTGCCGGGGATTGGCATATTTAGTTAAATTAATATTGTGGAAAAAATTTTCGGTCTTAATTTAGGGTGTATTTTTATTTTGTAGATAGTTTGTATTTTTTTTTTCCTTATTTGTTTTCTTTCCATATTTGTTAGTTTCCTATTTTAGTTCTTTCCTTTTTTGTTTTTGTTTTTCCTTTATTTTTTTTAGGTAGATTGCAATTTTTTTTTTCCATATTGGTTGCATTCCTATTTTAGTGTTTTCCTTATTTGTTTGATTTTTTTCCTTATTTGTTTTATTTCCTTTTTTGTTTTTGTTTTCCTTTTCTATTTAGTTTTCTTTTTTTTTCTTTCCTTTTTTGTTTGAGTCTTTGTCATTTGTTCTTGTTGGGTTATTATTTGATTGGAAGCCTAATTATCATTGTTGCTTTAATTGAATGACTTTTTATTCAACACCGTATTCCAATTTTTCGTCTTCAAGTTTTACCCCTTTAAAAGAAAATTCTTCCTTGGAAAGCATAGTTCAAAATTATATTGAGGAGTCTAGAGCGAGGAGTCCAATTGGTGAGATTTTAGCCCTAATTTCGACTAGAGACCTTTTGTGGGAGCCAAAGGCAAGGCCAAGGAGCGGGAATCAAGCGAGAAGACGTGGGGATCGTGACGGGGACGTGCGGTGTCGGCGGATTCGAGTTTTCCTTTCTCTTTCCCTTAACTCTTGTAGTTTTTATGGTTTTTCTTGCAATTAGTGTTTGTGGTTTAAAGACTATGAATTGCTAGTTGTTTGTCTTAGGGATTGATGTAATTGTTTTAGTTGTTGGATTGATTTTAGGTATGAATGTGTTGTTATTTTATGCATGCAATTTTGTGTAATGCTTTCGATTACTTGATCACTAATTGAATGATTTAAGTGTTGAATCTAACTCGGGAGAGAGGATTTGGCATAAGACTTACCTTGTTTAATTGCATGACTAGAGTAGAAATTCTAAGTTTGTGACGGGATTTGGAATATCTTTAGAAGCATAACAAGGACCGAACCGAATAATGCCTTGCATGTCAATGAACTTAGATAGGGATATCAAGTTAGTTTATATGCATGAGAATCAATTATAGTCGGGAGAGGTAATCGTGATAAAAGTTTCCTTGGCTTGTAGAATAATTGCACGGTCAATTCATTCCTATTAATCAATCCTCAATCTTAGTCAATGAAATCAATTCCCTAAGAGTCTTTCCATTTGAGTCTCCACCTTTATTTTATGATTTTAGTCTTTATTTTTATCTTTATCATTGAGTTTTGCTCCCTAAGTAAAATTGAACAAAAGTATTCACGGTACTTAATTTGCTAGAAAACCAATCCAGAGGACGACACTAGTTTAATCACGAAAACACTATATTATTACTTGACCCGTACACTTGCGGTTAGCAAATTGCGCATCAATCATATTTTAACTTTATTTAAAATACTAAGTAGGAAGTTCTAATCTTATTAGAAACGTGATCTCAGGGTTATTAAATTTTCAAATGTTTTTATATTTAACTCATTCCCTAAGATCCTATGTTAGCATGCAATTCTTTGTTATAGGTTTGATGGTTTCTATTCATTAACCTTTATAACTATTATAACCTTTAATGAATTAGTCTTATAACATGCTTCTAATGGAGATGAAAGCATATAACAATTAAGTATTCAAGTTATACAAAGCACCATTTAAAAGCAACAAACGTCTAGGTGTGTATAACTACTTTATACTTATGATGTCTAGGTGATAAACTCTTTTAAACTTTACATCGCTCACGCATGCTCATAAAACTCGGGTTAGCCTTAACTCAAGTACCGACTCGATGCCCAGGTAGGAGGTGTTCCGTAAACCATCAACTTAAATACCTACAGCCTTAGACAGCATCTCGCCGGGTGAGTTCTCTTGTAACCTTAGCTTTACAAGATATCGACCTATTCTATGCGAATTGTTCGAGTTGGAGGTTCGTTAAGCCTAAGTGAGCATGCTTTTATCTTGTTATAGATTTTAACGTCTATCTCGGTTTATAACACTTTATAAAGAACGATAAATCTATAACATTCATCTAAGCTAAGGTGGTTTCATGCTGCATGCTTGTTCGTTTTCGTTTATTCATATAACAGTTATACTAATTGAGCTAAACGAATTTAAACATTCAACATGCATCTAATCATGAAACCATAATCATGCATTTCATTTTTATTACAACACTTATAATAAATTACTAATGCATGAACATGCTTTCCTATGGTGGGATTTTTAAATCTATATGGCATACAATATGCATATGTAATTCTAATTTACTTTAACTATACATGCACAATGCATAATAAATTAAACACACTAAAGTGGATCGGTTTGGCATCCTAAAACAAGCTAATTAACTAAATTATTACATTAATAATTCAAATTTGATCTTAAACCGCTTTAAATCCTTCAAATCAACCCAAAAACTGCTTCAAATTGCTTGAACCAACATTAATAGAGTTGAACCGGATGATAAATGAGGGAAATAGAGCTTAACCGGCCAGAATTTTTGGAACCAAGCTGCTGGAAAGGAAGAACCGACCAAGATTTGAACCAGAATGAAGTAAACCGGACCAGGGCAGTGCGAACCAGACCGCTGAGAAAAGGAATCATGTGAACCGCTGACCAACATTCGTGAACCGTTGACCAAACCTACGAACCGACTGAAAAAACGTCTGAACCTCACAGGTTTAACTTCTCAGTCCAGTTCCCGGTTCTCGTTCATCCACGACCCGTCATCTTTTGTCAATTCCAAGATTTTCAATGTTCTTGATGCTCTGTTTTTTCCGTCTTTGAGCAGTCTCCAAATTACATAAAATTGAAGGCCCTAATCAACTCTATTGACTCTCAAATTTTAATGCCCATAAACATGTAGGCAATTACAATTAAGAACAACGAATTGAAGGTAAATTGATGCCAAACCAAAATGAAATCCACTTTAGCCCCATGCATTCATCACATGAATAAAACTACCCACCATGATTGAATTAACGAAAATTAAGTGCTCAAATCTGCTCTGATACCAATTGAAGGAGTGTAAAACACTCTAGCGAAAACGATTTGGATCGATTGCACTTTAATTTCTTGAATTTCTCAAAAGAAAAACATAGCAAAACCGAACAAAAACAGAGCAATTTTTTGTACCAACCTTTTGGACGAAATTAAACCACTCCGTTGATGAATTCTCAACACGAATCGGTTGTAGACGACCAAGAGAGTCTTCCGTGCTATGCTCCGGACTTAGAACGAGTTGTGGGACTCAAGAACTTTATGAATCGAGTGAAGAACAATATGGGTTTGTAGAGAGAGTTTTGTGCTGAATTGTTTCAAACTTTCTTTTTGAGAGAGTTTCTACACCTCCAACATCCTCTATCTCACATTTTTCTTCTTCCTTTTAAAAGAATAAATGAATGAGTTGGTGCTTCCCTTAAGAGACAACAAAAATTCTCTTCATGAGTTGTCAACTGAAGTGTCTTGTGTGAGCAAGATAAAATGGGAAAATGGGTTTTTGGTGGCAATGTTTTTAATTTTACCTTTGGATAAAACTTTATCCAACATTAAGATTTGATTTTCAAGTTTCACTCATTAATTGAAAATCAATTTAGAATTAATAATAATTCTAAATAAAATTAATTTGAAACAATTAATTAAACCGTTTAATTATTAATTCAATATCAAATATTGAACTTTCCACCAATCCCGATATCTTGAATCACTATTCAAAATTTCAAACTTAGATTTGTGTCAAATACATCTTTAATATTTATATCTTTATTTAAATATTTTCAATTCTCTCGATCGTTTAATATTTAAACTTATTAAACTATAACATTAAATATATCAAATATCATTTAATGTCTACACCCTTATTCGTGTTTGAACAATTCAAACTTTTCCATCACATTTGTTCTAAGGTTCATTTTGTATGAGCTAGGCAGGGGGACCAAATGGACCTACAGATCATGGGCTCCAACGATTCGAGATTTAACTGACTAAACTCTTTTAACTCAGTTAATCAACATTCGTTAACTATCGGGACACTCCACTATAGCCCGATAGTTCGAACTCCCCTCACTGTAGATATATTTTTGTCCACTCGATATAACCATGATTAGTAAGTCGACCCTTCACAGGTTGTTCGTAACTAGAGCTGGGTCAAATGTTCGTTTTACCCCTGAAGTTAAATCTTATTGCTTAAGTTTTTAGCTGAGTCCCTAATGAGCAATTGGTTTCTGGTCCCACCACCAAACCTAAAACCTCTCGGGCCAATGAGAGGGTGGGATCCCTTTATTCACATCTTGGAGTTAGTACTTAAGGGAACAACGTCTCTACTATCTACCCGTTCCTGTCCCTGAAATAGGGGGTTTATTGAGTCGGCGATGTTGAGCCACTCTCACCCATGCAGAATTAAGGATAAGCTCGAATAAGCAGGAGTTCATAGTTAGCTCAGGATTAAGATCGAGTTACCGAGGTCATTGCATTGAAATAGTCAGTTTTGTCAGTAAACGACGTTATAAAGTAATAGTGACCTATTTCTCAGTCCTGGTCTTATGCAAACTCATTTGCATTGGACGCCCCCACTCGCATGTCTTTACATGAACAATCCAGGATCACGTCGTTTGTACTCAAACAAAGTGGGCCGTGTCACATAGTTTTCCTAGGATTAAGGTACCCAGCCTTATCCTTATACTATAGACTGTTTAGGCTATTACTTGAACTTGATCCATTTTTATGTTTTAGATAAGGTTCAAGTTTTCATAACATAGCCAAGGATTCTAGTTTATTGGATTTGGGTTATTTAACGTGCAACTCACTCATTTAATAACTTGAGTGAACAAAAACTCAGTAACGACTTTGTCGAACAAGTATATAACTATTTGTTTCATTCACAATCTACGAGTTTTAGAGCACTGTTGCAATTCTGAAGTGGTTAAAAATATGAGATAAATTAACTCCAGAATACTGTGCAAGTATACACAATGTAGCAACAAGTGATAAGTATTTATCCTATCCATAGGGTCTTGAAATGCCTACCTCTATTGATTTAATTTGCTTTTTTAGTGATTTCAAAAGGTTGGTTAAATTGATTGGGTTTTTAAAATGCCGAAACAAAAGAAATACGAAAGCAGTAAATGATTACGACTAGAGAAAATAGAATGGAAAAAGACACAGGTTAAGACTTCTATAATTGTTTATAAAGATGATCCAACGATTCTTTTGATCAGTCAATCTCATGCAGTATTATCAGCGGGATCCTCCCGGAACTCCGGATTTTTTGGAATATGTTTCAACTCCAATGAAGCTCTACCGATCAAGCGTTAGGCAATTGACTATCCCTAGTTCAACTACTGGCGTTCACCAACACATAATGGGTTAACGTGAATTATCGCAACACAACTCCTAAATCATCGCTGAAACTAGGAGAAGCTATACATACCGGCTAGCTAGGCGGGCACATAATGAAATTGAAGAACAACGATAACTCAAGATGATCATAATCAAATAGAATTTCTAGATTTTATAAATATAACAATCACATAATTCTTAACCCATGCCTACAAAGCAATTAGTTCATGATTGAAAACATAAAACACGTTACAATCTCAATAAGCACATCCATAAAGCGAAATACACAAGAAATACTAATCCTTTTCAGCAAATGGGGATGAAACGACTGCTCCAAACCACCAAGAACATGGAAGAACTTCGTCTTCTTGTGTTGAATCGCAAATGGTCTTCTTAGATCTCCATTATGCCGTCAATTCGTCCTCTGGCCGATTGATTCGGTCTCCAAGTCGTGAATGACTTTATCTTTGACGGCTCTTCCTTTTATAAGATGAGGTTTAACCTAATTAGGTTAATTGGACATGTGGCAGACTCTCCAAGCTTCTTAGATCCGTAATTAATTCAGCTAACGCCTTTTTATTAAAATGGATTACGAGCTGTTACGTGGTAGTTTTGCTCCCTGCTTTGCTGGATCACAGATTTTGCTCCCTCAAGTCGCTCAGCAATATTTCCTGCACAAAATAACTTCCAAAGCCTCCATTCTTCTAAATGAGTTAAAACATATAATATTCATCTAAAAGCAACCCCCTTTTGACACACAAAATACTTTAGAACTAAGGCCTAAATAACTCCCTTTTGGAGAGTTATCATACCCCCAAACTTGAACTATTGTGCGTCCCGAGCAATACTAACTCACCTTCCCTTGAAAATTTAAAACATTAGTCATAGCACAACTCAATCAAAACAAATATTCAACCACTACCTTCAACCTTTACCTGAGCATCCTGCAAAACCAAGCACTGCTGCAGCAAAATAATTATTTCAACATTGAGCAAATAATCACCACCTTTAACTCAATCCTAAGAACTTACCACAACCTAGCTCTATTATCAGACATATTTAAACACATTTTTAAGGGGATTTATTCTTTTGTTCTTCAGACTTAAAGTAGCCTTACAGTCACAAGCTTTTAAGCATGAGATGACCAACTTTATGGTGCAGTATACCCTTGCCTCAAACTTATCACCAACTAGGCTAAATACTCATTGTTAAACCCAAAAATCCTTAGTTATTCTATCCCTTGCTTCTCAGAATGGTGACATTTTATGATGAAGCTCACCTAAGCCCTGGGAGATAGAAAACTGCTAGATTATCATTCATCCTTCAAAATTTTTGCTCTTTCAATTTTCACATCAAAATTGTCACAATTTTTCTTTTCAGCAATTATTTTTTATCATTTTTTTATATATTCTCCTAGGCCATCTTTTAACGCAAAGACAAACTGTGGGTGTCACAAATGTCCCTGGTTACTCAACAACCTAGAAAAAATATTATGAAGGAGATGAATGCTCGGGCAAAACAAACGGAGTAGCTAAAAGTCCCCCAAACTTAAATTACTCATTGTCCCCAATGAATTAGCAACATGATAAGTATACCCCCAAACTTAAATTTTTTCTATCTGAATTTTAAACTAAGCGTGGGACTAAGATTAAGCTTAAGGTGGATCAAATAAGACAATGCTACCTCATAACTTTTTGCTGCAGTCATGGCTAGGCTAGAAGGAATGCTCAAGCAAAAGGTTTCTGGAGATCAGAACACCTTGATCTAATTAAGTTAACTAGTCCAAGCTTCAAAAATTTAGAAGAAAATTAAGTTAGATACTCATATGTGCCAAACAAAACAATATTTGATTTCATTAAAGATCACGATCACATATTAACAGAATCATGACAGAGATAGATTTTAAAGCAACAGATAAAAACAAAGAAGCAGAACATAGCATAAGCATAAAGAACAAAACACACGCAAGACGAGCACATAAAATCATTCATCAAAATATTTGCTCGAAGAAACTGAAACTTCCCTTTAATTCTTCTTTATGTTCAGGCTTTGGGTTTTATTCTTCCTGTCGAATAATGGGCGGGGGTGGAATGCATAGGTTCATAAGATCATCAATGAAAATTAGGAAGGCTTGATATGGCTTAGAAAAATTCGCTTGCATAGCCCTCTTTAGTGTAGTGTCCGTTATACGATCATAGCTCTAGTAGGTTTGAAGTTGTCTCTCTGTTAATACTGGCCTACTGAACATCATCTCAGGTTGCTCCATCACTCTATGGACACCGCACAACAAACCACCTTAGTACGTCTCACCTCTCTGAAGCCTAGCCAGATTGGCAGTGTCAATAATCCCCTTATCAATCAAGTTTATATCATTGGAACTCTCTGGGACTCTAAACCTTCAAGTGCACTCGATCAGGGGGATAGTGGAGGCGTACATTGTAGGCAATAATCACTGCTTGATAAAATTGAGCCAAGTGTTAGCTTCACACTTCAGGTATGCTAACTGGAATGTTCTTGCCCTCGTCCTAGACATCCTCCACTGGGTATTTAGTTGCTCATTTGAGGAAGCAACTAATATTTCGTTGAAAACAGCGTGGGGGAAGTCTTGCAAATTAAATAGAGAATTAATCACTCCAAGGCTCCAGTCGAGAACAACTCTATGAACAATAACCAAGAATTCTTCATTTTCATCGATGTTGGCGTAAAACTCCCGTTCTAGTTGATCAACGGTGGGCTCCAGCTTTGCGCACAACCATTGCAACCGTGATTAGGGATGTCTGCTCAAGGAAAATGTGGGAGCTCTTTGCCACCATCGAAGTCGCGCTCCATTAGAACATCTCGCTTCAGGACTTCTTGATATTTTTGTCTTGCCACTTCATGGGAAAACTTCCCGTATCGAAATCTTTCATCAAGCTCAACTTCTTCACTTAGTTCCCTCTCGATCTCAACTTTATTCCTCTTATATTCTTTTTCCTCTTCTGGCTTTTCTTTAAAAAAAAAAACAGATGGTCAAGAGAAGGGGTATGGGTAGGGGTTCTTATATTTTTTTTCTTAGACCTCTTCTTCTTTCCTCTGGTCTCTACGAAGCCTCTTCAACCCTCTTCCATCATATCCTCATCTACAGGCACTTCTTCTTCTGCTTCAAAACGCTGATCAATTGGTAACTTCAACTTGCGGGACTAATTCCTCAGGGGTCTTCTTCTTTTCAGTATGAACTTCTTCCTCGGTCTTTCTTTCTTTCCTTGCTCATGTTTTTTTTCCTCACAGTAATAATACACACAGAAAAAAAAATCACATCAGTAGTAATAAAAGATGAGAGTAAAAAAACATACCTTATGAGAGATCACATAAATATGACACTAACTCAAGGATCTTCAACGAATAATTAGCCCCTAATTTATCTCCTAATTAATTTAAGTTACCGTTTTAACTTCATGGTTTCGTGAAAAATTTTGATCTATCAAACAGTAAGATCTTCCCATTTACTACGCTCCCTCTGTGTGTAACAACCATAATGCCAGCTGCCCTCTGCTCAACGCATGACATCTTTGGTAATTAACCGCATGCCCACATAATTAACCTGCTAACGAAAATAAAATCTGAACGGTACAATTGTAATCTTATCTCACAAAATATCATAACCGAATAAAATCTCTGATCTTCTGAACAAAATTACGAAATCAAATCTTTTAAAAATAAATTCCACCATATATATTTCATTTAAATATGGAAAAATCTTTTCAAAATAAAATTCTTCAAACTCAAATCTAAACATACCAACAAAATAAAATAAAATAAAATAAAATTCTAACCGAATCAAAATCATATCAAATCAAAATAATATCAAAACATAAAAATAAATCAAAATTAACACAAAAAAAACGAAATCAAATAATGGGAACTTCTGATTAGAATGCTGAAATTTTGCTCCCTCAAAACCTGCACTCCCTTCATCTGCTAGCAACTTCAGAGAGAGATAATTGAAACGAAACTCCTCTCCCCAGTAATGCTTTATTCGCTGCCCTTTTACTTTAAACTCACAACCATCATCAACACATTGTCTAACCATATATGTATCATTTGATAAATAAAATTTCACCTCATGGAAAAATTCTTTCATCCGTTCTTTTGATAAACCAGGAGGCAAATTTCCAAAATCAATGTAATTCGAAAATCCATCATACCAAGGTGTTGTGACTGCCTTGATATGAGCTACTGTAAATAACTGCTCATCAAGGAAGGATTTCCTAATCTCAGGTTGTTGGAGCAATGTCAATGAATTACAAGGTTGCATAGGCTTGAGTTTCTCATCGGTTGGCTCTAAGGATTCAAAAGTCATCTTAAAACTAGAAATCTCACATGCATCTTTATGCTCATACTCCAACCCACCTATTTCCAAATCCTCAATTTGGATTTCTCCAAATTTTTGGGTATGATACTCCATCAATTCCTTCTCAAAGTGGTCCTCAACAAACTCATCCAACACCTGAATGTATGAGCAATCCTCAAAATCATTTGGATATTTCATTACATCAAACACATTGAACTTCACCTCTTGGTCATGCACCCTCATTGTAAGCTCCCCATGTTGGACATCCGTCAATGATCTACCAGTTGCCAAAAATGAATGACAAAGAATAATTGGGATATTCTCATCTGCCTCAAAATCTAGAATAATGAAATCGACAGGAAAAATAAAGTTATCTACCTAGGCCAGAATATCCTCAATCTTACCCTCAGGATATGCAATAGACCTATTTGCTAATTGGAGTGTGACTGTGGTAGGCCTAGCTTCACCTATACCTAGCTTTCGATAAACCGAAAGAGGCACGAGGTTTATGCTTGCGCCTAAAACACAAAGTGCTCTCCCCAACTCCTTTCCACTTATGAAGACAGGATTAGTGAATGATCCTGGATCCTTAGTCTTAGAAGGTAGCCCATTCTTAAGAATAGCACTACATTCCTCAATAAGAGCCACAGTTTCAAACTCTCATAATCTCTTCTTTTATGTCAACATGTCCTTAAGAAATTTTGAATGATTTGGCATTTGTTCTAAAGCTTCCACTAAAGGGATATTTATATGCAATTGCTTAAAAATCTCTAAAAACTTCTTAAATTGACCATCCTTGTTTTTAGACTTTTCCCTTTGTGGAAAAGGTAAGGGTGGGTCATAGGGTGGGGTCGGTACATAAGGTGGGGGAATATATGTGGAGCAGAACTAGATGCTTCAGCATCTTTGGTGTTGCCTCCATCATTTTTACCAAACTCCAACTCTTTTTCGACAACATTACTGTCACTACTCTTTTCTACTTCTTGGGGTTTACTAGGCTCTTTCCTCTCTTCTAGTGGCTTACCACTTCTTAAAATTACTGCCTGCACATGCTTCTTATCTTCCCTTCTAGGGTGTTCAGTATTCAAAGGAAGCTTACCTTGAGGTCGTGCCTTCAGCTCATTAGCTAGCTGACCCACTTGCAACTCTAGGGCTCTCAATGAAGCTTGATTACTCTGAATTGCGGCATCAATACGATCGATATATTCTTTCATCAAAGTCTTTAGAGAACTCTCTTCATTTTGCTGGTGCAATGCCTGTTTATTTTGCTGGGGCAATCCTAGCTGGTTCTGCAAAACAAATCCTGGCTGATTTGCCACCTTTTATTGTGCATGGGGGGCTTGCGAATTACTTCCTTGCCCTCGCCACGCAAAGTTGGGGTGGTTACGCGAACCTGAATTATAAAAATTTGAATATGGGTTATTCCTTTGATTACCTGCAAAAAACACAGAAGCTGGATTGTTAGGACAAAACTCATAATTATGCTCTTCACCACAATAGACACAAGATTCTTCCACCCCTTGGTTTACAATTTCAGCAGGCTCCACCACTGGCGGCTGCTGAACATTGCTTACCACAGTTATGTTTTTAAGAGCGTTAGCTAATGCTGCAATATCGGCCCTAATGGTAGACACACCATCAACTTCTATCACACTCTTAACTTTCTTGCTATAGCCTCTAATATCTGACCATTGACAACTGTAGGTTGACAATCTCTCCAAAATCTCATAAGCTTCATTAAAGGTTTTCGCCAAAAGGTCCCCTCCTGCAGAACCATCAATCATACACTGGGTTGCTATGTTTAACCCATTGAAAATGTCTCTATTTGAATAGAATGTGGTAAACAGTGGTAGGGACACTGATGACATGCAAAAATGTCATCATTTTCCTAATAATTTTAGCTAGTTTTGTGCTTGAATTGTGTGCCTTAATGCTATTTCCTGTTTAAATTTCAGAAAACCGAGCCAAGGAAGCAAAACTGGAATTTTGAGAGATTTTGGATGATTTTGGAGAGTTTTTGAGCATTTTGAAGAAATACCTTGAAGATCCAAGTCCAAAAGCCTAAGAAGAATGAGTTAGAAGCCCAAGAATCATGGATTACAAGCTTTAATTATCAAGTTGGGTCAAGAAAAGAGCCCAAGATCCATTTCATGAAGCATTTGGGCCAAAGGAAATGAAGGGGGCCCAAAAATTTAGTCAAAATTGGGCCATTCATTGAAGATCAAGGCCTAGCGTCGAGATGCTAAGCCTCGAGCGTCCTGACGCTAGGCAACTATGCAAAAGGATCCAGAAAGTGGGTAGCGTCGCGACGCTACGACGACTTGGAGCCCAAGATAACCTGACGTCAGAGAGTCGCGACGATGCGCCTGCTGGGAGCCTATAAAAGGAGCCTTTTGCATCCAAGTTTTGTGTGCCAATTTGTGGGTTTTCACCCCATTCTAGAATCCACACTAAAATTTGGGATTTTTTGGAGAGTTTTGGAGCTTTGTTGAAGATCTTTGGAGCTCGGGATAGAAGGAGGTCGTCGCGGGATCGAGGAGATCAACACTTTTATGAGCATTTCTCTTCCCTTTTCCTTTATGTTTTAGTTTCTATAATTGTTGTGATTAGGAATTATTGGATTTTAGTGATTATGAGTAGTAAATTCCTAAATTCTATGAGATTGATTTAGATGTTGAACCTTTGCTTGATTAATGAATTTAATTGGTTTAATTGTCATTATTGTTCATTTGTGCAATTTGTCCGTAATGCTTTTAATCAATTGATCACTGATTAAATGAATCGTTACTAAGTGGAGACTCGACGGAGAGAAGCTTAGACTAGAACTGAATGCATGACTAATATTATTTACCCGGGTGACACGGGATAGAATAAATAACGTTAGAGGTTGTACTGAAGGGTCGTAATGCCATGCTAAGTAAATAAAGAGGAGACCGAAAGGATATTCTTTATTGAAAGGTATGAGATAGGAGGAGACCGACACGAGAGTTCTTGAAATTAGGCTTCTAGACTTATGAATCAAATGAATAGTTAATCCATATTAGTTAATTGATTAAGCATTAAAGGTCCAATTGATGAAATCAACCCTCTAAGAATTATCCCTCCGAATTGTGTCTCCATTTATCTTTTGCTTTCTAGATTAGCTTTATGTTTAGTTTATCTTTTTGGCATTACATTTTGTTCTCTAAATAAAGAAAAGCAAGATTATTCATGGTAATTAATTGAATAAATCCAATCCCTGTGGAGACGATACTCTCTACTCAAAATCACTATATTACTTGTGACGACCTGTACGCTTGCGGTATAAAAATCGTGCAACAGACACTTTCGCAAAAGCTCCTTAAACTTTTCCCAAGCCTCACTAAAAGTTTCTTCCTCATTTTTCCTAAATCTCATTATCTCCCTCCTCGACTTGGCATTCCTAGTTGGTGGAAAATACATACTAAGAAATTTCTCCGCTAACTCGTTCCACGTACTTATCGACGATGGAGCAAAAGAATTCAACCATGCCTTTGCTCCATTTCTAAGGGAATAAGGAAATAGGGTTAATCTAAGGGCATCTTTCAACACTCCCTGAATAACAAATGAATCACTAACTCCTAGAAAAGACATAAGATGATGATGGGGGTCTTCAGATGATAAACCATGGAATTGGCCAACCATCTCTAACATGTGAAACATGACCGGTTTCATTTCAAAGTTTGTTGCCTCAACTGTTGGACGCATTATCACTGGATTCAACTCGTCAGCTATTGGGAAAGCATATGCTCGAATGGCTCTGCCCCTATCATTTGCTACAAGAATAGGATTCTCAACCTAGTTATTTTGCTGTCCATTTTGCTCCAGCAGTGGATTTTGCTGCATCGCACAGTTCCTCTTCGAGATTCACTTGAACTTCTTGAAAATCTAATACAAAGGGGATCGCTCATACACCAAAGTCACACTTACAAAACAAAAAAAAAAAAAACAGTCAAAAAGTTCACGCACCAAATCACTAAAAAAAATACAAAGAAAATCAATCAAGTAAAACAATTTCAAGTCCCCGGCAAAGGTGCCAAAAACTTGTTGCAATTATGAAGTGGTTAAAAATATGAGATAAATTAACTCCAGAATACTGTGCAAGTATACAATCTAGCAGCAAGTGATAAGTATTTATCGTATCCACAGGGTATTGAAATGCCTACCTTTATTTATTTAATTTGCCTTTTTAGTGATTTCAAAAGGTTGGTTAAATTGGTTGGGTTTTTAAAATGCTGATACAAAAGAAATACGAAAGTAGTAAATGATTACGACTAAAGAAAACATAATGGAAAAAGACACAGGTTAAGACTTCTGTAATTGTTTATAAAGATGATCCAGCGATTCTTTTGATCCGTCAATCTCATGCAGTATTTTAGCGGGATCCTCCCGGAGATCCGAATTTTTTGGAATATGTTTCAACTCCAATGAAGCTCTACCGATCAAGCGTTAGGCAATTGACTATCCCTAGTTCAACTACTGGCGTTCACCAACACATAATGGTCTAACGTGAATTATCGCCACACATTTCCTAAATCATCGCTAAAACTAGGAGAAGATATACATACCGGCTAGCTAGGCAGGCACATAATGAAATTGAAGAACAACGATAACTCAAGATGATCATAATCAAATAGAATTTCCAGATTTTATAAATATAACAATCACATAATTCTTTACCCATGCCTACAAAGCAATTAGCTCATGATTGAAAACATAAAACACGTTACAATCTCAATAAGCACATCCATAAAGCGAAATACACATGAAATACTAATCCTTTTCAGCAAATGGGGATGAAACGACTGCTCCAAACCACCAAGAACACGGAAGAAATTCGTCTTCTTTAGTTGAATCGCAAATGGTCTTCTTAGATCTCCATTATGCCGTCAATTCGGCCTCTGGCCGATTGATTCGGTCTCCAAGTCGTGAATGAGTTTATCTTTGATTGCTTCTCCTTTTATAAGATGATGTTTAACCTAATTAGGTTGAATTGGACACGTGGCAGTCTCTCCAAGCTTCTTAGATCCGTAATTAATTCAGCTAACGCCACTTTATTAAATTGGATTATGAGCTGTTACGTTGCAGTTTTTCTCCCTGCTTTGCTGGATAACAAATTTTGCTCCCTCAAGTCGCTCAGCAATATTTTCTGCACAAAATAACTTCCAAAGCCTCCATTCTTCCAAATGGGTTAAAACATATAATATTCATCTAAAAGCAACCCTATTTAACACAAATGACACACAAAATACTATAGAACTAAGGCCTAAATAACTCCCTTTTGGAGAGTTATCAAGCACCAACCCCAACAGGAAGTGCGTCCAACAACAATTACTCTTTAGCTCGCAGACAGATCTGTAGCGCATCCGAAAGGAAAGATTGAAGATGTTCTGGTAAAAGTTGGCAAATTTATTTATCCAGTTGACTTTATTATTCTTGATAATAAAGCAAACAAAGATGTTCCAATCATCTTGGGACGACCCTTTTTGGCAACTGGACAAACCTTGATAGACGAGCAGAAAGGAGAACTTATCATGCGAGTCAATAATCAAAAAGTGGTATTTAATGTGTTCAACGTATTAAAATACCCTTCTGAGCCAAAAGATAGCGAGACCATAGCGCGTATAGAAATCTGCTCACCAATGGAGATATTTAGGATCGATGCGCTAGAAGCGGCACGTAGAGCTGAGGAAGAATACCAAGTCATGTGTAAAGTGGAAGAATGTCGAACATTCGCCAAGACCACCACAAAAATCCATGTGCTAGATATCTCATGCAGGGAGTTCACTTCACCTTTGGTTATATGCCCGTATGCGTTAGAATCAAAACCTCTCCCAGCGCATCTTAAATATAAATTCTTAGGCGATGGAGATTCCATACCCGTTATAATTTCATCCCAATTAAATCTAATGCAAGAAAATCTGTTAATGTGGGTCCTCAAGAAACACAAATGCACCATCGGATGGAATCTTGCTGACATCAAAGGAATAAGCCCATCATACTGCATGCATAAAATTAGATTGATGGATGAATCTGAGGAATTTGTAGAGCGACAGAGGCATCTAAACCCTGCAATGATGGAAGTCCTAGGCAAAGAAAGTACCAAATGGATTGACGTAGGAGTAATCTACCCTATCGCAAATAGTAGATGGGTCAGTCCAGTTCAATGCGTTCCGAAGAAAGGAGGAATGATTGTCGTCACTAATGCAAAGGATGAACTCATTCCATCGCACACAGTCACTGGATGGCGAGTATGTATGGATTATCGCAAGCTCAACACATTAACGAAAAAAAAACCACTTTCCTTTACCATTCATTGACCAGATGCTTGATCGTTTGCCTGGTCGCACCTTTTATTGTTTCCTAGATGGATACTCGGGGTACAATCAAAAGTCTATTGCACCATAGGATCAGGAGAATAAGACTTTCACATGTCCTTATGAAACCTTCGCGTTCAAAAGGATGCCCTTTGCTTTGTGCAATGCGCTAGGGACATTCCAAAGGTGCATGATGGCTATCTTCTCTAGTGTGCTAGAAAAGTCAGTTTCAGTTTTCATAGATGATTTCTTTGTCTATGGACATTCCTACGCCGACTTTCTAACACATCTAGAGTCAATGTTGGTGCGATGTGAAGAGACAAACCTGGTGCTCAACTGGGAAAAGTGTCACTTCGTTGTGGAAGAAGGGATTGTGTTTGGCCATTGCATCTCAAAGGCTGGCATTGAAGTGAAAGTGTTAATATCTAAAATACGGTAGCAATTTTGGATCTTAGGCACATAATAAGTTCAATTTGACCACTCTTTGCATGCTGTTCATGAGAAGAAAACCAGAGACAGATTACCAACCTCTTTTAAATGGAGAAATTGGTTGGATATTTTGTTGTTTTTCTTCACCAATCAATCACGAATCACCACTGGATCATCTTTGCTTTCCACAAGCCTTTGGAACGGATTGTGGGAACCTCTAGTTATGAAATTTGAAGGGAAAAGCTTGAAGAACGAGTTTATAGAAGTGGGTTTGGTGTGTGAGTATTTTGGCAACAATTCACTATCAAAATCAATATGTTTTTCCAGCCTTCTTCTTCCCTTTTATAGAGAGATCAAAGATGAAGAAAAACCCTTGAGATTAACACCAGTTCAGCAACTAATTAGTGAAAAATGGTGTGGCTTAAGAGAGGGGAGTGCATGGGTTTAGTCACCATGCACTCCACCTCTAATAAATCAAATTTCATTTTGATTTTAATTAATTCAAGATTATCTTGAATTAATTAGTTTAATTATTTAGTTTTTAATAATCTTAAAAATGTAAAATCAAATTTTAATTTTCAATTTTAAATTAATTCAAAATTAATTTCAAATAATTATTAATTAATTTAATATCTAATATTACATTAATATTTTGCAATGAATCCCGAACATTTCCGAAATGTTATTTTTCAACCACGAATCCCTATTAATGTGTTCGATATTTAAATCATATTTAAATAATAAATATCACACAACCCTGTTTTCACAGAAACCCGATGTATCGACAATGTCAACCACCTCTAACCATTTCCCTAAACTGAATACAAAGTAATTCATATTTTAACCATCATATTGTTCCAAAGGTTAATCTATAGCTAGCAAGGAGACCTAATGGACCTACAGGTCGTGGGCTCTAATGGTACAAGGTTTAACCGACCAAACCCTTTTAACTTAGTTAATCAACATCTGTTAACTACCGGGACACTCCACTATAGCCTAGTAGTTGAACTCCCCTAACTGTAGATATATTTCCGTCCACTCGACAAAACCGTGATTAGTAAGCCAATCCTTCACAGGTCGTTCGTTACTATAGTTAGGTCAAATGTTCGTTTAACCCCTATAGTACCTCTTAGTTCCTTAAGTCCACTATTCCTCTAATGAACAATTTGTTTATGGTCCAACCCTTAAACGAAGTCCCTCTTGGGCCAATGAGAGGGTCGGGCCCCTTGTTCAAACCTTGGATTCAACACTTAAGGGAACAACCTCTCTACTATCCTTGAATTGGGTAGGAGTGAATTTTGTCTTGCTTTACTATGTCCCTAGCTATCCATCTAGTCTTATCTCCAAAATGATAGGTTTATTGAATGACACTTTTGGTCCACTCTCACCCATGCAGATCAAAAGACAATCCTACATGAACAGGAGTTAATAGCAAACTCAGGATTAAGATCGAGTTACCTAGGTCATCGTATGAAATAGTCAGTCTTAACAGTAAACGACGTTATAAAGTAAGAGTGACTAATTTATCGGTCCTGTCTTGTGTAAACATCTTTTTCACATGATGCCCCTATTTGCATGTCTCTACATCAACGATCCAGGATCACGTCGTTTGCCTCATTCGCAAAGTAGGCCGCATCCATCATGTTACCAGTATAAGGGACCCAGCCTTATCCATTTAGTATAGACCATTTAGGTTATATACTCAAACTCAATCCCTGTCTATATCCACGATATAATTCGAGTATTTCATATTTTAACCATGGATCTTTGTATTGTATTTAAGATATAAAACAAGCATTTCACTGAATAACATCTTTATTATAAAAAAGGATAACAAAACTTGAGTCCTAGGACATAAACCCCAACAAACTCCCACTTGGACAATAACTCAAGTGAGATTACAATATGTCAGGTGACTTAACAATACATCATATGCTAAAACTCGTAGTCCTAAACACTTGAGATGTCTCTGAAACACTTTAGCCGTGAGGGGTTTTGTAAATGGATCAGCCATGTTCTACTTTGAGGTTATCTGGGTGACGATGACGTCTCCTCTCTGTACAATCTCTCGGATGGGATGATATTTGCGTTCAATGTGCTTTCCTCCTTCATGGCTTCGAGGTTCCTTCGAATTTGCAACTGCTCCACTATTGTCACAATAGAGAGTGATAGGCAGGTACATGTCAGGAACGACTTCTAACTCGGTTACAAATTTTCTAAGCCTTATTGCTTCCTTTGATGTTTCACAGGCTGCAACATATTCAGCTTCCATTTTGGAGTCGATGATACATCCCTGTCTTATACTTCTCCACACTACTGCTCCTTCATTAAGAGTGAACACAGATCCCGATGTAGATCTCCTGGAGTCTATGTCAGTTTGAAAATATGAGTCAGTGTATCCAGTAAGGATCAAATCCTTAGCACCATACACGAGCGAATAGTCTCTTGTTCTCCTAAAGCATTTGAGGATATTCTTAACGGCAGTCCAATGTGCTGGACCAGCATTGGACTGATATCTGCTGACAATACCAATCGCATAGCATATGTCAGGGACGTTAGCATAACATTGCATACATATACTACTGACTGCTGACGCGTAAGGAACTCGTTTCATATCCTCAATTTATTGAGCTGTCATTGGACTTTGTTCCTTTGATAGGTGAATTCCATGTCTAAAGGGTAACAAGCCGCTTTTGGAATTTTTCATCGAATATCGAATCAAAATTTTATCGATATAGGATGCCTGAGACAATGCTAGTAATTTGTTCTTTCGATCTCTTAGTATTTGGATCCCTATAACGAACTGAGCCTCACCCAAATCCATCATTTGGAATTGTGCTCCTAGCCACTGCTTTGTATCATACAATACTCCCACTTCATTCCCAATGAGTAGGATGTAATCCACATATAGAACTAAGAAAGCTATAGTAGAATCAATGATCCTTTTATATAAACAAGGTTCGTTTAAATTTTGTTTAAAACCAAAAGATTTGATTGCAGTGTCAAATCTTTTATTCCAGGATCTTGAAGCTTGTTTTAATCCATAGATGGATCTATTAAGCTTGCATAACTTTTGCTCTTCTCCCTAGACTATGAACCCTTATGGTTGGACCATGTAAATACTCTCATCAAGATTATCGTTCAAAAATGCAGTCTTGACATCCATTTTCCAAATATCATAATTATAGAAAGCGACAATGGGAAGGAGTATTCTTATCGATTTTAACATCGCAACTGGTCAGAAGGTTTGATCATAATCAATCCCTTCTCTTTGGGTATAACCTTTAGCCACTAATCTGGCTTTGAAGGTTTGTACCTTACCAGTTTGCTTTCATTTTCTCTTGTAGATCCATTTACAACCGATAGGTTTTACATCATTCGGTTGATCTACAAGTTCCCAGACTGAGTTGAAATGCATAGATTCTATCTCAAGGTTGAGCGTAACTCATCATCGACCGAACCATATCTAATAATGTTCCGTTTCTCCTTTCTGATACACCATTCTGTTGTGGTGTACCATGTGCTGATAGTTGAGAGGAAATTCAATGTTCTATTAAGTAGTCTTGGAATTTTAAATCCATGTACTCTCCTCCTCGATCAGATCAAAAAGTTTAACCTAATTTATTTTCAACTTCAGCTTTATACTCTTTGAATTTTTCTAGAGCTTCTGACTTATGAACCATTAGATAAAGATACTCATATATTGAATAATCATTAATGAAACTGATGAAATATTCATATCCTCGACGTGCTTTAACATTCATAGGACCACATAGGTTTGAGTGTATACGCTCTAGGGTTTCTTTGGCTCTATGATGAAGAAAATTGAATATAATTTGAGAACTCTCCTGAATGACCTACAGACTTACCAGTCCCTTGGTAAGAGTAAAGGACACAAAACTGAAACAAACGTTGTTTCAGGTAAAAAGTTCCTTAGAGGTTCAAACTCTAGAACTAAGTCTGAGTCTTTTACTTTATAGAATAAGAGTATTCAGTTGAAGAAAAAGAAGAACAGGGGTAAGGGGAAAGCTCCCATCACCAAGAAGGGCAAGAAGAAGATTATAGATAAAGGAACCTGCTTCCACTGTAATCAGGACGGTCACTAGAGAAGAAACTGTCCTAAGTATCCTGCTGAAAAGAAAGTAGAGAAGGATGGAGCTGCCAAACTAGGTAAATATGATTTACTTGTAATTGAATCTTGTTTAGTAGTAAATGATAACTTCATATGGATATTAGATTCACGAGCGACTAATCATGTATGCTCTTCTGCACGGGAAAGTAGTTCCTGGAAGAATCTTGAAGAAGGCGAGGTGACACTCAGAATAGGCACAGGAGATGTCGTCTCAGCCGAGGCAATGAGAGTAATGCAGCTTTGTTTTAGAGATAGATATATTTTGTTGTAGAATGTTTTGTATGTTCCTAGTATAAAAAGGAACTTAATATCTATCTCTTGTTTGTTGGACCAAAAATTTAAAGTATCTTTTGAAATCAATGAAGCATTTATATTCAGAAGAAGATATCGTCTTTGTTCTGCTAAACATGAAAACAATTTGTATGTGTTAAGACCAAATGAAATAAAAGTTGTTCATAATACTGAAATTTTTAAAACAACACAGACCCAAAATAAAGGACGAAAAGTTTCTCAAGATACCCTTCTTTGGCATTTGAGACTAGGACACATAAATCGAAAACAAATTTAAAGGCTAGTTAAGAGTGCACTTCTAAATGAGTTAGAAGATGACTCATTACCACCCTGCGAATCCTGTCTAGAAGGTAAAATGACCAAACGACCTTTCCCTGAAAAAGGTCAAAGAGCCAAAGAAACCCTGGAGCTTATACACTCTGACCTCTGTGGTCCTATGAATGTTAAAGCACGAGAAGGATATGAATATTTCATCAGTTTCATTGATGATTATTCAAGATATGGGTATCTTTACCTGATGGTTCATAAGTCAGAAGCTCTTGAAAATTTCAAAGATAATAAAGCTGAAGTTGAAAATAAATTAGGTAAAACAATTAAACTCTACGATCTGATCGAGGAGGATAGTACATGGACTTAAAATTCCAATTCTACTTGATAGAATATGGAATTTCCTCTCAACTCTCAGCACCTGGTACACCACCACCGAATGGTGTATAAGAAAGGAGAAATAGAACCTTATTGGATATGGTTCGGTCGATGATGAGTTAGGCTCAGCTACCTGATTCGTTTTGGAGTTTTGCATTGGAAATCGTTGTATATATTCTGAACATGGTTCCCTCCAAAAGTTTTCCAGAAACACCTTACGAGTTATGCAGATGACGTGAAGGGAGTTTACAACACTTCAGAATTTGGGGATGCCCAATACATGTGTTGGTGCAAAACCCAAAGACGCAACATACTAATACTTAAAGAAATTTCTGAGGAAACCACAAACAAACAGACCAAAGTTGCTAGTGAAGTTGGTCCTTCAAAACCATCTCAAGAGATGAGAATGCCTCGTCGGAGTGGGAGGGTTATAATCCAATCTGACCGGTACATGGGTTTAACTGAAACTCAGTTCATCATACCTGATGATGAGATAGAGGATTCGTAGACTTATAGACAAGCAATGGGTGACAAGGATAAGGACCAATGGGTCAATGATGACTGCATTTACCGCAAGCGTACTGGTCGTCACAAGTAATATAGTGATTTTGATTATAGAGTATCGTCTCCACAGAGATTGGATTAATTCATTTAATTACTGAGAATACTCTTGCTTAACTTTATTTAGAGAACAAATTATAATGCCGGAAAGAATAACAAAAAGCTAATCTAAAAAGCAAAAGATAAATGGAGACTCAATTTGGAGGGATAATTCTTAGAAGGTTGATTTCATCAATTGGACCTTTAATCGCTTAATCAATTGACTAACTTAGATTAATTAATCATTCAATTCATATATCTAGAAGCTTAATTTCAAGGACTCTCCTGTCGGTCTCCTCCTATCTCATGGATTTTAATAAAGAATCTCCTTTCGGTTTCCTCTTTATTTACTTAATATGGCATTACGACCGTTCAATACAACCTCTAACGCTATTTATCTTATCCCGTGTCACTCGGGTAAATAAAGGTCAGTCATGAAAGTGTTAATATCTAAAAAGCATAAGCAAATTTGGATCTTAGGCACATAAGATGCTCAGTTTGATCACCAAAGACATGTTGTACATATGAAGAAAAATAGAGACAGCTTGCCTACCTTGTTTCGATGGAGAAATTGGTTGGATTAGCTTCTTGTTTTTCTTCACCAATGAGTCACGAACCAGCAAAGGATCTTCCTTGCTATCCTCCAGCCTTTGGAATGGATTGTGGGATCATCAAGTGATGGAATTTTAGAGAGAAGGCTTGAAATCAAGCTTATTAAAGTGGGTGGTATGAGTATGGATTTTGGTAGAATTTCAGCATATTTCTTCGTCAATGTTTTCAGCCTTCTTCTTCAGATATATAGTGGGATTAAGCATGAAGAAAAGGCCTATGTTTTGCCACCAAATAAGCTCCAAATTAATGAAGTGTTAAGTCGCTTAAGAGAGGGGAGTCCATGGGTTTAGTCACCATGCACTCTACCTCCAAAAAAATCAAATTGATTTTGATTTTTATTAATTCAAGATTATCTTGAATTAATCCACTAACTTAATTATTTTAATTAATCTTAAATTTTAAAAATAATTTTCAATTTCTTAATTTTAAATTAATACAAAATTAATTTAAAATTAATTATTAATTAAATAATTAATTAATTATTAATTTAATATCTTAATATTAAATTAATATTTTGCCACTTTACCTGAACATTTCCAAAATGTTATTTTCCCTATCATGAAGCCCTATTCATGTTCTCGGTATTTAAATCATATTTAAATATTAATATCCATACACACTCGGTTTTCACAAAACCCAACGAACCGTCAACACCTTTCACTTTTATTCATTTTTCTCAACATGAACTTAAAAGTAATTCATATTTAATCCATCATATTATTCCAAAGGTTAATCTCGAGCTAGCAAGGGGACCTAATGGACCTACAGATCATGGGCTCCAACGGTACGGGGTTAAACTAGTCAAACCCTTTTAAGCTAGTTAACCAACATCCGTTAACTACCGGGACACTCCACTATAGCCTAGTAGTTGAACTCCCCTCATTGTAGATATATTTACGTCCACTCGATATAACCATGATTAGTAAGTCAATCCTTCACAGGTCGTTCGTTACTATAGATAGGTCAAA
This sequence comes from Luffa aegyptiaca, assembly GCA_017139565.1. Lineage (NCBI taxonomy): Eukaryota > Viridiplantae > Streptophyta > Magnoliopsida > Cucurbitales > Cucurbitaceae > Luffa > Luffa aegyptiaca. Next base: position 36,583,003 of record CM029407.1, on the reverse strand, counting down.
TGTTCGTTTTACCCGTATAGTACATCTTAGTTCCTTAAGTCCACTGGTCCTCTATTGAGCAGTTTGTTTATGGTCCAAGCATAAAACAAGATCCCTCTCAAGCCAATGAGAGGGTGGGGCCGCTTGTTCAAGCCTCGAACTCAGTACTTAAGGGAACAACCTTTCTACTATCCCTGTATCGAGTAGGAGTGAATTCCGTTTTGCTTTACTACGTCCCTAGCCATCCATCTAATGTTATCCCCAAAATCGTAGGAATATTGAATGATACATTTATGACCACTCTCACCCATGCAGATCAAAGGATAACCTTAAACGAACAGGAGTTCACAGTAAGCTTAGGATTAAGATCGAGTTACCTAGGTCATCGCATGAAATAATCAGTCTTAACAGTAAACGATGTTTATAAAGTAAAAGTGACTTATTTCTTGGTCCAGTCTTGTGTAAACATATTTTACACAAGATGCCCCTACTCGCATGTGAATACACGAACGAACCAGGATCACGTCGTTTGCTATATTTAGCAAAGTAGGCCGCATCCATAGTGTTACCAGAACAAACTACCCAACCTTCTTCATTTACTATAGACCATTTAGGTTATATACTCGAACTTTATCCCTGCCCATATACATAATATAGTTCGAGTATCTCATGTTATAACCATGGATGTTTCAATTGGATTATTAAGATATTCATAAGCATTTTTCACTGAATAACATCTTTATTTATATAAAGGATAACAAAACTTGAGTTTTAGGACACAAACCCCAACAAGTCATGCATTCAGTTCTAGTGTAAGATTCTTTCTGTCGAGTTTCCACTTACTAACAATTCATTTAATCAGTGATCAGTTGATTAAAAGCATTAAGGACGAAATGCACAAATGAACAATAATGACAATTAAACCAAATCAATTCATTAATCAAGCAATGGTTCAACAGATTAAATCAAACTCATATAATTTAGGAATTAACTACTCATAATCACTAAAATCCAATAATTCCTAATCACGACAATTTTAGGAACTAAAACATGAAGGAAAAGGGAAGAGAAATGCTCATAAAAGTGTCGATCTCCTTGGTCCTGCGGCGACCTCCATCGATCCCGAGCTCCAAAGATCTTCAACAAAGCTCCAAAATTCTCCCAAAGACCCCTAATTTTAGTGTGGACTATAGAATGGGGTGAAAACCCACAAATTGACTCCCTTAATCCGCATGCAAATGACCCTTTTTATAGTTGTTCAGCAGGCACAGCGTCGCGACACTAGGGTCACAACGTCGCGATGCTATGAGCAAGAATAGGACAGCATCGAGACACTAGGGGACAGCGTCGCGACGCTGTCACAATTCAAGAACCTTTTAGAAGCGGAATTGAGCTGATTTTGGGGCCTCCCACTACTCTTTTGGCCCAAATGCTTCATGTAATGGATATTTGGCTCTTTTCTTGACCCAACTTGATAATTAAAGCTTGAAATCCATGAATTTGGGCTTCTAACTCATTCTTCTTGGACTTTTCGACTTGGATCAACAATGGACTTCTTCAAAAAGCTCCAAAAAGCCTCCAAAATCTCTCAAAATTCCGATTTTGCTTCCTTGGCTCGGTTTTCTGAAATTTAACAATAAAATAGCCTCAAAGCACACAATTCATGCACAAAACTAGCTAAAATTAATAGGAAAATGTCTGCATTTATGCATGCCATCAGTCAAAGCCATGAACCTTGAGATATATTCTATGCATTTTAACTCAGTCTGGGAACTTGTAGATCAACCAAATGATATAAAACCTATCGATTGCAAATGGATCTACAAGAGGAAAGGAGACCAAACTGATAAGGTACAAACCTTCAAAGCCCGATTGGTAGCTAAAGGTTATAACCAAAGAGAAGGAATTGATTATGATGAAACCTTCTCACCAGTAGCGATGTTAAAATCGATATGAATACTCCTTTCCATTGCCGCTTTCTATAATTATGAACTATGGCAAATGGATGTCAAGACTGCGTTTTTGAACAGTAATCTTGACGAGAGAATTTACATGGTCCAACAAAAAGGGTTCATAGTCCAGGGAGAAGAGCAAAAGGTTTGCAGGCTTAATAGATCCATTTATGGATTGAAACAAACTTCAAGATCCTGGAATAAACGATTTGACAGCGCAATTAAATCTTATGGTTTTAAAAAGAACATAGGTGAACCTTGTGTATATAAAAGGATCATTGATTTTACTGTAGTTTTCTTAGTTCTATATGTAGATGACATCCTGCTCGTAGGGAATGAAGTGGGAGCATTATCTGACATAAAGTAGTGGCTAGGAGCTCAATTCCAAATGAAAGATTTGGAAGAAGCTCAGTACATTTTAGGGATCCAAATACTAAGAGATCGGAAGAACAGATTACTAGCATTGTCTCAGGCATCTTATATCGATAAAATTTAGATTCGATATTCGATGCACAATTCCAAAAGGGGTCTGTTACCCTTTAGACATGGAATTCACCTATCAAGGGAACAGAGGCCACAAATACCTCAAGAAGTTGAGGATATAAAACAAGTTCCTTATGCATCAACAGTCGGAAATATAATGTATGCAATGTTATGCACACGTCCCTACATATGTTATGCGATAGGTATAGTCAAGGGATATCAGCCCAATCCTGGTCAAGCACATTGGACTGCCGTTAAGAATATCCTCAAATACTTGAGGAGAACTAGAGATTATTCAGTGGTGTATGGAACTAAGGATTTGATCCTTGTTGGATACACTGTCTCATATTTTCAAACCGACATAGAATCGAGGAGATCTACATTGGGATCTGTGTTCACTCTTAATGGAGGAGTAGTAGTGTGGGGAAGTATTAGACAGGGATGTATCGCCGATTCCACAATGGAAGTTGAATAAGTTGCAGCCTGTGAAGCATCAAAGGAAACAGTATGTCTTAGAAAATTTCTAACCGAGTTAGAAGTAGTCTCTAACATGCACCTGCCTGTCACTCTCAATTGTGACAATAGTGGAGCAGTTGCAAATTCGAAGGAACCTCGAAGTCATAAACGAGGAAATCACATTGAACGCAATTGTCATCTCATCTGGGATATAGTACAGAGATGATACATGATCATCACCCAGATAGCCTTAGAGCAGAACATGGCTGATCCATTTACAAAACCCCTCACGGCTAAAGTGTTTGACGGACATCTTCAGAGTTTAGGAGTACGAGTTTTTAGCATCTGATGTATTGCTAAGTCACCTGACATATTGTAATCTTAGTCGAGTTTTAATCCAAGTGGGAGTTTGTTGGGGTTTATGTCCTATAACTCCAGTTTTGTTATCCTTTATTTAATAAAGATGTTATTCAGTGAAATTGTTTATTTTATATCTTAAATCCAATAGAAACATCCATGGGGATAAAATGAAATACTCGAACTATATCATTGATATACGTAGGGATCAAGTTTGAGTATATAACCTAAATGGTCTATAGTAAATGGATTAGGCAGGGTACCTTATCCTGGTAACACTATGGATGCGACCTACTTTGCGAATGAGGCAAACGACGTGATCCTAGATCGTTCATGTCGAGACATGCGAGTAGGGGCATCTTGTGTAAAAGATGTTTACGTCAGGCAGGACCAAGAAATAAGTCACTCTTACTTTATAACGTCGTTTACTGTTGAGACTAACTATTTCATGTGATGACCTAGGTAACTCGATCTTAATCCTGAGCTTGCTATGAACTCTTGTTCATTTAGGATTATCCTTTGATCTGCATGGGTGAGAGTGGTCCAATGGTGCCATTCTATAATCCTACAATTTTGGGGATAAGACTAGATGAATAGCTAGGGACATCGTAAAACAAGATGGAATTCACTCCTACCAATTTTAGGGATAGTAGAGAGGTCCTTCCCTTAAATGTTGAATCCAAGGCTTGAACAAGGGGCCCCACCCTTTCATTGGCCGAAGAGGGACTTTGTTTAGTTGTTGGACCATAAACAAATTGTTCATTAAAGGACCAATGGACTTAAGGAACAAATATGTGCTATAGGGGTAAAACGAACATTTTGACCTAACTATAGTAACGAACGACCTATTAAAGATTGACTTACTAATCATGGTTATATCGAGTGGACGGAAATATATCTACAGTGAGGGGAGTTCAACTACTAGGTTATAGTGGAGTGTCTCGGTAGTTAACGTATGTTAACCTAGGTTAAAAGGGTTTGGCCAGTTAAACCTCATACCGTTGGAGCCCATGATCTGTAGGTCCATTAGGTCCCCTTGCTACCTCGAGACTAACCTTTGGAACAATATGAAGGATAAAATATGAATTTCTTTATATTCATGTTTAGGGAAATGGATAGAGGTGATTGGGGTTGTCAATACGTCGGGTTTTGTGTAAACCGGGGTTGTGTGATATTTAATATTTAAATATGATTTAAATATCGAGAACATGAATAGGGATTCATGATTGAAAAATAACATTTTGGAAATGTTCGGAGTTGATAGCAAAATATTAATTTAATATTAGATATTAAATTAATTTATAATTATTTTAAATTAATTTTGAATTAATTTATAATTGAAAATTGAAATTGAAATTTTCATTTTTCATAATATTAAAAATTAGATAATTAACTAATTAAATTCAAGATAATACTTGAATTAATTAAATCCAAAAATCTTGAATTTTTTGAGGTGGAGTGCATGGTGACTAAACCCATGTACTCCCCTCATGAAAGCCACAACATTTCCCACTTTCTTCATAGCTGAATTGGTGTCAAATTCTGGGGCTCTTTGAGTGTCTCCTTACCTTCTTCAAGAGCCTTCCAGGAACTAGTTTCCTGTGAAGAAGAACATACATGATTACTCGCTCCTGAATCTAATATCCATATGGAGTTATTATTTTCTACTAAACATGATTCAATCACAAGTAAATCGTATTTACCTAGTTTGGCAGCTTCAGCCTTTTCTACTTTCTTCTCAGTAAGATACTTAGGACAATTCCTTCTCCAATGACCGTCCTAATTAAAGTGGAAGCAAGTTCCTTTATCTGTATTCTTCTTCTTGCCTTTCTTGGTGATGGGAGCTTTCCCCTTTCCCTTGTTCCTCTTTTTCTTCAACTGAATACTCTTATTCTTTGAAGTAAAAGACTCAGACTTAGTTCTAGAGTTTGAACCTCTAAGGAACTTCTTACCTGAAAAATGTTTGTTTTAGTTTCATGTCCTCTACTCTTAGTAAGGGACGGGTAAGTCTATAGGTTATTAAGGAGAGTTGTCAGATTATATTCAATTTGATTCATCACATAGTTTGTGCGAAATTGAATGAAACTGTTCGGGAGAGATTCCATGATAAAACTGACTTCACTGCTTTCATCTATGACAGCACCGTTTACTCCAGCTGCACTAAAATGAACCATCATGTTCATAACATGTTCTCGAACAGAAGTTCCTTTTTTCATCCGAGAATTGTAAACGTATTTAATGGCCTCATGTCGAAGGGACAAGGACGATTGTCCAAACATCGCCTGTAATGAGTCCATTATTTCCTTGGTCGTAGCCATGCCCTCATGCTTTTTAGACAGAACATCACTTATGCTTGTCAGGATGAAGACCTTTGCCTTATTCTTGGCTCTAGTCAATCTATCATAAGCATCAAGATTCACTCGAGTTCCTGTCGGTCTAGGTTTAGGTGGCCATTCTTCCGTCAAGACGAATCGAAGATCATCAATCACTAATATTGTATTTAAATTTGATTTCCAGGTTCCATAGTTGTCGCCGTTAATTTTTTCTAAAGCTAATAGTTGTACTAAAGAGCTAGACATGCTGAAAAATATAAATCTTTTATCAGTGAATAAATCCAATTTCAGTTTAGCAAAAGTAATAATGTATACATCTCATTAATTATTTTGCAACGATACTTCATTGAGTCAGAGTAATTGCTACCGAGGGGTAGTCAATCACTCCTTCACTGAACCAAGACATTCTTGACTAAAATCTATAACCAGAATAACTCCTTTATTTCTGTATCATTTTTAGTTATCGTTACTTTGGTCAAGAATAAACTAACCATTAGTTTATCTTATAAGTGTGACCCTCCATTTTTTTAGATTTCAGAGAACGACCCCAACAATGCTACCGAATGGAAAAGCTAATGCTGGGAATGGTTCTAAGAAATCCTTATCCAATTCTGGTGTTTACTGTGTTCAGATCCCGATGTTACATCCCTCCAAATGGCATAGTAGCTCCAGGGCATACTTAGCAGGCGCAACATAGAGATCTCATGTTGTAAACTAATGGAAGAGACCGTAGGACGTGTTGACACGCTTACTTCTCCCACTTACTATAAATACTTTCTCCATTCACTTTGATATTGACTTATGCAAACACCTTTCAAATGGAACAGTTGCGTCAGTAAGCAACACGAGGCCACGAAGGGATAAAAGCCCTGCGCAGCGGAAAGAATTATCGAACCTACTCATAGTCTTTTATTTTTAATTGAAATACCAATATAATTTGCAAAATATTACAACAATAAATCTATATTTAAGGGGTTGTATAGCGACTATAAACATGCTAAATAATTAACTAAATCTAATCTACATGATCCTAGTGATCAAGGATTTCAAAGAAAACTTACTTTTGTAGAAAGCCTTGATTGATTCGTCTTTTCTTGCTAGTAATGTTGAAAACGCAACAACCTTCTTGTGTGAACAGCACCAATCGGTTACACCGGTATATCTCTAAGACTTCTTGAAGCAGGAGATTGGTGGGAGTCTTAGGATTACCAGGATAAGGTACCCAGTCTTATCCTTGTACTATAGACCTATTAGGTTGTTAATTGAACATCGATCCCCGTATGTCCCCACATACTAGTTCAAGTTACATACAAACAACCTTGGATTTTAGGTTATTGGATTTGGGTCAAATTGTGCAATATTCAACAATAACATTTTATTGCAAAAACTTAATAACACTTTATTAATGCAAGTATACAATTTTTTTTACATTCACTATCTACGAGTTTTAGGGCATAAAACCCAACAAACTCGCACTTGAACTAAAACTCTAGTTTAGTGGGATGTACAATAATCTATTCAGCAGCGGGTATATAAATACATGTATAAAACATATACAATGTACAAATATAATAAACTAGGGCATCACTATACCCATTACATTTCTCCCACTTGCCCTAGATTTCATCTCTGTACATAACTCGTAGACCTAGACCTTCTAGATGACCCTCATACCTCTTAGCCGAGAGAGCCTTCGTGAATATTCCATTTAATTTAATGTGCTTGCTTGTCTTGGGCTACAAAGTTTTTTTTTGCATTTGCCACAGCACCACTGTATCACTTTAAAGTGTGATGGCCAAGTTCACATTTGGAACACATTCAAAATAAGTTAAGAAGTTTCTAAGCCTTACAGTCTCTACCGCTGCTTCACAAGTAGCTATATTTTCGGCCTATATGGTAAAGACTGTAACTATACCATACCATAGCTCTGTCGTAAAGATTGACCATGGATACTGATGTAGATTTCCTCAAATCCTTATGAGTCTTAGAATCCATGTCAGTGTATCCTGTAAGGATCAAATCCTTAGTCCCATACACGAGCATATAGTTCATTTTTCTCCTCAGATACTCGAGGATATTCTTAACGGTTTTTCCAGTGATCAAATCTTGGATTAGATTGATACTTACTGACAATCTCTAATGCACGAGGTGTTCGTCTCATGTCCTCAAATTCTTGAGGTGTCTTCGGAAACAGTTTCTTAGACAAAATGACTTCCACGTCTGAAAGACAGTGAACCCTTCTTGGAATTATGCATCTTATATCTAACTAACATCTTGTAGATATAAGACACTTGAGACAAGGCTAGATTTTTGTTCTTACGGTTCGTAACAATTTGGATCCGAAGAACAAACCTAGCTTCTCCCAAATTTTCATTTGGAAGTGAGCTGCTAGCTCATTTTACTAGTCAGTAAGATAACGTACATCATTCCCAATGACAAGGATATCAATCACATACAACACTAATAAAGCTACTGAACTATTGACGATCTTTAAGACGAGATTAATCAATGTTCTGATCAAAGCCAAAAGATTTGATCACAGTATCAAATCTTATATTCCAATGTCAATTACTTAGGTCAATCCATGAAAGGATCACTTAAGCTTTGCATACCCTTTTGCTTTTGATCTTGCTAATAGAACCATTATGGTTGAGACATGTAGATACTCTTCTCAAGATTACCATTCAAAAGGATAGTCTTGACATCCATTAAAAATGGACAAGAGTTCTAACAGACTTCAGCATGACGACAGGAGATAAGAATTTCTTACAGTCCCCTGTCTCTGGGTATAACCTTTTGCCATAAGTCTAACCATAAGATTATGTCTCGTTTCTTCTTGTAGATTCATTTGTAATCCATAGGTGTTACCCCATTAGATAGATCTACAAGATTCTATATGGAATTGAAATCACATATTTCAATTTCGGGTCCATCGCTTTAATCCAATTGGTTCTCGTTAACATCATTCATTGCCTTGCTCTAAGACAATGAATCCTCAAATCCATCATCAGGTATGACGATCTGGGCTTCAATTAAGCCCATGTAATGGTCAGATTGTAGAACAACCCTCCCACTATATTGAGGAACTCTCAACTCTTGAGATAGATGTAACTAACAAGTTGTATTGGCCCTATCAACAACTCTTGTTAAAGGTCCAACATCATCAACAACCCTTGTTGACTTATGAACAACTCTTGTTGATATTTCTGTAGCTTCATCAGTTAATTTACTTCAAACGACCTTACTTTGTGGCTTACTATTTCTTATGCGGTCTTCTTTTGAGAATGTAGCATTTGTTGGTACAAATTCTTTATTCTCTTGCGGATTGAAGAAGTATCCACATCTCTCGTTTTCATGGGGTAACCTACGAATAGGTATACTGTTTGAACAGTGTTCCCATTTCTTTTGGGTTGGCCACAAGCACGTGTGTTGGGGCTCTTTGAGTGTCTCCTTACCTTCTTCAAGAGCCTTCCAGGAACTAGTTTCCTGTGAAGAAGAACATACATGATTACTCGCTCCTGAATCTAATATCCATATGGAGTTATTATTTTCTACTAAACATGATTCAATCACAAGTAAATCGTATTTACCTAGTTTGGCAGCTTCAGCCTTTTCTACTTTCTTCTCAGTAAGATACTTAGGACAATTCCTTCTCCAATGACCGTCCTAATTAAAGTGGAAGCAAGTTCCTTTATCTGTATTCTTCTTCTTGCCTTTCTTGGTGATGGGAGCTTTCCCCTTTCCCTTGTTCCTCTTTTTCTTCAACTGAATACTCTTATTCTTTGAAGTAAAAGACTCAGACTTAGTTCTAGAGTTTGAACCTCTAAGGAACTTCTTACCTGAAAAATGTTTGTTTTAGTTTCATGTCCTCTACTCTTAGTAAGGGACGGGTAAGTCTATAGGTTATTAAGGAGAGTTGTCAGATTATATTCAATTTGATTCATCACATAGTTTGTGCGAAATTGAATGAAACTGTTCGGGAGAGATTCCATGATAAAACTGACTTCACTGCTTTCATCTATGACAGCACCGTTTACTCCAGCTGCACTAAAATGAACCATCATGTTCATAACATGTTCTCGAACAGAAGTTCCTTTTTTCATCCGAGAATTGTAAACGTATTTAATGGCCTCATGTCGAAGGGACAAGGACGATTGTCCAAACATCGCCTGTAATGAGTCCATTATTTCCTTGGTCGTAGCCATGCCCTCATGCTTTTTAGACAGAACATCACTTATGCTTGTCAGGATGAAGACCTTTGCCTTATTCTTGGCTCTAGTCAATCTATCATAAGCATCAAGATTCACTCGAGTTCCTGTCGGTCTAGGTTTAGGTGGCCATTCTTCCGTCAAGACGAATCGAAGATCATCAATCACTAATATTGTATTTAAATTTGATTTCCAGGTTCCATAGTTGTCGCCGTTAATTTTTTCTAAAGCTAATAGTTGTACTAAAGAGCTAGACATGCTGAAAAATATAAATCTTTTATCAGTGAATAAATCCAATTTCAGTTTAGCAAAAGTAATAATGTATACATCTCATTAATTATTTTGCAACGATACTTCATTGAGTCAGAGTAATTGCTACCGAGGGGTAGTCAATCACTCCTTCACTGAACCAAGACATTCTTGACTAAAATCTATAACCAGAATAACTCCTTTATTTCTGTATCATTTTTAGTTATCGTTACTTTGGTCAAGAATAAACTAACCATTAGTTTATCTTATAAGTGTGACCCTCCATTTTTTTAGATTTCAGAGAACGACCCCAACAATGCTACCGAATGGAAAAGCTAATGCTGGGAATGGTTCTAAGAAATCCTTATCCAATTCTGGTGTTTACTGTGTTCAGATCCCGATGTTACATCCCTCCAAATGGCATAGTAGCTCCAGGGCATACTTAGCAGGCGCAACATAGAGATCTCATGTTGTAAACTAATGGAAGAGACCGTAGGACGTGTTGACACGCTTACTTCTCCCACTTACTATAAATACTTTCTCCATTCACTTTGATATTGACTTATGCAAACACCTTTCAAATGGAACAGTTGCGTCAGTAAGCAACACGAGGCCACGAAGGGATAAAAGCCCTGCGCAGCGGAAAGAATTATCGAACCTACTCATAGTCTTTTATTTTTAATTGAAATACCAATATAATTTGCAAAATATTACAACAATAAATCTATATTTAAGGGGTTGTATAGCGACTATAAACATGCTAAATAATTAACTAAATCTAATCTACATGATCCTAGTGATCAAGGATTTCAAAGAAAACTTACTTTTGTAGAAAGCCTTGATTGATTCGTCTTTTCTTGCTAGTAATGTTGAAAACGCAACAACCTTCTTGTGTGAACAGCACCAATCGGTTACACCGGTATATCTCTAAGACTTCTTGAAGCAGGAGATTGGTGGGAGTCTTAGGATTACCAGGATAAGGTACCCAGTCTTATCCTTGTACTATAGACCTATTAGGTTGTTAATTGAACATCGATCCCCGTATGTCCCCACATACTAGTTCAAGTTACATACAAACAACCTTGGATTTTAGGTTATTGGATTTGGGTCAAATTGTGCAATATTCAACAATAACATTTTATTGCAAAAACTTAATAACACTTTATTAATGCAAGTATACAATTTTTTTTACATTCACTATCTACGAGTTTTAGGGCATAAAACCCAACAAACTCGCACTTGAACTAAAACTCTAGTTTAGTGGGATGTACAATAATCTATTCAGCAGCGGGTATATAAATACATGTATAAAACATATACAATGTACAAATATAATAAACTAGGGCATCACTATACCCATTACATTTCTCCCACTTGCCCTAGATTTCATCTCTGTACATAACTCGTAGACCTAGACCTTCTAGATGACCCTCATACCTCTTAGCCGAGAGAGCCTTCGTGAATATTCCATTTAATTTAATGTGCTTGCTTGTCTTGGGCTACAAAGTTTTTTTTTGCATTTGCCACAGCACCACTGTATCACTTTAAAGTGTGATGGCCAAGTTCACATTTGGAACACATTCAAAATAAGTTAAGAAGTTTCTAAGCCTTACAGTCTCTACCGCTGCTTCACAAGTAGCTATATTTTCGGCCTATATGGTAAAGACTGTAACTATACCATACCATAGCTCTGTCGTAAAGATTGACCATGGATACTGATGTAGATTTCCTCAAATCCTTATGAGTCTTAGAATCCATGTCAGTGTATCCTGTAAGGATCAAATCCTTAGTCCCATACACGAGCATATAGTTCATTTTTCTCCTCAGATACTCGAGGATATTCTTAACGGTTTTTCCAGTGATCAAATCTTGGATTAGATTGATACTTACTGACAATCTCTAATGCACGAGGTGTTCGTCTCATGTCCTCAAATTCTTGAGGTGTCTTCGGAAACAGTTTCTTAGACAAAATGACTTCCACGTCTGAAAGACAGTGAACCCTTCTTGGAATTATGCATCTTATATCTAACTAACATCTTGTAGATATAAGACACTTGAGACAAGGCTAGATTTTTGTTCTTACGGTTCGTAACAATTTGGATCCGAAGAACAAACCTAGCTTCTCCCAAATTTTCATTTGGAAATGAGCTGCTAGCTCATTTTACTAGTCAGTAAGATAACGTACATCATTCCCAATGACAAGGATATCAATCACATACAACACTAATAAAGCTACTGAACTATTGACGATCTTTAAGACGAGATTAATCAATGTTCTGATCAAAGCCAAAAGATTTGATCACAGTATCAAATCTTATATTCCAATGTCAATTACTTAGGTCAATCCATGAAAGGATCACTTAAGCTTTGCATACCCTTTTGCTTTTGATCTTGCTAATAGAACCATTATGGTTGAGACATGTAGATACTCTTCTCAAGATTACCATTCAAAAGGATAGTCTTGACATCCATTAAAAATGGACAAGAGTTCTAACAGACTTCAGCATGACGACAGGAGATAAGAATTTCTTACAGTCCCCTGTCTCTGGGTATAACCTTTTGCCATAAGTCTAACCATAAGATTATGTCTCGTTTCTTCTTGTAGATTCATTTGTAATCCATAGGTGTTACCCCATTAGATAGATCTACAAGATTCTATATGGAATTGAAATCACATATTTCAATTTCGGGTCCATCGCTTTAATCCAATTGGTTCTCGTTAACATCATTCATTGCCTTGCTCTAAGACAATGAATCCTCAAATCCATCATCAGGTATGACGATCTGGGCTTCAATTAAGCCCATGTAATGGTCAGATTGTAGAACAACCCTCCCACTATATTGAGGAACTCTCAACTCTTGAGATAGATGTAACTAACAAGTTGTATTGGCCCTATCAACAACTCTTGTTAAAGGTCCAACATCATCAACAACCCTTGTTGACTTATGAACAACTCTTGTTGATATTTCTGTAGCTTCATCAGTTAATTTACTTCAAACGACCTTACTTTGTGGCTTACTATTTCTTATGCGGTCTTCTTTTGAGAATGTAGCATTTGTTGGTACAAATTCTTTATTCTCTTGCGGATTGAAGAAGTATCCACATCTCTCGTTTTCATGGGGTAACCTACGAATAGGTATACTGTTTGAACAGTGTTCCCATTTCTTTTGGGTTGGCCACAAGCACGTGTGTTGGACTCCCCAAAAAAACGTAAACTACTTTTACACCTTATCGACAATTTAAAAGATGTTTTGAAAAAACACTTTTGATGGAACGTTGTTCTAAACATGTACTGCAGTCAACACTACATGACCCCAAAATGAGTAAGGCAAATGAGCGTAGCTCATAATGAATCGAACCATATTCAATAGGGTTCTATTTCTCCTATCTGATACACCGTTTTCCTAAGGTGTTTTCAGGGGTTTGAGAGTTGAGATGTAATTCCATGTTCTATCAAATAGTCTTGGAATCTCAAGTCTGATATACTCTACACCTCGATCAGATCAAAGTGTTTTTATCATCTACCTAACAAGTTTCCAAGTTCAGTCTCAAACTACTTTGAATTTCTCAAGAGCTTTTAGACTTAAGTTGCATTAGGTTGAGATACCCATACCTTGAATAATTATCTATAATATAGATGAATTATTCATGCCCTCCCACTACTTTAACATATTGGACCACAAGGATCCAAATGTACAAGCTCCAAGGGCTCTCTTGCTCTATAGTTCTTTTCAAGCAAAATAATCTATTAGTCATATTGCCCTTAAGGCATGACCCATAAGGTAGCAGAGAGTTATCTTCTAACTTGCATAGAAGTATACTCTTGACCAATCTCCCAATCATATTGAGGTAAATATGTCTTAACCTTAAGTGCCAAATAAAGGTATTTTCCTTTAGGAAAAATCCCTTGCCTTTCATTTCTTTGAGTAGTAGCAGCCTCAAGCAACGCAGTGTTCATGACTGCCTTACTCTTGATTATTCTTAATAACATTTATGTTATTTTTCAGTTCAGTTGAACAAAAGTTAACTCCCTTTCTTGAAATAAAGTGCGCGTTAGCAGGGAAAGGTAAAAAGTAACATTGTTCCAGCCAATAAGATACAAAAATCAAATTTCTTTTGATCTTAAGAATTATATACACATTATCTAGTAATATGTATTTGCTCCCACTGGGAAAAATAACTTATCGTTCCCCACTGCTACAGCCAAGACAACCTCTCTAATTCAAAATTTTGAGAGTTATCTCAATAGCATGAAGTTATTGCCAGGAATTCATTCCTTTTAATAAGGAGAACAAACGTGATTTGTGACTATGAATCAAGTATTTGGGTAGAATCATTATTCTTCACAAATTACGCTTCCAAGACTAGTAAATCGAATTTACTGTCTTTGGACAAGTCCTCTTTAGCTGAGCAAGGCTTAATGTCACATTCATTAATAATACTTCTTAATGAATTAAACATTTGGGGCATGAGAGCATTTCTTTGTTAAGACTAATCTTAAATTATTCGCCACAAATTAATCATTTAAGTTTTTTGTATAATCACTGTTATAGGCGTAAGACTATGCACATATTTAATCATTGAATTGCTTAAATAACAAATTACTTGATTATTTATCGCACTAACCCATTACAAGAGCAATACAAACAATTGCATAGAATCCAATCAGTTTAGCAAAAACAAGCAATCATAGAACCCTAAGACTATTGATTTAGTTTTGCAACGATGTTTCAGAGGTTTAGAGCAACAACCACCGAAGGGTGGTCAACTACTCCTCCTTTGAAATGAGACACTTCTCAATCAACTCTATTACCAGAATAACTCATATTCCTATAAATGTTGACCACCGTTGTTCGGTCAAGGATTCGTTAACGAATTAACTTATCCCCGTAAGTGTAACCCTCCCACTTTCAGATCTCAGAGGCATGCACCAACAGGCTACCGAAGGGAAAGACAACTGTTGGTAATTAGCCAAAGGGACCCTATCCTTTTCAGGAGTTCACGGTGTTACGAATCCTATGATCAGACCCTCCGAAGTGATGGTTGCTCCAGGACAACACGCAGGCGGATGATAAGACTAACACGGTGTCACTTAGGAGTGGAGACCGAGGGATACGTTGTCACGTGCCCCGCTCCCACTTACTATGGGCACTTTCCCCATTCACCTTGTTATTGACCCATGCAAACACTTTCCGAAGGGAGGCCGCGCTAAAACGACACGAAGCCGAGCACGGATCTCACGCTATGAATATAGGGACGTAGGGGTAAAAAAATTTTACCTCCCACTAAACTGACCCAGCGTATATTTTAGGGTTTATTAACCTAGATAAATCCGGCTAATTTAATTTATCTAAGTCTAATCATACTATGACTATTATAATAGGAATTATACCGAAATGTTCTAGGTGAATTAAACTCTTTTAACAAACCTAGCAATATCGTATGCTAACATGACTATCGTTATTTCAACTCAGGTTCCGGGTTTGTTCCCAGGTAGCACTTGTTCCGTAAACCGCCAGCTTAAATACCTCCAGCCTTAGATAGAACGTAACCGGGAGAGTTCCCTTTTAACCATAGTAATGTAAAGTCTTTACTCTAAATATCTAGGTGTATTAAACTCTTTTAATTAACCTAGCGACATTGCATGCTTACATAACTGTGGTTAATTCAACTCAGGTTTTGGGTCAGTTCACAGGTCGAAGGTGTTTCGTAAACCGTCAACTTAAGTACCTCCAGCCTTAGACAAAACTTCACCGGTAGAGTTCCCTTATAACCAATAGTTATGTTTGTCATACTTAGTCATAGTAAAACTATTTTAAAACTAAGTAAGACTTAATTCTAATCGTATTAGAATTACCATGATCTTAGGTCTAATTAATTTTAACCATTTTAAAATTAATTCATTTACCTATGAACGTATGTTTGCATGCAATCTTTAATATAGATTGACGGTTTCTAATCATTAATATTCAACTATTAAAATTTTAATGATTAGCCCTATCATCATACATACTATAGTTTTAAAATAATTAACAATCATATTCAAGTTAATATAATAAAACTATATATATTGTCTTGCATTGACTGAATTTTAATATAACAATTATATTAAGCTATGGATGTTTCATGCTCAATGCAACTTTGATTTCCTTATTAAATAATTATAACAATTATAATATTGCCAATGAAGGTAAATCAAAGTAGCATGCTACAAACAACTTATTAAATATAACTCATTATATTTAACTAAGTAAATTCATGCATCATGCTATTCCATTTTTCATGATTTTAATATAGCTCAACTATATATTAAACAACTCATGAAAATAAACCATGCATTTCAATCCATACATTATAACTAATTATAATATATATAAAATGCATGAGCATGCTTTATAACCTATGGTGGGATTTTAAATCTAAATGTCATCCATAAAGCATTTAAATAGCGTATAAACCGATTAATTGGCCCCTAGGATAAAATAAAGCACATAAATTACAATAATTTAAGCTATTTTATCCTAAAAATATCCTTCTGCAGCTTTAGAACCGGACTAGACCACACGAACCGACCCAAACCACCTCGAACCGGACTCCAAATCACCAAACCAAGATTGAACCTAGCTGGACCAGACCAAACCGACCCTATAACAGCGAACCGGACCGTAAAAAACACATTCAGCCGTCTCATGATACCCTAGCCGCACGCCGCATGAAATCACGTTAGCGTCGCGACGCTTATGCGATCGCAAAACTCCTTCCTCGTGAAATCGCGAAAGCGTTCAAACGCTTGATGAACAGAGTCGCGACGCTGCTGCGTCTGGAGGCAGAATCTAGGCATTCCAGCGGCTATTCTTCGCGTTTGGCCTCGATTTGGGATGTGATTTTCAACGATCTTCATCATCGAACACCCTATTCTAGACCCAGACTTACAGAGGATAATAGATTTACAAAATATGCCCAAAAATCAAGAACAATTGAGTTGGCTCTGATACCAATTGAAGGGATAAAATCCCTGCGCAGCGGAAAGAATTACTGAACCTACTCATAGTCTTTGATTTTTAATTGAAATACCAATACAATTTGCAAAATATTACAACAATAAATCTATATTTAAGGGGCTGTACAACGACTGTAAACATGCTAAATAATTAACTAGATCTAATCTAGATGATCCTAGTGATCAAGGATTTCAATGAAAACTTACTTTTATATAATGCCTTGATCGATTCGCCTTTTCTTGCTAGTAAGGTTGAAAATGCAGCAACCTTCTTGTGCGAACACCACCAATCGGTTACACCGGTATATCTCCAAGACTTCTTGAAGTAGGAGACTAGTGGGAGTCTTTTAGGAGATATCTCTGAGAGAAGGAGAATGAATGAGATGTCTTTCACCCCACCAAATGGGTCCTATATATAGGTAAAGGCCAAGACCTTTTCCTAATAGGAAAAGGTCAATGAATGAGTTCAAATCTATTTTCCGAACAATATCTAATTTTAATAAATAATTAATTAATTCCATAATTAATTAATTACCCAATTAAAGATCACATATTTAATCTTAGGGATTTTATTAGAATTAAAATTAATATGAATCCAATTCATATTAAATTTATTTGAATTTTTCAAATATTTTCTCTCATGAATTAATTTTAGAATTTTAATTCAAAAATTATATTATAAAGTTTCATAAACTTTATATTATAATGTATCAACATACATTATACGTTTCCCCAGATAAATTGAACCTATTGATCAAAAGCTCCAACGATACGAGACTAATTGGCTAAACTCATTAACCAAGTTAGTCAACATTCGTTAACTGTGGGTCACTCCACTAAAGACCCATAATTGCACTATTCTCACTGCAGAATATTTATGTGTCCATGGATATCGACAAATAACGGCAAGTTAGTCATTCACGAGTGTTCGTAACTCCAGCTGGATCAAATTACCATTTTACCCCTGAGTTACCTCTACCTCCTTAAGTACCGGTGCTCCTCTAATGAACAACCTGTTTGTGGTCGAACCATCAAGCAGAAACCCCTTTCGGGCCAGTGAGAGGGTAGGACCCTTTGTTCAAGACCCGGAGACACCACTTAAGGGAACACTCATCTACTTCCTCAAAAGTCCGGAAGGAGTGAATTCCATCTTGTGTGATTATGTTCCCAGCTCCCCACTCGGTCTTGTCCCCAAAATGGTAGGCTTATTAAGTCGGCGTACTGGCCACTCTCACCCATACAAATCAAAGGACAATCCCTCGTGAACAGGAGTCCATAATCCACTCAGGATCCAGACTAAGTTGCCTAGGTCATCCTAGTGAAATAGAAACCTAACTAGTTAACGGTGTTACAATTAGTGGTTACTATTTCGCTGTTCGATCTTATGCAAACTCATTGCATAAGATACCCCACTCGCATGTCTACCACATGGACGCTTTGGATCAATACGTCTGTATCAAATACAAAGCGGGTCGTATCACATAGTGTTACCAGGATAAGGTATCTAGTCTTATCCTTGTACTATAGATCTTTTAGGTTGTTACTTGAACATCGATCCCCGTATGTCCCCACATAATAGTTCAAGTTACATACAAACAACCTTGGATCTTAGTTTATTGGATTTGGGTCAAATTGTGCAATATTCAACAATAACATTTTATTGCAGAAACTTAATAACACTTTATTAAGACAAGTATAAAATTTGTTTACTTTAACTATCTAAGAGTCTTAGGGCATAAAACCCAACAGGCGAAGCACAAATCTCACCATGTGAATTTATAAGGAGAGCGTGAGAGAAACTATGTTTATCTTTTCTCCCACTTAGTATTTTAACGATATTGGGTAAATTGTTACTTAGGCATATTCCGGCTAATTGAATACGTACCTAAGTCTAGGTTATAAATTAACCTACGATGTCTAGGTGATTTATAACCTCACATCTCTCACGTGCATGCTCGTAAAACCTAGGTTAACTTAATTCAAGTACCGGCCCGATACCCAGGTAGGAGGTGTTCCGTAAACCGTCAACTTAAATACCTCCAGCCATAGACAACATCAAATCGGGTGAGTTCTCTTTTAACCTTAGCTTTACAAGTTATCGACCTATTCTATGAGATTGATCGATTTGGTTCGTTTTAACCCTTGGTGAGCATGCAATTATCTTTGCTATAGATTTTACCTCTATCTCAATTTATAACTCGATTATAATTGAGATTAACCTATGGCATGCTTTCTAATCGATGTTAACGCTTTAATATCGAGCTAAGGAATTTTGATGTTGCATTATCGTTCATTTTCGTTTAGAATATACAACGATTATAGTTAACGAGAACTATTCATTCAACATGCATCTAAAATAAAACCTAAATCATGCATACTTATATTATAACTCTTTATAGCATACTTAAATGCATGAAGCATGCTTCCTATGGTGGGATTTTAAATCTATATGACATACTCTTATGCATATTCCATTCATACTAATTATATCATGCATTTACATAAATAATTAAACCACACTGAAATGGACCGATTTTGGCAATCTGAGCAAGCAATCAAATAAATTATTACAAATAATAATAAAATATTGTGTTGAGAAGCTCCCGAGAAACTCGAACCATCTCGAACCGCCTCAAATTGAACTGAAACGGATCTCCCAAAGCTTGAACATCACCTAACCGGATCTCAAGGGACTGAACTGATCGAGAATGGTTGAACCGGACCAGGAACTGATTGTACTGCGAAGATCTGAAAAAAAAAATGTGCGCCTTCTTTGAAAACTCATCAGCATTGAGACGTTGAAGAACAGTGTCGCGACGCTGATGCGATTGGAAGCCCCTGTTCTTCGGCTAGCTTGAGTTCTTCTCCTTCTTTCGATCAATTATAGTACTAAATGGACTCTAATGACTCTCCAAAAATTAGAGACTCTTATCAAAACATTAATGCTCATATACATGTGAGCAATTACATTTTCATCAACAAATTGAAGAGTAAAAAATTGTCAAAACCGTAATATATCCATCTCAGCACCCATGCAAATTGAATTTCAAAATGCTACACACCATGATCAAATTAAACGAAATTAGGTGCCCAAACCATGCTCTGATATCAATTTAAAATGTTAATATCTAAAATACGGAAGCAATTTTGGATCTTAGGCACTTAATAAGTTCAATTTGATCAATCTTTGCATGTTGTTCATGAGAAGAAAAACAGAGACGACAGATTACCAACCTCTTTTAAATGGAGAAATTGGTTGGATTCTTTTGTTGTTTTTCTTCACAAATCAATCACCAACCACCACTTGATCTTCTTTGCTATCCTCAAGCCCTTGGAATGGATTGTGGGATCCTCTACTGATGGAGTTGGAAGGGAAAAGCTTGAGGAACAATTCACTATCAAAATCAATGGTGTGAGTATTTTCGCAGCTATTAACTATCAAAACCAATCTGTTTTTCCAGCCTTCTTCTTCCCTTTTATAGAGGGATCAAAGATGAAGAAAAGCCCCTGAGATTGACACGAATTCAGCTACAAATTAGTAAGAAATTGTGTGGCTTAAGAGAGGGGAGTGCATGGGTTTCGTCACCATGCACTCCACCTCCAATAAATCAAATTTCATTTTGATTTTAATTAATTCAAGATTATCTTGAATCAATTTTTTTAATTATTTAATTTTTAGTAGTCTGAAAAATGTAAAATCAAATTTTAATCTTTCAATTTCAAATTAATTCAAAATTAATTTAAAATAATTATTAATTAATTTAATATCTAATATTAAATTAATATTTTTCCATCAATTCTAAACATTTCCAAAATGATATTTTTCAACCACGAATCCCTCTTCATATGTTTGATATTTAAATCATGTGTAAATATTAAATATCACACAACCCGAATTTCACAAAAATCCGACGTATCGATAATGTCAACCACCTCTAACCATTTCCCTAAACTAAATACAATGTAATTCATATTTTATCCATCATATTGTTCCAAAGGTTAATCTCTAGCTAGCAAGGGGACCTAATGGACCTACAGATCGTGGGCTCGAATGGTACGAGGTTTAACCGACCAAACCCTTTTAACCTAGTTAATCAACATCCGTTAACTACCGTGACACTCCACTATAGCCTAGTAGTTGAACTCCCCTAACTGTAGATATATTTCTGTCCACTCGACAAAACCATGATTAGTAAGCCAATCCTTCACAGGTCGTTCGTTACTATAGCTAGGTCAAATGTCCGTTTAACCCCTATAGTACCTCTTAGTTCCTTAAGTCCACTATTCCTATAATGAAAATTTTGTTTATGGTCCAACCCTTAAACGAAGTCCCTCTCGGGCCAATGAGAGGGTCGGGCCCCTTGTTAAGGCCTTGGATTCAGCACTTAAGGGAACAACCTCTCTACTATCCCCGAATTGGGTAGGAGTAATTTCGTCTTGTTTTACTATGTCCCCAACTATCCATATAGTCTTATCTCCAAAATTGTAGGTTTATTGAATGACATTTTGGTCCACTCTCACCCATGCAGATCAAAAGATAATCCTAAACGAACAGGAGTTCATAGCAAGCTCAGGATTAAGATTGAGTTACCTAGGTCATCGCAAGAAATAATCAGTCTTAAAAGTAAACGACATTATAAAGTAAGAGTGACTTATTTCGTGGTCATGTCTTGTGTAAACATCTTTTACACAGGATGCCCCTACTTGCATGTCTCTACATGAACGATCTAGGATCACGTCGTTTGCCTCATTTGCAAAGTAGGCCGCATCCATAGTGTTACCAGGATAGGATAAGGTACCCATGCCTTATCCATTTACTATAGACCATTTAGGTTATATACTCAAACTTGATCCCTGTCTATATCCACTATATAATTCGAGTATTTCATATTATAACCATTGAAGTTTATATTGGATTTAAGATATAAAACAAGCATTTCACCGAATAACATCTTTATT
Organism: Luffa aegyptiaca; assembly: GCA_017139565.1. Classification (NCBI taxonomy): domain Eukaryota; kingdom Viridiplantae; phylum Streptophyta; class Magnoliopsida; order Cucurbitales; family Cucurbitaceae; genus Luffa; species Luffa aegyptiaca. The sequence continues at coordinate 36,561,026 of CM029407.1, read as the reverse complement.
ATAAAAAAAGGATAACAGAACTTGAGTTCTAGGACATAAACCCCAACATGATGTTGATAGGGCGAAAATTGAAGTGATTGACAAGTTGTCGCCGCCCAAGTCTGTTAAGGAAATTCCGTAATTATTTTCTTACTTAGAATTAAAAATAGTTTTAATTGACAAAGTAGGAAAAACATTACTATGATTATAAGGGAACTCCACCGGTTAAGCTCTGTCTAAGGCTGGGGGTACTTAAGATGACGGTTTACGGAACACCTCCTACCTGGGAACTAACCCGGAATACCGGAGTTGAATTAATCATAGTTAAATGTTAGCATGCAATATCACTAGGTTTATTAAAAGAGTTTAATTCACCTAGATCTTTAGAGTAAAGAGTTTACTTTACTATGGTTATAAGGGAACTCTCCCGATGAAGTTCTGTCTAAGGCTGGAGGTACTTAAGATGATGGTTTACGGAACACCTGCTACCTGGGAACTGACTCGGAACTTGAGTTGAATTAACCATAGTTATGTTAGCATGCAATATCACTAGGTCAATTAAAAGAGTTTAATTCACCTAGATCTTTAGAGTAGAGATTTATCATAACCATTGGTTATAAGGGAACTCTACCGGTAAAGTTCTGTCTAAGGCTGGAAGTACTTAAGATGACGGTTTACGGAACACCTGCTACCTGGGAACTGAGCCGGAACTTGTGTTGAATTAACCATAGTTATATTAGCATGCAATGTCTCTAGGTAATTAAAAGTGTTTAATCCACTTAGACATTAGAGAAAAGACCTATATATATAAAAGTTATATACAGGCATAGACTTAGACAGATTCACTTAGCCGGAATTTACCTAAGTAATAGACCCTGTAATTATAAAAATACTTAGTGGGAGGAAATATATCAAAACAAGATTTTCATAAATCAAGTTTTGCTCTCACGTCCTCAAAAGTTCACAACGTGAGGTTCATGCTTGGCCTCGAGTCACCCTGGGAGTGACCCCCTACGGATGGTGTTTGCATGAATCAATATCAAGGTGAATGAGGGAGTATTTTATAGTAAGTGGGAGCAGGAACGTGTCAACGTATCCTACGGTCTCCTCCATTAGGTTGCATCGTGAGATCCCAATGATCTGCCTGCGAGTCGCCCTGGGAGCGATCACCCTACGGAGGGCTTGATCATGGGAGTCGGAACAACGCAAACTCCAGAAATGGATAGGGTTTCTTAGGTCCATTTCCAACTTTGACTTTCCCTATGGTAGCATTGTTGGGGCCGACCTCTGAAATATGAAAAATGGAGGGTCACACTTACGGGAAATTGTTAAGGTGTTAATAATTTCCTGACCGAAAAAACGGTAGCTAAGAACTATTGGAATATGAGTTATTCCGGGAATAGGGATTAGCTGAGATTGTCTCAATTCAGAGGAGGAGTAGCTGACTACCCTACGGTAGCTGTTGTTCTAAACCTCTGAAGTATCGTTGCAAAATGAATGTTTATTTTATGGGTTGATCATTACTTTTGCTAAATTGATTGGATTAAAATAATATTTATATTTTGTGTAATGGGTTAATGTAACAATACTTATTAAGTTAGTTTGTTTGTTCTCAGCAATGAAACGTTCTTTATATTCCTCGAATAACGCCAACTACAAAACTGGTATTTCTAATACAACTAAGAAAATGAACTTAAACACTAAATGCGTGGAATTGGTCTTAACTGAGGACGGTCCTCAAGCCCATATGTCTAATTTATCCGAAATTGTTCATGATGAATATGGCATAGACTGCTTAGCACATCTCAATGAAAATAAATTTGATTTATTGATCATTGAAACGTGTATAGTGGAAAACGATGACACAGCCTGGATCCTAGATTCAGGTGCCACTCATCACGTATGCTCTTCCTTTGTGGGAATGAGCTCCTGGCAACAGTTGGATGCTGGGGAAATGACTCTCAGGGTTGGGACTGGGGAGCTCATTTCAGCTAAAGCAGTGGGAGATATTAAAATGTTCTTCTCCTAGGGAACGCTATATGTTATTAGATAACGTATATATAGTTCCCATAATAAAAAGAAATTGATTTCTATTTCTTGTTTGCTAGAACAAGGGTATTCAGTGTCCTTTTCTGTGAATGAAGCTTTCATTACTAAAAGGGGTGGTGATATATGTTCTACAAAAATGGAGAACAATTTGTATGTCTTAAGACCAATAGAGTCTAGGGCTATTTTGAACAATGAAATGTTTAAAACAGTTGAGACTCAACCAAAAAGGCAAAAAGTTTCTCAAAGTACCTATCTTTGGCACTTGAGACTTGGCCACATTAATCTCAATAGGATTGGGAGATTGGTTAAGAACGGACTTTTAAGCCAGTTAGAAGATGGTACTTTACCTCCATGTGAGTCATGTCTCGAAGGTAAGATGATCAAACGACCTTTCACTGGAAAAGGTTATCGTGCCAAGGAGCCCTTAGAACTCGTACATACGGATCTCTGTGGTCTAATGAATGTAAGAGCTCGAGGAGGGTATGAATATTTCATCTCTTTCATAGATGATTATTCAAGGTATGGTTATTTATACCTAATGAGTCATAAGTCTGAAGCCCTTGAAAAGTTCAAGGAGTACAGGACTGAAGTTGAGAACTTGTTAGGTAAGACCATTAAAACACTTCGATCTGATCGAGGTGGAGAGTATTTGGACTTAAAATTCCAAAACTATTTGATAGAACATGGAATATCGTCCCAACTCTCAGCACCAGGTACACCTCAACAGAATGGTGTATCTGAAAGGAGAAACAGAACCTTGTTAGACATGGTTCAATCTATTATGAGCTATGCTCAGTTGCCTAGTTCTTTTTGGGGCTGTCCTGCACATGTGTTAGTAGCAAACCCAAAGAAATTGGATTCACGTTCAAAATTATGCCTATTCGTAGGCTACCCAAAAGAAACAAGAGGTGGATACTTCTTTGATCCAAAAGAAAATAAAGTGTTTGTATCGACAAATGCTACTTTCTTGGAAGAAGACCACGTTAATGAACACATACCACGCAGTAAAATTATGTTAAGTGAACTTTCTCGTAAAGCTACAAATAAATCAACAAGAGTTGTTGATGAGGCTGGACCTTCAACAAGAGTTGTTGATGAGCCCAGTTCAGAGGCTGGACCTTCAACAAGATTTCTTGATGAGCCCAGTACATCTGGTCAAGCCCATCATTCTCAAGAGTTGAGAATGCCTCGACGTAGTGGGAGAGTTGTTATTCAACCTGAACGCTATCTGGGTTTAGCAGAAACTCCAACTGTCATACCTGATGATGGGGTTGAGGATCCATTGACCTTTAGACAGGCAATGAATGATGTGGACCATGACCAGTGGGTCAAAGCTATGGACCTAGAGATGGAGTCTATGTACTTCAATCAAGTCTGGGATCTTATAGACCTACCTAAAGGGGTTAAACCCATAGGGTGCAAATGGATCTATAAGAGAAAACGAGACGCAGCTGGGAAAGTACAGACTTTCAAAGCTCAACTTGTGGCAAAGGGTTATACCCAAAAGGAGGGGTGGACTATAAGGAAACCTTCTCCCCAGTTGCCATGTTAAAGTCGATAAGAATTCTCTTGTCCATTGCCACCTTTTATGATTATGAGATTTGGCAAATGGACGTCAAGACTGCCTTTCCGTATGGCAATCTTGATGAGAACATCTTTATGTCTCAACCAGAGGGGTTCGTTGCTCAAGGTCAAGAGCAAAAAGTTTGCAAGCTTAGACGATCCATTTATGGGTTGAAGCAAGCTTCCAGATCTTGGAATATAAAGTTTGACACTGCTGTCAAATCTTATGACTTTGACCAGAACGTTGATGAGCCCTGTGTTTACAAAAGGATTATCAACAGTTCAGTAGTTTTTCTGGTGTTGTATGTAGATGATATTCTTCTCATTGGAAATGATGTAGAATATCTAGCTGACATTAAAAAATGGCTATCGACTGAGTTCCAAATGAAAGATTTGGGTGAAGCTCAGTATGTTCTAGGGATTCAAATTATCAGGAATCGTAAGAACAGAACGTTAGCCCTGTCTCAAGCATCATATATAGACAAGATGTTGTCTAGATATAAGATGCAGAATTCCAAGAGGGGTTTACTACCCTTTAGGCATGGAGTTCATTTGTCTAAGGAACAGTGTCCTAAGACACCTCAAGAAATTGAGGATATGAGACACATCCCTTATGCTTCAGCTGTGGGCAGTCTTATGTACGCCATGTTGTGTACTAGGCCTGACATTTGCTATGCAGTTGGGATAATCAGCAGGTACCAGTCCAATCCAGGGTTAGACCACTGGACTGCAGTTAAAAACATCCTCAAGTATCTTCGGAGAACGAGGGGCTATCAGCTTGTGTATGGCACTAAGGATTTGATCCTTACAGGATATACAGACTCTGACTTTCAGACTGATAAGGATTATAGGAAATCCACATCAGGGTCAGTATTTACCCTCAACGGGGGAGCTGTAGTCTGGCGTAGCATCAAGCAAGGATGCATTGCAGATTACACCATGGAGGCCGAATACGTCGCTGCTTGTGAAGCAACTAAGGAGGCTGTATGGCTACGGAAGTTCTTGATGGATTTGGAAGTTGTTCCAAATATGAACTTGCCAATCACCCTTTACTGTGATAATAGTGGTGCAGTGGCAAATTCTAAAGAACCTCGCAATCATAAAAGAGGCAAGCACATAGAGTGCAAATATCATCTCATCAGAGAGAACGTGCAACGAGGGGACGTGATCGTCACGAAGGTAGCCTCTGAGCACAATATTGCTGATCCATTTACGAAGGCTCTCACGGCTAAAGTGTTCGAGGGTCATCTAGAGGGTCTAGGTCTGCGAGATATGTACATAGAATAATCTAGGGCAAGTGGGAGAAGTGTAATGGGTATTGTGAATGCCCTAGTTTATTGTATTTATCTGTATTTGTACTTTTCATGTATTATACAGTATTAATACAAACTACTATTCCTACTTCAATGATTATTCATTCAATTTTGATTGTTGATGTACATTGCCCACTAGAGTTTTAGTTCAAGTGGGAGTTGTTGGGTTTTATGCCCTAAAACTCGTAGATAGTAAATGAAACAAATTAATCGAGCTCAATAAAGTGTTATTTGAGTAATTCAGTAATTTGGTTATTGAATAATCGAGTTTGCATTAATAAACCCTAAATCCAATAAACTAAGATCCAAAGTTGTTTAAATGAAACTTGGACTAGTATGTGGGGACATACGGGGATCAGTGTCCAAGTAACAACCTAAATGGTCTATAGTATAGGGATAAGGCTGGGTACCTTATCCTGGTGACACTATGTGATACGACCCACCTTGTATTCGATATAGATGCAATGATCCAAAGCATCCATGTAGGAGACATGCGGGTGGGGGTATCCTATGCAATGAGTTTGCATAAGACCAGACCGCGAAATAGTAACCACTAGATGTAACGCCGTTAACTAGTTTAGGTTTCTATTTCAATAGGATGACCTAGGTAACTCAATCTCAATCCTGAGTCTGTTATGAACCCCTTTCAGGAGGGACTGTCCTTAGATTTGTATGGGTGAGAGTGGACAGTTCGCCGACTCAATAAGCCTACCATTTCAGGGGCAAGACTGAATGGGGGCTGGGAACATAACAGTACAAGATGGAATTCACTCCTTCCCCTATTGGGGTAAGTAGATGTGTGTTCCCTTAAGGGCTGATTCTAGGGCTTGAACAAAGGCGCGCCGTCCTCTCCTAGCCTGAAAGGAACTCCTGTTTAGTGGTTGGACCCTAAACAACTTGCTCATTAGAGGAATCAGTGGTACTTAAGGAACCAGAGGTAACCCAGGGGTAAAACGGTAATTTGACCCAGCTGGTGTTACGAACACACGTGAAGGATTGACTTACTGCATTGGTCAATATCCGTGGACACAGAAATATTCTATAGTGAGAATTGTGCAGCTGTGGGTCTTTGGTGGAGTGACCAACACTTAACGAATGATTGACTAAACTTGGTCAATGAGTTTGGCCAATTAGTCTCGTATCGTTGGAGCTTCTGATCTGTAGGTCCATTAGGTCCCACTGGTAGCTCGTAAAAAGACTTGAGGCAATTAAGTATAAATTGTAAATTGAAAGTGTTCAATTTATTTGGGGAATCGTATAATGTATATTGATGCATTATAATATAAAGTTTATGAAACTTTATAATATAATTTATGAATTAATTTGAAAAAAAAATAATTCTTGAGAGAAAGTATTTGAAAGAGTTCAAATAAATTTAATATGAATTGGATTCATATTAATTTTAATTTTAATAAAATCTCTAAGACTAAATATATGATATTTAATTGGGAAATTAATTAATTATTTATTAAAATTAGAGACTTTTTCCTATTAGGAAAAGGTCTTCCTTTTCCTATTGGGAAAAATGTCTTGGCCTTTACTATATATAGGACCCCTAGGGTGGGGTGAAAGGCATCCCATTCATTCTCCTACTCTCAGAGAATTCTCCCAAAGGCTCCCTCAAGTCTCCTGCCTCTAGAAGTCTCAGAGTCATACCGGTGTAGCCATAGTGGTGGCGTTCGCACTAGTTCGTGATTAATTCACAAGCAGTTGGTGAATTTAATCCGAGTCGTCAACGAGAGTAAGTAATTTGTTACTTTATAAATTGGATTTAGATCAAATATTTTTGTATGCTTAGCCTTAATATATATTTAGAATAGTTCTAATATTATTACCAATGTATTGGTATTTTAGATTAAACAAAATTAATTACGAATCGGTCCCAATCACGCTTCCGCTTTACGGAATTACGGAATTCCAATCCTTCAGTTGATAGGGCGAAAATTGAAGTGATTGACAAGTTGTCGCCGCCCAAGTCTGTTAAGGAAATTCTTAGTCTCTTAGGTCGTGCGGGGTTCTATCGCCACTTTATTAAAAACTTCTCGCAGATAACAAATCCATTATGCGCATTGTTGGTGCCAAACAAGAAATTCGATTTTACAAATGAATGCATGCAGGCATTTCGTGATCTAAAGCATGCACTAGTCTCAATGCCAATCCTTACAATGCCTAATTGGGATGAGCCATTCATTCATATGTGTGATACGAGTGACGTGGCTCCTGGCACAGTGCCAGCACAGAAGAAGGAAACGATGATCCACCTGATGTATTACGCCAGCAAGACATGGAACGAAGCATAGACGAATTACAAAACTACCGAGAAGGAATTATTGGTTGTCGTCTATGACGGACGACTTGTCAATGGTCATATCAAATAAGTTTATAATCCACGACACTATAACTATTTTGTAGAAATAGTGGTCGGGGTCGAACACAAGGGAAGGGGACCTAGCAGATAAAGAATTTTGTGTTCATGCAATAGATGGTTTTGGAATGGTAATGCTGTAAATTAAATTGTTGAATGTAAAGGAGTCAAAATAAGACATGCAATGAGAAATAGAACAGAAAAATTAATATTTTAAAAGGGATCACTGGATTGAGATTTCTTATGCTTGATTACTATTTCACTTGGCTTCCTAGTTTTCTCTAATAATTATTCTATCCTATTTCTATTAGTCTAGTTGGCTTCTTGGTTACTCGGAGGACCCCCCTACACTAACCTGTGTTAATCAACTTGCTAATCATGAATTCTGCAATTAACAAGATTAATTAGTTTTTATCTTTATCGTTCGCCACCCCTAATACATAGAGTAGCAACCATCTGAAACCTCGCAACGGTCAATAAATTATAACTAACTAATCTGAATAAGCGATTTTACAATCACCTACATAAACTAGCCGCTTTGGGATCGTGGGTCCGGAATTGTATTGACTAAATTTAAATCTAATTCATACAACCTTTAACATGCATCCTAGGCCTATCAAGTGTCGTCTAGCGTAGAGAGTGGCTTGCCTCAACCTAGTGGCTATCTAAAAATAACTGATAGAATACACAAGCGGTAATCACATAGGGTCGTCAATCCTAATAGACTAGCCTCATGTATTTGATTAAACGGGATAACATGCAAAACTTAGTAGAAACACAGGAAGAATAGAACGTAAATACCAGAAAACTCAGCCAAAGTCAATAACAATCAAAGAATAATCCCAATCCAACGATTTAAATGTGTTTAGCTACTCATAAACAAAGTAGAAAGACAAACTAATACGAAAGAATGCATAAGTAATGACCAAACAAGGTCTACAAAGATGCTTGAAAGTAAAAGAGGCGAAAGAAATAATAAAGGGACCAAATTTCTAACCTAATGGTGGACGGAATCGAGCCCTATTATTTATAGAAATCATCGCAGCGTCGAGACGCCAGGGGCAGCGTCTTGACACCATCCCTTATCCTAGCATATTGTTTTTCTTCTCGGCTTTGTGTCGGTTCATCTCGGTACAGGGCTCTAATCTTCGTCTCTTGGTGTCGTTCTTCAAGTCTGCTTCAATACATTTTGGTCTTTTCATCTCCTCATCATCCAAGACACCGAGATGGCTTCAAAACTCCATAATTGGCCCGAATTAACACCAATTTAGCGTGATTGGCTCGCGACATCGCTTAAACTCAAAGATCCTGTAAATGAGACAAGTAAAGCATCAAATTACTCTAACGAGCTTAGATTAGAGGTGATAAAATAGGACTATTTAGGTCCTATCAGTCTATGCGTTTGATAAATTTCGTGTGTATCGTATTGGTTCAAAAGTCACTGTTTACACTGATCATGCGACGAAAAAAATATTTGATTTCCAAAAGATGCAAAGGCGCGTTTGATCCGATTGATTTTGCTACTTAAAGAATTTGACCTGGAAATCAAGGATAAAAAGCGAAGCGAAACCCAAGTGGTTGATCACCTATCGTAGCTAGAAAATCCTGAGAAAGTGGATGCCTCTAACGTACCCATTGCAGAGGAATTTCCAGATAAAACTACGAAGCCAACGAATTAGAATCAAGCATAAGAAACCCCAATCCAACGATCCCTTTTTATGTTATTGATCCCGTCTTATTTTTGTTTTGCATGCTTAGTTTTGTGTCTTTTAAAATTCAGCATTTAATTATTTTATTATTTTTGTTTGTCCTTCATTACAAAAATCCCCCCCATCTTTATAAGCACGAAATTCTACACTTGCTAGATCCCCCTTCCCTGTGTTCGACCTCGGCCACTATTTCTACAAAATAGTTGTAGTGTCGTGGAGTATAAATTTATCTGACCAACAGAAGCGTCCACAACTCCGACCCGTCACATACCGACTTGGCAAATTATCTTGCCATAGGAATAATGAAGATCCTCAGGGAATGCCATGAATCGCCTTATGGCGGTCACTTTGGAGGACAGTGCACCGCGACAAAAGTGTTACAAAGTGGATACTGGTGGCCTAGCCTATTTCGTGACGCAAGGGCTTACGTAACGAAATGCAACAGATGCCAGCGCACGGGGAACTTAGCACAAGGAACGAGATGTCGTAGAACTTTGTGTTGGAGGTTGAACCATTTGACGTCTTGGGCATTGATTTTATGGGACCTTTCTCGTCGTCGCAACGGTACCAATATATTCTTCTTGAGGTAGATTATGTGACCAAATGGGTAGAAGCCATAGCATGCGTTAGAAACAATGCGGCAACTATGGCACAAGTTATCAAGAAGAACATATTCTCGTGGTATGGAGTGCCAAGACGAATTATCAGTGATGAAGGGACACATTTTCTTAAATAGATCATGAGCAAACTCCTGGTGAAATACAATGTGAAGCATAATATAGCAACCGCGTATAACCCTTAGAGCACTTGCCAAGCTGAAGTGTCTAATAGAAAAATGAAAGGAATTCTAGAAAAAGTGGTTGGCGCAGGAAGAAAAGATTCGGCGCAGCATCTGGATGATGCGTTATGGGCTTATCGCATCACATTCAAAATGCATATAGGCATGTTGCCTTATGCGCTAGTTTTCGAAAACGCATGTCATCTGCCGCTTGAATTAGAATATAAATCTCAATGGGCGCTCAAATGCTTAAACCTTTACTTGGTTGCGGCAGGAGAAGCTAGAATGCGTCAAATATCAGAACTAGAGGAGTTCAGGCTCAGCGATATGAAAATGTCAAGACCACTAAAGAAACGCAAAAGAAATGGCATGACAAATTGGTCAAGAAAAAGGTAATAAAAGAGGGAATGAAAGTTATGTTCTTTAACTCCCGTTTACGTATTTCTCCAGGTAAGTTGAAATCAAGGTGGTCAGGCCATTTCATTATCCAAAAGATATATCCCCACGGAGGGGTAGACCTAAGATCGGCTAATGGACAAAGAATATTCAATGCCAACGGACAACAGACTAAACCATATGTCGATGGAACTTTTGATGAGGTGGTTGAACTCATCATTCTTACAGATCCACCTTGAGTGCATAAGAGATTTAGGTCCAACAAGGAGGAGTTCTCGAGTTGCGTCAGGACCTAGCGCATATGTGAGAACACCCCAAGTTAGTATGTTTATTTTTTCGTACCGTATTTACTTTCGTTTCATACCACGCGATAACTTAGTCTAGTAGGTTTAGAGTAGAGCCTTGGTAGTAGTATCAGGTCAAGCCTTGCACTAATAAGGAAAGCGCACCATGCGTCAGACTGAATGACTCTAAGACCTCGTGCCATCACATCAACTTCTGATGCACTCAAGTGAGTCATGTAATGTGTACGACACTCGAGGTAGGGTCACGTTCTCCCACGATCATCATTTTCCTATTTTTATGAGTGGGATTTGAAAACACATGACTGAAAAGGAAACCGTTTGGATTCCCATTTAATGCTACATGCGCTGGTTATATATTCATGCACAAGGGGCATGCATTTTTGTTTTTTCTCATCTTCAACCTCTAGTCCTCACCATTTTCATATTTCTCGCCTCATTCAAGCCCCAAAGTTCTGTGCATTCACCAGCCAAACCGATCTCAGCAATGTCTCTCGATGATTCACAAAACGTCCATCGACAACGAAGATGACGACCTCGAAGACTCCTCTTCGTCGGAAGTTGACGAACCATATAGGGGCGTCGAGTTATCTTTGGATAGTGACCAGAAAATCAGTCGTCGCCGCCTCGATCGCCTAGGCCACTGCCACCACCAAGGGAGTTACTACTCAACTTTCTATCTTTCTGTCTAATTTTTGTGATGCATTGTACTCCAATACATTTTGTTTTTTAGCCCCGCATCAATGAATGACGACTTCATATCTTTTATCGCAATTTTGTTTCACTGCCTTGAATGTGTGCCTTAGCTGTTAATTATCCCTACGTTAGTTCTTTTGGCTAAGACTTAGGCTCCGAAAATTTTCCAAGTTTACTATGTCGCAACTCGTCGCAAAGAATTTCCCTTCCCTTAGAATTCACCTCAGCCATAGGAATTTTTCTCTTCACTTGATGATCTAGTGTTGTCACAACACAGTCAGCGCCTGCTTAGAGCATCACATAGCATTCCCATGTTCAAGTTTGGGGGACAATGGTGACATTGTCCATTTTATGTTGGGGCATGCATTAGATGTTTTAGCACAACTAGTGCATAATAATGCAAATAAATGTGTTTCGTTGGTCTCCTTACACTAGTAGCACATGGCATTCATGTCACCCATCGTTTGCATTTGCGCGAGAGCGCATAAGTATTCTATGAGCGATTAGGGCAGTAAAAAAATGCAATGCCCGTAGTTGGATACCATTCATCGCAAATGTGGGTAAGTCAAAATGAAAGCATGCATTTTGATGTTGATTCTAATTTGATGCTCTCTTCTTAAAAAAAAAAAAAATTCGATGCGCCTGAGCTAGTAATGCAAGCCTAGTATCCTGCGCTGTTTCAGTTTGGAGAGTCAAGCGCAAGGAGAAAATCTTAAGTCTAGGGGGAAAGCTATGTAAAGGCTAAATTCTTTAGAAAAGCTTTGGTGATGAAAGCTAGAAGTTTCTAGGTGTTGTGTCTAATCTTGAGAACTAAGTTATTCTCGCATAGTGGCTAGAAGGCATTGCTTGAGGACAAGCAATAATTTAAGTTTGGGGATTTGATAACTTGCAAAAAGCAAGTTATTTCTCACCTAAATTAAGATTAAAAGAGGCTAGAAAAGAGTACTGGTGCACCATATCAACGCATATGAGCGTAGAATTGTAATAAATGTGTCTTCAATGTAAAATTCCATGATGCAACGGGAAAAATGCAAATATTTAGTCATCTAACGCATATATACTATAGCGTTCTCTCTTGCCCAAGTTACTTTCTATTGCAGGTGCTGGAGCTACCACGTGAGAAGGTACATAAACAGCCTGTTCGGCGCTGGTGTTGACATGTGGCAGAACTATGAACTGGCGGTTTTAGAAGTTGATCATGCAAGCCTGTTGCTCGGAGAAGTCAACATCCTCAGGCATATAAATTACATCCTTTTGATCAAGAAGAAGGAGATGGAGGTCGGAGAAAAAATTAGAAGAGGAAAAAAAAGGAAGAAAAGGAAGATATCTGTTCAGCGCAGCATTCTCGGTTCTACTGTATTGCATTATGAAGGCTTAACCTAGGCGCCTATGTGGCGATGAACATTTTTTGTATCCGTTATATTTTTCAATGAATGAAGTTGATGCTTTCTACATAGACGCGCTAATATTTTCATTATTAGTGCTCGCCAGGCCAGCCGGTTGCGATAGCAGCATGATAAATCCCAGAAGGGTAACACATGTGAAAATATCCGAGTAGAGCAAGAAAATGCATTGCATGTAGTCTAGGTTGCATCAGAGTTAGTGCTACCCCTAGAGATAATTCATCAATATATTTATTTTGTCTTAGGCATAATTCAGTCGCTTGCAAGTAATTAAGAGAACCACGCTGATGACCGAAAAGTGCACAGGCTGTGAGTAATATAGTGATTGTGAGTATGTGAGTATCGTCTCCATAGGGATTGGATTTATTCACTTAATTGCCATGAATAATCTTGCTTGCTTTATTTAGAGAACAAAATCTAATGTCAGAAAGATAAACTAAGGAACATATTACAAATAATTGTCCATTAAACCCCACTCCTGTTTTCTATGTAGGACAAGGAAACAAGAACCGTTGGGATCCATCTCAGCCACCTACAACTCAAGTTGGAGACAACATCCAAAATTTTCCTGTGCAGGTCAAGCAAGTTCCAGCAATGTCGGTGTAAACATGTTTAGAAAGGTTTCAATGGGATTCAATTCCCAGCCTACACAGCAGCAGCAGCTAAAGAATTTTAAGCCAGCACAAGTTCAAAACACTAATCAAGAGTCAAATCTAGAGGCTCTATTGAAGTAGTACATGGCAAGGAACGATGCTACTATTCAGAGTAAAAAAGCCACAATTAGCTGAAGAATTCAGGAATAGAGCACAAGGAGCATTGTCGAGCAAGACATAAAATCCACACCGTGAAGGGAAGGAGCAATGTAAAGCAGTGACCTTGAGGAGTGGATTGGAGTATGATGGACCACAATACCCGATTGATCAAGAGACTAGGAAAATCCCAGAAGAAGTTGTAGAAAAGCGAAAAGAAAAGGAGCCAAAAATTAATAAAGAAGTTGTTAGAGATGAACTAGTTACAAAAAAGACCAAGGAGATTGAAGCCTTGGAAGAGAAAGTTGAAACTTCGAGTAAAGAAAAAGAGCATAAAGATGCGACCGCAATGCCAAAGAAATTCATTATTGATCCTAAACCCTAAACCCTAAACCCAAATAATGAAACTACTTGGAGACCAATCAGCCAAACAGAGTCGCGACGCTAGGGCAACCCGAGAGCAAGTTCCCAAAATTAAAGGCACAGCATCGCGGCGCTATCCACAGCGTTGTGACGCTAGGTAGTTTTCAAGATTTTAAATTTTCATAATTTAGGTGGCGTTTTTCCCATCTTTGGAGGATTCTTCCAACACCAAATTATCACGAATTGAAGGCTAAGAACCCCTATGAATAGAGGCCTTTCGTGTAGGTTTAGAATCATCCCACAATTCATCAATTGTAGCCACCTTTCTCTATAGTTTCATAAGTTCTTTTAAAGCTTTCTTAGTCTAAGGGTCGGTTGATCGACCCTCAAGCTTGGAGGTGCTTTTCTATGGCCAACTAAGCTCAGATCTTTGTAATCGGGACCTTGGTTTGTATGTTTGATTCAATTTTATGAGATTTCCATTATTAATTAATTAGTTAATTGTCTTTGTGATTTTAGCTCTTTGCATACAAGTTTAGATTGTGGTAGGAAATATTGACAACCTTGACCGTGCCCTGTCTAAATTTACTTGCTAAATCTAAGTAGCAAATAGGTTAACATTATGATATTACGCATGCGTCCCTAGAACTAAATGATTCAATCAATTGTAATTGTGGTTTGTTGCACGTTGAATGTGAATTAATTCGGTTGGATCCCAATGCGGTTTAGATTAGTTAATAGGTCAATTAATTAATTTAAACTAGAATCAAACTTCGAATTTGCATCATGGCTCTCGGTTTTTTGTTGGAGTACGCCGAACTTAGATAGTTAATTAAACATCAATTGATAATCGATGAATGAAATTAATCAAACTTAGCACCGAGTTCAACCCTGATTACAGTGATCCTCATGGTAAGATCAACTAACCCCACATTTACTTTCCTTGCATTTAATTTTCCTTATTTATTTTCCTGCCTTTACTTTATGTCTTAATCTTTCATCCACAAACCCCCCTTTTGGTTACCTAAAAAACACAAAAGAATTCAGAAATAAACCGATTGTTCCCTGTGATCGACCCCGACCACTACTGCTACAAGTTAGCTTTAGGAATCGTGGATTATAAATTTTTTTGACAAGAGACCACGACAATCTCTTACTGTTGGGTTTTATGACCTAAAACTCGTAGATAGTAAATGAAACAAATTAATCGATCTCAATAAAGTGTTATTTGAGTAATTCAGTAATTTGGTTATTGAATAATCGAGTTTGCATTAATAAACCCTAAATCCAATAAACTAAGATCCAAGGTTGTTTAAATGAAACTTGGACTAGTATGTGGGGACATACGGGGATCAGTGTCCAAGTAACAACCTAAATGGTCTATAGTATAGGGATAAGGTTGGGTACCTTATCCTTGTGACACTATGTGATACAGCCCACCTTGTATTCGATATAGATGCAATGATCCAAAGCATCCATGTAGGAGACATGCGGGTGGGGGTATCCTATGCAATGAGTTTGCATAAGACCGGACCGCGAAATAGTAACCACTAGATGTAACGCCGTTAACTAGTTTAGGTTTCTATTTCAATAGGATGACCTAGGTAACTCAATCTCAATCCTGAGTCTATTATGAACCCCTTTCAGGAGGGATTGTCCTTAGATTTCTATGGGTGAGAGTGGCCAGTTCGCCGACTCAATAAGCCTACCATTTCAGGGGCAAGACCGAATGGGGGCTGGGAACATAATAGTACAAGATGGAATTCACTCCTTCCCCTATTGGGGTAAGTAGATGTGTGTTCCCTTAAGGGCTGATTCTAGGGCTTGAACAAAGGTGTGCCGTCCTCTCCTAGCCTGAGAGGAACTCCTGTTTAGTGGTTGGACCCTAAACAACTTGTTCATTAGAGGAATCAGTGGTACTTAAGGAACCAGAGGTAACCCAGGGGTAAAACGGTAATTTGACCCAGCTGGTGTTACGAACACACGTGAAGGATTGACTTACTGCTTGGTCGATATCCAGTGGACACAGAAATATTCTATAGTGAGAAGAGTGCAGCTGTGGGTCTTTAGTGGAGTGACCCACAGTTAACGAATGTTGACTAAACTTGGTCAATGAGTTTGGCCAATTAGTCTCGTATCGTTGGAGCTTATGATCTGTAGGTCCATTAGGTCCCACTGGTAGCTCGTAAAGAGACTTGAGGCAATTAAGTATAAATTGTAAATTGAAAGTGTTCAATTTATTTGGGGAATCGTATAATGTATATTGATGCATTATAATATAAAGTTTATGAAACTTTATAATATAATTTTTGAATTAATTAATTCTTGAGAGAAAGTATTTGAAAGAGTTCAAATAAATTTAATATGAATTGGATTCATATTAATTTTAATTTTAATAAAATCCCTAAGATTAAATATATGATATTTAATTGGGTAAATTAATTAATTATGGAATTAATTAATTATTTATTAAAATTATAGACCTTTTCCTATTAGGAAAGAAAATATTTGAAAGAGTTCAAATAAATTTAATATGAATTGGATTCATATTAATTTTAATTTTAATAAAATCCCTAAGATTAAATATATGATATTTAATTGGGAAATTAATTAATTGTGGAATTAATTAATTATTTATTAAAATTAGAGACTTTTTCCTATTAGGAAAAGGTCTCCCTTTTCCTATTAGGAAAAAGGTCTTGGCCTTTACTATCTATAGGACCCCTGGGGTGGGGTGAAAGGCATCCCATTCATTCTCCTACTCTCAGAGAATTCTCCCAAAGGCTCCCACAAGTCTCTTGCCTCTAGAAGTCTCAGAGTCATACCGGTGTAGCCATAGTGGTGGTGTTCGCACTAGTTCGTGATTAATTCACAAGCAGTTGGTGAATTTAATCTGAGTCGTCAACGAGAGTAAGTAATTTGTTACTTTATAAATTGGATTTAGATCTAATATTTTTGTATGCTTAGCCTTAATATATATTTAGAATAGTTCTTATATTATTGTCAATGTATTGGTATTTTAGATTAAACAAAATTAATTACGAATCGGTCCCAATCACGCTTCCGCTTTACGGAATTACGGAATTCCAATCCTTCAATTGGTATCAGAGCCGATCGTAGATCTAACGTTGTTTCTCTAAAATTTTCATCGGCTATTGGTGGGATTGATTAATACATAATGTATGTATGATTTGCAGTTGAACTGTTTAGGTTAATTTTATGGCCATAGATTTTACTGTTTTTATGTGATTTGATCATGTAAGGGCCCGGTGTTTCGGGTATTTTATGTAAAATCGAGTCCTATGTAAGACCGGGTCTAGAATAGGTTTTTATGAGATAAAAATCGGAGAAATTGCGACTGCTGTCACGATTACAGCACGCGCTAGAAATTCACAACAGGACGGTTCAAGGCTGTTGGGCGGTCCGATTCACGCGGTCTGGTTGGGTTGGGACCGATTTGGTCCGGTTCAGCTGGAATTTAGCTCGGTTCGTGGTTTTCATAGCTGGTTCGAAGTGGTTCGGGTCGGTTCGGCCGGTCTAGACCAGTATTTGGAGCTGCAGAAGGATTTTTAGGATAGAATTTAGCTATAATTATTGTAATTTATGCTTTATTTTATCCTAGGGGCCAAAATTAACCAGTTCAATTGCTATTTATTTGCTTTATGGATGTCATATAGCTTAAATTCCCACCATAGGTTAAGCATGTTTCATGCATATTTATGTTATAAATGTTATAATATATGATAATTATGCATGAATTTATATTTCATGAGTTATTTAGTATAATTGTTATATTAAATATATGAAATTGGAAAAGCATGATGCATGACATTAATTAGATAAATATAATTGTTATATTTTATTAATGTAGCATGCATGCTTAGCATTATTTTCATGAGAAATAATATAATTAGTTAGTATTATGAATGAAAATAATAAATATAAATCAATGCTTGTTTTCATGTATGATTTAATATAAAATGTTATATTAATTAAATGAAAATGGAATAGCATTTAGCATGACATTAATTAGATTAATATAAGAGTTATATTATATTAATGTCAAATTTCATGTAATTTAATTTCATGGATGTTTAATTAATATAATCGATATTAATTAAATGAAATTGAAATTGCATGAAGCATGACACCACTTTAGATTAATATAATCGTTATATTATCATTATCGGCGTCATAATAATATGGTGTTGAATAATTAGAATATGATTGTTATTTTTCCAACACCATAGAAGCATGTTATAGGGCTAATCATTAAAATTTTATAATAAGTTATAAAATTGATTAGAAACCGTCAACCTATAACAAAGAATTGCATGCAAACATAGGACCTTAGGTTAAAATGAACTAATTTTAAAATGTTTAAAATTAATTAGACCTAAGCTCATTATAATTCTAATAGGATTAGAATTATTTTCTTAATTAGAATTAAAAATAGTTTTAATTGACTAAGTAGGAAAAACATTACTATGATTATAAGGGAACTCCACCGGTTAAGTTCTGTCTAAGGCTGGGGGTACTTAAGATGACGGTTTACGGAACACCTGCTACCTGGGAACTGACTCGGAACTTAAGTTGAATTAACCATAGTTATGTTAGCATGCAATATCACTATGTCAATTAAAAGAGTTTAATTCACCTAGATCTTTAGAGTAAAGATTTATCATCACTATTGGTTATAAGGGAACTCTACCGGTAAAGTTCTGTCTAAGGCTGGAGGTACTTAAGATGACGGTTTACGGAACACCTGCTACCTGGGAACTGAGCCGGAACTTGAGTTGAATTAACCATAGTTATATTAGCATGCAATGTCTCTAGGTACTTAAAAGTGTTTAATCCACCTAGACATTAGAGAAAAGACCTATATATATAAAAGTTATATACAGGCATAGACTTAGATAGATTCACTTAGCCGGAATTTACCTAAGTAATAAACCCTATAATTATAAAAATACTTAGTGGGAGGAAATATATCAAAACAAGATTTTCATAAATCAAGTTTTGCTCTCACGTCCTCAAAAGTTCACAACGTGAGGTTCATGCTTGGCCTCGAGTCACCCTGGGAGTGACCCCCTACGGATGGTGTTTGCATGAATCAATATCAAGGTGAATGAGAGAGTATTTTATAGTAAGTGGGAGCAGGAACGTGTCAACGTATCCTACGGTCTCCTCCATTAGGTTGCACCGTGAGATCCCAATGATCTGCCTGCGAGTCGCCCTGGGAGCGATCACCCTACGGAGGGCTTGATCATGGGAGTCGGAACAACGCAAACTCCAGAAATGGATAGGGTTTCTTAGGTCCATTTCCAACTTTGAATTTCCCTAAAGTAGCATTGTTGGGGCCGACCTCTGAAATCTGAAAAATGGAGGGTCACACTTACAGGAAATTGTTAAGGTGTTAATAATTTCCTGACCGAAAAAAACGGTAGCTAAGAACTATTGGAATATGAGTTATTCCGGGAATAGGGATTAGCTGAGATTGTCTCAATTCAGAGGAGGAGTAGCTGACTACCCTACGGTAGCTGTTGTTCTAAACCTCTGAAGTATCGTTGCAAAATGAATGTTTATTCTATGGGTTGATCATTACTTTTGCTAAATTGATTGGATTAAAATAATATTTATATTTTGTGTAATGGGTTAATGTAACAATACTTATTAAGTTAGTTTGTTTGTTCTCAACAATGAAACGTTCTTTATATTCCTCGAATAACGCCAACTACAAAACTGGTATTTCTAATACAACTAAGAAAATGAACTTAAGCACTAAATGCGTGGAATTGGTCTTAACTGAGGACGGTCCTCAAGCCCATATGTCTAATTTATCCGAAATTGTTCATGATGAATATGACATAGACTGCTTAGCACATCTCAATGAAAATAAATTTGAGTTATAATCATTGAAACGTGTATAGTGGAAAATGATGACACAGCCTGGATCCTAGGTTCAGGTGCCACTCATCACGTATGCTCTTCCTTTGAGGGAATGAGCTTCTGGCAACAGTTGGATGCTGGGGAAATGACTCTCAGAGTTGGGACTGGGGAGCTCATTTCAGCTAAAGCAGTGGGAGATATTAAAGTGTTCTTCTCCAAGGAACGCTATATGTTATTAGATAACGTATATATAGTTCCCAGAATAAAAAGAAATTTGATTTCTATTTCTTGTTTGCTAGAACAAGGGTATTTAGTGTCCTTTTCTGTGAATGAGACTTTCATTACTAAAAGGTGTGCTGATATATGTTCTGCAAAAATGGAGAACAATTTGTATGTCTTAAGACCAATAGAGTCTAGGGCTATTTTGAACAATGAAATGTTTAAAACAGCTGAGACTCAACCAAAAAGGTAAAAAGTTTCTCAAAGTACCTATCTTTGGCACTTGAGACTTGGCCACATAAATCTCAATAGGATTGGGAGATTGGTTAAGAACGGACTTCTCAGCCAGTTAGAAGATGATACTTTACCTCCATGTGAGTCATGTCTCGAAGGTAAGATGACCAAACGACCTTTTACTGGAAAAGGTTATCGTGCCAAGGAGCCCTTAGAACTCGTACATACGGATCTCTGGGTTCCAATGAATGTAAGAGCTCGAGGAGGGTATGAATATTTCATCTCTTTCATAGATGATTATTCAAGGTATGGTTATTTATACCTAATGAGTCATAAGTCTGAAGCCCTTGAAAAGTTCAAGGAGTACAAGACTGAAGTTGAGAACTTGTTAGGTAAGACAATTAAAACACTTCAATCTGATCGAGGTGGAGAGTATTTGGACTTAAAATTCCAAAACTATTTGATAGAACATGGAATATCGTCCCAACTCTCAGCACCAGGTACACCTCAACAGAATGGTGTATCTGAAAGGAGAAACAGAACCTTGTTAGACATGGTTCGATCTATTATGAGCTATGCTCAGTTGCCTAGTTCTTTTTGGGGTTATGCAGTAGAGACTGCAGTTTATATTTTGAATGTTGTTCCCTCAAAGAGTGTTTATGAAACACCATTTGAGCTTTGGAAAGGGCGTAAAGCTAGTTTACTTCATTTCAGAATTTGGGGCTGCCCTGCACATGTGTTAGTAGCAAACCCAAAGAAATTGCATTCACGTTCAAAATTATGCCTATTCGTAGGCTACCCAAAACAAACAAGAGGTGGATACTTCTTTGATCCAAAAGAAAATAAAGTGTTTGTATCGACAAATGCTACTTTCTTGGAAGAAGACCACGTTAAAGAACACATACCACGCAGCAAAATTGTGTTAAGTGAACTTTCTGGTAAAGCTACAAATAAATCAACAAGAGTTGTTGATGAGGCTGAACCTTCAACAAGAGTTGTTGATGAGCCCAGTTCAGAGGCTGGACCTTCAACAAGAGTTATTGATGAGCCCAGTACATCTGGTCAAGCCCATCCTTCTTAAGAGTTGAGAATGCCTCGACGTAGTGGGAGGGTTGTTATTCAACCTGAACGCTATCTGGGTTTAGCAGAAACTCCAACTGTCATACCTGATGATGGGGTTGAGGATCCATTGACCTTTAGACAGGCAATGAATGATGTGGACCATGACCAATGGGTCAAAGCTATGGACCTAGAGATGGAGTCTATGTACTTCAATCAAGTCTGGGATCTTGTAGACCTACCTGAAGGGGTTAAACCCATAGGGTGCAAATGGATCTACAAGAGAAAACGAGACGCAGCTGGGAAAGTACAGACTTTCAAAGCTCGACTTGTGGCAAAGGGTTATACCCAAAAGGAGGGGGTGGACTATGAGGAAACCTTCTCCCCAGTTGCCATGTTAAAGTCGATAAGAATTCTCTTGTCCATTGCCACCTTTTATGATTATGAGATTTGGCAAATGGACGTCAAAACTGCCTTTCTGAATGGCAATCTTGATGAGAACATCTTTATGTCTCAACCAGAGGGGTTCGTTGCTCAAGGTCAAGAGCAAAAAGTTTGCAAGCTTAGACGATCCATTTATGGGTTGAAGCAAGCTTCCAGATCTTGGAATATAAAGTTTGACACTGCTGTAAAATCTTATGGCTTTGACCAGAACGTTGATGATCCTCGTGTTTACAAAAAGATTATCAACAGTTCAGTAGCTTTTCTGGTGTTGTATGTAGATGATATTCTTCTCATTGGAAATGATGTAGAATATCTAGCTGACATTAAAAAATGGCTATCGACTGAGTTCCAAATGAAAGATTTGGGTGAAGCTCAGTATGTTCTAGGGATTCAAATTATCAGGAATCGTAAGAACAGAACGTTAGCCATGTCTCAAGCATCATATATAGACAAGATGTTGTCTAGATATAAGATGCAGAATTCCAAGAGGGGTTTACTACCCTTTAGGCATGGAGTTCATTTGTCTAAGGAACAGTGTCCTAAGACACCTCAAGAAATTGAGGATATGAGACACATCCCTTATGCTTCAGCTGTGGGCAGTCTTATGTACGCCATGTTGTGTACTAGGCCTGACATTTTCTATGCAGTTGGGATAGTCAGCAGGTACCAGTCCAATCCAGGGTTAGACCACTGGACTGCAGTTAAAAACATCCTCAAGTATCTTCGGAGAACGAGGGGCTATCAGCTTGTGTATGGCTCTAAGGATTTGATCATTACAGGATACACAGACTCTGACTTTCAGACTGATAAGGATTCTAGGAAATCCACATCAGGGTCAGTATTTACCCTCAACGGGGGAGCTGTAGTCTTGTGTAGCATCAAGCAAGGATGCATTGCAGACTCCACCATGGAGGCCGAATATCTCGCTGCTTGTGAAGCAGCTAAGGAGGCTGTATGGCTACGGAAGTTCTTGATGGATTTGGAAGTTGTTCCAAATATGAACTTGCCAATCACCCTTTACTGTGATAATAGTGGTGCAGTGGCAAATTCTAAAGAACCTCGCAATCATAAAAGAGGCAAGCACATAGAGCGCAAATATCATCTCATCAGAGAGATCGTGCAACGAGGGGACGTGATCGTCACGAAGGTAGCCTCTGAGCACAATATTGTTGATCCATTTACGAAGGCTCTCACGGCTAAAGCGTTCGAGGGTCATCTAGAGGGTCTAGGTCTGCGAGATATGTACATAGAATAATCTAGGGCAAGTGGGAGAAGTGTAAAGGGTATTGTGAATGCCCTAGTTTATTGTATTTATCTGTATTTGTACTTTTCATGTATTATACAGTATTAATACAAACTACTATTCCTACTTCAATGATTATTCATTCAATTTTGATTGTTGATGTACATTGCCCACTAGAGTTTTAGTTCAAGTGGGAGTTGTTGGGTTTTATGCCCTAAAACTCGTAGATAGTAAATGAAACAAATTAATCGATCTCAATAAAGTGTTATTTGAGTAATTCAGTAATTTGGTTATTGAATAATCGAGTTTGCATTAATAAACCCTAAATCCAATAAATTAAGATCCAAGGTTGTTTAAATGAAACTTGGACTAGTATGTGGGGACATACGGGGATCAGTGTCCAAGTAACAACCTAAATGATCTATAGTATAGGGATAAGGTTGGGTACCTTATCCTGGTGACACCATGTGATACAGCCCACCTTGTATTCGATACAGATGCAATGATCCAAAGCATCCATGTAGGAGACATGCGGGTGGGGGTATCCTATGCAATGAGTTTGCATAAGACCGGACCGCGAAATAGTAACCACTAGATGTAACGCCGTTAACTAGTTTAGGTTTCTATTTCAATAGGATGACCTAGGTAACTCAATCTCAATCCTGAGTCTTTTATGAACCCCTTTCAGGAGGGACTGTCCTTAGATTTGTATGGGTGAGAGTGGCCAGTTCGCCGACTCAATAAGCCTACCATTTCAGGGGGCAAGACCGAATGGTGGCTGGGAACATAACAGTACAAGATGGAATTCACTCCTTCCCCTATTGGGGTAAGTAGATGTGTGTTCCCTTAAGGGCTGATTCTAGGGCTTGAACAAAGGCGCGCCGTCCTCTCCTAGCTTGAGAGGAACTCCTGTTTAGTGGTTGGACCCTAAACAACTTGTTCATTAGAGGAATCAGTGGTACTTAAAGAACCAGAGGTAGCCCAGGGGTAAAACGGTAATTTGACCCAGCTGGTGTTACGAACACACGTGAAGGATTGACTTACTGCTTGGTCGATATCCGTGGACACAGAAATATTCTATAGTAAGAAGAGTGCAGCTGTGGGTCTTTAGTGGAGTGACCCACAGTTAACGAATGTTGACTAAACTTGGTCAATGAGTTTGGCCAATTAGTCTCGTATCGTTGGAGCTTCTGATCTGTAGGTCCATTAGGTCCCACTGGTAGCTCGTAAAGAGACTTGAGGCAATTAAGTATAAATTGTAAATTGAAAGTGTTCAATTTATTTGGGGAATCGTATAATGTATATTGATGCATTATAATATAAAGTTTATGAAACTTTATAATATAATTTTTGAATTAATTAATTCTTGAGAGAAAGTATTTGAAAGAGTTCAAATAAATTTAATATGAATTGGATTCATATTAATTTTAATTTTAATAAAATCCCTAAGATTAAATATATGATATTTAATTGGGTAAATTAATTAATTATGGAATTAATTAATTATTTATTAAAATTAGAGACCTTTTACTATTAGGAAAGAAAATATTTGAAAGAGTTCAAATAAATTTAATATGAATTGGATTCATATTAATTTTAATTTTAATAAAATCCCTAAGATTAAATATATGATATTTAATTGGGAAATTAATTAATTATTTATTAAAATTAGAGACTTTTTCCTATTAGGAAAAAGGTCTTGGTCTTTACTATATATAGGACCCCTGGGGTGGGGTGAAAGGCATCCCATTCATTCTCCTACTCTCAGAGAATTCTCCCAAAG
The DNA here is from genome assembly GCA_017139565.1 of Luffa aegyptiaca. Classification (NCBI taxonomy): domain Eukaryota; kingdom Viridiplantae; phylum Streptophyta; class Magnoliopsida; order Cucurbitales; family Cucurbitaceae; genus Luffa; species Luffa aegyptiaca. The sequence goes on along the minus strand of CM029407.1, from coordinate 36,536,490 downwards.
GCTCCCACAAGTCTCTTGCCTCTAGAAGTCTCAGAGTCATACCGGTGTAGCCATAGTGGTGGTGTTCGCACTAGTTCGTGATTAATTCACAAGCAGTTAGTGAATTTAATCTGAGTCGTCAACGAGAGTAAGTAATTTGTTACTTTATAAATTGGATTTAGATCTAATATTTTTGTATGCTTAGCCTTAATATATATTTAGAATAGTTCTTATGTTATTGTCAATGTATTGGTATTTTAGATTAAACAAAATTAATTACGAATCGGTCCCAATCACGCTTCCGCTTTACGGAATTACGGAATTCCAATCCTTCACTTACATCATCAAAATAGAATGAAATCTCTACAAACACTCGAGTTTCATGTCTAACTAAAGGCAAGAATTTAGTCTTCTAGCAAGGACCTCGGGCATCCCTACTAATGGGCATCTGCTAGTGTTTTGTCACCACCCTCTTCTTCCCATTGAGTTCTGCTTGAATTTCCCTTCGAATCGAGGCCTTTTATAGCGTGGGGAATGGTTTAGGAGTCACAAAAATGGTTCTAGCAGGTGGCCCAGTCAGTTTCGGACTCAAAACAGTCGGTTAGGTGCCCAAAATACTCGTTCAAAACGACCCTCGATGGACTCGGAACTGTCTGCCTCTACCCAGAAATGCGGTCTCATTTCATTTTTTCCTTGCCAGAAACGTGGTCGCATTTTTGGGAATTTCCAGATTCCTCTGTTTTATGCAAAACACCAAAACCAAGTCAAATTCTTACCAAAATGAGTTTTTTTAAGCACAAATATGCATAATTTGACATACATGACTCTCAACATCCTAACTTATCAACTTTAACACTTTTTGAGCTCGGGAATAGTGTTTTTTTTTTTTTTTTTTATCTAAAACATACAATTTTGACAAGAGAATGAGCTAAATATAAGGGTAAAATAGGTATATTTTTTTACCCTTATCATAACCCCAAACTTAACTCATTGCTTGTCCTCAAGCAATAGCAAATCAGAACGTTAAAGACCAACTCATATTGCCAATCAGAATGTTAGAGCTCAATAGTAATTGAAAATCAAAATGTTATAGATCATATGTAATTGTCAATCATAATAATAGAGTCTAACTTAATTGCAAATCAAAATGTCATGAATAAACCATATGGAATCAAGTAAACATGTTTCTCAAGATCGTTTTCTAAAAAGTTGCCTTTCAGGAGAGGTTTCTACTCTAGTGCCAGTCACAACTTCTAAGTTCCCTAGGCATGAAGATTTCTTTTTTTCTTTTTCAAAGCAAAACTCTCCCTAGTCCATCTTAACCAATATGTTTAAACTACCTAACTACTACTCATAGAGTCTAGGGTGGCCCTTTAAGTTAAGAAAAACTAATCTTGAGGTTTTTGAGCATACATGAGCTTTCTAGACCTTTTTTATCTCCCCCAAACTTATTTGACTGTTGGTACTATTTTTATTCAACCTTTTCTTTTTCCCAAGAGATCCTTGTTGTCACCTCTACCATCGTTTTAGCTTATCGATACTTTGTGGTGAAGATATCTAGCTACGAGCAAAGATCACGAACTTAGACTAATACTCACTTCCCTAAGTTAACCTTTCATGCAGTGGCAAACCATGGTTGTCATGAATGCCTCGTTTACTCAGTAAACTCTAGGAAGGAGGAGTAACTTTCGACTTTTTCTTTTCTTTTTTTTCATAATATATATACTGAGCATATATCTTTTCCACCAGGACAAACTTACACAAAATGCATATTTACAAAGTAAACCCCCCCCCCCCCCAAAGTTAAGATAGGAAATGCCCTCATTGACTTTTGTTGTTGAGGCATGGGCTTAACATGAGGCCTTTGTTTTTCAAAACATCAAGGCTAAACTCACCTAGTGTTTAGATTTAAGAAAATTTTGTAAAGAAAAAAATTAATGGGAATCCTATGACTAGAAAACAAATCGGTTGTGACGACAACAATTTTTGAGATAGAAATAAGCTCTAGTTATCATCATAAGGACTTAAAGAAAACTCAAATCAAAACATGTTTCTTCAAAACATTTTTCTAGCTAAAAAGTTCTCATAAAGTTGATTTTTTCCAAAATTAAACAGTTTTAGTAAAAAAAAAACAGCAAGCGGATTTTTCAAAAAGCTTAAAAAAAATCCAAGTTATCTTATCTTATCTAACAGCAAACCAACACTAAACTATCCTAAAAAACATAAACTAACAACTAACTAATCATTCAAAACTATATAAATAGCAACTAACACAAGAAATTTAAACTAGAAAACAGAAAAACTAAACATGCTATAAAATAAAAACATCAACTACTCAAAGCAAAATTTAAAAAGTGTAGGGGATCAACAAACTCCCATATTCCTCTTATGAGGAACTCTCTTCGACTTCTTCATCTTCATCTTCAAACTCTTCTTCTTCTTGAAGCAGCAAGGTTTCAGGAAAGTCAAGAAAAACAGGAGCGATGCTTGGGGCGATAGAGAGATAAAGCTCTCTATTTGCTTCTTCTCTTTCCTTCACATAGGCCCAATATGTTTTCAATTTCTCTTCAATGCGGTCCAGCTATCCGAAAGCAAATCCAAGGGCCTTGGATGATGGTGTAGGCCCTAAAACAGGAGTCTGTTGTGGAGGCGAAGCAAGTGTCAGCCCCGGAGATGGAGTAGCATGGGATGTGGAAGCCTTATCTTTCCTCTGTGCATTATTTTGCTGGAGCTTCCCGATTAGAGGGAAGTCAATACTTGGCTTGAAAACGTGTCGTTCCTCATCTTTTCTAGGAACAATCTTGACGTTCTGACATAGTTGGGTTATGAGAGACCCAAAAACAGCGTCCCTGCTCTCTTTCTCCCACAGGATAGGATCTCCTCTCGAATGGTGCTCCCTATATTGATCTCCAACCCTTTCATCATGCTGTTGAGAAGCATGACCCTTTCTACTGAAATGGTACTATCATGAGTGGTGGGCATCAATCTGTTTTTGATGAAGTGAAGCCACACTGCTGGTTTTGACTTTAGGTCACTTGACAAAAGGGTCTTCACCTTCGTCTGAGATTCCTTCCATTAGACTCCCTTCCTAGCCACTATTTTCAATGCTTCTTTTAACTGTTTGGCCGAAGGGTTTTTAATGGCATCGTTCCCTCTCGAATGCAAAGGAGCTTTGATCCGATATACCCTGTTAATGTGAACTGCAGAGAAACTCACCATATTTCCTTTTAAAATCGCCAAACTCATGCTTTCTTCCCCCAGTCCTGTATAAAAATCTCAGACTAGAGACACCACGACCTCTTGAGGGTGAGCGCAAAACTCTTGACATTTGTATTGAGTGATGACCTTGGTTACAAAGTCAGGCACTATCCCTGCTCAGTTTGAGAATCCCTTCTCATTCAAGAAGTCCCGTTTCCTCATAATCTCCATATTCTCTTGGAAATTTATATCTTCAAAGACCTCAGGGAATGGATCTGTTGGCGATGTAACTTTAGGTGTTTTAACCTTTGGCTTGATTGGTGTGGTGGTAGGAGGTACAGGAGAGGCGTCCATGGACCTAGTCCTCGGCCTCTTCGCGAATATGGGATCATTTTTATTCTTGGTCCTCTTCTCAGCTCTGAGTTCTCTTCTTCTCTTCTTCCTCAATGTAGAAGAAATTGGAATTTGATCATCGTCCAATTCCTTTATTTCTAAGTTTGATTCAGTCTCACTGTCACTAAAGATCTTGACCTCTTTTTCTTCAACGCTCTTTTCATCTTCTTTTTCTTCCGAAGAATAACTTTAAGCGGCTGGTGAAGGTCCCCTAATGTCATACTCGAACAATGGATCGAGGGGCTCATCAGCTTGCTGCTCATCCACGACCTTAGCTGTTGCAATTTTGAAGTGGTTAAAATTATAGATAGAATTAACGTCAAAATACTGTGCAAGTATACACAATATAGCAGCAAGTGATAAGTATTTATCGTATCCACAGGGTCTTGAAATTGCCTACCTTTATTGATTTAATTTGCCTTTTTAGTGATTTCAAACGGTTGGTTAAATTGATTGGGTTTTTAAAATGCTGAAACAAAAGAAATACGAAAGCAGTAAATGATTACGACTAGAAAAAACAGAATGGAAACAGACACAGGTTAAGACTTATGTAATTGTTTATAAGGATGATCCAGCCATTCTTTTGATCAGTCAATCTCATGCAGTATTATCAGCGGGATCCTCCCGAAACTCCGAACTTTTTGGAATATGTTTCAACTCCAATGAAGCTCTACCGAAGCGTTAGGCAATTGACTATCCCTAGTTCAACTACTGGCGTTCACCAACACATAATGGTCTAACGTGAATTATTGCCACACAACTCCTAAATCATCCCTCAAACTAGGAGAAGCTATACATACCAGCTAGCTAGGCGGGCACATAATGAAATTAAAGATCAACAATAATTCAAGATGATCATGATCAAATAGAATTTCAAGATTTTATAAATATAACAATCACATAATTCTTAACCTATGCCTACAAAGCAATTAGTTCATGATTGAAAACATAAAATACGTTACAATCTCAATAAGCACATCCATAATACGAAATACACAAGAAATACTAATCCTTTTAGTAATTGGGGAGATGAAACGGCTGCTCTGAACCACCAAGAACATGGAAGAACTTCGTCTTCTTGAGTTGAATCGTAAATGGTCTTCTTAGATCTCCATTATGCCGTCAATTCGGCCTATAGTCGATTGATTTGGTCTCCCAATCGTGAATGCTTGTATCTTTGACGGCTCCTCCTTTTATAAGATGACGTTTAACCTAATTATGTTAAATTCGACACGTGGCATGCTCTCCAAGCTTCTTAGATCCGTAATTAGTTCAGCTAACGCCACTTTATTAAAATGGATTACGACCTGTTACGTGGCAGTTTTGCTCACTGCTTTGCTAGATCACAGATTTTGCTCCTTCAAGTCGCTTAGCAATATGTTTTGCACAAAATAACTTCCAAAGCCTTCATTCTTCCAAATGGGTTAAAACATATTATATTCATCTAAAAGCAACCCTATTTAACACAAAAGACACACAAAATAATATAGAACTAAGGCCTAAATAACTCCCTTTTGGAGAGTTATCATTAGCCTTGCCTTCCTTAGAATGCTGCCTAATTGTGGTCGCATTATGCCCTTCATTGTCTTCTTTTTCTTATTTTTCTGTTTCCTCAATACTTGGCCCTTTAGGGCCCTTTTCTTCTTCTTCTTACAGTTTTTTAGCTTCCCTTTGAGTATTGTGTAAAGGCTCAAAGGCTGCAAGAAATCCCTCCGCTTCTTTCCTTCGGTTTTCTTCTTCTCGAAGGATTTCTCTTCTTGCCTTCTCTTCCTCAAGGAGTTAAAGTTCAGCAGCCAACCTGCTTAATTCTTCATCTTCCGTCCTTGCTTTTTCAGCCTCAATTCTTTCTTTTTCTTCTCTAAGGGCCTTCTCTGCCTGTTATTTATCTTCTTTTCTTTTTTTCTCAGCTTATTCCCTTTTCTTTTCATCCTCCATATCCCTTTTTATTGTCAATTCATCTTCAGCCCTCATGCTCTGTAACTCTGTTTCTTTTTCAGCCCTTATATCATTTATTACATCATGTTCAGCCCGATATCCTTCAGCTATTATAAGGGCCTGTGCAACAGCTTGTCAAATCATGTTTTCAAACAAGTCCGTTTGCATCCTTGTCGTTTTAAGAGGCTCAATGTTCAGGGTCTCTCAGTTCCAGCTTTCTTGGCACTTTTCTTCTTGGCACTGTAAGTCACAAACAATTTGTCCCTACAAGGAGGTTCAGTTAAAGGATTAGAAACGTTACCCATGGCAACCTCTCCTAGCAGTGAACTCTCCCCTGCTTTAGAAGATTCTTCCGCTTCACGCAATCTCGCCTCTTCTTCAATAGTCGCATGTCTCTTGGCTCCCATCTCACGGATCATGGCATACCACTCCTTAGAGCGTTTTCTAAGAGGTTTTTCACCCGTTTTCGGTGTAAGATGAAGGAACTCGGTGGATGTGACCTTCTTGTGTTGAGAACCGCTTGGATTCTTCTTTGTAAAAGTCGGCATTGTCGTGGATGAGGGAGTTGAAACCGTGGGTCTCTCGATTCTTGCTTCGTGCATGCTTGGAGCGAACCCCTCTTCTTGGTGTCGATCAGTTTGTTCATCGTGTTGAGCACTCCGATTTATCAAGGATCAAGTAATCTTGCGAGGGATTGATGATTTAGGAGTGTTCTTCATGCTTCTTGGATGTGGGTCTTATAGTTTCAAGAGAGAATATGGAGAGTTGGTAGGTTTGACTTGAATGCTAAGAGGTCAAAGTGAATTATGAAGAAGAAAAACTTAAGTCAAGCTATTTGTAGGTTTCCAAAAATTAGGTCACGTGACTATCACTAAATGACGTCAATGCCCTCGGCCATTTGGAAAATGCGGTCGCATGTTCAAATGAATTGGGAAGAAATGCGGTCGCATTTTCCCAAATCACTGCCTCCTTTATTTTTTTTTCACTTCCTTTGATTTTCTTGGTTTCTTTCCTTCTTTCTTTAATGGCTGGAAGAATAACAAACTTGTTAGAATGTTCACACATTTAAAACATGATTTATTATCCATACTTTCTTTCCTAAGCAAATTCAAAATAACAAAGGCCTTTCAACTCCCAGGTAAATCGCCAGGAAAAGGTGTTCCCTACGGTCAGCTTAAATACCTTTTCCTATACAGGATTTTCCTAGAAAGAGTTTACTCTTGCCCATATATTTTTTTTTTTTCTATTTTTTTCTCTCATATTTAATCCACATAGTGTACAAAAAGTTCTTAGAAATAAAAAATCATACTAGATCAATTACGGACACAAGGGCTTCTTCAACCCCAAAATTATTTCCCCAATATCGCTTAATCCTCTGTCCATTTACCTTGGTGATCCATCAATTTTACAATTCCATAATAAAAAATTCTCACAATCTTGAATAGTTCTGACCATCTTGATTTCGGCTTCCATGGAAACAACTTTAGTCTTGAGTTAAAAAGCAGCACCTGCTGGCCTTTATGAAACTCTTTTGGATGTATCCTTCAATCATGCCACCTCTTGACCTTCTCCTTATATAATTTTGCATTCTCGTAGGAGAAATGACGGAGCTCTTCCAATTCATTCAACTGCAACTTTCTTTTAACTTCAGCTTTGTCTATATTGGAGTTTAATTTCTTCAACGCCCAATATGCCTTGTGTTCTAGTTCTAGAGGTAGACAGCAAGCTTTTCCAAATATGATTCGGTACGGAGACATTCCCAAGGGCGCTTTATTTGCTGTTTTATGTGCCCATAGTGCCTTGTCGAGACACAACGACCAATCTTTTCGAGAAGGGTCTACTGTTTTCTCCAAAATTGCTCTGATCTCCCAGTTAGAGAGCTCTGTTTGTCCATTCAGTTGGGTTTATGCTCTAAAACTCGTAGATAGTAAATGAAACAAATTAATCGATCTCAATAAAGCGTTATTTTAGTGATTCAGTAATTTGGTTATTGAATAATCGAGTTTGCATTAATAAACCCTAAATCCGATAAACTAAGATCCAAGGTTGATTAAATGAAACTCAGACCAATATGTGGGGACATACAGGGATCGGTGTTCAAGTAACAACCTTAATGGTCTATAGTATTGGGATGAGGCTGTTGGGTTTTATGCCCTAAAACTCGTAGATAGTGAATGTAAACAAATTTTATACTTGTATTTAATAAAGTGTTATTTAGTTTCTGCAATAAAATGTTATTGTTAAATATTGCACTATTTGACCCAAATCCAATAAACTAAGATCCAAGGTTGTTTTTATGTAACTTGAACTAGTATGTGGGGACATACGGGGATCGATGTTCAAGTAACAATCTAAAAGGTCTATAGTACAAGGATAAGGCTGGGTACCTTATCCTGGTAACACTATGTGATACGGCCCGCTTTGTATTTGATACAGACGTATTGATCCAAAGTGTCCATGTAGTAGACATGCAAGTGGGGGTATCCTATGCAATGAGTTTGCATAAGACCGGACCGCGAAATAGTAACCGCTAGCTATAACACCGTTAACAAGTTAGGTTTCTATTTCACTAGGATGACCTAGGCAACTTAGTCTGAATCTTGAGTGGATTATGGACTCCTGTTCACGACGGATTGTCCTTTGATTTGTATGGGTGAGAGTGGCCAGAACGCCGACTAAATAAGCCTGCCATTTTGGGGACAAGGCCGAGTGGGGAGCTGGGAACATAATCACACAAGATGGAATTCACTCCTTCCCGACTTTTGAGGAAGTAGATGAGTGTTCCCTTAAGTGGTGTCTCCGAGTCTTGAATAAAGGGCCCTACCCTCTCACTGGCCTGAGAGGGGTTTCTGTTTGATGGTTGGACCACAAACAGGTTGTTCATTAGAGGTGCACTGGTACTTAAGGAGGTAGAGGTAACTGAGGGGTAAAACGATAATTTGACCCAGCTAGAGTTATGAACACTCGTGAAGGACTAACTTGCTGTTATTTGTCGATATCCATGGACACAAAAATATTCTGCAGTGAGAAGAGTACAGTTGTGGATCTTTAGTGGAGTGACCCACAGTTAACGAATGGAGACTAATTTGGTTAATGAGTTTAGCTGATTAGTCTCGTATCGTTGGAGTTTCTGATTTGTAGGTCCATTAGGTCTCACTGGTAGCTCGTAAAGACACTTGAAGCAATTAAATATAAATTGAAAATGTTTATTTGGAGAATCGAATAATGTATGTTGATTCATTATAATATACAGTTTATGAAACTTTATAATATAATTTTTGAATTGAGTTCAAATAAATTATTTCTTGAGAGAAAATATTTGAAAGAGTTCAAATAAATTTTAATATGAATTTTAATATGAATTAATATGAGTTCAAATAAATTTTAATATGAAAGAGTTCAATTTATTTGGAGAATCGAATAATGTATGTTGGCCTTTACCTATATATAGGACCCCTAGCGGGTGAAAGACATCCCATTGTCTCTCCTTCTCTCAGAGATCTCCCCCAGAAGACTTCCACAAGTCTCCTGCTTCAATATGTCTTAGAGATATACCGATGTAACCGATTGGTGGTGTTCGCACGAGAGGGTTGCTGCGTTTTCAATCTTATTGGCAAGAAAAAGGGAATTCATCAAGGCTTTCTACAAAAGTAAGCTTTCTATGAAATACTTGATCACTAGGATCAATCTAGTTGATCTTTTAGCATGTTTTTAGCCTATGTACAGCCCATTAAATATAGATTTATTGCTGTAATATTTTGCAAATTGTATTGGTATTTCAATTAGAATCTAAGACTCTGAGTAGGTTCGGTAATACTTTCCGCTGCGTGGGGCTCTTATCCCTTCAGAGGTTGGGTACCTTATCCTGGTGACACTATGAGATACGACCCACTTTGTATTTGATACAAATGCATTGATCCAAAGCATCCATGTAGGAGACATGCGAGTGGGGGTATCCTATGCAATAAGCTAGACCACGAAATAGTAACCACTAGATGTAACGTCGTTGACTAGTTTAGGTTTCTATTTCAATCGTACGACCTAGGTAACTGTTGGGTTTCCAGAGTAGGAAAAAAATAAGGTAAAAATAACTCTATAACACTGTGCAAGCATACACAATCCGCAACAAGTGATAAGTAATTTATCGTATCAACAGGGCTGAATAGCTCAAACTTTATCTATCTCGTATAACTTTTTAATGGTTTCAAAAGTGGTTAAAATGATTGATTTTGATAAAATGCTGAAGCAAAAGAAATGACAGAACAGAAAGTAAACAAATAAAGCAGACAGATTGGAAACTGGCGTTGGTCAGAATTTAGTAATTGTTTTAAAAGATGCTCTAGCAATATTATTGATTAGGCAATTCTCTTGCAGTCTTCTCGACGCCACCTCTTGGGTCTACCTTGTTTGGCTGCTTCACAACTTGACCCTTCTGACGTTTTCTTCGAGTCTCAAGTGTTCCGCTTTGGTCTTTTGCCCGACTAGACATCCCGTGGACTTCAAGATGGATCAAAACCACGCTAATTTCCTCGAATTAACGCCTGATCCGAATATAGGCTGCCGAGAAGCGCTTGATACCAAATTCCTACAAAATACAACTTTAAGCAAAATAATTATCGTAAAACTAGCAAGATTAAGAAGAAATAAACAAGGACAATTTAGTCCCATCAAATACCCGCAACCTAAACCTCGCTAGTCCTCGAGCAAGCATATTAAATAAGAAGTAAGGATAATGGTTCCAAGCTCATAGACTCTAATCTCAGTGTCTAAAATGCCAAAATTATTGCAATTAAGAATCATGCACACACTGCCCATCAAAGAGACAAATCATAATTTTTCAGGTGACAACAAGCATATAGATCTATAATTCGCTCCTAAGCCTTCAAACTAATCCTAGACATGCTAAGGTTTACTCTTGCAAGAAAAGTACTAGAAATATCTTAAAAAGGCACAATTTATAGGCATCATTCTTATAATCCAATATAATCAATAAAGTTGGCAGGATTACACATCGTTGATTTTCATAATCAGAGAAAAAGCAACCAGATCATCCATACATCAACACTCAATCTTTTAAAATTGCTTACAAACAGGTCCAATGCTCAGATGCATGGCCTCAATCCAGAAAACATAGAACAGTAAAATAAGGCATGCATAATAAAATATTTTGATGCTCAGATGCATCAAAACTCAGAAAAAACTAGCATTGAGGACCAACTCCAAAATACCCCAAAATAAAATCATACATTCTCCTCAATGTGTCAAATCAAGAAAAATCCAAAGGACAAAGAGTAAGGGAACAGAAAATCTCCCTTGCTTTCAAAGCTCAATGGTTGGAAGGGAATGATTCACCATGACTCGAAAGATAGCCTTTTCGTAGAAGTAGGTCACAGGATCCTAAAAACCAGAAAGGAAAACGAACATAAACAAAAGCTACCTAAAAGAAAACAACTAAAAGTAAAGAGAAGGGATAAATATTATTTTTAAAGTTGGGCTGCCTCCCAGAAGTGCAAATTTTTAACGTCGATTGCTCGACGGGATTTGCGGTCTTCAATCGAAATCCACTTCCTTGATCCTTAGAGGATATTTCATCTTTTTCTTTATCAGCTCCTCCACAGGAAAACTCAACTTGCACATAGAGCCCACAATGTAAGAAATTTCAAGTAGCATATCCTCATCCGTCCAAGTTATGCTAATTCTAAGCACCCTAGGCTCAACCTGGTCAGCCACATGAATCGTTATGCCTAAATCATGCTTTTAGAATCAGGGGCATCAGGCGCAAAAGGAATTAGATGCGTAATAGTCATAATTTAGCTTAGCATTCCTAAACTCTAACTCCCCTAACATGCTCGAAGTACTACATGAATCAGATCTAGAATTAAAGGAAGAGTTAAGCTTAAGTTTACTGACTTCGTTGGGATTTTCTTCTAACTTACCTTCCTGCTGCTCTGAGATTTGGCTCTCTAGCTCATCAGGGGAGTTGGCACGAAATCTAGTGACTTCTGCCAATTTTGCAATAATCTCCCACGCCTCATCGGGTGTTGTCACGAGCACATCACCACCACTAGCTGAGTCGAGCATTCTTCTATTGTCAGGTGTCAACCCTTCGTAGAAGCTTCTATCTGGGACTCCTCTGAGAGTGGGGTGTGATGTTCCGTGTAGTATAGATTGAAGCGACTCACGAACTCGTGGAACAACTCTTCAAGTGCTTGCGGGATCTTCACAAAATTGTCTGAAAATCTCCAATCTTGTATCAAATCTCCAAAGATTGTGGTTTCTTACCTTCCAAAGCCTTCTCACACTGATCTCGGCAGCCAACCTTACGTTCCAAGGTCGATAAAAGGGGACCAAGATGCAAGAAACAAAGAGAGCTTCGGAGTTTTCGTCCTTTGGAAAGATTTTTATGTTTTTCTCTCTTCTCATCTTATAACCACTCCGAGTTTCAGATCATTCAGCCTTTGTCGGCTCTTCCATTCGAAAGAAGGAGAAGGGAAAGACTTTTCTCTACTTGAAAAATGGCAACAACAAGCTAGATAGAGAGGGAGAGATCCTTAATAGAGTCTTGTCTTTTACTTTCTGTTTTGCATTGTTTTATTTTTTGTAGTGTTGTTATTGTTTTCTTTTAATTTTCAGTTATAAGTTAAATTCTTGTACTCAAGTCATTATTTAATATTAATTTAAGTTGCCTTTTCTACTTGGGGGTTCAAATATGTGGATTCCTTTAGTAGAAGAAAGCCTCGCCTATGCAAAAGCAACTTTCCTCCTTCTTAGCATTGTTTGTTTTTGTTGAAATTAAAGTTTATTGTTAGCTTAAAATGATCACTTCGGTTAGCATAGTTTGGATTTAGTTGATGGCCGAAAGGTTGGAGTTAAAGGTGCAAGTTCGCAAAACAGTAGTGGAAAAAATTCTAAAAATAGGACTTTGTCTTCTTGCATCCTAGAAATAGGACTGGAACCACTAGGGTTATAAGAGTCGTGAGCGTTACTTATCTAAGTTTCAACTAGTCCTAGAAATAGATGTCTAGTTTGCTTAGTCTTCTAAAGGCACCTACAGTGGAGCTGAATAGATGTTGGACTTAACTCACAATCTAGTTGTCAGGGTAATTGCGGGCGCAACTGAGAGATGATATCTGCACCATGTCTATGTGGGCAACATAGATAGTGTTTCTCAATCGACTACAATGCCTGAGTAACTTTCGGGCACATAGCTGGGCGTAATCTAATGCATAAAGTTCATACTATTTGAATTCTCCAGTTTATCTCATATATTTTTTACCGTTTTCTTTTACTTGCTTATTTCCAATTTTTGCCTTCAATCAAAACCTCAATCAAACTATTTTTCTAGTTACCAACCGTGGTTGCAAACTTAGAGGAGGCTTCCATTTTTACAGAATTTTGTGTTTTCTCAACTAGTCACCATCTCCCTTGGTTACGATATCTGAAATATTTTCCAGTTTATTACTTGATAGTGTATACTTGCACTTGAGAAGGTTTTGGTAAAACGGTTGATTAGCACAAATTTTAGTTTCTGTATAGCAGAATTGTGATCGGTTTACGACCGCTGTTGGGCTCCCATAATAGGTGAAAGTATAGCAAAAATAAACTCAAGGACACTATGCAAGCATACACAAGTCGTAGCAAGTAATAAGTATTTATCGAATCCGCGAGCCTAAACAGCTTTCACTCTATCAATTTTATGTATCTCTCTAATGGTTTCGAATGTGGTTAAAATGATTGGTTTTGATAAAATGCTGAAGTAAAAGAAATGACAGAACAAAAAGTAAACAAATAAAGCAGACAGATTAGAAACAGGCATTGGTCAGGATTCAATAATTGTTTTACAAGATGCTCTAGCAATATTATTGATCAGGCAAAACTCTTGCAGTCGATCCTCCCAAAACTCTTAATTTTTTAGAATGTGTTTCAACTCCAATGATGCACTACCGATCAAGCAGTAGGCAACTGGCTATCCCTAGCTAAGTCACTGGCGTTCACCAATACACAATGATCTAGTGTGATTAAATGTCACACATTTCCCAAATCATCCCTGAAACTATGAAGTGGTATTCATACTGGCTTGCCAGGCGGGCACAAAATGTAAATAAGCGCAACAAATAATCAAGCTGCATCAAATCAATCATATATTGCACAGAGAATTAAGCACAACAATTACATACTCCTAACCAACACCTAAAAGGATTTAGTTCATAGCATTCATGATAACACACACTACAATCTGAGTATGTGCATCCATAATTACAAAATAATACAAGAAAATACTAATTCCCTTGATCAGCTTCTTAATTAATGGTATTCTTGTTGTCTCTAGTCTCTCTCCTCTATTTGGCTCCCAAAATGGAAATGAGAAATGATCTCTTCCCCAAAAGTGAAATGAATTTGACTTCTATGGCTCTTCCCTTTTATAGAATGAAGACACTCTTGAATTAGGTTGACCTAGACACGTGGATGGCTCTCGTTGCTCCTTAAATCCGAGAATAGCTTAACTAACTTCAGTTCATTAAATTGCCTAACGAGTTGTGACGTGGCAGTTTTGCTCATTGCTTTGCTAGAGCACAAATGTTGCTCCCTCAAGTCACTCAGCAACATAGTCTGCACAAAATAACTTCCAATGCATCCATTCTTCCAAATGGGTTAGAACATGCAATATTCGTCTAAAAGCAACCCTATTTAGAACAAAAGACACACAAATCATTATAAAACTAAGGCCTAAATAACTCCCTTTTGGAGAGTTATCACACCCCCAAACTTGAATTATTGTGCGTCCCGAGCAATACTAACCAACATTTCCTTTAGAATTCAAAACATTAGACAAAGTATAACTTGGTCAAACCAGATAATCCAACACTACCTTTCATGCTTACCTGAGCATTCTGCAAAAGCAAGGACTGTTGTAGCAAAATAATTCTTCCAGCATGGACTAATAATCACCACCTTTTAACTTAATCCAAAGAACTTGCCACAACCTAGCTTTATTATCAGAGATTTTAAAACACATTTTTAAGGGGTTTATACTTTTGTTTTTCATACTTAAAGCAGCCCTACAGTCATAAGCTCTTAAGCATGGGATAACCCACTTTATGGTGCACCTCAAACTCATCACCAACTAGGCTAAATACCCTTTGTTAAGCTCAAAAAGTCCTTAGTTATTCTATCCCTTGCTCCTCAAAATGACAACATTTTATGATGAAGCTCACCTAAGTCCTGGGAGAGAGAAAACCGTTGGATTATCATTCATCCTTCAAAACTTTTGCTCCATGAATTTTCTTGGCAAAATATCCACGATTAATTTTTCAGCAAACAATTTTTTCCATTTTTTTTTCATATTTCCTAGGTCATCTTTTGACACAAAGACAAACCGTGGGTATCACAAATGTCCCTGGTTACTCAATAACCTAGCAAATTATTTAATGATGGAGAGGAATGCTCGAGCAAAACAATTGGAGTAGCAAAAAGTCCCCCAAACTTGAATTATTCATTGTCCCCAATGAATGATTAAAATTTTGAATTATACCCCCAAACATAAATTTTTCTATTTTAATTTTAAACTAAGCATGAGAGTAGAACTAAACTTAAAGTGGATCATATAAGTGTGACACTACCTCAAAAGCTTCTTGCTGCAACAACGACCAGGCTAGAAGAAATGCTCAAGCAAAAGGTTTCTGGAGATCATAATACTTTGACCTTAACTAAGCTTAACAAGTCCAAGCTTCAGAAATTCAAAAGAAAATCAGTTAAATTAGTAGTACTCAGTGCCGTAGAACATAAACAACTTCGAAAATTTCATTAAAAATAAAGAAAGAAATTACATAAGCAGATATATTTTATCGGTGACCTAGCAACATAAAAATTAAAAACAAGCAAGAACATAAAAAGATATGGTCATAATTGCGCGAGCAAAAAAATATTTCAGCAAAAGAAATGCGCGCCTAAATTATTCTCCTTCAATCCTCCTGACTAGGATCTTCTTCTTCATCCCCTTCTCTCTCGACAGGCTGGGGCAGAATCCAAGGGTTCAGTAGGTCATCACTGAATATGGGTAAAGCCGGATATGGCTTAGAAAAATGAGATTGCAAGGCCACCCTCAACGCGACATCCCTTCTTTTCACATAATTCCGAAAGGTCTGGAATTGCCTCTTGGCAAACTCCATCCTACTGGAATACATCTGTAATTGCTCCTGCATTTGATGGATGTCGCACACCAAACCGCCTTGGCGTGCTTCTTGTGCCCTTTGAAGCCTAGCCAGGTTCGACGTGTCGATTATTCCCTTGTCCATTAAAGTAACGTCATCCGCATTCATTGGAACCCCTGCCCTTTGGCATAACATTGTTATCGTGTTAGGGAAAAACAGCTTCCCTACCTTCTTTCGCCAGTAATAAAAAATCTCAGCAGAAATTATTTTGCCCACATCACTACTCGTCAAACGAAGAATAGAAATTCAAGAAGTACCCGGTCTCAAGACACCGTTGAATCGTGAGTCGTCGGCAGTAAACACAACTTGATGAAGCCCATCCATTTATTGGCTTCACTCTTCAAATAAGCAGCTTGAAATGTGTGTTTTTCTGTCTTCGACAGTCTCCACTGAGCCCCCTCGATGCCAACCTCTCGGACAATCGCATTTAACTGATCATTTGACAATGCCACCACCATCTCGTTGAAGCCTACGTGCGGAAAGTCCTGGAGATTGAATAAAGAATTAATAGCTCTTGGGCTCCAGTCAACGGGCACTCCTCGGACGATAGCCTGAAATCCCTCTTGATAGTCAATATTTGCATAAAACACTCGAACAATGTTGGAATTGACCGACTCCGGCTTTGCACATAACTGACTCCAGCCATGGTTCGCTATTCTAGTCCTCAAGAATCGTGGCAAATCATCACCAAATCCTCGTTCAAACAAAAAGTCTCTTCTTAGCATCTCGACATACTTTGCTCGGGGAAGATTGTTGATGAAGCGAATGTACGACAATCGTGGCTCCTCTGTTCACTATCTCCCAGTTCGGGTGTTGCTTCAGCAATACCTTTGCCCTTGTCTTCCTTTGTTTGGACAAAATTTCTTCCTCTGCTTTTTTCTCTGCTTCCTTTCTTGCTTTGTCTTCGGCCTCATTTTTTCTCCTGTTCTTCTCTCTCTGCATTCTCTTTCTGAAAATCAGTTGTTGGCGACGACGGATTATCAGTCCGAACCACCTTGACGCGACCGACTTTCTACTTCCGACGGCGACGACGAGGTACCTCTGCCATAATCACCTGAACTTGAGCCTTTTCCACTTGCACCTCCTACTCGTTTCCTTTTTCCTGCACTTCCTCTGTCTGTTCTTCTTACGCATCCTCTGCCTGTTTTTCTTGAACTTCTTGCGCATCTTCGACTATCGGTTCATTTTGTTCTTCAGGTTTATTCGGATTGTCTTCCTTGACTACCTCGGTAGCAATATCCTCCACTACCTTCTTTATGACCTCTTGAACTTTAGCTCTCTGTTGTCTTCTCCTTCTTTTAGCTTCCTTTTCCTCCGGTGTTTTCTTTTTCTTTGATTTCGTCTTCGGTGCTTCTGGTGTAACCGGCACCTCTTCTTCCTCATTGTCTCTTTCCTTTCTTCCTCTCGTTTTCGCCATTGGAGACTCAGAGGTTTTTACAGAAACAACTGTAGCAAAAGGAAAAATAAAAATGGCAAAGGATGAAGGCGAGAAGATGAAGTGAAAGAAACTTACCGAAGGCTTTGAAAAAATAGGGCTTCAGCAAAATAAAATCTCAACCGAAAGATTTCTCCTCATTAATTGAAATTACCGTTTTAAATTGCATGCAATCAGTAGAATTAAACCATTAAACGGTAAAATCTGAAGTTTAAATGGCCCATGGTAAATGATGATGTGATGTCCAACAGCTAAACCCTCGAATTTCCCCTGCGCGACACGTGGAAGCATCAGTCCCTTCCTTCAATTTACCTGCCCACGGAAAAATTCAAAATCAAACGGTAAAAATAATTAATCCACAACGAAACCCTTCCTATTCGGACGAAATATTTGATTCAGCCTTAAAATTGCCGCAATAACCTTCTGAACAAAAATTATCTTTTAGAAGAATCTTGGATACGGAATGATTCAAATAAAAACCAAATCAAATCAGGAAATTTTAAATTAACCGCTTAAATGAAATCTTTTTTTTATTATTTTCATTTGAAGCCAAATAAATCATGAAAATCTTTATTAACATCTATCCTCGACAGACATTTAAATAACTGAAAATAAAAACTGAAATAAAATCGAACCAAACTAATCTGACTAAAAAGATACTACTCTTGCAATAATAAAAATACCCAGAAAAATAATATCTACGGAACAAAGAATAACAACAAATTAAAATCTAAAAAAAACCAAATCTAATTCAAAATAATTCTCATTAAAACCAAACAAAATCAGCGAAAAAAATAAAATTGTAATAAACATTGGGAGCTGAAAATATTGCTCTGTGAAATGCTCCCGCAAAACTCATGCTCTCTCATTCATCAACCAACTTTATGGACGAATATTTCGACTTGAACTCCTCTCCCCAATAATGTTTCACATGCTGTCCATTAACTTTGAACACTCTCCCATCTTTTTCATCCTGCAAAGTAATTGCTCCATGGGGGAAGACTTCAATTACCAAAAACGGACCTGACCATTTGGATTTAAGTTTCAAAGGAAACAATTTTAATCTAGAGTTATAAAGCAAAACTCTCTGACCTTTGACAAACTCTTTAGGTTTAATTCTCTTGTCATGCCATAGCTTAATCTTCTCGTTATACATTTTCGCATTTTCATAAGAAAATTGGCGAAATTCTTCTAATTCATTTAGCTACATCATTCTTAATGCTCCTGCACGACTCAGATCAAAATTTAATTTTTTCAAAGCCCAAAACGTTTAATGCTCGAGCTCTAATAGTAAATGACAAGTTTTCCCATATACTAACCTATAGGGGGACATACCTAGAGGAGTCTTATAGGGCGTCCTATAGGCCCAAATAGCCTCATCCAACCTAAATGATCAATCCTTCCTAGATGGATGGACTACTTTCTCTAGAATAGTTTTGATTTCCCTATTGCTTATCTCAGCTTGACCATTCGCCTGTGGGTGATACGGGGTAGCTATCCTATGCTTGATTCCATACTTAGCTAAAAGCTTAGTTAAAACATTATTAACAAAATGTGTACCCTCATCACTAACTAAAGCTCTAGGTGTCCCAAACCATGCAAAAATGTGCGATTGAAGAAACCTTGATACTCTCTTGGCATCATTCTGATGGCATGAAATGGCCTCCACCCACTTGGACACATAATCAACTGCCAATAAGATAAAAACATTACCATTAGAAGGGGGACATTGCCCCATAAAATCAGTACCCCACACATCGAATAATTCCACATCAAAATGTAAGTAAGAGGCATTTCATCTCTAGGCCCTAAATTTCCCCTCCTCTGGCAAGCATCACATTGCTTGTAGAACCAATGGGCAACCTTAAACAAGGAACGCCAGAAGAATCCACAATGCAAAATCCTCATAGTTGTTCTCTGACCGCTGAAATGACCTCCATATGGCGAAGAGTGACATTGCTCCAGGATTTCCTTTGCTTCATCACCTGAAACACACCTACGAATAATACCATCAGAGCATTACTTATACATAAACGGCTCATCCCAATAGAAAAATTGTGCATCATGCTTAAAAAATTTCTTCTGCCTCCAATCCATATCAATAGAAGTGACTCCCTTTACCAAGAAGTTTTCAATATCAGCATACCAAGGGATATCCTTGACTACTTTTACCTCAACAACAAAAAGCTGTTCATCCGGAAAAGAGCCTGAGATGGCAGATTGCTTCGGGAAAGATGATGTTGGATCAAGATGAGATAAATGGTCTGCAATGACATTCTCCGATCTCTTCTTATTCTTTATCTCCAAGTCGAATTCCTGCAAAAGTAAAACCCAGCGAATCAATCTAGGCTTTGCATCTCTCTTAGACGTTAAGTACCTTATTGCTACATGATCTGTAAAAACCACGACCTTGGATCCAACCAAGTATGGGCGGAATTTCTCACAAGCAAACACAACAGCTAACAACTCCTTTTCAGTAGTTGTGTAGTTGATTTGTGCCTCATTAAAAACCCTTCTTGCATAATATATAGGATGGATAAATTTGCCCTGTTTTTGCCCCAGCATGGCACCTACTGCAACATCACTCGCATCACACATTACCTCAAATGGTAAACTCCAATTAGGTGCACACAGAATAGGTGCTGAGATCAAAGCAGCCTTTAAAGTTTCAAAAGTCTTCCTACAATCTGCATTAAAGTGAAAAACATGATCAGTGCAAAATAAGTTACAAAGAGGTTTACTAATTTTTGAAAAATCCTTTATGAACCTTCTATAAAATCCAGCATGACCTAAAAAACTCTGAATCCCTTTCACTGAACTGGGTGGTTCTAGTCTTTCAATAACCTCTATTTTTGCTCGATCAACTTCTAGACCATTCTTTGAAATTTTATGACCTAACATTATGCCCTCCTTCACCATGAAGTGGCATTTCTCCCAATTAATAACTAGATGGGTATCCTCACATCTCTTTAACACATTTCCTAAATTATCAAACAAACTTTGAAAAGGCCCTCCAAAAACTGAAAAAATCATCCATAAATACCTCAACAGTGGACTCAATCATGTTAGAAAAAATTGCTAACATACACCTCTGAAATGTTGCTGGAGCATTGCAAAGGTCAAAAGGCATTCACCTAAAAGCAAACGTCCCATAAGGGCAAGTGAAAGTGGACTTTTCCTGATCCTCGGGAGCAATGGTAATCTGGTTATACCCAGAATAACCATCTAAGAAATAGTAGTAGGCCTGACCAACCAATCTGTCCAACACTTGGTCAATAAATGGTAGAGGGAAATGGTCCTTACGGGTGGCTTTATTGAGCCTCCTGTAATCCTTGCAAACCCTCCAGACAGTTACTCTCCTTGTTGGAATCAATTCATTATCTTTATTAGTTACCATTGTGACACCTTCTTTCTTAGGAACACATTGGAAAGGGCTTACCCAATTGCTATTTGTAATTGGATAAATATTACCAGCATCCAACCATTTAATCACCTCCTTTTTAACAACCTCTTTCATTGTAGGGTTAAGCCTTCTCTGTTGCTCAATACTCCTAAAGGATCCCTCCTCTAGAGTAATTTTATGCATACAGAAAGACGGGCTAATTCCCTGAATGTCAGCCAATGTCCAACCTATTGCCTTGCGATATTGCTGCAGCAACTTTATTAAGGTCTCTTCATGCTCTGGCATTAAATCTGATGAAAGAGCAATCTTCCACTTCGTCTGGATACTTCATGGCCTTAAACACATTAAATTTCACTTCCTCATTGTAAACCTCATTGTTAATTCCCCTTTTTGAACATCTTTATCTGCATCATAATCTAAGATAATGAAATCAACAAGAAATATGAATTTATTTACCTTCACTAAGACATCCTCAATTTTACCCTTCGGGTATGTGATAGACCTATCAGCTAATTGGAGTGTGACTGTGGTAGGCCTAGCTTCACCAATACCTAACTTTCGATAGACCGAAAGAGGCATAAGGTTAATGCTTGCACCCAAGTCACAAAGTGCTCTACCTAACTCTTTTCCATCTATTGACACAGGTATAGTAAATGATCACGGATCCTTAGCCTTGGTTGGTAGCCCATTCTTAAGAATAGCACTACACTCCTCATTAAGAAATACAGTTTCAAACTCACCTAACCTCTTATTTTTAGTTAAAATATCCTTAAGAAATTTAGCATAATTAGGCATTTGCTCTATAGCTTCTACTAAAGGGATATTTATATGCAATTGCTTAAGAATCTCTAAGAACTTCTTAAACTGACCGTCCTGATTCTTAGGCCTCTGTCTTTGTGGAAAAGGTAGAGGTGGTACATAAGGTGGGGGCGACACATAAGGTGGTTCCACATCTGGAACAGAACCAGATGCTCCAACATTATTATTGTTGTCTTCAGCACTTTGACTAGACTCCAACTCCTTTTCAACAACATCATTTCTATCACGATTTTTTTCTACATCCTGGGGTTTACTAGGCTCTTTTCTTTCTTCTAGTGGCTTACCACTCCCCAGAGTCACTGCCTGTACCTGCTCTTTACCTTCCCTTCTAGGGTGTTCAGTATCTGAAGGAAGTTTCCCTTGAGGCCTTGCCTTTGGCTCATTAGCTAGCTTACCCATTTGCAATTTGAAGGCTCTCATTGAAGCTTGATTACTTTGAATTCTTTCATCATTGCCTCAAGAGAACTCTCTGAGTTTTGCTGGGGCAAAGCCTACTTATTTTGCTCGAGCAATACATGCGCTTTAGCAAATCCCGATTGGTTCACCTTTTGCTGTGCTTGCATGTTACCTCCTTGTCCTCCCCACGCGAAGTTGGGGTGGTTGCGCCAACCTGGATTATAAAAGTTAGAATAAGGGTTATTCCTCTGATTACCTACAAAAAACACAGAAGCTGGTTTGCTGGGGCAAAACTAGTAGTTGTGCTCTTCACCACAATAGACACATGCTTCCTCTGCAACTTGGTCCACCACTGCAGCAGGCTCCACAGTTGGCAGCTGCTGATGACTGACCACTGTCACATTTTTAAGAGCGTTAGCTAACATTGGAACTGACCCACGGTTTGCAACATCTGAAACATTACCGGTTTCATTTCGAAATTTGTTGCCACAATTTAAGGACGTGCAATTCCTGGATTTAACTCATCAAACATTGGAAAAGCATACGCTCAAAGGGCTCTGGCCCTATCATTTGCTACCAAGATAGGATTCTCATCCTGATTATTTTGCTGTTCATTTTGCTCCAGCGACAGATTTTGCTGCAGCGCACGATTCTACTTGGGGTTCACTAGAACTTCTGGAACTTCCGGGAGACGCGACACGTTATCCATTGGATTTTGATTTTGACACTGCTCTCTCCTTCTTCTTCTGAATGTCCTCTCAATTTCTGGATCAAGCTCGAACCTTACCCCAGACAGATCACTCATGCACCAAACTCACACCTGCAAAAACAAAAGAAACAATCAAAAAGTTATAGCACCAAACCACTAAAATACATACACAAAACAGATCAGATAAAAACATATTCAGTATCGTCGGCAACGGCGCCAAAAACTTGTTGGGCTCCTAGAGTAGGTGAAAGTATAGCAAAAATAAACTCTAGGACATAGTGCAAGCATACACAAGTCGCATCAAGTAATAAGTATTTATCGAATCCGCGGGCCTGAACAACTTTCACTCTATCAATTTTATGTATCTCTCTAGTGGTTTCAAAAGTGGTTAAAATGATTGGTTTTGATAAAATGCTGAAGCAAAAGACTTGACAGAACAGAAAGCAAACAAATTAGAAACAGACGTTGGTCAGGATTCAGTAATTGTTTTAAAAGATGCTATAGCAATATTATTGATCAGGAAAAACTCTTGCAGTCTTATTAGCAGGATCCTCCCGGAACTCTGAATTTTTTAGAATGTGTTTCAACTCCAATGATGCACTACCGATCAAGCACTAGGCAACTGGCTATCCCTAGTTCAGTCACTGGCGTTCACCAATACACAATGATCTAGTGTGATTAAATGCCACACAGTTCCCAAATCATCCCTGAAACTAGGAAGTGTTATTCATACCGGTTGGCCAAGCGGACACAAAATGTAAATAAGCACAACAAATAGTCAAGCTGCATCAAATCAATCATATATTGCACAGAGAATTAAGCATGGCAATTACATACTCCTAACCAACACCTAAAAGGATTTAGTTCAGAGAATTCATGATAACACACACTACAATCTGAGTATGTGCATCCATAATTACAAAATAATACAAGAAAATACTAATTCCCTTGATCAGCTTCGTAATTAATGGTCTTCTTGTAGTCTCCAGTCTCTCTCCTCTATTTGGCTCCCAAAATGGAATTGAGAAATGATCTCTTCCCCAAAAGTGGAATGAATTTGACTTCTACGGCTCTTCCCTTTTATAGAATGAAGACAAGCTTGAATTAGGTTGACCTAGACTCGTGGATGGCTCTCCTTGCTCCTTAAATCCGAGAATAGCTTAACTAACTTCAGTTCATTAAATTGCCCAACGAGCTGTGACGTGGGAGTTTTGCTCCTTACTTTGCTAGAGCACAAATTTTGCTCCCTCGAGTCACTCAGCAACATAGTCTGCAAAAAATAACTTCCAAAGCATCCATTCATCCAAATGGGTTAGAACATGCAATATTCATCTAAAAGCAACCCTATTTAGCACAAAAGACACACAAATCATTATAAAACTAAGGCCTAAATAACTCCCTTTTGGAGAGTTATCAACCGCGATATCCTCTGTCATAGGACATCAATTCTTTTTGCAATGATTTCTTTGCCCATTTGACCCTGTGATCGAGAAGACTTTTTTACAGTGTTGTAAGGAGCAAAGAAGGAAGTTAAAGGAACTATGAGAAGTCCAACAGCAGGAAACCCCATAAGAAATTTTTTCGCAGGAAATTGTGATGGAGCCACCTACTAGAGACCCTCTCGGTGCGGAGCAAAGAGGAGCACAACCAAAAATGTGCAACAGCAATATGTGGTAGCAAATAATCCAATACTTATTGCAGGTGAAAGGAATAAAGCCATTAGGGATTATGCAGCCGAAACTTTTTACAATCTCAGTACAAGAATTGATGAGCCAGTCATTGATGCCAATCACATTGAGCTCAGGCCAATCATGTTCCAATTGCTTTAGAGGATGGACCAATTTTCAGGACTTCCTAGAGAATATCCTCACAAACACATGAAGCAATTCTCAATAATATGCAACTCGTTCAAGCTCAATGGAGTATCCAATGAAACTTTGCGTTTGAAACCTTTTCCATTTTCTTTACAGGGTATGCAGAAGTATGATTAGATTCTTTTCCTATGGATGATCTTGCAGAAAATTTTCTCTTGAAATATTTTCCACCCATAAGGAATGCACAAATCCGAGGCGAAATTATCACTTTTAAACAAGGACCACAAGAAGGGGTATGTACAAATGAAAGGCCCTAGCGCAGCGGAAGCGTATTGAGAGGATCTTACATGGTATATTAATCTATATTGAAATACTGATACGAAAGGCAAAAATACTACCTTAGTCATACATTAAAGCCGCTGTAAATCGGTTTAAACATGCTGAAAAACAGAAAAATAAAACTATTTTATTTCATGTTTTCCAAAGAGAAAAGATAAAACCGTTGCAAACCTTCGTTGTAGACTTGAACGATTTTCACCAACTCCGCTCTTGTGTTGAAAAATGCAGTAGCCCCTTAAGAGTCTTCATTGGAATTTTCTTCTCCAAAAACACAACCACTAAGGTTACGCTAGTATAACTCTAAGTCTAAGAGACAATGGACTAATGGGAGTCTTTCTCTGAGAGGGAGATTTGAGAGAATACAAGAGTCGGCCTTTTAGTCTTGTATTGTAAATATTAGTGTGTCTGAAACCCTTTGTCTAGTGTTATATTTATAGGAGAAAGGCCATGAATATAATATTCACCAATAATTAATTATCTCCTGAATTGATTAATCATTTCCATGAATGATTAATCATTTATGATACGCAAATTACTAACCGAAAGTGTACGGGCCCAAGTTATTATATAGTGATAAAAAATCGAATGTCGTCCTCTGGATTGGTTTTCTAGTTCACCTAATTACTAAAGGTATATTCGCCCAATTTTATTTAGAGAAATAATCGAGAAAGATGGAAATTATTTAAAAGACTACTCAAAGCAATAAAAAGGGTGGAAACTTAGTGGAGAAAAAACCTTAGGGAATTGATTTCACCTATTGGATGCATGAATTAATTCACTGATTAAATATGAACGAACAATAACGATTTCATAAACCAAGGATTATTGAATATTAAAAGCCTCTCCCGAGTACAATTAATTCTTTATTCAAATTCAAAAATTGATATCCCTGTCTAATTTCTATAACAAGCATAAGCATTAAAGATCAATCCGTATAACGGTTTCTCAAGCACTCATAAATCTCCCGATTATAGAACCACCTAAGTCATGCAATTGATAATCTAATCTAAACTACCCTCTTCCGAGCAATTAGTTCAGATAAAACAACATACAATCTGTGATCAAGAGATTATAAGCATTAAGCATTCAAATTGCATAAATAAAAGGCGTTATGAACGGTCCTAAAAATCTCTAAATTAATCCATACAGTCTAATGGCTACATCAAGCCCTATGAAACGAAAATTAGCTACTCATAGTCTCAAAATCACAAACAAAATCTGTCCAAAACATCAAAATAACAGTACAAGAAACAACGGGAGAAAGAATAAACTCGCTAGCCGTGGTTGCCGCACGTTCCCGTCACGATTTCCACGATCTAAGCTCAGAAATTAAGCTCACTTCAATCTCCTCTGTGTTTTGTCCAGTTTATGCTCTCGAAAGTCGTTTTTTTTCTCCCAAGAAGCTCCCCAAAATCTGGTGCGTCGTTAAGAATTTATAATGCTCATTCTGGCGCGACAATGTCGCGACGCTGTCGCATTGCATGCCCTAACAAACTTGGAGGTGTCACAGCGTCGAGACGCTGGCTCAAATTCGCGCATTCTGACTTATGGGGCAGCGTTGAGACGCTATCTATGGGGCGTCTCAACGCTGCTCTTTTGAATGGGGGCCTTGAACCTTGTCTTCTTTTGCTCATTTATTCAATTGATTTAATTCTTTTGCTCCCAAATCACCGATATTCATCAAAAACCTCAAATTCCATCCAAAAGCTTGATTCCTACAAAATTAAACCAAATACACATAAAATTGGCCAAATAATCCTCAAGACTAACACTAAATTAATATAAAATATAGCTCAAATAATTGAGCTATCAAATACCCCCAAAACTTAAGCATTTGCTAGTCCCGATCAAAGTAAGAATCGAAATAATATGTCAATAAAAAACAATTGAGGGAATTGCTGCTAATGACTCTTGCCTTAGGAATTTCAAATCACAGATAATTCACATTGAAACAATAATGATCAAACATATTCATCAATATAGACCTCGTTTATTTTATTCCTCTCTTACGTGTGTGTGTGACTAGTCCTCCCTATCTTAATCTTTTAAGCCCGGAACAGTTTTATGCAACCCTTTGGTCATTTTCCCCTACTCTGTTCCTAAGTTCCAATTATCAAGCCTCTCCACACACAAGATGGTAATATGCATCTAGGGTGCCTAGATGGGGTACACAACCCCCAAACTTTGAGCATTTTCCATTTAAACAATCATCATTAATGCTGGCTACTAGCTTTCACACACCTATTGCAAGGACCCATAACCTGAGTTTTACTCTTGGTTGGCCTAACTGATCAAAATAGAGGTAGCTCTTTTTGACATTAACTCAATTTCAAGTATCAGCTCCTCATTTTTTTTTCTCATTCACTTTTTCATTTTTTATAACATGCAAATTATGGCATAATTTTCTCCTAAGTGTAGCATTACTAACTATGATGCAAATTAACCATCAAACTAGTCCCTAAAACCTTTCGAGGTGACAACAAGACCTAAATCACATAACCCTATTCTAAGCTTGCAAAACTAAAGACAGGAGACTACGTGCTCAAGTGGTGCAAGAGATTCACAAAATAAATTCCGACTACCTTGAATCTTGTCTTTCATTATCATTGAACAGAAGTAACTCACCTGCTTTCTGAAATTGGGTATCCTCTTACGCTGTCATAATCATAACAACAACCCTCACAGAAAAACAACTCAGACAAATATAATATTCAGCCCAGATCTCAATGAAACTCAGATAATCCAAACTGATATAACAAGATAATCATATCGATAAACAAGATACAACTCAAATATGGTAAAAAAAATATAACAATTAATTACAGACCAAAAAAAAATACTCCACCCCCAAACTTAAAAATTACATTGTCCTCAATGTGACAAATAAAGATATACAAACAAAAACGAGAACAAATACAGTGAAAATAAGAATGAGGGGGAAAGAAACAACTGTGCTAATAAGAGGGCAGCAGGGCATCACTCGTCCTCGTCCTCGGGTGACTCGTACAACAACGGTGGTGGTGATAGAGGCTGTCCAGTGTGGGCTGCGATCTGATACTGAATGGAATAATGCTGCAACCGCATACTGTACAAAAAGTGGCGCCGCTCTCGACGTTGCTCGCACTTGAAATCCAGGAGAAATCGCTGATGATGGAGGCGGGACCTCCTGTTCATACTGCTCGGACTGCGCTGGATTCTCTTGCAGCTCAGAAATGGGTAGAGCGGGCTATGCACCCTGTGGTCCAGGCCCTCGGTATCTGCTGATGAAATTCTTGTCAATAATCACCCCGGGGTGGACCAACTCCTCCCGAGAGTCCCACACGACACTAACAGCTGGACAAAGGGCAGTGATTAATGAAGGATACCCGAGCCCTACTGTCGTGCTACGCCGGCGAATGTGGCGCATGGAGTGATAGATGACCTGACCAACATTCACGGAGCGGCCTGTGGCGATGGCAAACAAAAGGATGGCGCGACTCTTTGTAACATCGCTATGGTGCGCCACAGGCATGAACTTGCGACATAGAAAAGTGTGCCATGCCCTGTAGTCTACAAATAGGTCGATGGTCCTAGAACGCACTACCTCGTTCCCATTAAGAACCCACTATGCGCCTGGCCTACATAATGTCTGGATGACCTGATTGACATCTAAATGGTCACTAATGTACGTGTTGTAGCCATCACTATCGAAGTTGGGTAAGTCATAAAAGTTGTTTTTGGTTTGGGAGTCAAAAGGGACATAGTGCCCACGAACGTACGAAGAAGAGGGTCCCTCTACCATATTTGCATAGAACTCCCTAACCACTGCTGCTACCCCACCCTCTGGATGGCGAACAAAGCTACCCCAACCCCGCTAAATAATGTTATGTACTAAATTGGGCTGAACCTCAGGGTCAGGGCGTAGGCCTCTTTGAGGGATAATATTCCTATGATCTATATAGGTTTCAAAGAGTCGTTCTGCGTCGCTATGAATATACCTATGATGATCAAAAGGAGTGGAGAAAGAGGAAGAGGCAAAGTTTCGACGAGATATTTTGTGCATGGTGACTAAGGGATGGGAACTAGAGTAAGGTATAAGGAACAACGTTAAACAACCCAACAATACAAAAAAACAGTCACCAAACTTCAATTAAAGCTCGTCCGCCACAGAAAAAGTAATCCAACAACCAAACTACATCAGGATGTAAATCCGTCCGCCTCAAATACAAATATTCACAATCAAAATCTGCAACAACAGTCCAGAATAATCCGACTAATCAGCCCCACTAACTCCAATCAGAGCACAAGAGCTAACTACAATCAAGAGAATGATGTACAGCCAAAGCCGAACAAAAAGTACTCTCCATTGCACCAAAAACAGCAGCAAGGTAGTGAAAAATTTACCAAACAACTCTAACAACCGGAACCAAATGCTCCAAATCCAAAAATAAAGCAACAACTATGGCAACCAACAAAATATACTCAAGGCGGCACTATGGAAACCCACAAATCAGCAGCTTAACATCCAATCTAAGCAAAAAAATCTCCTAATCGAGAAGAATAAAGCCCAAAAGGTAGAGATAATATCGTAGCTTGCCTACCCATGGCAAAGACGGTTGATTCACGATAAAAAACAAGCAGAAACCACCGGAAAACTGACCAAAATGCTCCAAAACTCGCCCAACTCGCTGAAACCTTGCTGAACACCCGAGTGCTTCAAACCCACGATGAAAGTTGGCACGAAACTGCAAAAGAGAGCGAATAATACCGAGATGGAGCAACCCACGGACAAAAGAAGTTGAAATCGCTGAAAAATCCATCGAAAATAGCGACACACACTGCGAGAATGCTCAGAAATCGCTGAAAATTCAACCAAACCCACTGCCAACCGGTGCTAAACACCAAGATTGGGGAAGAAGAATAAGCAATCTGAGAGATTAGGCCTAAAATTGAAAGAAAATCGCTGAAGATTGAAGTAAAAATTCAGGGGATGAAGGGAGAATGGTTGTGGCGGCTAAGGCTCAAAGAAAAACATCAAACCCTCTGTTTTTCGCAAATTTGGAATTTAGGCCCATAATCGCGACAGCGTCGCGACGCTTAGGGCCACAGCATCGCAATGTTGTTGCTCGACTGGCCCAAATCATGCACGTTTTCTTTTTTTTCTTTTTACTTCTTCTTTTCTTTTCTTTACTTCTCTTCAAATAAATCATCTCCTACAAAACAAGAAAGAGAGCGTAAAAAAAAAATAGAAAAGAAAGAAGTTAAATCAACTGAGGAAAATAATAAAAAATTAAAAACAATTGGGTTGTCTCCCAAAAGCGCTTGTTTAACGTCTTTAGCTCGACGTGTTTACCGTGCATGCGTCAAGGAGGTTTACTGTCACGGGATTCACCAGAGGTGCTCTTGCTTGCACCTTTTCTGTAACCAACCATTGGTGTGAAATTTTCCTACCGCAAGCGCACGGGTCAAGTAATAGTAAAGTGATTATGAAATCGAGTGTCGTACCCTTGATTGAATTTTTAATCAATTCTAATTACCGAAAATAGTATTGTCCAATTTTATTTAGTGAACCAAACGAAGTGAGAATGAATGAAAAATCTAACAAAAAACAATAAAAAAGTGTGACAAACAATTGATGACAACGGTCTTAGGGAATTGATTTCACCAATTGGGATTATGGATTAATTCATGGATTAATGACATGTTATTGCTCATAAATCTTGGAATACTAAAAACACACATATCTCTCCCGAGCATACATGATTCTCCCACATGTAATGAACCCGATATCCCTATCTAAATTCATTAAACATGCAAGGCATTAAGGCTATCATTTTTAACGATTTCTAGAATTAACTATTATCTCCCGATTTCTAGCCAAATCCTAGTTATGTGTAATGAGTTCTAAGTTAAATCCTCTCTCCCGAGTTAGATTTAATCACAATCAACATTCAATTCATGGCCGGTAAATTGAAAGCATTAAACATACATTATGCACAAATGAATCAATAAAAACAATCAATAAATTCAATCCAAAAAGTGCCCAACAGTTACATCAATCCCTAAGAACTAAACTTAGTTACACATGATCTGCGTTACGATATAAACTAAGTCTAGATAAGCCATAAAAACTATTAAAAAAAAGGGAAAAGATAAGTAAATGCTAAGTAGGTCTGTCACGATTTCCACGAACAAAGCCTTGAAATCCACTTTTCTCCCGTTGCTTCAGCCTTCACAGCAGCATTTTCTCTCTGTTTTACGGCTCCAAAGTCACCAAAAAGAGTCCCCTCAAAAGACCTAATCGCATTCTTTAAATAAGGCAAAAAATCGGCACAGCGTCGCGACGCTACCGCGATATCGCAGATTCTGGATTGGAACTTCACTCAGCGTCGAGACGCTAGGGTCATAGCGTCCCTAGCGTCTCGACACTTTAACCTGTTGCCGCCCAATCAGAAATGGAAATTGCAGCATCGAGACGCCTTCAACTAAGGGTCTCGACACTGGTCCTCGGCAAGGTCAGTCCACAGTGCTTCCAACTTCGATTCTTTTCGATCCTTTAGCCTCTTTTTCTGTCCCGAACATACGATTAGCTCTAATTTCCCGATTTTATCTCCAAAACATAATTCCTACAAATAGACACATAAATGCATAATTTTGGCCAATAAATTATAAAAGACTAGCTAAATTAATTAGGGAAAAATAGCTAGTTATGCTCGCTATCAACCATCATTACTTCAACATGATCCTTAGAAGCTCCAACTGCTTTGAAAACTTCTTTTTCGTGTAAGACTCACACAGTCAGCTGCCTACGCTCTATGTCAATGATAACTCGTCCAGTTGCGAGGAATGGTCTTCCTAAAATGACAGGCACTGAAGGGTTTTCCTTAACATCCATCACAAAGAAGTCAACAGGCAGAAAAAAGTTTTCTACTTGGATTAAAACATTCTCTACTACTCCATAGGGCTTAACTACAGATTGGTCATCTAACTGGAGTTTCACAACAGTAGGTTTAATTTCTCCTATGTTCAACTTTTTACATAAGAATAAAGGAATTATGTTAATACTAGCACCTAAGTCACATAAAACACGAAAGGAATGAGTACCAAAGTTGCAGGGAAAAGAAAAACTCCCTGGATCAGCAAGTTTGTCAGGTACACTATTTTGAAGTCGGGCACTGCATGTAGAAGTGAGGAATACTGTCTCCACTTTCTTTTCCTTCTTTTTCCTTGAAAGTCATTCCTTCATGAAGTTTACATATCTGGGCATCTACTCTAAAGCCTCTACAAAAGGTAAATTAATAATTAAACTCGTAAAGATGTCAATAAACTTCTTAAATTGAGTTGAGTAATTCTTTTTCTTCTTTTTCGTAGGCTTTGGAACCAAAACAGTAGGGGAGGGTATAAGGGGGTCAGAATTAAGCTTTTCACCTTTGTTTGAGGATGAACCTTCTTTAGCGTATCCCTTAGTAACTTCAGGTTCATGAATATTCTGTGCCTCAGCTACTTGAACTTCCTCCACATGGTGCACGGTGATGGCCTTACAGTACTCCATTTTGGTTTTCTCTTACTCCGCTAGGTCTTTACCTATCTGCAAAGTGTTTACAACATTCACCAACTGTCCCAACTGAGTTTCTATGTTTTGAATTGCTGCACTGTGGCCTGTCACAGTGGTATTTATTGCTATCACTGCTTCCTCCAGCTTGTTGGTTCTGTTGCTGGACTCTGCAATAAAAGCTCCAACCATATCTTCAAGATAAGGTTTATTTTTCAGCCTTTTGAGATGTAAATCCATAAAGGTTCAAGATATTCTTATTGTTAACATACGAGAAATTTTCATGATTTCTAACATTAGGGTGGTAATGTGTGGGTGTAGAATTATGGTCTCCTCCTGTGACTGTTCTGTAGTGGTCTCCTCCTGTGACTGAGATGCAAGAGCATTGTGCACCCCCTATACCTGAAAATTCAAAGAAAGCATTAGCAAGGGAAGTCATATGGGCTTGAAGAGCATTTACATTATCAATCTCATAGATCCCAGCTACAATTTTCTTAGGTGTAGACCGCTCAGTTGGCCACTGGTAGCTGTTTGTGGCCATATCCTCCAATAGTGTACGTGCGTTCTCTACGGTCTTGGACAACAGAGTCCCACCTGCAGCTGCATCAACAATGATTTTAGTATTTGGATTTAAGCCATTGTAAAACAACTGCATTTGCAGCCAATTAGGGTATCTATGTTGAGGGCACTTCCTCAGTAACTCCTTATAGCGTTCCCAGGCCTCGAAGAGTTGTTCATCGCCTAGATGCTGTAATGTCCCAATCTCAGTCGTCAGCTTGACTGTCTTTGCAGGAGGGAAATATTTGGCAAGGAAAGCCTGAACCAACGCGTCCCACGTAGTGTTACTCCCAAGTGGAAGTGATTGGAGCCAATCCCTAGCTTTGTCTTGCAAAGAAAAGGGAAACAATCGTAAGCGTATGACATCTTCAGTAACACCATTTAACTTTACAGTTCCACAAATATCAAGAAAAGATTTCAGGTGAGAGTTAGGGTCTTCAGAGGGGAATCCTCTGAATGCACTATCTCTAGTCATCTGGATGAGGCTAGTTTTGAGCTCTAAATTATTTGCATTAATTGGTGCGTAGACTATTCCAGATTGTTGTTCAGGAAAAGTATGGTGGAAATAGTCCCGTATCGGTTTCGGCTGCTCCTGTGGATTTGGTTTGGCCATTGCTGCAAGTCTTTCCATTTTCTCCTTTCTATTCTTTTTGCAAGTCTTTTCAATTTCAAAATCAAAAGGAACTAACAGAGTGTCCTTATCCTTTCGCATACAAAATCACAACCTAAAAGAAATAAAAAACAAAACTGAAAATAAAACAAAAACAACAAAAATAAAGAGCAAAAGGAAAAATAAGAAAAACACAATAAAATACACTCTAAAGTAAGATCAAGCAAATTCTCCAAAATATTAAGTGAAACTAAATAATGGCCAATCCCCGAAAACGGTGCCAAAATCATGATACGCAAATTGCTAATCGCAAGTGTACGGACCCAAGTTATAATATAGTGATAAAAAATCGAATGCCGCCCTTTGGATTGGTTTTCTAGTTCACCTAATTAATAAAGGTATATTCGCCCAATTTCATTTAGAGAAAATAATCGAGAAAGATGCAAGTTATTTAAAAAACTACTCAAAGCAATAAAAAGGGTGGAAACTTAATGGAGAAAAACCTTAGGGAGTTGATTTCACCTATTAGATGCATGAATTAATTCAGTGATTAAATATGAACGAACACGTAACGATTTCATAAACCAAGGATTATTGATTATTCAAAGCCTCTCCCGAGTAGAATTAATTCTTTATACAAATACAGAAATTGATATCCCTATCTAATTTAAACAACAAGCATAAGCATTAAAGATCAATCCTTATAACGGTTTCTCAAGCAATCCTAAATCTCCCGATTATAGAACCACCTAAGTC
This sequence comes from Luffa aegyptiaca, assembly GCA_017139565.1. Classification (NCBI taxonomy): domain Eukaryota; kingdom Viridiplantae; phylum Streptophyta; class Magnoliopsida; order Cucurbitales; family Cucurbitaceae; genus Luffa; species Luffa aegyptiaca. The sequence continues at coordinate 36,502,404 of CM029407.1, read as the reverse complement.
ATGCAATTGATAATCTAATCTAAACTACCCTCTCCCGAGCAATTAGTTCAGATAAAACAACATACAATCTGTGATCAAGGATTATAAGCATTAAGCATTCAAATTGCATAAATAAAAGGCATTACGAACCATCCTAAAAATCCCTAAATTTATCCATACAGTCTAATGGCTACATCAATCCCCTAAGAAACGAAAATTAGCCACTCATAGTCTCAAAATCACAAACAAAATCTTTCCAAAACATCACAATAACAGCACAAAAAACAAAAGGAGAAAGAATAAACTCGCTAGTCGTGGTTGCCGCACGTTTCCGTCATGATTCCTGATAACTCTCCAAAAGGGAGTTATTTAGACCTCATTTCTAGATTGATTTGTGTGTCTTTTGTGCTAAATAGGATTGCTTTTAGATATATATTATATGTTCTAACCAATTTGGAAGAATAGATGCTTTGGAAGTTATTTTCTGCAGAATATATTGCTGAGCGACTTGAGGGAGCAAATTCTGTGCTGCAGCAAAGCTGGGAGCAAAACTGCCACGTCACAGCTCGTTAGCCAATTTAATGAACTGAATTCGGTTAAGCTATTCTCAGATTTAAGGAGCAAGGAGAGCCATCCACGTGTCTAGGTCAACCTAATTCAAGCCGTCCTATCACTATATAAAAGGAGATAGCCGCCCAAGTAAAATTCATTCCACATTTGGGGAAGGGATCATTTCTCATTTCCATTTTGGAAGCCGAATAGAGAAAGGGAGATTATGGACTTCAAGAAGACCATCAATTGCGAGCTGATCAAGGGAATTAATATTTTCTTGCATTATTTTGTAATTATGGATATGATTACTCAGATTGTAACGTGTGTTGCTATGCATTTTATGAACTAAGTAACCTTAGGCGTTGGTTAGGGAGCATGTAATTGTCGTGCTTAACTTCTATGCAATAAATATTGATTTGATGCATCTTGATTAATTGTTGTGCTCATTTCTATTTTATGCCCGCTTGGCCAGCCGGTATGAATACCTCTTCCTAGTTTCACGGACGATTTAGGGAGTGTGTGACATTTAATCACACTAGATCATTGTGTATTGGTGAACGCCAGTGACTGAGCTAGGGATAGCCAGTTGCCTAGTGCTTGATCGGTAGTGCTTCATTGGAGTTGAAACATATTCTAAAAAATCCAGTAATAAGACTGCGAGAGTTCTGCATGATCAATAATATTGATAGAACATCTTTTAAAACAATTACTAAATCCTGACAAGCGCCTGTTTCTAATCTGTCTGCTTATTTGTTTACTTTCTGTTCTGTCATTTCTTTTGCTTCAGCATTCTATAAAAAGCAATCATTTTAACCACTTTTGAAACCATTGAAAAACTAAGCAAAATAGATAAAGTGAAAGCTAATTCAGACATTGGATTCGATAAATATTTATTACATGTTGCGGACTGTGTATACTTGCACGGAGTTCTAGAGTCTTTTTATCTTATTTTTACTAACTCTAGGAACCCAACAAGTTTTTGGCGCCGTTGTCGGGGACTTGAATAAGTTTTTATTTGATCTGTTTTGTGTATTTGGTTTAGTGGTTTGGTGCTAGAACTTTTTGATTGTTTCTTTTGTTTTTGCAGGTGCGAGTTTGGTGCATGAGCGATCCGCCTGGGTAAGGTTCGAGCTTGACAAAGAGATCGAGAGGACATTCAGGAGAAGAAGGAAAGAGCAGCATCAAAATCAGAATCCAATGGATAATGTGCCGCGTCTCCCATATGTTCCAAAAGATCCAGTGAACCCCTAGTAGAATCGTTTGCTGCAGCATTCGAGCGTATGCTTTTCCAATGTTCGATGAGTTGAATGGACAGCAAAATAATCAGGCTGAGAATCCTATCTTGGTATCGAATGATAGGTCCAGAGCATATTGAGCGTATGCTTTTCCAATGTTTGATGAGTTGAATCCAGGAATTGCACGTCCTCAAATTGAGGCAGCAAATTTTGAAATGAAACCGTTAATGCTTCAGATGTTGCAAACCGTGGGTCAGTTCCATGGTTTGTCACCTGAAGACCCCCACATACATCTTAAGTATTTTCTAGGAGTTAGTGATTCGTTTGTTATTCAAGGAGTGTCTAGAGATGCCCTTAGATTAACTTTGTTCCTGTATTCTCTTAGAGATGGAGCAAAGGCCTGGTTAAATTCTTTTGCTCCAGGATCAATTAGGACATGGAATGAGTTAGTGGAAAAATTCCTTAGTAAATATTTTCCACCAACTAGGAATGCTAAATTGAGGAGTGAAATAGTAGGGTTTAGGCAACTTGAAGATGAAACTTTTAGTGAGGCTTGGGAGAGGTTCAAGGAGATCTTGCGAAAGTGTCCCCACCATGGTCTACCTCGTTGTATCCAAATGGAAACATTTTACAATAGGTTAAAAATGGCAACTCAAGGTATGGTCGATGCTTCAGCTGGAGGGGCCCTTTTGGCGAAAACTTTTAATGAAGCCTATGAAATTTTAGAAAGAATATCAACTAACAGTCGTCAATGGTCGGATGTTAGAGGCTCAAATAAAAAAGTTAAGAGTGTGTTAGAGGTTGATGGTGTGTCTATCATTAGGGTTGATATTTCAATGTTAGCTAACGCTCTTAAACATGTGACAATGGTTAGTCATAAGCAGCCGCCAGCTGTGGAGCCTGCTGCAGTGGTGAACCAAGTTGCAGAGGAAGCATGTGTCTATTGTGGTGAAGAGCATAACTACGAGTTTTGCCCCAGCAATCCAGCTTCTGTGTTTTTTGTAGGTAATTAGAGGAACAACCCTTTTTCTAACTTTTATAATCCAGGTTGGCGAAACCACCCCAACTTTGCATGGGGAGGACAAGGAAGTAATGTGCAAACACAGCAAAAGGTGAACCAATCAGGATTATGCTAAAGCGGAGGTATTGCCCCAACAAAATAAGCAGGCTTTGCCCGAGCAGAATTCGGAGAGTTCTCTTGAGGCAATGATGAAAGAATATATGGCTCGTACAGATGCCGCTATTCAAAGTAATCAAGCTTCAATGAGAGTCCTGGAATTACAAGTGGGCTAGCTAGCTAATGAGCTGAAGGCAAGGCCTCAAGGGAAACTTCCTTCAGATACTGAACACCCGAGAAGGGAAGGTAAGGAGCAGGTAAAGGCAATGACTCTTAGGAGTGGTAAGCCACTAGAGGAAAGAAAAGAGCCTAATAAAACCCAGGATGTAGAGAAAAGTAGTGATAAAAATGTTGTTGTTGAGAAAGAGTTGGAGTCCGGGCAGGGTGATGGAGGCAGCAATAATGATGTTGGAGCATCTGGTTCTGTTCCAGATATGGAACCACCTTATGTGTCACCCCCATCTTATCTACCACCTATACCTTTTCCACAAAGGCAAAGACCTAAGAATCAGGATGGTCAATTTAAGAAGTTTATAGAGATTCTTAAGTAATTGCATATAAATATCCCGTTAGTAGAAGTTATAGAGCAAATGCCTAATTATGCTAAATTTCTTAAGGATATTTTAACTAAAAAGAAGAGGTTAGGTGAGTTTGAAACTGTATCTCTTACTAAGGAATGTAGCGTTATTCTTAAGAATGGGCTACCAACCAAGGCTAAGGATCCAGGATCATTTACTATTCTTGTGTCAATAGGTGGAAAAGAGTTAGGTAGAGCACTTTGTGATTTAGGTGCAAGCATTAACCTTATGCCTCTTTCGGTCTATCGAAAGCTACGTATTGTTGAAGCTAGGCCTACCACAGTCACACTCCAACTAGTTGATAGGTCTATCACATATCCAGAGGGTAAAATTGAGGATGTCTTAGTGAAAGTAGATAAATTCATATTTCCTGCTGATTTTATTATCTTAGGACTATGAGGCAGATAAAGATGTCCCAATTATTCTTGGTTGTCTATTTTTGGCTACTGGTAGGGCATTGATAGATGTTCAAAAATGGGAATGAACAATAAGGGTTTACAATGAGGAAGTAAAATTTAATGTTTTCAAGGTCATGAAGTATCCAGACGAAATGGAAGATTGCTCTTTCATTAGGATTTTGGAGAACACAATTGTTGAGACAGCAGTTCAGACTTGAAGCCCTTGCCGGATCATCTAAAGTATGTGTATCTTGAGGAAGGTGAGACGGTGCCCATTATTGTTGCATCAGATTTAATGCCGGAGCATGAGGATGCCTTAATAAAGTTGCTGCAGCAATATCGCAAGGTAATCGGTTGGACATTGGCTGACATTCAGGGAATTAGCCCATCTTTTTGTATGCATAAAATCACTCTAGAGGAGGGATCTTTTAGGAGTATTAAGCAGCAAAGAAGGCTTAACCCTGCAATGAAAGAGGTTGTTAAAAAGGAGGTGATTAAATGGTTGGATGCTGGGATTATTTATCCAGTTGCAGATAGCAATTGGGTAAGCCCTGTCCAATGTGTTCCTAAGAAAGGAGGTGTCACGGTGGTGAGCAATAAAGACAATGAGTTGATCCCAACCAGGACAGTAACTGGCTGGAGGGTTTGTATGGATTACAGGAGGCTTAATAAAGCCACCCGTAAGGACCATTTCCCTCTACCATTTATTGACCAGATATTGGATAGATTGGCTTGGTCAGGCTACTACTGTTTCTTAGATGGATATTCTAGGTATAACCAGATTACCATTGCTCCTGAGGATCAGGAAAAAACCACTTTCACCTACCCTTATGCGACGTTTGCTTTTAGGCGAATGCCTTTTGGCCTTTGCAATGCTCCAGCAACATTTCAGCGGTGTATGTTAGCAATTTTTTCGGATATGATTGAGTCCATTGTTGAGGTATTTATGGACGATTTTTCAGTTTTTGGAGGGTCTTTTCAAAGTTCTTTAGATAATTTAGGTAAGGTATTAAAGAGATGTGAGGATACCCATCTAGTTCTTAATTGGGAGAAGTGTCACTTCATGGTGAAGGAGGGCATTGTGTTAGGTCATAGAATTTCTAAGAATGGTCTAGAAGTTGATAGAGAAAAAATTGAGGTTATTGAGAAATTAGAACCACCGAGTTCGGTGAAAGGGATTCAGAGTTTTTTAGGTCATGCTGGATTTTATAGAAGGTTCATAAAGGATTTCTCTAAGATTAGTAAACCTTTGTGTAACTTATTGTGTACTGATCATGTTTTTTACTTTAATGCAGATTGTAGGAAGGCTTTTGAGACTTTAAAGGCTGCTTTAATCTCAACACCCATTCTTTGTGCACCTAATTGGAATTTACCATTTGAGATAATGTGTGATGCAAGTGATGATGCGGTAGGTGCAATGCTGGGGCAAAAGTAGGGCAAATTTATCCATCCTATATATTATGCAAGCAGTGTTTTCAATGATGCACAAGTCAACTACACAACTACTGAAAATGAGTTGTTGGTTGTTGTGTTTGCTTTTGAGAAATTCCGCCCATATTTGGTTGGATCCAAAGTCACAGTATTCACGGATCATGCAGCAATCAGGTATTTAATGTCTAAAAAAGATGCTAAGCCTAGATTGATTCGTTTGGTTTTATTATTGCAGGAATTCGACTTGGAAATAAAGGATAAGAAGGGATCAGAAAATGTCATTGCGGATCACTTGTCTCGTCTTGATCTAGCATCATCTTTGCTGAAGCAATCTGCCATTTCAGATTCTTTTCTAGACTAGCAGCTCTTTGCTGTTGAGGTAAAGGTAGTCAAGGATATTCCTTGGTATGCTGATATGGCTAACTTTTTGGTAAAGGGAGTCACTCCTATTGATATGGATTAGAGGCAGATGAAAAAGTTTAAACATGATGCAAAACTTTTCTATTGGGATGAGCCATTTATGTATAAACAATGCTCTGATGGTATTATTCGTAGGTGTGTTTCAGGTGATGAAGCAAAAGAAATCCTGGATCAATGTCACTCTTCGCCATATGGAGGCCATTTCAGTGGTCAGAGGACAGGCATGAGGATTTTGCATTGTGGATTCTTCTGGCCTACCTTATTTAAGGATGCCCATTGGTTCTACAAGCAATGTGATGCATGCCAAAGGAGAGGAAAATTGGGGCCTAGAGATGAGATGCCTCAGACTTACATTTTGGAAGTACAATTATTCGACGTGTGGGGTATTGATTTTATGGGGCCATTTCCCCCTTCTAATGGTAATGATTTTATCTTATTGGCAGTTGATTACGTGTCCAAGTGTGTGGAGGTCATCGCATGCCATCAGAATGATGCCAAGACGGTTTCAAGGTTTATCCAATCGCACATCTTTGCACGGGTTGGGACACCTAGAGCTTTAGTAAGTGATGAGGGTACACATTTTGTTAATAACATCTTAACTAAGCTTTTAGCTAGGTATGGAATTAAGCATAGGATAGCTACCCCTTATAACCCACAAGCAAATGGTCAAGCTGAAATTAGTAATAGGAAAATAAAATCTATTCTAGAAAAAGTAGTCCATCCATCTAGGAAGGATTGGTCTTTTAGGTTGGATGAGGCTCTTTGGGCTTATAGGACAGCTTATAAGACTCCTCTAGGTATGTCTCCCTATAGGTTAGTATACGGGAAAGCTTGTCATTTACCATTAGAGCTTGAGCATAAAACGTTTTGGACTTTGAAAAAATTAAATTTTGATCTAAGTCGTGCAGGGGCAATAAGAATGCTGCAGCTTAATGAATTGGAGGAATTTCGCCAATTTTCTTATGAAAATTCGAAAATGTAAAAGGAAAATTGGAGGAATTTCACAACCTTCTGAACACAAGATTATTTTCCAGAAAAATCTCGGATACAAAATCAAATCAGGAAATTCAAATTTAACCGCTCAAGTCAAATCTTATCTTTTATTTTTATTCGAAGCCGAATAAATCAAGAAATCTTTATTAAATCTAAACCTGAACAGAAATTCAAATAACTGAAAATAAATACAGAATTTAAAATATAATTAATTCTAATCAGAAAATAAAACTCAACCAACTTGAATCTATACTAATCAAAACAAATAAAATATCTAACGAAATAAAATAAAATTTACGGAATTCAAAATAACTACAAATAGAGATAAATCTTGCAGAATTTAAAGCAATCAAATCCACTACAATTAAAATTAAAATTAAACCAAATCATAACAACGAAAATAAAATCACAACAAATTCTAGGAGCTCAAAATTTTGCTCTGCGAACTGCTCCCGCAAAAATCATGCTTACTCAATCATCAATCAGCTCTAAGGAAGGATATTTCGACTGAAACTCCTCTCCCCAATAATGCTTGACACGCTGTCCATTCACCTTGAACACTCTTCCATCTTTTTCATCTTGCAAAGTAATTGCTCCATGGGGGAAAACCTCAATTACCACAAACGGACCTGACCATTTGGACTTTAGTTTCCCAAGAAACAATTTCCATCTAGAATTATAAAGCAAAACTTTTTGACCTTTGACAAACTCTTTAGGCTTAATTTTCTTGTCATGCCACAACTTAGTCTTTTCTTTATACATTTTCGGATTCTCATAAGAAAATTGGCGAAATTCCTCCAATTTGTTAAGCTGCAACATTCCAATTGCTCCTGCACGACTCAGATCAAAGTTTAATTTCTTCAAAGCCCAAAACGTTTTATGCTCTAGCTCTAATGGTAAATGACAAGCTTTCCCATATACTAACCGATAGGGAGACATACCTAGAGGAGTCTTATAGGATGTCCTATAAGCTCAAAGAGCCTCATCCAAGCTAAAAGACCAATCCTTCCTAGATGGATGGACTACTTTTTCTATAATTGATTTAATTTCCCTAGTACTTATTTCATGCTTGACCATTAGCCTGTGGGTGATAGGGGGTAGCTATCCAATGCTTGATTCCATACTTAGCTAAAAGCTTAGTTAAGATATTATTAACAAAATGTGTACCCTCATCACTTACTAAAGCTCTAGGTGTCCCAAACCGCACAAAGATGTGCGATTGGAGATACCTTGAAACCGCCTTTGCATCATTCTGATGGCATGCAATGGCCTCCACCCACTTGGACACGTAATCAACTGCCAATAAGATAAAAACATTACAATTAGAAGGGGGAAACGGCCCCATAAAATCAATACCCCACACATCGAATAACTCCACTTCCAAAATGTAAGTAAGAGGCATCTCATCTATGGGCCCCAAGTTTCCTCTCCTTTGGCAAGCATCACATTGCTTGTAGAACCAATGGGCATCCTTAAACAAGGAAGGCCAAAAGAATCCGCAATGCAAAATCCTCATAGTTGTCCTCTGACCGCTGAAATGACCTCCATACGGCGAAGAGTGACATTGCTCCAGGATTTCTTTTGCTTCATCACCTGAAACACACCTACGAATAATACCATCAGAGCATTGCTTATACATAAATGGCTCATCCCAATAGAAAAACTTTGCATCATGCTTAAACTTTTTCTTCTACCTCCAATCCATATCAATAGGAGTGACTCCCTTGACCAAAAAATTGGCAATATCAGCATACCAAGGGATCTCCTTGACTATCTTTACCTCAATAGCAAAAAGCTGATCATCTAGAAAAGAATCTGAGATGGCAGATTGCTTCAGCGAAGATCATGATGGATCAAGACGAGACAAGTGATCTGCGATGACATTCTCTGATCCCTTCTTGTCCTTTATCTCCAAGTCGAATTCCTACAGTAATATAACCCAACGAATTAGTCTAGGTTTAGCATCTTTTTTAGACATCAAATACCTTATTGTTGCATGATCCGTGAAAACTGTGACTTTGGATCCAACCAAATATGGGCGGAATTTCTCAAAGGCAAACACAACAGCTAACAACTCCTTTTCAGTAGTTGTATAATTGAAATGTGCCTCATTTAAAACCCTGCTTACATAATATATAGGATGAATAAATTTTCCCTGCTTTTGCCCCAGCATTGCACCTACTGCAGCATCACTCACATCACACATTACCTCAAATGGTAAATTCCAATTAGGTGCACAAAGAATTGGTGCTGAGATTAAAGCAGCCTTTAAAGTCTCAAAAGCCTTCCTACAATATGCATTAATGTCAAAAACATGATCAGTGCAGAATAAGTTACAAAGAGGTTTACTGATTTTTGAGAAATCCTTTATGAACCTTCTATAAAATCCAGTATGACCTAAAAAACTCCGAATCCCCTTCACTGAATTCGGTGGTTCTAGTCTGTCAATAACCTCAATATTTGCTCTATCAACTTCTTGACCATTCTTAGAAATCCTATGTCCTAACACAATGCCCTCCTTCACCATGAAGTGGCATTTCTCCCAATTAAGAACTGGATGGGTATCCTCACATCTTTTTAATACCTTACCTAAATTATCTAAACAACTTTGAAAAGACCCTCCAAAAACTGAAAAATCGTCCATAAATACCTCAACAGTGGACTCAACCATATCAGAAAAAATTGCCAACATACACCGCTGAAATGTTGCTAGAGCATTGCAAAGGCCAAAAGGCATTCGCCTAAAAGCAAACGTCCCGTAAGGGCAGGTGAAAGTGGTTTTTTCCTGGCCCTATCGTTCGCTACCAAGATAGGATTCTCAGCCTGATTATTTTGCTGTCTATTTTGCTCCAGCGGCTGGTTTTGCTGCAGCACACGATTCTGCTGGGGATCAGCTGGATCTTCTGGACCCTGCGGGGGACGCGGCACGTCAGCCATTTGATTTTGCTGTCTACGCTGCTCTCTCCTTCTTATCCTGAATGTCCTCTCGATTTCTGGATCAAGCTCGAACCTCACCCCAGGCGGATCGTTCATGCACCAAACTCACGCCTGCAAAAACAAAAGAAACAATAAAAAAGTTCTAACACCAACCCACTAAAACACATACACAAAACAGATCAGATAAAAACTTATTCAAGTCCCCCGCAACGGCGCCAAAAACTTGTTGTATTCCTAGAGTGAGTGAAAATAAGATGTGAATTGACTCTAGACTCTGTGCAAGTATACACAGTCCGCAGCAAGTAATAAGTATTATCAATCCAAGGCCTAAACTAGCTTCCACTTTATCTATTTTGTATAACTCTTTAATGGTTTCAAAGATGGTAAAAATGATTGGTTTTTATAAGAATAATGCTGAAGCAAAAGAAATGACAGAACAGAAAGTAAACGGATAGACAGACAGATTAGAAACAGGCGCTGGTCAGGTTTTAGTAATTGCTTTAAATGATGCTTTAGCAATATTATTGATCATGCAAAACTCTCGCAGTCTTATTAGCAGATTCCTCCTGGAACTCCGGATCTTTTGGAATGTGTTTCAACTCCAATGAAGTACTACCGATCAAGCACTAGGCAACTGGCTATCCCTAGCTCAGTCACTGGCGTTCACCAATACACAATGATCTAGTGTGATTAAATGCCACACACTCCCTAAATCATCCCTGAAACTAGAGAGAGGTATTCATACCGGCTGGCCAGGCGGGCACAAAATGTAAATGAGCACAGCAATTAATCAAGATGCATTAATCAATATTTATTACTAGAAATTAAGCACGACAATCACATTGTTTCCTAACCAACGCCTAAGCTACTTAGTTCATAAAATGCATGGAAACGCACGATACAATCTGAGTAAGCACATCGATAATCACAAGATAATAAAAGAAAATATTAATCTCCTTGATCAGCTTGCGAATGATGGTTTTCTTGATGGTCTCCAATCTCTCTCCTCTATTCAGCTCCAAAAGTGGAAATGAGAGTGAACTCGTCCCCAAAAGTGGAATGAATTTGACTTGCGCGGCTATCTCCTTTTATAGAGTTTAGGAAAGCTTGAATTAGGTTGACCTAGACACGTGGATGGCTCTCCTTGCTCCTTTATCCCGAGATTAGCTTAACAGAATTCAATTTGGTAAATTGGCTAACGAGCTGTGACGTGGCAGTTTTCGCTCCCAACTTTGCTCCAGCACAGAGTTTGCTCCCTCAAGTCGCCCAACAACATATTCTGCACAAAATAATCTCCAAAGCCTCCATTCTTCCAAATGGGTTAAAACATATAATATACATCTAAAAGCAACCCTATTAAGCACAAAAGACACACAAATCATGATAGAAATAAGGCCTAAATAACTCCCTTTTGGAGAGTTATCAATCACCTAGGTAACTCAATCTCAATCCTGAGTCTGTTATGAACTCCTTTTCACGAGGGATTGTCCTTCGATTTGTATGGGTGAGAGTGGCTTGCTTGCCGACTCAATAATCCTACCATTTTAGGGGCAAGACCGAATGGGGGCTGGGAACATAGCAGTACAAGATGGAATTCATTCCTTCCCCTATTGGGGCAAGTAGATGTGTGTTTCCTTAAGGGCTTATTTCAGGGCTTGAACAAAAGCGCACTGTCCTCTCCTGGCCCGAGAGAAATTTCTGTTTAGTGGTTGGACCCTAAACAAGTTGTTCATTAGAGAGATAAGTGGTACTTAAGGATCCAGAGGTAACCCAGGGGGTAAAACGATAATTTGACCGAACTTGTGTTATGAACACACGTGAAGGATTGACTTACTGCATTGGTCGATATCCGTGGACACATAAATATTCTACAGTGAGAAGAGTGCACTTGTGGGTCTTTAGTGGAGTGACCCACAATTAACGAATGTTGATTGACTCGGTTAATGAGTTTAGCTGATCAATCTCGTATCTTTGGAGCTTATGATCTGTAGGTCCATTAGGTCCACCTGTTAGCTTATAACGGGTTCTGAGATAATTTAGTCTTGATATTAAAGGGAATTTAAGTTAATTGTATTTTGATACAATTAATATAATGTATGGCGATACATTATAGTATAAGTTTAATTAGTGAATTAAACTTTATAATAAAATTAATTTTGGATATGATTCAAAAATTAATTATTGAGAGAATTATGAATTTAATTAGATATGTGATATTTGATTAATTCATGATTTAATTAATTGTGAATTAATTAATTTAATTTAATTTGGTTAAATATGATTTAATCAAATTAAGACTATATTTTATATTAATGTACAATTAGATGCACATTAAAACTATAGGCTAAATGAGAGAAATAAAATTGAATATGATTCAATTATAAAATTAATTAAATATTTGATATTTAATTACTGTAGGATTAAATTAATTGAGAATTAATTGAATGGCCAATTTAATCAATTAAATATGATTTAAATTGAATTAAAAACTTTATGTTATAATTGATTTAATTAAATTAATTAAAATTTATTAATTAATTAAATAATTATTATTATGTAATTAATAGATGGCTTAGATCGTTTGGATTAGATCCAACGATTGAGATTAAGTAGGGTAATAACTCCTTCCCCACTTATCGTAAAGTGGAGAGGGGTTACCCAACCGATTCCTCATTCTCTCATACATGCATAACAGAGTGAAAAAAAAAAAAAAAGAAACTCTCTCTATTTTCTCTCCCTCTCTAAAAAATACAGCAAGTTTTCCTTTGCTGAAAATTCCCTTCCCAAGGCGAGATGAATCCCACAATCGAGATCTCAAGATAGTCCAAGAGAATAGCGAGTGTTCTTGCGTGCTGGTGTCCATTGGGAGTTCAAAGAACAGTTTTTGGGAGCATAGTGTTGTATTTTATGCATTCAAGTAAGTTTTCTAGATCTAAATAGGTTTTAGATCTATTTTATGCATGCTTAATCTCGTTTAGAAAAAGTTTCTTATTGTGCCCAACGTATTGGTTTTCTTTTAATCGTAATTAAATCACAGACGGTGAAAATCGCTTCCGCTAGGGGATTCAACTCCTTCATTACTCTCGATTGGTCTTAGAACATATAAATTATTTTCTATTATAGCTGAACAGACATTAATTCCCTTTCTGGAAATGAAAACTTCATTTAATGAGAAAGATATGGAATAAGTTTGTTCGAGATTTCATGTTGCACTTGCGTGTTGCCAATAGTGTGACCATCCCTTCGAAGGGCTTTGAGCATGGGGTAGCAGGGCAAACTCCGTTATGGATCGGGTTTCTTAGGTTTTGCCCCAACATTGTCTTTCTTGATCTTAGCTTGTTGGGGCGGACCTCTGGGATCTGAAAGATGGCGGGTCACACTTATAGGAAATTATTAAATTGTTAATAATTTCTTGACCAAACAACGGTAACTAAACGCTAACGGAGTATGAGTTATTCTGGTGTTAGAGTTTGGTTGAGAACGTCTCAATTCAGGGGAGGAGTACCTGATCACCCCTCGGTGGCTGTTGCTCTAAACCTCTGAAGTATCGTTGCAAAAGATTTGTGAAATATAGGGTGCTTAATTACTTTTGCTAAATTGATTGGATATGTGTAATGGGTTTAGTGCATCATTATTAATACAAGTTATTTGTTTGAGCAATATGTCGAAAAACGTATGTGCTTTGTTTGACGTCAAATTAAACGGTTTAGAACATCGTACTAAGAATATGTGCTTAAACACTGAAAAAGTGGCAAACGATTTATTGGTCTTAAATGAGGAACGTCCTCGACCAAACTGCTTAGCTTACGAGAACGCTACCAAAGACTTACTAGTCTTGGAAACGTGCATAGTGGAGAACGATAGTTTTGCCTGGATACTTGATTCAGGGGCCACAAACCACGTTTGTTCTTCATTTAAAGGAATGAGTTCCTGGGAACAACTTAGAGCTGGAGAAATGACTAGGTTTATACTACGATGTCTAGGTGATAACTCTTTAAAACCTCACATCGCTCACGCATGCTCATAAAACTCGGGTTAACCTAACTCAAGTACCGATTCGATGCCCAGGTAGGAGGTGTTCCGTAAACCGTCAACTTTAATACCTCCAGCCTTGGACAACATATTACCGGGTGAGTTCTCTTGTAACCTTAGCTTTACAAGATATCGACCTAATCTATGCAAGTTGATCGATTTGGAGGTTCGTTAACCTAAGTGAGCATGCATTTAACTTGTTATAGATTTTAAGTCTATCTCGGTTTATAACGCTTATAACGAACGAAAAATCTATAACATACTTTATTTCGAATATAACTTTTATAAATGAGCCTAGGAAGTTTCATGCTGCATGCTTGGTTTATTTTCGATTAATTAATATAACATTTATATTAACCATTCATTTAAAATTAAACCATCCATCATGCATCTCCTAAATTAATACAACTTCTTATATTAATTTCATGAAACTTTATACATGCATTTAATTAATATCATAACTCTTATAATATACTAATTAATGCATGAATCATGTTCTCCTATGGTGGGATTTTAAATCTGAATTGCATACATTATGCACAAAGAATTGAATTTAATTGAAACATACATTCATAAATGCATAATTAATTAAATTAACTAAGGTGAATTGGCTTTGGGATCTAAATCAAGCAAACATCTAAAACTATTACAATAATAATTCATAACGTGGGCTTGGACCACTCCCGAACCATTCAAACCGACCCGGACCACCTTGAATTGCTTGAACACTTTTAGGCTGGAACTTCAACAACATTCTGGAATTTTCGGGCAGCTTTGAACAGTCTCCGAATTTCTTCAAATTGACGACCTAAATGGACTCTATTGACTCTCAAATTTTACAGACTCCATATGCACTCATTAATGCCCATATACATATAGGCAATTACAAATTTATTCAACAAATTGAATGAAAATTAAAGCCAATCCCAAAACAAATTTTCTTTTGTTTCAGACACAGTTTCATCATATGAAAAGCTACCCACCAAGCTAAAATTAATGCATGTTAGGTGCCTTAATCATGCTCTAATACCAATTGTAGGTGTTCATATGGCAAATGCGGAAGCAATTTTAGGATGAGAGGCACTTAACTACATCAATTTTAGAAAATGAAAACATGTCGTCTTTTAAAACAAAATAGAGAGCAGAATTGTAACCAACCTTTTCGAGATCAATTAAGCAACTCCTTTTGTTTCCATGGATCACGAACGGTGTGTGGACCACCTCTAGTGTCTTCCCCGCTATCCTCCGACCTTAGAACGACTTGCGGGAGTCTATGGTGATAGGGATTGGAAGGGATGTGCTTGAAGGTTCAAGCTTTAGAGAGTATTGAGAGAGTGAGTTTGAGTAGAAATTTTGGCAGCATAACATTACTCCAAAAAATCCATCCTTCTCCATCTTCTAATCTCCTACTTATAGAGGATTTTCCTGCATCGTAGATTCACCAATGTAAGACACATGGAGAGAAGAATGGCCTTAGTGGATTCTAGGTGTTCTATGGAAATAACATGCAAGATTGCATGTGGGAGGTGTTATTCCACTTTCTTCATCCATGCAAGAGTGGACTTAGTTGTGTAATTCCACTATCTCCATCCATGCAAGAGTGAAATTCTACTCTTGCATTTAATTTAAAATGCAATTCTCAATTGTCTTTCAAATTATCAATTAATTGAACAATTTTAGTTAATCATATGACATTAATCAAATTAATTCATATCACCTAATTCAATCCACTAATCTTGAATTTTCATAAATTCAAGATTGAAATCTCTATCTCAATTTTAATTAAAAAACAATTTTTCAATTAAAACGATAATTAATTAAACAATTTAATCAATTATGTAATATTAATTTAATATCATATATCAAATTAATACTATGCACCTAATATGAATCTCTATTCATATATATTGTATTTAAATCATATTTAAATACTTTACTCTCTCAATTAATAGTTTAATCCATAATTAAACTATTGTGTTGATAATATCGTATATAATGGACACTAATTCCGTAAACCGAATTTTGAACGATTCAAACTTTCCTATCACTATGTTCTAAGGTATAATCCGTATGAGCTAGTAGGGGGACCCAATGGACCTATAGATCATGGGCTCCAATGATTCGAGGTTATTCGACTAATCTCATTAACCTAGCTAACCAACATTCGTTAACTATCGAGACACTACACTATAGCCCAGTAGCTGCACTCCCCTCATCGTAGATATATTTCTGCCCACCTGATATAACCATGATTATTAAGTCGATCCTTCACAAGTTGTTCATAACTATAGATGGGTCAAATGTCCATTTTACCCCTATAGTATTTCTTGTTCTTAAGTCCCACTAATCCTCTAATGAACAATTGATTTGTGGTCCAACCAAAAAATCGAGTCCTTCTCGGGCCGATGAGAGGGCGGGATACCTTTGTTCAAGCTCCAGAGTCAGCACTTAAGGGAAGAACCTCTCTACTATCCCTAATTCGGGTAGGAGAGAATTCCTTCTTGTTGGACTACGTCCCCAGCTATCTACCCATTCCTATCCCTGAAATGGGAGGCTTATTGAGTTGGTGATGCTGAGCCACTCTCACCCATGCAAATCTAAGGATAAGCCCGAATAAATAGGAGTTCATAGTTAGCTCAGGATTAAGATCGAGTTACCTACGTCATCACATGAAATAGTCAGTCTTGTTAGTAAACGACGTTATAAAGCAAGAGTGACTTATTTCTCGGTCCTGGTCTTATGCAAACTCATTGCATAGGACGCCCCTACTCACATGTCTCTACATGGATAATTTAGGATCACATCGTCTGTACTATCTATAAAGTGGGCCACGTTTCATAGTGTCCACAGGATAAGGTACCCAGCCCTATCCTTATACTATAGACCGTTTTGGCTATTACTCGAGCCTTATCCACTTTTATGTCTCTACATAAACCTCAAGTGTTCATCCTATAGCTAGGGATCTTAGTTTATTGGATTTGGGTAATTTACCGTGCAATTTACTTATTCAGCAACGACTTTACTGAATGAATCTCGATAACGACTTTATCAATCAAGTATATAATTTGTTTAACATTCACTATCTACGAGTTTTAGGGCACCAATCCTAATAGACATAAAATCTCTCGAAGAGGAATCGAGGTAGACAGGGCCAAAGTAGAAATCATTGTAAAATTGCCTCCACCCACGACAGTGAAAGAAATAAGAAGCTTTCTATAACATGTAAAGTTCTACAAATGATTCATAAAAGACTTCTAACAAATATCAAAACCATTATGCAGGTTGCTAGAGCTTGATAGGATGTTTGATATTCATCCAGAATGCTTGAGGGCCTTTGAGAGGTTAAAGGAAGCACTAAGTTCATCCCCAATAATGATTAAACCTGACTGGAGCCAACCATTCGAACTGATGTGTGATGCAAGCGACTTTGTAGTAGGAGCCGTGCTGGAACAAACGAGGAACAAAATAATACATCCCATTTACTATGCCGGCAAGACCATGAACAAAGCTCAAGTTAATTATACTACCAGAGAGAATGAATTGCTCGCTGTAGTATTAGCTTTTGACAAGTTCAAATCCTACCTCATCGACAATAAAGTGATAGTCCACACTGATCATTCAGCATTGAAGTATCTCTTATCAACGAAAGATGCGAAACCTCCCTTATTCCGATTGATCCTGCTTCTTCAAGAATTTCACATAGAGATCCTATATAGAAAATGAACAAAAAATCATGTTGCAGACCACGTGTCAAGATTATGAAAGGAAGCGTAGAACATAGGTGAGTTAGAAATTGGAGAAACCTTCATTGATGAACAGTTATTGACAATAAGCACTTATGAAGCACCCTGATATGCAGACTCACTAACTATTTAGTTAGTGTAATATATCCTTCGGAGGCAAACCAACAACAATTGAAGAAAATTTTCCATGACTGTAAAAAATACTGCTGGGATGAACCTT
This sequence comes from Luffa aegyptiaca, assembly GCA_017139565.1. NCBI lineage: Eukaryota > Viridiplantae > Streptophyta > Magnoliopsida > Cucurbitales > Cucurbitaceae > Luffa > Luffa aegyptiaca. Next base: position 36,484,769 of record CM029407.1, on the reverse strand, counting down.
ATCTCTACAGGATAGGACATGATAAAGTAGTGAGGAGGTGTGTAGCAGAGGAAGAAATCCCTAAAATTTTGGAAGGCTGCCACAATGCTCCTTGTGGAGGACATTTTGCAGGTACAAAGACAAGAGCCATAGTAGCTCAAAGTGGATACTTCTGGCCAACCCTGTTTAAGGATGCATATCAGTACGTAGGGGGTGTGATAAATGCCAAAGGACTGGAAACATATAAGCTAAGGATGAGATGACAATGAACTGTACATTGGCGGTGGAAATCCTTGATGTATGGCGAACTGATTTCATGGGACTTTTTCATTCATCCTTTGGCAAGACTTACATCTTGCTAGCAGTAGATTACGTCTCTAAACGGGTGGAGGCAATAGCTACTACCTCTAATGATGTAAAAGTAGTAAAGGAATTTTTGAGAAAAATATCTTTACTAGATTTGGAAATCCTAGAGTTCTAATCAGTGAGGAAGGTTCTCATTTTGCAAACAGGGTGATAAGAAAACTATTGGAGAGGTATCATGTCAATCATAGAATTGCGACCGCATATCACCTACAAACTAACGACCAAGCCAAATCGTCCAATCGAGAGATCAAGTCCATCCTGGAGAAAACTGTTTAGCCAAATAGAAAAGACTGGTCTCTTAGATTAAATGATGCTCTATGGGCTCATAGAACAACATTCCAGGCACCACTAGGAATGTCTCCTTACATTATAGTATATGGCAAAGCATGCCATTTACCCTTTCAGTTGGAGCACAAAGTCTATTGTGCTATAAGAAGGCTTAACATGGATTTGGAGCAGGCAGAGCACAAGAGAAAATTACAATTGGCAGAACTGAATGAATGGAGACACCTAGCTTATGAGAACGCAAAAATATATAAAGAAAAGGTAAAAAATTGGCATGATGAGAAAATCAGGAGTAAAAATTTGCAGGAGGGGCGTGACGTGCTACTCTTCAATTCCAGGTTAAGACTCTCTCCACGAAAACGCAAATGAAGATGGTCTGGCCCGTAAAAATTAACAAGAATCTACAAACATGGAGGAGTGGATCTATATGACAATGGTGGACATATTTTCAAAGTAAACGGACAAAGAGTAAAACCTTGTTGGGGTCAAGGCCTCAGCCAGTATAAGGCCTCCATTACCCTGATTGATCCAAGATGATTCAAGTATGAGATTGTGTAAATATGTATATTATTCCCTTTCATTTTGTTTTGTATTGTTTTAGTTTATGTCTTTTCTTTTCGTCTAAAAATCCAAAAATACTAAGTAGAATGCATAATGTGGTGGAAAGCCAAGGAAATAAAATATTACTTAAGAGGGAACCTTGTCTTAGGAAAGGCTCGTCTAAGGAAAGAGGTACTGATGTCGACTGCAAAGCAACACCTCTACCTTGAGTTGGACCTGAAGGTTCAATTAACTAAGACTTTCATTTTCTCGGTTTACTAGTGTTTTATCTTATTCCTTCTTTATGATTTATTCTTCTTCATTATTGAACACTTAGTAGGTGTGAACTTTCTAATTTTTTTTTTTTTTTGGGCTAAGTGTGTAGTAGTTAGTCGAAGAACAAGGAGAAGGCGGGTGGAGATAGGGTAAAATTTGCACTGCAAATGCGGTTGCAAATATGCATTACACTTAAAAGACAGATTATTTCGCAAGTAGCAGTTTGCGACACATTTACGGGCACAAGTCGAGCACACATCGAAATGTCTGAGAGATGACGTCATCAAATCGGAAACCTATTTAAAGTAGTAGAAAGTTGACTTAGGTCAATTTTATTCAAATACCCAACGTCTTTCTCTCGGACTAAAGGTCCATACAAAATTCCGATCGCCTGTTCCGACCACCGTATTCACCAGCGATCGAATATATTTCGACAAGAGAACACCGACAATCACATCTCTTCCATTCCAAGTCAATACTGAGAACAATGAAGCCTTCATCTATTCCTCAGCCAAAGAAACCAGAGCCTTCAAAGAAATCTTCCCAGGAACGCGACAGCGAAAGTGGGAGGAAGACATGAGAAAGGCAGCAGAGGTAAGCCAAAAGGTTGCTGAGGAAGTTGTTCTCGACTCAGAGGAAGAAAAAGAAGAAGTTGTTGGGGTTTATGTCCTAGAACTCAAGTTTTGTTATCCTTTATATAAATAAAGATGTTATTCAGTGAAAAATGTTTATTTATATATTATAATCCAATAGAAATATCCATGGTTATAACATGAGATACTCGAACTATATCATGAATATGGACAAGGATAAAGTTCGAGTATATAACCTAAATAGTCTATAGTAAATGAATAAGATTGGGTACCTTGTTCTGGTAACACTATGGATGCGGCCTGCTTTGCAAATAAGGAAAACGTCGTGATCCTGGATCGTTAGTGTAATGACATGCGAGTAGGGGCATCCTTCGTAAAAGATGTTTACACAAGACTGGACCGAGAAATAAGTCACTCTTACTTTATAACACCGTTTACTGTTAAGACTGATTATTTCATGCGATGACCTAGGTAACTTGATCTTAATCCTGAGCTTACTGTGAACTCCTGTTCGTTTAAGGTTATCCTTTGATCTTCATGGGTGAGAGTGGTCATAAAAGTACCATTCAATATTCCTACCATTTTGGGGATAACACTAGATGGATGGCTAGGGACATAGTAAAACAAAACGAAATTCACTCCTACCTGAAACAGGGATAGTAGAAAGGTTGTTCCCTTGAGTGCTAAGTTCGAGGCTTGAACAAGGGGCCCCACCCTCTCATTGCCCCAACTGGGATCTTGATTTATGGTTGGACCATAAACAAGTTGTTCAATAGAGGACCAGTGGACTTAAGGAACTAAGATGTAAAACGGACATTTGACCTGTCTATAGTAATGAACGACCTGTGAATGATTGACTTACTAATCATGGTTATATCGAGTAGACAGAAACATATCTATAGTGGGGGGAGTTCAACTACTAGGCTATAGTGGAAGTGTCTCGGTAGTTAACGGATGTTGGTTAACTAGGTTAAATAAGTTTTGCCAGTTTAACCTCGTACCGTTGGAGCCCATGATCTGTAGGTCCATTAGGTCCCCTTGCTAGCTCGAGACTAACCTTTGGAACAATATGATTTATAAAATAAGAATTACTTTAAGTTGATATTGAGAAGAAGGAGTAGAGGTGATAGGCGTTGTCGGTACATCAGGATTTTGTGAAAACCGGGTAGGTGAGTATTTAATATTTAAATATGATTTAAATACCAAAAACATGAATAGGGATTCATGATTGAAAATAACATTTTGGAAATGTTTGGAATTGGTGGCATGATATTAATTTAATATTTAATATTTATTAATAATTAATTAATTATTTTAAATTAATTTTGAATTAATTTAAAATTGAAAAATTAAAATTGAATTTTAGATTTTTTAGATTATTGAAAATTAGATAATTATCCAAATAAATTAGGATAATTATTGAATTAATTAAAATCATAAAAACTTGATTTTTTGGAGGTGGAGTGCATGGTGACTAAACCCATGCACTCCCCTCATGTTGGACATAAAAATTCCCACTAATCTTTGGCTGATTGAGTGTCAATTTTTGGGGCTTTCATTCATCTTTTATCCCTCTATATAAATGAAGAAGAAGGCTGAAACATTAGAGAGAATCAGATAGTGAATTGCTGCCAAATTGAATAATCACCAAACCCACCTCCATATGCTTTTTCTTCAAGCTCTCTGTCTTAAATTCCATCCCTTCAGGAACCCACAATCCATTCCAAAGGCCTGAGGATAGCAAGGAAGATCCTTTGGTGGGTATGACTCATTGGTGAAGAAAAACAAGAAGGAAATCCAACCAATTTCTCCATTGAAACAAGGTTGGTAATCTGTCTCTGTTTTTCCTTATAAGAACAACATGTCTTAATTGATCGAATTGAACTTCTTATGTGCCTAAGATCCAAAATTGCTTCCGCTTTTTAGATATTAAAACTTTCAATTGGTATCAGAGCAAGTTTGGGAACCTAATTCGCTTTAATTTGATGGGTAGCATTTCGAAAATCAATTTGCATGGGTGCTGAAATGGATATATTACGGTTTTGGCAATTTTTTACTCTTCAATTCGTTGATGAAAATGTAATTGCTCATATGTATATGAGCATTAATGTGTTGAGAAGAGTGAGTAATTTTTGGAGAGTCATTAGTGTCCATTTAGTACTGTAATTGATCGAAAGAAGGAGAAGAACACATGTTGGCCGAAGAACAGGAGGCTTCCAATCGCGACAGCGTCGCGACGCTGTTCATCAAGCGTTCGCGACGCTGATGAGTTTTCAAGAACAGGTGCGAAAATTTCCAGATCTCGGCGGTTCAAATAATCTCGTCTGGTTCTGTTCAAATGTCGGCTTGTTCAGTCCTATATGGTCCGGTTCAGTGATGATTGAGGCTTGGGAGATCCGGTTCGGGTCTTTTCAAGGCGGTTCGTGATGGTTCGAGATTTCTGAGAGCTTCTCAACTCAATATTTAATTATTATCTGTAATAATTTAGTTAGTTGCTTGCTTATATTGCCAAAATCGGTCCATTTCAGTGTGTTTAATTATTTATGCTTTATGAATGCATGTTGTAATTAATTATGAATGAGATATGCATACGAGTATGTCATATAGATTTAAAATCCCACCATAGGAAGCATTCTTCATGCATTTAAGTATGTTATCAGAAGTTATAATATAAGTATGCATGATTTAGGTTTCATGTTAGATGCATGCTGAATGTTTAATTCTCATTAATTATAATCGTTATAAAATTTAAACGAAAATGAACGAGCATACAACATGAAATTTCCTTAGCTCGATTTTAAAGCGTTAAATATCAAATAGAAAGCATGTTATTGGTTGATCTCAATTATAATCGATTTATAAAACGAGACAGACGTAAAATCTATAACAAAGATAAAATGCATGCTCACATAGGTTTAAAACGAACCAAATCGATGAATCTCTTAGAATAGGTCGATAACTTGTAAAGCTAAGGTTACAAGAGAACTTGCCCGGTTCGATGCTGTCTAAGGCTGGAGGTATTTAAGTTGACGATTTACGGAACACCTCCTACCTGTGTATCGGGCTGGTACTTGAGTTAGGTTAACCTAGGTTTTACGAGCATGCACGTGAGAGATGTGAGGTTATAAAACACCTAAACATTGTAGGTTAATTATAACATAGACTTAGGAATATATTCAATTAGTCGGAATATGCGTACGTAACAAATTACCCAATATCTTTAAAATACATAGTGGGAGAAAAAAGATAACACATAGTTTTTCCTCACGTTCTCCTTATAAATTCACACGGTGAGATTTATGCATAGCCTCTTGTTACTTACTAATGTAACCATTCCATTTGGAAGGTGATTGCATAAATCAATATCAAGGAGAATGGAGAAAGTATTTATAGTAAGTGGGAAAAGGAAGCGTGTCAACGCATCCTAAACTCTTTTCTATTGGTTTACATCGTGAGATCTCTATGTTCACCTGCTAAGCGCGCCCTGGAGCTGCTACACCATTCGGAGGGTTGTAACATAGGGATTGTAGCACAGTGAACTCCCTATAAGGATAAAGGATTTCTCAGGGTCGTTCCCAACATTAGCTTTCCCATTCGATAGCATTACTGGGATCGTTCTCAGAAATTTAAAAAATGGAGGGTCACACTTACAAGATAAACTAATGGTTAACTTATACTTGACTAAAGTAGCGATATGATAACAAAAATAAAGAGTTATTCTGGTTATAGGATTTTTTGGTGAAGAATGTCTTGATTTAGTGAAGGTGTAGTTGACTGCCCCTCGGTAGCAGTTATTCTGACTCACTGAAGTATCGTTGCAAAATAACTAATGAGATGAGTACATTATTACTTTTGCTAAAACTACAATTGGATTTATTTAATATTCATTTCACTAATAAATGATTTTATATTATTTCAGCATGCCTACCACATTAGTACAACTATTAGCTTCAGAAAAACTTAACGGCGACAACTATGGAACCTGACAATCGAATTTAAATACAGTATTAGTGATTGATGACCTTCGATTCGTCTTAACGGAAGAATGTCCTCCTAACGCTGGCCCGACAGGAACTCGAGTAAATCGAGATGCATATGACAGATGCACTAGAGCCAATGAGAAGGCAAAGGTCTTTATGATGTTCTGTCTAAAAAGCATGAGGGTATGGAAACTGCAAGGGAAATAATGGACTCACTGCAGGCCATGTTTGGACAACCGTCCTCATCCCTTCGCCATGAGGCCCTCAAGTACTTTTATAATTCTCGGATGAAAGAAGGAACTTCTGTTCGAGAACATGTGTTAAACATGATGGTACATTTTAATGCAGCCGAAGTAAACGACACTATCATAGATGAAAGTAGTCAAGTCAGTTTTATTATTGAATCTCTCCTGAAGAGTTTCATACAATTCCGTACCAATTTAGTTATGAACAAAAGTGAGTACAATCTGACAACTCTCCTAAACGAGCTTCAGACTTACCAGTCCCTTACTAAGAGTAAAGGACAAGAAAACGAAGCAAATGTTGTTTTTGGTAGGAAGTTCCTAAGAGGATCAAACTCTAGGAACAAATCTGAGTCTTCTAAGAACAAAAGCATTCAGTTGAAGAAAAAAAACAAGGGAAAGGGGAAAGCTCCCATTACCAAGAAGGGCAAAAAGAAGATTACAAATAAAGGAACCTGCTTCTACTGTAACCAGGACGGTCACTGGAGAAGAAACTATCCTAAGTATCTTGCTGAGAAGAAAGCAGAAAAGGCCAAAGCTGCCAAAATAGGTAAATTTGATTTGCTTGTAATTGAATCATGCTTAGTAGAAAATGATAACTCCATATGGATATTAGATTCAGGAGCGACTAATCATGTATGTTCTTCTGTTCAGGAAACTAGTTCCTGGAAAACTCTTGATGAAGGCGAGGTGACACTCAGAGTAGGGACAAGAGATGTCGTCTCAGCTGAAGCAGTGGGAGAAATGCAGCTTTGTTTTAGAGATAAATATGTTTTGTTGAAAGATGTTTTGTATGTTCCTCGTATGAAATGGAACTTAATATCTATCTCCCGTTTAATGGAACAAAACTATAATGTATCTTTTGAAATCAATAAAGTGTTTATATTCAAAAGAAATTTCCATGTATGTTATGCTAAACTTGAAAACAATCTGTATGTGTTAAGACCAAATGAAACAAAAGCTGTTTATAACAAGAAATTGTTTAAAACAGCTCATACCAAAAATAAAAGACAAAAGGTTTCTCAAGATACCATTCTTTGGCATCTAAGACTAGGACACATAAACCAAAAACGTATTGAAAGGTTGGTTAAGAGTGGACTTCAAAACGAGTTAGAAGATGACTCATTACCACCATGTGAGTCCTGTCTAGAAGGTAAAATGACCAAACGACCATTCTCTGAAAATGGTCAAAGAGCCAGAGAAACCCTCGTACCTATACATTCTGACCTTTGTGGTCATATGAATGTTAAAGCATGAGGAGGATATGAATACTTCATCAGTTTCATTGATGATTATTCAAGATATGGGTATGTTTACCTAGTGGTGCAAAAGTTTGAAGCTCTTGAAAAATTCAAAGAGTATAAAGCTGGAGTTGAAAATAAGATAGGTAAAACTATAAAAACTCTACGATCTGATCGAGGAGGAGAGTACATGGATCTAGAATTCCAGGACTACTTAATAGAACATGAATTTCCTCATAACTCTCAGAACCAGGTACACCACAACAGAATGGTGTGTCATAAAGAAGAAACAAAACCTTATTGGATATGGTTCGGTTTATGATGAGTTATGCACAATTGCCTAATTCATTTTGGGGTTTTCCAGTGGAAACCGCTGCATATATTCTGAACATGGTTTCCTCTAAAAGTTTTCCAGAAACACCTTATGAGTTATGGAGAGGACGTAAAGGAAGTTTACGACACTTCAGAATTTGGGGATGCCCAGCACACGTATTGTTGCAGAAACCAAAGAAATTGGAACAACGTTCAAGAATATGCCTTTTTGTATGATACCTTAAAGAAACAAAAGGAGGTTTGTTTTATGATCCTCAAGATAACAAGGTAATTGTTTTGACAAATGCCACGTTTCTTGAAGAAGATCATATGAAAAATCATCAAACACGCAATAAACTAATACTTAAAGAAATTTTTGGGAAAGCTGCAAACAAACAAACAAAAGTTGTTAGCAAGCTTGTCATTCGAAACCATCTCAGGATATGAGTATGCCTCGTCGTAGTGGGAGGGTTATAATTCAACCTGACCGGTACATGGGCTTAATTGAAACTCAATTCAGCATACCTGATGATGAAGTAGATGATCCATTGTCTTATTGACAAGCAATAGGGACAAGGAAAAGGACCAGTGGGTCAAAGCCATGAACCTTGAGATAGAATCCATGTATTTTAACTCAGTCTGGGAACTTGTAGATCAACCAAGTGATGTACAACCTATCGGTTGCAAGTGGATCTATAAGAGAAAATGAGACCAAACTCGCAAGGTACAAACCTTCAAAGCCCGATTGGTGGCTAAAGGTTATAACCAAAGAGAAGGAATTGATTTCAATGAAACCTTTTCACTAGTAGCAATGTTAAAATCAATAAGAATACTCCTTTCCATTGCCGCTTTCTATAATTATGAAATTTGTCAAATGGATGTCAAGACTGTGTTTCTGAACGGGAATCTTGACGAGAGTATTTACATGGTCCAACCAGAAGGGTTCATAGTCCGAGGAGAAGAACAAAATGTTTGTAAGCTTAACAAGTCCATCTATGGATTGAAACAAGCCTCAAGATCCTGGAATAAAAGATTTGACACTGTAATCAAATCTTATGGTTTTGAACGCAATGTAGATGAACCAATTGTATATAAAAGGATCATTGTCTCTACCGTAGTTTTCTTAATTTTGTATGTTGATGACATCCTGCTTATAAGAAATGAAGTGGGAGTATTGTCTGACAGTAAGCAGTGGCTAGGAGCTCAATTCCAGATGAAGGATTTGGGAGAAGCTCAATATATTTAGGGGATCCAAGTAATTAGAGATCGAAAGAACAGATTACTAGCACTGTCTCAAACATCCTATATCGATAAAATTCTGAATCGGTATTCGATGCAGAATTCCAAATGGGGATTGTTACCCTTTAGACATGGAATGCACCTATCAAAGGAACAGAGTCCAAAAACACCTCAAGAAGTTGATGATATGAAACAAATTCCTTGCGCATCAGCAGTCGAAAGTATTATGTATGCAATATTATGCACACGTCCCGACATATGCTATGCAATAGGTATTGTCAGCAGATATCAGTCCAATCCTGGTCAAGCACATTGGACTGCAGTTAAGAATATCCTCAAATATTTGAGGAGGACAAGAAACTATTCGCTAGTGTATGGAACTAAGGATTTGATCCTTACTGGATACACTGGCTCAGATTTTCAAACCGACATTGACTCTAGAAGATCTACGTCGTGATCTGTGTTCACTCTCAATGGAGGAGCAGTAGTGTGGAGAAGTATTAGACAATGAAGTATTGGTGACTCCACAATGGAAGCTGAATATGTTGCAGCCTGTGAAGCATCAAAAGAAGCAGTGTGGCTTAGAAAATTTCTAAATGAGTTATAAGTTGTTCCTAACATGCACTTGCTTGTCACACTCTATTGCGACAATAGTGGAGCAGTTGCGATTCGAAGGAACCTTGAAGCCATAAACGAGGAAAGCACACTGAATGCAAATACCATATTATCCGAGAGATAGTGCAGAGAGGAGACGTGATCGTCACCCAGATAGCCTCAGAGCAGAACATGGCTGATCCATTTACAAAACCCCTCTCGGCTAAAGTGTTTGAGGGACATCTCCAGAGTTTAGGACTACGAGTTTTTATCATTTGATATATTGTTGAATCACCTAACAATATTATAATCTCACTTGAGTTATAGTCCAACTGGGAGTTTGTTGGGGTTTATGTCCTAAAACTCAAGTTTTGTTTTCCTTTATATAAATAAAGATATTATTCAGTGAAAAATGTTTATTTATATCTTATAATCCAATAGAAATATCGATGGTTATAACATGAGATACTCGAACTATGTCATGAATATGGACAGGGATCAAATTCGAGTATATATCCTAAAAAGTCTATAGTAAATGAATAAGATTGGGTACCTTGTTCTGGTAACACTATGGATGCGGCCTGATTTGCAAATAAGGCAAGCGACGTGATCTTGGATCGTTCGTGTAATGACATGCGAGTAGGGGCATCCTGTGTGAAAGATGTTTACACAAGACTGGATCGAGAATTAAGTCACTCTTACTTTATAACACCGTTTACTGTTAAGACTGATTATTTCATACGATGACCTAGGTAACTTGATCTTAATCCTGAGCTTACTATGAACTCCTTTTCGTTTAAGGTTATCCTTTGATTTGCATGGGTGAGAGTGGTCATAATAGTACAATTCAATATTCCTACCATTTTGGCGATAGCACTAGATGGATGGCTGGGGACATAGAAAAGCAAAATGCAATTCACTCCTACTGAAACAAGGATAGTAGAAAGGTTGTTCCCTTAAATGCTGAGTTCGAGGCTTGAATAAGGGGCCCCACCCCCTCATTAGCTCGAGAGGGATCTTAATTTATGGTTGGACCATAAATAAATTGTTCAATAGAGGACCAGTGGACTTAAGGAACTAAGATGTACTATAGGGGTAAAACGAACATTTGACCTGTCTATAGTAACGAACGACCTGTGAAGGATTGACTTACTAATCATGGTTATATCGAGAGGACAAAAATATATTTACAGTGAGGGGAATTCAACTACTAGGCTATAGTGGAGTTTCCCGGTAGTTAACGGATATTGGTTAACTAGGTTAAAAGAGTTTGGCTAATTTAACCTCGTATCGTTGGAGCCCATGATCTGTAGGACCATTAGGTCCCCTTGCTAGCTCGAGACTAATCTTTGGAACAATATGATGGATAAAATATGAATTACTTTGAGTTCATATTGAGAAAAATGAGTAGAGGTGATAGGTGTTGTCGGTACGTCAGGTTTTTGTGAAAACCGAGTAGGTGCGTATCTAATATTTAAATATGATTTAAATACCAAAAAAATGAATAGGGATTCATGATTGAAAATAACATTTTTGAAATGTTCGGAATTGGTGGCATAATATTAATTTAATATTTAATATTAAATTAATTATTAATTAATTAATTAATAATTATTTTAAATTAATTTTGAATTAATTTAAAATTGAAAAATTAAAATCGAATTTTAGATTTTTCAGATTATTGAAAATTAGATAATTATCCAAATAAATTAGGATAATTATTGAATTAATTAAAATCATAAAAACTTGATTTTTTGGTGGTGGAGTGCATGGTGACTAAACCCATGCACTCCCCTCATGTTGGACACCAAAATTCCCACTAATCTTTGGCTGATTGAGTGTCAATTGTTGGGGCTTTCCTTCGTCCTTTATCCCTCTATATAAATGAAGAAGAAGACTGAAAGATTAGAGTTCAGCTAGTGAATTGCTGCCAAATTGAATAATCACCAAACCCACCTCTATATGCTTGTTCTTCAAGCTTTCTCTCTTAAATTCCATCACTTGAGGATCCCACAATCCGTTCCAAAGGCTTGAGGATAGCAAGGAAGGTCCTTTGGTGGTTCGTGACTCATTGCTGATGAAAAACAAGAAGGAAATCCAACCAATTTCTCCATTGAAACAAGGTTGGTAATCTGTCTCTGTTTTTCCTTATATGAACAACATATGTCAATTGATCAAATTGAGCTTCTTATGTGCCAAAGATCCAAAATTGCTTCAGCTTGTTAGATATTAACACTTTCAAAAGCTACGCTAATTCGGTGAAGCAAATCTGGGAGATTTGAAGAAATGGATGAGGAAGTAGCCAAGTCTGGTATGCCAGTTGCGGCTGCAACTACAAAAGAGATGCCGATTGGAGAGGCGAAAAAGAAAGAAGATGCACCTGCATCAAGGCGCATGTGTAGGGACAAGCTACCACTCCTTCTCCAAGGAAGCTGCACATTAAGATGATGGGGATGTTGGGTGTTATGCCCTAAAACTCGTAGATAGTAAATGTACATTTGACCGAACATTAATAAAAGTGATGTATTATTCATTTTTTCTATGTTTGTATTATATCTTGTCTTATTAACCCTAATCCAATAAACTAAACATCCAAGGCTAATAGAATGAGGCTCGAACTAGTATGTAGGGACATACGAGGATCGATGTTCAGGTTTTAGCCTAAAGGGTCTGTAGTATAGGGATAAGGCTGGGTACCTCCCAGCCTTATCCTGATGACACTATGGATACGACCCGCTTTTTATTTTGATACAAACGCAATGATCCAACGCGTTCATGTGGTTGACATGCGAGTGGGGGTATCCTGTGCAATGAGTTTGCACAAAGACCGGACCGCAAAATAGTTAACCACTAACTGTAACACCGTTAGTTAGCTAGGTTTCTATTTCACTAGGATGACCTAGGCAACTTGGCCTTAATCCTAAGTGGATTATGGACTCCTGTTCATGAGGGATTGTCCTTTGATTTGTACGGGTGAGAGTGGCCTATTCGCCGACTCAATAAGCCTACCAGTTTGGGGACAAGACCGAGTGGGGAGCTGGGAACATAGTCTTACGAGATGGAATTCACTCCTTCCCAATATTAGGGTAAGTAGAGGTGTGTTCCCTTAAGTGGTGTCTCCGGGTCTTGAACAATGGGTCGTACCCTCTCTATGGCACGAGAGGGACTTCTGTTTGTTGGTTGGATCTCTAACAGGTTGTTCATTAGAGGAGCACTAGTACCTAAGGACAAAGAGGTATCCCAGGGGTAAAACGGTAATTTGACCTAGATGGGGTACGAACACACGTGAAGAGCTAACTTGCTGTTTATGGTCGATATCGGTGGACACAAAAATATATATGCAGTGAGAAGAGTACAACTGTGGTTTTTTAGTGGAGTGAACCACAGTTAACCAATACTGATTAACTTGGTTAATGAGTTTAGCCAATTAATCTCACATCGTTGGAGCTTCTAATCTGTAGGTCCACTATGTCCCACCGATGACTCTAATAAGGTCTTGAGGTTAATTTATAAGGAAAAAATAAATATTCAAAAGGGTTCGAATATTAAAATAAAATATGAATTTGATTTATATTGAAACTATAGGTTATAATTAATGTGCATTGGATGTACATTAATACTATAGTTTATTTGAGAGAATTATAATTAAATATATGATATTTAATTATAATATTAATTAATTGGTTGTTTTAATTTAATTTAATTAAATTGCATTAAAACCATAGGTTATGTGAAGGATAATCATTTAAATATGGTTTAAATGAGCTGGTTATTTAATTATGAATTAAATAACTTATTTGTTTTAATTTAATTAATTTGGTTATTAATTAAATTGAATTTTAAATAACTGATATTTTGATCAGTTAAAGATAGTGGGTGGTTGACCTACAATTACTCTCCTTCACGCCTATAAGGGAGAAGGTTACAAGGATTTTTGAGGTGTAGTTCATTCTACGCATTGTGGCGTTGTGGGTTCTCTCAAAACATTCTTCAGAAATCCCTAGATCTCTCTTGCTTCTCTTAATTCTCCTCCTTAGAGAAAAAAAAAAAAGTTCCCACCATCTCACTCATAATAACCTTCTGAGTCCATCGGTGAATCCTATTTGGTGGTGTTCTTGGGGATTTGCAGCGAAAAAGGAACGTTTATTGTTGCTGGAATTTGCAAAATTTTGAGGGAATTTTGGCAAAACGATCAAGTGCTTCATCCATAGTAAGCATATTTTGATCTTAGATCATTAGGATCCAATCTAGATTAGATCTAGAGTTTCTTTATTCCTGTTTCAACATGCTTTATAAAGTTTTCCAGCATATTTAAAGTAGTTTATGTTGTTGTAAAATTAGTTTGCGAATTGTATCGGTATTTTAATAATGAGAAAAATACAGTGTGGTTGTATGATTATTTCCACTACGTTACGGCTTTATCCCTACAGGGGAAGCACAAGCGCGAACCGAGACTAGAAAGAGAACTGGCTAGTCCTCCCAAGTAGAAGGAATGAGAGGCTTTAATTGAAAAACTGTGCTCGAAGCCAAGTCCATAACTGAAGAGGAAGCAGACAGGACAGCAGAAGAAAGGAAGAGGAAAGCTGGGAGAAGAAGAAGTAAAGGTTGCACTCACTTTCTTCGCTGAGCATGCGACTGAAGTACAAGAAGAAAAAAAAGAGATTGTGCCTGTATCTGAGGGCCATTCTAAGGAACAATTTGGGGAGTTTACGGCATCCACGACACAAACAGAGTAGGAAGAAGAGGCTTGCACCAGTTCCTAAGGTGCAACCACAAGAGCTGAACCCACCACAACAACAAGAGGATCAAACCGTGCTCGAGGATCTGTTCGAGCACCCAAACAAAACTGTGTGCGAGGACTTATTGTAACGCCCGAGTTTTTATAAACTACTAACCTAGCGACATTACTAACTCAAGACAAAACTAACCGAGTGCTTCGAAAATTTCGGCAGCATAACGACATACAACAGACTAAACCAAAAATATTCAAACACCTGTTGAAACAAGAATAACACTCCCATAATATTTTCAACAACACCACCATACTACAATGACTTACACCATACGAGCCAGGTTTCGTATCAACAACTATCTAACCAGAACACGACCTTAATACAGCTCAGAACTTTAGTTCATTCAAAACCAACTTTTCAGGTAGGGGTTGTTTACCAGTACAACCATGGTACTGTTAAACAACCCCTACCTGAAAAGCCATCAACCAATAATGAAGTTTCCATCAATCGCAGCTGCAGGATGGCTAATCTCCTCACCGGGGTCCCACACGACCCCAACAGCTCTGTAGAGTGCTGTGATGAGGGAAGGGTGCCCTAGGCCTACGATGGTCGCTCCTCTACGAATCCGACACATGGAAGAATATATAAGTTTTCCTACGTCTACATTGCGCCCGGTCGCTATAGAGAATAACAGAGCTGCTCTTTCCTTTGTTACATCACCAAGATGCATCACAGGTAAGAGTTTGGCACATAGAAAACTATGCCATGCTCTGTTATCCACTGTCAGATCAGAGGATTTAAAGGTTAAAAGAGTTTGGCACACAGAAAACTGGTAGATAGTATATGAAACAAATTAATCGATCTCAATATAGCGTTATTTGAGTAATTCAGTAATCAGGTTATTGAATAATCGAGTTTGCAATAATAAACCCTAAAACCAATAAACTAAGATCCAAGGTTGTTTAAATTAAACTTGGACTAGTATGTGGGGACATACGGGGATTCAGTGTCCAAGTAACAACCTAAAAGGTCTATAGTATAGGGATAAGGTTGGGTACCTTATCCTGGTGACACTATGTGATATGGCCCACCTTGTATTCGATACAGATGCAATGATCCAAAGCATCCATGTAGGAGACATGCGGGTGGGGGTATCCTATGCAATGAGTTTGCATAAGACCGGACCGCGAAATAATAACCACTAGATGTAACGCCGTTAACTAGTTTAGGTTTCTATTTCAATAGGATGACCTAGGTAACTCAATCTAAATCCTGAGTCTGTTATGAACCCCTTTCAGGAGGGATTGTCCTTAGATTTCTATGGGTGAGAGTGGCCAGTTCGCTGACTCAATAATCCTACAATTTCAGGGCAAGACCGAATGGGGGCTGGGAACATAACAGTACAAGATGGAATTCACTCCTTCCCCTATCGGGGTAAGTAGATGTGTGTTCCCTTAAGGGCTGATTCCGGGGCTTGAACAAAAGTGCGCCGTCCTCTCCTGGCTCGAGAGGAACTCCTGTTTAGTGGCTGGACCCTAAACAACTTGTTCATTAGAGGAATCAGTGGTACTTAAGGAACCAGAGGTAACCCAGGGGTAAAAGGGTAATT
The DNA here is from genome assembly GCA_017139565.1 of Luffa aegyptiaca. Lineage (NCBI taxonomy): Eukaryota > Viridiplantae > Streptophyta > Magnoliopsida > Cucurbitales > Cucurbitaceae > Luffa > Luffa aegyptiaca. The sequence goes on along the minus strand of CM029407.1, from coordinate 36,468,780 downwards.
TGACCTAGCTGGTGTTACGAACACACGTGAAGGATTGACTTACTGCTTGGTCGATATCCGTGGACACAGAAATATTCTACAGTGAGAAGAGTGCAGCTGTGGGTCTTTAGTGGAGTGACCCACAGTTAACGAATGTTGTCTAAACCTGGTCAATGAGTTTGGCCAATTAGTCTCGTATCGTTGGAGCTTCTGATCTTTAGGTCCATTAGGTCCCACTGGTAGCTCTTAAAGAGACTTGAGGCAATTAAGTATAAATTGTAAATTGAAAGTGTTCAATTTATTTGGGGAATCGTATAATGTATATTGAATTTTTTAATTAATTTCAAAATTAATTCTTGTGAGAAAATATTTGAAAGAGTTCAAATAAATTTAATATGAATTGGATTCATATTAATTTTAATTTTAATAAAATCCCTATGATTTAATAGATGATATTTAATTGGGTAAATTAATTAATTATTTATTAAAATTAGAGACCTTTTCATATTAGGAAAGAAAATATTTGAAAGAGTTCAAATAAAGTTAATATGAATTGGATTCATATTAATTTTAATTTTAATAAAATCCCTAAGATTAAATATATGATATTTAATTAGGGAAATTAATTAATTAATTATTACAATTTGAGACCTTTTCCTATTAGGAAAAATGTCTTGGCCTTTACCTATAAATATGACCCCTAGGGTGGGGTGAAAGGCATCTCATTCATTCTTCTACTCTTAGAGAATTCCCCTCAAGGCTCCCTCTAGACTCCCATCAGTCTCCTGCCTCTAGAAGTCTCAGAGTCATACCGGTGTAGCCATAATGGTGGTGTTTGCACTAGTTCGTGATTAATTCACAAGCAGTTGGTGAATTTAATCTCAGTCGTCAACGAGAGTAAGTAATTTGTTACTATAGAAATTAGATTTAGATCTAATATTTTTGTATGCTTAGCCTTAATATAAATCTAGAATAGTTCTAAGTTTATTGCCAATGTATTGGTATTTTAGATTAAACAAAATTAATTACGAATCAGTCTCAATCCCGCTTCCGCTTTACGGAATTACGGAATTCCAATCCTTCACTCACGGGGGTCCCACACGACCCCAGCAGCTCTGTAGAGTGCTGTGATGAGGGAAGGGTGCCCTAGGCCTACGATGGTCGCTCCTCTGCGAATCCAGCACATGGAAGAGTTTGGCACACAGAAAAGTATGCCATGCTCTGTTATAACTTTTCCTATGTCTACATTGCACCCGGTCGCTATAGAGAATAACAAAGCTGCTCTTTCCTTTGTTACATCACTAAAATGCATCACAAGTAAGAGTTTGGCACACAGAAAACTATGCCATGCTCTGTTATCCACTGTTATTGCTTCACCCCTTCTTATTAACCAAGTTGCCCTCGGCCTACATAGATGCTCTATAATTCGATGGGCATTAAAGTGATTACTTGTGTAATCATTGTACCCATCCCTATCATATATTGGGAAGGCCATAGAATTAGTTAATAAAGCCCGAGTCGAAAGGGATCATTTTACCCCTAACAAAGGAAGTAGTGGATCATTCCATCATGTTAGTGTAAAATTCCCTAACGATAGGGACTACAGTGGCCTCGGGGTGCCTAGTGAACGTACCGCAACCTCTCTCAGCTATACTTTTGGTGAGCTCATGCTGGTTTTGGGCACTTGGAACTAGCCCTCTCTCAAGAACTACCCCACTACTTACCACGTAAGAGTTATATACATCTTCAGCATCCTTGCTAATAAATCTACGCCTATCTAAGGGAGTAGAGGATGAAGAAGCTGTTGATCTCCTAGATCTCTTGGCGCTCATGGTGGAATAGGTAGGAAGAGTATGAAAAATCTAAAGGGAATAGGAAAAAGGGGTTCCAAAAGAAATCTAAAATGGGTTGGAAACTAAGAGAACTAAAGGTTTTAGAACTATAGCTCCAAAAAACTCTTCAAGGCCTTCCTCCTTATGAACAAATTTTAACCTGCCAAGCAGAAAAATCCCAACAAAAATAGCAGAAAATTGCACAAACAATAAAAATACAGCATCCACAACAATATTCTCAACGATTTTCAGCTAAAAAAAATGTAAAAATCATGCTCAAAACAAGCTAAATAAACTTCTAATCTTAATCAAATGCATCTAAATATGGACAATCAAGTAAAGATGAGAAGAAGAAGAGAAAATCGCCTTACCCACGCTTGAACAATGGAAAACGCCCAAAATCTTCAAGAAATCACCCACAAGCAACAAAACCTACGAAATCAAGGATTGAAATCTGAAACTTGTTATCAATGAGGCTTGAAATCGTGAGAGTTTTGTAAAAAGATTAAGAAATTTGGTTGAATATGGTGGGGGATTTGAGGGAGAAGTGAAAAGAGTTGAGAGTAAAATTGTAAGGCTTGAGGGTGATTTTACCGAACTGCTGTCGAAATCTGGGGTTTTTACCCCAGATTCCGCATTGGCATCTCGACGCCGAGAGCATGGCGTCTCAACGCTAGCTCTCGGGTTTTGACTCCCAAATTCGCTTTTTTGTTTTTAATCTAGCAATCCTTTCTTTCATTTAATAATTTTACAACTTAAAAGAATGAGGAAAGAACAAATTACACTAAATTGGGATTTAAATTAAAACAAACAGTGATAAGGAAAACATATAAAAAGTAAAAGAAACGAAAAACTTAAAAATTTTGGGTTGCCTCCCAAAAGCGTCCTGTTTAACGTCTTGAACTCGACGGAGTCCTTCATGGACTCATCCGAGATCCAAATTTTTCCGTTCCAGAACATTGACTCTCCTAGATTTAGAGGCCTTGTACCTATTTACCTGTATCTTATGGGAAATATTTGAACAGGTAAGAGAAGGGTTAAGGTGACCTAGAATGTCAGAGATAAAGCAACTTCTTTTTCCATTAAATTCAACATAGATGATTCCCTTGCCTAAATTCATTTTAACCTTGGTTGTTTTCATGAATGGACGACCTAAAATTATAGATGTGGCATCAGGTGAACCATTTTCATGCATATCAATTACAAAGAAGTTTGAAGGAAATATAAGCTCATCTACCTTCACTAAAACATTCTCACAAAGCCCTAGAGGTCTAATTAAAGATCTATCTGCCAATTGAATGAAATTACTAGTTTTCTTAATATGGGAAAGATTAAGCTTATAAACGAGTGCATGAGACATGAATCAAATTACTAGTTTTCTTAATACCTGAACTCGATCCATGCTGCATATTCAGGCTTTGATTGTTCTGGAAATAATAGTTTGGTGTTTGTTGGCTTTGCATTGTTTGAAATCCTTCATATGTGTTACGTTCAGACGGGGATTCCTTCTCTGCAGCCAACTGATCGATGAAAGCCTTAAGCACAGATAGTTCAGATTTGAACCTGCTTACCTCACTGTCTGTACTTGTTCTCTCACCCTTAAAAATAAAATAAAATTAAAAGTTAAAAACTCAAGATAGAAAAAAAAAATTAACCGTTTGCATTCCCCGACAACGGCGGCAATTTGACGGTGTCCGACTTGTCGAAGGTCGTGTAGGTCAAATAAATTTATAATTTCACGAACACTAAACTAATTGCAGTAGTAATGGTCGGTGTCGAACACAAGGAGTGGCGGTTGATTATTTATTTCCTATTTATTTTGAGTTGCGAAAGCGGTAAATGGGGGGATTGGAAGATTGGATAAATGAAAGTGCAAGGAATTTAAAATGCAATAATTTAAACAAGTAAGATATTTAAAGGACAAGAAATTAAATTGCAAGAAACATAGATAAGCAAAAGAATTAATTAAATTAGGTGACACCGATTGGAGTGATTATTGGGGTTGAATGCTTTACTATGATCATTTAATCTCTACCTATTAAAGGTTAGTTTAAATTACTCGATTGCCCAATCGATCTAATCTGAACCCAGAAAAGACCCAAAGCCCACCTATGCCATCTAACCCGATCATACAACGTCCATCGAATTAGACACTAATTGGTTAATCAATTAATTCAATTGGACTATCAAATTAACAATCAACCAAATGCCTTAATGTTGGTCTTTATGCCCTAAAACTTGTAGATAGTAAATGTACATTTGACCAAACATTAATAAAAGTGATGTATTATTAAATGTTTGTATTATATCTTATCTTATTAACCCTAATCCAATAAACTAAACATCCAAAGCTAATAGAATGAGGCTTGAACTAGTATGTAGGGACATACGGGGATCGATGTTCAAGTTTTAGCCTAAAGGGTCTGTAGTATAGGGAGAAGGTTGGGTACCTTATCCTGGTGACACTATGGATACGACCCACTTTGTATAATGATACAAACGCAATGATCCAACGCGTTCGTGTGGTTGACATGCGAGTGGGGGTATCCTGTGCAATGAGTTTGCACAAAGACCAGACTGCGAAATAGTAAACCACTAACTGTAACACCGTTAGTTAGTCTTGGTTTCTGTTTCACTAGGATGACCTAGGCAACTTGGCTTTAATCCTTAGTGGATTATGGACTCCTGTCCGTGAGGGATTGTCCTTTGATTTGTATGGGTGAGAGTGGCCTGTACGCCGACTCAATAAGCCTACCATTTTGGGGACAAGATCGAGTGGGGAGTTGGGAACATAGTCACACAAGATGGAATTCACTTCTTCCCGACATTAGGGCAAGTAGAGGTGTGTTCCCTTAAGTGGTGTCCCCGGGTCTTGAACAATGGGCCCTACCCTCTCTATGGCACGAGAGGGACTTCTGTTTTCTGGTTGGACCTCAAACAGGTTGTTCATTAGAGGAGCACTGGTACTTAAGGACTAAGAAGTAGCCCAGGGGTAAAACGGTAATTTGACCTAGCTGGGGTACGAACACACGTGAATGGCTGACTTGCTTCTGGCGGTCGATATCCGTGGACACAAAAATATATCTGCAGTGAGAAGAGTGCAGTCGTGGTTCTTTAGTGGAGTGAACCATGGTTAACGAATATTGATTAAGTTGGTTAATGAGTTTAGCCAATTAATCTCATATCGTTGGAGCTTCTGATCTGTAGGTCCATTAGGTCCCACTGGTAGCTCTATAAGGGCGTTGAGGTAAATTTCTAAGGGTAAATTGAATATTCGAAGGTGTTCGAATATTAAGCTAGAATATGAATTTGATTCGTATTTAAAACTATGGGTTATAATTAATGTGCATTAGATGTACATTAATACTATAGTTTAAAATTGAGAGAAATATAATTAAATATGTGATATTTAATTATAGTATTAATTAATTGGTGAATTAATTAATTGGTTGTTTTAATTTAATTTGATTAAATTTGATTTAATTAAATTATATTAAAACTATAGGTTATGTGGGTCATTTATATAAATCTTGGTTTTATATAAATGTCACTAAATTAAATGTTAATTTAAGTTGATTATTAATTAATTAATATTTTGATTTATTAATTAATTAAGTTTTTATCAGTTATTTTTAAACTGATAAAACTAAGTCATCCCACTACCTGATGTAGAGGACGTGTAGGGAGTTGGTTTAGGGAAGTTTTGTTTTTTTTATCATTTTAAGAAACTACTTCCCAAATCTCTCTCCTGGATCCCCTGCCAGACGCAAAAAGCTCTCTCTTCCCCAAAAGGTTCATTCTCTGCGTTGTTCCTCACTGACAGAGAGTGAAAATAGAGAAAGCCCTTAGTGATCTAGTGTGCTCCCAGTAGCCATCTCAACACCAAACCCAAGGAGAATACCGGTGCAACCCTGTGGTGGTGTCCTGTTGAAATTCCAGCAAAGGAAAAAGGTATTTGCTGCTGTTTTTTGTGTGGATTCAAGGTGTTTTTGGCGACACGATCAAGATCTTCATCTTCGGTAGGTGTTTCTTGATCTAGGATCATTAGGATCCATTCCCTAGATTAGATCTAGGTTTTTAATTATATTTTAGCATGTTTTATAGCCATTGTACAGCATGTTAATTTTTTCTGTATTGTTGCTGTACATTGTAATTTTGGTGGACCGTACCGGCATTTTAATTAAGACTAAAATCAGTGTGATCCTCTGATCGTTTCCGCTGCGCTAGGGTTTTAATCCCTGCACTTAAGTCTAGTGGATTGATTAGGACATTAGAAATAATTAGGCCTAGATTATTTCTAACGGTATTTTGGATTCTAAACCTATCGTGTCAAGCAACAAAGTCCGAGTCTGCTATTGGGATCCGTGTCCACGAATCAGTCTATGCGCTAACTATTAAACCAATATTCCGTTAGCTACTTGTAAATCAATTTCTTAGCAAGTTATTAACATATGAGTTGCGAGTTAGGGCGTCAATCTAACCTACTGCGGATGCTAAAAATACAAACGAAATCCAAAATACAATAGCAACATGAAATTAAATAGACATTCAGGACACGAACTCACAAAGAAATACATTCTATAACCCAAAAATCATCTAGTCAGCGTCAACGGGTTTAGACGACAGTTAAGCCGACTAAAACCCGGGACCCAACGCTACAATAACAGGAAAATACAAAGGAAATCGAAAGGAAAACTTACACCTCTTACTTTTGGTCTTGAAGGATAGAGAGAACCGAGAGAGAAAATGAAAATAAACCCAAAAAACGTCTTACATTCGACAGAACAAAAACGAAGATATTTATAGAAAATTTCGTCGTGGCGTCGAGACGCTGGGCATGGCGTCTCGACTTCGTGATGTATGGGCCTAGGGCTTAAAACGGGACAGCGTCCAGACGCTGGCTACGGCGTCCAGACGCGGAGCCTATTTCCAGCGTACTTCGACTTCATTCCTCGTCGTTTCTTGCTCGATTAGGGCCTCAAACATTTAACTCCTTGGAACTATTCTTCGGGTTCGTCATGATCCGCACGGTCTTCTCGCCTCCTCGAGAACCATGACCCTCAAGTTAGCTCGAAAACTCCTTAAATTGCCTAAATTAGCTCCAATTTGTGTCGTTGGATCCTAATGCCCCGAATGCACAAATAACCTACAAAACAGACAAATAAAGCGTAAAGTGCACCCTAGCTAACAAGTCTAGATTAACAACAAATAAATAGAACTATCTTGGTCCTATCATCTAGACAACTTAGTCTTAATCCTGAGTTAATTATGGACTCCTGCTCATGAGGGATTGTCTTTTGATTTGTATGGGTGAGACCAATATGCCGTCTCAATAAGCTTATCATTTTGGAGACAAGACTGAGTGGGGAGCTGGGAAAATAATCACACAAGATGGAATTCACTCCTTCCCGATTTTAGGGAAGCAGCTGAGTGTTCCCTTAAGTGATGACTCCGAGTCTTGAACAAAGGGCCCTACCCTTTTGATAACTCTCGAAAAGGGAGTTATTCAGGCCTTATTTCTATAGTGATTTGTGTCTTTTGTTCCTAATAGGGTTGCTTTTAGATGAATATTATGTGTTTTAACCTATTTAGAAGATTCGATGCTTTAGAAGTTATTTTGCAGAGAAAATAATGTTGAGCGACTTGTGGGAGCAAATTCCATGATCCAGCAAAACTAGGAGAAAAACTACCACGTGAGCCGCACGTGATTCATTAATGAGGTGGCGTTTTCTGAATCAATGTCGGATCTAGGATGCTTGGAGAGCCTTCCACGTGTAAAGTTTGACCTAATTAGGGTTGACTCCACTCTATAAAAGGAGGTAGCCATCTCAAGTCACTTCATTCCATTTTGGGGACTCACTTTCCATTCTTGGAAGTCGAATAAAGGAGGAAGGATCGAAGACTTCAAGAAGACCGCTAGCTACGAATTTCTTCAAGGGAATTAATCTTTTCTTGTAAAATTCTTGTAGTTATGGATGTACATACTCAGATTGTAGCGTGTGTTACCTTGTACTCCATGAACTAAATTCACTTAGGTGTTGGTTAGGATCTATGTAATTGTCGTACTTCATACTCTATGCAATTGATATTGATTCGAGCATCTTGATTATTTGTTGTGCTTATTTCTATTTTGTGCTCGCCTGGCTAGCTGGTATAAATACCACCTCTTAGTTTAAGGGGTGATTTAAGAGGTGTGTGGCATTTAATCACACTATACCATTATGTGTTGGTGGGCGCCAGTAATTGAGTTAGGGATAACCAGTCACTTAGTGCTTGATCGGTAGAACGTCATTGGAGTCGAAACACATTCCAAAAATTCTAGTGTTCTGGAAGGATCCTACTAATAGGACTGCAAGAGAATTGCCTAATGAATATTATTGCTAGAGCATCTTTTTAAACAATTACATAAATCATAACCAACGTTTGTTTCCAATCTGTCTACTTTATCCGTTTACATTTTGCTCTATTATTTCTTTTGCTTCAGCATTATTTTAAAAATCAATCAATTTAACACCCTAAAACCATTAAAAAGTTACACAAGATAGGTAGAGTGAAAGCTATTCAAAACCTCGTGGAGACGATAATTTACTTATCACTTGCTGCAGATTGTGTATACTTGCAGAGTATTATAGAGCTTATTTTTATCACATTTTTAACCCACTCTAGAAGGCAACACCTCTCAATGGCACGAGAGGGTTTTCTGTTTGATGGTTGGACCACAAATAGGTTGTTCATTAGAGGAGAACTGATACTTAAGAAAATAGAAGTAACCCAGGGGTAAACGATAATTTGCTCCAGCTAGTGTTACGGACACTCGTGAAGGACTAACTAGTCGTTATTGGTCTATATCTGTAGACAGAAATATGTCTGCAGTGAGAAGAGTGCAACTGTGAGTCTATAGTGGAATGTACACACAGTTAACGAATAATGATTAATTTGGTTAATGAGTTTAACCAATTAATCTCATATCGTTGGAGCTTTTGATTTGCAGGTCCATTAGGTCCCACTGGTAGCTCGTAAAGTAATTTGAAGCAACTAAGTAATGAATGTAAATTGAAAGTATTCAATTTACTAAAGGAAACAATATAATGCATGCTGATACATTATTATGAGAGATAAATATTTGAAGAAATTCAAATAGTAATATGAATTTTGATTCATATTAAATTTATAGGACATAAGAGAATTTGAAAGAGTTAAAATATGATATAATTAATTTAAGGCCTAAAATTAAATTGGGAAATTAATTAATTCAAGGCCGAAAATTAAATATATGATATTTAATTGGTGATTAATTAATTGGAAATTAATCAATTATGGAAATGATTAATCACTTATGGAAGTAATTAATCATCGATGGAAATGATTTAATCACTTATGGAAGTAATTAATCATTTATAGAAATGATTTAATCACTTATGGAAGTAATTAATCATTTATGGAAAAGATCAATCAATTATGGAAATGAATGGTCATGGAATTGATTAATTATGAAAAGATTAAATCAATTATGAAAATAATTGATTTTATGTGAATATTTTATTCATGGTCTTTCTCCTATAAATAGAACACTAGACCTAAAGGTTTGGGTGCCTAAGAATCTTAGATTCACAATACAAGACTCTTGTACTCTCTGAAGCCTCCCTCTTGGAGAAAGATTCCCACCAGTCCATTGCCTCCTAGACTTAGAGATATATCGATGTAACCTCAGTGGTATTGTGTTTTTGGAGAAGAAAAATTCCAGAGAAAGCCTCGTGGAGTTCCTGTATTTTCTACGTTAGAATGAGGTTGGCGAGAATCGGTCAAGATCACAACGAAGGTTTGTATCGATTCTTTCTCTCCCTTTTGAAAAGCATAAAAGTAAAAGTAGTTTTATTGTTCTTGTTTTTCAGGCATGTTTATAATAAATTTACGGAGCTTTAATGCATGATTAAAGTAACGTTTTACCTTTTCGTATTGGTATTTTAATGTTAATAATATACGGTGTGAGATCCTCTCGATGCACTTCCGCTGCGGTGGGGCTTTTATCCCTACAACTGCTACTCAACAGTCAAATGTAGAAGAAGAAGAAAATGCGGCCGCAAATCACCTGCAAAACACTGGTCAACCAACTCCCTTGAAGTAGCCTCAAGACAGTATGGCGACTTTAAGGAGAGATCTGGAGTGTTTCAAGATCCAGTGGCAGTATTACATAACATATGCGCAGCTGCGGGATCATGTGCTACGCAAAATCTGCGATGGACTGAAAATAGACATTGATAAGAAAATACCATCATTCCCCGAATTCGATTTAGAAATATGACGGAACAACTTGTCGAGGGTCATGTGAAATAAATTTATAATCCACGGTTCTTAAAGCTAATCGGTTTATTTCTAAATTCTTTTGTGTTTTTGAGGTAACCAAAAAGGGGGGTTTATATTTGGAGGGAAAATAGTTATGGAAAGAAAACTAATTATGGAAAATATTAAAAAAAGAAAAGTAAGAGAATTAGGTAAAAAGGAAAGAAATCAATACCTCAAAGAGTGCTCGGGCTACTTTTGTTAATAAACCTGGAACTCGTGTTCGAAACTGTTGAGAATTTTCGACCATGGATGATATGAGTGCTCGGGCCTCCGCTGCAGTTTTGTTCACCAATGCTCCTCTGCTAGCTGCATCGATTATGCCATGATCTGTAGGAAGTAATCCTTCATAGAAATATTGGATTAACAATTGACCGAAAGAAGCACATAGTCATTTAAAATGTTCCCAATAATCGTAAAGAGTTTCGTCGGCTATCTGAGTGACGTCGTAGATTTCTTTACGAAGATTGGCGACCCTACTTGCAGTATTTTTTTTTTAAAAAAAAATATAGTTTTTCATCTCAGCCCAAGTATTTATAAAACCATTAGGAATACAATATAACCAATATTTTGCCATATCTTTTAAAGAAAAAGGGAAAGCATGTATTGTTTGTCGGTTACACCGTTGGGCTTCATTCCTGTGCAAACGATTTAGAACTCCTTTAAGTGCTTGTGTGGGTCCTCCCCCGCAAGTTCCCTTGAAAATAGGCAAAAGATGGATTAGTCCAGATTTTAATTCAGATGCACCTTCGGTCTCGAGATAAGTAATTCAAAGTGGTTGTTGGTTCAAATTTGGGGTCACGAGTTGTTTCAATGTTTGCTCGGCCATAGCTTGTGGTTCGTTGACTTCCTCTCTTTTTGACTCCCTTCGTAGTCTACGTTCCTCCTTCATGATGTCAAGACAAAACACAAATTCTCCATCCTGTGAAGAACGAGTTTGCATAAACTGTAGACAAAAAGTAGAAAAGTCAAATGAAAACAAAAAAGGAAAGAAAAATTGGCCAAAGACTCCCCGTTAACGACGCCAATTGGATGGAACGACTTGTCGAGGGTCGTGTCAAATTAATTTATAATTCACTATTCCTAAAGCTAACTTGTAGCAGTAGTGGTCGGGGTCGATCACCGGGAACAATCAGATTATTTCTAAATTCTTTTGTGTTTTTGAGGTAACCAAAAAGGGGGGGGTGTATATTTGGAGGGAAAATAGTTATGGAAAAAAACTAATTATGGAAAATATTAAAGAAAGGAAAGTAAGAGAATCAAATAAAAAGGGAAGAAATCAATACCTCAAAGATCATGTAACTGGGATTGTTATGGTAACTTCGATTCAATTAAATCATTAATCTCAATAATTAGTCAAAAACAAGTTTAAGTCCGGCGTATTCCAGCAACAAACTGAGAACCAAGATCCAACTATCACAAACATGCAAACGCTAAGTTTGATTCTAGTTTAAATTAATTAATTGGCCGATTAACTAATCTAAACCACAATTGTGATCTAGCCGAATTAATTCACATGCAACGGGCAACAAACCACAATTACAATTGATTACATGATTTAGTTCTAGGGACGCATGAGTAATATCAAAACGTTAGCCTATTTGCTACTAAGATTTAGCAAGTAAATTTAGATAGGACGCGGTCAAAGTTGTCAATATTTCCTACCACAATCTAAACTTATAAACAAAGAACTAAAATCACATAAACATGCTTTGGGAATTCAAACAAGCGATTTCATTAAAAGAAAGTGAACTTACACCTTGACGTCCCAATTACATGAATGAAGAGTCTAGCCTCTCATGGAGCAAGAACAAGCTGAATTCTTCATGGAATACATCATGGAAAGCAAGAAAAACTAAAACTAAGAAGAATGGTGGAGAAAAGGGAGAAGGATGGACTACAATGTTGTAGTGATTTGTGAATTGAGGGATGATTCTAAACCTATACACATATTATACTCATTTTAAAGCATTTTTCGCAAGGAATTCAACTAAGATAAGCAAATTGGGAGATTCTAAATGTATATCAAATTAGACCAATCAATATACAAATAGGCGAGGGAGCTGACCCTTCCAACCCTTAAGGGAGTTTTCTATTCACCTTATTCTTTTATCGCTTATTCTTTGATAGGTGATAGAAAATGGTCAACCTATGTTTACTTGCATTTGTTTTGTTTTGGTATCTTTTATTTTGTTTTTGCTAGATTCTCTTAGTTTCTTTCTTGCATTTTATATTCTTAGATAGGTTGCTTTTGTTTATTTGTTTCTTTAGTTTTGGAAAAATTCTTAAAAAGTATTCTAGAAAGATTTTCGAAAGAGAAATGTGCTTTAGTGGTTTGTTTGTTTTTGAGCGCCCTTAATGATGATAACTAAAGCTCTCTTGGCTCTTTAAATACTCTATTAATTTCGAGTGTTTTAAAAGCATGAAGCCTGAATAAAATTTTCTGTCCATAACACATTTAAGTCCAAACTCACCTTAGGCTTTGACTACTGACATCTTTAGGAAGTTTAGACTTCACCTTAGCTTGCTAAATCCTTTATAGTCTCTCCTACTATTTCTTCATGTTTAGTTATTGGGGACATTGACTCGTTTAAGTTTTGGGGGACAATTTTTTCTTTTGTACTTTCTATAGTATCATGTATCATGTTGCCTTTCGCTAGTGCTAAAAAAGAGTAGAAAAATAGCTATGGAAATAAAACTAGTTATGGAAAGACAACTAGTTATGGAAAATATTAAAAAAAAAAGGAAAGTAAGAGAATCAAGTAAAAAGGAAAGAAATCAATACCTCAAAGATCATGTAACCTGGATTGTCATGGTAAGTTACATTCAATTAAATCATTAATCTCACTAATTAGTCAAAAACAAGTTTAAGTCTAGCATATTCCGACGACAAACCAAGAACCATGATCCAACTATCACAAACAAAAGCTAAGTTTGATTCTAGTTTAAAGTAACTAATTGGCGGATTAACTAATCTAAACCGAAATGGGATCTAGTCGAGTTAATTCACATGCAACGGGCAACAAACCACAATTACAATTGATTAAATGATTTAGTTATAGGGACGCATGAGTAATATCAAAACGTTACCACAATCTAAACTTATAAACAAAGAACTACAATCACATAAACATGCTTTGAGAATTCAAACGAGAGATTTCATTACAAGAAATTGAACTTACACCTTGACGTCTCGATTACATGAATGAAGAGTCTAGCCTCTCATGGAGCAAGAACAAGCTGAATTCTTCATGGAATGCATCATGGAAAGAAAGAAAAACTAAAATTAAGAAGAATGGTGGAGAAAAGGGAGAAGGATGGACTATAATGTTGTAGTGATTTTTTAATTGAGGGATAATTCTAAACCTATACCAAGGGCCTCTATTTATAGGAGTTCTTGGCCTTCAAATCGTGGTATCTTCGTGCTGAAGGGGCCTCAAATTTGGAAAATTGGTGGAGCCAAATATGGAAAATAGCAATTCTGGAAAATCGATCGCGTTGAGATCAACTACACAACATCGCGACGCTGCCTCTTCAGATATGGAAGGTAGCCGTTGAAGTTGCCTAGCGTTGAGATGCTAAGATTGCAGCGTCTCGATGCTGCTCTCCAGTTTGATCTCCCTGCTCTTTCCTTATTCTCACGGAGTCTCGACTCTGATGATGGGGGTCTCGACGCTGATGAGGCTACGACGGGTAGAACAGTCATTTCACACTTCAATTTCGCTCGTTTAGGCCTCGAATTGCTTCCAAAGCTCCAATGAGAACCTACACACATATTATACTCATTTTAAAGCATTTTTCGCAAGGAATTCGACTAAGATAAGCAAATTGGGAGATTCTAAATGTATATCAAATTAGACCGATCAATATACCTATAGGCGAGGGAGCTGACCCTTCCAATGCCTAAGGGAGTTTTCTATTCACCTTATTCTTTTATTGCTTATTCTTTGATAGGTGATAGAAAAGGGCCAACCTATGTTTACTTGCATTTGTTTTGTTTTGGTTTCTTTTATTTTGTTTTTGTTAGATTCTCTTAGTTTCTTTCTTGCATTTTATATTCTTAGATAGGTTGCTTTTGTTTATTTCTTTCTTTTTTTTAGTTTTGTTTTGGAAAAAATCTGAAAAAAGTTTCTCTTAAAAAGTATTCTAAAAAGATTTTCGAAAGAGAAATGGGCTTTAGTGGTTTGTTTGTTTTTGAGCGCCCTTAATGATGATAACTAAAGCTCTCTTGGCCCTTTAAATACTCTATTAATTTCGAGTGTTTTAAAAGCATGAAGCCTGAATAAAATTTTCTCTCCATAACACATTTAAGTCCAAACTCACCTTAGGCTTTGACGACTGACACCTCTAGGAAGTTTAGACTTCACCTTAGCTTGCCAAATCCTTTTTAGTCTCTCCTACTATTTCTTCATGTTTAGTTATTGGGGACATTGACTCGTTTAAGTTTTGGGGGACAATTTTTTCTTTTGTACTTTCTATAGTATCATGTATCCTGTTGCCTTTCGCTACTGCTAAAAAAAAAGTAGAAAAATAGCTATGGAAAGAAAACGAGTTATGGAAAGAAAACTAGTTATGGAAAATATTTTAAAAAAAAAAAAGAAAGTAAGAGAATCAAGTAAAAAGGAAAGAAATCAATACCTCAAAGATCATATAACCTGGATTGTCATGGTAAGTTCAATTCAATTAAATCATTAATCTTACTAATTAGTCAAAAACAAGTTTAAGTCTGGCATATTCCGACGACAAACCAAGAACTATGATCCAACTATCACCAACATGCAAAAGCTAAGTTTGATTCTAGTTTAAATTAACTAATTGGCCGATTAACTAATCTAAACCGAAATGGGATCTAGTCGAATTAATTCACATGCAACGGGCAACAAACCACAATTACAATTGATTAAATGATTTAGTTCTAGGGACGCATGAGTAATATCAAAACGTTAGCCTATTTGCTACTTAGATTTAGCAAGTAAACATATAAACAAAGAACTAAAATCACATAAACATGCTTTGAGAATTCGAACGAGAGATTTCATTACAAAAATTGAACTTACACCTTGACGTCCCGAGTACATGAATGAAGAGTCTAGCCTCTCATGGAGCAAGAACAAGCTGAATTCATTTTAAAGCATTTTTCGCAAGGGATTCAACTAAGATAAGAAAATTGGGAGGTTCTAAATGTATATCAAATTAGACCGATCAATATACCTATAGACGAGGGAGCTGACCCTTCCAACGCCTAAGGGAGTTTTCTATTCACCTTATTCTTTTATTGCTTATTCTTTGATAGGTGATAGAAAAGGGCCAACCTATGTTTACTTGCATTTGTTTTGTTTTGGTTTCTTTTATTTTGTTTTTTGTTAGATTCTCTGAGTTTTTGCTCCTCCAAGAAACACAGAGATCTTCAATTCTCCCAAAATCTTAGAGATTTTAGTTGGTTCCCACAAGCCTCCTATATTCTAATCCCAAGAGAATACCGGTGTTGCTTCTTTGGTGGTGTTCGTGGGTGATTTACAGCAACAAAGAGGGACTTTTGCTGCTGGATTTTTCTGTTTCGCAAAGGGTTTTGGTGATACGTTCAATACGCTCCTTACGGTAAATTGTTTCTTGATCCCTTGTTTATTAGGGAATGCATATAGATTAGATCTATGTTTTTTTTTTGTTCTTAAGCATGCTTTATTCGTTTTTCCAGCATTTATTAAATTGTTTATGATGCTGTAAATTTATTTGTCGTCGTATTGGTATCCCAATCGGCGTTTAATTTCGAAAAGGTCTCTGACGTATTCCGCTGCCTAGGGCTATAATTCCTACAATTGGTATCAGAGCCCTATCGATTTTTTAAACGTTGTTTTGTGATTTGCGATTGGCTTTGTTAGGTGGGATTAATTACATTATGAATGTTTATAATTTGCGATAAATTGTTTAGGTTTAATTGGCCTTAGAATTTATTTTTTTGATGTGATCAAATGTAAGGGCCCCTGTGTTTTTGGGCATAATATCATGTATATCGAGTCTGTACAGTCCGGGTCTAGAATAGGTTGAAGATCTGCGAAGAACACGATGAAATTTGAGGCCAATTCGATTTTCTAGACGCTGTTTCTGCCCAGAAACGAGTTCCAGACGCAACAGCATCGGGACCCTTGGCCTTGCGCGTCCCGACTCTGTCACGTTTTCACCCAGCGAACGGTTTAAATTGCGCCAGCGTCGGGACGCTGTCGCGATTTCGTGCGGCAGTTCAGCTTTCGTGAGAACGTGTGCTGAAACCCTAATGGGCGGTCCGGTTCGTGCGATTTGGGTTGAGTTGGGACAGGTTTGGTCTTGTTCAACCCGTTTCTTGGGCGGTTCGAGATTTTTAAGGCCGGTTCGAAGCGGTTCGGGTCGATTCGTGGATTCTAGACCGGTTATGGAGCTGTATTTGATGTAATAGGATAGTTGTAAAGCTTTAATTAATGTAATTTTTGCTTTAATTATCATCGGGGCCAATTAAATCAGTTTATTCGCTATTTAAATGCTTTGTGGATGTCATTTAAATTTAATCCCACCTTAGGTTATAAAGCATGCTCATGCATTTATGTATGTTATAATTAGGTTATAATATATTAAAATCATGAAAATGGAATAGCATGATGCATGCAATTTCATATTTTTAATATAAGAGTTATATTTAAAATGAATTGTTTGCAGCATGCTACTATGATTTTCCATTTTTGGCAATACTTAATTGTTAATTTATTAAAAATGGAAATCAAGTTGCATTGAGCATGATACATCCATAGTTTAATATAAAAGTTATATTAAATTCATGCAATGCTATTATATAGTTTTAATTTGATTAATTTGAATATGATTGTTAATTAAATTAAACTACAGTATGCATGATTATAGGGTTAATCATTAAAATTTCGAAATAGTTTAAAATTTATGATTAGTAACCGTCAATCTATAATCAAGATATGCATGCTCACATAGGATCTTAGGTTAAAATTAATTAATTTTAAATGGTTAAAATTAATTAGACCTAAGATCACATTCTAATAGGATTAGAATATTCTTACTTAGTATTAAAATAGTTTAAATGGGACTAAGTAGGACCAACATTCCTATGGTTATAAGGGAACTCTACTAGTAATGTTCTGTCTAGGATTGGAGGTATCTAAGATGACGGTTTACGGAACACCTCCTACCTAGGAACTGATCTGGATCACCGGAGTTGAATTAATCATAGGTTAATGTTAGAAAAATGTCATTAGGTTTATTAAATCTGTTTAATGCACCTAGACATTAGGTCTTATTATAATAGTTATAATAGGACTAGACTTAGATAAATGTCTTAGCCGGATTTATCTAGGTTTAATGAAACCCTAAAATATCCGATAGGTTACTTTAGTGGGAGGAAAATTCCAAAACTTGATTTAAATCGAGTTTTGCTCCTACGTTCCTGTATAGTTCACACCGTGAGATCCATGCTCGGCTTCGTGTCCTTTTAGCGCGGCCTCCCTTCGGAAAGTGTTTGCATGGATCAATACCAAGGTGAATGGGGAAAGTGACTATAGTAAGTGGGAGCGAGACGCGTGTCAACGTATCCCTCGGTCTCCACCCCTAGGTCACAACGTGAGATTCCTATGATCCGCCTGCGTGTTGCCCTTGAGCAACCATCCCTTCGGAGGGCCTGGTCATAGGATTCGGAACACCCTGAACTCCTGAAAAGGATAAGATCGCTTAGGCTAATTACCAACAGTTGTCTTTCCTCGCGGTAGATTGTTGGTCCGTGCCTCTGAGATCTGAAAGTGGGAGGGTTACACTTACGAGGATGAGTTAATTAGTTAACAAATCCTTGATCGAACAACAGTGGTTAATTTCTAATGGAATATGAGTTATTCTGGGATTAGAAATTAACTGAGAAGAGTCTCATTTTAGAGGAGGAACAACTGATCACCCTTTGGTGGCTGTTCTTCTAAACCTCTAAAGCATCGTTGCATAACACAATCAATAGTTTTATTAGGGTTTTTTGATTGCTTGTTTGCAAAATTGATTGGATGTATGCAATTGTTTGTATTGCTTGTGTGATGGGTTAAGGCAAAGATAACTAATACGGTCATTTGTTTGTTTTTCAGCAATGTCTTCCTCTATCATTTCCTTGCTTAAAAACGAGAGCTCAACTGGCGAGAATTTCCCCACGTGGAAATCTAATTTAAACACTATTCTCGTGGTAGAAGATCTTAGGTTCGTCTTAACAGAGGAATGTCCTCCAGCCCCTGCTCGTAATGCAGCGCAAGCTGTGAAGGACGCCCACAAACGCTGGACGAAGGCCAATGAAAAGGCCCGAGTCTACATATTGGCCAGCTTATTTGAAGTATTGGCCAAGCGTTACGAAAACGTGGAAACTGCCAGGGAGATTATGAATTACCTACAGGAGATGTTTGGACTCCCGTCCTATCAACTCCACCACGATGCCTTGAAGAATGTCTTCAACGCCAAGATGCAAGAAGGTCAGTCTGTCCGGGAACATGTCCTGGATATGATTAACCAGTTCAATATTGCTGAGGCGAATGGCGGGGTAGTCTGCGAGCGCAGTCGGGTTGCGTTCATTCTCCATTCGCTTCCTCCAAGCTATATGCAGTTTAGGACGAATGCGAGTATGAACAAGATCCAGTTCAACCTGACTACCCTCCTCTCGGAGTTACAGATTTATGAGTCCATGCTGAGAAGCAAGGGCAAAAATGTGGTGAAAGGAGAGGCCAATGTGGCCCATTCCAAGAAAAAGTTCCTGAAGGGTTCATCCTCAGGGACTAAATTTGTACCCCAGGCTTCTTCATCGAAGAAAATTCAAAAGAGGAAGGGAGATAAGGGGAAGGCTCATGCACAGGCTGTGCAAGGTAAGGGAAAGGCCAAGGTCGTGGCCAACAAAGGCAGATGCTTCCACTGCAATGTGGATGGTCACTGGAAGCGCAACTGTCCCCGTTACCTCGTTGAGAAGAAGAGAGAGAAAGAAGGTAAATTCGATTTACTGGTTTTAGAAACCTGTCTCGTAGAACATGATGAGTTCGCCTGGATATTAGATTCAGGAGCCACTAATCATGTTTGCTCCTATTTTCAGGGAAATGATTTCCAGCAGCTGGCAGATGGTGAAATGACTCTCAAGGTTGGAACAGGAGAGGTCGTTTCAGCTCGTGCAGTGGGAGCTGCAAAATTATTTTTTAGAAATAAGTATTTAATTTTAGAGAACTTGTATTTGGTTCCTAGAATTAAGAGGAATCTTATTTCTGTTTCTGCTTTACTTGAACAACATTATTCAATTTCATTCTTGCTTAATGAAGCTATAATTTCTCGGAATGGAATTTATATTTGTTCGGCTAAACGTGAAAATAATTTATTTGTGTTAAGACCTACCGACGCTAGGGCTATTTTAAGTCATGAGATGTTTAAAACGGCCGAAACACAAAACAAAAGGCAAAAGATTTCTCCTCTAAGTAACAACACGTATCTTTGGCATCTTCGTCTTGGTCATATAAATATCGATAGGATCGATCGTTTAGTTAAAGATGGACTTCTAACTGATTTATAAGATACATCTTTACCCCCTTGTGAATCGTGTCTCGAGGGTAAAATGACCAAGAGGCCTTTTACTGGAAAAGGTTATAGAGCCGAAGAACCACTTGAACAAATACATTCGGATCTTTGTGGTCCAATGAATGTAAAGGCTCGAGGTCGTTATGAATATTTCATCTCTTTTATACATTATTATTCTTGATACGGTTACCTATACCTCATGAGCCATAAGTCTGAGGCTCTTGCAAAGTTCAAAGAGTTTAAGACTAAGGTAGAAAATCAGTTAGGTAAAACAATTAAGATACTTCGATCTGATCGAGGTGGAGAGTATTTGGATCAGAGATTCCAAGACTATTTGATAAAACATGGAATCCAATCCCAACTCTCAGCACCTGGTACACCTCAGCAGAATGGTGTGTCAGAAAGGAGAAATAGAATCCTGTTGGACATGGTTCGATCTATGATGAGCTATGCTCAATTGCCTAGCTCGTTTTGGGGGTATGTAGTAGAGACTGCAGTACATATTCTTAACAACGTTCCCTCAAAAAGTGTTTTTGAAACTCCTTTTGAGTTATGGAAGGGGCGTAAACCTAGTTTGCGTTACTTCCGTATCTGGGGTTGTCCTGCACACGTGATAGTGACAAATCCTAAGAAACTGGAACCACGTACAAGAATATGCCAATTTGTTGGTTACCCAAGAGAAACGAGAGGTGGTCTTTTCTACGACCCTCAAGATAATAAAGTGTTTGTATCGACAAACGCAACTTTCTTGGAGGAAGACCACATTCGAGATCAAAAACCACGAAGCAGGTTAGTATTAGGAGAAGCTACAGAAGGATCAACAAGAGTTGTTGATGAACCTGGTCCTTCAACAAGAGTTGTTGGAGAATCCAGTTCTTCTCGTCAATCTAGTCCTCCTCATGTAGTGGGAGAGCTTCGACGCAGTGGGAGGGTTGTAATACAACCTGACCGCTACTTGGGTTTAACGGAAACACAAGTAGTCATACCTGATGACGGCGTAGAAGATCCATTGTCTTATCGTCAGGCAATGAATGACGTAGATAAAGACGAATGGGCCAAAGCTATGGACCTTGAGATGGAGTCCATGTACTTCAATCAAGTTTGGGAACTTTTAGATCCACCTGAAGGGGTCAAATCTATTAGGTGTAAATGGATCTATAAGAGGAAGAGAGATGCTGCTGGGAAAGTACATACTTTCAAAGCAAGACTTGTAGCAAAGGGTTATACCCAAAGAGAAGGGGTAGACTATGAAGAAACCTTTTCTCCAGTTGCTATGTTAAAGTCCATAAGAATTCTCTTATCCATTGCCACGTTTTATGACTATGAAATATGGCAAATGGATGTCAAGACTGCTTTTCTGAATGGCAATCTTGAAGAGAGTATTTTTATGTCTCAGCTCGAAGGGTTCATAACCCAAGTTCAGGAGCAAAAGGTTTGTAAACTGAATCGATCCATTGATGGGTTGAAACAGGCCTCCAGATCTTGGAATATTCGATTTGATACTGCAATCAAATCGTTTGGATTTGACCAAAACGTTGATGAACCTTGTGTATACAAGAAAATCAACAAGAATAAAGTAGCTTTCCTTCTACTTTATGTTGACGACATACTACTCATTGTGTAATGGGTGTCAGGATGCCCTAGTTTATTGTATTTTGTATATTTACTTTTCATGTAATGTACAACATACATTTACCATTTCCAAGCTTTGGATTATTTTTGTATATACTTTCCCTTAACTTGAGTTTTAGTTCAAGTGGGAGTTTGTTGGGTTTTATGCCCTAAAACTCGTAGATAGTAAATGTACATTTGACCGAACATTAATAAAATTGATGTATTATTCATGTGTTATTAGTGTTTGTATTATATCTTGTCTTATTAACCCTAATCCAATAAACTAAACATCCAAGGCTAATAGAATGAGGCTTGAACTAGTATGTAGGGACATACGGGGATCGATGTTCAAGTTTTAGCCTAAAGGGTCTGTAGTATAGGGATAAGGCTGGGTACCTTGTCCTGGTGACACTATGGATACGACCCACTTTGTATAATGATACAAACGCAATGATCCAACGCGTTCGTGTGGTTGACATGCGAGTGGGGGTATCCTGTGCAATGAGTTTGCACAAAGACCGGACCGCGAAATAGTTAACCACTAACTGTAACACAGTTAGTTAGCTTGGTTTCTATTTCACAAGGATGACCTAGGCAACTTGGCCTTAATCCTGAGTGGATTATGGACTCTTGTCCATGAGGGATGGTCTTTTGATTTGTACGGGTGAGAGTGGCCTATTCGTCGACTCAATAAGCCTACCATTTTGGGGACAAGATCGAGTGGGGAGCTGGGAACATAGTCTTAGAAAATGGAATTCACTCCTTCCCGACATTAGGGTAAGTAGAGGTGTGTTCCCTTAAGTGGTGTCTCCGAGTCTTGAACAATGGGCCCTACCCTCTCTATGGCACGAGAGGGACTTCTGTTTGTTGGTTGGACCTCAAACAGGTTGTTTATTCGAGGAGCATTGGTACTTAAGGATGAAGAGGTAGCCCAGGGGTAAAACGATAATTTGACCTAGCTGGGGTACGAACCCACGTGAAGGGCTGACTTGCTGCTCACGGTCGATATCCATGGACATAGAAATATGTATGCAGTGAGAAGAGTGCAGCCGTGGTTGTTTAGTGGAGTGAACCACGGTTAACGAATATTGATTAACTTGGTTAATGAGTTTAGCCAATTAATCTCATATCGTTGGAGCTTCTGATCTGTAGGTCCATTAGGTCCCACTGGTAGCTCATTTAGGGCGTTGAGGTAAATTTCTAAGGAAGGATTGAATATTTGAAGGGGTTCGGATATTAAGCTAAAATATGAATTTGATTCATATCGAAACTATAGGTTATAATTAATGTGCATTGGATGTACATTAATACTATAGTTTTTATGAGAGAGAATAATAACTGAATATATGATATTCAATTTTATTATTTTATAATTAATTAATTTTTGAAATAATTAATTGTAAGGCTTTGATTTAGTTTAATTAAATTTGATTTAATTAAACTATAGGTTAAAAAGGGATATTACTTTGAATGGGATTTAAATTAATGTTGTTTTAATTAATTATGATTAATTAAAATGAAATTGATTATAATTAAAATTTTGATTTTAATTTATAATTAATTAAAATAAATCAGGTAACTGATTAATCAGTTACCTGATATTATGCGTGTAGTTACCCCACTCTCCCTCTCCTGATCGATAGGTAAAGGGGGTTATGGGATTTGGTCATTCATTGAATTAGTTCACTGCAATCTCTCCCTCTCTCACGCAATCTCTCCCTCCCTCACGCAATCTCTCTTTCTCTGGAGTTCTCTGAGTTTTTGCTCCTCCAAGAAACACAGAGACCTTTAATTCTCCCAAAACCTTAGAGATTTTAGTTGGTTCCCACAAGCCTCCTGAATTCTAATCCCAAGAGAATACCGGTGTTGCTTCTTTGGTGGTGTTCGTGGGTGATTTACAGCAACAAAGAGGGAATTTTGGTGTTGGATTTTTCTGTTTCGCAAAGGGTTTTGGCGATACGTTCAAGAACGCTCCTTACGGTAAGTTGTTTCTTGATCCCTTGTTTATTAGGGAATGCACCTAGATTAGATCTAGGTATTTTTGTTGTTCTTAAGCATGCTTTATTGGTTTTTCCAGCATTTATTAAATTGTTTATGATGCTGTAAATTTATTTGTCGTCGTATTGGTATCCCAATCGGCGTTTAATTTCGAAAAGGTCTCTGACGTCTTCCGCTGCCTAGGGCTATAATTCCTACAGGAACAAAGGTATGGATGACTATGAGACTCTCTCTCTCTCTATATATATATATAAAGAGAAGAAAAATAATAGATAAGCCAAATAGAAACTTCGAATAAGTTTGTGGAAGATAAGTTAATTTTCTTTTCCAATCTTTGAGAGTTAGGATAACTTGTGAAAGAGATAGGTTGCTCGGGATAAAGGCTAGGTGGAATAACAGGTTATAGAGGTGGGAATGCATGAGAATGTTTTATCTTGAGAGAGAGTATTAGGAGCCGAGCTCTTTCTTGAAAGGCGCCCTCACGAACTAAACTTACCTATGAAACGCACATCTTTTCTTTCTTCATTCTTTTGATTTTGTTGAAATTGCCTGAGGACAATGAATGACTTAAGTTTGGGGGTGTGATAGCACTCATTTATGTGTGTTATTTAGCCTTAAAAACATAGGTTATTGCTAAGAAAGCAAAGACTTTGTGCTTAAAATCATATCTTTTTTTAGTCAAATTAGCAAAAGTCGTAGAATCTTATGAAAATCATAGAAATATAGAATTTACGCTTAAAATGTACAAAAAGAGATTATTTTTGCAAGAATTTATCCAAGTGAATGTTTTTGTGCAGAGGACTTTGCGAGGGAACTGCGTCCGCAAAAGGAGAATAAATGTCAGTGAAGAAAAAGAGTTGAATTGAAGATTTGTGCCTGCATCTAGTCCTGAAGATATAGGATATGCATTTAATATGCGTCCGCAACCTTATAAGCAAAGTATCGCCAGCCGAAGACAGAATTGTCAAAGCAGAGCAGAAGAGATTTTGCGCTCGATATGCGGCCGCAATTGGATTCTTACCTTCCAAGGCTCTCTACACTAATCTCGGTAGCCAACCCTACCTTCCAAGGTCCATAAAAGGCGACCAAGGTGCAAGAAGCAAAGGAGAGCTCAGAATTTCATCCTTAGTATAGATTTTAAGTTTTTCTCTCTTCTCATTTTGTAAACACTCCGAATTATGGATTCTCCAGCCTCTGTGGACTCTTCCATTCGAAAGAAGTAGAAGAGAAAGACTTGTCTCTCCTTGAAAAAGGACAAGAGCATGCTAGATAGAGAGGGGAAGATCTAGAGTTAGTCTTGGAACAAGAAAAAAAGAGGTGCGTTTCATAGGTAAGTTTAGTTTGTGAGTGCGCCTTTTAGGAAAGAACTCGACTCCTAACACTCTAAGTTAACAACAAAATTTTTCTAACACTAGGCCTTTATTCATTTCTTTCAAGATAAAACATTTGCATGCATTCCCACTTTCATTGCCTATTACTCCACCTAGCATTCATTCAAAATATCCTATCTCTTTCACCAGCTATCCTGACTCTCAAAAATAGAAATGAAAATTGAACTTCCCTCCCCAAAACTTATTTGAAATTGCTTCTAGGCATTGCTTTTTTTTTTCTTTTTTTCATTTAAGAAAAGGAGAGTCTAATAGTCATCTATATCTTTGTTCCAACATACGAACAAAGATATAGATGACTATTAGACTCTCCTTTTCTGGTGAAAGTAGCTGACTACAGGCATGACTCACTATTAAGATTGTAGCGCATACTCACTTCCCAAACTAACCTTTCATGCAGTAGAAATCGTGGGTGTCACGACTGCCCCTCGTTACTTGGTTTATTCGAGAAGGAGAAGTATCCCCTTTCCTTTTTCTATTTTTACTTTTTTTTTTTTGTTTTGTTAGCACTAGCAAATAGGCAACATAATAGAGAGTACAAAAATACAAAATTGTCCCCCCCAAACTTAAATGAGTCAATGTCCTCATTGACTAGCATGAAGATCATAGCATGAGAGACTAAAAAGAATTGACAAGCTAAGATCCTGTAAACCCGAGACTTTCCTTGCATTATTTTCTCTTGTCACATATTATAGGAAGTGGGATTAAAGTTGTTGTTTCATTGCTTAAGAAAAATGACAAAGCTTTTGGTTGAGGTTGTCTTTGATAATTTGGGAATTTATAAAAAAAAAAAAAGAAGAAAAATAGGAAATAAAGAAAAAGAAAAGAAAGGAAAAGAAATGAGGAAAAGAAAAAAAAAGAAGGAAGAAAATGAAAAAAAAAACCATTCCGTGCTTAGTGGTTTTAAAGGGGAATCCACCACCTCAGCCCATTTTCTTCATCATTTCCGATCAAATTTTAGAACCTTTTGAGAGAGAGAGTGAAGGAAGAAGAAGAGGGAGCTCACTGAAGGTTTCAGGTTGAAGAAAAGAGGGGAAAGCTCATACAAGTGCAACCATGTCATAATCTTGGTTCAATCTGCCTATCTCTGGTTTTTAATTCAGATTGAGCTACACACGACGAATTAAGAGGTGATGTTTGACTTTCTTGAAAATTAATTCATGTTTGAACAAATTTCATGAAGAAAGCCTAAACTAATTCTGATGTTAAGTTAATGATCTTTGAAGAGGAAAACAGAGCACAAAATTTTTGCTCAGATCTGAAGGGTCTCTGGTTTTCTCTGGTTTTTCGAACGTTTCGGAGTGTACAGGTTGAATTAGGAGCTCACTTTGGTATGGTTGAAAATCTTATTCAATTTCCTATGACTGTCATGAACAATTCATGAGCCAAAAATGACTGGAAGTAGGTTTAAATTCAGGAGAAAAGTAGGGGGTAGCAGAGAAGCACAAATATTGATTAGCTGTGTTCGGGGGATTTCAGGACAAATCTGTTGGGAATCTCATTTTCATTCCTTGAAGTACATTTTAGAGGGTTCCAAACTGAAGAGTTTGATATAAAGTACATTAATGTTGGTCAAGTACTGAGGAAAGTATGAGTGTTTGAAGTTAGGGTATTGAATCTGGAAAAATGTGTGGAATGTGATTTAATTTCTAGAGTTTAGAATTTGTGAGCATAGAAAGACAAGACTATTATAGTTCTGATGCTCGGTTTTAGTTTGTTTGACAGGCCAAGAGGAAATAGACCGAGTCTACAGGCCAGGGAACTAGCCAAGGCTGTGAGTGACAAAACAAAATTTGAAAATTATTTCTAAACTGTTTTTTATACTTAAATGTTTTACATGCTTGAATATGAACTTATGAATAATACATGATTTCAATGAATGGTTTCAAGAATAAGTTTTGAGCTTAGATTATCTAAAGAGATTTATATATGAGCACGTGATTATTGACTTTCTGAAAAATAGTTGAAACGATATCATTTTAAGCAAAGTATGTTTTAGCGGGTATTGTTTAAAGATTTTCAGTTCCCCACGAGCAAGCTGAGTAAGCTTGAGTTTTACGAAAGATAAAGATGAGCAGTCATGTTTTAATGATTTTATGTGATTTTCTAAGACTTCTTTTGACTACATGACTAAGATATTGAGCCCGAGGCAGTATGGTATCGTGTGAACACAGGTTATATTTCGTTGTTGACGTTGAGTGTACTTTGTGACAACGATGCTGTCGTGAGTGTGGGGTGGACCCCACTACGACAAAGACGATGGGAGTGTTGGGCAGGCCCCACTACATCGTACAGCTAGTAAATGTTGGTTGTACTGGGCGTGTTCTACACAATGTAGATCTGTCATGTTAGTTAAAATGTTTGATATACTTGGAATGCATTGCTAGATTTTAATGACGTACTCGCGGAGTATTTGATAAAGCTTTTATCATTACACGTTTATGTTTAACGCTTTGATTAAACAGATTTTTTTGTGTTAAGGTTTACCATGTCTTCTGATTTTTGGATTAACAGTTTTTAATTTAGTCACTCACTCGGCTTCATAGCTCACTCTTTCAAAATGTTTTCCCACTTTCCAGGTAGAGATCGAGCTCCCAGTGCTTGATAAACTGCCAAAGTTTGCTAAAAGCTCCTAGATTAAGTTCCAGTACGTGGGTGGAGTTGTACATTGAGTCTGTTTGTATTGTAAATGATGTATAAGGATTGGATAGTTTACGGCTTGTGTAAGCTCTAGATGTTGTGGTTGTATAAACCCTAGTTGGATAAGTTTGTGGTTATGATGTCTCCATCAGGTTTTATTTTCCAAAGTTAATTAAGTCAGGAATGCACTTCATGTATGTTTTTGGTTATGATGTCTCCATCAGGTTATCAAGGTTCCGCTGTGTTGTGTTGCATGTAAAGTATTCCATATCTAAGATTAGCATGTTTATCAGGTTAAAGGGTTCAGCAGAGTCAGCAGGTATCGTTAGAGGAGGACGATGTCCGTTGGCTTCACGCCGTCTTTCGGACTAAGCTAGCAGGTAGTTCGGGAGGGGGTGTGACAGATCAGATCTAAACTTCCTAAAGGTGTTGGTAGTCAAAGCCTAAGGTAGGTGAGTTTGGATTTGAATGTGTTATCGAGAGAAAAGTTTATCCATGCTTCATGCTTTGAAAAACTCGACGTTACTAAAGTATTTAAAGAAGCGAGAGAGATTTAGTTATCATCATTAACGGCAATCAAAAATAAACAAACCAACTAAGCACATTTCTCTTTTCAAAAATTTTAGTATATTTTTTTTTCTTTGAAAGAGATATACTTTTTCTGAATTTTTTCAAAACAAAACTTTAAAACAAAGCAAACAAATAAACAAAACAACCTATATACGAATGTAAAATGCAAGAAAGCAAAATACAAGAGATTCACTATCCTAACAAAACAAAGAAAACAACAGAAACACAAAAGAAAACAAAAGAAAAAGAAAGCAAGTAAAGATAACTAGACCCTATTTCCAATCACCTATAAACAAAAGAATAATCAATTAAAGAATAGAAGGGTGAAAGGAAAAACTCCCCTATGAATTGGAAGGGTCTGCCCCATCGCCTTTTGCTGGATCCCAGTTTATTTCAGGAAATGGTGGAAGGTAGTCGTCGAGTCCTCCACTAGATTCTCTAGGATACCCTTGACAACTCCATCTCGCTCTTTAGCATAGGTCGTGTAGTCCCTAAACCTGTTCTTTATTCTCTCCAACTCGATTGCGGTCGCATCTTCATTTGCAATAGCGGTTTCTTTTGGAAACTTTCAAGCTTGAGCTGCATGAGGGGTTGCTAGAGCTTTCTTCTCAGGAGAGGTCGAAGTTGGCTATGAGCTTCTTGATCAAGCTCAAGTCAATCGAAGTTCAGGCGGCTTCTTTTTCTTCTTTCTCTTCTGGTTCCACTCCTGCAAGCCTACATAGCTTGGTGATTAAAGTTGGGAAGAGCAACCTTCCCACGTTCTTGTGTCCACAAGAGAGGATCTCCATCCATATAATTCATCCGATGTTTTGATGTAGCCCCTTGTGCATACTATACAACAACATGACAGGCTCCTGAGATATGGTGGTGTCATGTGTGGTTGGCATGATCCTTATCTTTATCACGTAAAGCCAAACTGTTGCCTCTGACTTTAAGTCTCATGATACTAGAGTCCTAACTCCGGTCCTAGAATCTTTCCACTTTACTCCCTCGTGGACCACCATGGCTAGGGCCTCTGCCAGCTGCTCAGTTGTTGGTTCTTCATCCATTTTGCCAGTTGGGCATCTGAGGGATGGCAATCGAAAAATCCAATTTACTTGTCTTGTCGAGAACTTCCGCCACTCGGCCTCGCAGGAGCATAGTTATCTGCATCTCTTTCCCTATTCGAGCATAGAATTCACGTACCAACCGGATAGTTGTTTCCTTTGGCTCTTTGCATAGTCGATCCCAGCCATACCTGCGTAAAATATCTTCAATAAATATTAGGAGAGGGCCTGTCTTAGTGTAGAATGTCTTCTCACACATCAGAACCTGCTTTTTCATAATGGCCAGTCGGGTCTGGGTGTCTTGATGGGCCTCCACTCGGACTTCCACTCTTGGCTTCTTTGTTGGAGTCTTCTTTGGCGGAGGAACGAATGGTTCTCTCCTTGCAGGTGGTAGTGACGGTGTTGTCTTGGTTTTGGGGAGCACAAAAGTCGCTCCCCTAGTGCTTGGCCTCCTTAGGGAAATGTCTGCTCTTTTCTTCTTCTTAGCCTTCCATTCGGCCTCACTATTTGGTCCTTCTTTGCCCCTCTTGGGCATTTGGTCCTTAGAAATCTGTTGGACCTCGTCTTCATTAGTTGGAGCGTGCTGCTGCTTGTCTTGCTCATGTTTGAATAGGTCCTTCAACATTGCTTCATATTGATGCTCGAACAGGTCCTCGAGCACATTTTCTTCCTCTTTTTCTGGTGGTGGGGATTGCACATCAGATTGAACCTTAGGAATTGGTGTAGTCTCGGGTTCTCACTCTGTTTGTGCCACATTTGCGGCTGTAAACTCCCCTACAATTTCTTTTGACTGGCCATCAAAAGCGGACATAATTTCTCATTCTTTTTTCTTAGTGGTATCCACTGAGTCCTTCAAACAAGAAGATGCAAAATCCAGAGCAGCTTGCTCTTCTTCTTCTCTTTTCTTTTTCTTAGCCACTTTCTTAGCCTATTTCTTTCTTCTTCTTTCTTCAACCAGTTGCTCGTCTCTGATTTGGGAAGCCATGGCCTTTGCCATTCATAGAGCGTTTGCAACAATTCTACTCTAGTCTTCCTGAACAATCGGCTGCTGTAAGTCTGGACCCCATCGTGTTGATTTTTTACCTTTAAGCTTGGATAGATCCATGGCTGAAGTTGGAGTATGGACCTGCATTTGGGCCCCAGATGCGGCTGCATCTTTCATAGTAAGTGCCTCAGGAACTGGCACTGATTGCTCTGCCTCAGCTGTGTTTGCGGTCGCAATTTAAGGTCGACATGCATTCAGATTCCTAGGTTGCTCCACATTTGCGGCCGCAACCTTGATGGATGGTTCAACTCCATCATTCCTTCTTCGTCTTACATACTTTACATCGACTTTCTTTTCAGCCTCTTCCCTTTCCTTTAATGTGTTGGCTAGAGTCTGTAAAAATTTGGGAGTCATTAGAGTTGTTTTTAAAATGTAATCGATCGAGGAAGACGAAGAACTCGCTGGCTGAAAGAACAGAGCATGCGTTTTCTGGGCTGCTGTATGAACAACGTCAAGACGCTATTGAATAAATTCAAATAGTTTGAATTTTGGCAGTGGTTCGGTTCGGGCTTTTAAATCACAATCCAGTTCACCGTTTCCCAGCCGGTTCGGTTGGTTCAAGGTCGGTTCAACCCAATTTTCAAGCTCTTTGGTCCGGTTGAAGCCTTTTATGGATGGTTCAAGCAGGTTTGAGGTGTTCGGGGCCGGTTCGGGAGTTGTCCAAGGCGGTTCACTTGTTTATTTAATTATTAATGTAATAATTTAGTTTAGTTTAGTTTAGTTTGGATGCCAAAACCGGTCCGCTTTATTGTGTTTAATTATTTATGCATTAGGAATGTATGTTATAATTAAATTAGAATTGAATATGCATAATGTATGCCATATAGATTTAAAATCCCACCATAGGAAAGCATGTTTCATGCATTAGTAATTAATTATAAGGGTTATAATAAAAAGAATGGATGTTAGGTTTCATAATAGATACATGTTGGATTGTTTTATTTTTCGGTTTATGAACGTTTTAATATAACATTTATATTAATAAACGAAAACGAACGAACATGCAACATGAAACCACATTAGCGTAGATGAATGTTATAGGTTGTCTATAACATTGATAAATGCATGCTCACTTAGGATTAACGGAATCCAATCTCGAATGATTCGCATAGAATAGGTCGATATCTTGTAAAGTTAAGGTTAGAAGAGAACTCACCCGGCGAGATGCTGGCTAAGGGTCGAAGTATTTAAGATGACGGTTTACAGAACACCTCCTACCTGGGCATTGAGTCGGTACTTGAGTTAGGTTAACCTGGTTTTACGAGCATGCGTGAGCGATATGAGGTTTTATCACCTAGACATCATAGAGTAATACTTATGCCGTTAGAAATCACCTAGACATAGGTTATTTGAAAACGTTTATGCTTTGTATATGGTGATTTTTTTTATATAACTTGAAATTTATTGTTGTATGCTTTCAACACCATTAGAAGCATGTTATAGGATTAATTCATTAAAAGTTATAATAGTTATAAGATTAATGAATAGAAACCGTCAAACCTAAAACAAAGAGTTGCATGCTAACATAGGATCTTAGGTAACATTAATACTTTTAAAAACAGTTTAAAATTAAATTAGACCTAAGATCACTATTTTCTAATAGAAAATTATTCTACTTAGTGTTTTAAATAAAGTTAAAATATGTTAAGTAGGATATTAGGCTTTGCTTATAAGGGAAGTCTCCTGGAAATCCGGTACCTGAGTTGAATTAACCACGGTCTTATTAGCATGCAACGTCGCTAGGAAATTAAAAGGGTTTAATTTGCCTAGACATTAGAATGAAGACCTTATTTAAAAGGTTAAATATAAGGCGTTAACTAAGATAGATTCGTTTAGCGAGAATTTACCTAAGTAAAAGACCTAATCTTTAAAAGACTTAGTGGGAGGAAAAAGGTATATGAAAATAAATCTTTTCTTCTCACGCTCTCCTAAAGTTCACACTGTGAGGTTATGCTTTGCCTCGTGTTGCTTACTAACGCAAATGTTCCATTCGAAAGGTGTTTGCATAAATCAATATCAAGGAGAACGGAGAAAGTATCTATAGTAAGTGGGTGAAGGAAGTGTGTCAACACATCCTGCGGTCTCTTGCATTGGGTTGCACCGTGAGATTCCTATGTTACGCCTGCTAAGTATGCCCTGGAGCTACTACACCATTCAGAGGGATGTAACATGGGTTTCAGAACAACGCGAAGTCCAAAAATGGATAGGGTTTCTTAGGGCCATTCTCAACATTAGCTTTTCCATTCGGTGGCATTATTGGGGCCGTCCTCTAGGATTTGAAAATGGCGGGTTACACTTACAGGATTGAGATCCTTGACCAAACAGTAGTAACTAAACACTAATAGGATATAAGTGATTATTGTGTTAGCGTTTGGTTGAGAATGTCTCAGTTCAGAGGAGGACTAGCTGATCACCCCTCGGTGGCAGTTACTCTGAACCTCTGAAGTATCGTTGCAAAAGAATTATGATTCATAGGCTGCTTAATTGATTTTGCTAAATTGATTGGATTAGGTAAAAGGGTTAAAAAAAATAGACAACAAGTTTAAGTTTATTTGTTTGTTTTCAGCAATATAAGTTCTATAAAGCCTCGTCTATACGCCAAACATGTTATTGGTATAAAAACATACGACTAAAGAAAACAAACGTAAACACTAAGATCGTGGTGAGTGATTTGGAAATGGTCTTAAAATCCAGGAAAATCCCCAACGTGTTATATCTAAATAATCTTCGAAACGTTCGTTATAAATATAACTTAGAAAACTTCGTAGCCAAAAGGAACATGATCCAAGACTCAAAATATGATTTATTCATCTTGAAAACGTGCTTAGTATGAATAGTGATTCAACTTGGATACTCGGTTCAGTGCTCACTAAATCACGTATGTTCTTTTGAAGGAATGAGTTCCTGGCACTAGCTGTGAACTAGTTAAGATAACTCTTAGAGTTGAAATAGAAGAGTTCGTCTTGGCTAAGGCAGTGGGAGACATAAAATTATTCTTCTCTCATGAACATTACATATTTTTTAATGTATATGGTTCCTAAGATTAAAAGAAATCTTGATTTCTATATCTTGTTTACAAGAACAAGGCTACTTTATTCCCTTTTGAGTATGAATCGTTCATTTCAAAAGAATTCCAATATTTGTTATGCAAACATGAAGAATAACATATATGTTTTAAGACCGATAGAGTCTAAAGCGTTTTTAAATTTTGAGATATTTAAACCGCTAAAGACAAAACCAAAAGGCAACATGTTTCTCAAAAGTACCAATCTTTGGCACTTGAGGTTAGGCCATAATAATCTCAATGGGATTGAGGATTGGTCTAGTATGAACTTCTAAACAGGTTAGAGGATGATTCATTACCTCCCCATAAGTCATGCCTCAAGGATAAGCTGACTAAATGACTTTTTACATGGAAAAACGCTATCATGCCAAAGAAGCCATAGAGTTAATACATTCTGTTTTTTATTCAATGAATGTCAAAACTCAAATAGGGAATGAACAATTCATCAGTTTTAAATGATGATTGTTCAATGTATATCTCTACCTAATACATCGTACGTTCAAACTCTTGATATGTTCAAAGAGTATAAGGAAAAGGTTGAGAACCAAGATTAGGTAAAAAGATAACGACACTTCAACCTGATAGAGGTGGAGAGTATATGGACATGAAATACCAGGTCTATTTGACATGGTTCGTTTAATAATGAGTTGCCTAAACTCGTTTTGGGATATTGAGGGTTAACTGAAGTTTAAAATACGAATATGGTTCTCTCATAAGAATGTTTCTGAAAACATTATTTGAATTCTGAAAAGAGCATAGAGTGCGTTTATGTCGTTTCAGAACTTAAGGATGTCCTGCATAAAGACAAACCCGAAGGAACTAGAACCTTATTGGAAATTGTGCCTATTTGTAGGTTATTCCAAAAGAAACGAGTTATGGATGCTTCTTTATTCGGGAAAAAGTATTTCTATTGACAAATGTTGCTTTCTTACAAGAAGATCACGTTAGAGATCGCAAACCACGCAGTTAAACAGTGTCAAAGTAAGTTATCTAGTAAAGCTACAAATATATCAACAAAGAGTTGTTGATAAGATTTGTTCTTCAACAAAGATTGTTGATCAAACTAGTCCTTCAACAAAGGGTTGTTGATCGAGCTGACACATTAAGTTAGTCTTGTTCTTCTCAATTGTCGAGATAGCCTCAATGCAGTGGAAGGGTTGTTAAACAACCTAATGAAAACTATATGAGTTTAACTGAAACTCCGATTGTCATACCTGATGACAATATCGAGGATCCACTGACCTTTAATTAGGTAATGGATGGCGTGGATAAAGACAATAGAGTCAAAACTATGAACCTTGAAATGGAGTATTTGTACTTCAAATTCAGTCTGGTATTGAACAGAAGAGTTCATAGTCAAGGATCTAGAGCAAAAGGTTCGCGACCTTAACTTATCCATCTATGGATTGAACTAAAGGTTTCGATCTTGGAACATAAGGTTTAGTACAGGATTCAATCTTATACCTTTTTGACCTGAGTATTGATAAACCTTGTGTCGGCAGAATAATTATAAATATTTTAGTAGCTTTCTTACTATAGTATGTGATTGTTATCCTATTCATTGGGAATGATATAGTTTATCAAAACTAACATTAAAAGTGAGTTAGGAGCCTAGTTCAAAAATAATAGATTTGGAAAGGCTTCGTATGTTCTTAGAATCCAAAACATTAAGAATAGCAAGAACAAATCGCTAGCTCCGTCCCAATGTATATTATATAGACAAAAGTGTTTGCTAGATATAAGATTAGAATTATGAGAACGGTTAGTTATCTATCTGACATGGAATTCATTTGTCACAGGAGTAGTGTCCCGAGACGCCTCAAGAGGTTGAAGACTTGAGACGAAATCCCCGAGCCACGACGATTAGTTGTCGGACCTTGCATATGGTATGTAGTAGGGATTGCCAGTAGATACCAATTCGGTCACGGGTAAGGACACTAGACAGTAATGAAAATATCCTCAAGTATCTTAGGAAAACGAGGAATTATAAGCTCGTGTATGGTGCTAATGATATGTTCCTTAGAGGATACACTAATTCTGACTTGCAAACCGATCAAGATTCATGAAAATATACATCAGCATCAGAACTCACCCTTAACGGGGAGGTATAAAATGGCATAACATCAAGTAAAGATGTATCACAGACTTTATCTTGAAGGCCAAGTAATTTGCTGCTTATGAAGCAAGCTCAAGAGTCTGTAGAACTTAGGAAGTTCATTTGGAAAGCTGTTGCAAATATGAGACGAGTGTATAGAACGGAAACGTATATCTCATCTGAGCGATTATGTATAGAGGGAACATGATTGCCACGAGGAAAGCCTCAGAGTAAAGTATTGCTGATCAATTTACGAAGGCCCTCGCGACAAAAAGTGTATGAGGAACATCTAGATAGTCAAGGTCTACAAGTTATAAATACCACTAGAGTTTTAGTCCAAGTGGGAGTTTGTTGGGGTTTATGTTCTAAAACTCGTGGATAGTAAATGTAACAAAGTTAATTATAAAACGTTTTTTGAAATGGTTCAATCTATAGTTGTTGAAAGGCTAGTTTAACTATGCATTTATTAACCCAAATAAAATAATCTAGAATCCTTGCCTATGATATGAAACACTTGAACTATATGTAATGACATAAAAGTGGATCGAGTTTGAGTAATAGCCTACACGATCTATAGTATAGGGATAAGACTGGGTACCTTATCCTAGGAAAAACTATGTGACGCGGCCCACTTTGTTTTAGTACAAACGATATGATCCTGTATCGTTCATGTAGAGATATGCGAGTGGGGGCGTCCTATGCAAAAGAGTTTGTATAAGACCGCACCACGAAATAAGTCACTTTCACTTTATTACGCCGTTTACTGTGAAACTGACTGTTTCAAGCGATCACCTAGGTAACTCGATCTTAATTCTGAGCGAACAATAAACTCCTGTTTATTGGGGATTATTCTTTGATTTGCATGGGTGAGAGTGGCCCATAAGCGTCGGTCAACAAGCCTACCACTTCGGGGATAAGACCGGGTAGATAGTTGGGGACATAGTCTTGTAAGATGGAATTCACTCCTACCCGTCTTTAGGGATAGTAGGTTGTTCCCTTAAGTGCTGACTCGAGGAGGCGAACAAAGGCGCGTGATGTGGAATTTTCCTACCGCAAGCGCACGGGTCAAGTAATAATAAAGTGTTCGTATAAACGAGTGTCGTCCTCTGGATTGGATTTTTAAGCAAATCAAGTATTGTGAATTATCTTGCTCAATTTTATTTAGGGATCAAAAAGTAGTGAGTGAATGATATGAAAACTAAATCAAAGCAAGTAAAAAGTGGAAATTCAATTGGAAAAACACTTAGGGAATTGATTTCGCCGATTTAGTCTAGGATTGATTTTAAGGAGTAAGTTATTATGCACAATTGAATTATGAGCCTAAGACCCTTTAATCACAACTACCTCTCTCGAGTATAATTGATTCTCAAGCAAATTAATCTACTTGATATCCCTATCTAAGTTTATTAACATGCAAGGCAATGAGATCTTTTGACCAATTCTAAAGTTAATCTAAAACCGTCACGAATTAGAAAATAAACCTTAGTCATGCAATCTTGAGTAAGTCTACATTTAATCCCCTCTCCCGAGCAAGAATAAAAACTCAAATCATTCAACTAATGGCCAATTAATTGAAAGCATTAAATCAAGATTGCAACATAATAACCATTGCACAACTTAAACCATAAATCAATCCATAAACAATATCAACTACATCAATCCCTAAGCTACAAGTTTAGCTACTCATGAATGAAATTACAAGCTCAACTAAACATAACAAAGCTATAAATCTAGCTAGAGAAAAGGAAAGGGAAAAGAAAACTCAATGTAGGCCGAGACCGAACGTCCCCGTCACGATCCCCACGAACAATGGGTTGATTTCCGCTTTTCTCCCTCTTGTTCAGCCTCAATCCTCTGTTTCCTCCTCTGTTTTACGGCTCCAAAAGTATCCAAAAGAGTTCCCTCCAAAAACCTAGCCAAAAAGAAGCTTATATTATGTTTTTTTCGTCATAGCGTCTCAACGCTGCCTTCAAAACGCGCGTTTCTGGAAAGGAAAACTCGCAGCGTCGAGACGCTAAGGTCGCAGCGTCGAGACGCTGTGACCTTTTAGCGCCTATTCAGATATGGAATGCCAGCATCGAGACGCCCAAGAG
The DNA here is from genome assembly GCA_017139565.1 of Luffa aegyptiaca. NCBI lineage: Eukaryota > Viridiplantae > Streptophyta > Magnoliopsida > Cucurbitales > Cucurbitaceae > Luffa > Luffa aegyptiaca. Next base: position 36,431,503 of record CM029407.1, on the reverse strand, counting down.
CTAGCGTCTCGACGCTAGCCTGCAGTTGACCCTACTTTGACTTTTCCTTCTTCGATTCTCTTTGGTTCCTTTGCAACTTTTCACGTCCCGAGCACCCGATTAACTCCAATATCGCGCTTTAGCTCCAATCAACCATTTCCTACAAAATAAACAAATAAGTGCAATAAAATGGCCAATAAATCATCAAAGACTAGCTAAATTAATTAGGGAAAACTAGCTAGCTATGCTCGCTATCAAACACCCCCAAACTTATGCTTTTGCTAGTCCTCGAGCAAACTAAAAATCAAGCATATAATGGAAGAATAGATGCAACAAACATGACTCAATCCTCAAGGCTCAAAAGTCAATAACCAAGCAAGCAAGAGACTAGCACATAAGGACCAATGAGGGAGACAAATTAAAATTTTCCAAAATTAACTTGCACAAGCGAGATCTAACTCAACAAGATCAGACTCTACTAGCCCGGGATTGACTTATTAAACTCTCAGCTCATCTTCCCTCTACACTGGCACTAAGGTTTCACTAATGAGTTAATGGAACAAATTAGTTTGTTTTTCTCCATACTTAGGTGCTTATAATTAACAATTAAATTAAGCATTTATATGTGGCACTAGCTTTCACACACCTGTTGCAGGGGCCCTTAACCTGAGTTTTCTCTGGTTGTCCTAACTGATCACAACAGGGGTAGCTCTTTTTGCCTAAACTTTATTAAACATTGCAAACTGTGCACAGGCCATGGCATAATTTTTTCTCAATAATAACAACAAGAATGATTTTTCTTTATGAACATGATAAGCATATATTCTTTTCTTTCCTCCTAAGCGAGATCAAACATGCTAATTTGCAAAAAAAATTAACTTTTTAGCTCTTCCCTACACCTATCGAGGTGACAACAAGCATATGAACCCAATAATTCGCTCCTAAGCATTCAAATCCAAATCTAGCCAAGAAAAATACTCTACTCATGCAAGACATCTCCTAGAAAAATTTTAAAAAGTCTCCCTTTTTGGGCACTCATGCTTACAACTCATCGCAAGCTTAAAAATTTACAAGAAAGCCTATCCTAGGACATCATAGTCATGCAAAAATAGCATCCAGAAAGCAACCATATGCTTAATTCAAAGAAAGCTCAAAACTATAGCCCGAACTCAGATGCTCAAGGGCTCCACAAACATGTTATCCCACCCCCAAACTTAAAACATGCATTGTCCTCAATGTATAAAGAAAATAAGGCATAAACAAGCATGAGAACAATAAAAGAATGAGAGGAGTGAATAATACTTGCCTGGAATGATGATGACTTCTTGATTGAAATCTTGAAAGCTTGAAAGCAAAGGAGAGACAGAAAACAAGACCTACAAAAACAAACAATAAATCAAAAGCAAACAGAAAAGCACAACTACACTTACTTGGGTTGCCTCCCATAAGCGCTTGTTTAACGTCATTAGCTCGACGTGTTGACCGTGCTTCAAGGAGGCTTCTTTTCAGTGAATCCAACAGAGGTGCTCTGTCTTGCACCTTTCTTATAGCCCATGAAAAGCACTTCAGATTGTCCCTTAGAGTCTTCAACTGCCTTAAAAATTTCTTTTTCGTTCCTGACTCTAAGAGTGAGCTCCCTGCGCTCAATATCAATAATCACTCGCCCAGTAGCGAGGAATGGTCTTCCTAGTATGACAGGCATTGAAGGATTTTCTATCATGTCCATAACATACAGATCAATAGGGAGGAAAAATCTACCTACTCTGATTAAAACATTTTCTACAATGCCAACTGGTCTAACCACAGACTGATCAGTCAATTGGAGCTTTACAAGAGTAGATTTAATCTCACCTATGTCTAACTTTTTGCATAAAGATAGAGGAATGATATTAATGCTAGCACCTAAGTCACATAATGCTCTAAAAGAGTAAGTACCAAAACTGCAAGGAATAGAAAAACTCCCTGGATCTGCTACTTTTTCAGGTACCTTCTGTTGGACTCTAGTGCTACATGTGGAAGCAAGATACACCGTGTCAACCTTCTTTTCCTTTCGCTTCTTTGCTAACCACTCCTTCATGAACCTGTTATACTGGGGCATCTCTAACGCCTCTGCAAAAGGAATATTAATATTCATATTCAAAAAAGCATTCATAAATTTGTCAAATTGAACCTGGTTGTTCTTTTTCTTCTTTTTCTTTTTCTTTTCTTTGGGAACCATCAGCGTGGGAGAAGGAATAGGAGGCACAGGTTCAGGCTTTTCAGCCTCATCTGATGATGTGTCCTCCTCAGCTTCCCCTGTAGGCGTGTCATAATCCTCAGACTCAGGCTCCCCTTCAGTTTCCTCCTAGTGCACAATGATTGCCTTACAGTACTCTATCTGGGTTTTCTCTTGCTCAGCTGGGGCCTTACCTTTATTCATGGTGCTTACAACACTTACCAACTGTCCCAGCTGAGTCTCAATATTCTTGATGGCAGCACTGTGGCCATTCACTGTTGAGTTGATGGCAATGACTGCCTCCTCTAATTTGGTTGTCCTGTTACTTGACTCTGCAATGAAAGCTCCAACAAGATCCTCTAACTTTTTATTTTCTTGAGTTTGAGGGGCAAAACCAGGGGGATTAAGAACATTCTTAGTATTGGCATAAGAGAAATTTTCATGGTTCCTATTGTTAGGGTGATAATGTGTAGGTGTAGAATTATTATTATATCCCCTAGCATTAAAATTTGATACGTGCTGAACCTGCTCGATGGTCTCCTCCTGAGATCTAGATGCTAAAGCAGCAGCTGATTCAATTGACTGTGCACTCCCTGTACCTGAAAATTTTAGAAAGGCATTAGCAAGGGAGGTCATCTGGGCCTGGAGTGCACTTACCTTGTCAACCTCAAACACTCCAGCAGCAATCTTTTTAGGTGCAGACCGCTCAGATGGCCACTGATAGCTGTTGGTGGCCATATCCTCTAGAAGTATGCGAGCATTTTCCACGGTCTTGGACAACAGAGTCCCACCTGCAGCTGCATCAACAATCGTTTTTGTACTAGGAGTTAAACCATTATAAAACAATTGAACCTGAAGCCAGTCGGGGTAGCCATGCTGAGGGCACTTCCTCAGTAACTCTTTAAATCGCTCCCAAGCCTCGAACAACTGCTCATCATATTGTTGTTGGAACGTCCCAATCTCTGTCCTCAGCTTGACCGTCTTTGCAGGAGGGAAAAATTGCTTTAAAAAGGCCTGGACTAAAGCATCCCAGGTGGTGATGCTCCCAGGGGGAATAGACTGCAACCAATCTCGTGCTTTATCCTGCAAAGCAAAAGGAAATAAGCGTAAGCGAATGGCATCCTCAGAAACTCCATTTATTTTTACCGTCCCACAAATGTCCAAAAATGATTTAAGATGAGAATTTGGATCCTCGGTGGGCGATCCTCTATATGCACAGTCTCGAGCCATCTGAATGAGACCGGTCTTCAGTTCAAAGTTGTTGGCATTAATTGGGGCATAGACAATCCCCGACTGTTGCCCCTGAAACACGGGCTGAAAATAATCTCTTATAGGCCTAGACTCCTCAGGTGGATTTTGGTCAGCCATCTGAATAATTTCTCTATTTTCCCTTCGAAGCCTATGAATTGTTCTTTCAATCTCGGGATCCAACGGTATCACTTCTCTACTACTACGCATACAAAAAACAAATCTACCCTAAAAAGGAAAGAAAACAATTATGGAAAGAAGCAAAGAAAAGAAACCAACTAATCTAAATATGGAAAATATAATCTAGAAAAGGAAACAAAATAACCTAATATGGAATGCAAAAATAAATATGGCAAAACACAAATAAGGAATCTAACAAATAAGGAAAAACTAATCTAAAAAGGAATAACAAGAAACAAATAAGGAAAAGATTACTCAACTAAAAGAAAAACTAAACTCGAAAAACAAATATGGAAAGAAAAACAAATATGGAAAAATGCAATCAACCTAGAAAAGTAAAAATGCATAAATTTGGGCAAATAATTGTAAAAGACTAGCTTAATTAATCAGAGAAAAATAGCTAGCTATGCTCGCTATCAAATACCCCCAAACTTAAGCTTTTGCTAGTCCTCGAGCAAACTAAAAATCAAACATACAGTGGAAGAATGGATGCAACAAACATGACTCAATCCTCAAGGCTCAAGAGTCAATAGTCAAGCAATCAAGAGACATGCACATAAGGACCAATGAGGGAGACAAATCAAAAGTTTTCCAAAATTAACTTGCACAAGCGAGATCTAACTCAACGAGATTAGATTCTACTAGCCCGAGATTGGATTATTAAACTCTCAACTCATCTTCCCTCTACACTGGCACTAAGGATTCACTAATGAGTCAATGGAACAAATTAGTTTGTTTTCATCCATACTTAGGTGCTTAATATTGAAAATTAAATCAAGCATTTATATGTGGCACTAGCTTTCACACACCTATTGCAGGGACCCTTAACCTGAGTTTTCTCTGAAGGTGTTGATATAACACATGCGGAAGCAATTGAAGATCGAAAGCACTTAAGACATTCAATTTTGCTCCTAAAGCATGCATGTTCTATAAAAGACAGAATATAGAGTTGAGAGAACACCAACCTTTGTAGCTCACTTATGTGGAACTCCTTGTGGTGTTTGCCTCTCCTATGCTCCTTGGACAACCTCTAGAGTCTTCCCTACTATTCTCTTGGGCCTAGAAAGACTTGTGGGAGTCTATAGAAGAAAGAAATAGGAAGGGAATGCTTGATGGTACAAGCTTTTGGAAGGAGATGAAATGAGAGAATTTGAGGGAGAAAATTTGCAGCATAACACTAAATGAAAGCTTGCTCTTCTTGAATCTAATTCAAGCCCCTTTTATAGACATCTCCCATGCCAAGACAAGCTTCATGACACTTAGCCACATGGTCAAGATGCAACTCAAAGTGGATTCTAGGTGTCTACTTCACAACACATGCATCTAATGCATGTTTGTGTTGTTTTCCACTATGTATCATTATGCAAGAGTGGAAAAACCACTAAATCCACTATGAATTGAATCCTAATTGTGAATTTTAAGCTTTCAATTCATTTCAAATTCAATTCAAAATTGAAATTGATTTCTAGGCAATTAATTGGGACATTTCCAAGTAATTTTGATATGATTGATCCAATCAATCTTTATCACCTAATGCCATGAATTATATATGATTCCTAATACATATATATGGTATTTAAAACACTTTTAAATACCTCATCTCTCAATTCCTAATTTAATTCATAATTAAATCATTGTGTCGAACATGTTTTACGATAAAACCTTATTTCCCGTTTTTGAACGATTCAAAGTTTCCTATCAAAATATTCTAGGCTTTAATCCTATATGAGCTAGTAGGGGGACCTAATGGACCTATAGATCATGGGCTCCAACGATTAAAGGCTAACCGACTAATCTCATTATCTAAGCTAGCCAACATTCGTTAACTATCGGGACACTCCACTATAGCCCGATAGTTGCACTCCCCTCACTATAGATATATTTCCCTCCACTTGATTTAACCATGTTTAGTAAGTCGTTCCTTCACAGGTTGTTCGTAGCTATAGGTAGGTCAAATAACCGTTTCACCTCTATAGTACTTCTTGTTCCTGAAGTTCCACTAATCCTCTAATGAACAATCGGTTTGCGGTCCAACCATCAAACCTAAGTCCCTCTCGATCTAACAAGAGGGTGGGGCCCCTTGTTCAAGTCTTGGAGTTAGTACTTAAGGGAACAACCTATCTACTAACCCTGAAAAGGGTAGGAGTGAATTCCGTCTTGCGAAACTATGTCCCCAGCTATCTATTCGATCTTATCCCCAAAATGGTAGGCTTGTCGAGTCGGCGATGCTGGCCACTCTCACCCATGCAGATCAAAGGATAATCTCGCATAAACAGGAGTTCATAGATAGCTCAGGATTAAGAACGAGTTACCTATGTCATCTATGAGAAATAGTCAGTTTCTTCAGTAAACGGCGTTATAAAGAGAAAGTGACTTATTTCGTGGTCCAGTCTTATGCAAACTCATTGCATAGGACGCCCCCACTCGCATGTCACCACATGAACGATTTAGGATCTCATCGTTTGTACTTAATACAAAGTGAGCCGCGTCCATAGTGTCTCCAGGATAAGGTACCCAACCTTATCCTTATACTATAAACTATTTTGACTATAAACTTGAACTTGATCCTATGATATGTCCCTACATATAGTTCGAGTATTCATTTTATAGCCAAGGATCTTAGTTTATTGGATTTAGGTTAATCATTCGCAATTTACATATTCAATAACATATTTTACTGAATAACCTCAATAACGTCTTTATTGGAAATAGAATATGTTTAATGATTTACAAACTACGAGTTTATAGGACATTAAACCCAACAAACTCCCACTTGGACTAGAAACTCTAGTGGGGTACATAAAGTTAGGTGTGAGAGAAGTATAAAGACAATAAACTAGGGCATCAACCATACCCTTACATTTCTCCCACTTGCCCTAGTCTAATAAGGCTCGTAATCCTAGATTAACTAGGTGACCCTCAAAAACTTTAGCCGTGAGGGGTTTTGTAAACGGGTCAGCCATGTTGTGCTCCGAAGCAATCTGCGTGACGATCACATCTCCTCGTTGCACGATCTCCCTGATGAGATGGTATTTGCGCTCAATATGCTTTCCTCGCTTGTGACTTCGAGGTTCCTTAGAGTTTGCAACTGCACCACTGTTGTCACAATAGAGGGTGACAGGTAGTTGCATATTTGGAACAATTTCCAACTCTGTTAGGAATTTACTTAGCCATACTGCCTCTTTTGCTGCTTCACAGGCGGCTATGTACTCTGCTTCCATGGTGGAGTCAGCAATGCAACCTTGCTTAATACTCCTCCATACTATCGCTCCTCCATTTAGAGTAAACACAGATCCCGATGTTGATTTTCTTGAATCTATATCGGTCTGAAAATCTGAGTCAGTGTATCCTGTAAGGATCATATCCTTAGCTCCATACACGAGCGTATAATCCCTAGTTCTCCTTAGATACTTAAGGATGTTTTTAACGGCAGTCCAATGCGCATGACCAGGATTGGACTGAAATCTGCTGACAATTCCTACGGCATAGCATATGTCGGGTCTGGTACACAGCATAGCATACATCAAACTACCAACTGCTGATGCGTAGGGAATTCGTCTCATTTCCTCAACTTCTTGAGGTGTCTTAGGACTTTGTTCATTTGACAAGTGAACCCCGTGTCTAAAAGGTAATAATCATTTCTTGGAGTTCTGCATCGAATATCGTACAAACATTTTGTCGATATATGATGCTTGAGACAAGTGCTAGCGTTTTGTTCTTTCTATTTCTAATGATTTGAATGCCTAGAACAAATCGAGCCTCACCCAAATCTTTCATTTGGAATTGAGTCGCTAGCCATTGTTTTACGTCAGTCAGGAATCCTACATTATTCCCAATAAGTAGGATATCATCTACGTATAGAACTAGAAAAACTACAGTGGATTTGACGATTTTCTTGTAAACACAAGGTTCGTCAATATTCTGCTCAAAGCCATACATTTTGATCGCAGTGTCAAAACGTATATTCCAGGATCTTGATGCTTGTTTCAATCCATAAATGGATCGTTTAAGTTTGCAAACCTTTTGCTCTTCACCCTGGACTATAAATCCCTCTGGTTGAGCCATATAGATAGTCTCTTCAAGATTGCCGTTCAAAAAGGCTGTCTTGACATCCATTTGCCATATTTCATAATCATAGTATGTGGCAATGGATAAGAGTATTCTAATCGACTTAAGCATGGCAACAGGGGAAAAAGTTTCTTCATAATCCACTCCTTCCCGCTGGGTAAAACCCTTTGCCACAAGTCGAGCCTTAAAGGTTTGAACCTTACCAGCTTGGTCTCGTTTTCTTTTGTAGATCCATTTACAACCAATAGGTTTTACCCCATCCGGCTGTTCTACAAGTTCCCAGACCGAATTGAAGTACATTGACTCCATTTCGAGATCCATGGCTTTGATCCACTGGTCCTTATTAACATCATTCATTGCCTGATTAAAGGACAATGGATCCTCTACACCATCATCAGACATGATGGTTTGAGTTTCTGTTAAACTCATGTAGCGGTCTGGTTGTATTATAACCCTCCCACTACGTCGAGGCTCTCTCACTATTTGAGATGGATGTGTTTGATCAACAACTTTTGATGGACCAGTTTGATCTACAACTTTTGTAGATTCTTTTGTAGTTTTTCTTGAAATCTCATCTAATACTAGCTTACTGCGAGGTCGATGATCTTTTATGTGATCTTCCTCAAGGAACGTAGCGTTTGTCGATACAATCACTTTATTATCCTGAGGATCGTAAAATAGACCACCTTTCGTTTCTTTAGGATATCCTACAAATAAGCACAGTTTTGAACGTCGTTCCAACTTCTCTGGGTTTTGTACTAACACGTGTGTCGGGCATCCCCAAATCCTGAAGTGACGTAAACTACCTTTACGCCCTTTCCATAGCTCATAAGGTGTTTTAGAAACACTTTTAGAGGGAACCATGTTCAAAATGTATACGGCAGTCTCAACTGCATATCCCCAGAACGAATCAGGCAACTGAGTATAGCTCATCATTGATCGAACCATGTCTAACAAGGTTCGGTTTCTCCTCTCTGATACACCATTTTGTTGTGGTGTAGCAGGGGCTGAGAGTTGGGACGTAATTCCATGTTCTATCAAATAGTCTTGGAATTGTAGGTCCATATATTCTCCACCTCGATCTGATCGTAGTGTTTTAATCGTTTTACCTAAGTGGTTCTCAACCTCGGTCTTGTACTCCTTGAACTTTTCAAGGTCTTCAGACTTATGATAGCATTAGGTAAAGGTATCCATACCTTGAATAATCATCAATGAAGCTGACGAAATATTCATACCCTCCTCGTGCTTTGACATTCATAGGACCACAGAGATCCGAATGCACGAGTTCTAAGGGTTCTTTGGCCCTATAACCTTTTTCCGAAAAAGGTTGTTTAGTCATTTTTCCCTCGAGGCAGGACTCACATGGTGGTAACGAGTCATCTTCTAACTGGTTTAGTAGTCCACTCTTTACCAATCTTTCAATCCTATTGCGATTTATGTGGCCTAATCTCAAGTGCCAAAGATAGGTATTAGGAGAAACTTTTCGCCTTTTGTTTTGAGTTTCTGCTACTTTAAACATTTCCGTATTAAAAATAGCTTTAACTTGAATTGGTCTTAACACGTATAAGTTGCTTTCAAGTTTTGCAGAACATATATGCATACCTCTTTTGTTAACAAACACTTTATTAATATCAAAAGATACTTGGTATTCATGTTCAATCAAACAAGAGATAGAGATTAAGTTCCTTTTTATATCGAGAACGTACAAGACATTTTCAAGTAATAAAAATCTATCTCCAAAAGACAACTTGAGAGTTCCTAAAGCTCTGGCTGTGACGACCTCTCCAGTTCCAACTTTGAGAGTTACTTCGTCGTCTTCCAGCATATGCCAGGAACTAATTTCCTGTAAAGAAGAGCATACATGGTTAGTCGCTCCTGAATCTAATATCCAGGCAGAGCTATCTTGCTCAACTAAACATGTTTCGATAACGAGGAAATCATATTTACCTTGTTTTTCCTTTTCAGCCTTCTTTTCCGCAAGGTACTTGGGACAATTGCATTTCCAATGTCCGTCTACATTACAATGGAAACATTTTCCTTTATCTGCAGCTTTAGTTTTTGCCTTGCTTCCCACTGGAGCTTTTCTTTCCCTTTATCCTTCTTTTTCTTCATTTGAATACTCTTATTCTTTGAATTGGAAGGTCCAGACTTGGTTCCTGAGGACGATCCCTTTTGGAACCTCTTGGTTGTAGCAACATTTGCCTCCCCTTCATGTCCCCTCTTAGTGAGACTTTGGTAAGTCTAGAGCTCGTTTAGCAAAGTAGTCAGGTTAAAGTCTATTTTGTTCATGACAGCGTTTGTCCTGAACTGAATGAAGCTCTTCAGAAGAGACTCCATTATGAAACTTACTTGACTACCCTCGTCAATTGTAGCACCGTTTACTTCAGCAATGTTAAACTGAACCATCATGTTCAAAACATGTTCCCTAACTGAAGCACCATCCTTCATTCGGGAATTGTAAACATTCTTGAGAGCTTCGTGCCTAATTTGTGAGGACGGTTGTCCAAACATACCTTGCAACGAAGTCATGATCTCCCTCGCAGTGACCATCCTCTCGTGCTTTTTTGACAAGACATCCGAGATGCTTGCTAAGATATAGACCCTTGCCTTATCATTAGCTCGAGTCCATTTCTCATATGCTTCCCGAATAATTCGGTTTGTTGATGAGCCAGGGTTAGGCGGACACTCTTCGGTAAGGACAAATCTAAGATCCTCGATTACTAGTATTGTGTTTAGATTAGACTTCCAAGTTCCATAGTTATCCCCGTTAAGCTTATCCGAAGCGAGCAATTGTACTAGTGAGCTAGACATGCTGAAAAATTAAACAAAACTATTAGAAATTGCTTATTAACAATTTTTAGACAAAATCCAATTAGGTTTTAGCAAAAGTAATAATGTACCCAGGATTAATATTTTGCAACGATACTTTAGTGAGTTAGAGCAACCGCTACCGAGGGGCAGTCAATTACTCCTTCACCAAACCAAGACGTTCTTGACTAAATACTAATCCCAGAATAACTCTTATTCCTATAGTTGTTTAGTTATCGTTACGTTTGGTCAGGAATTTACTAACACTTAGTAACCTTTGTAAGTGTGACCCACCGTTTTAAGATTACAGAGAACGGCCCCAACAATGCTACCGAATGGAAAAGCTAATGTTGGAAATGGTCCTAAGTAATCCTATCCATCTTTGGAGTTTGCGTTGTTCCGATCTCCATGTTACAACCCTCCGAATGGTTAGTAGCTCCAGGGCATACAAGCAGGCGCAACATGGAAATCTCACGGTGCAACCTAACGGAGGAGACCGCAGGATGTGTTGACACACTTCCTTCACTCACTTACTATAAATACTTTCTCCATTCACCTTGTTATTGATTTATGCAAACACCTTCCGAATGGAGCAGTTGAGGTATAATCAACACGAGGCCAAGCATAAATCTCACCTTGTGAACAAAAGGGAGAACGTGAAAGGGAAATGGATTTGATATATCTCTCCCCTCCCACTAAGTATTTTAAACGGTTTTGGGTATACTTATACTTAGGCGAATTCCGGCTAATTGAATAACCCTAAGTCTAAGTTCATTTAAACTTACGATGTCTAAGTGATAACGATTAAAACCTCACATCACACACGTGCATGCTCATAAAACTGGGTTAACTTTAACTCAAGAACCGACTCGATGCCCAGGTAGGAGGTGTTCCGTAAACCGTCAACTTAAATACCTCCAGCCTTAGACAGCATCTCGTCGGGTGAGTTCTCTTGTAACCTATGTTTTACAAGCTTATCGACCTATTTGAATCTAATTGAAATCGATCGAGAGTTGGATCAAATTAACCCTAAGTGAGCATGCACCTTTTTCTTTGTTATAGATTTTAAATTTCTATGTGATTTATAACAATTATAAATCTAAACTATAACAAACTTGCCTTTTGAATATAACTCTTATAAACAAAATTCTAAGGAAATTTCATGCTTCATGCTAGGTTAATTTTATCTTTTGATTAATATAAATTTTATATCAATTAATCAATTTTAATTAACCATTCAAGCATGAATCTCCCTAAATCAATACAACATTTATATCAATTTAAACATAAAATTTCCCTCATGCATTTGAACTATTAATAACACTTATTAAAAATGCATGAACATGCTCTCCTATGGTGGGATTTTAAACTATATGGCATGCTCATAATGCACATACATTTAATCCAATTAAACCATACATTCTCAATGCATAAAAGAAATTAAATCAAGCTAAAATGGAATGGTTTGGCAATTTAAAACAAACAATCAACTAATTATTACAATAATAATCAATAAAATTGCTTGTGATGATCCCGAGCTTTACGAACCGACCCGAACCAACCCTCCATGGAGTGAACCGACCTTCAAATATGTGAAAATAAGCTGCAGCAAACCGAACCGAACTGGAAAAGAAGAAGAAAAAAAAACTGCTGCTGGAATTTTCATTTTCTGCTGCGTCTTCTCCGGTTTTTCTTCGATTTTACAGCCTATATGGACTCTAATGACTCTATAAAAATTACAGACTATAGTACACACATTAACGCTCATACATATCCGAGCAATTACAAGTTCATGAAGGTTTGAATGCTCAAAAAATTGTCAAACCAGAACACATCCATTTTAGCACACAGAAAATTCAATTTCAAAATGGTACCCACCAAAGCAAAATTAAAACGAATTACGTGCTCTAATCATGCTCTGATACCAATTGAAGGTGTTCATATAACACATGCGGAAGCAATTGAAGATCGAAAGCACTTAAGACATTCAATTTTGCTCCTAAAGCATGCATGTTCTATAAAAGACAAAATATAGAGTTGAGAGAACACCAACCTTTGTAGCTCACTTATGTGGAACTCCTTGTGGTGTTTGCCTCTCCTATGCTCCTTAGACAACCTCTAGAGTCTTCCCTACTATTCTCTTGGGCCTAGAAAGACTTGTGGGAGTCTATAGAAGAAAGAAATAGGAAGGGAATGCTTGATGGTACAAGCTTTTGGAAGGAGATGAAATGAGAGAATTTGAGGGAGAAAATTTGCAGCATAACACTAAATGAAAGCTTGCTCTTCTTGAATCTAATTCAAGCCCCTTTTATAGACATCTCCCATGCAAAGACAAGCTTCATGACACTTAGCCACATGGTCAAGATGCAACTCAAAGTGGATTCTAGGTGTCTACTTCACAACACATGCATCTAATGCATGTTTGTGTTGTTTTCCACTATGTATCATTATGCAAGAGTGGAAAAACCACTAAATCCACTATGAATTGAATCCTAATTGTGAATTTTAAGCTTTCAATTCATTTCAAATTCAATTCAAAATTGAAATTGATTTCTAAGCAATTAATTTGGACATTTCCAAGTAATTTTGATATGATTGATCCAATCAATCTTTATCACCTAATGCCATGAATTATATATGATTCCTAATACATATATATGGTATTTAAAAAACTTTTAAATACCTCATCACTCAATTCCTAATTTAATTCATAATTAAATCATTGTGTCGAACATGTTTTACGATAAGACCCTATTTCCCGTTTTTGAACGATTCAAAGTTTTCTATCAAAATATTCTAGGCTTTAATCCGATATGAGCTAGTAGGGGGACCTAATGGACCTATAGATCATGGGCTCCAACGATTCAAGGCTAACCGACTAATCTCATTATCTAAGCTAGCCAACATTCGTTAACTATCGGGACACTCCACTATAGCCCGATAGTTGCACTCCCCTCACTATAGATATATTTCCCTCCACTTGATTTAACCATGTTTAGTAAGTCGTTCCTTCACAGGTTGTTCATAGCTATAGCTAGGTCAAATAACCGTTTCACCTCTATAGTACTTCTTGTTCCTTAAGTTCCACTAATCCTCTAATGAACAATCGGTTTGCGGTCCAACCATCAAACCTAAGTCCCTCTCGATCTAACAATAGGGTGGGGCCCCTTGTTCAAGTCCTGGAGTTAGTACTTAAGGGAACAACCTATCTACTAACCCTGAAAAGGGTAGGAGTGAATTCCGTCTTGCGAAACTATGTCCCCAGCTATCTGTTCGATCTTATCCCCAAAATGGTAGGCTTGTCGAGTCGGCGATGCTGGCCACTCTCACCCATGCAGATTAAAGGATAATCTCGCATAAACAGGAGTTCATAGATAGCTCAGGATTAAGAACGAGTTACCTAGGTCATCTATGAGAAATAGTCAGTTTCTTCAGTAAACGGCGTTATAAAGAGAAAGTGACTTATTTCGTGGTCCAGTCTTATGCAAACTCATTGCATAGGACGCCCCCACTCGCATGTCACCACATGAACGATTTAGGATCTCATCGTTTGTACTTAATACAAAGTGAGCCGCGTCCATAGTGTCTCCAGGATAAGGTACCCAACCTTATCCTTATACTATAGACTATTTTGACTATAAACTTGAACTTGATCCTATGATATGTCCCTACATATAGTTCGAGTATTCATTTTATAGCCAAGGATCTTAGTTTATTGGATTTAGGTTAATCATTCGCAATTTACATATTCAATAACATATTTTACTGAATAACCTCAATAACGTCTTTATTGGAAATAGAATATGTTTAATGATTTACAAACTACGAGTTTATAGGACATTAAACCCAACATTCTCTGGTTGGCCTAACTGATCACAACAGGGGTAGCTCTTTTTGCCTAAATCTTTATTACTCATTGCATTGCGTGCATAAGTCATGACTTTTTTTTTTCAAATTGTAACAACAAGAATGATTTTTCTTTATGAGCATGATAAGCATATATTCTTTTCTTTCCTCCTAAGCAATACCAAACATGCTAATTTGCAAAAAATTAACTCTTTAGCTCTTCCCTACACCTATCGAGGTGACAACAAGCATATGAACCTAATAATTCGCTCCTAAGCATTCAAATCCAAATCTAGCCAAGACAAATACTCTACTCATGCAAGACATCTCCTAGAAAAAGTTTAAAAAATCTCTCTTTTTGGGCACTCATGCTTACAACTCATTGAAAGCTTGAAAATTGACAAGAAAGCCTATCCTAGGACATCATAGCCATGCAAAAATAACATCCAGAAAACAACCATATGCTCAATTCAAAGAAAGCTCAAAACTATAGCCCGAACTCATATGCTCAAGGGCTCCACAAACATGATAATCCACCCCCAAACTTAAAGCATGCATTGTCCTCAATGTACAAAGAAAATAAAGCATAATCAATCATGAGAACAATAAAAGAGTAGGAGGAGTGAACAATACTGCCCTGGAATGATGATGACCTTCTCATCGAGACTTGCAAGTGAAGGAGAAGCTGGAACCAAGACCTACAAAAACAAACAATAAATCAAAAGCAAAAAGAAAAGCACAACTAAACTTACTTGGGTTGCCTCCCATAAGCGCTTGTTTAACGTCATTAGCTCAACGTGTTTGTCCAGTCTCTGTCAAGGCACATAAAAATTCTCGTATTTCTTTGGACCCTTCTTTCTTGAATCAATAAAACTCACTATCGCTAGCAAGCTTACTAGTTTCTCATGGGCCCCTGAAACAGATTTTGTTTTAGTATTTTTGTATAAAATAAACATAAAAGGAGAAAGATCAAAATAAAGAGACTCTGACTCAAAAATAAGCATTAATCTTACCTAGGAGGAGAGAAAATAAATTAGGAAAGAAACTAGGAAAGGAAAATGCTAAAACTAAATAAGGAAAAAAAAATCTACAAAAGGAAAAAGATAAACAAATAAGGAATGCAAAAACAAATATGGCAAAAACAAATAAGGAAACTAGCAAATAAGGAAAAACTATACTAAAAAGGAAAAAACTAAAAAGAAAAATTCTATCTATGGAAAACTCAAACAAATATGGAAAAATCTAAATATGGAAAACAAACAACCAAAGGAAAAAAATGCAATCTACCTAAAAACAAAACTAACAAAAATAACAAAAAATAAAATACACCCTAAACTAAGACCGGAAAATTTTTCCACAATATTAATTTAACTAAATATACCAATCCCCGGCAACGGCGCCAAAAACTTGATGTGGAATTTTCCTACCGCAAGCGCACGGGTCAAGTAATAGTAAAGTGTTCGTATAAACGAGTGTCGTCCTCTGGATTGGATTTTTAAGCAAATCAAGTATTGTGAATTATCTTGCTCAATTTTATTTAGGGATCAAAAAGTAGTGAGTGAATGATATGAAAACTAAATCAAAGCAAGTAAAAAGTGGAAATTCAATTGGAAAAACACTTAGGGAATTGATTTCGCCAATTTAGTCTAGGATTGATTTTAAGGAGTAAGTTATTATGCACAATGGAATTATGAGCCGAAGACCCTTTAATCACAACGACCTCTCCCGAGTATAATTGATTCTCAAGCAAATCAATCTACTTGATATCCCTATCTAAGTTTATTAACATGCAAGGCAATGAGATCTTTTGACCAATTCTAAAGTCAATCTAAAACTGTCATGAATTAGAAAATAAACCTTAGTCATGCAATCTTGAGTAAGTCTACATTTAATCCCCTCTCCCGAGCAAGAATAAAAACTCAAATCATTCAACTAATGGCCAATTAATTGAAAGCATTAAATCAAGATTGCAACATAGTAACCATTGCACAACTTAAACCATAAATCAATCCATAAACAAAATCAACTACATCAATCCCTAAGCTACAAGTTTAGCTACTCATGAATGAAATTACAAGCTCAACTAAACATAACAAAGCCATAAATCTAGCTAGAGAAAAGGAAAGGGAAAAGAAAACTCAATGTAGGCCGAGACCGAACGTCCCCGTCACGATCCCCACGAACAATGGGTTGATTTCCGCTTTTCTCCCTCTTGTTCAGCCTCAATCCTCTGTTTTCTCCTCTGTTTTACGGCTCCAAAAGTATCCAAAAGAGTTCCCTCCAAAAACCTAGCCGAAAAGAAGCTTATATTCTGTTTTTTTCGTCATAGCGTCGAGACGCTGCCTTCAAAACGCGCATTTATGGAAAGGAAAACTCGCAGCGTCGAGACGCTAAGGTCGCAGCGTCGAGACGCTGTGACCTTTTAGCGCCTATTTAGATATGGAATGCCAGAGTCGAGACGCTCAAGAGCTAGCGTCTCGACGCTAGCCTGCAGTTGACCCTACTTTGACTTTTCCTTCTTTGATTCTCTTTGGTTCTTTTGCAACTTTTCACGTCCCGAGCACCCGATTAACTCCAATATCGCGCTTTATCTCCAATCAACCATTTCCTACAAAATAAACAAATAAGTGCAATAAAATGGGCAATAAATCATCAAAGACTAGCTAAATTAATTAGGGAAAACTAGCTAGCTATGCTCGCTATCAGCGCGCCGCCCTCTCATTGGCCTGAGAGGTTTCAGGTTTAGTGGTCGGACCACAAAACCTGGAAAGACCACTTCCCATAGAGGAGAGAGATTGGAAACCACCTAGAAGACCATCGTTGCAAGCTGATCGAGGGGATTATTATTTCCTTTTATTATCTTGTAATTATGGACGTGCCTACTCAGATTGTAACGTGTGTTTCCATGCATACTATGAACTAAGTAGCTTGGGCGTTGGTTAGGACACAATGTGATTGTCGTACTTAATTCTAGTAATAAATATTGATTATTGCATCTTGATTAATTGTTGTGTTCATTTCTATTTTATGCCCGCTTGGCCAGCCGGTATGAATACCTCTCTCTAGTTTCAGGGATGATTTAGAGAGTGTGTGGCGATTAATCACACTACGATCATTGTGTATTGGTGAACGCCAGTGACTGAGCTAGGGATAGCCAGTTGCCTAGTGCTTGATCGGTCGTACTTCATTGGGGTTGAAACACATTCCAAAAAATCCGGAGTTTCGGGAGGAATCCGCTAATAATACTGCGAGAGTTTGCATGATTAATAATATTGCTAGAGCATCTTTTAAAACAATTACTAAATCCTGACCAGCGCCTGTTTCTAATTTGTCTGCCTATTTGTTTATTCTTTGTTCTGTCATTTATTTTGATTCAGCATTATACTTATAAAAACCAATCATTTTTACCATCTTTGAAACCATTAAAAAGTTATACAAAATAGATAAAGTGGAAGCTAGTTCAGGTCTTGGATTGACAATACTTATTACTTGCTGCGGACTGTGTATACTTGCACAGAGTTCTAGAGCATTTTTATATCGCATTTTTATTCACTCTAGGAACCCAACAAGTTTTTGGCGCCGTTGCCGGGGAACTTGAATAAGTTTTTATCTGATCTATTCTGTGTATGTGTTTTGGTGGTTTGGTGCTATAACTTTTTGATTGTTTCTTTTGTTTTTGCAGGTGTGAGTTTGGTGCATGAGCGATCCGCCTGGGGTAAGGTTCGAACTTGATCCAGAAATCGAGTGGACGTTCAGGATAAGAAGGAGAGAGCAGCGTAGACAGCAAAGTCAAATGGCTGACGTGTCGCATCTACCGCAGGGTCCTGAAGGTCTAGCGAACCCCCAGCAGAATCGTGTGCTGCAATAAAACCTGCCACTGGAGCAAAATGAGCAGCAAAATAATCAGGCTGAGAATCCTATCTTGGTAGCGAACGATAGGACCAGAGCCGTTCGAGCATATGCTTTTCCAATGTTTGATGAGTTGAATCCAGGGATTACACGTCCTCAAATTCAAGCGGCAAATTTTGAAATGAAACCGGTAATGTTTCAGATGTTGCAAACCGTAGGTCAATTCCATGGTTTGTCTTCTGAAGACCCTCATTTACATCTTAAGTCTTTTCTAGGAGTTAGTGATTCTTTTGTAATTCAAGGAGTGCCTAGAGATGCTCTTAGATTAACTTTGTTCCCGTATTCTCTTAGGGATGGAGCGAAGGCGTGGTTAAATTATTTTGCTCTAGGATCAATTAGGACATGGGATGAGTTAGCTGAAAAAATTTTGAGTAAATATTTCCCACCTAATAGAAATGCTAAATTAAGGAGTGAAATAGTAGGGTTTAGGCAACTTGAAGATGAGACTTTTAGTGAGGCTTGGGAGAGGTTTAAGGAGCTTTTGCGAAAGTGTCCCCACCATGGCCTACCACATTGTATCCAAATGGAAACATTTTACAATGGATTGAACGCGGTAACTCAAGGTATGGTTGATGCTTCGGCTGGAGGGGCCCTTTTGGCAAAAACTTTTAACGAAGCCTATGAAATTTTAGAAAGAATATCTACTAATAGTTGTCAGTGGTCGGATGTTAGAGGCACAAATAAAAAGGTTAAGAGTGTATTAGAAGTTGATGGGGTGTCCACCATTAGGGCTGATCTTGCAATGATTGCTAACGCTCTTAAGAATGTGAAAGTGATTAGTCATCAGCAGCCGCCAGCTATGGAGCCTGCTGCAGTGGTGAACCAAGTTGCAGAGGAAGCTTGGGTCTATTGTGGTGGAAACCACAACTACGAGTTTTGCCCCAGCAATCCAGCTTCTGTGTTTTTTGTAGGTAATCAGAGGAACAACCCGTATTCTAACTTTTATAATCCAGGTTGGCGCAACCACCCCAACTTCGCGTGGGGAGGACAATGGAGTAATGTGCAAGCACAGCAGAAAGTGAACCAGCCGGGATTTGCTAAAGCGCAGGTAATGCCCTAGCAAAATCAGCAGGCTTTGCCCGAGAAAAATTCGGGGAATTCTCTTGAGGCAAGGATGAAATAATTTATGGCTCGTACAGACGCCGCAATTTAAAGTAATCAAGCTTCAATGAGAGCCCTAGAATTGCAAGTGGGTCAGCTAGCTAATGAGCTGAAGGCAAGGCCTCAAGGGAAACTTCCTTCAGATACTGAACACCCTAGAAGGGAAGGTAAGGAGCAGGTAAAGGCAATGACTCTTAGGAGTGGTAAGCCACTAGAAGAAAGAAAAGAGCCTAGTAAAACCCAGGATACAGATAATAATTGTGATAGAAATGTTGTTGTTGAGAAAGAGTTTGAGTCTGGTCAGGGTGCTGGAGGCAGCAATAAAGATGCTGGAGCATCTGGTTCTATTCCAGATGTGGAACCACCTTATGTGCCGCCCCCACCTTATGTACCACCTCTACCTTTTCCACAAAGGCAAAGGCCTAAGAATCAGGATGGTCAATTTAAAAAGTTTTTAGAGATTCTTAAGCAGTTGCATATAAATATCCCCTTAGTAGAAGCTATAGAGCAAATGCCTACTTATGCTAAATTTCTTAAGGATATTTTAACTAAAAAGAAGAGGTTAGGTGAGTTTGAAACTGTATCTCTTACTGAGGAATGTAGTGCTATTCTTAAGAATGGGCTACCACCCAAGGCTAAGGATCCAGGATCATTTACTATACCTGTGTCTATAGGTGGAAAAGAGTTAGGTAGAGCACTCTGTGATTTAGGTGCAAGCATTAACCTTATGCCTCTTTCGATCTATCGAAAGTTAGGTATTGGTGAAGCTAGACCTACCACAGTTACACTCCAACTAGCTGATAGGTCTATCACATATCCAGAGGGTAAGATTGAGGATGTCTTAGTGAAAGTGGATAAATTCATATTTCCTGTTGATTTTATTATTTTAGACTATGAGGCTGATAAAGATGTCCGTATTATTCTAGGTCGTCCATTTTTGGCTACTGGTAGGGCGTTAATAGATGTTCAAAAAGGGGAATTAACAATGAGAGTCTGTAATGAGGAAGTAAAATTTAATGTGTTTAAAGCCATGAAGTATCCAGACGAGATGGAAGATTGCTCTTTCATTAGGATTTTGGAGAGCACAATTGTTGAGAGAGCAATACAGGATTCGGCAAATAAGCATTTGGAAGATCATGGAGAGGTTAGTGCAGAAGATTTAGAGGTTTGTCCTTTAGAAAGAAAAAATGAAAAAGAATTGTTTAGGTGTGAGGATGTTTTTGAGTGTTTAGATTTAGATCAAAGAAAGGCTCCCCCTATTAAGCCATCCCTAATTGAGGCACCCACTTTAGATTTGAAGCCCTTGCCGGATCATCTAAAATATGTGTATCTTGGGGAAGGTGAGACGTTGCCTATTATTGTTGCATCAGATTTAATGCCGGATCATGAGAAGGCCTTAATAAAATTGCTACAGCAATACCGCAAGGCTATTGGTTGGACATTGGCTGACATTCAGGGGATTAGCCCATCTTTTTGTATGCACAAAATCACTCTAGAGGAGGGATCCTTTAGGAGTATTGAGCAACAAAGAAGGCTTAACCCTGCTATGAAAGAAGTGGTTAAAAAGGAGATGATTAAATGGTTGGATGCTGGCATCATTTATCCAATTGCAGACAGCAATTGGGTAAGCCCTGTCCAATGTGTTCCTAAGAAAGGAGGTGTCACTGTGGTGAGCAATAAAGACAATGAGTTGATCCCAACTAGGACAGTAACTGGTTGGTGGGTTTGCATGGATTACAGGAGGCTTAATAAAGCCACCCGTAAGGACCACTTCCCTCTGCCATTTATTGACAAGATGTTGGATAGATTGGCTGGTCAGACCTACTACTGTTTCTTGGATGGTTATTCTGGATATAACCAGATTACTATTGCTCCTGAGGATCAGGAAAAGACCACTTTCACCTGCCCGTATGGGACGTTTGCTTTCAGGCGAATGCCTTTTGGCCTTTGCAATGCTCCAGCAACATTTCAGCGGTGTATGTTGGCAATTTTTTCTGATATGATTGAATCCACTGTTGAGGTATTTATGGACGATTTTTCGGTTTTTGGAGGGTCTTTTCAGAGTTGTTTAGATAATTTAGGTCAGGTGTTAAAAAGATGTGAGGATACCCATCTAGTTCTTAATTGGGAGAAATGCCACTTCATGGTGAAGGAGGGCATAGTGTTAGGTCATAAGATTTCTAAGAATGGTCTGGAAGTTGATAGAGCGAAAGTTGAGGTTATTGAGAGAATAGAACCACCGAATTCAGTGAAGGGGATTCGGTGTTTTTTAGGACATGCTGGATTTTACAGAAGGTTCATAAAGGATTTTTCCAAAATCAGTAAACCTCTTTGTAACTTATTGTGCACTGATCATGTTTTTTACTTTAATGCAGATTGTAGGAAGGCTTTTGAGACATTGAAGGCTGCTTTAATCTCAGCACCCATTCTTTGTGCACCTAATTGGAAATTACCATTTGAGGTAATGTGCGATGCGAGTGATGTTGCGGTAGGTGCTATGCTGGGGCAAAAGCAGGGCAAATTTATCCATCCTATATATTATGCAAGCAGGATTTTAAATGAGGCACAAGTCAACTACACAACTACTGAAAAAGAGTTGTTAGCTGTTGTGTTTGCCTTTGAGAAATTCTGGCCATATTTGGTTGGATCCAAAGTCACGGTGTTCACGGATCATGCAGCAATAAGGTATTTGATGTCTAAGAAAGATGCTAAACCTAGACTAATTCGTTGGGTTTTATTATTGCAGGAGTTTGACTTGGAGATAAAGGATAAGAAGGGATCAGAGAATGTCATTGCAGATCATTTGTCTCGTCTTGATTCATCATCATCTTTGCCGGAGCAATCTGCCATTTTCGATTCTTTTCCAGATGAACAGCTTTTTGCTGTTCAGGTAAAGGTAGTCAGGGAAGTCCCTTGGTATGCTGATATTGCTAACTTTTTGGTGAAGGGAGTCACTCCTATTGACATGGATTGGAGGCAGAAGAAAACGTTTAAGCATGATGCAAAATTTTTTTATTGGGATGAGCCATTTATGTATAAGCAATGCTCTGATGGTATTATTCGTAGGTGTGTTTCAGGTGATGAAGCAAAGGAAATCCTGGAGCGATGTCACTCTTCGCCGTATGGAGGCAATTTCAGCGGTCAGAGGACAGCTATGAGGATTTTGCATTGTGGATTCTTTTGGCCTACCTTGTTTAAGGATGCCCATTGGTTCTACAAGCAATGTGATGCTTGCCAAAGGAGAGGAATCTTGGGGCCTAGAGATGAAATGCCTCTTACTTACATTTTAGAAGTTGAATTATTCGATGTATGGGGTATTGATTTTATGGGGTCATTTCCCCCTTCTAATGGCAATGTTTTTATCTTATTGGCAGTAGATTACGTGTCCAAGTGGGTGGAGGCCATTGCATGCCATCAGAGTGATGCCAAGACAGTTGCAAGGTTTCTCCAATCGCACATTTTTGCGCGGTTTGGGACACCTAGAGCTCTAATAAGTGATGATGGTACACATTTCTTAATTGTTGGGTTTTATGCCCTAAAACTCGTAGATAGTGAATGTAAACAAATTTTATACTTGTGTTTAATAAAGTGTTATTTAGTTTCTGCAATAAAATGTTATTATTAAATATTGCACTATTTGACCCAAATCCAATAAACTAAGATCCAAGGTTGTTTGTATGTAACTTGAACTAGTATGTGGGGACATACGGGGATCGATATTCAAGTAACAACCTAAAAGGTCTATAGTACAAGGACAAGGCTGGGTACCTTATCCTGGTGACACTATGGATACGACCCACTTTGTATTATGATACAAACGCTATGATCCAACGCGTTCATGTAGTTGACATGCGAGTGGGGGTATCCTATGCAATGAGTTTGCATAAAACCGGACCGCGAAATAGTTAACCACTAACTGTAACACCGTTAAGTGGCTTGGTTTCTATTTCACTAGGATGACCTAGACAACTCAGTCTCAATCCTGAGTGGATTATGGACTCCTGTTCACGAGGAGTTGTCCTTTCATTTGTATGGGTGAGAGTGGCCAGCACGCCGACTCAATAAGCCTACCATTTTGGGGACAATACCGAGTGGGGAGCTGGGAACATAATCACACAAGATGAAATTCACTCCTTCCCGACTCTAGGGTAAGTAGAGGTGTGTTCTCTTAAGTGGTGTCTCCGGGACTAGAACAATGGGCCCAACCCTCTCTATGGCACGAGAGGGACTTCTGTTTGTTGGTTGGACCTCAAACAGGTTGTTCATTAGAGGAGCACTGGGGACTTAAGGACAAAGATGTAAACCAGGGGTAAAACGGTAATTTGACCCAACTGGGATACGAACACACGTGAAGGACTGACTTGTAGTATTGGTCGATATCCGTGGACACAGAAATATTCTGCAGTGAGAAGAGTGCAGCTGAGGGTCTTTAGTGGAATGACCCACAGTTAACGAATGGAGACTAACTTGGTTAATGAGTTTAAGTCGATTAGTCTCGTATCGTTGGAGCTTCTGATCTGTAGGTCCATTAGGTCCCACTGGTAGCTCGTAAAAAGACTTGAAGCAAACAAATATAAATTGTAAATTGAAAGTGTTCAATTTATTTGGAGAATCGTATAATGTATATTGATGCATTATAATATAAAGTTTATGAAACTTTATAATATAATTTTTGAATTAATTTCAAAAATTAATTCTTGAGAGAAAATGTTTGAAAGAGTTCAAATAAATTTAATATGAATTGGATTCATATTAATTTTAATAAAATCCCTAAGATTAAATATATGATATTTAATTGGGTAATTAATTAATCATGGAATTAATTAATTATTTATTAAAATTAGAGACCTTTTCCTATTAGGAAAGAAAATATTTGAAAGAGTTCAAATAAATTTAATATGAATTGGATTCATATTAATTTTAATTTTATTAAAATCCCTAAGATTAAATATGTGATATTTAATTGGGTAATTAATTAATTATGGAATTAGTTAATTATTAAAATTAGATATTGTTCAGATAATAGATTTGAACTTATTCCTAGACCTTTTCCTATTAGGAAAAGGTCTTGGCCTTTACCTATATATAGGACCCCTGGGGTGGGGTGAAAGGCATCCCATTGTCTCTTCTTCTCTCAGAGATCTCTCCCAAAAGACTCCCACAAGTCTCCTGCTTCAAGAAGTCTTAGAGATATACCGGTGTAGCCGATTGGTGGTGTTCGCACAAGAGGGTTGCTGCATTTTCAATCTTATTGGCAAGAAAAGGGGAATTGATCAAGACTTTCTACAAAAGTAAGTTTTCTATGAAATCCTTTATCACTAGGATCAATCTAGTTGATCTTTTAGCATGTTTATAGCCTATGTACAGCCCATTAAATATAGATTTATTGCTGTAATATTTTGCAAATTGTATTGGTATTTCAATTAGAATCTAAGACTCTGAGTAGGTTCGGTAATACTTTCCGCTGCGTGGGGCTTTTATCCCTTCAATTGGTATCAGAGCCAACTCAGTTGTTCTTGATTTTTAAATTGAAATTTGCAATTTGTTCTTGGTGGGATTTATGCATTATGAATGTTATGGTTTGCGTATAAATGGTTTCGATTAATTTTGCCATAGATTTACAATTTTTGATGCGATCAAATGTAAAGGCCCCTGCGTTTTTGGGCAATTTAAATTGTAAATTGAGTCTCTGTAAGTCCGGATCTAGTTTAGATTGAAGAACGATGAAGATCGGGACCAAATTTGGCCATAAACGGCGGAAAAACGACGAAGAACAGCGGTTGGAACAGTGCAGAAATTCGAATTATTATTAAAAAACAAAGAAAAACTTTTTGTAACATGAAAATGCGCTTGGCTGTGATGGTTGGATTTCCGTTTGCGTGCTTGGAGGTCAGGTGTTCGAGCTAGAAACGAGTCGGTTTTGATCGAATAAAATTTTTAGCGTTTCGGGCGTGCGTTTTTCAAATAGTTGCGGTCCGGTTCGCAGTTTGTGGCTTGGTTCAGACCGGTTCTCGTCGGCAGGCGCGGTTCAGCGGGCGGTCCACCGGTTCTTGACCGATTCTTGGAGGTTTGACCGGTTCAAGCGAGAATTGATCGGTTTTTTGACTGGTTCAGTGGTTTTCCAGCTGGTTCAAGCGGTTTTGACCCATTTTTGGCTGTTTTGACCCGGTTTGAACGGTTTTTGCATGTTTGGAGCGGTTTTGGTCCGGTTCGGAGCTGCATAAGGCTGTAATAGGATAAAATAGCTTAAATTATTGTAATTTATGTGTTTTATTTTATCCTAGGGGCCAATTAATCGGTTTATACGCTATTTAAATGCTTTATGGATGTCATTTAGATTTAAAATCCCACCTTAGGTTATAAAGCATGCTCATGCATTTTATATATATTATAATTAGTTATAATGTATGGATTGATATGCATGGTTTATTTTCATGAGTTTTTAATATATAGTTGAGTTATATTAAAATCATGAAAAAGGATAAGCATGATGCATACAATTACCTAGTTAAATATATATAGTTATATTTAATAAAATTGTTTGCAGCATGCTACTTTGATTTACCATTTTTGATAATATTTTTATTGTTAATTTATTAATAATGGAAATCAAAGTTGCATTGGGCATGAAACATCCATAGCTTAATATAATTGTTATATTAATTTCATGCAATGCAAGACAATATATATAGTTTTATTATATTAACTTGAATATGATTGTTAATTATTTTAAAACTATAGTATGCATGATTATAGGGCTAATCATTAAAATTTTGAATAGTTTAAAATTGATGATTAGAAACTGTCAACCTATAATAAAGTTTGCATGCAAACATAGGATCATAGGTAAATGAATTAATTTTAAAATGTTTAAAATTAAGTAGACCTAAGATCTCGTTAATTCTAATAGGATTAGAACTAAGTCTTGCTTAGTTTTTTTTTTTTTAAATAGTTTTTACCTACTAAGTAGGACAAACATTACTATGATTATAAGGGAACTGTACCGGTAAAGTTCTGTCTAAGGTTGGGGGTACTTAAGTTGACGGTTTACGGAACACCTCCTACCTGGGAACTGACCCGGAATACCAGAGTTGAATTAATCATGGTTAAATGTTAGCATGCAATGTCACTAGGTTTATTAAAAGAGTTTAATACACCTAGATCTTTAGAGTAAAGACTTTACAATACTATGGTTAAAAGGGAACTCTCCCGGTTACGTTCTGTCTAGGGCTGGAGGTTTTTAAGCTGACGGTTTACGGAACACCTGCTACCTGGGAACAAACCCGGAACTTGAGTTGAAATAACCATAGTCATGTTAGCATACAGTGTTGCTAGGTTCGTTAAAAGAGTTTAATTCACCTAGAACATTACAATTCTCATTATAATAGTTATAATAGGATTAGACTTAGATAAATTGAATTAGCCGAATTTATCTAGGTTAATAAACCCTGAAATGTACGGTAGGTCACTTTAGTGGGAGGTAAATTTTTTACTCCTACGTCCCTATATTTACAACGTGAGATCCATGCTCGGCTTCGTGTCGTTTTAGCGCGACCTCCCTTCAGAAAGTGTTTGCATGAGTCAATAACAAGGTGAATGGGAAAGTGCCCATAGTAAGTGGGAGCGGGACACGTGTCAACGTAACCTTCGGTCTCCACCCATAGGTCACACCGTGAAAGTCTTATGATCCGCCTGCGTGTTGTCCTGGAGCAACCATCCCTTCGGAGGGCCTGATCATAAGATTCGTAACACCGTGAACTCCTGAAAAGGATTGGGTCACTTAGGCTAATTACCAACTGTTGTCTTTCCCTTCGGTAGCCTGTTGGTGCGTGCCTCTGGGATCTGAAAGTGGGAGGGTTATACTTACGAGGATGAGTTAAGTGTGTTAACAAATCCTTGACCAAATAACGGTGGCTAATGCCTATAGGAATATGAGTTATTCCGGAATTAGAATTAGCTGAGAAGTGTCTCATTTCAAAGGAGAAGTAGTTGATCACCCTTCGGTGGCTGTTGCTCTAAACCTCTGAAACATCGTTGCAAAACTAAATCAATAGTCTTAGGGTTCTATGATTGCTCGTTTTTTTGCTAAACTGATTGGATTGTATGCAATTGTTTGTATTGCTCTTGTAATGGGTTAGTGCGATAAATAATCAAGTAATTTGTTATTTCAGCAATTCAATGATTAAATATGTGCATAGTCTTATGCCTATAATGGTGATTATACAACAAACTTAAACGATTAATTTGTGGCGAATATTTTAAGATTAGTCTTAACAGAGAAATGTTCTCATGCCCCAAATGTTTAATTCATTAAGAAGTGTTATTAATGAATGTGACATTGAGTCTTGCTCAGCCAAAGAAGACTTGTCCAAAGACAGTAAATTCGATTTACTAGTCTTGGAAGCGTAATTTGTGAGGAATGGTGATTCTACCCGAATACTTGATTCATAGTCACAAATCACGTTTGTTCTTCTTATTGAAAGGAATGAATTCCTGGCAACAGCTTGATGCTATTGAGATAACTCTCAAAGTTTTGAACTAGAGAGGTCATCTTGGCTGTAGCAATGGGGAACGTTAAGTTATTTTTTCCAGTGGGAGCAAATACATATTATTAGATAATGTGTATAAAATTCCTAAGATCAAAAGAAATTTGATTTCTGTATCTTATTGGCTGGAACAATGTTACTCTTTACCTTTCCCTGCTAACGCAGTTCATTTCAAGAAAGGGAGTTAACTTTTGTTCAGCTGAATTGAAAAATAACATAAATGTTTTTAAGACTAATTAAGAGTAAGGCAGTCATAAACACTACGTTGCCTGAGGCTGCTACTACTCAAAGAAATGAAAGGCAAAAGATTTCTCCTAAAGGAAATACCTTCCTTTGGTTCTTAAGGTGTTAGGCTAGTTTTGATCTCAATATGATTGGGAGCTTAGTCTAGAGTATACTTCTAAGTTAGTTAGAAGAACACTTTCTAATACCAATTAAGTCATGCCTTATGGGCAATATGACTCATAGACCTTTTATTGGAAATGAGCAAAAAGAGCCAAAGAGCCCTTAGAGCTTGTACATCTGGATCCTTGTGGTGTAATATGTTAAAGCAGTGGGAGGGCATGAATAATTCATCTATATTATAGATAATTATTCAAGGTATGTGTATCTCAACCTAATGCAACTTAAGTCTAAAGCTCTTGAGAAATTCAAAGTGGTTTGAGACTGAAGTTGAAAACTTGTTAGGTGAGATGATAAAAACACTTCGATCTGATCGAGGTGTAGAGTAGATGAGACTTGAGATTCCAAGACTATTTGATAGAACATGGAATTACATCTCAACTACCCCTGAAGCACCTTAAGGAAACGGTGTATCAGATAGGAGAAATAGAACCCTATTGGATACGGTTCGATTCATTATGAGCTTTGCTCATTTGCCTGACTCGTTTTGGGGTCATGCAGTGTTGACTGCAGCACATATTTCAAACAACGTTCCATAAAAAAAAATGTTTCTGAAACATCTTTTGAATTGTGGATAAGACGTAAAAGTAGTTTACGTTATTTTTTGGAGTTCAACACACGTGCTTGTGGCTAACCCAAAAAGAAATTGGAACACTGTTCAACAGTATACCTATTCGTAGGCTACCCCATGAAAACGAAAGATGTGGATACTTCTTCAATCCGCAAGAGAATAAAGAATTTGTACCGACAAATGCTACATTCTCAGAAGAATACCGCATAAAAATTAATAAGCCACAAAGTAAGGTCATTTTTTAAGTAAACTAACTAATGAAGCTACAAAAATATCAACAAGAGCTGTTGATCAATCAACAAGGGTTGTTGATGATGCTGGACCTTTAACAAGAGTTGTTGATAAGGCCAATACAACTAGTTAGTTACATCTATCTCAAGAGTTGAGAATGCCTCAATGAAGTGGGAGGGTTGTTCTACAATCTGACCGTTCCATGGGCTTAATTGAAGCCCAAATCATCATACTTGATGATGATTTAGAGGATTCATTGTCTTAGAGCAAGGCGATAAATGATGTTAATAAGAACCAATAAGATTAAAGTGATGGACCCGGAATTGAAATATGTGATTTCAATTCCATCTAGAATCTTGTAGATCTATCTATTGGGGTAACACCTATGGATTACAAATAAATCTACAAGAAGAAAGAGACATAATCTTATGGTTAGACTTATGGCAAAAGGGTTATACCCAGAGACAGGGGACTGTAAGAAATTCTTATCTCCTGTCGTCATGTTGAAGTCTGTTAGAACTCTTGTCCATTTAGAATGGATGTCAAGACTACCCTTTTGAATGGTAATCTTGAGAATAGTATCTACATGTCTCAAGCAGAATGGTTCATTTAGCAAGATCAGAAGCAAAAGGGGTTTGCAAGCTTAAGTGATCCATTCATGGATTGACCTAAGCAATTCGATCTTGGAATATAAGATTTGATACTGTGATCAAATCTTTTGCCTTTGATCAAGAACATTGATGAATCTTGTCTTTATAAGAAGATCGTCAATAGTTCAGTAGCTTTATTAGTATTGTATGTGATTGATATCCTAATCATTGGGAATGATGTAGGTTATCTTACTGACTAGTAAAATAAGCTAGCAGCTCATTTCCAAATGAAAATTTGGGAGAAGCTAAAGTTTGTTCTTCGGATCCAAATCGTTAGGAACCGTAAGAACAAAAAGCTAGCCTTGTCTCAAGTGTCTTATATCTACGAGATGTTAGTTAGATATAAGATGCAGAATTCCAAGAAGGGTTCATTACCTTTCAGGCGTGGAATTCATTTTGTCTAAGAAACTGTTTCATGAGACACCTCAAGAAGTTGAGGACATGAGACGAATGCCCTATGCAATAGGGATTGTCAGTAAGTATCAATCTAATCCAAGATTTGATCACTGGAAAACCGTTAAGAATATCCTTAAGTATCTGAGGAGAAAAAGGAAATATATGCTCGTGTATGGTGAAGGGAATAAAAGTCCCCACGCAGCGGAAGCGCATCGATTGGACCTTACGCCGTATATTAATTAACATTAAAAAACCGTTACGATAACTCAAACAAAACTTTAAATTAACTTTAAAGTCGCTGTAAAAACGGTTTAAACATGCTAAAATAAATCTAAATTTATTTTAAAACTTTTCTAACGAAAAAGAGGAAGAACCGTTACAAACCTCCGTTGTAGACTTGACCGTTCTTCGCCAACGACGCTCCAACGAACGAAAACGCAACAGCCGCCTTTGTTTTTCTTCGCTGGAAATTCCTTCTTGATTGACACAATAACCACAGAGGTTACACCGGTATGTCTCTAAGTCTAGGAGGCCAAAGACTTGTGGGAGTCTTTCTCTAAGAGGGAGGCTAGAGAGAATTCTAGGTCTTGTCTTTCAAGAGTGTCAAGTCTCATGACCAATTAGGTCTAGTGTTCTATTTATAGAAGAGAGGCCATGAATAAAATATTCAATTAAATCAATTTTTTCCAAAATTGATTCAATCTTATTCCTTAATTAATCAATCATGATCAATCAATTCCCCAATTGATTAATCTTTTCCATAAATGACTAATTTCTTCCATAAGTAATTAGATCATTCCCATAAATGATTAATCACTTCCTTAAGTGATTAATTATTTACATAATTGATTAATTCATGGTTAATGAATTCTTTAATTAATTAACCACCAATTAAATATCACATATTTAATTTCCGGCCTTGAATTAATTAATTTTGCCCAAACACTTTTAGGACTTAAATTAATTAATTCTTTCAATCTTCCATAAATTTATATTTGAACTTCTTCAAATATTAATTTCTCTCATAATAATATATCAATATATATTATATTTATTTCCCTTAGTAAATTGAACATTTTCAATTTAATTACTTAGTTGCCTCAAATTACTTTACGAGCTACCAGTGGGACCTAATGGACCTGCAGATCAGAAGCTCCAACGATGTGAGATTAATTGGTTAAACTCATTAACCACAATAATCAATATTCGTTAACTGTGTGTACATTCCACTATAGACTCACAGTTGCACTCTTCTCACTGCAGACATATTTTCTGTGTCCACGGAACTTAGACCAATATCGACTAGTTAGTCCTTCACGAGTGTCCGTAACACCAGCTGGGTCAAATTACCGTTTTACCCCTGGGTCACCTCTATTTCCTTAAGTACCAATTCTCCTCTAATGAACAATCTGTTTATGGTCCAA
Organism: Luffa aegyptiaca; assembly: GCA_017139565.1. Classification (NCBI taxonomy): domain Eukaryota; kingdom Viridiplantae; phylum Streptophyta; class Magnoliopsida; order Cucurbitales; family Cucurbitaceae; genus Luffa; species Luffa aegyptiaca. The sequence continues at coordinate 36,399,929 of CM029407.1, read as the reverse complement.
CCATCAAACAGAAAACCCTCTCGTGCCATTGAGAGGGTAGGGCCCTTTGTTCAAGACTCGGAGTAACCACTTAAGGGAACACTCATCTGCTTCCCTAAAGTCGGGAAGGAGTGAATTCCATCTTGCACGATTATGTTCCCAGCTCCCCATTCGATCTTGTCCCCAAAGTGGTAGGCTTATTGAGTCGGCGTATTGGCCACTCTCACCCATACAAATCAAAGGACAATCTCTCATGAGCAGGAGTCCATAATCAACTCAGGATTAAGACTAAGTTGTCTAGGTCGTCCTAGTGAAAATAGAAAACCAACTAGTTAACGGTGTTATAACTAGTGGTTACTATTTCGCGGTCCGGTCTTATGCAAACTCATTGCATAGGATACCCCCACTCGCATGTCTCCTACACGAACGCGTTGGATCGCAGCGTTTGTATCAAATACAAAGTGGGCCGTATCCATAGTGTCACCAGGATAAGGCACCCAGTCTTATCCCTATACTATAGACCCTTTAGGCTGTTTCTTGAACAATGATCCCATATGTCGCTACATATAGTTCAAGACTCATATTACAGCCTTGGATGTCTAGTTTATTGGATTAGGGTTATTATTAGGCAAAGACATATATAAAATAACTAATAACAATTAATGGAAAATATATCAATATTATTTCATTAATATTCGGTCAACGGTTACATTCACTATCTACGAGTTTTAGGGCATAAAACCCAACAAACTCCCACTTGAACTAAAACACTTAGTTAGTGGGATGTAAATGCAATAATCTAAAGCTGGAAATACAATGAACTAGGGCATCCTTATACCCATTATACATTTCTCCCACTTGCCCTAGATTAGATGGCATACATATCTCGTAGACCTAGACCTTCTAGATGACCCTCAAACACTTTAGCCGTGAGAGCCTTTGTAAATGGATCAGCGATGTTGTGCTCCGAGGCGATCTTAGTGACGATCACATCTCCTCTTTGCACAATCTCCCGTATCAGGTGATACTTCCTCTCGATGTGTTTACCCCGTTTGTGGCTACGAGGTTCTTTTGAGTTGGCTACAGCCCCACTGTTGTCACAGTATAGTGTTATGGGCACGTTCATATTCGGAACTACTTCCAAATCAGTCAAGAACTTTCTGAGCCATACTGCCTCCTTAGCTGCTTCGCAAGCTGCTACATACTCAGCCTCCATGGTTGAGTCTGCTATGCATCCTTGTTTGATGCTTCTCCACACTACTGCTCCTCCATTGAGGGTGAATACTGACCCTGATGTGGATTTCCTTGAATCCTTATCAGCTTGAAAGTCAGAGTCAGTGTATCCAGTAAGAATCAAATCCTTAGCTCCATACACAAGCATGTAGTCCCTCGTTCTCCGAAGATACTTGAGGATATTCTTAACCGCTCCCCAGTGGTCCAACCCTGGATTAGACTGATACCTACTGACTACTCCCACTGCATAACATATGTCAGGCCTAGTGCAGAGCATAGCATACATTAAGCTGCCCACAGCTGAGGCGTAGGGAATGTGTCTCATGTTCTCAACTTCTTGAGGTGTCTTAGGAGATTGTTCCTTAGACAGGTGTACCCCATGTCTGAAGGGTAGGAGTCCCTTCTTGGAGTTTTGCATCGAATATCGAGACAACATCTTGTCAATATACGTTGCTTGAGACAGAGCTAGCGTTTTGTTCTTACGATCCCTAATGATTTGGATTCCCAGAACATATTGAGCCTCTCCCAGATCTTTCATTTGGAATTGGGCTGCTAGCCATTTCTTAATGTCAGTTAGGTATCCTACATCATTCCCAATGAGTAGGATATCGTCTACATAAAGTATTAGAAAAGCTACTTTCCTTTTGTTGACTTTCTTGTATACACAAGGCTCATCAACATTTTGGTCAAAGCCAAAAGATTTGATTGCAGTATCAAATCTAATGTTCCATGATCTGGATGCTTGTTTCAATCCATAAATGGATCGATTTAGCTTACAAACCTTTTGTTCCTGACCTTGGGCTATGAACCCTTCGGGTTGAGACATAAAGATATTCTCCTCAAGATTACCATTCAGAAAGGCAGTCTTGACGTCCATTTGCCATATTTCATAGTCATAATATGTGGCAATGGATAAAAGAATTCTTATGGACTTTAACATGGCTACAGGAGAAAAGGTTTCCTCATAGTCAACCCCCTCCTTTTGGGTATAACCCTTTGCCACTAGTCTAGCTTTGAAGGTCTGTACCTTTCCAGCTGCATCTCTTTTTCTCTTATAGATCCATTTGCACCCTATGGGTTTTACCCTATATGGTAGATCTGCAAGTTCCCATACAGAATTGGAGTACATTGACTCCATTTCCAGGTTCATGGCTTTGACCCATTCATCCTTATCTTCGTCATTCATTGCCTGTCGATAGGACAATGGATCCTCAATGCCATCATTAGGTATGACAACCTGAGTTTCAGTTAAACCCAAGTAGCGATTAGGTTGTAACACAACCCTCCCACTGCGTCGAGGCATTCCCAACGTTTGAGATGGACGGGATGGATCTGAAGAACTAGTTCCTTCATCAACCCTTGTTGAAGGTCCAACTTCATCAACAACTTTTGATGATTCTTCAGTAGCTTCTCCTAATATTATTTTGCTTCGTGGTTTATGATCTCTCATGTGGTCTTCCTCTAAGAAAGTGGCGTTTGTCGATACAATCACCTTATTTTCTTGTGGGTCGTAGAAATAACCACCTCTCGTTTCTTTAGGGTAACCAACAAATTGGCACAGTTTTGAACGAGGTTCCAGTTTCTTAGGATTCGTCACAAGCACGTGTGCTGGACAACCCCAGATGCGAAAGTGATGCAAACTAGGTTTACGCCCCTTCCATAACTCGAAAGGTGTTTCAGAAACACTTTTCGAGGGAACATTGTTCAAGATGTATACTGCAGTCTCTACTGCATACCCCCAAAACGAGCTAGGCAATTGAGCATAGCTCATCATTGATCGAACCATGTCTAACAAGGTTCTATTTCTCCTTTCTGACACACCATTCTGCTGAGGTGTACCAGGGGCTGAGAGTTGAGATTGGATTCCATGTTCTATCATATAATCCTGGAATCTTTGATCCATATACTCCCCTCCTCGATCAGATCGAAGTACTTTAATAGATTTACCTAATAGGTTTTCAACTTCAGCCTTAAACTCCTTGAACTTTTCAAGGGCTTCAGACTTATGTCCCATTAGGTATAAGTAACCATATCTTGAATAATCATCTATAAATGAGATGAAATATTCGTACCCTCCTCGAGCTTTTACATTCATTGGACCACATAGATCCGAATGTATTAACTCTAAGGGTTCTTTGGCTCTGTAACCTTTTCCAGTAAAGGGTCTTTTGGTCATTTTTCCCTCGAGACAAGATTCACAAGGTGGTAGTGAATCATCTTCTAACTTGCTTAGAAGTCCATTCGTTACCAAACGACCGATCCTATCGATGTTTATATGACCAAGTCTAAGATGCCAAAGATGAGTATTGTTACTTGATGGAGAAATCTTTTGCCTTTTACTTTGAGTTTCAGCAGTTTTAAATAATTCGTGATTTAAAAGTGCTTTATTTTCGGTTGGTCTTAGAACATACAAGTTATTTTCCAATTTGGCTGAACAAATAAGTACACCATTTTTATAAATGAACGCTTCATTCATATCAAAAGTAACTGTATACGATTGTTCAATCAAACATGAAATAGAAATTAAGTTCCTCTTAATCTTGGGAACGATTAACAAACTTTCTAAAAGTAAGAATCTATTTCTAAAAAATAACTTCGCAGCTCCCACTGCTTTAGCTGAAATGACTTCTCCAGTTCCGACCCTGAGTGTCATTTCTCCATCGTTCAACTGCCGAAAGGAACTATTTTCCTGAAAAGAAGAGCAAACATGATTAGTTGCTCCTGAATCAAGTATCCAGGTAAACTCATCATGTTCTACCAGGCATGTTTCTAAAACAAGTAAATCAAATTTACCTTCCTTTTCCTTCTTTTTCTCAGCAAGGTACTTTGGGCAGTTTCTCTTCCAATGTCCATCTACATTGCAGTGAAAACACTTGCCCTTATCTGCCACAGCTTTGGCTTTTCCCTTGCTTTTAGCAGCAGTACTGGGAGCTTTCCCCTTGTTTCCTTTCTTCTTCTGAGTTTTCTTTGAAGAAGTGGCTACAGATTTAGTTCCAGAGGATGAACCCTTCTCGAACTTTCTTTTAGAGTGAACAACGTTTGCCTCTCCTTCTATCTGTCCCTTGTTCTTAAGAAGAGACTGATAGAGCTGTAGCTCATTCAGGAGGCTAGTCAGGTTGAATGTTATTTTATTCATCATTGCATTGCTTCGAAACTGTAGAAAACTCTTCGGAAGAGATTCTAAGATGAATGCAACCTGACTACGCTCATCTATGACCGCCCCGTTTGCCTCTGCCACGTTGAATTGGACCATCATATCCAGGACATGCTCCCGAACAGACGTGCCCTCTTTCATGCGACAGCTATAAACGTATTTGAGAGCGTCATGGTGGAGTTGGTAGGACGGTTGTCCAAACATCTCCTGGAGAGAGTTCATAATCTCCCTCGCTGTTACCATGCTCTCATGCCTTTTAGCCAAAACTTCAGATAAGCTGGCTAAGATATAGACGCGAGTCTTATCATTGGCCTTTGTCCAGCGGTCATAAGCATCCTTAACTGCCTGGGATGCATTACGAGCAGGGGCTGGAGGACAATCCTCCGTTAAGACGAACCGCAGATCATCGACAACAAGAATCGTATTCAGGTTCGATTTCCACGTAGCATAATTTTCGCCGGTTAATTTCTCATTTTTAAGCAGAGAGACTATTGAGGAAGACATTGCTGAAATTTAAACAAACAATGACCGTATTAGTTATCTTTGCCTTAACCCATCATACAAGCAAACAATTGCACACAATCCAATCAATTTAGCAAAACAGACAATCACAGAACCCTAAAACTATTGATTTAGTTTTGCAACGACGTTTCAGAGGTTTAGAATATCAGCCACCGAAGGGTGATCAGATACTCCTCCTTTGAAATGAGACACCTCTCAGCTAATTCTAATTCCAGAATAACTCATATTCCTATAGACATTAGCCACCGTTGTTTGGTCAAGGATTTGTTAACACTTTTAACTCATCCTCGTAAGTGTAACCCTCCCACTTTCAGATCTCAGAGGCACGCACCAACAGGCTACCGAAGGGAAAGACAACTGTTGGTGATTAGCCTAAGAGCTCCTATCCTTTTCAGGAGTTCACGATGTTCCGAATCCTATGACCAGGCCCTCCGAAGGGATGGATGCGCCAGGGCAACCTGCAGGCGGATCATAGGACTCTCACGGTGTGAACTATGGGCGGAGACCGAGGGATACGTTGACACGTGTCCCGCTCCCACTTACTCTAGACATTTTTCCCATTCACCTTGATATTGATCCATGCAAACACTTTCCGAAGGGAGGCCGCTCCTAGGGCGACTCGAAGCCGAGCATGAATCTCACGTTGTGAATATAGGGACGTAGGAGCAAAACTTGATTTAAATCTCGTTTTGTAATTTTTCTCCCACTGAAAATGTCCTAAGGTTAATATAGGGTTGTTTAACTAAGATAGTATTCGGCTAAGTCAATCTATCTAAGTCTGATCCTAATATAACAATTATGGAAAGGATTCAACTGCAATCTTTTGGGTGAATTAAACTTCTTTTAATAAACCCAACATTGCAAGTCAACATTACTATGGTTAATTCAACTCAATCCGGTTAGTTCCCAGGTAGGAGGTGTTCCGTAAACCGTCAACTTAAATACCCCCAGCCTTAGACAGAACTTTACCGAGAGAGTTCCCTTATAACCTTAGTAATGTAAGGTCTTTACTCTAAAGATCTAGGTGCATTAAACACTTTTAATAAACCTAGTGACATTGCATGCTAACATTTAACCATGATTAATTCAACTCCGGTATTCCAGGTCAGTTCCCAGGTAGGAGGTGTTCCGTAAACCGTCAACTTAAATACCCCCAACCTTAGACAGAACATTACCGGTGGAGTTCCCTTATAATCATAGCAATGATTTTCCTACTTAGTAAATTAAAACTATTTTTAATTCTAAGTAAGAAAAGATTCTAATCCTATTAGAAATCGATCTAGGTCTAATTAATTTTAAACAATTTAAAATTAATCCAATTTATCCTATGATCTTATGTTTGCATGCAAATCTTGATTATAGATTGACGGTTTCTAATCATTAATAATAAAGAACTATTTCAAAATTTTAATGATTAATCCTATAATCAAGAATCTAGGGTTTAATTCATTCAACAATCTCATTCAAATCAAATAATTAAACCACACTAATTGCATGAATAATATAACAATTATATTATTAACTATGGATGTTTCATGCTTCATGCAATTTTGATTTTCTTTTATTATAACAATTATAAGCCAATCAAGAAAATCAACCAAGCATGCTTCATTCATCACATTAAACATAACTATTTATATTTAATTTAAGTAATGACATGCTTCATGCTTTCCAATTTTTCATATAATTAATATACACTTATATTAAAAATATGAAAACAAATCCATGCATTTAAACATACATTATAACAATTTATAATATATAAAAAATGCATGAGCATGTTTATAACCTAAGGTGGGATTAAATAATCTATATGACATCCATAAAGCATATAAATAGCAATTGAACCGGTTAATTTTGGCCCCTAGGATAAAATAAAGCATTAAATTACATTAATTTAGCTAAATTCTATCCTAAAAAATCCATGTACAGCTCCGGAATTGGCCTAGACAGCACGAACCGCCCCGAACCACCTCGAACCAGCCTCCAAAATCACGAACCATGCCAAAAATTGGCTGAACCGGACCAAATAGGTCCCAGCCCAGCCGAACCGGTCCGAACCGGACCGTCCTTGCTTGAACCGCGCCTGTTGAAACCCTAGTGCGCGCCTCCATCGTGACAGCGTCGAGACGCTGTGTGGATTAGCGTCCCGACGCTGTGCGTTTTCCATATCTGGCGCCTGAGTAATCGAGACAGCGTCGAGACGCTGTTGAAGGAGCGTCCCGACTCTGTTGCGTCTGGAGGCAGATTCTGGGCAAAACAGCAACGATTTTTCCGATTTCGGCCTCGATTTCAGCGATGATTGCTCCGATTTTTATCTCATAAAAACCTATTCTAGACCCGGACTTACATAGGACTCGATTTTACATAAAATACCCGAAACACCGGGCCTTACATGATCAAAATCACATAAAAATAAAATCTATGGCCATAAAATTAACCCAAACAGTTCAATGCAAACCGAACATACAATATGCATAAATCCCACCTATTAGAGCCTATCGCAACTTTTTAAAATTAATTAATAGGGACAGCGATGGCTCTGATGCCGATTGAAGGGAATAAAAGTCCCCACGCAGCGGAAGCGCATCGATTGGACCTTACGCCGTATATTAATTAACATTAAAAAACCGTTACGATAACTCAAACAAAACTTTAAATTAACTTTAAAGTCGCTGTAAAAACGGTTTAAACATGCTAAAATAAATCTAAATTTATTTTAAAACTTTTCTAACGAAAAAGAGGAAGAACCGTTACAAACCTCCGTTGTAGACTTGACCGTTCTTCGCCAACGACGCTCCAACGAACGAAAACGCAACAGCCGCCTTTGTTTTTCTTCGCTGGAAATTCCTTCTTGATTGACACAATAACCACAGAGGTTACACCGGTATGTCTCTAAGTCTAGGAGGCCAAAGACTTGTGGGAGTCTTTCTCTAAGAGGGAGGCTAGAGAGAATTCTAGGTCTTGTCTTTCAAGAGTGTCAAGTCTCATGACCAATTAGGTCTAGTGTTCTATTTATAGAAGAGAGGCCATGAATAAAATATTCAATTAAATCAATTTTTTCCAAAATTGATTCAATCTTATTCCTTAATTAATCAATCATGATCAATCAATTCCCCAATTGATTAATCTTTTCCATAAATGACTAATTTCTTCCATAAGTAATTAGATCATTCCCATAAATGATTAATCACTTCCTTAAGTGATTAATTATTTACATAATTGATTAATTCATGGTTAATGAATTCTTTAATTAATTAACCACCAATTAAATATCACATATTTAATTTCCGGCCTTGAATTAATTAATTTTGCCCAAACACTTTTAGGACTTAAATTAATTAATTCTTTCAATCTTCCATAAATTTATATTTGAACTTCTTCAAATATTAATTTCTCTCATAATAATATATCAATATATATTATATTTATTTCCCTTAGTAAATTGAACATTTTCAATTTAATTACTTAGTTGCCTCAAATTACTTTACGAGCTACCAGTGGGACCTAATGGACCTGCAGATCAGAAGCTCCAACGATGTGAGATTAATTGGTTAAACTCATTAACCACAATAATCAATATTCGTTAACTGTGTGTACATTCCACTATAGACTCACAGTTGCACTCTTCTCACTGCAGACATATTTTCTGTGTCCACGGAACTTAGACCAATATCGACTAGTTAGTCCTTCACGAGTGTCCGTAACACCAGCTGGGTCAAATTACCGTTTTACCCCTGGGTCACCTCTATTTCCTTAAGTACCAATTCTCCTCTAATGAACAATCTGTTTATGGTCCAACCATCAAACAGAAAACCCTCTCGTGCCATTGAGAGGGTAGGGCCCTTTGTTCAAGACTCGGAGTAACCACTTAAGGGAACACTCATCTGCTTCCCTAAAGTCGGGAAGGAGTGAATTCCATCTTGCACGATTATGTTCCCAGCTCCCCATTCGATCTTGTCCCCAAAGTGGTAGGCTTATTGAGTCGGCGTATTGGCCACTCTCACCCATACAAATCAAAGGACAATCTCTCATGAGCAGGAGTCCATAATCAACTCAGGATTAAGACTAAGTTGTCTAGGTCGTCCTAGTGAAAATAGAAAACCAACTAGTTAACGGTGTTATAACTAGTGGTTACTATTTCGCGGTCCGGTCTTATGCAAACTCATTGCATAGGATACCCCCACTCGCATGTCTCCTACACGAACGCGTTGGATCGCAGCGTTTGTATCAAATACAAAGTGGGCCGTATCCATAGTGTCACCAGGATAAGGCACCCAGTCTTATCCCTATACTATAGACCCTTTAGGCTGTTTCTTGAACAATGATCCCATATGTCGCTACATATAGTTCAAGACTCATATTACAGCCTTGGATGTCTAGTTTATTGGATTAGGGTTATTATTAGGCAAAGACATATATAAAATAACTAATAACAATTAATGGAAAATATATCAATATTATTTCATTAATATTCGGTCAACGGTTACATTCACTATCTACGAGTTTTAGGGCATAAAACCCAACATATGGGACTAAGGATTTGATCCTTACAGGATACACTGACATGGATTTTAAGACTGATAAGGATATCTGTCTGACGTAAAAGAATGGATAGCGGCTCAATTCCAAATGAAAGATTTAGGAGAGGCCTAATATGTTCTTGGAATCCAAATAATCCGTGATCGGAAGAACGAAACGCTAGCCCTGTCTCAAGCAACGTATATTGACAAAATGTTGTCTCGATATTCGATGCAGAACTCCAAGAAGGGCTTATTGCCTTTCAGGCATGGGGTTCACTTGTCTAAGGAATAGTGTCCTAAGACACCTCAAGAGATTGAGGATATGAGACAGATTCCCTACGCCTCCGCTGTGGGCAGCTTAATGTATGTAATGCTTTGCACGAGGTCTGACATCTGTAGGGATAGTCAGCACATATCAATCAGTATCCATGGTCAAACTTTACAATGGAGCTATAGTGTGGCATAGTTACAGTCTTGACCATATAGGCCGAAAATATAGCTGCTTGTGAAGCAGCGATAGAGACTGTAAGGCTTAGAAAGTTCTTGACTGATTTGGAATAAGTTCCAAATGTGAACTTGCCTATCAGACTTTATAGTGATACAATGGTGTTGTGGCAAATTCATAAGAACTTTGCAGCCCAAGACAAGCAAGCACATTAAATTAAATTGAAATATTCACGAAGGCTCTCTCGGCTAAAGGGTATGAGGGTCATCTAGAAGGTCTAGGTCTACGAGTTATGTGCAAAGGTGAAATCTAGGGCAAGTGGGAGAAATGCAATGGGTATAGTGATACCATTATGTAATGGGTATTGTGATGCCCTAGTTTATTGTATTTGTACATTGTATATGTTTTATACATGTATTTATACACCCACTGCTGAATAGATTGTTGTACATCCCACTAAACTAGAGTTTTAGTTCAAGTGGGAGTTTGTTGGGTTTTATGCCCTAAAACTCGTAGATAGTGAATGTAAACAAATTTTATACTTGTGTTTAATAAAGTGTTATTTAGTTTCTACAATAAAATGTTATTATTAAATATTGCACTATTTGACCCAAATCCAATAAACTAAGATCCAAGGTTGTTTGTATGTAACTTGAACTAGTATGTGGGGACATACGGGGATCGATATTCAAGTAACAACCTAAAAGGTCTATAGTACAAGGACAAGGCTGGGTACCTTATCCTGGTGACACTATGGATACGACCCATTTTGTATTATGATACAAACGCTATGATCCAACGCGTTCATGTAGTTGACATGCGAGTGGGGGTATCCTATGCAATGAGTTTGCATAAAACCGCACCGCGAAATAGTTAACCACTAACTGTAACACCGTTAAGTGGCTTGGTTTCTATTTCACTAGGATGACCTAGACAACTCAGTCTCAATCCTGAGTGGATTATGGACTCCTGTTCACGAGGAGTTGTCCTTTCATTTGTATGGGTGAGAGTGGCCAGCACGCCGACTCAATAAGCCTACCATTTTGGGGACAATACCGAGTGGGGAGCTGGGAACATAATCACACAAGATGGAATTCACTCCTTCCCGACTCTAGGGTAAGTAGAGGTGTGTTCTCTTAAGTGGTGTCTCCGGGACTAGAACAATGGGCCCAACCCTCTCTATGGCACGAGAGGGACTTCTGTTTGTTGGTTGGACCTCAAACAGGTTGTTCATTAGAGGAGCACTGGGGACTTAAGGACAAAGATGTAAACCAGGGGTAAAACGTAATTTGACCCAGCTGGGATACGAACACACGTGAAGGACTGACTTGTAGTATTGGTCGATATCCGTGGACACAGAAACATTCTGCAGTGAGAAGAGTGCAGCTGAGGGTCTTTAGTGGAATGACCCACAGTTAACGAATGGAGACTAACTTGGTTAATGAGTTTAAGTCGATTAGTCTCGTATCGTTGGAGCTTCTGATCTGTAGGTCCATTAGGTCCCACTGGTAGCTCGTAAAAAGACTTGAAGCAAACAAATATAAATTGTAAATTGAAAGTGTTCAATTTATTTGGAGAATCGTATAATGTATATTGATGCATTATAATATAAAGTTTATGAAACTTTATAATATAATTTTTGAATTAATTTCAAAAATTAATTCTTGAGAGAAAATGTTTGAAAGAGTTCAAATAAATTTAATATGAATTGGTTCATATTAATTTTAATAAAATCCCTAAGATTAAATATATGATATTTAATTGGGTAATTAATTAATCATGGAATTAATTAATTATTTATTAAAATTAGAGACCTTTTCCTATTAGGAAAGAAAATATTTGAAAGAGTTCAAATAAATTTAATATGAATTGGATTCATATTAATTTTAATTTTAATAAAATCCCTAAGATTAAATATGTGATATTTAATTGGGTAATTAATTAATTATGGAATTAATTAATTATTAAAATTAGATATTGTTCAGATAATAGATTTGAACTTATTCCTAGACCTTTTCCTATTAGGAAAAGGTCTTGGCCTTTACCGATATATAGAACCCCTGGGGTGGGGTGAAAGGCATCCCATTGTCTCTTCTTCTCTCAGAGATCTCTCCCAAAAGACTCCCACAAGTCTCCTGCTTCAAGAAGTCTTAGAGATATACCGGTGTAGCCGATTGGTGGTGTTCGCACAAGAGGGTTGCTGCATTTTCAATCTTATTGGCAAGAAAAGGGGAATTGATCAAGGCTTTCAACAAAAGTAAGTTTTCTATGAAATCCTTTATCACTAGGATCAATCTAGTTGATCTTTTAGCATGTTTATAGCCTATGTACAGCCCATTAAATATAGATTTATTGCTGTAATATTTTGCAAATTGTATTGGTATTCCAATTAGAATCTAAGACTCTGAGTAGGTTCGGTAATACTTTCCGCTGCGTGGGGCTTTTATCCCTTCATTAATAATATCTTAACTAAGCTTTTAGCTAAGTATGGAATCAAGCATATGATAGCTACCCCCTATCACCCACAGGCTAATGGTCAAGCTGAGACAAGTAATAGGGAAATTAAATCAATTCTAGAAAAAGTAGTCCATCCATCTAGAAAGGATTGGTCTTTTAGGTTGGATGAGGCTCTTTGGGCTTATAGGACAGCCTATAAGACTCCTCTAGGTATGTCTCCCTATCGGTTAGTATATGGGAAAGCTTGTCATTTACCATTAGAGCTAGAGCATAAAACGTTTTGGGCTTTGAAAAAATTAAATTTTGATCTGAGTCGTGTAGGAGCAATGAGAATGCTACAACTTAACGAATTGGAAGAATTTCGCCAATTTTCTTATGAGAATGTGAAAATATATAAAGAAAAGACTAAGTTGTGGCATGACAAGAAAATTAAGCCTAAAGAGTTTGTCAAAGGTCAAAAAGTTTTGCTTTATAATTCTAGATTAAAATTGTTTCCTGGGAAACTAAAATCCAAATGGTCAGGTCCGTTTGAGGTGATTGAGGTTTTCCCCCATGGAGCAGTTACTTTGCAAGACGAAAAGGATGGGAGGATGTTCAAAGTGAATAGACAGCGTGTCAAACATTATTGGGGAGAGGATTTCTAGACGAAATATCCTTCCCTGAAGTTAGTTGATGATTGAAAGAGCAAGATTTTTGCGGGAGCATTTCGCAGAGCAATATTTTGAGCTCCCAGCGTTTGTTTTTATTTTTCGCTGATTTGGTTTGATTTTAATTTGAATTATTGTAGATTTAGGTTGTTTAAATTTTGCATGATATTCATTTTAAGTTTGTCGTTATTTTTAATTCCGTAGATTTTATTTTATTTTCGCTAGATATTTTATTTAATTTGATTAGTTTAGATTCGAGTTGGTTTAGTTTTATTTTCTGATTAGATTTAATTAGATTTGAAATTCTGTATTTATTTTGAATTATTTGAATTTCTGTTTAGGTTTAGATCTAATAAAGATCTTCTTGATTTATTCGGCTTCAAATAAAAATAAAAGATAAGATTTGATTTGAGTGGTTAAATTTGAATTTCCTGATTTGATTTTGTATCCGAGATTTTTCTGGAAAATAATCTTGTGTTCAGAAGATTGTTGCGGCAAAGTTATGGCTAAAGCAAATCTTTCGTCCGAATAGGAAGGGTTTTTGTTGAAGATTAATTTCTTTTTACCGTTTGAATTTTAAATTTCCGTGTGCAGGAAATTGAATGAGGAATTATGATGCTGCCACGTGCCACACAGGGGCAATCCAAGGGCTTAATCATTAGACAGCATATAATTATTTACCATGGGCTTATTGGAATCCCGATTTTACCTTTTGATGGTTTTAATTCCGCTTAGCTGCATGCGATTTCAAACGGTAATTTTAATTAGTGGAGCAAAATCTTTCTGTTAGGATTTTCTTGAGCTGAAGCCTTATTTATTGGCAACCCTCGGTACGTTTTCTTACTTCATCTTCTTGCTTCGATCTTTTGCTTTCTTTTTCGTTTTCATTCTCTGTAAACCCCTTGAGTCTTCCATGGCGAAAACGAGAGCGAGAAAAGAAAGGGAGAATGAGGAGGAAGAGGTACCTGTTACCTCTGCAGTGTAGAAAGTTAAGGCAAAGAAGAAAAGGACCCCGGAGGAGAAAGAAGCCAAAAGACGAAGACGACAACAGAGGGCTGAGGAACAAGAAAAGGCAACAGAGGTTGCGACTGTTACTGCCACAGTAGACGAAGAAAGCCCGAAACAACCAGAGGAAAATACCGAGGAAAATACCGAGCAGAGGGTCGCGGATACAGAAGAAGAGGAGCGAACAGAAGAAGTTCAGGAGGAGCGAACCGAGGAAGTTCGAGAAGAAATTACAGAGGAAGTTCAAGAAAAGCAGGCCGAGGATGTACAAATGCAACAGGCAGAAGATGTTCAGGTAACGGATAATGAGCCAGTGCAGGAGGCTCAAGTGGAGGTGATCATGCCAGAGGTACCAAAATGTCGCCGCGTTAAGAGGAAAGCAGGCCGCGCTAGGGTTGTCCGAACTGATACTCCTTCGCCTCCGACCACTGATTCTGAAAGAGAAAATGCAAGAAGAGAGGAACGGGAAAAGAAGGAAGCTGAGGATAAGGCAAGAGAAGAAGAAGCAAAGAAAGCAGAAGAGGAGATTTTGCTCAAGCGAAGGGCGGAAAAGGGCAAAAGTGTGGCTGAAGCATCGGAAGAACCTGATGAGATTGAGGAATCGAGATTTCCGTACAATCACTTCATCAATAACCTTGCTCGGGCAAAGTATGTTGAGATGCTGAGAAGGGACTTCCTGTTTGAACGAGGTTTTGGCGATGATCTGCCATGGTTCTTGAGGACTGTAATAGTGAACCTCGGCTGGAGTCAATTTTGTGCGAAGCCGGAACCTGTTAATTCCAACATTGTTCGGGAATTTTACGCAAATATTGATGATCAGGAGGAATTTCAGGTTATCGTTCGAGGAGTGCCCGTTGACTGGAGCCCAGGAGCCATTAATGCTTTGTTCAACCTCCAGGACTTTCCACATGCAGGCTTTAATGAGATGGTGGTCGCACCATCTAACGACCAACTAAATGCGGCTGTCCGAGAGGTTGGCATTGAGGGGGCCCAGTGGAGATTGTCGAAGACGGAAAAGTGCACATTTCAGGCTGCTTATTTGAAGAGCGAGGCCAATACATGGATGGGTTTCATCAAGCTGCGCTTACTGCCGACAACTCACTACTCAACGGTGTCTCGAGACCGGGTTTTGCTTGCCTTTGCTATTCTTCGTTCCATGAGTATTGATGTGGGTAGGATAATTTCTTCTGAGATTCTTGATTGCTGGCGGAAAGAGGTGGGGAAGCTGTTTTTCCCCAACACTATCACGATGCTATGCCGAAGGGCAGGGGTGCCATAGGATGAGGATGATGTGCCATTAATAGACAAGGGGATAATTGACACACCAAATCTGGCTAGGCTTCAGAGGACGCAGGAAGCACGCCAAGGAGGTCTGGTGTGCGGCATCCACCAAAGGCAAAAGCAATTGCAGCTGCATTCCAGTAGGATGGAATTTGTTGAAAGGCAATTGCAGACTTTCTGGAGCTGTGTGAAAAGGAGGGATGCTGCGTTGAGGGTAGCCTTGCAGTCGAATTTTTCCAAGCCATATCCGGCTTTACCCGTATTCCCTGACGACCTACTGAACCCCTGGATCCCGCCCCCACCTGTTTAAAGAGAGGAAGATGATGAAGAGCAGGGTCAGGAAGATTGATGGATGAGATGATCTTCAGCGAGCATTTCTTTTGTTCCTATCTTTTTGTTTGCTCGCGCATGTTTGACCCTGTTTACTGTTCTGTTTGCTTGTTTCTTTTTGTTTTTTTTTTTTAAAAAAAGGGAAAATATATCTCTACTTATGTAATTTCTTTTCATGCTTTTAATGAAATTTCCTAGATGTTTCTGTTCTATGAGCACTGAGTAACTCTGACTTAACTAATTTTCTTCTGAATTTTTGAAGCTTGGACTGGCTAAGCTTAATTAGATCAAGGTATTCTGATCTCCAGAAACCTTTTGCTTGAGCATTTTCTCTTGCCTGGTTGTTACTGCGGCAAAGAAAAGTATGGAGGTAGTGTTGACTTATATGATCCACTTTCAGCTTAGGTCTAATCCCGCGCTTAGTTTTGAAATTCATATAGAAA
Source organism: Luffa aegyptiaca (assembly GCA_017139565.1). Taxonomy (NCBI): domain Eukaryota; kingdom Viridiplantae; phylum Streptophyta; class Magnoliopsida; order Cucurbitales; family Cucurbitaceae; genus Luffa; species Luffa aegyptiaca. The sequence goes on along the minus strand of CM029407.1, from coordinate 36,383,910 downwards.
AATTTAAGTTTGGGGGTGTCATTTAAAATTTTAATGATTCATTGGGGACAATGAATAATTCAAGTTTGGGGAACTTTTTGCTACTCCAATTGTTTTGCTCGAGCATTCCTCTCCTTTATTAAATAATTTGTTAGGTTATTGAGTAACTGGGGACATTTGTGATACCCACAGTTTGTCTTCGCGTCAAAAGGTAACCTAGGAAATGTGAAAAATGATGAAAAATTATTTGCTGAAAAAAGTAGTTGTTGAAAATTTTGCTGAGAAAATTCATGGAGCAAAAGTTTTGAAGGATGAATGATAGTCCAGCAGTTTTTCTGTCTCCCAGAACTTAGGTGAGCTTCATCATAAAATGTTGCCATTCTGAGGGGCAAGAGATGGAATAACTAAGGATTTTTGAGCTTTATAAAGAGTATTTAGCCTAATTGGTGATGAGTTTGAGGCATGGGTATACTGCACCATAAAGTGGGTCATCCCGTGCTTAAGAGCTTATGACTGTAGGGCTGCTTTAAGTCTGAAAAACAAAAATATAAACCCCTTGAAAATGTGTTTTGATATGTCTGATAATAGAGCTAAGCTGTGGCAAGTTCTTAAAATTGAGTTAAAAGTGGTGATTATTTGTCCATGCCGGAAGAATTATTTTGCTGCAGCAGAGCTTGGTTTTGCAGAGTGCTCAGGTAAAGGTTGAAGGTAGTGTTGGATTATCTGTTTTGATTAAGCTATGCTTTGTCTAATGTTTTGAATTCTTAAGGGAAGGTTGGTTAGTATTGCTCGGGACGCGCAATAGTTCAAGTTTCGGGGTGTGATAACTGCCCAAAAGGTAGTTATTTAGACCTCATTTCTATATTGATTTGTGTGTCTTTTGTGCTTAATGGGGTTGGTTTTAGATATATATTATATGTTTTAACCCATTTGGAAGAATGGAAGCTTTGGAAATCATTTTGTGCAGAATCTATTGCTGGGCGACTTGAGGGAGCAAATTCTGTGCTGCGACAAAACTGAGAGCAGAACTGCCACGTCATAGCTCGTTAGCCAACTTCATGAACCGACTTCTGTTGAATTATTTTCGGGATAAAGGAGTAAGGAGAGCCTTACACGTGTCCAGGTTGACCTAATTCAAGCCTCCTATCCTGCCATAAAAGGAAGTAGCCGCCCAAGTCAAGATCATTCCACTTTTGGGAGAAAACATTCAATTCTTGGGAAGTTCCTTCCACCTTTGGGAGCCGAATAGAGGAGAGAGATTGGAGACCACCTAGAAGACCATCGTTGCAAGCTGATCGAGGGGATTAGTATTTCCTTTTATTATCTTGTAATTATGGACGTGCCTACTCAGATTGTAACGTGTGTTTCCATGCATACTATGAACTAAGTAGCTTAGGCGTTGGTTAGGACACAATGTGATTGTCATACTTAATTCTAGTAATAAATATTGATTATTGCATCTTGATTAATTGTTGTGTTCATTTCTATTTTATGCCCGGTTGGCCAGCCGGTATGAATACCTCTCTCTAGTTTCAGGGATGATTTAGAGAGTGTGTGGCGATTAATCACACTACGATCATTGTGTATTGGTGAACGCCAATGACTGAGCTAGGGATAGCCAGTTTCCTAGTGCTTGATCGGTCGTACTTCATTGGGGTTGAAACACATTCCAAAAAATCCGGAGTTCCGGGAGGAATCCGCTAATAATACTGCGAGAGTTTTCATGATCAATAATATTGCTAGAGCATCTTTTAAAACAATTACTAAATCCTGACCAGCGCCTGTTTCTAATCTGTCTGCCTATTTGTTTATTCTTTGTTCTGTCATTTATTTTGATTCAGCATTATACTTATAAAAACCAATCATTTTTACCATCTTTGAAACGATTAAAAAGTTATACAAAATAGATAAAGTGGAAGCTAGTTCAGGCCTTGGATTGATAATACTTATTACTTGCTGCGGACTGTGTATACTTGCACAGAGTTCTAGAGCATTTTTATATCGCAGTTTTATTCACTCTAGGAACCCAACAGTGGACAAGGCAAAGATCGAGATCATATCCAAGCTGCATTTCCCAAAAACAGTGGGAGATATCAGAAGCTTTCTAGGCCATGCAGGTTTCTATAGAAGATTGATTAAAGATTTTTCTAAAATTTCCAAACCTTTGTGCAGGTTACTGGAGGTAGATAGACCATTCGACTTCAATGAAGATTGCAAACAAGCGTTCAAGACTTTAAAGAAGGCACTCAGCACATCGCCGATCATAATTGAACCAAATTGGACTCAACCATTAGAGTTGATGCGCGACGCTAGCGACTTTGCAGTTGGTGCGGTCCTATGTCAGAAAAGAGGAAAGATAGCTCAACCTATTTACTTTGCAAGCAAAACACTCAACGAGGCTCAATTGAACTATACAGTCACATAGAAAAAGCTACTCGCAGTAGTATTCGACTTTGACAAATTTAGATCCTACCTTGTGGGAACTAAAGTCATCGTTCACATAGATCATTCAGCCCTTAAGCAACTACTTTCGAAAAAAGATGCCAAACCCCGACTAATTCGATGGATTTTGCTTTTGCAGGAGTTTGACATAGAGATCCAAGATAGAAAAGGGACAAAAAATCAAGTAGCAGACCACCTATCAAGACTTGGAGAGGAAGCTCGAATAGAAAAAGGGCTGGACATTCGAGAGTCGTTTGTGGATGAACAAATTCTGGCGGTCAGGACTGTTGAACTTCCATGGTTTGTAGATTATGTAAACTATCTAGTCAGTAGACTAAAACCACCAGAGGCGACCGCTCAACAACTCAAGAAGTTCTTAAAAGACGTCAAAGACTACTACTGGGATGAACCGTATTTGTATAAGCTAGGGCGCAATCAAATATTAAGACGTTGTGTATCGGAAGAGGAGATACCTTCCATATTAGGAGCCTGTCATGCAGCTCCATATGGAGGACATTTCGCAGGACTCAAGACAGCAGCCAAAGTCCTCCAATCTGGTTATTTTTGGCCCAGTCTCTTCAAAGATGCGCACCTCTTCACGAAAAATTGTGATCAATGCCAAAGGACGAGGAACCTGAGAGCTAAAAGCGAAATGCCTTTACACTTCATACTCGAAGTGGAAATCTTCGACGTATGGGGGATAGACTTTATGGTATCATTCCCACTGTCCTTTGGAAACATCTACATCTTGCTCGCAGTGGACTATGTGTCAAAATGGATTGAGGCAATAGCAACCGCAACAAATGATGCCAAGGTGGTAAAGAAATTCTTCTTGAAGAATATCTTCACAAGATATGGAACCCCTCGTTTCATCATAAGTGACGAAGGATCTCACTTCCTGAACAAAATCATAGCCAGTTTGTTTTCTAAATTCAACATCAGACACAGGGTAGCTACTGCTTACCATCCCCAAACTAATGGAAAAGCAGAGCTCTCTAATAGGGAGATCAAGGCTATTTTGGAAAAAACAGTGGATCCCACTCGCAAGGACTGGTCATTGAGGCTCGATGAAGCATTATGGGCCCATAGAACTGCATATAAGGCACCATTAGAAATGTCTCCGTACCGCCTCATATTTGGAAAAGCCTGTCATTTGCCACTTGAATTAGAACACAAGGCTTATTGGACATTGAAAAAGTTGAACTTCAACATGGAGAAAGCAGGGATAAAAAGGAAGTTGCAACTTAATGAGCTGGAAGAACTCCAACATTTCTCTTATGAAAATGCAAAACACTACAAGGAGAAAGTCAAGCGATGGCATGATAGAAGAATTCACCCAAAGGAGTTCTACAAAGGCCAGAAAGTATTACTCTTTAATTATAGGCTCAAGTTATTTCTACGAAAACTCAAATCAAGGTGGTCCTCGCGGATAATAAGGGCATTGATAACTGCCCAAAAGGTAGTTATTTAGGCCTCATTTCTATATTGATTTGTGTGTCTTTTGTGCTTAATAGGGTTGGTTTTAGATATATATTACATGTTTTAACCCATTTGGAAGAATGCAAGCTTTGGAAATCATTTTGTGCAGAATCTGTTGCTGGGCGACTTGAGGGAGCAAATTTTGTGCTGCACAAAGATGGGAGTAAAACTGCCACGTCACAGCTCGTTAGCCAATTTAATGAACCGAATTCTGTTGAGTTATTTTCGGGAAAAAGGAGCAAGGAGAGCCATCCACGTGTCCAAGTCAACCTAATTCAAGCCTTCCTCAACTCTATAAAAGGAAGTAGCCGCCCAAGTCAAAGTCATTCCACTTTTGGGAGAAAACATTCCATTCTTGCAAGCTGATCGAGGAGATTAGTATTTCCTTTTATTGTCTTGTAATTATGGACATGCCTACTCAGATTGTAGCGTGCGTCTCCATGCATATTATGAACTAAGTAGCTTAGGCGTTGGTTAGGAACAATGTGATTGTCGTGCTTAACTTTAGTAATATAAATTGATTACTGCATCTTGGTTAATTGTTGTGTTCATTTCTATTTTATGCCCGCTTGGCCAGCAGGTATGAATACCTCTCTCTAGTTTCAGGGATGATTTAGGGAGTGTGTGGCGGTTAATCACACTAGATCATTGTGTATTGGTGAACGCCAGTGACTGAGCTAGGGATAGCCAGTTGCCTAGTGCTTGATCGGTAGTACTTCATTGGAGTTGAAACACATTCCAAAAGATTCGGAGTTCCGGGAGGAATCTGCTAATAAGACTGCGAGAGTTTTGCATGATCAATAATATTGCTAGAACATCTTTTAAAACAATCACTAAATCCTGACCAGCGCCTGTTTCTAATCTGTCTGTCTATCCGTTTACTTTCTGTTTTGTCATTTCTTTTGCTTCAGCATTATTCTTATAAAAACCAATCATTTTTACCATCTTTGAAACCATTAAAGAATTATACAAAATAGATAAAGTGGAAGCTAGTTCAGGCCTTGGATTGATAATACTTATTACTTGCTGCGGACTGTGTATACTTGCACAGAGTCTAGAGTCAATTTACATCTTATTTTTACTCACTCTAGGAACCCAACAGGTTTTTGGCGCCGTTGCCGGGGACTTGAATAAGTTTTTATCTGATCTGTTTTGTGTATGTGTTTTGGTGGTTTGGTGCTAGAACTTTTTGATTGTTTCTTTTGTTTTTGCAGGTGTTAGTTTGGTGCATGAGCGATCCGCCTGGGGTAAGGTTCGAGCTTGATCCAGAAATCGAGAGGACATTCAGGAGAAGAAGGAGAGAGCAGCGTAGACAGCAAAATCAAATGGCTGACGTGCCGCGTCTCCCGCAGGGTCCAGAAGATCCAGCTGATCCCCAGCAGAATCGTGTGCTGCAGCAAAACCCGCAGCTGGAGCAAAATGAGCAGCAAAATAATCAGGCTGAGAATCCTATATTGGTAGCTGAACGATAGGACCAGAACCATTCGAGCATATGCTTTTCCAATGTTTGATGAATTGAATCCAGGGATTGCACGTCCTCAAATTCAAGCGGCAAATTTTGAAATGAAACCGGTAATGTTTAAGATGTTGCAAACCGTAGGTCATTTCCATGGTTTGTCATATGAAGACCCTCATTTACATCTTAAATCTTTTCTAGGAGTTAGTGATTCTTTTGTAATTAAAGGAGTGCCTAGAGATGCTCTTAGATTAACTTTGTTCCCGTATTCTCTTAGGGATGGAGCGAAGGCGTGGTTAAATTCTTTTGCTCCAGGATCAATTAGGACATGGGATGAGTTAGCTAAAAAAATTTTGAGTATATATTTCCCACCTAATAGAAATGCTAAATTAAGGAGTGAAATAGTAGGGTTTAGGCAACTTGAAGATGAGACTTTTAGTGAGGCTTGGGAGAGGTTTAAGGAGCTTTTGCGAAAGTGTCCCCACCATGGCTTACCACATTGTATCCAAATGGAAACATTTTACAATGGATTGAACGCGGTAACTCAAGGTATGGTCGATGCTTCGGCTGGAGGGGCCCTTTTGGCAAAAACTTTTAACGAAGCCTATGAAATTTTAGAAAGAATATCTACTAATAGTTGTCAGTGGTCGGATGTTAGAGGCACAAATAAAAAGGTTAAGAGTGTATTAGAAGTTGATGGTGTGTCCACCATTAGGGCTGATCTTGCAATGATTGCTAACGCTCTTAAGAATGTGACAGTGATTAGTCATCAGCAGCCGCCAGTTGTGGAGCCTACTGCAGTGGTGAACCAAGTTGCAGAGGAAGCTTGTGTCTATTGTGGCGAAGATCACAACTACGAGTTTTGCCGCAGCAATCCAGCTTCTGTGTTTTTTGTAGGTAATCAGAGGAATAACCCTTATTCTAACTTTTATAATCTAGGTTGGCGCAACCACCCCAACTTCGCGTGGGGAGGACAATGGAGTAATGTGCAAACACAACAAAAGGTGAACCAGCCGGGATTTGCTAAAGCGCAGGTATTGCCCCAGCAAAATAAGCAGGCTTTGCCCCAGCAAAATTCGGGGAATTCTCTCAAGGCAATGATGAAAGAATTTATGGCTTGTATAGACGCCTCAATTCAAAGTAATCAAGCTTCAATGAGAGCCCTTGAATTGCAAGTGGGTCAGCTAGCCAATGAGCTGAAGGCAAGGCCTCAAGGGAAACTTCCTTAAGATACTGAACACCCTAGAAGGGAAGGTAAGGAGCAGGTAAAGGCAGTGACTCTTAGTTGTGGTAAGCCACTGGAAGAAAGAGTATAGCCTAGTAACACCCAAGATGTAGAAAAAAATGGTGATAAAAATGTTGTTGTTGAGAAAGAGTTGGAGACTGGTCAGGGTGCTGGAGGCAGCAATAATAATGCTGGAGCATCTGGTTCTATTCCAGATGTGGAACCACCTTACGTGCCGCCCCCACCTTATGTACCACCTCTACCTTTTCCACAAAGGAAAACGCCTAAGAATCAGGATGGTCAATTTAAAAAGTTTTTAGAGATTCTTATGCAATTGCATATAAATATCCCCTTAGTAAAAGCTATAGAACAAATGCCTAATTATGCTAAATTTCTTAAGGATATTTTAACTAAAAAGAAAAAGTTAGGTGAGTTTGAAATTGTATCTCTTACTGAGGAATGTAGTGCTATTCTTAAGAATGGGCTACCAACCAAGGCTAAGGATCCGGGATCATTCACTATACCTGTGTCTATAGGTGGAAAAGAGTTAGGTAGAGCACTCTGTGATTTAGGTGCAAGCATTAACCTTATGCCTCTTTCGGTCTATTGAAAGCTAGGTATTGGTGAAGCTAGGCCTACCACAGTCACACTCCAATTAGCTGATAGGTCTATCACATATCCTGAGGGGAAAATTGACGATGTCTTAGTAAAAGTAGATAAATTCATATTTCCTGTTGATTTTATTATCTTAGACTATGAGGCTGATAGAGATGTCCCAATTATTCTAGGTCGTCCATTTTTGGCTACTGGTAGGGCATTAATAGATGTTCAAAAAGGGGAATTAACAATGAGGGTTTGTAATGAGGAAGTAAAATTTAATGTGTTTAAGGCCATGAAGTATCCAGACGAGATGGAGGATTGTTCTTTCATCAGGATTCTGGAGAACACAATTGTTGAGACAACAATTCAGAATTCGGCTAGCAAACATTTGGAAGATCATGGAGAGGTTAGTGTAGAGGATTTAGAAGTTTGTTCTTTAGAGAGAAAAATTGAAAAAGAAGTATTTAGGTGTGAGGAAGTTTTTGAGTCTTTAGATTTAGGTCAAAGAAAAGCTCCTCCTATTAAGCCATCCCTAATTGAGGCACCTACTCTAGATTTGAAGCCCTTGTCGGATCATCTAAAGTATGTGTATCTTGGGGAAGGTGAGACGTTGCCCATTATTGTTGCATCAGATTTAATGCCAGAGCATGAAGAGACCTTAATAAAGTTGCCTTTGTGTGTTCTTCTCAAATCAGTGTTCCAAGTTATCTTCATTGATGAGCGGTTATTTACAGTAACTCATATTAAGGCAGTGAAAACACCTTGGTATGATGACTTTTCCAATTACCTTTATTTTGGAAACATGCCTCCTGGTTTATCAAAAGAACAGACTGAAAGAATTTTTCCATGGGGTGAACTTTTATTTATCAAATGATGCATCTATGGTTAGACAATGTGTTGATTATGGCCGAGTGTTCAAGGTGAATGGACAGCGTGTCAAGCATTATTGGGGAGAGGAGTTTCAGTCGAAATATCCTTCCTTAGAGCTGGTTGATGATTGAGTGAGCATGATTTTTGCGGGAGCAGTTCGCAGAGCAAAATTTTGAGCTCCCAGAATTTGTTGTGATTTTATTTTCGTTGTTATGATTTGGTTTAATTTTAATTTTAATTGTAGTGGATTTGATTGCTTTAAATTCTGCAAGATTTATCTCTATTTGTAGTTATTTTTAATTCCGTAGATTTTATTTTATTTTTGCTAGATATTTTATTTAATTTGATTAGTTTAGATTCGAGTTGGTTTAGTTTTATTTTCTGATTAGATTTAGTTAGATTTTAAATTCTGTATTTATTTTCAGTTATTTGAATTTCTGTTTAGGTTTAGATTTAATAAAGATTTTCTTGATTTATTTGGCTTCAAATAAAAATAAAAGATAAGATTTGATTTGAGCGGTTAAATTTGAATTTCCTGATTTGATTTTGTATCCGAGATTTTTCTGGAAAATAATCTTGTGTTTAGAAGGATGTTGCGGCAAAGTTATGGCTGAAGCAAATCTTCCGTCCGGATGGAAAGGGTTTGTTGTGAATTAATTACTTTTATCGTTTGATTTTGAATTTTCTGTGGGCAGGTAAATTGCATGGATGCTGCCACGTGTCGCGCAGGGATAATCCAACGGTTTAGCCGTTGACAGCATGCAGTTATTTACCATGGGCGATTGAAATTTAAGTTTTTACCGTTAGTGGATTTGATTTGCAAATTAAATGTGAACGGTAAATCCATTTAATACGGGGCAAAATCTTTAGGTTACGATTTGATTTGCTGCAGCCTTATTTATTTCTAAGCCTTCGGTAAGTTCTTCTTCAATTTCTTGTCGTCCCTTGCTATTTGCATTCTTCTTTCTTTCTCGGTGTGCTGTAAAAATAACGTTGAGTCTTCAATGGCTAAAACGAGAGCAAGAAAAGAGAGAGATAATGAGGAAGAGGAGGTACCCGTGACCCCCGAAGCACCGAAAGTAAAGGCAAGGAAGAAGAAGACACCAGAAGAAAAAGAAGCTAAAAGAAGAAGAAAACAGCAGAGGACTGAAGATCAAGAAGTTGCTCAGAAAGCGGCGGAGGATGTTATTGCGGAAGAAGATCCGAAAGAACCAGAAGGACGGAATCAAGAGCAATCTGAGCCAGGAGTTGCGGATACAGAGGAAGTTCGAGAAGAAAATGCAGAGGAAGTTCGAGAAGAAAATACAGAGGAAGTTCAAGAAAAGCAGGTCGAGGATGTGCAAGAAGAATAGGCAGAGGTCGCGCCTGAAGAAGTTAGTGAGCAAGAATAGGAGGCTCGTGTGGAGGTGATCATGCCGGAAGTGCCCAAACGCTGCCGTATAAAGCGGAAAGCGGGTCTTGTTAAGGTAGTCCGAGCTGATACCCCCTCGCCTCCAGCTACTGATTCTGAAAGAGAGAATGCTGAGAAAGAAGAGCGTGAGAAGAAGGAGGTTGAGGATAAAGCAAGAGAGGAAGCAGAGAAAAAGGTTGAAGAAGAAAGATTGCGCAAGCAAAGGGCAGACAGGGGCAAGAGTGTTGCTGCGGCATCGGAGGAACTTGATGAAATAAAAGAGTCACAATTGTCGTATGATCGCTTTGTCAACAATCTTGCCAGAGAAAAATATGCAGAGTTGCTGAAAAGAGACTTCCTCTTTGAGAGGGGATTTAGTGGTGATCTTCCACATTTTCTGAGGACCGGTATTGCAGACCACGGTTGGGAACGGTTTTGTTCAAAGCCTGAATCTGTGAACGCGCAGGTGGTGCGCGAGTTTTATGCAAATATTGACAAAGAAGAAGGTTTCCTAGCGATTGTTCGAGGTATTGAGGTCGACTGGAGTCCTGGTGCTATTAATGCACTGTATAACCTTCAAAATTGTCCCCACGCAGCATATAATGAGATGGCTGTAGCGCCATCCAATGAGCAGCTGAGTGACACTGTAAGGGAAGTTGGTATTGAAGGGGCGCAGTGGCGACTTTCGAAAATAGAGAAGAGGACGTTCCAGTCAGCCTATTTGAAGAGGGAAGCAAATACTTGGATGGGATTTATCAAACAAAGGCTGCTTCCAACGACTCATGACTCGATGGTTTCTAGGGAACGAGTGCTTCTGGCTTTCGCTATTTTGAGGTCTCTCAATATTGATGTGGGAAAAATTATTGCTGATGAAATATCTGGTTGTTGGAAGACGAAAGTGGGGAAGCTGTTTTTCCCGAATACCATTACCATGCTTTGCAAGCGAGCAAGGGTTCCAGAGAATGAAGGAGATGTGATATTATTTGACAAGGGAATCATTGACACGCCTAACTTGGCGTGGCTTCAGCATACGCAAGAGGCACGTCAGGGTGGGCTGGTCTACGGCATCAACACGATTTTAGAACAATTCGCACTTTCGGCCAGCAGGCAGGAGTTTGCTGAGAGGCAAGCTTTAACCTTTTGGAACTATGTTAGAACTCGTGATGCCAATCTGAAGAAGGCGCTACAGGCGAATTTTTCCAAACCATTTCCAGCCCTTCCAGCATTCCCTGAAGATTTATTGAACCCCTGGATTCTGCCACCGCCTGTCGAGAGAGAAGGAGATGGAGAAGAAGATCCTGGTCAAGAGGATTGAAGAAGGGAAATTTGGGCGAGCAAACTTTTTGATGAATTAATTTTGTTGCTCGAGCATTTCTGACCACATCTTTTTCTATGTTTGCTTGAATTGTTCTGTTTCTTTTTAATTTTTCTGATGCTAAAAAAACATATCTGCTTATGTAATTTCTTTTTCTATGCTTTTAATGAAATTTCCGAAGTTATTTCTAGTTCCATAAGCAGTTGAGTAACTCTAACTTAACTAATTCTCTTTCTGAATTTTTGAAGCTTGGACTGGCTAAGCTTATTAGATCAAGGTATTCTGATCTCCCGAAACCTTTTGCTTGAGCATTTTCTCTGGCCTGGTCGTTGCTGCGACAAAGAAAATTTTGTGTGTCTTTTGTGCTTAATAGGTTTGGTTTTAGATATATATTACGTGTTTTAACCCATTTGGAAGAATGGAAGCTTTGGAAATCATTTTGTGCAGAATCTGTTGCTGGGCGACTTGAGGGAGCAAATTTTGTGCTGCAGCAAAGATGGGAGTAAAACTGCCACGTCATAGCTCGTTAGCCAATTTAATGAACCGAATTCTGTTGAGTTATTTTCGAGAAAAATGAGCAAGGAGAGCCATCCACGTGTCTAAGTCAACCTAATTCAAGCCTTCCTCAACTCTATAAAAGGAAGTAGCCGCCCAAGTCAAAGTCATTCCACTTTTGGGAGAAAAAATTCCATTCTTGGGAAGTTCTTTCCACCTTTGGGAGCCGAATAGAGGAGAGAGATTGGAGACCACCTAGAAGACCATCATTGCAAGCTGATCGAGGAGATTAGTATTTCCTTTTATTATCTTGTAATTATGGACATGCCTACTCAGATTGTAGCGTGCGTCTCCATGCATATTATGAACTAAGTAGCTTAGGCGTTGGTTAGGAACAATGTGATTGTCGTGCTTAACTTTAGTAATATAAATTGATTACTGCATCTTGGTTAATTGTTGTGTTCATTTCTATTTTAGGCCCTGCTTGGCCAGCCCGGTATGAATACCTCTCTCTAGTTTCAGGGATGATTTAGGGAGTGTATGGCGGTTAATCACACTAGATCATGGTGTATTGGTGAACGCCAGTGACTGAGCTAGGGATAGCCAGTTGCCTAGTGCTTGATCGCTAGTACTTCTTTGGAGTTGAAACACATTCCAAAAGATTTGGAGTTCCAGGAGGAATCTGCTAATAAGACTGCGAGAGTTTTGCATGATCAATAATATTGCTAGAGCATCTTTTAAAACAATCACTAAATCCTGACCAGCGCCTGTTTCTAATCTGTCTGTCTATCTGTTTACTTTCTGTTCTGTCATTTCTTTTGCTTCAGCATTATTGTTATAAAAACCAATCATTTTTACCATCTTTGAAACCATTAAAGAATTATACAAAATAGATAAAGTGGAAGCTAGTTCAGGCCTTGGATTGATAATACTTATTACTTGCTGCGGACTGTGTATACTTGCACAGAGTCTAGAGTCAATTTACATCTTATTTTTACTCACTCTAGGAACCCAACAGGCATGCACTTCGAAGTAAATGGACAAATGATAAAACCATATTGGGGGAAGGGCTTCGAGGATGAGGAAGCCCATGTCTCTGTGATTGATCTGGTATGATCTCTACTCCTTGAAAGAATTAATTTTTGTATATTATCTGGATCTATAGTTAAAATAATAATATAGACAATGACTCCAAAATATTTGGACAAGAGTAAAAACTCTGTCTAGGAAAAGGTACTTAAGTTGACCATTGGGAACACCTTTTCATGAGGATTTACCTAGGAGTTTGAAAAGTCCATGTTATTTTATCTTATCTATTTTTTGAAAAAATTAAAAGTAGAAAAATAGGAAAAATTTTAAGTTTGATTAGAATAAATGATTTTTGATCGAGAGGAAACTTTGTCTGAGGAAAGTCCTGGCTAGGCTGAGGTACTTAAGCTGACCGTAGGGAACACCTCTACCTAGGGACTTACCTGGAAGTTGAATTGATCAAAACTTTTTCTTAATTCTTTTTAAGAAAATAAAAATAATAACAATAAGAAAATAAATCATGATTAAAGCATATGAGCTTTCTAACATGTTTTTAAGTGTTTCAGCAAAGAAGGGAAAGCAAAGGAAAAATGAAAAGTCAGGAAAAAAGAAAACGCAGAAAAACTGGGTGAAATGCGACCGCATTTCTCCCAAGTGTATTTGAGAATGCGACCGCATTTTCAAGAATAAGTGAGAAGTCACGAATTTCATTTGACTTGCACGTGAGCTAATTGGAAAAGTATAAATAGCTGACTTATGATCTTTTTCTCTTCACCAACCACTAAACCCTTTGCATTCAAGTAAAACCCTCAACTTTCCATATTCTCTCCATCGTGAAACTGAAAACCCACACTCAAAGAAGATGAAGAACACTCCAAAATCCTCATCATCACGCAAGAACACTCGATCTCAGAGTGCTCAAGCAACCCACAAAGAAGAAGCAAGCGTGCGACGGCAAGAGGAGATTCCCGAACCGCCCATGCACGACACACGAAGAACGAGACATACAGGATTCTCGCCGGCTGTCGTGAACCTTGAACCCAACGCTCAAACTCCATCTTCTTCGGCAATGCCGGCCAGTTCGAGGGAGATTCCGAGTTCGTCTACACTACAGAGGTTCACGCGCGCCACTGTCGTTCGCCAAATCCAAAAACCCGCCACTCAATAGTTCAGGAAACGTTCGCAGAAGTGGTTTGCAATGATCCGGGAGATGGGTGCTCAGAGACGTGCTGCCCTTGAAGAAGAAAGAAATAGGCGAGATGAAGAAGAAGCTGCCAAGGCAGCTGGAAGCTCTCGGCAAGGAGAAGTTTCAATGGGTAAGCATTCCGAACCTTTGACTAACCCCTCTTTGTCTTGCAGAACCAAGGTTGTTGTTACCTATAGCGCAAGGAAGAGGAGCCCGAAGAAAGTTGTGACTGAAAAGCCGCTTGTAATTGAGCCCCTCAAAACTAAAAGAATGCGTCCAAATGTGTTCGAAGGGATAATCCTCCAAGCTGTGGCAAAGGCCTCTTGCAATTGTTGAAGGGTACAAGGCTGGACAAGATGCTTTGAAAGAGATTGAAGATAACAGAAAGATGGAAAATCATAAAATGGTGGAGGAAGACGAGCTTGCAAAAGAAAGTGACCTGTGAAAAAGAGAAAAGAAGGAGAGAAGAAGAGCAAGAGGCCGAGAGGGCCAAATTAGCTGAAGAAGAAAGAAGATTAGGTGAAGAACTCAGAAGGGCAGCCATTGACTTGCAACTCCTAGAGGAAGAGAAAAAGAGAAGAGAAAAACTAAAAGAAGATGAGAAAAGAAGAAAGGGAGCTGAAGACTTAATTTCAGCCTTTGAGCCACTCTACTAAGGCTCAAAGTGAAGCTGAAATGCTGCAAGGGAGGGTAGAAGAAGAGGCCCAACAGGGGCCAAGAGAAGAAGTTTTAGAAAAAGAAAAAAAAAAGAAGTAGAGGAAGAAGGGCAGAATGCGACAACATCTGGGCTGCATTCTGAAGAGGTTTTTGAGCCTTTATTCATGCATGATCCACCAGCAGCTGATAACACCTCTTCGGGAGACTAGAGGGACAAAGAAGAAAAAGAATATGAGGAGGCCGAGACCTCCAATAATTCTGACTCTGATACAGAATTCGATTCAGAGATAAGGGAACTAGATGGCGACCAAGTTCCTATCTCTGCAGCTTTGAGAAGAAAGAGAAAGAGAGACATTAAAGCTGAAAGGAGGACAAAGAACAAGAATGACCTGATATTTGCCAAGAGGTGGAGGACAAGGTCCATGGATGCCTCTCCTGCAGTTCCTCCTACCATCTCACCCGCCAAGCCAAAGGGCAACTCACCCAAGGCTGCATCTCCCAAAAATCCATTCCCCGAGGTATTTAAAGTTATCAATTTTCAGGAACAGATGGAGATCATAAAAAAGATGGAATTGCCTCAACGAGAAGGGATTCTCTAATAGAGCTGGAGCACTGCCAGAGTTCGTAACAAGAGTTATCTTCCAGTACAAGTGGCAGGAGTTTTGTGTTCACCCTTAGGAGGCTGTTGTGCCTTTAGTTCGAGAATTTTACGCCGACCTGAGGGACGAGAGTATTAGCATGGCAGTGGTGAGAGGGAAGATGGTCAGTTTCTCCTCAGTCGACATTAACAGCGTGTACAAGATCAAGGCACCCCTGAACCCAAGAGGGAATGATGTTGTTAGGAACCCTTTGGCCAAGCAAATGAAGGAAGCTCTTAAACTTGTGGCCAATAAGGGGGTTCAATGGAAAGAATCGCAGACGAAAGTGAAGTCTCTAGTGCCAAGCGACCTAAAGCCTAAATCGGCAGTTTGGCTTCACTTTATCAAGAACCGTTTGATGCCAACCACCCACGACAACACGATTTCAGTGGATAGAGTCATGCTACTCTACTGCATCATGAAGGGGTTGGAGATCAACGTGGGGAGCAATATCAGGGATGAGATTTTAGCCTGTGGGAGAAAAAGAGCAGGCAAGTTTTTCTTTGGATCACTCATCACCCAGCTTTGTTAGAGGGTGAAGATCGTTCCGGGCAAGGACGAGGAGCGTCACTTCTTCAAGCCGACCATTGACCTGTCATTGATCGGGAAGCTCCCGCAGAATAGCATCCAAAGGAAGGACAAAGCCTCCACATCTCAGGCTACTCCACCTGAAGGGTCGAATGTAGCTTCTCCATCCTAGCACACTCCTTTTACAGGGCCATCACCATCATCGGAAGCCCTGGCCATTGCCTACCGCCAGCTTGATCAAATCAGGGAGAACTTGAGGACATATTCTGCATATGCAAAGGAGAGGGATGAAACCATTAGAGAGTTCTATCTCTCTATAGCCCCAAGTATTGATCCAGTCTTTCCAAATTTCCCTCAATCCCTGCTACCTCAAGAAGAAAAGGATTCTGATGAAGAGGATGAACAAAATGACGATGAAGATGATGAAGAGAAAGAGAGTTCCTCGGACGAGGAATAGAGGAGTTTTCTGACCCCTTTACTTGCTGTTTTGTGTATAATTATGTTTTTGTGCATGCTGTTTTTTTTAGTTTAGCATGTTTACATTCTGCTTTTAGTTGCTTAGTTGCTGTTTCCATTCTGTTTTCTCTAGTCGTAATCACTTACTGCTTTCGTATTTCTTTTGTTTCAGCATTTTAAAAACCCAATCAATTTAACCAACCTTTTGAAATCACTAAAAAGGCAAATTAAATCAATAGAGGTAGGCATTTCAAGACCCTGTGGATACGATAAATACTTATCACTTGCTGCTAGATTGTGTATACTTGCACAATATTCTGGAGTTAATTTATCTTATATTTTTAACCACTTCAGAATTGCAACAAGTTTTTGGCGCCGTTGTCGAGGACTTGAAATTGTTTTATTTGATTGATTTTTTTTTTTGTGTATTTTTTTTGGTGATTTGGTGCGTGAACTTTTTGATTGTTTCTTTTTGTTTTGTAGGTGTGACTTTGGTGTATGAGCGATCCCCTTGCGATTAGATTTTCAAGAAGTTCAAGTGAAACTCGAAGAGGAATCGTGCGATGCAGCAAAATCTGCCGCTGGAGCAAAATGGACAGCAAAATAATCAGGCTAAGAATCCTATCCTTGTAGCAAATGATAGGGACAGAGCCATTAGAGCGTATGTTTTCCCAATAGTTGACGAGTTAAATCCAGTGATAGTGTGTCCAATTATTGAGGCAACAAACTTTGAAATTAAACCGGTCATGTTTCACATGTTAGAGATGGTTGGCCAATTCCATGCTTTATCATCTGAGGACCCCCATTTACATCTTAAGGCTTTTCTAGGAGTTAGTGATTCATTTGTTATCCAGGGAGTGTCGAGAGATGCCCTTAGATTAACCCTATTCCCTTATTCCCTTAGAGATGGAGCAAAAACGTGGTTGAATTCTCTTGCTCCAGGATCAATAAGTAGTTGGAATGAGCTAATAGAGAAATTTCTTAGTAAGTATTTTCCACCAACTAGGAGTGTCAAGTTGAGGAGTGAGATAGTGGGATTTAGGCAGAATGAGGAAGAAACTTTTAGTGAGGCTTGGGAAAGGTTTAAGGAGCTTTTGCGAAAGTGTCCCCACCACTGTTTGCCATATTGTATTCAACTAGAAATATTTTACAATGGGTTAAACATAGCAACCCAGTGTATGGTTGATGCTTCTGTAGGAGGGGCCCTTTTGGCAAAAACGTTTAATGAAGCTTATGGGATTTTAGAGAGAATATCAACCTACAGTTGTCAATGGTCAAATGTTAGAGGCTCTAGTAAGAAAGTTAAGAGTGTGATAGAAGTTGATGGTGTGTCTACCATTAGGGCCGATATTGCAGCATTAGCTAACGCTCTTAAAAACATAATTGTGGTAAGCAATGTTCAGCAGCCGCTAGTGGTGGAATCTGCTGCAGTTGTAAATCAAGTTACACAAGAATCATGTGTTTATTGTGGTGAAGAGCATAATTATGAGTTTTGTCCTAACAATCCAGCTTCTGTGTTTTTTGCAGGTAATCAAAGGAATAACCCTTATTCTAACTTTTATAATCCAGGTTGGCGCAACCACCCCAACTTTGCGTGGGGAGGGCAAGGAAGCAATTCGCAAGTCCCCCAAGAACAGCAAAAGGTGGTGAACCAGTTCGAATTTGCTAAATCACAGGCATTGCCTCAGCAAAATAAGCAGGCTTTGCCCCAGCAAAGTTCGAGTAGTTCTTTGGAGTCAATGATGAAGGATTATATGGCACGAAATGATGTCGCAATCCTAAGTCAGCAAGCTTCATTGAGAGCCCTAGAGTTGCAAGTGGGTCAGCTAGCTAATGAGTTGAAGGCACGACCTCAAGGGAACATTCCTTCAGATATTGAACACCCTATAAGGGAAGGTAAGAAGCAGGTGCAGGCAGTGACTTTAAGGAGTGGTAAGCCACTAGAAGAGAGAAGAGCCTAGTAAACCCCAGGAAGTAGAAAAGAGTAGTGATAGTAATGTTGTCGAAAAAGAGTTGGAGTCTGGTAAAAATGATGGAGGTAGCAGCAAAGATGCTGGAGCAAATAGTTTTGTTCCAGATGTAGAACCCCCACCTTATGTACCGCCCCCACCCTATAACCCACCCTTACCTTTTCCACAAAGGCAAAAACCTAAGAACCAAGATATTCAATTTAAGAAGTTTTTGGAGATTCTAAAGCAACTTCATATAAACATACCTCTAGTAGAGGCTTTAGATCAAATGCCAAATTATGCAAAATTTCTTAAGGACATTTTGACTAAAAAGAAGAGATTATGAGAGTTTGAGACTTTGGCTCTTACTGAGGAATGTAGTGCTATTCTTAAGAATGGGCTACCTTCCAAGGCTAAGGATCCGGGATCATTCACTATTCCTGTCTCCATGGGTGGAAAGCAGTTGGGGAGAACACTTTGTGATTCAGGCGCAAGCATAAACCTTATGCCTCTTTCGGTTTATCGAAAGTTAGGTATAGGTGAAGCTAGGCCTACCACAGCCACACTCCAATTGGCAGATAGATCTATCACATATCCTGAAGGTGAAATTGAGGATGTTTTAGTCCAGGTAGATAAATTTATTTTTCCTGTCGATTTCATTATTCTAGATTATGAGGCAGATAAGAATGTCCCAATTATTCTTGGTCGTCCATTTTTGGCAACTGGTACATCGTTGATAGATGTCCAACAGGGGGAGCTTACAATGAGGGTGTATGACCAAAAGGTGAAGTTCAATATGTTTGATGCAATGAAATATCCTAACGATCTTGAGGATTGCTCGTTCATTCAGGTGTTGGATGAGTTTGTTGAGGACCACTTTGATAAGGAATTGATGGAGTACCATACCCAAAAATTTTGAGAAATCCAAATTGGGGATTTGGACATAGGTGGATTGGAGCATGAGCATAACAATGTAGGTGAGATTTCTAGTTTTGAGAGGAATTTTGAATCCTTAGAGCCAATAGATAAGAAATCCAAGCCTATTGAACCTTATAATTCATTGACATTGCTCCAGCAACCTGAGATTAGGAAGTCCTTCCTTGATGAGCGGTTACTTACTGTAGCTCATATTAAGGCAGTGAAAACACCTTGGTATGATGACTTTTCCAATTACCTTGATTTTGGAAATTTGCCTCCTGATTTATCAAAATAACAAATGAAAGAATTTTTCCATGAGGTGAAGTTTTATTTATCGAATGATGCATCTATGGTTAGACAATGTGTTGATGATGGCTGTGAGTTTAAAAAAGGGCAGCGAATAAAGCATTACTGGAGGGAGGAGTTTCGTTCGAAATATCATTCCCTAAAATTGGTCGATGAATAAGAAAGCAAGAGTTTTGCGGGAGCATTTCATATTCCAATATTTTTATCTCATAATGTTGTTGCGATTTTATTTTATCTCGTGGATTTTATTCTGGTTTGAATTAATTTGAATTAGATTTTATTGATTTCAATTTTATCTGATTTATTTTAATTCGTTGGTATTTTCGTAGATTTTATGTTCGTTTTATTTATTTATTTTTATTTTGGCCGATTTAATTCTTAATTTAATCGGATTAGTTCTGTTTATATTTGATTTCAGTTTGAATTTTTAATTTCTGTTTAGATTAGATTTTTAATAATATATCTTTCTGATTTAATTCTGACATATTCTTCTCTGAACTTGCTGGCAGATTAGGGGAGCGCAGGTTTTGAGGGAGCAAAATTTCAGCATTCTAATCAGAAGCTCCCATTATTTGATTTCGTTTTTTTTTTTTTTTGTGTTAATTTTGATTTATTTTCTGTTTTGGTATTATTTTGATTTGATTTTATTTTTATTCGATTAGATTATTATTTTTATTTTGTTGGTTAGTTTAGATTTGATTTTGAAGAATTTTATTTTCGAAAGATTTTTCCAGATTTAAAATAATATATCTTGTGGATGTTATTTAAAAAAAAAAAAGATTTGATTTCATAGTTTTGTTGAGAAGATCAGAGATTTTATTCGGTTAAGATTTTTTTGTGAGATAAGATTGTAATTTTACCGTTGAGATTTTATTGTTGTTAGCAGGATAATTAAGTGGGCATGCAGTTAATTACCAAAGATGTCATGTGTTGAGCAGAGGGCAGCTGGCGTTATGGTTGTTACACACAGAGGGAGCACAGTAAATGGAAGATCTTACTGTTTGACAGATAATAAAAATTTTCCATGAAACCATGAAGTTAAAACGGTAACTTAAATTAATTAGGAGATAATTAGGGGCTAATTATTTGTTGAAGATCTTTGAGTTAGTGCCCTATTTATACGAGCTCCCATCAGGTACGTTTTTCACTCTCATCTTTTATTACTACTGATGTGATTTTTTTTCTGTGTGTATTATTATTGTGAGGGAAAAAAGCATGAGCAAGGAAAGAAAGAGAGACTGAGGACGAAGTGCCCATGACACCTAAGACACTTAATATAGGAGAACCTGCAGAGGAAGAAGTCCAGACTAAGAAAGAGAAGCCCCTGAGGAAGTAGTCCCGCAAGTTGAAGTACCATCTGATCAGAATCTTAAAGGGGAAGAAGAAGTGTCGGTAGATGAGGATGCGATGGAAGAGAGGTTTGAAGAGGCTTCGTAGAGACCAAAGAAAAGAAGAAAAGGTCTACGAGAGAAAAAAAAAATCGGTACGGGAGATTTATCCATGAAGAGGCAACACAAAAATATCAAGAAGTCCTGAAGCGAGATTTTCTAAGGGAGCGCGGCTTCAATGATAGCAAAGAGCTCGCACATTTTCCTTGAGCGGACATCACTAATCACGGTTGGAAACGGTTGTGTGCAAAGTCGGATCCCACTGTTGATCAACTACAACGGGAGTTCTACGCCAACATTGATGAAAATGAAGGATTCTTGGTTATTGTTCATGGAGTTGCTCTCGACTGGAGCCCTGGAGTGATTAATTCTCTATTTAATCTGCAAGACTTCCCCCACTCTGTTTTCAATGAAATATTAGTTGCTTCCTCAACCAATTGCTCCTCGATAAACCGCGAAGAGAATTAGGATCGATTACAAGTGAAGAATAATAGTAGGAGAGCGTGGAAAGGTTTCAAACTTCAAATGAAAGCTCGAATTTTTCCGATGCCCTTTGATTACAATGACGAAGCCTTTTAAAGACTCCGGATTTGAAATTACAATTGAAGATGGAAAATTAAAAGATAAGAACCAATCCGACAGGACAGGACCCCTGACTGGATTGATGTGATTGATGTGACAAAAGATAAAATAATTAAAGGCAATAATTACAATACGACAAGATAAGATATGATAACAAACAAGATAAGATTACAAAAAGATAAGATAAGATGCTGATATGATATGGTATGCTCCTCCTCCATCTTTTGTCATATCACTTTATCAAAGTAGCTTTAATAAAGTCGATAATTATTGTCCTTGTCTGATAGGCTTGGAATATTATGTCATCTCATTTTATCAGGCGTGAAGGCAAGGTATGCTGATCAACGGATTTAATACTCATCTCGAGATTTACTACCGGGACCACACACCGCAACAGTCCTTCGCAACAGTCCTTTACTGCGAGTTGTCATAATGTTCTTTGTCTAGGAGAGTCGGACCTTGTCTTTTAGTACTGATGTGGAGTTGCTTAATTTACAATTTATAATTTACAGCATGCTTAATTTTCCTATGTTGATTTACACACACACTTTTTTTTTTCTTTTTTTTTTTCAAATAATAGATTCACATGGGTTGTGAATCTAAGAAAGGGTCATTGAGGTCATATTCACCCTCTTCTTCTTCGTTCTCAACATCGGAGTTGTGGTGAGAGGATGATGACGCTATTGATGTCGCTTGATTGACGATCTTTTGAAAGTCTGCTTCTGTCGTCGTTTGAGCTAAAGCAGCTAGTAGTTTTGATTTTGAATTAAGGAATTCAGCATTCTTCCTTTTTGATAAGTCTTGAAGGTAGCCATTATCGGCGAACCATTGTTTGACTTCTTTGATGCCGGCGTGAGAAAAATTATATTTATCCCACCATTTGATTTGAAGAATTTTGACAAGTTGTTTGAAATATGAATATGTAATTGTCTGGAAATTCCAGCAGAAAATCCAGGGGATTTGGAAATATAAACAAAAACGCATATTAAGAGGAAATGCATTTTTGTATATTGTTTGAGAAAAATAATGGAAAGATTCTTGGATTGGAACGGGAAAAATTTCTTCGGAGGATCCAAATGTTTTCCACCATTTGATAAACCAAAATGGAAATTGAACCTTGTAGGCGTTTTGACAGAATTGGATGAACCAAGAATGGTCATAATTTCTGTACAACATAACCATATACCAAGCTTCAATATAATCTCGGTATGAGTAGGTTTGAGGATTGAAAGGTTTTGAAAGAGTTCTTTCGGTGAGGATACTTTGATTCCAGTGAGTAGGGTTGATGACCTTTTTTATTTTCAGCTTTGAATAAGCGATGATTGATGAATCATTTCTGTCGGGAATATGGGTTATCTCGACAGATTTTGAGTCTACCAGAATGAATTCATAATATTTTCTGGTTTTGATTAAGGATTCTGGAATGAAATAGAATCCTTGAGGATAAATATTTTGAATAATTTCAATAATTGAACTTCCATCGAATTCGGGTTCAACTATTGGTTCTGATAATTGAAGAGATTTTTCGAAGTAATTTTTGATCTCAGGTTTTGGAATAAATCTTTTGAGAGGTTGAACTGCATCCGCAAAAGTTGTAGGGATAGAAGATCCCTGTTGAGAAGAAGATGGGGTAATAGGAGAGACAGTATGTCTCGATTGAGTTACAGAGGTTGGAGAGACAGTTGGTCTCATTGGAGTAACGGCAGAAGGCCGTGCAAGAGAGGCGGATGGCCTCGGTGGTGGAGTTAAAGACTCCATTGATTCTCTAATTTGAAGGGATGCACTTCTGGTTCTTGGACGATTCACTGGAGTGAAGCCAAGATCCATGGCATATTGATCTGAGCTCATAGGAGCTGGAGATTTTGAAGATGAAGCTGGGCTTTTGCCCTTTGAAGATGAAGAGGCTTTGCCTCGCTGATCACTCATTTTTAGAAAGAGAGAGAGGAGAAGTTCTTCTTGTAAGGAACTCCCTTGAGAGGTAATCAGCCAAGGGGTTTTGAACGCCTTTTATAGGCAAAATTTGGAAATCAAAGCATGACAATATTGCTTGCCACCTTGCAAATATCTGTTTTGAAACAAGATTTTTTACATCCTTTTCTAAAACAAATTTAGAGGCTCTTGAATCAGTTTTAATTGTAAAGCTTTTATTGATTAAATCTCCTTGAAACTTTTGAACACACAAAACGATGGCTAAAATCTCCTTTTTGACTGTTGAATAGTTTTTCTGAGTACTATTCCAAACTCCAGAATGAAATCTGATAATTGATTCTTTGTTATCAACACACTGTTTCAAGATTCCTCCATATCCGATATCGGATGCGTCGGATTCCACTATGAGGTTTGCTTTTGGATTGACTAGACTTAAACAGGGAATTGATTTGACTAAAGTTTTAATAGACTTGACAGCCTCTGTGTGCTTGTCGGACCAGGGCTCTGGATTCTTTTTCAATCTCTCATAAAGAGGTTTGCAATTAATGACTAACCTTGGAACACCTCGCTCCTTTTCTGCTTGATTATTGACATAGAACGCTGCACAAGACCAAGGGCTCTTTGAAGATCTGATAAGTCCTTTCTGCAAAAGATCATCTATTTCTTTTTTGCAATGAGTTAGCAAATCAGAATTCATTTGTATTGGTCTAGCCTTTGTTGGAATCTTTTCTTCCTCAAAGTTTTTAATATAAGGAAGATTTACAATATGCTGTTTCCGTTTCCAGAAAGCATTTGGAAGATTTGAACAGACTTCTTTTTCTAACTTTAACTTAAAAGAAGTTATTTTATCTTGTATTGATTTTCTTTTTAATTCTTCTTCTATTCTTTTATAAGAGATTTCATCTTTTAAGAATTGTATTTGTTTTTCTTTGCTTTGCATAACATTTATAGAATTTTGAACTGTTTCCTTTTGAAGACTATGGACTTCATGGCGAGCTATTGGACTTGTAAATTTGAATATTATTTCTTGTCCTAGCACGTCAGAGATTATTCCTTCTTCTGAAATTCTTATTGGATATAATTGAGTGAGGAATGGAGTACCTAGGATCAACTCTTGTCCTAGATCTTTGACTAAAAGAAAAGAGTTCACAAAGCAAACTCCTTCGTTACAAACATGGACTTTTGATAGTTTATAATTGATTATTAATTGATTATTATTAGCACCACGAAGGGTTTCAGATGTTTTTTCAAAATAGATTGAAGGTATTAATCCTTCTCGGATACAATTTTGATCGGCACTTGAATCAATTAGTGCATGGAGAGTGATTGTAAAATCATGGATCTTTAGGGTTACTAAAGAATACCATTTTTGGAATCGTATGCTGGAAATAGCTCCAACGAAGGATTCTTCCTCTTCGTTAGGTTCTGTTTCCATGACTGTTTTGATTTGACATATTTCTTGACGGAGATTGAAAATTTCTAGATCAGTAGTTCTTCTTATTTCTGAGACTTCTCTCTTTAAGATATTAATCTCAGCTTGAAGATCTTGAATAGAAACGGGTTTTGGTTCTTCAAATTTTTTGACAACGTTTTTCCATTCATAAGGCTGGAAATTACTTTGTTCATTTGGCACTTCTTTTTCAAGAATTGAATTTTTAAGGCTATGTAGGATTGATTTTTGGAGTTCTACGTTGTCTATTTTGTCAACAACATTGAGAAGAGTTTCTTGATCTTTTGTTAGGACACATATGCACCCTGAACAAACTCTTTTGCCTTCATATTCTTCCTCTTCATAATCACTACTGGAATATGAATCGGTTTCTTCTTGTAATTTAAGAATTTGACCCTCATCTGTACTGTAGATGATTGATTCTTCAGAATCAGATTGAATAATGTTTAGAAGTTGTTGTTTCGTATTGTCATCTATTTCTAACTCATTAATCTTCTTTTTCATAGGACACTTGTTTGCAAAATGACCATGAGCTCTACATTTGTAGCATTGAACGTTTCCTTTTGAACTTTGTCCTTTGTAAAAGGGGCGTTTTTTGTATGAATTAAAAGGTTTTTTGTAATTTTTCTTTTGAAATGGCCTATATGGCCTGTAGCTTTGTCTACTTTGATATTTCTGAAATCTTTTGATGGAGGATTTTCTCGCCGTTGATGGAGGTTGAATTTTTCCACATCCATATTGATCGCAGAAAATTCCCAATTCTGCTCGTCTAGATCCAAAGGATTTATTCAGTTTGGATTGAATTTTTGATTCATTGCAGAGGCGGAGACCTTCTCCTATTATAAAGGAAGTTAAATTTCCATAAGTTAGAGTGTCCCATGGAATTTTCCCGTCGTATTTAGTATTCAAATTGATTTTGACTCGTTCGGCAAAGTAGATGGGAAGACCTTTGATAAACTGTTCTTTCCAGATTGAAGAAGAACAATCTGCTCTAATAAGGACTTTACTTAAAAACATATCTTTGTACCATCTGAAATCTTCTAGTGTTGGGCACTTGAGATTCAGAAGGATATCAGCCGATCTGGCCTGATAAAGGGCTGGATCACCTACAAAGGCGTTTGTAAGGGTATAAACAAGGGTGTTAACAGAATCTTCTATGATTTCTTCCCTTTCAACAGTTTGGGGTAGTTGACCCTCGGCTTTGATAGTTTGTTTTTTCTTTTCGATAAGTTTGTGGGTTAAAATATACTGACGATCACCTTCCGTCAGATATTGATCCCACCATTGTTTCAATTGACCAGTGAATCCTGCAACAAGAAGTTGGGCTACTTCATGGTCTCGTTTACCTCTCTGACGATAGGCATTTGAGGCAATGAACATTTCGTTTAATACATTGATGATAAGATAATCGGATATGCCATATATATTCCATTCATGGATGGCTAATCCGTCATAAACAGCTTGAGTCATTTGAGCCTTTTCTTCAAATTGGACATCTGGGAAAGAAGGTTGTGGATACCAATTTCGCCTATTCGTAATTCTTGATGCTTGTGATCTTGTTCCTATTTTTAGGACTTCGTTTGGCTGTTCAGTTGCTTTTTCCTCCAAGGAAAGATTTCTTGTTTTTTGAATAATTTGATCGATGAAAGAATCATTAATGACATTAATAGAGGAGGTTGACGATTTTGATATATGAAGACTGTTTAATTTTTCTTCAATTAAGGCTAAGGCTTCTTCTTCTTTGGTCATTATTTTAATATTACTATCAAGTATTGTTGGTTTGAATAAGGGAATTGACTCGTCCTATTGGTGGTATAAAGATTCCTGTGGTTGAAGATGAGATAATGGAAGGTTTTGATACCTTTCCATCTATTCTTTCAACTTGATCTGCTATGGTATGAAGGATTTTGTTAGAAAAATTGTTCTGAAGCTGAATGTTTTTTATATCCCTAAGAGTAGGAATGTTTTTCTCATCCTTCTCTTGGATCATTTTAAAAGGGCTTGCTTTGATTTTTTCTCCATAGATAGTATCAAATTCTATTTCCTTTAGAGGAGGATGAATAGAATGGATATTACCTCTTTGAGTAGTTTTCCAGGATTCTTGAAGCACATTGATCTCATCCTTGGATTTATTCATCCAAGTGAAAAACGGAATATTTTGTTCGGCTTCTTCCATGGAAGAATACCACTTTGATCTTATCTCAGATCTTTGGGTTTTATCAAAATTTTTGAAAAAGGCTTTTCTTTTTGCACTATTTTTAAAGAAAGGAAATCTCTCTTAAGGGCTTCTTTATCGATTGAAAATTCTTTGATAAGGACATTAATCTGGCTGGCAAACACAGATCGATTATCCATGTCTGTTTGTGTGGGAGATTGTGGTTGTTCTTCATATCGAACATTTGCCACATTTTGCTCTATATTGACTGATTTTACTCTTAATGAGTTGGATCGGTCAAAATAGAATTTGGACTCGATTTCTGAAGAAGTTCCAGAGGTACTTGGTCTAGAGGACATAAATTCTTTAACCTTTGATGTTTCTGGTTCTTCAGAAAATTTGACTTCTACCGTTCCATCGGTATGTTCAACAATTTGTGCTAAGTTTGAGTTCTTTTTTGGTGGAGTGAAAGCTTCTGTAAGCTTCCATGTGGGGTTCCTTGTGATCTGTTCCCAGGATAGGCTTTTGGGAACAGTGACTGCAGACCTATCTAGATTTGCTTCTAAAAGAACAGTTGATCCTTTAGGTGAGGATCTCAAAGCTCTCGGAGAGATATTAGTATTCATAAGCTTGTAATAGATTCTAAAAATCATTACAGCAGAATGAGTCTCTTCTTGAATATTGAGGTTTTGGGAATAGACATCAGCTATAAGGGCAGATAGAATGTTAGGATCTTTTAATGAAAGAGTAAAATCTGGATAACAATTGAAGAAAATAGGTCCTCCTTCAAGATTGGATTGGACAATTCCTAAAAGAGAATTTGAAAAACTCAAGTGTCTCTTATCTCTCAAAGAGACAAGAATTGGAATATCTAAACCAAGTTTGAACAGAGGTTTGATGGCTATTTGGACTAATCCTATATGAAGATAATTAAATTCTTCACGATGTTGAAGAATAAGCTTTTTTGAAAAAAGATTTATTGTTTCACGGTCATTGTTGATTGGAACTTTTTGCCTTCTTTTCAATAAAATTACCTTCTTTTCTACATATCCCTTACTAGAACAAAATAAATTTCATTCTATCTTCCAAACTTTCCAAATTCATCAATTATATCTTGCGTCCGCTAGTCGTCCGCTGGTTGGTAAAGGTTGTGTTCCCGGCAGCAAGTGTAAGACTGTTGGTAAGCTCCTGTTCCACAGTAACTAGTACTTGATATAATTGCTGCATTTTTAAAGCTTTGAAGAAAGAAAGAAAATTATTTTATTCTATTTTGTAATATGCACAAAAGAATATAACTATGTCTAAGCTTTTAAAAAGAATGTTGAACCCTAGAGTCAAAGGGAAAGCAATTTCAATCTCCAGTGATCATGAGGATCACAAGGGTGATGCTGATTCAAAATTTTCAAGTTCTACCAATCAAGAATTATCCATAGCAAAAATACCCCCCAAACTTGAACTAGTGTGCATTGAAATTCTGTTAAACGAATACTTCGTTACTTGAAGACCACTGTTTCTCTTGGTATTTCTTTTACGAATTCTGGACATCAGTCTCTGACATGTTATACTGATGCTGACTGGGCAAATTGCCCTGATGATCGTTGAAGTACTAGTAGTTTTTGTGTTTTTCTTGGAGACAATTTGATATCTTGGTCATCAACCAAACAAAAAGTTGTCTCTCGCTCTAGTGCTGAATCTTAGTACAGAGGCATGTCGAATGCTACAGCAGAGTTAATGTGGATTTAGTCTGTTCTCTCTTAAGTTGGTTTTTCTCCCTCATCTACTCCTCTACTATTGTGTGATAGTGTTAGTGCCACCTATTTAGTGGCAAATCCAGTTTTACACAACAGGTTGAAGCATATAGAGATTGATCATCACTTCATTCGACAACGAGTTTCGCGTGAACAACTTTTAGTTCGGTTTGTACCTTCTGAAGTTCAGCTTGTCGACATTATGACTAAGCCGTTACCTACAGCTCGTTTTCAGAATCTTCGCACCAAGCTCACCGTCCACAGTTGTCCAGCTTCGCTTGCGAGGGGATAATAGAGTGTTACTTTTGCATATATT
Source organism: Luffa aegyptiaca (assembly GCA_017139565.1). NCBI lineage: Eukaryota > Viridiplantae > Streptophyta > Magnoliopsida > Cucurbitales > Cucurbitaceae > Luffa > Luffa aegyptiaca. The sequence continues at coordinate 36,355,424 of CM029407.1, read as the reverse complement.
GTTTTGGGTCTATTTATCAGTTTTATGGGGTTTCTTTTCTGTTTTATTATAGCCAATGTATAGTCTACACGTGGTGGTCATTATTTGTATTTAGGTCTTCTCGTTTAGGTCTGTATCATTCAGACTATTTTCATCTTCTTTTCTAATATACAGAACAACTTTCCTCTGCTTTTAGTTGGAGCCGATGATCTGTTGGTCCATTAGGTCGGGCTAGCTCATACGGTCTAAAACTTAGAACAGTGTGATGAAAGAATTAGAAACGTTCAAATTCAATTTAGGGAGTTACCGTTAAATATATATATTTAACACAAGAGTTTAATTATGAATTAAACTATACTTGAGAGAGTTTGACATATTTATTTATGATGTAAATATCGTAAGTAAGTTTATGATTTATGTTTGAATTTGAATATGATTCATGTTCAAATATCGGGATTGAGAGAAATCGAGATTGGTGGATTATTTATTTTGTTTTAATATAAGATGTTAAAATCAAATAAACATAATTTAATTGAATTTATGTAAATTACATAAGTTAATTTCAATTATGATTAATTATCATTACTCTTAAAATGGAATTTTATCAATTATGGAATTTTTTTAAAAAAGAAAATTCAAGAGGTAATTTATGTGGGAATGACACCACTCTCGTGACTCTCCCTTTTCCCTCAGGTGTTGTCTTCATCTTAAAGTGCATGTTGTTGTGCTTTATGAGGAGTGGGATAAGCTGAGATAATGTTTAAGCTTACTGGAGAATTTTCTGAAGAAAGATAAAACTTTCTCTCTCAAATTTAGCTTGGATATTCAAGAATACTTCTCCCAAAATTCATCACCATACACTCCAACAAGTCATTCTACGCCCAGAGGATAGCGGGGAAGACTCTCGTGGTCGTCTACAAACCGATTGCGTTCAAAGAAACCTCACGGATCAGCTCAATTCAACATCAAAGGTTGGTATTTTAAGTTGCTCTGTTTTTCGATTTGTGTTTCAGCATGCTTTGGTTTGCAAAATTAAAGAAATTGAGTTGCTTTTGATCCAAATCGCTTTCGCTAGAGTGTCATACATTCCTTCAGTAGGGTCCCTGTTGGTCTGTTCCTCATTTCCATAGCGAGCAGCCCAATTTGAGATTCAAGACTGCTTAAGGAAGTTGTTTGACTTTGAATTACAACATCATTCTTAGTCATTAGTTCCCTCATAAGATTCTACAAATTTGTTGTTGATTGAGGTTGCACCTGCATCGGTTGTTGCAATTGCGGTTGCAAAGGCTGTGCAATCTTCATCTGTGTCTGACTATTAAATCTGGTTTTTCCTCCCAGCTTAACAAATGGGGCTGCATTTGATGTACTTGCATTTTGTCCTCCCCAAGATAAGTTAGTGTGTTGTCTCCATCTTGGATTATATGTGTTGGAATAAGAGTTTGTTCTATTTTGTACTCCTGCAAAACAAACGGAAGCTGGATTTTGAGGACAATCTTCCAATGAGTTATTTTCATTGCAAGTAGTGCACATGGGTTTTGAAACTTGGCTCACGGCTGCAACTTGAACTTGATTTCCTAAAGTTAGATTCACAAGCATTTGTTCTAAGAGAGTCTCAAGATGATTGACTTCTTGGACCTTGACACTGCTCCTTAAAGGTGTTTCTTCTTCTCCCCATGGATTGTTATTTACAACAATAGCGTCAAAAATTTCATTTGCCTCATTGAAGGTCCTTTTTAGCAATGAATCATTAGCTGTTGCATTGACTACCACCTTGGAAGCTTGAGTCAACCCATTGTAAAAATGTTTTACAATAAGACAAGCGAGCAAGCCATGGTGTGGATATTTTGCTGATCAACTTCTTGAAGCGCTCCCATGCTATATCTATCCTGTTGGGTTTTATGCCCTAAAACTCGTAGATAGTGAATGTAATGATTGACCGAATATTAATTAAATAATATTGATGTATTTTTCTTAGTTATATTATATTTTTCTTTTCCTAAATAACCCTAATGCAATAAACTAGACATCCTAGGCAGTAGTATGAGTCTTAAACTATATGTGTAGACATACAGGGATCACTGTTCAAGATACAACCTAAACTGGTCTATAGTATAGGGATACTATTACGTGCCTTATCCTAGTGACACAATGGATACGACCCACTTTGTATTCGATACAAATGCCATGATCCAACGCAGTTCGTGTAGGAGACATGCGAGTGGGGGTATAATACTGGACCGCGAAATAGTAACCACTAGTTATAACACCGTTAACTAGTTAGATTTCAATTTCACTATGACGACCTAGACAACATAGTCCTAATCCTTGGTTGGTTATGGACTCCTGTTCACGAGGGATTCTCCTTTGATTTGTAAGGGTAAGAGTGGCCAGTACGCCGACTCAATAAGCCTATCATTTTGGGGACAGACCAAGTGGGGAGCTGGGAACATAATCACCCAAGAGGGAATTCACTCCTTCCCGACTTTAGGGAAGCAGATGAGTGTTCCCTTAAGTGGTGTCTCTGAGTCTTGAATAAAAGGGTCCTACCCTCTGAATAGCACAGTAGGGTTTTCTGTTTGGTGGTTGGACTACAAACAGATTGTTCATTAGACGAGAACTAGTACTTAAGGACATAGAAGTAACCCAAGGGTAAAACGGTAATTTTACCCAGCTGGTGTTACGGACACTCGTGAAGGACTAACTTGTTGTTATGGGTCTATATCCGTGGACACAAAAATATGTCTACAATGAGAAGAGTGCAACTGTGGGTCTATAGTGGAATGTACCCATAGTTAACAAATGATGATTAATTTGGTTAATGAGTTTAATCAATTAATCTCATATCGTTGGAGCTTCTGATATGCAGGTCCATTAGGTCCCACTGATAGCACATAAAGTAATTTGAGGCAACTAAGTCATATATGTAAATTGAATATTCAATTTACTAAGGGAAACAACATAATGTATGGTGATGCATTGTGATAAATTATGAGAGAAATTAATATTTGAAGAAGTTCAAATATTAATATGAATTTTATTCATATTAAATTTATAGGATATAAGAGAATTTGAAGGAGTTTAAATTTTAATATGAATGAATTAATTAAAGGCCTAAAATTAAATATATGATATTTAATTGGGCAATTAATCAATTCAAGACATAAAATTAAATATATTATATTTAATTCGTGATTAATTAATTGAATAATTAATCAATTATGGAAATGATTAATCACTTATGGAAGTAATTAATCACTGATGGAAATGATTAATCGCTTATGGAAATGATCATTTATGGAAATGATTAATCAATTAAGGAAATAATTGATTATTGGTGAATATTATATTCATGGCCTTTCTCCTATAAATAGAACACTAGACCAAGGGTTTAGGATACGCTAATATTCACAATACAAGACTAAAAGACTGACTCTTGTATTCTCTTTAATCTCCCTCTCAGAGAAAGACTCCCACTAGTCCATTGCCTCATAGATTTAGAGTTATACTAGTGTAACCTTAGTGGTTGTGTTTTTGGTGAAGAAAATTCCAGTGAAGACTCTTAAGGGGCTACTAAGTTTTTCAACACAAGAACGGAATTGGTGAAAATAGTTCCAAGTCTACAATGAAGGTTTGCAACGATTTTATCTTTTCACTTTGGAAAACATGTAAATAATATAGTTTTATTTTTCTATTTTTCAACATGTTTAAACCGATTTACAGCGTCTTTAATGTATGATTAAAGTAGTGTTTTCACCTTTCGTATCCTTATTTCAATATAGATTAATATACCGTGTGAGATCCTCTCGATACGCTTCCGCTGCACTAGGGCCCTTTATCCATACATTTGGTATTAGAGCCTCCGCTCTCCTTATTTATCGATATTAAAATTTGTGATAAGCTCTGATAGGTTGGGTTAATGCATAATGTATGTATGGTTTGCATTGGATTGTTTAGGTTAATTTTATGCCCATATATTTTAATTTTTTATTTTATTTGATCATGTAAGGTTCTGTCTTTCGGGCATTTAAATGTACAATCGAGTCCTTTGTAAGTTCGGGTCTAGATTAGGTGTTTATGAGATGGAGATTGTTGAAATCACGGCTGGAATCAAAGAAAAACAAGAAGAACAGACGCTGTTTTTGCCCAGATCATGCTCCAGACGCAACAGCGTCGAGACGCTGTTCATCGGCGTCTAGACACTGTCTCGATTATGAGGCGCTAAGAAGAACCCTCAGTGTCTTGACACTGCTTGCGGCGTCTCAATGTTAACACGAGTGCGGCGCAAATTAGGGTTTCAAGAAGGCGGGGTTCAAGTGGGTTGTTTGACGGTTCAGTCTTGCGTTGACCCGGTTTTGTTGACTGGGACATAATTGGTATGGTTCAACCCGTTTTTGGCTCGGTTCGTGACTTTTGAGGCCGGTTCGAAGGGGTTCGGGTCGGTTCGTGATGTCTTGTGTGACGCCTTGTACACTTCTAGTGTTAATTAAATTCCATAGATATAGACGAATTATATGAAAATTATTATTTGGCTCGTATTGTGGGAATTTTTATTAAATACTATGGTGTTTGAAGGAATTGAAGTGTTTTATCAAGTTAAATTCCCTCCCCTAAAGCCCGTTACTTTTAGTCAGCTTGGTTAAGAGTGGTGGAAGCGGTAAGAATCTTATGTTGAATTAAGGGTTTTGTTGAGGAGAATCCTATTTGTTGGCTTGTGGTTGTTAAGGAAAAAGAAAAAGAATTATTAGGAAACGAAATAAGAAAAGAAGCCCTAGCTTTCCTCTCTTCTTCTCCCTTTTCGTGAGGTAGCCCCCATCTCCCTTTCCCTCATCTCTCTTTCTCACTTGCGTGTCTGCTGTGAGGAAGAACCCCCTATTGTCGTGTAGTTCAGCCACCACCCAAACCCATTCCCCAGCTCCCTTGTCGGAGATCGAGCGTCGCCGCCGCCAGCCCGACCCTAGCGGCATCACCTCCCCCGTTCAGTTGCCGCCGATGTGAGCGTCATCAGCCAGCCGAATCGTGTCGTCCTTGCTCGCGCTTTCCCTCCCTTTTTCGTGGGTTTTTCTCCCTTCCTCCGTACGTTTCGCGTGAAACCCAGCCCCACCAGCGACGGGTTACAGCACCGCCAGCATCCAGTCGCATGTGAAGGACTTCACGCGGCTCTATCTCCTTCGTTTCGTCATTTTTGCGTCGTCTCCCTCTCTGTCCGTGCGTTTTTGGTCAAGGAAGCTAATGGGTAAGTCTCCTTTCCCTCGTTCTTGTAGGTTTAAAGCTGATCTAAGTCCCTTGTGTCTGTATTGGTTAGATATTACGCAGACAACAGCTCAAAGCCTCATTTCCTCTGCGTTTCAGCTATAAAAATAGTGGGTAAGCCTTTTCCCTTTCCTTTCGTTGTGGTTTAAGGCCCGATCTAAGTTTCTCTTTGTTCAGTTTGGTTAGATTCCGTGTGCCTAGCAATTTGAAGCAGTGTTGACATCGTTTCAGTCAATCCCGCCTCTGTCCAGCAGCATTTTCGGGTTTTTCGGCATCGCTTGACTATCCCGGCAAGTTTAAACACTTACTCATGTTCGGCTGATGCTTAGAATTAAATACCCAATCATTTGATTGTTGGAATTTAAGCTTTGATGTTAATATTTTTGATCTGCAGTGCCGTCTTTGCTCAGTTCGTGAGTGTTTCGGCGTCATTTAGCATTTTTTATAAGTTTAGCTCCAACCCACTCATGTTTAGAGCTTAAATTAGAATGGCCATTCGTTTTAGGTGCTGAAAAGTTAAGTTTGTGTTTGATTTTCTGTTCTGCAGCGTCGTCTAAGGGTTCGATTGAGTTCGAATCACTTGAACTCGAATACCCACTGCCCAAGGATCATTCCAACGCATTGTTAGAGGTTAGAATAACCTGTGTAACGTGAAAGCAGGTACGTTTGGGTAAGTTGCCTTGATGTCCTTTGTTTTATAGCTTTAAGTTGTAGTGCCCGTTAGGTGTTTAAGCCTTAGAAGCATGTGTTAGTCGATACCCGTTGTCTATCTAGGCTCGTAGGAGTTGCCTAATGTTATGCTTACCGCAAGTGCACGGGTCGTCACAAGTAATAGTAAAACGAAAATATTCCGAGTATAGAATCCACAGGGAGACGAAGCGAAATTTAATCAAAGCGATATATTCTTGATCACTAAAAATAATTAGGCGAAATAAAATTTAGGGACCAAAACATGCAATTAAGGCGAATTTAAAATTAAAGCAATTAAAGAGCAAGTTCGATCAATCAAGGAAAAATGAAATGAGGAGAAAGAGTTTTTAATGGGAAGTGGGGTCTTGAAAATCAATTAATAGCTAAACAATTATTAGAATTATCCTATCTCGATGCCCAACTAATTATACTCCTAGAATCTCCTTTAGTCACACAGGTTCTCCTGTCGGTCTCCCCTAATTGTAATTAATCCATTTTAACAACCTAAGTGTCCTTAGCGCCATTAAAATTCGTTAATTATTACGCTCTGATTCATTTTAGGAATCTAAGTTTAATCAACTAATCTCGTTGTCACTACGGGCAATTAAACTAGTTGCATGGATTATGTTCTATCCTAACTTCTCTCCGTCGAGTTTCCATTAAGGATCGGTTGAATATACAATTGGCCAGATCGCATACAACATTACGAGCATCCATACAAATAATCAGTATAAGAGGGCAAAAGATAGGCAATTATAACAACATTTAACTATATAATTTCATTTCAAGACCCCAAATTGGGGTTTAGCTATACATAGCTAAAATATTCACAAAATATACAATTGGAAAGCATAAATATGAGCAAAATAGAAGGAAAGGAAATGACCGTCGAAAACCCCGTCGCTGGCGCTTAGAGTCCCTCTGAGCACACCTTGAGCCTCCTAGAGTGCTCCCCAAAACTCCCCAAAATTTTCCCACTAAAGAACTTTAAAAAAGGCTAGAAAGCCTTTGAGAGAAGGCTCGCAAGGAGCCAAGGAAAGAAAGAAATGAAGGAATGGAATGATGATTGATGAGTAAAATGGGCACCAAGGGGCGGCTTATATAGGCCCGGAAATAGGACAGCATCACGACACTGTGACGTCAGCAAACTTGCTCGCCAAGAAATGGGACAGCGTCTCGACACTGTGCAGATTCCAGAACTGGGCAGGTGCGGATTGGGCTGGAAATTGGGCCATCTTCAATTCTTTTTGGACCTATTCTTCATGGTTGACTTCTTGGACTCCCCCTTTGACCCATGGATGGAAATTTGGGCTTGGAGGGCTCATTTTAGGGCATTTTCCACCAAAAATTCATAATTTGCTCCTAAGGACAAAATAACAAATTATTTAGGATTTTTCTAATAAAAATACATTTAAAGCGCCCAAAAGCTTAATAAATTAGGACTAAAATAGCGACATTTCTGCCCTCTATCGCACCCCCAAACTTAAGCTTTTGCTAGTCCCGAGCAAAATAAATTCGAACGATGCATGAAATAGAATCACTCAAGCCTCCATGAATTATGAACTTTTAAGCTAAAATGGAAAACATGCAAGTGGAATAAGCAAGCACTGCATACTCATGAAGAAATCCTCAAATAAATTGAACTTAGGATTAATGAATAGCATACTCAAGACTTTTCTAGTGATTCTTTTACTAACCTAGATTAGTCTTATGGCTTTCTCCATTTGTTTTCCCCTACACTGGCTAAGAGTCCCTAATAGGTCGGAGTTCTACTATCATGCAAAAAAAAAATAAACTAGGACGCCTGATATTTTTCTCTTTTTCATGGGGGAGCAAAACTCACAAATATTTTTCACCTTCTTTTTCTTTTGCTACTTCCCCAAACTTGCATTTTGATATCTAATGGTACTAGCTTTCACACTACGGTGCAGGGACCCTTAACCCGAATTTTATTCTTGGTTGGCCTAACTGATCACACCGCAGGTAGCTCTTTTTACCCCTAGGCTTTTTTCTTTTGTGCAAGCAAAAATTTTCTTTTTCAATAGATTTTTCTTTTTCTCTCCTTTCTTTTGTTGCTTTCTTTTCTCTCAACAGGCATAGCATTTTTTCCTACCTAGTTCTTTGAAACAGTCAAGCATGAACTCCTAGTATTAGAAACTAAGCCTATCGGGGTGACAATAAACTTTAAAAATCATAATAAGAATCTAGATTTTCAAAGATGTCATAGATAAGTCTATTGCATGCTTTAGACATTAAACTAAGTATCGAAAAAATTTTAAAATTTCTCAATTTCTGCTATGCTCCCAAATTCCACAACATATAAACCATTTTCTCCCAAAACATCTAAAATCACATCCTCGGCTATCATAGCTATCTACTCATGCATCTAAAGGAATTTAAATATGCTAAACTCAGCGAAAGCCTCTCCCCAAACTTAAACTAAACATTGTCCCTAATGTTTAAAAGCAATAAGGCAGAAAGAGGGATACTGAGACTTCCCTCAGTTAGGAGCGATTCATCCTCTTCCTTTGGATCCAGAAAAATGGAGGTTTGGGATTTGCTAAAGTTATCCTGCAAAAAAAAATTGGATCACGAAGCACATAAAATTATTTACCGCAAAAATAACTACCTAAACTTTTAATCCTTGGGTTTCCTCCCAAGCAGCGCTTTCTTTTACATCTTTAGCTAGATGAGGCTCGACACCCTCACGGAGGCTCAAAATAAAAAAATTTCATCGTCCTCCGGGCTCTGAATAAAATACTTTATCGACCTGCCCAGCACAAATAGGGGAGAAAACATACCTTCCCCTCTCTCTTCACCGCTAAAGTAATTTTTGTAAAAGCAGTCGATAAAAAATTTGACAGAATTAAACCTTTTCTCTAAATCTCTATTCACAAAACAATTGATTACTGAGTCATCCAACATTATGATATCTACCGATCTAGGATCTAAAGGTGGCCTATCAACCATGCCAATCCACTCATCAGATTCAATATCTACATGCTCAGAAGATTCCTCAGACTCACTATTAAAAAATGATTCAACCAAGCTATCATATGACTCACTATCAGAAGAATTAAAGAATTCAAGCTCTTATGGGTCAGATTCTATACTATCTACATCATCAGGACCCGAATCAATATTATTAACACATTCAGGGTCCGACTCTATGTACTCAACAATGTCAGGATCAGACTCAATAGATTCAACATTATCATGATCAAACTAAAAATTATCATCTATCAAGTAATCATCTCCATGCAAATCATGCACATTATCTAACACAGGCATATCAAGCTCATTTTCATAATCAGGCAATTCAATCTCATTATCAAAATCATCAATTGTAGGCAATTCCAATTCATTCTCAAAAGAATGTAAGTCATCAATTGCAGACATTTCATTCTCAAAAGTAGGCAGGTCTAATTCATTTTCAAAATCAGGCAAATCGACCTCAATTAGCTCATTCTCAAACAGAGGGTCATCGAAAAATGCATTATGATTAAAATTCTCATCATCCATAGGCGCCTCTCCTAATCCTAGGCCAAGATTATACTCTACCTCTTCATCATCGTCAGTCAAATATTCTGGACCTATAGAAAAACAAGTATGCAAACTACATACAGACTCATCATGTCCAAAAATACTAAACACGACTTTTTCATCATTAACGTTCAAGGTAAGCTTACCAGTATGCACACTAATTTCAGCCTTGCCTGTAGCTAAGAAGGGTCTACCTAAAATAATGGGTACCTCTCTGTCTTCCTGCATATCGAGCACCACAAAATCTATAGGGAAGATAAATTTGTTGACCTTCACCAGCACGTCCTCCACAACACCCATCGGATGGGTAATCGATTTATCAGCAAGATGGAGGGTGACGTCGGTGTCCTTCATTCCTGTCGAACAAATCTTCCTGTACACAGAATATGGCATTAGATTTATACTAGCACCTAAGTCACACAAGGCCCTATCGAAAGATACTTCTCCTATAATGCAGGGAACAGTAAAACTCCCTGGGTCTTTTTGCTTAAAAGGCATCTTTCCTAAAATTATGGTACTACTACTTTCAGATAATTTAAAAACTTCTTTTTTCACGCTTTTCTTCCTAGATAACATTTCTTTCATGAACTTCCCATAATTCGGCATTTTATATAAAGCATCTACCAAGGGAATGTTCACAGACAATTTTCTAAACATCTCTAGGAATTTCTGAAACTGTTCATCTAATTTAACATTTTTAAAGCGCTGAGGAAAAGGTAATTCCCTGTAGTCAAAGGTTGAACATTCACCCCTCAGCTTGGGCGGGCTAATGTGCGACCCTTTATCATGATGGTTGCACGGGACTACTTCTTCCTCGTTCAGCTTCTCTGTCTCCTTCTTTTCATCTTTCTTTGTTCCTGCAAAAGAATTAGAAAAAACACAATTCAAATGAATAGAGTTAGGAGGATGTTGGGACCTTTCAGAGGAGGATTTTTTTGCCTCAGCCCTTTCATCTTCATCCTTGCTCTGTTCTTCTTCTTTCTTCTTCTTTGAACTGATCTCCAGCTGTCTACCACTTCTCAGTGTCACCATCTTGCACTGCTCCCTTGGATTGGTTTCAGTGTCGCTTTGAAATTTCCCTTTCCGAGGGGCATTCACCGCTTAAGCGATCTGACCTATCTGAACTTCCATATTCTTAAGAGTTGTGTCGTGGTTATTAACCGTTGTCTGGAGATTCACATTTAACACCTTCTGTTCCTTGATAAACAAGGCCACCATCTCCTCCAGGTTGCTCTTCTTTTCTGGGGCACTGAACGATGCAAATCCTAGCGGTGGCTGCAAAACATTCTTCGCGTTTGAGTAAATAAAGTTCTCATGATTGCGCAGACTTGGATGGTAGAAGTTTGGTACTCTAATGCTTTGTTTCCCACGTACTGAACCTCTTCCACGTCTTGATTTTCCTTCTTTGAATATCCTTCAGCTAAGGTGGAAATGGATTTGACCAACACAAATGAAGTCAACTTGTTCAGGGCATTTGTCAAAGATGCCATCTGTGCCTTCAGAGAGCTTGACTCATCAATTTCATAAATACCAGCCTTCTTGGAAATTATCCCCCTTTCTGGCGGCCATTGGTAACTGGTCGCTGCCATTTCCTATAGAAGATCCTTGGCTTTCGTCATTGTCTTGGAAAGAAAGCTCCCACCCATTGATGTATAAAGAACCGTCTTGGTGGAAGAATTCAGCCTATTGTAGAATAACTGCACTTGAAGCCAATCTGGATAGCCTTGTTGCGGGCATCTCCTAAGCATCTCCTTGTATCTCTCCCACGCCTCGTAAAGCTGCTCCTCGTCCAACTGCCTGAATGTTCCAATCTCTGTCCGAAGTTTCGTAGTCTTGGCAGGCGGGAAAAATTTCGTCAAGAATGCCTGGGCAAGCTCGTCCCATGTGCTGATACTGCCCGTCTCGACTGATTCGAGCCAATCTTTAGCCTTGTCTTGCAGAGAAAACGGAAATAACCTCAATCTAATAGCGTCGGTCGTAACTCCATTCATCTTTACCGTCCTGCATATCTCCAAGAATGATCGCAGATGTGAATGTGGATCCTCAGAAGGGTGTCCTTTAAAAGAATTATCACGCGCCATCTGGATCAATCCCATCTTTAACTCGAAATTGGTTGCTTGAATCGGGGCGTAAACGATTCCGGAATTCTCGGTTGGGAGAACTGGCTGTAAAAAGTCTCTGATTGCCTTGGGAGCTTCCTCTTGGTGAACCATTGCTTCTGTTAGTCTTTTCTCTCTACGAATAGATCTGAGTGTCCTGGTAATTTCAAGATCTAAAGGAAACAATTCAACCACCTTATGTCTTCGCATGCAACACTCCCAAATTAATCAAGAGAACCAAATAAAATAAAATTATATTCACAAATAAAAGAAAAATATTTACACCTAAATTACTATTTATCCCTTTCTTTTTGATGTGAAGAAAAAATTACATTGCTTAAAAATCAAACCTCCCCGGCAGTGGCGCCAAAAACTTGTTATGCTTACCGCAAGTGCACGGGTCGTCACAAGTAATAATAAAACAGAAATATTCCGAGTATCGAATCAACAGGGAGGCGAACCAAAATTTAAACAAAGCGATAGATTCTTGATCACTAAAAATACTTAGGCGAAATAATATTTAAGGACCAAAACATGTAATTAAGGCGAATTTAAAATTAAAGCAATTAAAGAGCAAATTTGATCAATCGAGAAAAAATGAAATGAGGAGAAAGAGTTTTTAATGGGAAGTGGGGTCTTGAAAATCAATTAATAGCTAAACAATTGTTACAATTACCCTATCTCGATGCCCAACTAATTATACTCCTTGAATCTCCGTTAGTCACATAGGTTCTATTGTCGGTCTCCCCTAATTGTAATTAATCCATTTTAACAACCTGTATCCTTAGCGCTATTAAAATTCGTTAATTATTACGCTCTGATTCATTTGAGGAATCTAAGTTTAATCAACTAATCCCGTTGTCACTACGGGCAATTAAACTAGTTGCATGGATTATGTTCTATCCTAACTTCTCTCCGTCGAGTTTGCATTAAGAATCGGTTTCAATATACAATTGGCGAGATTGCATACAGCATTACGAGCATCCATACAAATAATCAGTATAAGAGGGCAAAAGATAGGCAATTATAACAACATTTAACTATATAATTTCATTTCAAGACCCCAAATTGGGGTTTAGCTATACATAGATAAAATATTCACAAAATATACAATGGAAAGCATAAATATGAGCAAAATAAAAGGAAAGGAAATGACCGTCGAAAACCCCGTCGCTGGCGCTTGGAGTCCCTCCGAGCACACCTTCAGCCTCCTAGAGTGCTCCCCAAAAGTCCCCAAAATTTTCCCACTAAAGAACTCTAAAAAAGGCTAGAAAGCCTTTGAGAGAAGGCTCCCAAGGAGCCAAGGAAAGAAAGGAATGAAGGAATGGAATGATGATTGATGCATAAAATGGACACCAAGGGGCGCCTTATATAGGCCCGAAAATAGGACAGAGTCGCGACGCTATCGGCACAACGTCGCGACGCTGTGACGTCAGCCAACGTGCTCGCTAAGAAATGGGACAGCGTCGCGACGCTGTGCACATTCCAGAATTGGGAAGGCACGGATTGGGCTTGAAATTGGACCAACTTCAGTTATTTTTGGACCTCTTCTTCATGGTTGACTTCTTGGGCTCCCCCTTTGACCCATGGATGGAAATTTGGGCTTGGATGGCTCATTTTAGGGCATTTTCCACCAAATATCCATAATTTGCTCCTAAGGACAAAATAACACAAAATAACAAATTATTTAAGATTTTTCTAATAAAAACACAATTAAAGCGCCCGAAAGCTTAATAAATTAGGACTAAAATAGTGACATTTCTGCCCGCTATCACCTAACCTTTATAAGTCCTAGAACATGTTTTTAAATAGGTCATCATGGCTATTTTGGTTAAAATCATGTAATTCATCAATACCCATTTAGTCTCGTCGCCTATATAGCCTTGCCCGACCCTTATAGGTTCTTAAAGCATGGATTAATGAGCTTTTGCTTTCTGTCCGTGGCTTAAAAAGCATGCTAGATTAGGTCTCCATTAATTATCTTAGGTTTAGTAGTGTGCCCAATCCTTAGGAGTTCCTAGTATGCTTTATGTGGATCATTTACTTGCTGTCCAGCGGCTGAAAAGCCTTATCTAGAGTCGTTCGACAAATACCCATTGCCTGTTGTGCCTTAGACATGGTTGCCCATGGTCTAAAGGTTTTGGGTTTTCATTATGGGGTACGTTTAAAGGCTGTCCAGAAAAGAAATGAGTTGGGTAAAGTGGTTTTGGCCCCTAGTAGCATGTTAGGCAATTCATTTCTAGTTTAGTCTTTGATAGATAGTAGTTTTTGGTTGTAGTTCGAGGTGCTTTGTGGATCATGGTGCAAGTGCCACCTTGTTGGTTAATTAGAAGTGTTGTAAGTAGTTTCTACTTGCTGGGTTTGTTTGATTGTGTGAAGCATGTTGTTTGTTTTTATGCTTTACTTGCGAAAAATATGATCTACTGTGTTGTTTTGTGTTGTATTGCTCGGAATGAGCGTGAATTGTGTTTTGCTTAAGATAAGCATGATTTGTGGTGTTTGGACGTACTGCAATGCTTGAGATGAGCATATTCATTTTAGTTGCTTGGGATGAGCATGTTTTGTTTGCTGTTAGAGCATGATGAAGTGTTGCATTCTAGCATGATGGGATGTCGTGTTATGTATGCGGGTAAGGCTAGCATGTTGTCACGGGATGTGTAGCATGAGTCTAGCGGTTGCGTTACATGACGAGTAAATCATGTGTAGGTGTGTAGCGTGGTGCGTAATTCACGTGTTTGGTTTTGCGTAGCATGGCGCGTAATGCATGCAAATGGTTTTGTGTAGCATGGCACGTAATGCATGCGATTGGTTTGCATAGCATGGCGTGTAATGCATGCAGTTGTTTAGCGTAGCATGACGCGAAAATCATGTGGGCTAGGTGCGCAGCGTGGCACGTAAATCATGTGTTGGTTTGCGCAACATGGCGCGTAATTCATGCGTTAGGTGCTGAGCATGACGCGTAAATCATGTGTGGTCTAGTAGAGTGTGGGTGCATAGTGTGGGAAGCCTATGTATGATGTGGTTTTATTGCTTCGGAGAATGAAGTGGTTTTATTGCTTTGTGAGCATGATGTGGTTTTATTGCTTGGGAGAATGAAGTGGTTTGCGTGTGAGAAGCATGCTGTTTTAAATTGTTTGATGCTTGTGATTTGGCATGTGTGAGCTGCTTACCTGTATCGTGGTTGTACTAATACCCCCTTCCCCACCTTCCCCCAATATTTTAGTTGTTGCAAGTATGGAGGATGATCTGGACCTTGGTGGAGAGGAGGAGGACTACGAGGAAAATTCCTCAGGTGTTGGTTACTCGCATTGTTATGTTTTCTTAGTTGCATTAATAAGTTAGCTTGAGTTGATTTGCTATTTTAGTTTCTATTGGTGAGGGATTCACTTGAGATAAGTTCTGTGTTGAGTTTAAAACTGATGATGTTAGTTTTGATTAATAAATTGTGTTAGCTAGTGGGTTGCCAATAGAAATAGCTATTCTTGTTAATAAAATGTCTTTATGTTCTGTAGCATGGTTCTTGTTTATTGAATGTTGCTACGAGGTTTGTCTCGTATAGAGGAGATAGGTTGTGTATATGGTTGTAGTTTGGTAAAGTTTGGCTTTATGCATGTTTAGAAGTGTTAAGTGTTTTATCAGGCTAAGAGAAAAAATTTGGGATAACCGTTTTACGCCGTTATGCTGTCATAATTTTCGGTACATTCGATTTCAAGAGGGTTGTTCTAGTTGCTTAGAGTCTAGAGTAAGTAGTAACGTCGCTAGGCTAGAGGTTGGAAAACCTAGGGCGTTACATCTTGACTGGAGTTTGGAGTTGCAAAAGGACTTTAGGATAGCATTTAGCTATAATTATTGTCATTTATGCCTTATTTTATCCTAGGGGCCAAAATTAATCTGTTCAATTGCTATTTATATGCTTTGTGGATGTCATATAGAATAATAATCCCACCTTAGGTTATAAACATGCTCATGCATTAAATATATTATAAATTGATCTAATGTATGTTTTAAATGCATGAATATTTTCATGAGTTTTTTAATATAAGTGGGTATTAAATATATGAAAATAATAAAGCATGAAGCATGTCATTACTTAGATTAAATATAAATAGTTATGTTTAATGTGATGAATGCAACAGGCTTGAACGATTTTCTTGGTTGGCTTATATATAAATGTTATATTAAAAAGAAAATCAATATTGCATGAAGCATGAAACATCCATAGTGATTAATATAATTGTTATATTATATCTCATGCAATGCAATTAGTGTGGTTTAATTATTTAATTTGAATCTGTTCGTTGGATGAATTAAACCCTAGAATCATGATTGTCGGATCAAACATTAAAATTTTAAATCGTTTTAAAATTAATTATTAGAAACCGTCAATCTATAATCAAGAATTTCATGCAAACATAAGATCGTAGAATAAATGAATTAATTTTAAATTTTTTAAAATTAATTAGACCTAGATCATTTTCTAATAGGATTAGAATTTTTCTTACTTAGAATTAAAAATCGTTTTAATTAACTAAGTAGGAAAAACATTACTATGATGATAAGGGAACTCCCCTAGTGAAGTTCTGTCTAAGGCTGGAGGTATTTAAGATGACGGTTTACAGAACACCTCCTACCTGGGAACTGACACGAAACTTGAGTTGAATTAACCATAGTCATGTTAACATGCAATATTGTTAGGTTTATTAAAAGTGTTTAATACACCTGGAACGTTGCAGTAAAATCCTCATCATAAGAGTTATAATAGGATTAGACTTAGTCGAATTTATCTAAGTTAAATAACCCAAAATAAACTGTAGGACATTTTAGTGGGAGGAAAATTAAAAAGCGAGATTTAAATCATGTTTTCCTCCTACGTTTATATTTTCACAACGTGAGATCCATGCTCAGTTTTGTGTCGCCTACAACGCGTCCTCCCTTTCGAAATGTGTTTGCATGGATCAATAACAAGGTGAATAAGGAAAATATCTATGGTAAGTGGGAGCGAGATCCGTGTCAATAGCCACATAATATGACTATGAAACATAGAAAATGGACGTCAAGACTGCCTTTCTGAATGGTAATCTTGAAGAGAATATCTTCATGTCTCAACCCGAAGGGTTCGTAGCCAAAGTTTAGGAACAAAAGGTTTGTAAGCTGAATCGATCTATTTATGGATTGAAACAAGCGCCCAGATCTTGGAACATTAGATTTGATACTACGGTCAAATCTATTGGTTTTGACCAAAATGTTGATGAACCTTGTGTGTACAAGAAAAAAGTAGCTTTTCTAGTACTTTATGTGGACGATATCCTACTCATTGGGAATGATGTAGGATACCTTACTGACATTAAGAATTGTCTAGCAGCCGAAATCCAAATGAAAGATCTGAGAGAGGCTTAATATGTTCTTGGGATCCAAATCATTAGGCATCATCAGAACAAATCGCTAGCATTGTCTAAAGGAACGTATATGGACAAAATGTTGTCTCGATATTCGATACAAAACTCCAAAAAGGGTTTATTACCCTTCAGGCATGAGGTTCACATGTCTATGAAACAGTGTCCTAAGACACCTCAGTAAATTGAGGATATGAGACACATTCACTACACCTCAGTTGTGGGCAGCTTAACGTATGTTGTGCTCTGCACTAGACCTGACATGTGTTATGCAGTGGGAGTAGTCAGTAGGTACCGATTTAATCAAGGGTTAGACCACCAGGGAGCGGTTAAGAATATCATCAAGTATCTTCGGAGAACGAAGGACTACATGCTTTTGTATGGGGCTAAGGATTTGATCCTTATAGGATACACCGACTCTGACTTTCAAGCTGACAAGGATTCAAGGAAATCCACATCAGGGTCAGTGTTCACCCTCAACAGGGGAGTTGTAGTTTGGAGCATCAAACAAGGATGCATAGCAGACTCAACCATGGAGGCTGAGTATGTAGTTGCGTGCGAAGCATCTAAGGAAGCAGTTTTGCTTAGAAAGTTCTTGACAAATTTGGAAGTTGTTCCAAATATGAACATGGCCATAACACTATACTGTGACAATAGTGGTGTTGTAGCCAACTCAAAAGAACCTCGAAGCCACAAACGAGAAAAACACATGGAGAGGAAGTATCACTTGATACGGGAGATTGTGCAACGAGGAGATGTGATCGTCACCAAGATCGCTTCGGAGCACAACATCGTTGATCCATTTACGAAGGCTCTCTCGACTAAAGTGTTTGAGGGTCATCTAGAGGGTCTAGGTCAACGAGATATGTATGTCGTTTGATCTAGGGCAAGTGGGAGATGTATAATGGGTATAAGGATGCCCTAGTTCATTGTATTATTATAGTATATTTACTTTATGTAATATATAATACACATGACATTTCCAGCTTTAGATTATTGCATTTACATCCCACTAACTAGAGTTTTAGTTTAAGTGGGAGTTTATTGGGTTTTATGCACTAAAACTCGTAGAAAGTGAATGTAACGATCATACCGAATATTAATGAAATAATATTGATGTATTTTGCAATTGAGTGTTATTAGTTATATTATATTTGTCTTTACCTAAATAACCCTAATCCAATAAACTAGACATACTAGGCTATAGTATGAGTCTTGAACTGTATGTGGAGACATATGGAGATCACTGTTTATGATACATCCTAAACGGTCTATAGTATAGGGATAAGATAAGGTGTTTTATCCTGGTGACACTATGTATACGACCCACTTTGTATTTGAAACAAACGCCATGATACAACCTGTTCATGTAGGAGACATGCGAGTGGGGGTATCCTATCCAATGAGTTTGCATAAGACCGGACCGCGGAATAGTAACCACTGGTTATAACACCGTTAACTAGTTATGTTTCTATTTCACTTGGATGACCTAGACAACTTAGTCTTAATCCTGAGTATGTTATGGACTCCTGTTCTGAGGGGTTGTCCTTCGATTTGTATGGGTGAGAGTGGCCAACATGCCGACTCAATAAGCTTATCATTTTGGGGACAAGATCGAGTGGGGAACTCAGAACATAATCTCACAAAATTGAATTTACTCATTCCCGACTTTAGGGAAGCAGATTAGTGTTCTCTTAAGTGGTGTCTCCTAGTCTTAAACAAATTTGTATTTTGAGGCAACTAAGTCATATATGACTACATACAGGTTGTTCATTATAGAAGTAACCCAATGGTAAAACAGTAATTTGACCCGGATGGTGTTACGGACACTCGTGAAGGACTAGCTCATAAAGTAATTTGAGGCAACTAAGTCATATATGTAACTTGAAGATGTTCAATTTACTAAGGGAAACAACACAATGTATGGTGATGCATTATGATAAATTATGAGAGAAGTAAATATTTGAAGAAGTTCAAATATTAATATGAATTTGAATCATAATAAATTTATAGGATATAAGAGAATTTGTAGGAGTTCAAATTTTAATATGAATGAATTAATTAAAGTCCAAAAATTAAATATATGATATTTAATTCGGCAATTAATTAATTCAAGACCAAAAATTGAATATATGATATTTAATTGGTGATTAATTAATTGGGTAGTTAATCAATTATGGAAATGATTAATCAGTTATGGAAGTAATTAATCATTTATGGAAATTGATAGCTCAATTATTTGAGCTATATTTTATATTAATTTAGTGTTAATCTTGAGGATTATTTGGTCAATTTTATGTGTATTTGGTTTATTTTGTAGGAATCAAGCTTTTGGATGGAATTTGATGTTTTTTATGAATACCGGTGATTTGGGAGCAAAAGAATTAAATTGATTGAAGAAATGAGCAAAAGAAGACAAGGTTCAAGGCCTCCAATCAAAAGGGTAGCGTTGAGGCGCCCCATAGATAGTGTCTCAACGCTGCCCCATAAGTCAGAATGTGCGAATTTGAGGCAGCGTCGAGACGCTGTGACACTTCCAGGTCTGTTAGGGCACGCAACGCGACAGTGTCGCGACGCTGTTTCCTTAGCGTTACGACGCTGTCGCGACAGAATGGGCAGTATAAATTCTTAACGACGAAATAAGTTTTGGGGAGCTTCTTAGGAGAAAAAAATACGACTTTGGAGAGCAGCAACTGGACAGAACACAGAGGAGATTGATGAGAGCTTAATTTTGGAGCTTAGATGATAGGAATTGTTGGGTTCCTAGAGTGAGTAAAAATAAGATAAAAAGACTCTAGAACTCTATGCAAGTATACACAGTTCGCAGCGAGTAATAAGTGTTGGGTTTTATGCCCTAAAACTCGTAGATAGTGAATGTAACTGTTGACCGGATATTAATAAAATAATATTGATATACTTTCCATTAAATCTTATTAGTTATTTTATATTTGTCTTTGCCTAAAATAACCCTAATCCAATAAACTATATATCCTAGGCTGTAATATGAGTCTTGAACTATACGTAGCGACATATGGGGATCACTATTCAAGAAACAGCCTAAAGGGTCTATAGTATAGGGATAAGACTGGGTGCCTTATCCTGGTAACACTATGGATACGGCCCACTTTGTATTTGATACAAACGCTATGATCCAACGCGTTCGTGTAGGAGACATGCGAGTGGGGGTGTCCTATGCAATGAGTTTGCATAAGATCGGACCGTGAAATAGTTGGTTTTCTATTTCACTAGGACGACCTAGACAACTTGGTCTTAATCCTGAGTTGATTATGGACTCCTGCTCAAGAGGGATTGTCCTTTGATTTGTATGGGTGAGAGTGGCCAATACGCCGACTCAGTAAGCCTACCATTTTGGGGACAAGACCGAGTGGGGAGCTGGGAACATAATCGTACAAGATGGAATTCACTCCTTCCCGACTTTAGGGAAGGAGATGAGTGTTCCCTTAAGTGGTGACTCCGAGTCTTGAACAAAGGGCCCTACCCTATCAATGGCACGAGAGGGTTTTCGGTTTGATGGTTGGACCACAAACAGGTTGTTCATTAGAGGAGAACTGGTACTTAAGGAAATAGAAGTAACCCAGGGGTAAAATGGTAATTTGACCCAGCTGGTGTTACGGACACTCGTGAAGGACTAACTAGTCCTCATTGGTCTATATCCGTGGACACAGAAAATATGTCTGCAGTGAGAAGAGTGCAACTGTGAGTCTATAGTGGAATGAACACACAATTAACGAATATTGATTAATTTGGTTAATGAGTTTGACCGATTAATCTCACATCGTTGGGGCTTCTGATCTGCAGGTCCATTAGGTCCCACCGGTAGCTCATAAAGTAATTTGAGGCAACTAAGTAATAAATGTAAATTGAAAAGTGTTCAATTTACTAAGGGAAACAATATAATATATATTGATATATTATTATGAGAGAAATTAATATTTGAAGGAATTCAAATATTAATATAAATTTGAGTCACATTAAATTTATGGAAGTTTGAAAGAGTTCAAATATGAATTAATTTTAAGGCCTAAAATCTATTTGGGCAATTAATTAATTCAAGGCCGGAAATTAAGTATGTGATATTTAATTGGTGGTTAATTAATTAAAGAATTAATTAATTGAGAATTAATCAATTATGGAAATAATTAATCACTTATGGAAGTGATTAATCATTTATGGAAAGGATCTAATCACTTATGGAAGTAATTAGTCATGTATGGAAAAGATTAATCAATTATGGAATTGATTGATCTTCGATTGATTAAATAAGGAATAAGATTGAATCAATTTTTGAAAAGATTGATTTGATTGACTATTTTATTCATGGCCTCTCTTCGATAAATAGAACACTAGACCTAATTGGTCTTGAGTAATCATTTTGTAGCCCTCTTGCTCTTAGACTCATAAGACAAGACCTAGAATTCTCTCTAGCCTCCCTCTTAGAGAAAGACTCCCACAAGTCTTTTGCCTCCTAGACTTAGAGACATATCGGTGTAACCTCTGTGGATATTGTGTTTTTGAAGAAGAAATTTCAAGCGAAGAAATCAAGAAGGAATCGCTGCGTTTTTGTTCGTTGGAGCATCGTTGGCGAAGAACGGTCAAGTCTACAACGAAGGTTTGTAACGGTTATTTCCCGTTTCTTTAGAAAAGCATGAAAATAAATTTAGATTTATTTTTCAGCATGTTTATAGCTATTTTCCAGCAACTTTAAAGCATATTTAAAGTTTGTTTTGCCTTTTCGTAATGGTATTTTAATGTTAATTAATATACGGCGAAAGGTCCTTTCGATGCACTTCCGCTACATGGGGACTTTCATTCCCTTCAATCGGCATCAGAGCCATCGCTGTCCCTATTAACTAATATTAAAATTTGCGATAGGCTCTAATAGGTGGGATTTATGCATAATGTAAGTTTGGTTTGCAATGAACTGTTTAGGTTAATTTTATGGCCATAGATTTTATTTTTATGTGATTTTGATCATGTAAGGCCCGGTGTTTCAGGTATTTTATGTAAAACCGAGTCCTTTGTAAGTACGAGTCTAGAATAGGTTTTTATGAGATGAAAATAGATGAAATCGCGCTGAAATTCGAGGCCAAAACCGAAGATCAAGCTGCTGTTTTGCCCACATTGAACTTCAGACGCAACAACATCGGGACGCTACTCCAAAAGCGTCTCGACGCTGTCCCGATACCGCAGGCGCTCAAGTAAGGAAATCGCACAGCGTTGGGATGCTGCGTTGCAAGCGTCTCGACGCTGTCACGATGGCGGCGCGAATTAGGGCTTCCACAAGACGCAGATCAGCAGGTGGGTGGTCCGGTTCACTCCGGTTCAGCTGGGCTAGGACCTATTTGGTCCGGTTCAGCTGATTTTTGGCATGGTTGGTGATTTTGGAGGCCGGTTTGAGGATGTTCGGGGTTGTTCGTGCTGTTTAGACCAGATTTTGGAGTTGCAGAAGGATTTTAGGATAGAATTTAGCTAAAATTAATGTAATTTAATGCTTTATTTTATCCTAGGGGACAAAATTAACCGGTTCAATTGCTATTTATATGCTTTATGGATGTCATATAGAATCTTTAATCCCACCTTAGGTTATAAACATGCTCATGCATTTATTTATATATATTATAAATTGTCATAATGTATGTTTTAAATGCATGGAATTGTTTTCATATTTTTTAATATAAGTGTATATTAATTATATGAAAAATAATAAAGCACGAAGCATGCCATTACTTAGATTAAATATAAATAGTTATGTTTAATGTGATGAATGAAGCATGCTTGACTGATTTTCTTGATTGGCTTATAATTGTTATATTAAAAGAAAATCAACATTCCATGGAGCATGAAACATCCATAGTTATTAATATAATTGTTATATTATTCATGCGATGCAATTAGTATGGTTTAATTATTTAATTTGAATGAGATTGTTGAATGAATTAAACCCTAGATTCTTGATTATAGGATTAATCATTGAAATTTGAAATAGTTCTTTAATATTAATGATCAGAAACCGTCAATCTATAATAAAAAATTGCATGCAAACATAAGATCATAGGATAAATTAGATTAATTTAAAATTATTTAAAATTAATTAGACCTAGATCAGTTTCTAATAGGATTAGAATTATTTCTTACTTAGAATTAAAAATAGTTTTAATTGACTAAGTAGGAAAAACATTGCTATGATTATAAGGGAACTCCACCGGTAATGTTCTGTCTAAGGCTGGGGGTATTTAAGTTGACGGTTTACGGACCTCCTACCTGGGAACTGACCCGAAATACCGGAGTTGAATTAATCATAGTTAAATGTTAGCATGAAATGTCACTAGGTTTGTTAAAAGTGTTTAATACACCTAGATCTTTAGAGTAAAGACCTTACATTACTGTGTTTATAAGGGAACTCTCTCGGTAAAGTTCTGTCTAAGGTTGGGGGTATTTAAGTTGACGGTTTACGGAACACCTCCTACCTTGGAACTGATCCGAACCTTGAGTTGAATTAACCATAGTAATGTTGACTTGCAATGTTGGGTTTATTAAAAGAAGTTTAATTCACCTAAAACATTGCGGTTGAATCATTTCCATAATATTTATAATATGATCAGACTTAGATAGATTGACTTAGCCGAATTTTATCTAAGTTAAACAACCCTAAACTAACGTTAGGACATTTTCAGTGGGAGGAAAATTACAAAACGAGATTTAAATCAAGTTTTGCTCCTATGTCCCTATATTCATAACGTGAGATTCATGCTCGGCTTCCAGTCGCCTTAGGAGCGGCCTCCCTTCGGAAAGTGTTTGCATGAATCAATAACAAGGTGAATGGGAAAAATGTCTAGAGTAAGTGGGAGCGGGACACGTGTCAACGTATCCCTCGGTCTCCGCCCGTAGTTCGCACCGTGAGAGTCCTATGATCCGCCTGCAGGTTGTCCTGGCGCAACCATCCCTTCGGAGGGCCTGATCATAGGATTCGGAACATCGTGAACTCCTGAATAGGATAGGAACTCTTAGGCTAATTACCAACAGTTGTCTTTTCCTTCGGTAGCCTGTTGATGCGTGCCTCTGAGATCTAAAAGTGGGAGGGTTACACTTACGAGGATGAGTTAAAAGTGTTAACAAATCCTTGACCAAACAACGGTGGCTAATCTCTATAGGAATATGAGTTATTCTAGAATTAGAATTAGTTGAGAAATGTCTCATTTTAGAGGAGGAGTACATGATCACCCTTCGGTGGCTGATATTCTATACCTCTAAAACATCGTTGCAAAACTAAATCAATAGTTTTAGGGTTCTGTGATTGTTTGTTTTGCTAAATTGATTGGATTGTGTGCAATTGTTTGCTTGAATGATGGGTTAAGGCAAAGATAACTAATATGGTCATTGTTTGTTTAAATTTTAGCAATGTCTTCCTCAATAGTCTCTCTGCTTAAAAATGAGAAATTAACCGGCGAAAATTACGCTACGTGGAAGTTGAACCTGAATACGATTCTTGTTGTCGATGATCTGCGGTTCGTCTTAACGGAGGATTGTCCTCCAGCCCCTGCTCGTAATGCATCCCAAGCAATTAAGGATGCTTATGACCGCTGGATAAAGGCCAATGATAAGGCTCCCGTCTATATCCTAGCCAGCTTATATGAAGTTTTGGCTAAAAGGCATGAGGGCATGGTCACAGCGAGGGAGATGATGAACTCTCTCCAGGAGATGTTTGGACAACCGTCCTACCAACTCCACCATGACGCTCTCAAATACGTTTATAGCTACCTCATGAAAGAGGGCACGTCTGTTCGGGAACAAGTCCTGGATATGATGGTCCAATTCAACGTGGCAGAAGCAAATGGGGCGGTCATAGATGAACGTAGTCAGGTTGCATTCATCTTAGAATCTCTTCCAAAGAGTTTTCTACAGTTTCGAAGCAATGCAATGATGAATAAAATAGTATTCAACCTGACTAGTCTCCTGAATGAGCTACAACTCTATCAGTCTCTTCTTAAGAACAAGGGACAAGTAGAAGGAGAGGCAAACATTGTTCACTCTAAAAGAAAGTTCGAGAAGGGTTCACCTGAAAGGATTGGAATTCCCAATTCCGTTACAGCGGAAGCAATTGGACCGTTCGTAAATTAATTTTATTCTACAAAATACCAATACATTGGCAAAAGGTTCAGCGGTGAAAAACATACCTCCGTTGACGACTCTAAATACTTCAACGGATGATTCTTGATTGCTCTGCAACAACGAAGAACACCACCATTTGATCTTCCCCGCTATAACTCTGAGATTAGGAACGTAGTTGTGGGACTACCTAATCTTGAATGGGAAAAACCCTAGAGAGAAAATTTTCCCTATAGTTATTGAGTTGAGAGAATATGAGAGGGCCTTATGGTGGTCATATGTTCTTGTATCACATAAACCCTAGGGTTAGTGTTCTATTTATAGGAGAAAGGCCATGAATAAAATATTCATTTAAAATCAATTATTTCCATAATTGATTTAATCTTTTCCATAATTAATCACTTCCATAACCAATCAATTCCATAATTGATTAATCTTTTCCATAAATGATTGATCACTTCCATAAGTGATTAAATCATTTCCATAAATGATTAATTTCCAATAAATTAATTCTTTAAATTAATTAATCACCAATTAAATATCATATATTTAATTTCAGACCTTCTATTAGTTAATTAATTAATTACCCAATTAAATATCATATATTTAATTTCAGGCCTTCAATTAATTAATTCTATAATATGAATCAAATTCATATTAAAATTGGAAGTCCTTCCAATTCTCTTATATCCTATAAATTTAATATGAATCAAATTCATATTGATATTTGAACTTCTTCAAATATTTTTTTCTCTCATAATAATAAAGTTTAATTTCAAATTAGACTTTATATTTTAATGTATCATTATACATTATATTAATTTGTATCTCATACAATTAACTTAATTCCCAATATGAATTTGAACTATTAAAATTCTCTCAAGATATAATTGTTCCTAATTACTCTTTACGAGCTAGCAGGGGGACCTAATGGACCTACAGATCAGAAGCTCCAATGATATGAGGTTAACCGATTAAACTCATTAATTAGGTTAACCAATATTCATTAACTGTGGGTCATTCCACTAAAGACCCACAGCTGAACTCTTCTCACTGTAGAACATTTCTGTGTCCACGGATATAGACCTATACTGGTAAGTCAATCCTTCACGAGTGTTTGTAATCACGGCTGGGTCAAATTACCGTTTTACCCTCTGTGTTACATCTGTCTCCTTAAGTACCAGCGCTCCTCTAATGAACAACCTGTTTATGGTCCAACCATTAAACAGAAAGTCCCTCTCGAGCCAGTGAGAGGGCGAGATCCCTTTGTTCAAGTCCCGGAGTCACCACTTAAGGGAACACTCATCTACTTCTCCTAGAAGTGGGAATAAGTGAATTCCTTTTTTTGTTGTCATGTCCCCAGCCTCCCACTCGGTCTTGTCCCCAAAAAGGAAGGCATATTGAGTCGGCGTATTGGCCACTCTCACCCATGCTAATCAAAGGACAATCCCTCATGAGAAGGATTTCATGACACATTCAGGATTAAGACTGAGTTACCTAGGTCATCGTATTGAAAAAGTAAACTAACTAGTTAACAGTGTTACATCTAGTGGTTTACTATTTCGTGGTCCGGTCTTATGCAAACTCATTGCATAGGATACCCCCGCTCGCATGTCTCCTACATGGACGCCTTGGATTAATACGTCTGTATCGAATACAAAGCGGGCCGTATCACATAGTGTTACCAGGATAAGGTACCCAACATTATCCTTGTACTATAGACCTTTTAGGTTGTTACTTGAACACCAATCCCCGTATGTCCCCTCATACTAGTTCAAGTCCCATGTAAACAACCTTGGATCATAGTTTATTGGATTTGGGTCAAATTGTGCAATATTTAACAATAACACTTTATTGTAGAAACTCAATAACACTTTATTGAAACAAGTATACAATTTGTTTACATTCACTATCTACGAGTTTTAGGGCATAAAACCCAACATCACCCTCTGGAACTAAATCTGTAGCCACTTCTTCGAAAAAGATTCAGAAGAAGAAGGGAAATAAGAGGAAGGCTCTGGCTACTGCTGCTAAAAACAAGGGAAAAGCCAAAGTTGTGGCGGACAAGGGCAAGTGTTTCCACTGCAATGTAGAAGGACATTGAAAGAGAAACTGCCCAAAGTACCTTGCTGAGAAAAAGAAGGAAAAGGTAGGTAAATTTGATTTACTAGTTTTAGAGGGATTGTCCTTTGATTTGTATGGGTGAGAGTGGCCAGTACGCCGACTCAATAAGCCTACCATTTTGGGGACAAGACCGAGTTGGGAGCTGGGAACATAATCGTACAAGATGGAATTCACTCCTTTCCCGACTTTAGGGAAGCAATGAGTGTTCCCTTAAGTGGTGACTCCGAGTCTTGAACAAAGGGCCCTACCCTCTCAATGGCACGAGAGGGTTTTCTGTTTGATGGTTGGACCACAAAGAGGTTGTTCATTAGAGGAGAACTGCTACTTAAGGAAATAGAAGTAACCCAGGGGTAAAATGGTAATTTGACCCAACTGGTGTTACGGACACTCGTGAAGGACTAACTAGTCGTTATTGGTCTATATCCGTGGACACTGAAAATATGTCTGCAGTGAGAAGAGTGCAACTGTGAGTCTATAGTGGAATGAACACACAGTTAACGAATATTGATTAATTTGGTTAATGAGTTTGACCGATTAGTCTCACATCGTTGGAGCTTCTGATCTGCAGGTCCATTAGGTCCCACCGGTAGCTCATAAAGTAATTTGAGGCAACTAAGTAATAAATGTAAATTGAAAAGTGTTCAATTTACTAAGGGAAACAATATAATATATATTGATATATTATTATGAGAGAAATTAATATTTGAAGAAATTCAAATATTAATATAAATTTGAGTCACATTAAATTTATGGAAGTTTGAAAGAGTTCAAATATGAATTAATTTTAAGGCCTAAAATCTATCTGGGCAATTAATTAATTCAAGGCCGGAAATTAAATATGTGATATTTAATTGGTGGTTAATTAATTAAAGAATTCATTAATCGGGAATTAATCAATTATGGAAATAATTAATATCACTTGTGGTAGTGATTAATCAGTTATGGAAATGATCTAATCACTTATGGAAGTAATTAGTCATTTATGGAAAAGATTAATCAATTATGGAATTGATTGATCTTGGATTGATGAAATAAGGAATAAGATTGAATCAATTTTGGAAAAGATTGATTTGATTGAATATTTTATTCATGGCCTCTGATAACTCTCCAAAAGGGAGTTATTTAGGCCTTATTTCTATCATGATTTGTGTGTCTTTTGTGCTTAATAGGGTTGCTTTTAGATGTATATTATATGTTTTAACCCATTTGGAAGAATGGAAGCTTTGGAGATTATTTTGTGCAGAATATGTTGCTGGGCGACTTGAGGGAGCAAACTCTGTGTTGGAGCAAAGCTGGGAGCGAAAACTGCCACGTCACAGCTCGTTAGCCAATTTACCAATCTGAATTCTGTTAAGCTAATCTCGGGATAAAGGAGCAAGGAGAGCCATCCACGTGTCTAGGTCAACCTAATTCAAGCTGTCCTAAACTCTATAAAAGGAGATAGCCGCCCAAGTCAAATTCATTCCACTTTTGGGGACGAGTTGACTCTCATTTCCACTTTTGGGAGCCGAATAGAGGAGAGAGATTGGAGACCATCAAGAAAGCCATCATTCGCAAGCTGATCAAGGAGATTAATATTTTCTTTTATTATCTTGTGATTATGGATGTGCTTACTCAGATTGTAACGTGCGTTTCCATGCATTTTATGAACTAAGTAGCTTAGGCGCTGGTTAGGAAACAATGTGATTGTCGTGCTTAATTTCTAGTAATAAATATTGATTAATGCATCTTGATTAATTGTTGTGCTCATTTACATTTTGTGCCCGCCTGGCCAGCCGGTATGAATACATCTCTCTAGTTTCAGGGATGATTTAGGGAGTGTGTGACATTTAATCACACTAGATCATTGTGTATTGGTGAACGCCAGTGACTGAGCTAGGGATAGCCAGTTGCCTAGTGCTTGATCGGTAGTACTTCATTGGAGTTGAAACACATTCCAAAAGATCCGGAGTTCCGGGAGGAATCTGCTAATAAGACTGCGAGAGTTTTGCATGATCAATAATATTGCTAGAGCATCTTTTAAAGCAATTACTAAAACCTGACCAGCGCCTGTTTCTAATCTGTCTGTCTATCCGTTTACTTTCTGTTCTGTCATTTCTTTTGCTTCAGCATTATTCTTATAAAAACCAATCATTTTTACCATCTTTGAAACCATTAAAGAGTTATACAAAATAGATAAAGTGGAAGCTAGTGCAGGCCTTGGATTGATAATACTTATTACTTGTTGCGGATTGTGTATACTTGCACAGTGTCTAGAGTCAATTCACATCTTATTTTCACTCACTCTAGGAATACAACAAGTTTTTGGCGTCGTTGCCAGGGACTTGAATAAGTTTTTATCTGATCTGTTTTGTGTATGTGTTTTAGTGGTTTGGTGCTAGAACTTTTTTATTGTTTCTTTTATTTTTGCAGGCGTGAGTTTGGTGCATGAACGATCCGCTTGGGGTGAGGTTCGAGCTTGATCCAGAAATCGAGAGGACATTCAGGATAAGAAGGAGAGAGCAGCGTAGACAGCAAAATCAAATGGTTGACGTGTCGCGTCCCCCGCAAGGTCTAGAAGATCCAGCTGATCCCCAGTAGAATCGTGTGCTGCAGCAAAATCAGCCGCTGGAGCAAAATAGACAGCAAAATAATCAGGCTGAGAATCCTATCTTGGTAGCGAACGATAGGGCCAGAGCCATTCGAGCGTATGCTTTTCCAATGTTTGATGAGTTAAATCCAGGGATTGCATGTCCTCACATTGAGGCAGCAAATTTTGAAATGAAACCGGTAATGTTTCAGATGTTGCAAACCGTGGGTCAGTTCCATGGTTTGTCATCTGAAGACCCTCATTTACATCTTAAGTCTTTTCTAGGAGTTAGTGATTCTTTTGTAATTCAATGAGTGCCTAGAGATGCCCTTAGATTAACTTTGTTCCCGTATTCTCTTAGAGATGGGGCAAAGACATGGTTAAACTCTTTTGCTCCAGGATCAATTAGGACATGGAATGAGTTAGTAGAAAAATTTTTGAGTAAATATTTCCCACCCAATACAAATGCTAAATTGAGGAGTGAAATAGTAGGGTTTAGGCAACTTGAAGATGAGACTTTTAGTGAGGCTTGGGAGAGGTTTAAGGAGCTTTTGCGAAAGTGTCCCCACCTTGGTCTACCACATTGTATCTAAATGGAAACATTTTACAATGGGTTAAATGGAGCAACCCAAGGTATGGTTGATGCTCCGGCTGGAGGGGCCCTTTTGGCAAAAACTTTTAATGAAGCCCATGAAATTTTAGAAAGAATATCAACTAATAGTTGTCAGTGGTCAGATGTTAGAGGCACAAATAAAAAGGTCAAGAGTGTGTTAGAGGTTGGTGGTGTGTCTACCATTAGGGCTGATATTGCAATGTTAGCTAACGCTCTTAAAAATATGACAGTGGTTAGTCATCAACAGCCACCAGCTGTGGAGCCTGCTGCAGTTGTGAACCAAGTTGCAGCGGAGGCATGTGTCTATTGTGGTGAAGATCACAACTACGAGTTTTGCCCCAGCAATCCAGCTTCTGTGTTTTTTGTAGGTAATCAGAGGAACAACCCTTATTCTAACTTTTATAATCCAGGTTGGCGCAACCACCCCAACTTCTCATGGGGAGGACAAGGAAGCAATGCGCAAGCACAACAAAAGGTGAACCAGTTAGGATTTGCAAAAGCACAGGTATTGCCCAGCAAAATAAGCAGGCTTTGCCCCAGCAAAGTTCAGAGAGTTCTCTTGAGACAATGATGAAAGAATATATGGCTCGTACAGATGATGCTATTCAAAGTAATCAAGCTTCAATGAGAGCCCTGGAATTGTAAATGGGTCAGCTAGCTAATGAGCTGAAGGCAAGGCCTCAAGGGAAACTTCCTTCAGATACTGAACACCCTAAAAGGGAAGGTAAGAAGCAGGTAAAGGCAGTAACTCTAAGGAGTGGTAAGCCACTAGAAGAGAGAAAAGAACCTAGTAAACATTAGGATTTAGAGGAGAATTGTGATACAAATGTTGTTGTTGAAAAAGAGTTGGAGTCTGGTCAGGGTGCTGGAGGCAGCAATAATAATGCTGGAGCATCTGGTTCTGTTCCAGATGTGGAACCACCTTATGTGCCGCCCCCACCTTATGTACCACCTCTACCTTTTCCACAAAGGCAAAGGTCTAAGAATCAGGATGGTCAATTTAAAAGGTTTTTAGAGATTCTTAAGCAATTGCATATAAATATCCCTTTAGTAGAAGCTATTGAGCAAATGCCTAATTATGCTAAATTTCTTAAGGATATTTTAACTAAAAAGAAAAGGTTAGGTGAGTTTGAAACTGTATCTCTTACTGAGGAATGTAGTGCTATTCTTAAGAATGGGCTACCAACCAAGGCTAAGGATCCAGGGTAATTCACTATACCTGTGTTAATAGGTGGAAAAGAGTTAGGTAGAGCACTCTGTGATTTAGGTGCAAGCATTAACCTTATGCCTCTTTCGGTCTATCGAAAGCTAGGTATTGGTGAAGCTAGGCCTACCGACAGTCACACTCCAATTAGCTGATAGGTCTATCACATATCCTGAGGGGAAAATTGGGATTATCTATCCAATTGCAGATAGCAATTGGGTGAGCCCTATCCAATGTGTTCCTAAGAAAGGAGGTGTCACGGTAGTAACTAATAAGAACAATGAGTTGATCCCAACTAGGACAGTAACTGGCTGGAGGGTTTGCATGGATTACAGGAGGCTTAACAAAGTCACTCGTAAGGACCACTTCCCTCTACCATTTATTGACCAGATGTTGGATAGATTGGCTGGTCAGGCCTACTACTGTTTCTTAGACGGTTATTCCGGGTATAACCAGATTACTATTGCTCCTGAGGATCAGGAAAAAACCATTTTCACCTGCCCTTACGGGACGTTTGCTTTTAGGCGAATGCCTTTTGGCCTTTGCAATGCTCCAGCGACATTTCA
The DNA here is from genome assembly GCA_017139565.1 of Luffa aegyptiaca. Taxonomy (NCBI): domain Eukaryota; kingdom Viridiplantae; phylum Streptophyta; class Magnoliopsida; order Cucurbitales; family Cucurbitaceae; genus Luffa; species Luffa aegyptiaca. The sequence continues at coordinate 36,323,267 of CM029407.1, read as the reverse complement.
GCGGTGTATGTTAGCAATTTTTTCTGTTATGGTTGAGTCCACTGTTGAGGTATTTATGGACGATTTTTCAGTTTTTGGAGGGTCTTTTCAAAGTTGTTTAGATAATTTAGGTAAGGTATTAAAAAGATGTGAGGATACCCATCTAGTTCTTAATTGGGAGAAATGCCACTTCATGGTGAAGGAGGGCATTGTGTTAGGACATAGGATTTCTAAGAATGGTCTAGAAGTTGATAGAGCAAAAATTGAGGTTATTGAGAGACTAGAAGCACCGAATTCAGTGAAGGGGATTCGGAGTTTTTTAGGTCATGCTGGATTTTATAGAGGGTTCATAAAGGATTTCTCAAAAATCAGTAAACCTCTTTGTAACTTATTGTGCACTGATCATGTTTTTGACTTTAATGCAGATTGTAGGAAGGCTTTTGAGACATTAAAGGCTGCTTTAATCTCAGCACCCATTCTTTGTGCACCTAATTGGAATTTACCATTTGAGGTAATGTGTGATGCGAGTGATGCTGCAGTAGGTGCAATGCTGGGGCAAAAGCAGGGAAAATTTATTCATCCTATATATTATGCAAGCAGGGTTTTAAATGAGGCACAAGTCAACTATACAACTACTGAAAAGGAGTTGTTAGCTGTTGTGTTTGCCTTTGAGAAATTCCGCCCATATTTGGTTGGATCCAAAGTCACGGTTTTCACGGATCATGCAACAATAAGGTATTTGATGTCTAAAAAAGATGCTAAACCTAGACTAATTCGTTGGGTTTTATTATTGCAGGAATTCGACTTGGAGATAAAGGACAAGAAGGGATTAGAGAATGTCATCGCAGATCACTTGTCTCGTCTTGATCCATCATCATCTTCGCTGAAGCAATCTGCCATCTCAGATTCTTTTCCAGATGAGCAGCTTTTTGCTGTTGAGGTAAAGATAGTCAAGGAGATCCCTTGGTATGCTGATATTGCCAATTTTTTGGTCAAGGGAGTCACTCCTATTGATATGGATTGGAGGCAGAAGAAAAAGTTTAAGCATGATGCAAAGTTTTTCTATTGGGATGAGCCATTTATGTATAAGCAATGCTCTGATGGTATTATTCGTAGGTGTGTTTCAGGTGATGAAGCAAAAGAAATCCTGGAGCAATGTCACTCTTCGCCGTATGGAGGCCATTTCAGCGGTCAGAGGACAGCTATGAGGATTTTGCATTGCGGATTCTTTTGGCCTTCCTTGTTTAAGGATGCCCATTGGTTCTACAAGCAATGTGATGCTTGCCAAAGGAGAGGACACTTGGGGCCCAGAGATGAGATGCCTCTTACTTATATTTTGGAAGTGGAGTTATTCGATGTGTGGGGTATTGATTTTATGGGGCCGTTTCCCCCTTCTAAAGGGAATGTTTTTATCTTATTGGCAGTTGATTACGTGTCCAAGTGGGTGGAGGCCATTGCATGCCATTAGAATGATGCCAAGACGGTTTCAAGGTTTCTCCAATCGCACATTTTTGCGCGGTTTGGGACACCTAGAGCTCTAATAAGTGATGAGGGTACACATTTTGTTAATAATATCTTAACTAAGCTTTTAGCTAAGTATGGAATCAAGCATAGGATAGATACCCCCTATCACCCACAAGCTAATGGTCAACCTGAAATAAGTAATAGGGAAATTAAATCAATTCTAGAAAAAGTAGTCAATCCATCTAGGAAGGATTGGTCTTTTAGGTTGGATGAGGCTCTTTGGGCTTATAGGACAGCCTATAAGACTCCTCTAGGTATGTCTCCCTATCGGTTAGTATATGGGAAAGCTTGTCATTTACCATTAGAGCTAGAGCATAAAACGTTTTGGGCTTTGAAGAAATTAAACTTTGATCTGAGTCGTGCAGGAGCAATTAGAATGCTGCAGCTTAACGAATTGGAGGAATTTCGCCAATTTTCTTATGAGAGTGCGAAAATGTATAAAGAAAATACTAAGTTGTGGCATGACAAGAAAATTAAACCTAAAGAGTTTGTCAAAGGTCAAAATGTTTTGCTTTATAATTCTAGATTTAAATTGTTTCCTGGGAAACTAAAGTCCAAATGGTCAGATCCGTTTGTGGTAATTGAGGTTTTCCCCCATGGAGCAATTACTTTGCAAGATGAAAAAGATGGAAGAGTGTTCAAGGTGAATGGACAGCGTGTCAAGCATTATTGGGGAGAGGAGTTTCAGTCGAAATATCCTTCCTTAGAGCTGATTGATGATTGAGTGAGCATGATTTTTGCGGGAGCAGTTCGTAGAGCAAAATTTTGAGCTCCCAAAATTTGTTGTGATTTTATTTTCGCTGTTATGATTTGGTTTAATTTTAATTTTAATTGTAGTGGATTTGATTGCTTTAAATTCTGCAAGATTTATCTCTATTTGTAGTTATTTTTATTCCGTAGATTTTATTTTATTTTCGTTAGATATTTTATTTGTTTTGATTAGTTTAGATTCGAGTTGGTTGAGTTTTATTTTCTGATTAGATTTAATTATATTTTAAATTCTGTATTTATTTTCAGTTATTTGAATTTCTGTTCAGGTTTAGATTTAATAAAGATTTTCTTGATTTATTCGCCTTCAAATAAAAATAAAAGATAAGATTTGATTTGAGCGATTAAATTTGAATTTCCTGATTTGATTTTGTATCCGAGATTTTTCTGGAAAATAATCTTGTGTTCAGAAGGTTGTTGCGGCAAAGTTATGGCTGAAGCAAATCTTCCGTCCGGATGGAAAGGGTTTGTTGTGAATTAATTACTTTTACCGTTTGATTTTGAATTTTCTGTGGGCAGGGAAATTGCATGGATACTGCCACGTGTCGCACTGGGATAATCCAACGGTTTAGCCGTTGACAGCATGCAGTTATTTACCATGGGCGATTGAAATTCAAGTTTTTACCGTTAGTGGATTTGATTTGCAAATTAAATGTGAACGGTAAATCCATTTAATACGGGGCAAAATCTTTCGAGTACGATTTAATTTTCTGCAGTCCTATATATTCCTAAGCCTTCGGTAAGTTCTTCTTCAATTTCTTGTCGTCCCTTGCTATTTGCATTCTTCTTTCTTTCTCTGTGTGCGATAGAAATTACTTTGAGTCTTCCATGGCAAAAACGAGAGCAAGAACAGGAGGCTCGTGTGGAGGTGATCATGCCGGAAGTGCCCAAACGCCACTGTATAAAGCGAAAAGCGGGTCGTGTTAAGGTAGTCCGAGCTGATACCCCCTCGCCTCCAACTACTGATTCTGAAAGAGAGAATGCTGAGAAAGAAGAGCGTGAGAAGAAGGAGGCTGAGGATAAAGCAAGAGAGGAAGCAGAGAAAAAAGGCTGAAGAAGAAAGATTGCGCAAGCAAAGGGCAGACAGGGGCAAGAGTGTTGCTGCGGCATCGGAGGAACCTGATGAAATAGAAGAGTCACAATTGCCGTATGATCGCTTTGTCAACAATCTTGCCAGAGCAAAATATGCAGAGTTGCTGAAAAGAGACTTCCTGTTTGAAAGGGGATTTAGTGGTGATCTTCCACATTTTCTGAGGACCGATATTGCAGATCACGGGTGGGAACGATTTTGTTCAAAGCCTGAATCTGTGAATGCGCAGGTGGTGCGCGAGTTTTATGCAAATATTGACAAAGAAGAACGTTTCCTAGCGATTGTTCGAGGTATTGAAGTCGACTGGAGTCCTGGTGCTATTAACGCACTGTATAACCTTCGAACTTCCCCCCACGCAGCATATAATGAGATGGCTGTCGCGCCATCCAATGAGAAGTTGAGTGACGCTGTGAGGGAAGTTGGTATTGAAGGGCGCAGTGGCGGCTTTCGAAAACAGAGAAAAGGACGTTCCAGTCAGCCTATTTAAAGAGGGAAGCAAATGCTTGGATGGGACTTATCAAACAAAGGTTGCTTCCAACGACTCATGACTCGACGGTTTCTAGGGAACAAGTGCTTCTGGCTTTCGCTATTTTGAGGTCTCTCAGTATTGATGTGGGAAAGATTATTGCTGATGAAATATCTGGATGTTGGAAGAAGAAAGTGGGGAAGTTGTTTTTCCCGAATACCATTACCATGCTTTGCAAGCGAGCAGGGGTTCCAGAGAATGAAGGAGATGTGATATTATTTGACAAGGGAATCATTGACACGCCTAACTTGGTGCGGCTTCAGCGTACGCAAGAGACACGTCAGGGTGGGCTTGTCTACGACATCAACACGATTTTAGAACAACTCGCACTTTCGGCCAGCAGGCAGGAGTTTGCCGAGAGGCAAGCTTTAACCTTCTGGAACTATGTTAGAACTCGTGATGCCAATCTGAAGAAGGAGCTACAGGAGAATTTTTCCAAACCATTTCCAGCCCTTCCAGCATTCCCTGAAGATTTATTGAACCCCTGGATTTCGCCACCGCCTGTCGAGAGAGAAGGAGATAGAGAAGAAGTTCCTGGTCAGAAGGATTGAAGAAGGGAAATTTGGGCGAGCAAACTTTTTGATGAATTAATTTTGTTGCTCGAGCATTTCTGACCACATCTTTTTCTATATTTGCTTGTTTTGTTATGCTTCTTTTTAATTTTTCTGATGCTAAAAAATATATCTGCTTATGTAATTCTATGTTTTTAATGAAATTTCCGAAGTCATTTCTATTCTATGAGCATTGAGTATTTCTAACTTAATTAATTTTCTTCTGAATTTTGAAGCTTGAACTGGTTAAGCTTAATTAGATCAAGGTATTCTAATCTCCAGAAACCTTTTGCTTGAGCAATTCTTCTAGCTTGGTCGATGCTGCGACAAGAAAATTCTGGAGGTAGTGTTGACTCATTTGATCCACTCTAAGCTTAGGTCTAGTCCCACGCTTAGTTTTAAAATTCCGATAGAAATATTTAAGTTTGGGGGTATAATTTGAAATTTTAATGATTCATTGGGGACAATGAATAATTCAAGTTTGGGGGACTTTTTGCTACTCCAATTGTTTTGCTCGAGCATTCCTCTCCTTCATTATTATTAAAAAAAAAATTTAGGTTATTGAGTAACCGGGGACATTTGTGATATCCCCAGTTTGTCTTCGCGTCAAAAGGTGACCTAGGAAATGTGAAAAATTTTGAAAAATTATTTGCTGAAAAAAGTGATTGTTGAAAATTTTGCTGAGAAAATTCATGGAGCAAAAGTTTTGAAGGATGAATGATAATCCAGCAGTTTTTCTGTCTCCCAGAACTTAGGTGAGCTTCATCATAAAATGTTGTCATTCTGAGGGACAAGAGATGGAATAACTAAGGATTTTTTTTTAGCTTTACAAAGAGTATTTAGCCTAGTTAGTGATGAGTTTGAGGCAAGGGTATACTGCACCATAAAGTGGGTCATCCCATGCTTAAGAGCTTATGACCGTAGGGCTGCTTTAAGTCTAAAAAAAAAAAAATGTAAACCCCTTAAAAATGTGTTTTAATATATCTAATAATAAGAGCTAGGTTGTGGCAAGTTCTTAGAATTGAGTTAAAATTGGTGATTATTTGTCCATGCCGGAAGAATTATTTCGCTGCAGCAGAGCTTGGTTTTGCAGAATGCTCAGGTAGAGGATGAAGGTAGTGTTGGATTATCTGTTGTGATTAAGCTATGCTTTGTCTAATATTTTGAATTCTTGAAGGGAAGGTTGGTTAGTATTGCTCGGGACGCGCAATAGTTCAAGTTTGGGGGTGTGATAACTCTCCAAAAGGGAGTTATTTAGGCCTTATTTCTATCATGATTTGTGTGTCTTTTGTGCTTAATAGGGTTGCTTTTAGATGTATATTATATGTTTTAACCCATTTGGAAGAATGGAAGCTTTGCAGATTATTTTGTGCAGAATATGTTGCTGGGCGACTTGAGGGAGCAAACTCTGTGCTGGAGCAAAGCTGGGAGCGAAAACTGCCACGTCACAGCTCGTTAGCCAATTTGCCAAACTGAATTCTGTTAAGCTAATCTCGGGATAAAGGAGCAAGGAGAGCCATCCATGTGTCTAGGTCAACCTAATTCAAGCTTTCCTAAACTCTATAAAAGGAGATAGCCGCCCAAGTCAAATTCATTCAACTTTTGGGGACGAGTTCACTCTCATTTCCACTTTTGGAAGCCGAATAGAGGAGAGAGATTGGAGACCATAAAGAAAATCATCATTCGCAAGCTGATCAAGGAGATTAATATTTTCTTTTATTATCTTGTGATTATGGATGTGCTTACTCAGATTGTAACGTGCGTTTCCATGCATTTTATGAACTAAGTAGCTTAGCCGTTGGTTAGGAAATAATGTGATTGGCGTGCTTAATTTCTAGTAATAAATATTGATTAATGCATCTTGATTAATTGCTGTGCTCATTTACATTTTGTGCCCGTCTGGCCAGTCGGTATGAATACCTCTCTCTAGTTTCAGGGATGATTTAGGGAGTGTGTGACATTTAATCACACTAGATCATTGTGTATTGGTGAACGCCAGTGACTGAGCTAGGGATAGCCAGTTGCCTAGTGCTTGATCGGTAGTACTACATTGGAGTTGAAACACATTCCAAAAGATCCAGAGTTCCGGGAGGAATCTGCTAATAAGACTGCGAGAGTTTTGCATGATCAATAATATTGCTAGAGCATCTTTTAAAACAATTACTAAAACCTGACCAGCGCCTGTTTCTAATCTGTCTGTCTATCCGTTTACTTTTTGTTCTGTCATTTCTTTTGCTTCCGCATTATTCTTATAAAAACTAATCATTTTTACCATCTTTGAAACCATTAAAGAGTTATACAAAATAGATAAAGTGGAAGCTAGTTCAGGCCTTGGATTGATAATACTTATTACTTGCTGCGGACTGTGTATACTTGCACAGAGTCTAGAGTCAATTCACATCATATTTTCACTCACTCTAGGAATACAACAGTGATCCTATTGAAATAGAAACCTAAACTAGTCAACGGCGTTACATCTAGTGGTTACTATTTCGCGGTCTAGTCTTATGCAAACTCATTACATAGGATACCCCCACCCGCATGTCTCCTACATGGATGCTTTGGATCATTGCATCTGTATCGGATACAAGGTGAGTCGTATCACATAGTGTCACCAGGATAAGGTACCCAACCTTATCCCTATGATATAGACCATTTAGGTTGTTACTTGGACACCGATCCCCGTATGTCCCCACATACTAGTCCAAGTTTCATTTATAAAACCTTGGACCTTAGTTTATTGGATTTAGGGTTTATTAATGCAAACTCGATTATTTAATAACCAAATTACTGAATCACTCAAATAACACTTTATTGAGATCGATTAATTTGTTTCATTTACTATCTACGAGTTTTAGGCCATAAAAGCCAACAAGGATAATAGTTAATAATACTAAAATGTTCAAAACTGCTACTACTCAAAGTAATAAAAGGCAAAGAGTTTCTCCTAAAGAGAATACCTATCTTTGGCACCTAAGATTAGACCACATAAATCTCAATAGGATTGGGAGACTTGTCAAGAGTGGAATTCTAAGCGAGTTAGAAGACGACTCATTACCTGCCTATGAGTCATGCCTTGAAGGCAAGATGACAAAATGACATTTTACTGGAAAAGGTTATAGGGCCGAAGAACCTCTAGAGCTCATACATTCAGACCTCTATGGTCCGATGAATGTTAAAGCACGAGGAGGGTATGAATACTTCATCAGTTTTATTGATGATTATTCTAGCTATGGATATCTTTACCTAATGCATCATAAGTCCAAAGCCCTTGAAAAGTTCAAGAAGTACAAGGCAAAAGTTGAGAACTTATTAGGTAAAATGATAAAACGCTTCGATCTGATCGAGGTGAAGAGTATATGGATTTCGAATTCTAGGACTATTTGATAGAACACGGAATTACATCCCAACTCTCAGCACCTAGTACACCTCAGCAAAACGGTGTATCGAAAAGGATAAACGAAACCCTATTGGATATGGTTCGTTCCATGATGAGCTATGCTCAATTGCCTGACTCGTTTTGGGGTCATGCAGTGCACACTGCCGTTTATATTTTGAACAACGTTCAATCTAAAAGTGTTTCTGATACACCATTTAAGTTGTGGAGAGGGCGTATAACTAGTTTACGTTACTTTAGAATTTGGGGATGTCCAACACATGTGCTAGTGACTAACTCAAAGAAACTAGAACACCGTTCAAAATTGTGCCTATTTGTAGCCTACCCAAAGGAAACGAGAGGTGGATACTTCTTCGATCCACAAGAGAATAAAGTATTTGTATCTACAAACGCCACATTCTTAGAAGAAGACCACATTAGAAATCATAAGCCACAAAGCAAAATAGTGTTGAGCGAATTATCGAACAAAGCTACAGAAACATTAACAAGAGTTGTTGATGAAACTGGCACCTCGAGTCAATCACGTTCTTCTCAAGAAATAAGAGAACCTCGACATAGTGGGAGAGTATTTAGACTGCCTGATCACTATTTGGGTTTAATTGAAACTCCAGTCGTCATACCTAATGACGAGATCGAGGATCCATTAAACTTTAAATAGGCAATGGATGACGTTGACAAGAACGAGTGGATTAAAGCCATGGACTTGGAAATCGAGTCCATGCACTTTAATTCAGTATGGGATCTTGTAGATCAACCTAAAGGGGTTAGACCCATAGGGTGTAAATGGATCTACAAGAGAAAACGAGATGCTGCTGGAAAGGTACAGACCTTTAAGGCACGACTTGTGGCAAAGGGTTTTACCCAGTGGGAGGGGATTGACTATGAGGAAACCTTCTCCACTGTTGCCATGTTGAAGTCAATTCGGATTCTTTTATCCATTGCCAAATTTTATAATTATGAAATATGGCAAATGGATGTCAAGACTGCCTTTCTTAATGACAATCTTGAGGAAAGTATCTACATGTCTCAGCCAGAGGGGTTCATTGCTCGGGATCAAGAGCAAAAAGTTTTCAAGCTTAAACGATTCATTTATGGATTGAAACAAGCGTTTAGATCCTGGAATATGAGATTTGATACTGCGATCAAATCTTATGGCTTTGAACAGAACGTGGATGAGCCTTGTGTATATAAAAGGATCATCAACAATTATGTAGCTTTCTAAGTACTGTATGTGGATGATATCCTACTCATTGGGAATGATGTAGGTTATCTTAATGACATTAAACAATTGGTAGCAACTCAATTCCAAATGAAAGATTTGGGTGAGGCACAATATGTTCTAGGGATCCAAATTGTTCGGGACCGAAAGAAGAAAATGTTAGCCCTGTCTCAGGCGTCTTATATCGACAAATTGTTGGTTAGATATAAGATGCAAAATTTCAATACGGGTCTATTACCTTTCAAATAAGAAATTAATTTGTCTAAGGAACAGTGTCCTCAGACACCTCAAGAAGTTGAGGACATGAGACGAATTCCCTATGCCTCTGCAGTAGGCAGCCTAATGTATGCCATGTTGTGTACAAGGCCTGACATTTGTTATGAAGTAGGGATTGTCAGTAGATATCAATCGAATCCAGGATTCGATCACTGGACAACGTTAAAAATATCCTCAAGTATCTTATATCTTAGGAGAACGAGGGACTATGTGCTCGTGTATGGCGCTAAGGATTTGATCCTTACAGGATACACTGATTCCAACTTTCAAACCGATAAAGATTCAAGGAAATCTACATCGGGGTCAGTATTCACTTTAAATGGAGGAGCAATAGTATGGCGTAGCATCAAACAGGGATGCATTGCAGGCTCCCATGGAGGCCGAATATGTAGCTGCTTGCGAAGCTACGAAAGAGGCAGTATGGCTCAGGAAGTTCTTGACTGACTTGGAAGTCGTTCCAAATATGCATCTACCTATCACGCTCTACTGTGATAATAGCGGCGCAGTTGCAAACTCAAAGGAACCTCGCACGCATAAGAGAGGCAAGCACATCGAAAGGAAATATCATCTCATCAGGGAGATTATGCACCGAGGAGACGTGATCGTCACGAAGATGAATGATTGGAATTCCGTAATTCCGTAAAGCGGAAGCGTAATTGGGACCGATTCGTAATTAATTTTTTTAATTTAAAATATCAATACATTGGCAATAATCTTAGAACTATTCTAAATTTATATTAAGGCTAAGCATACAAAAATATTAGATCTAAATCTAATTCATATAGTAACAAATTATTTACTCTCGTTGACGACTCATATTAAATTCACCAACTTCTTGTAAAATAACCACGAACTACTGCGAACACGACCACCATGGCTACACCGATATGACTCTGAGACTTCTAGAGGCAGGAGACTAGTGGGAGTCTAGAGGGAGCCTTCAGGAGAATTCTCTGAGAGTAGGAGAATGAATAGGATGTCTTTCACCCCACCCAGGGGTCCTATTTTTTGGAAAAAGGTCATGAATAAGATCAAATCTATTATCTTATTCATATCTAATTTTAATAAATAATTAATTAATTCCATAATTAATTAATTACCCAATTAAATATCACATATTTAATCTTATGGATTTTATTAAATTATTTATATTAATATGAATCCAATTCATATTAATTTTTTAACTCTTTCAAATATTTTCTCTCAAGAATTAATTTTTAAATTAATTCAAAATTATATTATAAAGTTTCATAAACTTTATATTATAATGTATCAATTTACATAATATGATTTCCCTACATAAATTGAACACTTTCAATTTACAATTTATACTTAATTGCCTCAAGTCTCTTTACGAGCTATCAGTGGGACCTAATGGACCTACAGATCAGAAGCTCCAAAGATACGAGACTAATTGGTTAAACTCATTAACCAAGTTAGTCAACATTCATTAACTGTGGGTCACTCCACTAAAGACCCACAACTGCACTCTTCTCACTGTAAATATCTATGTTTCCACGGATATCGACCAATATAGTAAGTCATGTTGGGTTTTATGCCCTAAAACTCGTAGATAGTGAATGTAATCGTTGACCGGATATTAATGAAATAATATTGATATCTTTTTCCATTAAATGTTATTAGTTATTTTATATTTGTCTTTGCGTAAAATAACCCTAATCCAATAAACTAGACATCCTAGGCTGTAATATGAGTCTTGAACTATATGTAGCGACATATAGGGATCACTGTTCAAGAAACAGCCTAAAGGGTCTAAAGTATAGGGATAAGAATGGGTGCCTTATCCTGGTGACACTATGGATATGGCCCACTTTGTATTTGATACAAACGCTATGATCCAACGCATTCGTGTAGGAGACATGCAAGTGGGGGGTATCCTATGCAATGAGTTTGCATAAGACCGGACCGCGAAATAGTAACCACTGGTTATAACACCGTTAACTAGTTGGTTTTCTATTTCACTAGGACGACCTAGACAACTTGGTCTTAATCCTGAGTTAACTATGGACTCCTGTTCATGAGGGATTGTCCTTTGATTTGTATGGGTGAGAGTGGCCAGTACGCCGACTCAATAAGCCTACCATTTTGGGGACAAGACCGAGTGGGGATCTGGGAACATAATCGTACAAGATGGAATTCACTCCTTCCCGACTTTAGGGAAGCAGATGAGTGTTCCCTTAAGTGGTGACTCCGAGTCTTGAACAAAGGGCCCTACCCTCTCAATGGCATGAGAGAGTTTTCTGTTTGCTGGTTGGACCACAAACAGGTTGTTCATTAGAGGAGAACTGGTACTTAAGGAAATAGAAGTAACCTAGGGGTAAACGGTAATTTGACCAAGCTGGTGTTACGGACACTCGTGAAGGACTAACTAGTCGTTATTGGTCTACATCTATGGACACAGAAAATATGTCTGCAGTGAGAAGAGTGCAACTGTGAGTCTATAGTGTTATGAATACACAGTTAACGAATATTGATTAATTTGGTTAATGAGTTTGACCGATTAATCTCACATCGTTGGAGCTTCTTATCTGCAGGTCCATTAGGTCCCACCGGTAGCTCATAAAGTAATTTGAGGCAACTAAGTAATAAATGTAAATTGAAAAGTGTTCAATTTACTAAGGGAAACAATATAATATATATTAATATATTATTATGAGAGAAGTTAATATTTGAAGAAATTCAAATATTAATATAAATTTGAGTCACTTTGAATTTATGGAACTTTGAAAGAGTTCAAATATGAATTAATTTTAAGGCCTAAAATCTATTTGGGAAATTAATTAAGTGCATGTTTGGGAGTGATTTTGAAATGACTAAAATCACTTTTGTTATGTTTGAAATCACTACAAAAAATACCTTTAATTATTCAAAATCAATTTCATGTTTGATTTTACACTTTTAGTCATGATTTTCATATCACCAAAATTGATTTTGAATTATGAAAGACATGTTTCGGAGTGATTTTCAATATAACAAAAGTGATTTTAACAATTTTAAAATCACTCCCAAACATGCACTAATTCAAGGCCGAAAATTAAATATGTGGTATTTAATTGGTGGTTAATTAATTAAAGAATTAATTAATCGGGAATTAATCAATTATGAAAATAATTAATCACCTATGGAAGTGATTAATCATTTATGGAAATGATCTAATCACTTATGGAAGTAATTAGTCATTTATGGAAAAGATTAATCAATTATGGAATTGATTGATCTTGGATTGATTAAATAAGGAATAAAATTGAATCAATTTTGGAAAAAATTGATTTGATTGAATATTTTATTCATGGCCTCTCTTCTATAAATAGACCACTAGACCTAATTGGTTTTAAGTAATCATTTGGTAGCCCTCTTGCTCTTAGACTCATAAGACAAGACCTAGAATTCTCTCTAGCCTCCCTCTTAGAGAAAGACTCCCACAAGTCTTTTGCCTCCTAGACTTAGAGACATACCGGTGTAACCTCTGTGGTTATTGTGTCTTTGAAGAAGAAATTTCCAGCGAAGAAATCAAGAAGGAATCGCTGCGTTTTTGTTCGTTGGAGCATCGTTGGCGAAGAACGGTCAAGTCTACAACGAAGGTTTGCAACGGTTCTTTCCCGTTTCTTTAGAAAAGCATGAAAATAAATTTAGATTTATTTTTCAGCATGTTTATAGCTATTTTCCAGCAACTTTAAAGCATGTTTAAAGTTTTTTTTGCCTTTTCGTAATGGTATTTTAATGTTAATTAATATACGGCGTAAGGTCCTTTCGATGCGCTTCTGCTGCGTGGTGACTTTCATTCCCTTCAAGTCAATGCTTCACGTGTGTTCGTAACACCAACTGGGTCAAATTACCGTTTTACCCTTGGGTTACCTCTGGTTCCTTAAGTACCATTGATCCCTCTAATGAACAAGTTGTTTAGGGTCCAACCACTAAACAGGAGTTCCTCTCGGGCCAGGAGAGGACGGTGCGCCTTTGTTCAAGCCCCGGAATCAGCGCTTAAGGAGACACACATCTACTTACCTCAAAAGGGGAAGCAGTGAATTCCATCTTGTATTGTTATGTTCCCAGCCCCCAATCGGTCTTGCCCCTGAAATGGTAGGATTATTGAGTCGGCGAACTGACCACTCTCACCCATACAAATCTAAGGACAATCCCTCCTGAAAGGAGTTCATAACTGACCACTCGTTACATCTAGTGGTTACTATTTCGCGGTCCGGTCTTATGCAAATTGATTTCATAGGATAACCCCACCTGCATGTCTTCTACATGGATACTTTGGATCATTGCATCTGTAAGGAATACAAGGTGGGTTGTATCACATAGTGTCACCAGGATAAGGTACCCAGCCTTATCCCAATACTATTGACCTTTTAGGTTGTTACTTGCACACTGATCCCCGTATGATCCCACATACTAGTCCAAGTTCATTTAAACAACCTTCAATCCTAGTTTATTGGATTTAGGGTTTATTAAAGCAAACTCGATTATTCAGTAACCAAATTACTGAATCACTCAAATAACGCTTTATTGAAATCGATTAATTTGTTTTATTTACTATCTACGAGTTTTAGGGCATAAAACCCAACAACTCCCACTTGAACTAAAACTCTAGTGGGCAATGTACATCAACAATCAAAATTGAATGAATAATCATTGAAGTAGGAATAATGGTTTGTATTAATACTATATAATACATGAAAAGTACAAATACAGATAAATACAATAAACTAGGGCATTCACAATACCCATTACACTTCTCCCACTTGCCCTAGATTATTCTATGTACATATCTCGCAGACCTAGACCCTCTAGATGACCCTCGAACACTTTAGTCGTAAGAACCTTCGTAAATGGATCAGCAATATTGTGCTCAGAGGCTACCTTCTTGACGATCACGTCCCCTCGTTGCACGATCTCTCTTATGAGATGAAATTTGCACTCTATGTGCTTGCCTCTTTTGTGATTGTGAGGTTCTTTAGAATTTATCACTGCACCACTATTACCACAGTAGAGGGTGATTGACAAGTTCATATTTGGAACAACTTCCAAATCCATCAAGAACTTTCATAGCCATACAACCTCCTTAGATGATTCACAAGCACCGACATATTCGGCCTCCATGGTGGAGTCTGCAATGCATCCTTGCTTGATTCTACGCCAGACTACAGCTACCTCATTGAGGATAAATACTGACCCTGATGTGGATTTCCTAGAATCCTTATCAGTCTGAAAGTCAGAGTCCGTGTATCCTGTAAGGATCAAATCCTTATAGCCATGCACAAGCTGATAGTCCCTCGTTCTTCGAAGATACTTGAGGACACTATGAGACGTGGCCCACTTTGTAGATAGTACAGACGATGTGATCCTAAATCGACCATGTTGAGACAAGTGAGTGGGGCGTCCTATGCAATGAGTTTGCATAAGACCAGGACCGAGAAATAAGTCAATCTTGCTTTATAACGTCGTTTACTGACAAGACTGACTATTTCATGTGATGACCTAGGCTATGTTTTAGACATGTATAAATATACACCCGCTGCTATATAGATTATTGTACATCCTACTAAACTAGAGTTTTAGTTCAAGTGGGAGTTTGTTGGGTTTTATGCCCTAAAACTCGTAGATGATGAATGTAAACAAATTGTATACTTGTGTTCAATAAAGTGTTATTGAGTTTCTACAATGAAGTGTTATCGTTAAATATTGCACAATTTGACCCAAATCCAATAAACTAAGATCCAAGGTTGTTTGTATGTAACTTGAACTAGTATGTGGGGACATACAGGGATTGATGTTCAAGTAACAACCTAAAAGGTCTATAGTACAAAGATAAGGTTGGGTACCTTATCCTGGTAACACTGTGTGATACGGCCCGCTTTGTATTTGATACAGACGTATTGGTCCAATGTGTCCATGTAGTAGACATGGGAGTGGGGGTATCATATGCAATGAGTTTGAATAAGACCGGACCATGAAATAGTAAACCACTAGATATAACACCGTTAACTAGTTAGGTTACTGTTTCAATAGGATGACCTAGGTAACTCAGTCTTAATCCTGAGTGTGTCGTGAACTCCTTCTCATGAGGGATTGTCCTTTGATTAGCATGGGTGAGAGTGGCCAATACGCCGACTCAATATGCCTTCCTTTTTGGGGACAAGATCGAGTGGGAGGCTTGGGATATGACAACACAAGAAGGAACTCACTCCTTCCCACTTCTAGGAGAAGTAGATGAGTGTTTCCTTAAGTGGTGACCCCAGGACTTGAACAAAGGGATCCCACCCTCTCACTGGCCCGAGAGGGACTTCCTGTTTAATGGTTGGACCATAAACAGGTTGTTCATTAGAGAAGCTCTAGTACTTAAGGAGACAGATGTAACACAAGGGTAAAACGGTAATTTGACCCAACTGTGATTACAGACACTCGTGAAGGATTGACTTACCGGTATAGGTCTATATCCGTGGACACAGAAATGTTCTACAGTGAGAAGAGTTGAGCTGTGGGTCTTTAGTGGAATGACCCACAGTTAATGAATATTGGTTAACCTGATTAATGAGTTTAATCAGTTAACCTCATATCATTGGAGGTTCTGATCTGTAGGTCCATTAGGTCCCCCTGCTAGCTCGTAAAGAGTAATTAGGAACAATTATATCATGAGAGAATTTGAATACTTCAAAATCATATTGGGAATTATGTTAATCGTATGTGAGACAAATTAATATATAAAGTCTAATTTGAAATTAAACTTTATTATTATGAGAGAAATAAATATTTTAAAAAGTTCAAATATTAATGTGAATTTGATTCATATTAAATTTATAAAATATAAGAGAATTCATATTATAGAATTAATTAATTGAAGCCTGAAATTAAATATATGATATTTAATTGGGTAATTAGTTAATTAACTAATAGAAGGTCTGAAATTAAAAATATGATATTTAATTGGTAATTAATTAATTAAAGAATTAATTAATTGGAAATTAATCAATTATGGAAATGATTAATCACTTATGGAAGTAATTAATCATTTATGGAAATGATTTAATCACTTATGGAAGTGATCAATCATTTATGGAAAAGATTAATCAATTATGGAATTGATTAATTATAGAAAAGATTAAATCAGTTATGGAAATACTTGATTTTAAATGAATATTTTATTCATGACCTTTCTCCAATAAGTAGAACACTACACCTAGGGTTTAGGTACTACAACATAAGGCCACAAGAATGCACTCTTGCATTCTCTCTAGCCTCCCTATCATATTCTCTCAACCCAAGAGCTCTAGGGAGAATTTTCTCTCTACAGTTTTTCCCATTCAAGATTAGGTAATCCCACAACTACGTTCTTAATCTCAGAGTCATAGCGGGGAAGATCAATTGGTGGTGTCCCAATTGTTGACGTTTGGTCCCTATGAAATCAAGAAAGGCGTTCTTGATATTTCAGAGACGACAATGACGGTATGTTTGTTTCTCCCCTTTAGAATTAGTTCTAAGGTTGAATGCTTAGCCTTAATAATTGATTTAGAATAGTTTTCTAAATTTTTGCGAATGTATTGGTGTTTTGATGGAAACAAAATTAATTACAAATCAGTCTCAATTACGCTTTCGCGTTACGGAATTACGGAATTCCAATCCCTTCAAAGACTATTTATGGTTCTGATGCTCGGTTTTGGTTGTTTTGACAGGCCAAGAGGAAATAGGCTGAGTCTACAGACCAGGGAACTAGCCAAGGCTGTGAGTGACAAAACAAATTTCGAAAAATGATTTCTAACCTGTTATTTATGCTTAAATGGTTTACATGCTTAAATCTGAACTTATGAATGATACATGATTTCTATGAATGGTTTCAAGCATAAGTTTTGAGCTTAGATTTTCTAATGAGATTTATATATGAGCACGTGATTATTGACTTTCTGAAAAGTAGTCGAAACAATATCATTTTAAGTAAAATTTGTACTAGTGAGTATTGTTTAAAGATTTTCAGTTTTTCACGAGCAAACGGAGTAGGCTTGAGTTTTACGAAAGATAAAGATAAACACGCATGTTTTAATGTTTTCAAGTGATTTTCTGAGATTTCTATTGACTGCATGACTGAGATATTGACCCCGAGGCTATACAGTACCATGTGCACACATGTTATATTCCGTTGTTGACATTGAGTGTACTCCGTGACAACGATGCTGTCGTGAGTGCTGGGCGGGCCCCACTACGATAAAGACGATGGGAGTGCTAGGCGGGCCCCACTACATCGTAGAGCTAGTAAACGTTGGTTGTACTGGGCGTGCCCTACACAACGTAGATCTGTCATGTTAGTTAAAATGTTTGATATACTTGATATGCCTTGCTAGATTATAATGACTACTTGTGGAGTATTTGAGAAAGTTTTTATCATTACACGTTTATATTTAATGCTTTGATTAAACAGATTTATATGTTTAAAGGTTAATCATGTGTTCTGATTTGCGGATTAACAGTTTTAAATTTAGTCACTCACTGGGCTTCATAGCTCACTCTTTCAAAGTGTTTTCCCATTTTTCAGGTAGAGATCAAGCTCCCGGTGCCTGATAAACTGCCAAAGTCAGCTAAAAGCTTCCAAATCAAGCTCCAATACGTGGGTGGAGTTGTACATTGTGTTGGTTTATATTGTAAATGTATTTGTAGGAGTTGGATAGTTTACAATTTGTGTAAGCTCTAGATGTCATGGTTGTGTAAACCCTAGATGGATATGTTTTGGTTGTGATGTCTCTATCAGGTTATTTCCCAAACTGAGTTAAGTCAGGGTTATACTTCATGTATGTCTAAAGGTCTTTAGGGTTCCGGTGTGCTATGTTGCATGTAAAGTATTCCATATCTAAGATTAGCATGTTTATCAGGTTCAACGATTCAATAGGGTCAACATGTATCGTTAGAGGAGGACGATGTCTTTTGGCTTCACGTCATCTCTCGGACTAAGCTAGTAGGTAGTTCGGGAGGGGGTGTGACATGCCACTTGATTTTCGATTCCCTTCCTGTCCTGGATTTCAATATCAAATTTTTGCAAGAGTAAAATCCAACGGATTAGTCGGGGTGTAGCATTCTCCTTGGATAACAAGTGTTTAAGGGGTGAGTGATCAGTATGAACTATGACTTTAGTTCCCACTAGGTAGGATCTAAATTTTTCAAAACCAAATACCACTGCAAGTAACTCTTTTTCCGTGACAGTATAGTTCAACTGTGCTTCGTTAAGCATCTTGCTTGCAAAATAGATTAGCTGCACAATTTTTCCTCTTTTCTGGCATAGCACCGCTCCAACTACAAAGTCACTAGCATCACACATCAGCTCGAACGGCTGAGTCCAATCTAGTTCAATTATGATCGGAGATGTACTGAGTGCATTCTTTAAAGTTTCGAAAGCTTGCTTACAATCATCATCAAATTCGAAAGGTCTATCTACCTCGAGCAACCTGTACAAAGGTTTAGAAATTTTAGAGAAATCCTTAATAAACCTTCTGGAAAAACCTACGTGGCCTAGAAAACTCCTGATGTCTCGAACTGTTTTGGGAAAAGGCAACTTAGATATGATCTCAATCTTTGTCTTGTTTACCTCAATTCCATTTCTAGAAATTCGATATCCAAGGAATATTCCTTCTCGTACCATGAAGTGGCTCTTTTCCTAGTTCAATACCAGGTTTGTTTCTTCACATCTTTCCAGTAAACGATCTAAATTCTGTAAACACATTGCAAACATTTCTCCAAAAACGGAGAAATCATCCATAAAGACTTCTAATGTCCGCTATACCATATCAAAGAATATTGCCATCATACACCTTTGGAAGGTGGCTGGTGCATTGCATAGTCCAAATGGCATTCTTCGAAAAGAAAATGTCCCATACGGACATGTGAATCTGGTCTTCTCTTGATCTTCTGGGGCTATCGTAATCTGGTTATAACCTGAGTAGCCATCAAGGAAACAGTAATAATCTTTCCCAGCTAATCTGTCCAACATTTGATCTATAAACGATAACGGAAAATGGTCTTTTCTGGTTACTTTGTTAAGTCGGCAATAGTCTATGCAAACTCGCCATCCTGTGACTGTTCTCGTCAAAATCAATTCATTCTTCTCATTCTCCACTACAGTTATCCCACCTCTCTTGGGGATGCATTGCACTTGGCACTGACCCAGCTACTGTCTGAAATTGGATATATAACTCATGCGTCCAGCAATTTTAGAATCTCTTTCCTGACGACTTCTTTCATAACAGGATTCAGCCTTCATTAACTTTCAATGGAATTTTTGGCACCTTCTTCAAGGTTGATCCTATGCATGCAAAACGATGAGCTGATTCCTTGAATATCTGCGATTTTCCAACCTATTGCCTTTTTGTTACTAGATAGGACCTTGCAACAAAGACATTTCATCTTCGTTAGTTAGATAGGCTGATACAATAACTGGTAGTGTTTTTTTCTCCAAGGTAACTGTATTTAAGATGTTTTGGTAGCAGTCTGAGTTCTAAATCTGGAGGGTTAATCATGGACAGCTGTAGTGGCTTGATTTCTTCTTGTTTTGACTCCAAAGAATCTCTCAACGCTCTACTTGTGCTACTGCAGATCCACTTGTGGCTAATTCTTCTATTCCTTTCAATCTTTTTCCCACCTTTTTCCTCTTGTTCTTCATCTTCAAGCAAGTCTTCCAACGTTTCTCCTTTTAACAATTACTGCAAGGTAGATAAAGAAAGCTCATCAATCTCATCAATTACTGAACATTCTTCAAGACCTCTTGGATATTTCAACGCGTTCATGACATTGAAGGTAACTTGTTGATCATTGACCCTCATAGTCAATTCTCCTTTTTGTACATCGATCAAGGTCCTACCAGTTGCTAAGAATGGTCGACCTAAAATAATCGGCACTTCTTTATCTGCTTCGCAGTCTAATATGATAAAGTCTGCTGGGAATACGAACTTATCAACCTTAACAAACACATCCTCAATCTTCCCCATGGGATGCGTTAGTGACCTATCGGCTAACTGCAAGGTGACAGTCGTAGGCCTAGCTTCTCCTATACCTAACTGCTTGAAAACTGAATATGACATCAGATTTATACTCGCTCCTAGATCGCATAATGCCCTGCCAACATCCCGTCCTCCAATGGAGCAAGGAATAGTGAAACTTCCTAGATCCTTTAACTTGGGAGGGATCTTATTTTTAACCAATGCAGTGGAGCATTCGATAAGTGCAACTGTCTCATGCTCTCCCAATCTTCTGTTCTTGGACAAAATGTCCTTCAGGAATTTCACGTAGTTTGGCATCTATTCAAGCGCTTCCACCAACGGGATGTTGATTTGGAGTTGCTTCAGCATATCTAGAAACTTTTTAAACTGTGTATCTTGTGAAGCGTATTTGAATCTTTGAGGATATGGTGGTGGTGGTCTATAATCTGGATCTATAATAAACTTTTTAGGTTTTGCGGTCGCATTTGCAGTCACATTTTCATGCTTTTTCTCTAAACTTGAACTTTTACTTTTTTCTTCCAAGGCTTCTGGTTCCTTGGTTTTTTCTTTATTTTCTTTATTCTAACAATCTTCTATGGTAACTTCTGACTTCTTTTTTGTAGACTTCTCTGGAACTTCTTCTGGGATCTTCCTTACTTCTTGATTCATGGGGTATTCTGGTCCATCATTACTCCAATCCACTTCACAAGGTGACGGCCTTACACTGTTCCTTACCTTCTCGGTGAGGATTCTCAGTTTTGTTGGGCAATGTCCCTTGTGGTCTGTTCTTGATCTCTTGAGCTATTTTTCCAATATGTACTTCAAAGTTCCTTACAGTGGCATCATTCCTTGCCATGTATTCCTTGATTAGAGCCTCTAGATTTGATTCTTGGCTAGTATTCTGAACTTGGACTGGTTGGAAACTTTTATGCTGTTGTTGTTGTGTAGGCTGGGAATTGAATCCTGTTGAAGCTTTTTCGAATTGATTCGTACTGGCATTACTTACACTAGCTTGACCTCCCCCGGAGAAGTTTGGATGTTGTCTCCACCCTGGGTTGTACATAGTCGAATATGGATCCCATCGATTCTGGTTCCCTTGATGACCTACATAAAAAACCAATGCAGGATTTAGTGGACAGTTATCAGTGACATGCTCCTCACTACAAATATCACAACAGAGACAAGAGATAGCATTGGCGAGGGCTATGTTTGCTTTGTTTCCCATGGTCAAGCCCATCATTATGCAATAAATGGCCGTTTGGTTTCCAGAGTGGGTAAAAATAAGGTAAAATTAGACTCTAGAACGCTTGTGCAAGCATACACAATCCGCATCAAGTAATAAGTATTTATTGAATCCAGGGTCTGAATAGCTCTCACTTTATCTATTTTGTGTAACTCTTTAATGGTTTTGAAAGTGGTTAAAATGATTGATTTTAATAATATGCTGAAGCAAAAGAAATGACAGAACAGAAAGTAAACAAATAAATCAGACAGATTAGAAACAGGCGTTGGTCAGGATTTAGTAATTGTTTTAAAAGATGCTCTAGCAATATTATTCATTAGGCAAAACTCTTGCAGTCTTATTAGCAGATTCCTCCCGGAACTTTGGATTTTTTAGAATGTGTTTCAACTATAATGACGCACTACTGATCAAGCACTAGGCAACTGGCTATCCCTAGCTCAGTCACTGGCGTTCACCAATACACAATGATCTAGTGTGATTAAATGCCACACACTTCCCAAATCATCCCTGAAACTAAGAAGTGGTATTCATACCGGCTGGCCAGGCGGGCATAAAATGTAAACAAGCACAACAAATAATCAAGATGCATCAAATCAATCATATATTGCATAAATAACTAAGCACGACAATTACATACTCCTAACCAACACCTAAAATGATTTAGTTCATAAAGCTTATGGTAAGACACGCTACAATCTGAGTGTGTGCATCCATAATTACAAGAAATTACAAGAAAATACTAATTCCCATGATCAAACCCGTAATTGATGGTCTCCTTGTAGTCCCTAATCTTCCTCCTCTATTTGGCTCCCAAAGATGGAAAGGAGAAATGATCTCTTCCCAAAAAAATGGAATCCAATTGACTTCTACGGCTCTTCCCTTTTATAGAATGAAGACAAGCTTGAATTAGGTTGACCTAGACACGTTGATGGCTCTCCTCCTTCCTTGATTCCGAGAATAGCTTAACTAATTTTAGTTCATTAAGTTGGCTAACATGTTGTGACATGCCAGTTTTGCTCCTTGCTTTGCTGTAGCACAGATTTTGCTCCCTTAAGTCGCTCAGCAACATAGTCTGCACAAAATAACTTCCAAAGCATCCATTCTTCCAAATGGGTTAGAACATGCAATATTCATCTAAAAGCAACCCTATTTATCACAAAAGACACACAAATCACTATAGAACTAAGGCTTCAATAACTCCATTTTGGAGAGTTATCATACCCCCAAACTTGAACTATTGCGCGTCCCGAGCAATACTAACCAACCTTCCCTTAAGAATTCGAAACTTTAGCCAAAACATAGCTTAACCAAAACAAATAATCCAACACTACCTTCAACCTTTACCTCAGCATTCTACAAAACCAAGCACTGCTGCAACAAAATAATTCTTTCGGCATGGACAAATAATCACCACCTTTATCTCAGTCCTAAGAACTTACCACTGCCTGGCTCTATTATCAAACATATTAAAACACATTTTAAAGGGGTTTATATTTTTGTTTTTCATACTTAAAGCAGCCCTACAGTCATGAGCTCTTAAGCATGGGATGACCCTATTTTATGGTGCAGTATACCCTTGCCTCAAACTCATCACCAACTAGGCTATATACTCTTTGTAAAACTCAAAAATCCTTAGTTATTCTATCCCTTGCTCCTCAGAATGACAACATTTTATGATGAAGCTCACCTAAGTATTGGGAGACAGAAAACCGCTGGATTATCATTCATCCTTCAAAACTTTTGCTCCATGAATTTTCTCAGCAAAATATCCACAATTAAATTTTCAGCAAACAATTTTTTTCCATTTTTTTTCATATTTCCTAGGTCATCTTTTGACGCAAAGACAAACTGTGGGTATCACAAATGTCCCTGGTTACTCAATAGCCTAGCAAATTATTTAATGAATGAGAGGAATGCTCGAGCAAAACAATTGGAGTAGCAAAAAGTCCCCCAAACTTGAATTATTCATTGTCCCCAATGAATCATTAAAATTTTGAATTATAACCCCCAAACTTAAACATTTCTCTCTAAATTTTAAAACTAAGAGTGGGACTAAAATTAAGCTTAAAGTGGAGCATATAAGTCAACACTACCTCAAAATCTTCTTGTTGCAGCAACGACCAGGCTAGAAGAAATGCTCAAGCAAAAGGTTTCTGGAGATCAGAATACCTTGATCTTAACTAACCTGAACAAGTCCAAGCTTCAAAAATTCAGAAGAAAATTAGTTATGCAAGAATTACTCAGTGTCATAAAACAGAAACAACTTCAAAAATTTCATTGAAGAAAAATAAAAGAAAGAAATTACATTAGCAGATATATTTTTTTTCTTCGGTCGTCTAGCAGCAAAACAATTAAACATAAGCAAAATAAGTAAAACCGAAAAAGATGTGGTCAAAAATGCGCGAGCAACAAAAATATGTCAGCAAAAGAAATGCTCGTCGAAATTTTTCCTTCTTCAATCCTCCTGACCAGGATCTTCTTCATCATCTCCTTCTCTCTCGACAGGCGGTGGCGGAATCCAAGGGTTCAGTAGGTCATCAGGGAACATGGGTAAAGTTGGATATGGTTTAGAAAAATTAGATTGCAAGGCCACCCTCAACGCGGAAACCCTTCTCTTCACATAATTCCAGAAGGTTTGGAATTGCCTTTCGGAAAACTCCATCATGCTGGAATGCATCTGTAATTGCTCCTGCATTTGATGGATGCCGCACACCAAACCGCCTTGGCGTGCTTCTTGCGTCCTTGAAGCCTAGCCAGGTTCGGCGTGTCGATTATTCCCTTGTCCATCAAAGTGACATCATCAGCATTCATTGGAACCCCTGCCCTTTGGCATAACATTGTTATGGTGTTAGGGAAAAACAATTTCCCTATCTTCTTCCGCCAGCAATCATAAATCTCAGCAGAAATGATTTTGCCCACATCAATACTCATCGAACGAAGAATAGCAAACACAAGCAGTACCCGGTCTCGAGACACCGTTGAATCGTGAGTTTTCGGCAGTAAGCGTAGCGTGATGAAGCCCATCCATGTATTGGTTTCACTCTTCAGATAAGCAGCTTGAAATGTGTGCTTTTCTGTCTTCGATAGTCATCCACTAAGTCCCCTCTATGCCAACCTCTCGGACAGCCGCATTTAACTAATCATTTGATGGCGCCACCACCATCTCATTGAAGCCTGCTGCGGAAAGTCCTAGAGGTTGAATAAAGAATTGATATCTCCTGGGCTCCAGCCAACGGGCACTCCTCGGACGATAGCCTGAAATCCCTCTAGATCATCAATATTTGCATAAAACTCTTGAACAATGTTGGAATTGACCGGCTCCGACTTTGCATAGAACTGACTCCAGCCATGGTTCGCTATTCAGCCCTCAAGAACCGTGGCAGATCATCA
This sequence comes from Luffa aegyptiaca, assembly GCA_017139565.1. Lineage (NCBI taxonomy): Eukaryota > Viridiplantae > Streptophyta > Magnoliopsida > Cucurbitales > Cucurbitaceae > Luffa > Luffa aegyptiaca. The sequence continues at coordinate 36,298,322 of CM029407.1, read as the reverse complement.
CCAAATCCTCGTTCAAACAAAAAGTCTCTTCTTAGCATCTCGACATACTTTGCTCGAGCAAGATTGTTGATGAATCGATTGTACGGCAATCGCGTCTCCTCTGGTTCACTATCTTCCAGTTCCGGCGATGCTTCAACAATACCTTTGCCCTTGTCTTCCCTTTGTTTGGGCAAAATTTCTTCCTCTGCTTCCTCTCTTGCTTTGTCTTCGGTCTCCTTTTTCTCCTGTTCTTCTCTCTCTACATTTTCTTTCTCAGAATCAGTTGTCAGTGGCGACGGAGTATCAGTCCGGACCACCTTGACGAGGCCGGCTTTCTGCTTCCGCTGACGACGACGAGGCACCTCTGGCATAATCACCTCAACTTGAGCCCCCGACTCTTGGACGTCCTGCTCGTTGTCTTTTTCCTGCACCTCCTCCGTCTGTTATTCTTGCGCATCCTCTACCTGTTTTTCTTGAACTTCTTGCGTATCTTCGACTATCGGTTCATTCTGTCCAGGGTTTTGTTCTTCAGGTTTCTTCGGACTTTCTTCCTCAACTACCTCAGCAGCAATATCCTCCACCACCTTCTGTACGACCTATTGAACTTCAGCTCTCTGTTGTCTTCTCCTTCTTTTAGCTTCCTTTTCCTCCGGCGTTTTCTTTTTCTTTGCTTTCATCTTTGGTGCTTCCGGTGTAACCGGCACCTCCTCTTCCTCATTGTCTCTTTCCTTTCTTCCTCTCGTTTTCGCCATTGGAGACTCAGAGGTTTTTACAAAAACAACGGATGCAAAAGGAAAAATAAAAATGGCCAGGGATGAAGGCGAGAAGATGAAGTGAAAAGAAACTTATCGAAGGCTTTGAATAAATAGGGCTTCAGCAAAATAAAATCCCAACTGAAAGATTTTGCTCCTCATTAATTGAAATTACCATTTTAAATCGCATGCAATCGGTAGAATTAAACCATTAAAAGGTAAAATCTGAAGTTTAAATGGCCCATGGTAAATGGTGATGTGTTGTCCAACGGCTAAACCCTTGGATTTCCCCTGCACGACACGTGGCAGCATCAGACCCTTCATGCAATTCACCTGCCCACGAAAAAATCAAAATCAAACGGCAAAAATAATTAATCCACAACAAACCCCTTTCTATTCAGGCGAAATATTTGATTCGGCCATAAAATTACCGCAACAACCTTTTGAACAAAGATTATCTTCTAGAAGAATCTTGGATACGGAAGAATTAAAAAAATCAAATCAAATCAGGAAATTTAAATTAACCGCTTAAATCAAATCTTTTTTATTATTTATTCGAAGCCAAATAAATTATGAAAATCTTTATTAACATCTAACCTCAACAGAAATTTAAATAACTGAACATACAAATTGAAATAAAATCTAACTAAACTAATCTTACCAAATAAAAACTACTCTGGCAATAATAAAAATACCCAGAAAAATAATATCTACGGAATAAAGAAAAACAACGAATTAAAATAAACCATGCAAGACTTAAACAACCCAAATCTAAAAGGACTCGAATTAAAAAAAAAACAAATCAACGAGAAATAAAACCACAACAAACACCGGGAGCTCAGAATAATGCTCTGTGAAATGCTCCCGCAAACCTCATGTTATCTCATTCATCAACCAGCTTTAGGGAAGGATATTACGACTGGAACTCCTCTCCCCAATAATGCTTCACACGCTGACCATTAACTTTGAACACTCTCCCATCTTTTTCATCCTGCAAAGTAATTGCTCCATGGGGAAAACTTCAATCACCACAAACGGACCCAACCATTTGGATTTTAGTTTCCTAGGAAACAATTTTAATCTAGAGTTATAAAGCAAAACTCTCTGACCTTTGACAAACTCTTTAGGCTTAATTTTCCTATCATGCCACAGCTTAGTCTTCTCCTCATACATTTTTGCATTTTCATACAAAAATTGGCGAAATTCATCTAATTGATTAAGCTGCAGCATTCTTCATGCTCCTGCACGACTCAGATCAAAATTTAATTTCTTCAAAGCCCAAAACGTTTTATGCTCAAGCTCTAATGGTAAATGACAAGTTTTCCCATACACTAACCTATAGGGAGACATACCTAGAGGAGTCTTATAGGCTGTCCTATAGGCCCAAAGAGCCTCATCCAACCTAAAAGACCAATCCTTCCTAGATGGATGGACTACTTTCTCTATAATAGTTTTGATTTTCCTATTGCTTATCTCAACTTGACCATTCGCCTGTGGGTGATAAGGGGTAGCTATCCTATGCTTAATTTCATACTTAGCTAGAAGCTTAGTTAAAACATTATTAACAAAATGTGTACACTCATCACTCACTAGAGCTTTAAATGTCCCAAACCCGCAAAAATGTGCGATTGAAGAAACCTTGATACGGTCTTGGCATCATTCTCATGGCATGCGATGGACTCCACCCACTTGGACACATAGTCAACTGACAATAAGATAAAAAAATTGCCATTAGAAGGGGGAAATGACCCCATAAAATCAATACCCCACACATCGAATAATTCCAATCCTAAAATGTAAGTAAGAGGCATTTCATCTCTAGACCCTATGTTTCCTCTCCTTTGGCAAGCATCACGTTGCTTGTAGAACCAATGGGCATCATTAAACAAGAAAGGCCAGAAGAATCCACAATGCAAAATCCTCATAGCTGTCCTCTGACCGCTGAAATGGCCTCCATACGGCGAAGAGTGACACTGCTCCAAGATATCCTTTGCTTCATCACCTGAAACACACCTACGAATAATACCATCAGAGCATTGCTTATACATAAAGGCCTCATCCCAATAGAAAAATTTTGCATCATGCTTAAACTTTTTCATTTGCCTCCAATCCATATCAATAGGAGTGACTCCCTTTACCAAAAAGTTGGCAATATCAGCATACCAAGGGATATCCTTGACTACTTTTACCTCAACAGCAAAAAGTTTTTCATCCGGAAAAGAGTTTGAGATGGCAGATTGCTTCAGCAAAGATGATGCTGGATCAAGACGAGATAAATGGTCTGCAATGACATTTTCTGACCCCTTCTTGTCCTTTATTTCCAAGTCAAATTCCTGCAAAAGTAAAACCCAACGAATCAATCTAGGCTTAGCATCTTTCTTAGACATTAAATACCTTATTGTTGCATGATCTGTGAAAACTGTGACTTTGGATCCAACCAAGTATGGCCGAAATTTCTCAAAAGCAAACACAACAACTAACAACTCCTTTTCAGTAGTTGTATAGTTGATTTGTGCCTCATTCAAAACCCTACTTTCATAATAAATCGGATGGCACCTACTGCAGCATCACTCACATCACACATTACCTCAAATGGTAAGTTCCAATTAGGTGCACAAAGAATGGGGGCTGAGATTAAAGCACCCTTTAAAGTTTCAAAAGCCTTCCTACAATCTGCATTAAAATAAAAAACATGATCAGTGCACAATAAGTTACAAAGAGGTTTACTAATTTTGGAAAAATCCTTTATGAACCTTATATAAAATCCGGCATGACCTAAAAAACTCCGAATCCCTTTCACTGAACTCGGTGGTTCTAGTCTTTCAATAACCTCAATTTTTGCTCGATCAACTTCTAGACCATTCTTTGAAATTTTATGCCCTAACACTATGCCCTCCTTCACCATGAAAGTAGCATTTCTCCCAATTAAGAACTAGATGGGTATCCTCAAATCTTTTTAACACCTTACCTAAATTATCCAAACAACTCTGAAAAGACCCTCCAAAAATTTAAAAATCATCCATAAATACCTCAACAGTGGACTCAATCATATCAGAAAAAATTGCTAACATACACCTCTGAAATGTTGTTGGAGCATTGCAAAGGCCAACATGCATTCGCCTAAAAGCAAACGTCCCATAAGGGCAGGTGAAAGTGGTTTTTTCCTGATCCTCAGGAGCAATGGTAATCTGGTTATACCCAGAATAACCATCTAAGAAACAGTAGTAGGCCTGACCAGCCAATCTATCCAACATTTGGTCAATAAATGGTAGAGGGAAATGGTCCTTACGGGTGGCTTTATTCAGCCTCTTGTAATCCATGCAAATCCTCCAGCCAGTTACTGTCCTGGTTGGGATCAATTTATTATATTTATTAGACACCACTGTGACACCTCATTTCTTAGGAACACATTAGACAGGACTTACCCAATTGCTATCTGCAATTGGATAAATAATCCCAGCATCCAACCATTTAATTACCTTTTTAACAACCTCTTTCATTGCAAGGTTAAGCCTTCTTTGTTGCTCAATACTCCTAAAGGATCCCTCCTCTAGAGTGATTTTATGCATACAGAAAGACGGACTAATTCCCTGAATGTCAGCCAATGTCCAACCTATTGCTTTACGATATTGCTGCAGCAACTTTATTAAGGCCTCTTCATGCTTCGGCATTAAATCTGATGCAACAATAATGGGCAACGTCTCACCCTCCCCAAGATACACATACTTTAGATGATCCAGCAAGGGCTTGAAATCTAAAGTGGGTGCCTCAATCAGGGATGGCTTAATTGTTGGGTTTTATGCCCTAAAACTCGTAGATAGTGAATGTAAACAAAATTTATACTTGTGTTTAATAAAGTGTTATTTAGTTTATGCAATAAAATATTATTGTTAAATATTGCACTATTTGATCCAAATCCAATAAACTAAGATCCAAGGTTGTTTGTATGAACTTGAACTAGTATGTGGGGACATGCGGGGATTGATGTTCAAGTAACAACCTAACAGGTCTATCGTACAAGGATAAGGCTGGGTACCTTATCCTGGTAACACTATACGATACGACCAGTTTTGTATTTAATACAGACGTATTGATCCAAAGCGTCCATGTAGTAGACCTGCGAGTGAGGGTATGTTATGCAATGAGTTTGCATAAGACCAGACCACGAAATATTAACCGCTAGCTGTAACACCGTCAACTAGTTAGGATTCGATTTCACTAGGATTACCTAGGCAACTTAGTTTGTATCCTAAGTGGATTATGGACTCCTGTTCACGAGGGATTGTCCTTTGATTTGTATGGGTGAGAGTGGCCAGTACGCCGACTCAATAAGCCTACCATTTTGGGGACAAAACCGAGTGGGGAGCTGGGTACATAATCACACAAGATGAAATTCACTCCTTCCCGACTTTTGAGGAAGTAGATGAGTGTTCTCTTGAGTGATGTCTCCAGGTCTTGAACAAAGGGCCCTACCCTCTCACTGGCCCTAGAGGGGTTTCTATTTGATGGTTGGACCACAAACAGATTGTTCATTAGAGGAGCACTGGTACTTAAGGAGGTAGAGGTAACTCAGGGGTAAAACGGTAATTTGACCCAACTGGAGTTACAAATACTCGTGAAGGACTAAATATTCTGCAGTGAGAAGAGTGCAGCTGTGGGTCTTTAGTGGAGTGACCCACATGTAACGAATGGAGACTAACTTGGTTAATGTGTTTAAGCCGATTAGTCTCGTATCGTTGGAGCTTCTGATTTGTAGGTCCATTAGGTCCCACTGGTAGCTCGTAAAAAGACTTGAAGCAAATAAATATAAATTATAAATTGAAAGTGTTCAATTTATTTGGGGAATCATATAATGTATATTGATGCATTATAATATAAAGTTTATGAAACTTTATAATATAATATTTTAATTAATTTCAAAAGTTAATTCTTGAGAGAAAATATTTGAAAGAGTTCAAATAAATTTTAATATGAATTGGATTCATTTTATTTTAATAGAATCCCTAAGATTAAATATATGATATTTAATTGGGTAATTAATTAATTATGGAATTAATTAATTATTTATTAAAATTAGATATTGTTCAGATAATAGATTTGAACTTATTCATAGACCTTTTCCTATTAGGAAAAGGTCTTGGCCTTTACCCATATATAGGACCCTTAGGTGGGGTGAAAGGTATCCCATTGTCTCTTCTTCTCTCAGAGATCTCTCCCAAGAGACTCCCACAAGTCTCCTGCTTCAAGAAGTCTTAGAGATATACCGGTGTAGCCGATTGGTGGTGTTCGCACAAGAGGGTTGCTGCGTTTTCATTCTTATTGGCAAGAAAAGGCGAGTTGATCAAGGTTTTCAACAAAAGTAAGTTTTCTATGAAATCCTTGATCACTAGGATCAATCTAGTTGATCATTTAGCATGTTTATAACCTATGTACAGCCCATTAAATATAGATTTATTGTTGTAACATTTTGCGAATTGTATTTGTATTTCAATTAGAATCTAAGACTCTGAGTAGGTCCTGGTAATTCCTCCGCTGCATGAGGCTTTTATCCCTTCAATTTGTATCAGAGCCAACTCAGTTGTTCTTGATTTTAAATTGAAATTTGCAATTTGTTCTTGGTGAGATTTATGCATTATGAATGTTATGGTTTGCGTATAAATGGTTTCAATTAATTTGGCCATAGATTTACGCTTTCTTGAATGGTTCAATGTAAGGGCCCCTGCGTTTTTGGGCATATTTTGTAAATCTATTATCCTCTATAAGTTCGGGTCTAGATTAGGGTGTTTCATGATGAAGAACGTTGAAAATTACATCCAAAATCGAAGCCAAACACGAAGAACAGTCACTGGAATTTCCAGATTTTTCCTCCAGACGCAAGAGCGTCGCGACGCTATCGAAATTTCGCAAAACGCAGGTATCGCGCGGAACGGATGAAATTTATATATATATAAAAACGATTTATGTCTTGAAGATCGTGTCTATTGTGTTGGTTTGAGCAGCTTTCTATGAAACTAGAGGTCAAGAGTTTGAGCTTAGTCTGGTGTAGTTTGGGGGAATTATTTTTTCTTTTCGCGGTTCTTCAATTTTTTGTCTGGTTCTCGCTGGGTAAGGTGGCAGTTGATCGGTTCTTGACTAGTTCGACGAGATTTGACCCGGTTCATGCATTATTTGCACGGTTCAAGTATGTTTTGGCATTTTGGGGTCCGGTTCGAAGTAGTTCGGGTCGGGTCATGCGGTCTAGTCCGGTTATGAAGCTGCAGAAGGATGTTTTTAGGATAAAATAGCTTAAATTATTGTAATTTATGCACTTTATTTTATCCTAGGGGCCAATTAATCGGTTTATATGCTATTTAAATGCTTTATGGATGTCTTTTAGATTTAAAATCCCACTTTAGGTTATAAAGCATGCTCATGCATTTTATATATATTATAATTAGTTATAATGTATGGATTGAAATGCATGGTTTATTTTCAAGAGTTTTTAATATATAGTTGAGTTATATTAATATCATGAAAAAGGATAAGCATTATGCATACAATGACCTAGTTAAATATAAATAGTTATATTTAGTAAAATTGTTTGCAGCATGCTACTTTGATTTACCATTTTTGGCAATAATTTAATTGTTAATTTATTAATAATGGAAATCAAAGTTGCATTGAGCATGGAACATCCATAGTTTAATATAATTGTTATATTAATTTCATGCAATGCAAAGGCAATATATATAGCTTTATTATATTAACTTGAATGTGATTGTTAATTATTTTAAAACTATAGTATGCATGATTATAGGGCTAATCATTAAAATTTTGAATAGTTTAAAATTGATGATTAGAAACTGTCAACCTGTAATAGAGATTACTTGCAAACATAGGATCATAGGTAAATGAATTAATTTTAAAATGTTTAAAATTAATTAGACCTAAGATCTCGTTAATTCTAATAGGATTAAAATTAAGTCTTGCTTAGTTTTTTAAAAATAGTTTTAACCTACTAAGTAGGACAAACATTACTATGATTATAAGGGAACTCTATCGGTAAAGTTCTGTCTAAGGTTGGGGGTACTTAAGTTGACGGTTTACGGAACACCTCCTACCTAGGAACTGACCCAGAATACTAGAGTTGAATTAATCATGGTTAAATGTTAGCATGCAATGTTACTAGGTCTATTAAAAGATTTTAATACACCTAGATGTTTAGAGTAAAGACTTTACATTGCTATGGTTAAAAGGAAACTCTCCCGGTTACGTTCTGTCTAAGGCTGGAGGTATTTAAGCTGACGGTTTACGGAACACCTGCTACCTGGGAACAAACCCGGAACCTGAGTTGAAATAACCATAGTCATGTTAGCATACGGTGTTGCTAGGATTGTTAAAAGAGTTTAATTCACCTAGAACATTACAATTCTCATTATAATAGTTATAATAGGATCAGACTTAGATAAATTGAATTAGCCGGATTTATCTAGGTTAATAAACCCTAAAATGTACAGTAGGTCACTTTAGTGGGAGGTAAATTTTTTACTCCTACGTCCCTATATTTACAACGTGAGATCCATGTTCGGCTTCGTGTCGTTTTAGCGCGACCTCCCTTCAGAAAGTGTTTGCATGGGTAATAACAAGGTGAATGGGGAAAGTGCCATAATAAGTGGGAGTGGGACACGTGTCAACGTATCTGTTGCCTTGTGCAATGCGCTTACAAATATGCAAGAAATCTTCACAAAAAGCTAAAAAACGTGCAAGTATACACATCATTGGCAGCAAGTGATAAGTAATTCAAGATCGTCTCCACAAGGACTAAGCTAATGAAATTTACTACGTCTAAGTGTGATTTTCGATGAAATTCAAAGTAACCAAGGACCAAATATTAATTAATAACTAAGATGCACTAACGTAAATAAAGATGAGCGAAATTAAAGAGAACTTGAGGTAAATAACACAAGAAAAACGACTGAAAGCAGAGGAGAATTAAGGCTCGGATTAGGGATACTCTGTATTGTTTCCAGAAATTGCTATAGCGAAAACTGTGCTAATTCATCTCAACCAGATTTTCAACGGGAATTTTCCAATTCTCCAAAGATTAAGGCGATTAAACTCCCATTTAACCCTTATTTTTAGCTCAATCTGATTAGTGCCCTAGGTGGTGATTTATCCCTAAATACCCACTCATTTTCATGATCATTAAAGACTAAGGTAAAGTAAAGTAATCGGCTACTAAATGTTTTCCCAAACACCCAATAACAATGCTAGAAAATGGATGGTCAATCGAAATTCCAGCTTAAACAATGAAGAACACTTTACTTTAAGAGTAAAATAGCACGGTTCAGCTATAAACAACCCCTTGTTACAATATAGGATCCCTAATCCTCACCTAAAGAGGATTAGTTCATGTTCAAAGAAGAAACAAATTCAATACAGCAGAGAATGCTCATACACAACATGTTTTCAGCTTCTACCACGACTAATACCACTAGGAAGATAAAAGAAGAGAAGAAAAGACTAAAGAAGAAGCTCCTAAGATCAAATCCAGCTTTCCCAAGCTGAATATTGGCTCCACAGCAGCTTCCCTCAGCTTCCTCCTCTGTTTTCCTCTGGTTCTCAGCTCCCAATCGCAGAAATCTCCTTGCTCCAGCCTCCTTTCCAAATTTGGTCCTCTTTCCTTATATACCCAGCTACAAATGTGGGAGTGAGGTCTGATTAGACACTCCAAGCCCACATGGGATACCCATAAAAAGGTAAGAATACCCTTTTACAACAGTTGGACTTGACACCTCATTAAATGAAGCTTTCCACATTGAAAACAGCTCCAGCCACCAATCTGCCTCTGCCACGTCATGCTACAGCATAATCTGCAAAAAACTAGAGCTCCAGGTCAGTTTAAATACGAAATTAACGTGAAATTAAAGCCCAAAGCCTCTAATCAGCACTCTCACTTAATAACATTAAAATTCAACTAATTCCAGCTCAAATAACAATTTCTTAAGGCAAAATTAAGCCTTTAAACCCCAAAATCATGGCTAATAACTCTTATTTCTAAGAGTTATCAGTATCCCTCGGTCTTCACCCATAGGTCACACCGTGAGAGTCTTATGATCTGCCTGCGTGTTGTCCTAGAGCAACCATCCCTTCGGAGGGCCTGATCATAGGATTCGTAACACCGTGAACTCCTGAAAAGGATAGGGTCACTTAGGCTAATTAGCAACAGTTGTCTTTCCCTTCGATAGCCTGTTGGTGCGTGCCTCTGGGATCTGAAAGTGGGAGGGTTACACTTACGAGGATGAGTTAAGTGTGTTAACAAATCCTTGACCAAATAACGGTGGCTAATGCCTATAGGAATATGAGTTATTCCAGAATTAGAATTAGCTGAGAAGTGTCTCATTTCAAAGGAGGAGTAGCTGATCACCCTTCGGTGGCTGTTGCTCTAAACCTCTGAAACATCGTTGCAAAAGTAAATCAATAGTCTTAGGGTTCTATGATTTCCTGTTTTTGCTAAACTGATTGGATCGTATGCAATTGTTTGTATTGCTCTTGTAATGGGTTGGTGCGATAAATAATCAAGTGATTTGTTATTTCAGCGTTTCGAATGTTTACATATGTGCATAGTCTTACGCCCATTTTATAAATAACGGTGATTATAAAACAAATTTAAATGAATAATTTGTGGCGAATAATTTAAGATTAATCTTAACAGAGAAATGTTCTCATGCCCCAAATGTTTAATTCATTAAGAAGTGTTATTAATGAATGTGGCATTGAGTCCTGCTCAACCAAAGAAGACTTGTCCAAAGACAGTAAATTCGATTTACTAGTCTTGGAAGCGTAATTTGTGAAGAATGATGATTCTACCCGAATACTTGATTCATAGTCACAAATCACGTTTGTTTTTCGTATTAAAAGGAATGAATTCCTGGAAATAGCTTCATGCTATTGAGATAACTCTAAAAAATTTTGAATTAGAGAGGTTGTCTTGGCTGTAGCAATGGGGAACGTTAAATTATTTTTCCAGTGGGAGAAAATACATATTATTAGATAATATGTATATAATTCCTAAGATCAAAAGAAATTTTGATTTCTGTATCTTATTGGCTGGAACAATGTTACTTTTTACCTTTCCCTACTAATGCGGTTCATTTCAAGAAAGGGAGTTAACTTTTGTTCAGCTGAACTGAAAAATAACATAAATGTTTTTAAGACTAATCAAGAGTGAGGCAGTCAAAAACACTGCGTTGCCAGAGGCTGCTACTACTCAAAGAAATGAAAGACAAATGATTTCTCCTAAAGAAAAATACCTTTGTTTGGCACTTAAGGTTAGGACATATTTATCTCAATATGATTGGGAGATTGGTCAAGAGTATACTTCTAAGCAAGTTAAAAGATAACTCTCTGCTACCTTATAGGTCATGCCTTAAGGGCAGTATGACTAATAGATTCTTTTGGTTGAAAAGAACTATAGAGCCAAAGAGCCCTTGGAGCTTGTACATTTGGATCCTTGTGATCCAATATGTTAAAGCAGTGGGAGGGCATGAATAATTCATCTATATTATAGATAATTATTCAAGGTATGGTTATCTCAACCTAATTCAACTTAAGTCTAAAGCTCTTGAGAAATTCAAAGTGGTTTGAGACTGAAGTTGGAAACTTGTTAGGTGAGATGATAAAAACACTTCGATCTGATCGAGGTATAGAGGAATATGAGACTTGAGATTCCAAGAACTATCTGATAGAACATGGAATTACATCTCAACTCCCAAACCCCTGAGAATACATTAGGAAAACGGTGTATCAAATAGGAGAAATAGAACCCTATTGAATATGGTTTGATTCATTGTGAGTTATGCTCATTTGCCTGACTCGTTTTGGGGTCATGCAGTGTAGACCACAGTGCATATTTTGAACAACGTTCCATCAAAAGTGTTTCTGAAACATCTTTTGAATTGTAAAAGTAGTTTACGTTCTTTTTGGGGAGTCCAACACACGTGCTTGTGGCCAACCCAAAAAGAAATTGGAACACTGTTCAAACGGTATACCTATTCGTAGGCTACCCCATGAAGACAAGAGATGTGGATCCTTCTTCAATCCACAAGAGAATAAAGAATTTGTACCGACAAATGCTACATTCTTAGAAGAAGACCACATAAGAAATAATAAGCCACAAAGTAAGATCGTTTTAAGTAAATTAACTGATGAAGCTACAAAAATATCAACAAGAGTTGTTGATAAGTCAACAAGGGTTGTTGATGATGTTGGACCTTTAACAAGAGTTGTTGATAGGGCCAATACAACTAGTTAGTTACATCTATCTCAAGAGTTGAGAGTGCCTCAATATAGTGGGAGGGTTGTTCTACAATCTGACCATTACATGGACTCAATTGAAGCCCAGATCGTCATACCTGATGATGGCTTTGAGGATTCATTGTCTTAGAGCAAGGCACTGAATGATGTTAACAAGAACAAATTGGAATAAAGCAATGGACCCGGAATTAAAATATGAGATTTCAATTCCATCTAGGATCTTGTAGATCTATCTAATAGGGTAACACCTATGGATTACAAGAAGAAACGAGACATAATCTTATGGTTAGACTTATGGCAAAAGGGTTATACCTAGAGACAGGGGACTGTAAGAAATTCTTATCTTCTGTCGTCATGTCGAAGTCTGTTAGAACTCTTGACCATTTAGAATGGATGTCAAGACTACCCTTTTGAATGGTAATCTTGAGAAGAGTGTCTACATGTCTCAAGCAGAATGGTTCATTTAGCAAGATCGGAAGCAAAAGGGGTTTGCAAGCTTAAGTGATCCATTCATGGATTGACCTAAGCAATTCGATCTTGGAATATAAGATTTGATACTGTGATCAAATCTTTTGGCTTTGATCAAGAACATTGATGAATCTTGTCTTTGCAAGAAGATCGTCAATAGTTCAGTAGCTTTATTAGTGTTGTACGTGATTGATATCCTAGTCATTGGGAATGATGTAGGTTATCTTACTAACTAGTAAAATAAGCTACCAGCTCATTTCCAAACGAAAATTTGGGAGAAGGTAAGTTTGTTCTTCGGATCCAAATCGTTAGGAACCGTAAGAACAAAAAGCTAGCCTTGTCTCAAGTGTCTTATATCTACGAGATGTTAGTTAGATATAAGATGCAGAATTCCAAGAAGGGTTCACTACCTTTCAGGCGTGGAATTCATTTTGTCTAAGAAACTGTTTCCTAAGACACCTCAAGAAGTTGAGGACATTAGACGAATGCCCTATGCAATAGGGATTGTCAGTAAGTATCAATCTAATCCAAGATTTGATCACTGGAAAACCGTTAAGAATATCCTCAAGTATCTGAGGAGAAAGAGGAACTATATGTAGTGGGACTAAGGATTTGATCCTTACAGGATACACTGACATGGATCTTAAGACTGATAAGGATATCTGTCTGACGTAAAAGAATGGCTCGCGGCCCAATTCCAAATGCAAGGTTTAGGAGAGGTCGAATATGTTCTTGGAATCCAAATAATCTAGGATCGGAAGAACAAAACGCTAGCCCTGTCTCAAGCAACGTATATTGACAAAATGTTGTCCCGATATTCGATGCAGAACTCCAAGAAGGACTTATTGCCTTTCAGGCATGAGGTTCACTTGTCTAAGGAATAGTGTCCTAAGACACCTCAAGAGGTTGAGGATATGAGACAGATTCCCTACGCCTCCGCTGTGGGTAGCTTAATGTATGCAATGCTCTGCACGAGGCCTGACATCTGTTATGCTGTAGAGACAGTCAGCAAATATCAATCAGTATCCATGGTCAAACTTTGCAAAGGAGCTATAGTGTGACATAATTACAGTCTTGACCATATAGGCCAAAAATATAGCTGCTTGTGAAACAACTATAGAGACTGTAAGGCTTAGAAAGTTCTTGACTGATTTGGAATGTGTTCCAAATGTGAACTTGCCCATCACACTTTATAGTGATACAGTGGTGCTGTGGCAAATTCATATGAACTTTGCAGCCCAAGACAAGCAAGCGCATTGAATTAAATTGAAATATTCATGAAGGCTCTCTCGGCTAAAGGGTATGAGGGTCATCTACAAGGTCTAGGTCTACGAGTTGTGTACAAAGATGAAATTTAGGGCAAGTGGGAGAAATGTAATGGGTATAGTGATACCATTATGTAATGGGTATAGTGATGCCCTGGTTTATTGTATTTGTACATTGTATATGTTTTATACATGTATTTATACACCCACTGCTGAATAGATAGTTGTACATCCCACTAAACTAGAGTTTTAGTTCAAGTGGGAGTTTGATGCAATCTCCTCCTGACCAGCCAATCTATCCAACATTTGGTCAATAATGTTGGGTTTTATGCCCTAAAACTCGTAGATAGTGAATGTAACCGTTGACCGGATATTAATGAAATAATATTGATATATTTTTTCATTAAATGTTATTAGTTATTTTATATTTGTCTTTGCCTAATAATAACCCTAATCCAATAAACTAGACATCCAAGGCTGTAATATGAGTCTTGAATTATATGTAGCGACATATGGGATCATTGTTCAAGAAACAGCCTAAAGGGTCTATAGTATAGGGATAAGACTGGGTGCCTTATCCTGGTGACACTATTGATACGGCCCACTTTGTATTTGATACAAACGCTGCAATCCAACGCGTTCGTGTAGGAGACATGCGAGTGGGGGTATCCTATGCAATGAGTTTGCATAAGACCGGACCGCGAAATAGTAACCACTGGTTATAACACCGTTAACTAGTTGGTTTTCTATTTCACTAGGACGACCTAGACAACTTAGTCTTAATCCTGAGTTGATTATGGACTCCTGCTCATGAGAGATTGTCCTTTGATTTGTATGGGTGAGAGTGGCCAATACGCCGACTCAATAAGCCTACCACTTTGGGGACAAGACCGAATGGGGAGCTGGGAACATAATCGTACAAGATGGAATTCACTCCTTCCCGACTTTAGGGAAGCAGATGAGTGTTCCCTTAAGTGGTTACTCCGAGTCTTGAACAAAGGACCCTACCCTCTCAATGGCACGAGAGGGTTTTCTGTTTGATGGTTGGACCACAAACAGGTTGTTCATTAGAGGAGAATTGGTACTTAAGGAAATAGAGGTAACCCAGGGGTAAAACGGTAATTTGACCCAGCTGGTGTTACGGACACTCGTGAAGGACTAACTAGTCGATATTGGTCTATATCCGTGGACACAGAAAATATGTCTGCAGTGAGAAGAGTGCAACTGTGAGTCTATAGTGGAATGAACACACAGTTAACGAATATTGATTAATGTGGTTAATGAGTTTGACCAATTAATCTCACATCGTTGGAGCTTCTGATCTGCAGGTCCATTAGGTCCCACTGGTAGCTCATAAAGTAATTTGAGGCAACTAAGTAATAAATGTAAATTGAAAATGTTCAATTTACTAAGTAAAACAAATAGAATATATATTGATATATTATTATGAGAGAAATTAATATTTTAAGAAATTCAAATATAAATTTATGGGAGTTTGAAAGAGTTCAAATAATGAATTAATTAATTTAAGGCCTAAAATGTGTTTGGGCAAATTAATTAATTCTAGGCCGGAAATTAAATATGTGATATTTAATTGGTGGTTAATTAATTAAAGAATTCATTAACCGGGAATTAATCAATTATGGAAATAATTAATCACTTAAGGAAGTGATTAATCATTTATGGAAATGATCTAATCACTTATGGAAGTAATTAGTCATTTGTGGAAAAGATTAATCAATTATGGAATTGATTGATCATGATTGATTAATTAATGAATAAGATTGAATCAATTTTGGAAAAGATTGATTTAATTGAATATTTTATTCATGGCCTCTCTTCTATAAATAGAACACTAGACCTAATTGGTCTAGGAGACTTGACACTTTGCTCTTGCTCTTAGACTCTCAAGACAAGACCTAGAATTCTCTCTAGCCTCCCTCTTAGAGAAAGACTCCCACAAGTCTTTTGCCTCCTAGACCTAGAGTCATACCGGTGTAACCTCTGTGGTTATTGTGTCATTCAAGAAGAATTTTCCAGCGATCACAAGACAAAGGAGGCTGCTGCGTTTTATTCGTTGGAGCATCGTTGGCGACGAACGGTCAAGTCTACAACGGAGGTTTGTAACGGTTCTTCCCATTTTCTTTAGGAAAGCATGAAAATAAATTTAGATTTATTTTTAAGCATGTTTAAACTGATTTTCCAGCAATTTTAAAGAGTGTTTAAAGTTTCTTTGAGTTTTCGTAACGGTATTTTAATGTTAATTAATATACGGCGTAAGGTCCAATCGATGCGCTTCCGCTGCGTGGGGACTTTTATTCCCTTCAATCGGCATCGGAGCCATCGCTGTCCCTATTAATTAATATTAAAAGTTGTGATAGGCTCTAATAGGTGGGATTTATGCATAATGTATGTTCGGTTTGCGTTGAACTGTTTAGGTTAATTTTATGGCCATAGATTTTATTTTTATGTGATTTTGATCATGTAAGGCCCGGTGTTTCGGGTATTTTATGTAAAATCGAGTCCTATGTAAGTCCGGGTCTAGAATAGGTTTTTATGAGATGAAAATCGAAGCAATGGCCGCTGAAATCGAGGCCAAAACCGAAGAAAACACTGTTGTTTTGCCCAGATTCTGCCTCCAGACGCAACAGCGTCGGGACGCTACCTCAACAGCGTCTCGACGCTGTCTCGATACCGCAGGCGCCAGATATGGAAAGCGCACAGCGTCGAGATGCTATCAACACAGCGTCGAGACGCTGTCACGATGGTGGCGCGCATTAGGGCTTCAACAGGCGCGGTTCAAGCTGTGGGCGGTCCGATTCGGACCGGTTCGACTGGGCTGGGACCTATTTGGTTCGGTTCAGCCAATTTTTGGCATGGTTCGTGATTTTGGAAGCCGGTTCGAGGTGGTTCGGGGCGGTTCGTGCTGTCTAGACCAATTTTGGGAGCTGCAGAGGGATTTTAGGATAGAATTTAGCTAAAATTATTGTAATTTAATGATTTATTTTATCCTAGGGGCCAAAATTAACCGGTTCAATTGCTATTTATATGCTTTATGGATGTCATATAGAATATTTAATCCCACCTTAGGTTATAAACATGCTCATGCATTTTTTTATATATTATAAATAGTTATAATGTATGTTTAAATGCATGGAATTGTTTTCATATTTTTAATATAAGTGTATATTGATTATATGAAAATTTTGGAAAGCATGAAGCATGTCATTACTTAAATTAAATATAAATAGTTATGCTTGATTGATTTTCTTGATTTTGTTCGTTGGAGCATCGTTGGCGACGAACGGTCAAGTCTACAACGGAGGTTTGTAACGGTTCTTCCCCTTTTCTTTAGGAAAGCATGAAAATAAATTTAGATTTATTTTTAAGCATGTTTAAACTGATTTTCCAACAATTTTAAAGAGTGTTTAAAGTTTCTTTGAGTTTTCGTAACGGTATTTTAATGTTAATTAATATACGGCGTAAGGTCCAATCGATGCGCTTCCGCTGCGTGGGGACTTTTATTCCCTTCAATTAAATGGTACAGGGAAATGGTCATTATAGGTGGCTTTATTCAGCCTCCTGTAATCCATGCAAACCCTCCAGCTAGTTATTGTCTTGGTTGGGATCAATTCATTATCTTTATTAGACACGACTGTGACACCTCCTTTCTTAAGAACACATTGGACAGGGCTTACCCAATTGCTATCTGCAATTGGATAAATAATCCCAGCATCCAACCATTTAATTACCTCCTTTTTAACAACCTCTTTCATTGCAGGGTTAAGCCTTCTTTGTTGCTCAATACTCCTAAAGGATCCCTCCTCTAGAGTGAATCCTAAGTGGATTATGGACTCCTGTTCACGAGGGATTGTCCTTTGCTTTGTATGGGTGAGAGTGGCCAGTACGTCAACTCAATAAGCCTACCATTTTGGGGACAAGACCGAGTGGGGAGCTGGGATCATAATCACACAAGATGGAATTCACTCATTCCCGACTCTTGAGGAAGTAGATCAGTGTTCTCTTAAATGGTGTCTCCAGCTCTTGAACAAAGGGCCCTACCCTCTCACTGGCCCGAGAGGGGTTTCTGTTTGATGGTTGGACCACAAACAGATTGTTCATTAGAGGAGCACTGGTACTTAAGGAGGTAGAGGTAACTCAGGGGTAAAACGGTAATTTGTCCTAACTAGATTTACGAACACTCGTGAAGGACTAACTTGCTGTTATTGGTCCATATCCGTGGACACAGAAATATTCTGCAGTGAGAAGAGTGCAGCTGTGGGTCTTTAGTGGAGTGACCCACAGTTAACGAATGGAGACTAACTTGGTTAATGAGTTTAAGCCGATTAGTCTCGTATTGTTGGAGCTTCTGACCTGTAGGTCTATTAGGTCCTACTGGTAGATCGTAAAAAGACTTGAAGCAAATAAATATAAATTATAAATTGAAAGTGTTCAATTTATTTGGGGAATCATATAATGTATATTGATTCATTATAATATAAAGTTTATGAAACTTTATAATTTAATTTTTGAATTAATTTCAAAAATTAATTCTTGAGAGAAAATATTTGAAAGAGTTCAAATAAATTTTAATATGAATTGGATTCATATTAATTTTAATTTTAATAGAATCCCTAAGATTAAATATATGATATTCAATTGGGTAATTAATTAATTATGGAATTAATTAATTATTTATTAAAATTAGATATTGTTCAGATAATAGATTTGAACTTATTCATAGACATTTTCCTATTAGGAAAAGGTCTTGGCCTTTACCTATATATAGAACCCCTTGGGTCGGGTGAAAGGTATCCCATTGTCTCTCCTTCTCTAGAGATCTCTCCCAAAAGACTCCCACATGTCTCCTGCTTCAAGAAGTCTTAGAGATATACCGGTGTAGCCGATTGGTGGTGTTCGCACAAGAGGGTTGTTGCGTTTTCATTCTTATTGGCAAGAAAAGGCGAGTTGATCAAGACTTTCTACAAAAGTAAGTTTTCTATGAAATCCTTGATCACTTGGATCAATCTAGTTGATCATTTAGCATGTTTATAGCCTATGTACAGCCCATTAAATATAGATTTATTGTTGTAACATTTTGCAAATTGTATTGGTATTTCAATTAGAATCTAAGAATCTGAGTAGGTCCTGGTAATTCTTCCCCTGCAGTGGGGCTTTTATCCCTTCATTAATAGGGGGAGCTTTTCTTTCATCCAAATCTAAAGACTCAAAAACAACCACACACCTAGACACCTCTTTTTCTTTTTTTTTCTTTCTAAAGAACAACCTTCTAAATCCTCTACATTAACTTCTCCATTATCCTCCAAATGTTCATTTGCCAAATCCTTCATTGTTGTCTCAACAATCGTGTTCTCCAAAATCCTAATGAAAGAGTAATCTTCCACTTCGTCTGGATACTTCATGGCCTTAAAAGCATTGAATTTCACTTCCTCATTATAAACTATCATTGTTAATTCCCCTTTTTGAACATCTATTAATGCCCTACCAGTGGCCAAAAATGGACGACCAAGAATAATTGAGACATCTTTATCTGCCTCATAATCTAAGATAATGAAATCAACAGGAAATATGAATTTATCTACCTTCACTAAGACATCCTCAAATAAGGAAAAAGGCATTGGCACGAAGCTGAAGAGAGAGCGTCGCGACGCTATGATGATCCACGTGAAAATTTCCTTAACAGCAGGCCTAACGTCGCGACGCTAGACAGTTTTCCAGAATCAATTTTTTTTCGAATTTGGCCTAGAATTTTTCCTTGTTTGAAGACCCAATTTAGCACCATTCTACCACGAATTGAAGGCCAAGAAACTCTATAAATAGAGGCCTTTGGTGTAGGTTTAGAATCATCCTTGAATCCCTCAATTCATCCCACAATAAAATATTGTAGCCCCCTTTCTCTTTACTTTTCTAGAGTTCTTTTAAGTTTTCTTAGTCCATGGGTCGGTTGATCGAGCCTCGAGCTTGGAGGTGCTTGTCTATGGCCAACTAAGCTCCGATCGTTGTAATCGAGACCTCGGTTTGTAAGTTTGATTCAATTTTATGAGATTTCTATTCTTCATTACTTAGTTAATTGTCTTTGTGATTTTAGTTCTTTGCATACAAGTTTAGATTGTGGTTGGAAAGATTGACAACTTTGACCGTGCCCTGTCTAAATTTACTTGCTAATTCTAAGTAGCAAATACGTTAACATTATGATATTACGAATGCGTCCCTAGAACTAGATGATTTAATCAACTGTAATTGTGGTTTGTTGCCCGTTGCATGTGAATTCATTCGGCTAGATCCCAATGCGGTTTAGATTAGTTAATAGGCCAATTAATTAATTTAAACTAGAATCAAACTTAGCGTTTGCATGTTTATGATAGTTGGATCATGGCTCTCGGTTTGTTGCCGGAGTATGATAGCGAGCAGAAATGTCGCTATTTTAGTCCCAATTTATTAGGCTTTTTTGTGCTTTAATTGTGTTTTTATTGAAAATATTTGATGTATTTTGTTAATTGGTCTTTAGGAGCAAACTATGGATTTTAGGTTATAAAAGTGCCCAAAATGAAGCCATTCAAGCCCAATTTCCATGCTTGGGTCAAGGGGAATCAAAAGAGGTCAACTATGAAGAAAAAGGTCCAAAAAGAAATGTGGAGAGGCCCAAATTGAAGCCCAAATCCGTAGTTGAAAGATCTGAAAAACGCCTATCATTGAAACGCTGAAAGGACAGCGTCGCGACGCTGTCCATTTCTTGGCCGGCAAGTCGATGACGTCACAGCGTCGCGACGCTGTGCCGTATAGCGTCGCGACGCTACCCCCTTTCCGAGCCTATATAAGGCGCCCCTTGGTGCCTCATTTTACCATCAATCATCATATTCTTCCATTCCTTTCTTGCTTTCTTGGCTCCTTTGGGAGCCTCTCTCAAGGCTTCCAAGCCTTTTTGAGAATTTCTTTAGTGGGAAACTTTTGGGGAATTTTGGGGAGCATTCTAGGAGGCTCAAGGAGTGTTCGGAGGGACTCCAAGCGTCAGCGAAGGGGTCTTCAACGGTCAATTCGTTCCCTTTTATTATGTTCTTAATTATGCTTTCCATTGTAATTATTGTTAATATTTTAGCTATGTATAGCTAAACCCCAATTTGGGGTCTTGAAATGAAATTATAGTTCAAATGTTGTTATAATTGCCTATCTCTAGCCCTTTTGTCCTAATTATTTGTATGGATGTGCTTAATGCTTTATGCAATCTGGCCAATTGTGTACTGATCTGATTCTTAATGGAAACTCGACGGAGAGAAGTTAGGATAGATCATAATCCATGCAGCTAGTTTAATTGTTCGTCGTGACAACGTGATTGGTTGATTAAACTTAGATTCCTAAAATGAATCAGAGCGTAATAATTAATGATTTTTAATGGCGCTAAGGACACTTAGGTTGTTAAAATGAATTAATTACAATTAGGGGAGACCGACAGGAGAACCTATGTCATTAACGAAGATTCTAGGAGTATAGTTAGTTGGGCGATGAGATAGGACAATTGTAGCAATTGTTTAGCTAATAATTGATTTTCAAGACCCCTCTTCCCATTAGAAAACTCTTTCTTCGTATTTTATTTTTATCGATTGATCAGATTTTCTCTTTAATTGTTTTGATTTTTAATTTTCTTTGATTGCATGATCTGGTCCCTAAATATTATTTCGCCCAAGTATTTTTAGTGCTCAAGGAATCTTTGCTTGCTTAAATTTCGCTTCGCCTCCCTGTGGATTCGATACTCGGTATACCTACCGTTTTATATTACTTGTGACGACCCGTGCGCTTGCGGTGTGAAAGTCGTAAAACGACGAATAGTCGTCAGTCCAACAGAGTACGCCGGACTTAGATAGTTAATTAAAATCAATTGATAATCGATGAATGAAATTAAACAAACTTAACACCGAGTTCAACAACGATTACAGTGATCCTCGTGGTAAGATCAACTAACCCCGCCTTTACTTTCCTTGCATTTAATTTTCCTTATTTATTTTCCCGCCTTTACTTTATGTCTTAATCTTTATCCCTAAAACCCCCCCTTTTTGGTTACATCAAAAACACAAAAGAATTTAGAAATAAACCGATTGTTCCCTGTGATCGACCCCGACCACTACTGCTACAAGTTAGCTTTAGGAATCGTGGATTATAAATTTATTTGACAAGAGACCGCGACAATCTCTTCCGTCAAATTGACGTCGTTGTCGGGGAACACGGTGTCTTATTTCTATCTCCTTTTGTGTTTTTTACCTTTTTCTTGTATTTTTTGTAGTTTGTTCTTGTAGCCTTTCGTGACAAATCCTTTTGCAAGAGCAAGCTTGTTTGCACACCAAGAAGCAAGGAAAAGGAATTGAGCTTCATGGAGATCTAGCTTTTGAGAGCAAAACCAAAATTCTATCCCTTCCTTTTTTATTTTCTTTCCTTATTTAGTTGTTTTCCTAACTTGTTTTTGTTTTATTTTTGGTAGGATCCCTACACCAAATCTCTACAATTTTTGTCAATCGTGGGAGATTCCATATTTGCCAACCCAATGCTTAAACAGGGGAGGTTTTCTGTTCCATTTTACTTTTTGTCCATTACTTTCCATATTTAATTAAGATTAGGGACAATGTAACGTTTAGGTTGGGGGTGGAAGAAATATCTTGCATGTTAGATTTTCATCCAGTCTTTGCGGCAAGACTTTATTTTATATGCATGCTTGATTTATTGCTTTGTGTTTAATTGGATTGATGTTTTAAGCAATTCTTAAAAAAACAAAAAAAAAATGAGAACCCGAATCGACGAAGTTCTGTCTAAGGTTGGAGGTATTTAAGTTGACGGTTTACGGAACACTTCCTACCTGGGAACTGACCCGAACCAGTGAAGTTCTGTCTAAGGCTGGAGGTATTTAAGTTGACGGTTTACGGAGGTCGGCCCCAACAATGCTACCGTAGGGAAAGTCAAAGTTGGAAATGGACCTAAGAAACCCTATCCATTTCTGGAGTTTGCGTTGTTCCGACTCCCATGATCAAGCCCTTCGTAGGGTGATCGCTCCCAGGGCGACTCGCAGGCAGATCATGGGGATCTCACGGTGCAACCTAATGGAGGAGACCGTAGGATACGTTGACACGTTTCCTGCTCCCACTTACTATAAAATACTCCCTCATTCACCTTGATATCGATCCATGCAAACACCATCCATAGGGGGTCACTCCCAGGGTGACTCGAGGCCAAGCATGAACCTCACGTTGTGAACTTTTGAGGACGTGAGAGCAAAACTTGATTTATGAAAATCTTGTTTTGATATATTTCCTCCCACTAAGTATTTTTATAATTATAGGGTCTATTACTTAGGTAAATTCCGACTAAGTGAATCTATCTAAGTCTATGCCTGTATATAACTTTTATATATATAGGTCTTTTCTCTAATGTCTAGGTGGATTAAACACTTTTAATTACCTAGAGACATTGCATGCTAATATAACTATGGTGAATTCAACTCAAGTTCCGACTCAGTTCCCATGTAGCAGGTGTCCCGTAAACCATCATCTTAAGTACCTCCAGCCTTAGACAGAACTTTACCGGGAGAGTGTCCCTTACAACCAATAGTTATGATATATCTTTACTCTAAAGATCTAGGTGAATTAAACTCTTATAGTTGACCTAGTGATATTGCATGCTAACATAACTATGGTTAATTCAACTCAAGTTCCGAGTCAGTTCCTAGGTAGCAGGTGTTCCGTAAACCGTCATCTTAAGTACCTCCAGCCTTAGACAGAACTTTATCGGGAGAGTTCCCTTATAACCATAGTAATGTAAACTCTTTACTCTAAAGATCTAGGTGAATTAAACTCTTTTAATAAACCTAGTGACATTGCATGCTAACATTTAACTATGATTAATTCAACTCCGGTATTCCGGGTTAGTTCCCAGGTAGGAGGTGTTCCGTAAACCGTCATCTTAAGTACCCCCAGCCTTAGACAGAACTTAACCGGTGGAGTTCCCTTATAATCATATTAATGTTTTTCCTACATAGTCAATTAAACTATTTTTAATTCTAAGTAAGAAAATAATTATAATCCTATTAGAATTATAATGAGCTTAGGTCTAATTAATTTTAAACATTTTAAAATTAATCCATTTTAACCTAAGGTCCTATGTTTGCATGCAACTCTTTGTTATAGGTTGACGGTTTCTAATCAATTTTATAACTTATTATAAAATTTTAATGATTAGCCCTATAACATGCTTCTATGGTGTTGGAAAAATAACAATCATATTCTAATTATTAAACACCATATTATTATGACGCCGATAACAATAATATAACGATTATATTAATCTAAAGTGGTGTCATGCTTCATGCAATTTCAATTTCATTTAATTAATATTGATTATATTAACTAAACATCCACGAAATTAAATTACATGAAATTTGAAATTAATATAATATAACTCTTATATTAATCTAATTAATGTCATGTTCAATGCTATTCCATTTTCATTTTATTAATATAACATTTTATATTAAATCATATATGAAAACAAGCATTGATATATATTTATTATTTTCATTCATAATATAACTAATTATATTAATTCTCATGAAAATAATCCTAAGCATGCATGCTACATTAATTAAATATAACAATTATATTTAGCTAAATTAATGTCATGCATCATGCTTCACCAATTTCATATATTTAATATAACAATTATACTAAATAACTCATGAAATTAAATTCATGCATAATTACCATACATTATAACAATTATAACGTAAATATGCATGAAAACAAGCTTAGCCTAGTGTGGGAATTTAAGCTATATGACATCCATAAAGCAAATAAACAGCAATTGAATCGATTAATTTTGGCCCCTAGGATAAAATAAAGCATAAATTACAATAATTATAGCTAAATTCTATCCTAAAAGTCCTTCTGCAACACCAATTACTGGTCTAGACCGCCCAAATCGACCTGAACCACTTCGAACTAGCTACAAAAACCACGAACCGAGCCAAATTCCAGTTGAACCGGACCAAATCGATCCCAGCCCAGCCAGACCGCAGTGAACCGAACCGTCCAACCGCCTTGAACTGTCCTGTTGCAAATCCCTAACGCGTGCTGTAATCGTGACAGCGTCGCGATTTCTCCGATTTTTATCTCATAAAAACCTATTATGGACCCGGACTTACATAGGACTCGATTTTACATAAAATACCCGAAACACCGGGCCCTTACATGATCAAATCACATAAAAACAGTAAAATCTATGGCCATAAAATTAACCTCAACAGTTCAATGCAAACCATACATACATTATGCATTAATCAATCCCACCAATAGCCAATGCAAATTTTAGAGAAACAAAATTAGATCTACGATCGGCTCTGATACCAATTGAAGGATTGGAATTCCGTAATTTCGTAAAGCGGAAGCGTGATTGGGACCGATTCATAATTAATTTTGTTTAATCCAAAATACCAATACATTGGCAATAAACTTAAAACTATTCTAGATTTATATTAAGGCTAAGCATACAAAAATATTAGATCTAAATCTAATTTATATAGTAACAAATGACTTACTCTCGTTGACGACTCTGATTAAATTCATCAACTGCTTGTGAATTAATCACGAACTAGTGTGAACACCACCACTATGGCTACACCGATATGACTCTGAGACTTCTAGAGGCAGGAGACTGGTGGGAGTCTAGAGGAAGCCTTGAGGGGAATTATCTGAGAGTAGGAGAATGAATGGGATGCCTTTCACCCCACCCCAGGGGTCCTATTTATAGGTAATGGCCAAGACTTTTTTCCTAATAGGAAAAGGTCTCTAATTTTAATAATAATTAATTAATTCCATAATTAAATAATTTTCCTAATTAAATATCATATATTTAATCTTAGGGATTTTATTAAAATTAAAATTAATATGAATCCAATTCATATTAAATTAATTTGAACTCTTTCAAATAATTTCTTTCCTAATAGGAAAAGGTCTCTAATTTTAATAAATATATAATTAATTCCATAATTAATTAATTTACCCAATTAAATATCATATATTTAATCTTAGGGATTTTATTAAAATTAAAATTAATATGAATCCAATTCATATTAAATTTATTTGAACTCTTTCAAATATTTTCTCTCAAGAATTAATTTTTTAAATTAATTCAAAAATTATATTATAAAGTTTAATAAACTTTATATTATAATACATCAATATACATTATACGATTCCCCAAATAAATTGAACACTTTCAATTTACAATTTATACTTAATTGCCTCAAGTCTCTTTTACGAGCTACCAGTGGGACCTAATGGACCTACAGATCAAAAGCTCCAACGATACGAGACTAATTGGCCAAACTCAATAACCAAGTTTAGTCAACATTCGTTTATTGTGGGTCACTCCACTAAAGACCCAAAGCTGCACTCTTCTCACTGTAGAATATTTCTGTGTCCACGGATATCGACCAAGCAGTAAGTCAATCCTTCACGTGTGTTCGTAACACCAGCTGGGTCAAATTATCGTTTTACCCCTAGGTTACCTCTGGTTCCTTAAGTACCACTGATTCCTCTAATGAACAAGTTGTTTAGGGTCCAACCACTAAACAGAAGTTGCTCTCGGGCCAGGAGAGGACGTCGCGCCTTTGTTCAAGCCCTGAAATCCGCCCTTAAGGGAACAAACATCTACTTACCCCAATAGGGGAAGGAGTGAATTCCATCTTGTACTGTTATGTTCCCAGCCCCCATTCGGTCTTGCCCATGAAATGGTAGGATTATTGAGTCGGCGAACTGGCCACTCTCACCCATACAAATCTAAGGATAAAGCGACAATTAAAGAAACTAATAAAAAGAAACATGCCAGTAAAAGGGAATTTTCCTATCAAGGGGGCTTGACCAAGGGTGTTATTTAGCTTTTTGGATATGTAGCTCAAATACATGGATATATGTAACTAATAATCTTCAATTTCATAAATCTAGAAGTAATTATAAGCGGATTTCTCTTTCAAGCTCCTCCACATCTCATACTAACATAACTAATTTATGTGTCCATCTCCTTAGTTAACCCTAGTATGGCATTAAGCAACTTCATTATTAATTTCTAACAATTCTCTTTCACTCTCGTGCTCCAAGCAATCGTTAGCCATGCAATTATGATCTAATCTAACTTCTCTCCTTCGAGTATCAATTTAGACCAACAATTCAATCAATCTGTGATCAAGGGATTAAAAGCATTAAGAACAAACTACATAGATGAAATATGAAGGAATTCATTACATAATCCAAGTAATTGTGCTACAATATCCAATTAGCTAAATTAACGACCCAAGGTCTCAAGATCTACTCACAAATGGGAATAATTTTGCCCAAGTGATCTTTATCAGTAGGCCTAACTCAAATTACAATAAGAAATTATAAAGAAGTAAGGAAGAAATAACCGATAAGTTGATCCCAAGCTCCCGTCCCGATCATCTCGAACCTTAGCTTTGGAATCTCGCTCAATTCCACCTTTTTCCTCACAATTCTTCTCACTTTTTCTCTCTATTGAGCTAGAGGAGTGATAGCGAGCATAGCTAGCTAGTTTTCCCTAATTAATTTAGCTAGTCTTTTATGATTTATTGGCCATTTTATTGCACTTAAATGTTTATTTTGTAGGAAATTGTTATTGTGTGCTAAAACGAGAATTTGGAGTTAATCGGTTGTTTGGGACGTGAAAAGAGGCCAAAGAACCGGAAAGAAACAAGGTTGGAAGAGAGCAAAAGAGGCCTGTCCGAGGGCTAGCGTCTCGACGCTAGCATTTCCTTAGCTAAATTGGGCGGAAGAGGTCACAGCGTCGAGACGCTGTGACAAGAGCGTCGCGACGCTCTCGGTTTATTCCATATCCAGAAGGCGCGGCAGGGCATAGCGTCGCGACGCTAGGTCCACAGCATCGCAACGCTATCTACAAATTTCCTATTTAAACATCTTTTCATGCTACGACCAAGGGGAGTCCAATTTGAGAGATTTTAGCCCTAATTTCGACTAGAGACCTTCTGTGGGAGCTGAAGCAAGGACAAGGAGCGGGAATCTAACTTGGAGGCGTGGAGATCGTGACGGGGACGTGCCGATTTCGACGACTTTAAGTGTTTCCTTTCCTTCCCCTTTTCTTTAGTTAGATTTAATGGCCTTTTCATGCTTAGTTGATCTTGTAACGCCATGTATGAGTAGCTAAGCTTGTATCTTAGGGATTCATGTAGTCTTTTTAGTTTATGGATTGATTTACGGGATGATTTGTGCAATGGTTTTTATGTTTGCAATCTTAATTTAATGCTTTCAATTAATTGGCCACTAGTTGAATGATCTAAGTGTTGAGTCTTGCTCGAGAGAGTGGATTTAGCGTAGACTTTATTAAGATTGCATGACTAAATTTTATGTTCTAAGCTCGTGACGGAATTTAGAGTAACTTTAGAATTGGTCAAAAGAACTAAATGCCTTGCATGTTAATAAACTTAGATAGGGATATCAAGTTGGTTAATTTGCATGAGAATCAATTATACTCGGGAGAGGTAGTTGTGATTAAAGGTTCTTAGGCTCATAAATCCATTGTGCGTTTTAACTCATTCCCTAAAATCAATCCTAGACTAAATTGGCGAAATCAATTCCCTAAGTGTTCTTTCAATTGAATCTCCATTGTTTGTTTGCATTGATCTAGTTTTCTATCTTTCATTACTTTTTGATCCCTAAATAAAATTGAGCAAGATTATTCATGGTAATTGATTTAACTTAAAAATCCAATCCAGAGGACGACACTCGATTTTTCGATCACTTTATTATTACTTGACCCGTGCGCTTGCGGTCGGAAAATTCCACATCAAGTTTTTGGCGTCGTTGTCGGGGATTGGCACATTTAGTTAATTCAATATTGTGAAAAAATTGTTTGGTCTTAATTTAGGGTGTATTGTATTTTTGTTATTTTTTTGTTATTATTTTGTTTGTTTTGTAGGTAGATTGCATTTTTTTCCTTTATTGTTTTGTTTTGTTTTTTTTCCATATGTAGATTTTTCCATATTTGTTTGGATTTCGCATAGATAGATTTTTCTTTTTAGTTTTTTTTTTCCTTTTTTAGATTAGTTTTTCCTTATTTGCTAGTTTCCTTATTTGTTTTTGGTCATATTTGTTTTTGCATTCCATATTTGTTTATCTTTTCCTTTGTAGATTATATTTTCCATATTTAGATTAGTTGTGTTCTTTTCTAGTTTCTTTCCTTAATCGTTTTCTTTTCTTTTCTATCTTTTTCCTTTTTAGGGTAGTTTAGATTGTGTATGCAAAGGAATAGGGAATTGGCCTCAGTACCTTTGGATCCCGAGATCGAGAGAACAATTCATAGGCTTCGAAGGGAGAATAGAGAAAATATTCAAATGGCCGACCCAAATCCACCTGAGGAGCCTAAGCCTATTAGAGACTACTTTCAGCCTGTGTTTCATGGGCAACAATCGGGGATTGTCTATGCCCCGATCAATGCCAACAACTTTGAGCTGAAGACCGGTCTCATTCAGATGTCTCGAGATTGTGCTTATACAGGATCGCCCACCGAGGACCCAAATTCTCATCTAAAATCCTTTTTAGACATTTGTGGGACGGTAAAAATAAATGGAGTTTCTGAGGATGCCATTCGCTTACGCTTGTTTCCTTTTTCTTTGCAGGATAAAGCACGAGATTGGTTGCAGTCTATTCCCCCTAGGAGCATCACCACCTGGGATGCTTTGGTCCAGGCCTTTCTGAAGAAATTTTTCCCTCCTGCAAAGACGGTCAAGCTGAGGACCGAGATCGGAACGTTCAAGCAACAATTTGATGAGCAGCTGTTCGAGGCTTGGGAGCGTTATAAAGAGTTGCTGAGGAAGTGCCCTTAGCATGGCTATCCTGACTGGTTACAAATCCAACTCTTTTATAACGGTCTTAACCCCAGTACTACAGCTATCGTTGGTGCAGCTGCAGGTGGGACTCTGTTGTCCAAGACCGTGGAGAATGCTCGCACACTTCTAGAGGATATGGCCACCAACAGCTATCAGTGGCCATCTGAGCGGTCTACACCGAAAAAGATTGCTGCTGGAGTTTTTGAAATCAATAATGTAAGTGAACTTCATGCCCAGATGTCTTCCCTAGCTAATGCTTTTCTGAAATTTTCAGGTACAGGGAGTACACAGTCAATTGAATCAGCAGCTGCTTTAGCATCTAAATCTCAGGAGGAGACCATCGAGCAGGTTCAGTACGTATCAAATTTTAATTCTAGGGGATATAATAATAATTCTACACCTACACATTATCACCCTAACAATAGGAACCATGAAAACTTCTCTTATGCTAATAGTAAGAATGTTCTTAATCCTCCTGGTTTTGCCCCTCAAACTCAAGAAAATAAAAAATCTTTAGAGGATCTTGTTGGAGCTTTCATTGCAGAGTCTAGTAACAGGACAACCAAGTAGAGGATGCAGTCATGGCCATCAACACCACAGTAAACGGCCACAGTACAGCCATTAAAAACATTGAGACTCAGCTGGGACAGTTGGTAAGTGTTGTAAACACCATGAACAAAGGTAAGGCCCCAGCTGAGCAGGAGAAAACCCAGATGGAGTACTGTAAGGCTATTACTGTGCACCAGGAGGAAGTTGAAGAGGAGCCTGAGTTTGAGGAGTATGACACGCCTATTGGGGAAGCTGAGGAGGACACATCATCAGATGAAGCTGAAAAGCCTGAACCTGAGCCTCCTATTCCTTCTCCCACATTGATGGTCCTCAAAGACAAGAAGAGGAAAAAGAAAAAGAAGAACAATCAGGTTCAGTTTGATAAATTTATGAATGCTTTTATGAGCCTGAACATTAACATTCCTTTTGCAGAAGCACTAGAGATGCCCCAGTACAACAGGTTCATGAAGGAATGGCTAGCAAAGAAAAGGAAGGAGAAGAAGGTTGACACTGTATACCTCGCTTCCACATGCAGCACCAGAGTTCAGCAGAAGGTACCTGAAAAAGTAGCAGATCCAGGGAGTTTTTCTGTTCCTTGTAGCTTTGGTACTTATTCTTTTAGAGCATTGTGTGATTTAGGTGCTAGCATTAATATTATTCCTTTATCCTTGTGCAAACAGTTAGATATAGGTGAGATTAAATCTACTCCTGTTAGGCTTCAATTGGCTAATCAGTCTGTGGTTAGACCAGTTGGCATTATAGAGAATGTTTTAATCAAAGTAGGCAGATTTTTCCTCCCTATTGATTTATTTTATGGATATGATGGAAAATCCTTCAATGCCTGTCATACTTGGAAGACCATTCCTCGCTACTGGGCGAGTGATTATTGATATTGAGCGCAGGGAGCTCACTGTTAGAGTCCAGAAAGAAAAGGAGATATTCAAAGCGGTTGAAGACTCTAAGGATCATTCTGACGTGCTCGTGATGGGCTACAGAAAACGTGCAAGAAAAAGCACCTCTGGTGGATTCACAGAAAAGAAGCCTCCTTGATGCACGAGCAGCACGTTGAGCTAATGACGTTAAACAAGTGCTTTTGGGAGGCAACCCAAGTTATTTGAATTATGTTTTTGTTTTGTGTGTTTTCGTTTTGTAGGTCTTGGTTCCAGTTTCTCCTTTGCTTGCAAGCTTCCATAAAAGAGTTATCATCATTCCAGGGCAGTATTGTTCACTCCTCCCTCCATTCTTTTATTGTTCTCATGCTTGGTTATGCCTTATTTTCTTTATACATTGAGAACAATGCATGTTTTAAGTTTGGGGGTGGAATATCATGTTTGTGGAGCCCTTGAGCATCTGAGTTCGGGCTATAGTTTTGAGCTTTCTTTGAATTGAGCATATGGTTGTTTTTTTTTTTTAGGATGCTATTTTTGCTTGACGATGATTTCCTAGGATAGGCTTTATTATCAATTTTCAAGCTTTCGATGAGTTGTAAGCATGAGTGCCCAAAAAGGGAGACTTTTTAAACTTTTTCTAGGAGATGTCTTGCATGAGTAGAGTATTTGTCTTGGCTAGATTTGGATTTGAATGCTTTGGAGCGAATTATTAGGTTCATATGCTTGTTGTCACCTCGATAGGTGTAGGGAAGAGCTAAAGAGTTAATTTTTTTCAAATTAGCATGTTTGATCTTGCTTGGGAGGAAAGAAAAGAATATATGCTTATCATGATCATGAAAGAAAAATCATTCTTGTCTTTACTTTTGAAAGAAAAGAAACTATTATGCCATGGCTTGTGCACAATATGCAATGAGTAATAAGATCAGTTAGGCCAACCAAAGGGTAAAACTCGGGTTATGGGTCCCTGCAATAGGTGTGTGAAAGCTAGTGCCACATATAAATGATTGATTTAATTTTCAATTATAAGCACCTAAGTATGGATGAAAACAAACTAATTTGTTCCATTGACTCGTTAGTGAATCCTTAGTGCCAGTGTAGAGGGAAGATGAGTTGAGAGTTTAGTAATCCAATCCCGGGCTAGTAAAGTCTAATCTAGTTGAGTTAGATCTCGCTTGTGCAAGATAATTTTGGAAAATTTTTTATTTGTCTCCCTCATTGGTCCTTATGTGAATGTCTTTTGATTGCTTGATTTTTGACTTTTGAGCCTTGAGGATTGAGTCATGTTTGTTGCATCCATTCTACCATTGTATGCTTGATTTTTAGTTTGCTCGAGGACTAGCAAAAGCTTATGTTTGGGGGTGTTTGATAGCGAGCATAGCTAGCTAGTTTTTCCTAATTAATTTAGCTAGTATTTTAGGATTTATTGGCCATTTTATTGCACTTAAATGTTTATTTTGTAGGAAATTGTTATTGTGAGTTAAAACGAGAATTTGGAGTTAATCGAGTGTTCGGGACATGAAAAGAGGCCAAAGAACCGGAAAGAAACAAGGTTGGAAGAGAGCAAAAGAGGCCTGTCCGAGGGCTAACGTCGAGACGCTGTGACAAGAGCGTCGCGACGCTCTCGGTTTATTCCATATCCAGAAGGCGCGGCAGGGCATAACGTCGCGACGCTATCGACAAATTTCCTATTTAAACATCTTTTCATGCTACGGCCAAGGGGAGTCCAATTTGAGAGATTTTAGCCCTAATTTCGACTAGAGACCTTCTGTGGGAGCTAAAGCAAGGACAAGGAGCGGGAATCTAACTTGGAGGCGTGGAGATCGTGACAGGGACGTGCCGACTTCGACGACTTTAAGTGTTTCCTTTCCTTTCCCTTTTCTTTAGTTAGATTTAATGGCTTTTTCATGCTTAGTTAATCTTGTAACGCCATGTATGAGTAGCTAAGCTTGTATATTACGGATTGATGTAGTCTTTTTAGATTATGGATTGATTTACGGGATGATTTGTGCAATGGTTTTTATGTTTGCAATCTTATTTTAATGCTTTCAATTAATTGGCCACTAGTTGAATGATTTAAGTGTTGTGTCTTGCTCGGGAGAGGGGATTTAGCGTAGACTTTATTAAGATTGCATGACTAAAGTTTATGTTCTAAGCTCGTGACGGAATTTAGAGTAACTTTAGAATTGGTCAAAAGAACTAAATGCCTTGCATGTTAATAAACTTAGATAGGGATATCAAGTTGGTTAATTTGCATGAGAATCAATTATACTCGGGAGAGGTAGTTGTGATTAAAGGTTCTTAGGCTCATAAACCCATTGTGCGTTTTAACTCATTCCCTAAAATCAATCCTAGACTAAATTGGCGAAATCAATTCCCTAAGTGTTCTTTCAATTGAATCTCCATTGTTTGTTTGCATTGATCTAGTTTTCTATCTTTCATTACTTTTTTATCCCAAAATAAAATTGAGCAAGATTATTCATGGTAATTGATTTAACTTAAAAATCCAATCCAGAGGACGACACTCGATTTTTCGATCACTTTATTATTACTTGACCCGTGCGCTTGCGGTAGGAAAATTCCACATCAAGGAGAGCTCCCCAAGATGGGATGATTTGAACCATTGGGAGGAGGCCTATTTATAAGTGCTGGACGAAGGCTTTCTTGCTGAACAAGTCGGTAGCGTCGCGACGCTACGTCACAGCGTCGCGACGCTGTGACGTCAGGATTTCTTAGCGCCGAAGTTGTTGCAGCGTCGCGACGCTGTCGCGATTCCAGATTTTTCTTCACTGTCTGCCAAGCGTCGAGACGCTCTGGTCCTAGAGTCTCGATGCTATGCCTTCTAGAAGCCTGATATGCGGATTTTTGCCTCCTTTCTTTTTCCTTTTGGGCTTTTTGGGCCTCCACTTCAAATGTCTTGTCACCAACTTTTCTATTATGGGCCAAAAGTCTTTATTTTGGACTTGAAATTAATAAATTTCATGGTTTTGCCTCACGAACTCGGTTTTCTACAAAATTAACATAAAAATACATTAAAGCTTACAATTCATGCACAAAACTAGCTGAAATTAATAGGAAAATGATGACATTTATGCACGTCATCGCACCCCCAAACTTAAAGTTTTGCTAGTCCCGAGCAAAATAAAGTAATGCATATGAATCATAACTTGCATGCTAACAACTCTATCCTCAATGGTTCTAGCCATGAATGCAAACTATTGAAACAAATAAGTAAGCATGCACAACCATCAAGAAATTTAGAATTTAATCCTATCCTCCCTTGCAAAAACGAATCATCATTTGCCTCATCATAATTTTTACTAGCCCGGAATCATTTATACACTCCTCCAATGATCTTCCCCCTACACTGGCACTAAAGCTCGCCCTTTTAGCCGTCTTAGTTATCTAGCAAGCACTACCTTACTGAGGTGTTTTTTTTCTTTTTCCAGAATCCTTTTAGATGTAACGCCTTCGTTCTGGCTTGCCATTATTGGTGATGAAAGCATCCAACTACGAGCGCCTCATCTTTCAGGCTACCGAGGCATGCTCATTTCGTTTCAGCGTTTTCATGCAAGGGCAAACGATGGGTGTCATGAATGCTCCTGGTTACTAGTGCTCTCAAGAAAGTGGAGCATTTTTTTTTTTGGGCAAATCAAAGTATTTCTTTTTCCCAAAGCTCAGTATTACTTACTATTACGCAAGAAAACTATCTAGACAAACTTTACACCTATCGAGGTGACAACGAACTTCTAAAGCATATAACTTTTATCTAGGCTTTCAAAATCATAATAAAACAAGTGAATCATCATACTTTGCAAGGGAATCAAAAAAAAATTTTAATTTTCTTGAATTTAGACATGCTTTCAAATTTGCAACAATAAGAGAGAATCATGGCTAAAAACAAATCATCAGGCGTCATTATCATCAACATGCATTTAATTCATCATAAGCATTACTTACGCAAAACCTACGCAGAGCAAATCCCCCCCCCCCAAACTTAAAATATACATTGTCCCCAATGTACGAACATTTAATCAGATAAAGAGAGATTGATACTGCCCTGAATAAGCGAGAGAATTCGAATTGTCTTGAATTGTCTTTCGAGGAGAGACTGAGAGGCTAGGCATGAACGAGCTTTCTGCACAAGGATCGATCACACGGGAGCATAAGGATCCACACAAAAACTAAATTGAAATTTACGAAAAAACTTTAAAAGCTTGGGTTGCCTCCCAAGAAGCGCTTGTTTAACGTCCTGAGCTAGACGGGGCTTGGTCATCCTAGATCCGTCAAAATCATTTTTTTGACCTTCCTCTCTTCGAATCCACAATAGTGCTTCACACGTTAGGCATTGACTTTAAAAGTCAACCAGCTGCGATCCATCAGCTCAATTGAACCATACGGGGATACCTCTTTGACCAAGAATGGACCGGACCATCTTGACTTCAATTTTCCAGGGAACAATCGTAGCCGAGAATTGAACAAAAGAACTTGTTGCCCTGGCTCAAAAGAACGCTTTTGCACTAAGCGATCATGCCATCTTGCTATTCTTTCTTTCTAAAGCTTGGCGTTCTCATATGCCCGGCTCCTAAATTCTTCTAATTCGTTGAGCTGCAGTAGCCGTTGTTCTCCAGCCTTTTCTGTGTCAAAGTTCAACTTCTTGATAGCCCAGTATGCTTTATGCTCGAGCTCCACAGGCAAGTGACAAGCCTTACCATACACTAATCGATACGGGGATGTACCGATTGGAGTCTTGTAAGCCGTCTGATAGGCCCATAAAGCATCGTCCAACTTGTATGCCCAGTCTTTCTTGTTCATGCAAACTGTCTTCTCCAGAATTTGTTTAATCTCCCTGTTAGAAATCTCAGCTTGACCGTTAGTTTGAGGATGATAAGCAAGAGAAGTTTTATGCTTGACACCATATTTTATAAGCAATGACTCAAACATTTTATTACAAAAATGGGACCCCTCATCACTAATTATAGCCCGTTGTGTACCAAATCTAATGAAAATATTTTTATGCAGAAAACGTAACACAACACGTGCATCATTAGTCTTAGTGGCTATTGCCTCTACCCATTTAGATACATAATCAACAGCAACCAAAATGTACGAGTATCCATTGGAAAAGGGAAAAGGGCCCATAAAATCTATGCCCCACACATCAAAAAGTTCTACTTCAAGAATAGGGGTTAGGGGCATTTCATGGCGTCTAGAAATATTACCTGTCCTTTGGCTGAAGGGATAAAAGCCCCACGCAGCGGAAAGTATTACCGAACCTACTCAGAGTCTTAGATTCTAATTGAAATACCAATACAATTTGCAAAATATTACAGCAATAAATTTCTATTTAAAGGGCTGTACATAGGCTATAAACATGCTAAAAAATCAACTAGATTGATCCTACTGATCAAGGATTTCATAGAAAACTTACTTTTGTAGAAAGCCTTGATCGATTCGCCTTTTCTTGCCAATAAGATTGAAAACGCAGCAACCCTCTTGTGCGAACACCACCAATCGGCTACACCAGTATATCTCTAAGACTTATTGAAGCAGGAGACTTGTGGGAGTCTTTTGGGAGAGATCTCTGAGAGAAGGAGAGACAATGGGATGCCTTTCACCCCACCCCAGGGGTCCTATATATAGGTAAAGGCCAAGACCTTTTCCTAATAGGAAAAGGTCTAGGAATAAGTTCAAATCTATTATCTGAACAATATCTAATTTTAATAATTAATTAATTCCATAATTAATTAATTACCCAATTAAATATCACATATTTAATCTTAGGGATTTTATTAAAATTAAAATTAATATGAATCCAATTCATATTAAATGTATATGAACTATCTCAAATATTTTCTTTCCTAATAGGAAAAGGTCTCTAATTTTAATAAATAATTAATTAATTCCATGATTAATTAATTACCCAATTAAATATCATATATTTAATCTTAGGGATTTTATTAAAATTAATATGAATCCAATTCATATTAAATTTATTTGAACTCTTTCAAACATTTTCTCTCAAGAATTAATTTTTGAAATTAATTCAAAAATTATATTATAAAGTTTCATAAACTTTATATTATAATGCATCAATATACATTATACGATTCCCCAAATAAATTGAACACTTTCAATTTACAATTTATATTTGTTTGCTTCAAGTCTTTTTACGAGCTACCAGTGGGACCTAATGGACCTACAGATCAGAAGCTCCAACGATACGAGACTAATCGGCTTAAACTCATTAACCAAGTTAGTCTCCATTCGTTAACTGTGGGTCATTCCACTAAAGACCCTCAGCTGCACTCTTCTCACTGCAGAATATTTCTGTGTCCACGGATATCGACCAATACTACAAGTCAGTCCTTCACGTGTGTTCGTATCCCAGCTGGGTCAAATTACCGTTTTACCCCTGGTTTACATCTTTGTCCTTAAGTCCCCAGTGCTCCTCTAATGAACAACCTGTTTGAGGTCCAACCAACAAACAGAAGTCCCTCTCGTGCCATAGAGAGGGTTGGGCCCATTGTTCAAGTCCCGGAGACACCACTTAAGGGAACACACCTCTACTTACCCTAGAATCGGGAAGGAGTGAATTCCATCTTGTGTGATTATGTTCCTAGATCCCCACTCGGTATTGTCCCCAAAATGGTAGGCTTATTGAGTCGGCGTGCTGGCCACTCTCACCCATACAAATCAAAGGACAACTCCTCGTGAACAGGAGTCCATAATCCACTCAGGATTGAGACTAAGTTGTCTAGGTCATCCTAGTGAAATAGAAACCAAGCCAACTAACGGTGTTATAGTTAGTGGTTAACTATTTCGCGGTCCGGTCTTATGCAAACTCATTGCATAGGATACCCCCACTCGCATGTCAACTACATGGACGCGTTGGATCATAGCGTTTGTATCATAATACAAAGTGGGTCGTATCCATAGTGTCACCAGGATAAGGTACCCAGCCTTATCCCTATACTATAGACCCTTTAGGCTGAATCTTGAACATTGATCCTCGTATGTCCCTACATATTAGTTCAAGCCTCATACTATCAGCCTAGGATGTTTAGTTTATTGGATTAGGGTTAATAAGACAAGATCTACTAAATACAAACAAAATAAACTATTTTATTAATGTTCGGTAAAAAGTTACATTTACTATCTACGAGTTTTAGGGCATAAAACCCAACATTGGCATCTATCACATGTTTTCACAAAGGTATAACAATCTTTAAATAAAGTAGGCCAATAAAATCCATATTGAAGTACCTTTGCCGCAGTACGAGTTGGTCCAAAATTACCACCATAAGGAGAGGCGTGGCAATCATGTATAATCTTACCTGCTTCTTCTGCCGGGATGGACCTTCGAATGATTTGGTCAGAATATACCTTAAAGAGAAATGGGTCATTCCACAGATAAGATTTCAGATCATGGAAAAAATTCTTTCTTTTTTGAGCATTCAAGTCGGGAGGTATTTCTTTTCCTGCAAGAAAGTTTACAAAATCCGCATACCAAGGGATAGAAGTTCTAACAGCATATAATCTTTCATCCGGAAAAACTTCTTTAATGGGAAAGGTTGCGATATTCATTTCATGCTCTATCCTAGACAAATGGTCCGCAACCACATTCTCACAACCTTTTCTATCCTTGATCTCATAGTCAAATTCTTGCAGTAAAAGAATCCATCTTATGAGTCTGGGTTTGGAGTCTTTCTTGCTACTTAAATAACGAATAGCAGCGTGGTCAGTGTGCACTATAACCTTTGTTCCAAGCAAATAGGGCCTAAATTTATCAAAAGCGAACACAACAGTAAACATCTCTTTTTCTGTAGTGGTGTAATTCTGCTGAGCACTATCTAGAGTTCTACTTGCATAGAATATAGCCCTAAAGAACTTATCTCGACGTTGCCCTAAAACAGCTCCTAAAGCATAGTCACTAGCATCACACATGATTTCAAACGGTTGACTCCAGTCAGGCACAACAATGATAGGGGCAGAAATCAACTTTTCTTTTAAAAGTTTGAATGCTAGCAAACAGTCTTTTGAAAACACAAATGGGGCATCCTTTTCAAGTAAATTGCACAGGGGTTTAGCAACTTTCGAAAAATCTTTTATAAAACGCCTATAAAACCGTGCGTGGCCTAAGAAACTACGAACTCCCTTGACATTAATGGGTGGAGGAAGTTGCTCTATAGCAGAAATTTTTGCTTTATCAACCTCCAAACCTCTTTCAGACACTTTGTGGCCCAACACTATCCCTTCCTTTACCATAAAATGACATTTTTCCCAATTTAAAACAAGGTTAGTCTCTTGGCATCTTTGTAAAACACGAGAGAGATTATGCAAACAGTTATCAAATGATGAATCGAAAACAGAAAAATCGTCCATAGAAACCTCCATAATCTCTTCTACAAAGTCTGAAAATATGGCCATCATACAACGCTGAAAGGTAGCTGGAGCATTACACAGTCCAAATGGCATACGCCGGAAAGCATAAGTGCCATAGGGACACGTGAATGTTGTTTTCTCTTGGTCTTCAGGCGCAATCGCAACTTGATTATAGCTTGAATAACCATCAAGAAAACAATAGTACGAATATCCAGGTAGCCTATCAAGCATTTGATCAATAAAAGGGAGAGGGAAATGATCTTTTCTGGTGGCTTTGTTTAACTTCCTATAATCAATACACACACGCCAACCAGTGACTGTCCTAGTAGATATTGACTAATCTTTCTCATTCTTAATAACAGTCATCCCTCCTTTCTTAGGCACTAATTGAACAGGACTCACCCAAGGGCTGTCAGATATAGCATAAATAATCCCTGCATTTAATAATTTTAACACCTCGGCTTTTACCACTTTCTTCATTGTTGGATTTAATCTTCTTTGGTGTTCTACTGTGGGATTAAAGGCATCTTCCATTAAAATCTTATGCATGACAATAGAAGGGCTAATAACTTTAATATC
This sequence comes from Luffa aegyptiaca, assembly GCA_017139565.1. Taxonomy (NCBI): domain Eukaryota; kingdom Viridiplantae; phylum Streptophyta; class Magnoliopsida; order Cucurbitales; family Cucurbitaceae; genus Luffa; species Luffa aegyptiaca. The sequence continues at coordinate 36,258,250 of CM029407.1, read as the reverse complement.
GCCAATAGACGAACCTAGAGCAGATTTATGCTTTTTCAAAACATCCAACAATTTTTCCTCTTCTACTTTACTTAAATCAGCAGAAATGATAACGGGAAAAGTAGAAGATTCTCCTAAGAAAGCATAACGTAGGTGAGAAGGCAATTGTTTCAACTCAGGGGAAGGAGTATCAACTTGAGCACATATGTCTAATGATAATTTTCCTTCCCTTCCTAAGGTTTCGTCAATTAAGGCATTCTCCTGATTAACATCTATTAATTTATCTCCAAACACATCAGGCATGCTTATTTCATAATGATCGACAGAAGACTCTGACTCTACACATGCATTGATGATAGTGTCAACTAAATCAATCGAAAAGCAAGAACTAACCTCTTCGGGGTGTTTTAATGCATTAAAAAGATTGAACACTACCTCGTTGTCTTCTACTCTGAGAGTCAGGGTTCCTTTCTGTACCTCAATCAAAGCGTGAGCTGTTGCCAAAAATGGTCTTCCGAGAATGATTGGGACTTCGGGGTCTTCTTCCATGTCTAATACTACAAAGTCAGCAGGGAATATGAATTTGTCAACGTTAACTAGACATCTTCTAACACACCTTTAAGGTATGTCATTGAACGATCTGCCAATTGCAGAACAATTGTGGTTGACTTCAATTCCCCCAAACCAAGTTTCCTGTAAACACTGAAAGGCATTAGGTTAATACTTGCCCCTAAATCACATAAAGCTTTTTTTATAAACAAACTACCAACAGTACAAGGAAGAGTGAAACTCCCTGGATCTTTTAATTTTGGTGGTAGATGTTTCTTTATTATGGCACTACACTCGGCTGTCATATTCACTGTCTCATAATTTTCGAACTTCTTTTTCTTTGATAATATTTCTTTCATAAATTTGGCATAGTGTGGCATCTATTCCAAAACATCAGCAAAAGGAATGTTAATATGGAGCTGCTTAAAAATATCTAGAAATTTTGAAAATTCAGCATCCAACTTTTTCTTTTGAAATCTCTGGGGATAAGGAATCTGATTAAGAACTAGAGGAATAGAATCAGAAGACTTATCTTGCACTGGCTGTGCTGTCTCTTCCTCTGGGTTGTTTTCATCATCCTCATCCAACATCCTTCTAGTGCTGAGCTTTGATTCTTCTTTTCTTTCTGCTTCTTTCAACTGTTTCCCACTTCTGAGAGATATGCCAGGGCATTGTTCCTGTGGGTCCATGGCGACGACATTGGATAACTTTCCTTGCTGGATTTCCTTCATGAATATTGTCATTTGATCTATCTTTGCTTCTATCTTATTAATGACAATATCTTGTTTTTCTACTCTGGCTTGCATTATTGATACTGCTCCTTGAACATTTTCATTCAAATTCCCAGTCTCATTTATGAAGCTTCCAAGCATCTCTTCTAAAGGGTTTTTCTTTTCCTCAGGTTTAGGTTTTATTTCTACTTCCACTTTAGGTGAACCTGGAATTTCTGACCCCGTGAGTTTGGTTAGGACCTTAGTTAGAGCTTCGACTTGCAACCTTAAAGCACTCACCTCAACATTCTCGCATGGCTTCTCCTTAATTTTGGACTCAGGTTGCCATTGGTAACTTGTCAAGGCTAACTCTTCTACTATGGTTCGTGCTTCCTTGACGGTTTTGGCTAAAAGGTTTCCTCCAGCTGTAGTGTCAAGAATTGTTTTTAAATCCCTATTTAACCCACTGTAGAAAAGTTGGATTTGAAGCCAATCAGGGTATCCATGTTGTGGGCATTTCCTTAACAACTCCTTATATCTTTCCCATGCTTCATATAATTGCTCTTCCTCTAATTGTTGAAACTTTCCAATTTCAGCTCTAAGCTTAGTAATTTTTTCTAATGGGAAAATTTTTTCAAGGAAGGCTTAACTAAATCATTCCAACTAAGGATGCTATTTGAGGTTAATGAGTCTAACCAATCTCGAGCCTTATCTTGCAAAGAAAATGGGAACAACTGCAAACGAATTGAATCAGGACTAACTCCTCCCATCTTTACCGTTCCACAGATATTAAAAAATGATCTTAGGTGATTGTGTGGATCTTCTGATGAATAACCTTTGAAAGCATTTTCTCTTACCATCTGAATGAGACTAGTCTTGAGCTCAAAATTATCGGCGACGATTGCCTCATAAGCTATTCCAGAGTAATTCAATGGAATTTCAGGCAAGAAATAGTCTCGGATTGCTCTGTCTTCTTGATCTACCATGATTAAAACTCAAGGATACAATATATCCAGCTTATAACTTCACAAAATTTTGCCACCACCAAAACTTAAAAATAAAATAAATTTTCTAAATTAAAATCAAACACTTAATTCTCAATATTAACGAAAACAATTACAATGTTCCCCGACAACGACGCCAAAAACTTGGTGACCGCAAAGTGCATGGGCCGCAAGTAAAATAAAACGGAAAGTATTCCGAGTATCGAATCCTCAGGGAAATTGAATTAATTCCATTAATTACCGAGAACCATCATGCTTTAATTTTATTTAGAAGCTCAACTCGAATGATAAAGCGAAAATTAAAGAAACTAATAAAAAGAAACATGCCTGTAAAAGGGAATTTTCCTATCAAGGGGGCTTGACCAAGGGTGTTATTTAGCTTTTTGGATATGTAGCTCAAATACATGGATATATGTAACTAATTATCTTCAATTTCATAAATCTAGAAGTAATTATAAGCAGATTTCTCTTTCAAGCTCCTCCACATTTCATACTAACATAACTAATTTATGTGTCCATCTCCTTAGTTAATCATAGTATGGCATTAAGCAACTTCATTATTAATTTTTAACAATTCTCTTTCACTCTCGTGCTCCAAGCAATCATTAGCCATGCAATTATGATCTAATCTAACTTCTCTCCGTCGAGTATCAATTTAGACCAACAATTCAATCAATCCATGATCAAGGGATTAAAAGCATTAAGAACAAACTGCATAGATGAAATATGAAGGAATTCATTACATAATCCAAGTAATTGTGCTACAATATCCAATTAGCTAAATTAACGACCCAAGGTCTCAAGATCTACTCACAAATGGGAATAATTTTGCCCAAGTGATCTTTATCCATAGGCCTAACTCAAATTACAATAAGAAATTATAAAGAAGTAAGGAAGAAATAACCGATAAGTTGATCCCAAGCTCCCGTCCCGATCATCTCGAACATCGAGCTTTGGAATCTCGCTCAATTCAACCTTTTTCCTCACAATTCTTCTCACTTTTTATCTCTATTGAGCTAGGGGAGAGCTCCCAAGATGGGATGATTTGAACCATTGGGAGGAGGCCTATTTATAGGTGCTGGACGAAGGCTTTCTTGCTGAACAAGTCGGTAGCGTCGCGACGCTACGTCACAGCGTCGCGTCAGGATTTCTTAGCGCCGAAGTTGTTGCAGCGTCGCGGCGCTATGTGGACAGCGTCGCAACGCTGTCGCGATTCCAGATTTTTCTTCACTGTCTGCCAAGCGTCGAGACGCTCTGGTCCTAGCATCGAGTCGCTAGGCCTTCTAGAAGCCTGATATGCGGATTTTTGCCTCCTTTCTTTTTCCTTTTGGGCTTTTTGGGCCTCCACTTCAAATGTCTTGTCACCAAGTTTTCTATTATGGGCCAAAAGTCTTTATTTTGGACTTGAAATTAATAAATTTCATGGTTTTGCCTCACGAACTCGGTTTTCTGCAAAATTAACATAAAAATACATTAAAACTTACAATTCATGAACAAATCTAGCTGAAATTAATAGGAAAATGATGACATTTTTGCATGTCATCAAAGACACATGGATAAGTTTGCTTATCATAGTGGGTAGCTTCAAGTTGAACTGGGATGTTTTCTGCATTAGCTTTGTTGATTTCTGTTCGACAAACTTCCCTAATATTCTGTAAGCCAACATCGTTTTACCTTGAAGTTTTGATGTAGTTTTTTTCTCTTTGTTGTTAACTTGTTAGTTTTTTCTTTTGTTTTTTTAGCTTAATATTCTTGGCCGGTTATTTGGCTTTATGAGATCTTACTTATGTGTCTATCACAAGCTCCATATGTAATAAGATCAACATAGGTGGCCTTTTATGCTTAATATGCTTTATTCACCTTCTTTGTCGTTAATATGCTTCAAAGTTGCTTCTTTCTACAAAGGGATACTACCATGTTTCATCCATCAAAATTGTTCTTAATACCAAAAAGTTTTGGTATTTGTCTTTACACTCTTAGAAGTTATTTCCTATCAAGAACTTAGGCCTAAAGCACTCGACAAGTGATTTCTTTTAAGTACTTTTGTCTTTTCATAAATTAGTTTTACTTACACTCAAATATGATTTGATTTTGAGTGTGAAGTAGTTTTAGCATGTCAAAAGCACTCTCAAAAGACTAAAAAAAAGTAATTTTGACATGATTGCAAGACTTGTTTTTCTTATATCCAATGTTTGTGCTTAAAACGTTAAGTAGAGTTAAATTTCTTCATTTGTTATGTTTTTGGAATTTGGTTGACTTAAAGTTTTATTTCTTGTTTTCTATGGATTGGGTACAATGTTTTCTTGTTTGTTCTCATTATGCTTTTTTGGTCTACTTGGTATTTAGTTTAGGTTATGAAGCAAGTGAGGAATTTTAAAATGTCACTACTAGCGCACATGCCAACAAATATACAAAGGGGTCGTCCATTTGTTGTAAGTTTTTTAAGGTTATGTTGATAAGTTTAAGTTTAGTTAAATTTGGTTGTGATGTGTTATGCTCATCAAATTTAGATAAGTTAGTTTAAGTTTTTTTTTTTTTTTTTTGTTATGAACTTAGTTATTTGTTTTGATGTTAAGGTCGTTTGTTTTGAAAAGTTCGTTTGCTTAGTTAGATCTATATGTATTGTAACATAATTTTTGAGAAGTCACTTATAAATTTTAATATTATGCTTATAAAGTTGTAATTGTTTTTTAATTGCGAATAGGATAACTTGGAGCAATGAGCTAAATAAGTTCTAGGACGAGTATCAATTTTGTTGTTTAGTGTATATATTTTGGAGCAATGAAGGGTTACTTTTACTTTGCTTTTTGAAATAGTTCTTATGTGGAACTTTGGAGCAATGAGACGTTTCTCATTGTTCATTATCATTGTTTTTTCTTTGAATGAGATTGATCATTATCATTATTCTTACGTTCAGTTGATAGAGATTAAGTCTGTTTTAAAAAAGTTTGAGTCGTAAACCCTAAACCCTGACTCATATGGTGATACTTTGTTGTGGGAGTTCTATTGTGTTGAAGTCAAGTGGGGTAGATGAATATGTTATAGAAGTGTTATTCTTGTGTTAACAGGTGTCTAAAAAAAGTTTGGTTAGCTCTATGTATGTTGTTATGTTGTCGAAATTTTTGGAGCATCTTATTAGTTTTAAGATAGATGATTTAGTAATGGATCTAGAATAGGCTTAAAGATCTAAGGGTGTTACATTAGTCTTATAAACTTATTTTCTTTTTGTTTTTTTTTTTTTTATAGGTGAATGAAATGATGACACACCAACATATTTATGGGTGGATATATCCCATCTCTATCTTTTAAACCACATGTGTACACATTGACATTGTAATGTGTTTTGGAATTATGTATTGGTTTTTATTTTCATTTTGACTTTTGGAATATGGATTACACATGTATTTGTTAGAACATTTTGAGATTATGAACTTTTGGCACTATGTCCATTCTTGAAAATTTATATTGATGTAAGTGCACTTAAATACATTGTATGTTTATGTAAATGAGTTTATTTTACAATAACATTTGAAAATATTTGGTACTCATATAAAATGTTATAGAAATTGTTACATATTACTAAAAAATGGTACAAATGTATGTGTATGTATAAATGCTATTAAAAGTTACCTACTATCCATAACATTAATTATCACGATGATGAAATTAAAAATGATATATGTTTTGATAACGTTTTTAATTGTTATAAAAAGATGCTATTAAAGAGCAATCATAGCATTTTTTGCTAGCGTTATAAAAAGTTTTTATAACATTAAAGATGTGCAATAAAATTTTGATTTTTTTATAGCTTTTTCTATAGCATTGAAAAACACTATAAAAAGTCAAAGACTTTCAATAACATTGACTATAATAGCGTGTCTAAAAATGCTATGATATACCTTTTATAGCATTTTTTTACTGCTATAGAAAACGCTATTAAAGGGCAATCATGGAGTTTTTGCTAACACTGTGAAAACTTTCCATAACATTAAAATTACGCAATTGAAACATATTTTTTATAGTCTTTTTTATAGCATTGAAAAAACGCTATGAAAAGTCGGAGACTTTCAATAACATCGACTACGACAGCATTTCAAAAAACGCTATAGAAAGCCTATGATAGCGTTTTTTTAATGCTATCGTAAGTGATATTTGTTGTAGTGCATTCTGCTCCCTTCCACGATTTTGTGGGTCAATATGACTGATTTTTTACCGCAAACGTATGGGTCGTCACAAGTATTATAGTGATTTTGAGTATTAGAGTATCGTCTCCATGGGGATTGGATTTATTCAATTAATTACCTTGAATAATCATGCTATGCTTTATTTAGAGAACAAAATCTAATGCCAAAAAGATAAACTAAAAAGCTAATCTAGAAAGCAAAAGATAAATGGAGACACAATTTAGAGGGATAATTCTTAGAGGGTTGATTTCATCAATTGGACCTTTAATCGCATAATCAATTAACTAATATGGATTAACTAATCATTCGATTCATAAGTCTAGAAGCCTAATGACAAGGACTCTCCTGTCGGTTTCCTCCTATCTCATACCTTTCAATAAAGAATCTCCTTTCGGTTTCCTCTTTATCTACTTAGCATGGCATTACGACTCATCAATACAACCTCTAACGTTATTTATTCTATCCCATGTCACTCGGGTAAATAAGCGTTAGTCATGCATTCAGTTCTAGTCTAAGCTTCTCTCTTTCCAGTTTCCACTTAGTAACGATTCATTTAATCAGTGATCAGTTGATTAAAAGCAGTAAGGAGAAAATGCAAAAATGAACAATAATGAAAATTAAACCAAATCAATTCATCAATTCAGCAAAGGTTCAACAACTAAATCAATCTCAAAGAATTTAGGAACTACTCATAATCACTAAAATCCAATAATTCCTAATCACAACAATTCTAGAAACTAAAACATAAAGGAAAAGGGAAGAGAAATGCTCATAAAACTGTCGATCTCCTCGATCCCGCGCCGACCTCAATCGATCCTGAGCTCCAAAGATCTTCAATAAAGCTCCAAAACTCTCCCAAAAATCCCCAATTTTAGTGTGGACTCTAGAAAGGGGTGAAAACCCACAAATTGGCTCCCCAAACTTGGATGCAAATGACCCTATTTATTATAGTTGTTCAGCAGGCGCAGCGTCGCGACGCTCTGACGTCACTTCTATCTTGGGCTCCAAGTCATCGCAGCGTCGCGACACTACATGGACAGCGTCGCGACGCTGTCGTGATTTAAAGAACTTCTCCGCGTGGCTGCCAAGCGTCAAGACGCTTTAGCCTAGCGTAAAGAATAGCCCGTTTTTTACTTATATTTTTGGGACTCCAACTTTCTTTTGGCCCAAATGCTTCATGTAATGGATCTTGGGCTCTTTTCTTGACCCAACTTGATAGTTAAGGCTTGGAATTCATGAATTTGGGCTTCTAACTCATTCTTCTTGGGCTTTTGGACTTAGATCTTCAATAGACTTCTCCAAATTGCTTCAAAAGCCTCCAAAATCATCCAAAATCTCTCAAAATTCCGGTTTTGCTTCCTTGGCTCGGTTTCCTGAAATTTAAACATAAAGTAGCATTAAAGTACACAATTCAAGCATAAAACTAGCTAAAAATAATAGGAAATTGATAATCATTTATGCATGCTATCACACCCCCAAACTTAAGCCCTTGCTAGTCCTGAGCAAAGCTAAAACCATATATATATTACTCAACTATTGTAAATGCATGACTCTAATCTCAATGATCCATATAATGAATTCCAACAATTAAAGGAAATATTAAAAGCATATTCATTCATCACAAAATTTAAATCTAAACTCTTTATCCCTTGCGTGTGTGTGTGCGAGCCTCCCTAATAGGTCTTTACTAGCCTAGAAAAGGTTTATAAAATCCTCAGCTCATCTTCCCCCTACACTGGCCCTATGCTCTAATTATCCAGCTTCCCAACAATCAAGAAAGCAATATCCCACTAAGGTGCTTGAAACAACAGGGTATGCCTCCCCCCAAACTTGCATTTTTATGATTCTAATGGAACTTGAAGGAATGGAATTCCCCAATTCCGTTAGCGGAAGCGCAATTGGATCGTTTCGTCGTTAATTTTGTTTTCACCAAAATACCAATACATTGACAAAATTTAGAAAACTATTCTAAATCAATTATTAAGGCTAAGCATACAACTTTAGAACTAATTCTAAAGGGAAGAAGCAAACATACCGTCGTTGTCGTCTCTGAATTCTTTAAGAACGCCTTTCTTGATTTGCGTCAACAATTGGGACACCACCAATTTGATCTTCCCCGCTATAACTCTAAGATTAGGAACATAGTTGTGGGACTACCTAATCTTGAATGGGAAAAACTCTTAGAGAGAAAAAAATTCTCTCTAGAGTTCTTGAGTTGAGAGAATATGAGAGGGCCTTATGGTGGCCATATGTTATATCACCTAAACCCTAGGGTTAGTGTTCTATTTATAGGAGAAAGACCATGAATAAAATATTCATTTAAAATCAATTATTTCCATAACTGATTTAATCTTTTCCATAATCAATCAATTCCATAACCAATCAATTCCATAATTGATTAATCTTTTCCATGAATGATTGATCACTTCCATAAGTGATTAAATCATTTCCATAAATGATTAATTACTTCCATAAGTGATTAATCATTTCCACAATTGATTAATTTCCGATTGATTAATTCTTTAAATTAATTAATCACCAATTAAATATCATATATTTAATTTCAGACCTTCTATTAGTTAATTAATTAAGGGAAAAATACCTTTTTGGTCCCTGAGTTTTGAGGAGTATGTGCATTTGGCCCCTAAGTTTTCAAAATAGACCTTTTTAGTCCATGAGTTTTGAGAAATATGTTTAAAAGGTCCCTAAGTTTTCAAAATAGACTTTTTTAGTCCCTAAGTTTTGAAAAATGTGTTTAAAAGGTCCCTAATATTATTTTTTAAATTTTTTTAATTTACAAAACCATCCAATATTAAAAAATAATACAAAAATATTAATTTAAAAAAGATGAAAAAATAATATTAGGGACCTTTTAAACCTATTTCTCAAAACTCAGGGACTAAAAAGGTCCATTTTGAAAACTTAGGGACCTTTTAAACCTATTTCTCAAAACTCAAGGACTAAAAAGGTCTATTTTGAAAACTCAGGGACCAAACGCACATATTCCTCAAAATTCAGGGACCAAAAAGGTAATTTTCCCATTAATTAATAACCCAATTAAATATCATATATTTAGTTTCAGGCCTTCAATTAATTAATTCTATAATATGAATCAAATTCATATTAAAATTGGAACTCCTTCCAATTCTCTTATATCCTATAAATTTAATATGAATTAAATTCATATTAATATTTGAACTTCTTAAAATATTTATTTCTCTCATAATAATAAAGTTTAATTTCAAATTAGACTCTATATTTTAATGTATCACTATACATTATATTAATTTGTATCTCATACAATTTACTTAATTCCCAATATGGATTTGAACTATTCAAATTCTCTCAAGATATAATTGTTCCTAATTACTCTTTACGAGCTAGCAGGGTGACCTAATGGACCTACAGATCAGAAGCTCCAATGATATGAGGTTAACTAATTAAACTCATTAATCAAGTTAGCCAATATTCATTAACTGTGAGTCATTCCACTAAAGACCCATAGTTGAACTTTTCTCACTGTAGAACATTTCTGTGTCCATGGATGTAGACCTATGCCGGTAAGTCAATCCTTCACGAGTGTCCGTAATCACAGCTGGGTCAAATTATCGTTTTACCCCTGTGTTACATCTGTCTCCTTAAGTACCAGCGCTCCTCTAATGAACAACCTATTTATGGTCCAACCATTAAACAGAAAGTCCCTCTCGGGCCAGTGAGAGGGCGGGATCCCTTTGTTCAAGTCCCGGAGTCACCACTTAAGGGAACACTCATCTACTTCTCCTAGAAGTGGGAAGGAGTGAATTCCTTCTTGTGTTGTCATGTCCCCAGCCTCCCACTCGGTCTTGTCCCCAAAAAGGAAGGCATATTGAGTCGGCGTATTGGTCACTCTCACCCATGCTAATCAAATGACAATCCCTCATGAGAAGGAGTTCATGACACAGTCAGGATTAAGACTGAGTTACTTAGGTCATCCTATTGAAACAGTAACCTAACTAGTTAACGGTGTTACAACTAATGGTTGACTATTTCGTGGTCCAGTCTTATGCAAACTCATTGCATAGGATACCCCCGCTTACATATCTACTACATGGACACTTTGGATCAATACGTTTGTATCAAATACAAAGCGGGCCGTATCTCATAGTGTTACCAGGATAAGGTACCCAACCTTATCCTTGTACTATAGACCTTTTAGGCTGTTACTTGAACATTGATCCTCGTATGTCCCCACATACTAGTTCAAGTTACATACAAACAACCTTGGATCTTAGTTTATTGGATTTGGGTCAAATTGTGCAATATTTAACAATAACACTTTATTGTAGAAACTCAATAACACTTTATTGTAGAAACTCAATAACACTTTATTGTAGAAACTCAATAACACTTTATTGTAGAAACTCAATAACACTTTATTGAAACAAGTATACAATTTGTTTACATTCACTATCTACGAGTTTTAGGGCATAAAACCCAACAGCACTAGCTTTCACACTACAATGCAGGGACCCATAACCCGAATTTTGTTCTTGGTTGGCCTAACTGATCACACCGCAGGTAGCTCTTTTTGCCCCTAGCTTTTTAAACATAGCAAGCTTTTTTTTTATTCGCTATACTTTTTTTTTCTCACACTTTTCTTTTTCTCATTGATGCACGATTTGTTTACCGCAAGTGTACTGGTCAAGTAATAATATAGTGTTTTTGTGTAAAACAAGTGTCGTCCTCTGGATTGGTTTTCTAGCAAATTAAGTACCGTGAATACTTTTTTCCAATTTTATTTAGGGAGCCAAACTTAATGAAAAAGATAAATCTAAAGACAAAAGCATAAAATCAAGGGTGGAGGCTCAAATGGAAAGACTCTTAGGGAATTGATTTCATTATTTAAGATTGAGGATTGATTATAAGAATGAATTGATCGTGCAATTATTCTACAAGCCAAGGAAACTTTTATCACGATTACCTCTCCCGAGTATAATTGATTCTCATGCATATAACTAACTTCATATCCCTATCTAAGTTCATTAACATGTAAGGCATTATTCGGTTTAGTCCTTGTTATACTTCTAGAGATATTCCAAATCTCGTCACAAATATAGAATTTCTACTCTAGTCATGCAATTAAACAAGGTAAGTCTTACGCCAAATCCTCTCTCCCGAGTTAGATTCAACACTTAAATCATTCAATTAGTGATCAAGTAATTGAAAGCATTACACAAAATTGCATGCATAAAATAAAAGCACATTCGTTCCAAAAATCAATCCAACAATTAAAACAACTACATCAATCCCTAAGACAAACAACTAGCAATTCATAGTCTTTAAACCACAAACACTAATTGCAAGAAAAGCCATAAAAACTACAAGAGTTAAGGGAAAGAGAAAGGAAAACTCGAATCCGCCGACACCGCACGTCCCCGTCACAATCTCCACGTCTTCTCGCTTGATTCCCGCTCCTTGGCCTTGCTTTAGCTCCCACCAAAGGACTCTAGTCGAAATTAGGGCTAAAATCTAACCAATTGGACTCCCCTTGGCCGTGCAAGAAAATGATAAATTTATAGAAAATCTGTCGGCAGCGTTGCGACGCTGTCGCGATACCACCTATTCTGTTTTGGAAAAGTCGAGAGCGTCGTGACGCTGTGGTCACATCGTCGCGATGCTGTGACCTTTTGCCGCCTGAAATAATTAAGGAACGTATAGAAGCGTCGAGACGGCGCAAGGTGAGCGTCTCAACGCTAGCCCTCAGTCAAGTCCAATTTGAGGAGCCTTCAACTTGATTCTTTACAGTTCCTTAACTTCTTTTGGCATCCCGAACACCCTATCAATTCCAAATTCTCGTTATAGCTCAAAACAACAATTTCCTACAAAATAAACATTAAAGTGCATAAATTTGGCCAATTAAAATATCAAAGACTAGCTAAATTAATTAGGAAAAAATAGCTAGCTATGCTCGCTATCAAACACCCCCAAACTTAAGCTTTTGCTAGTCCTCGAGCAAACTAAAAATCAAGCATACAATGGTAGAATGGATGCAACAAACATGACTCAATCCTCAAGGCTCAAAAGTCAATAATCAAGCAATCAAGAGACATGCACATAAGGACCAATGAGGGAGACAAATAAAAAAATTTTCCAAAATTAACTTGCACAAGCGAGATCTAACTTAACTAGATTAGACTCTACTAGCCCGGGATTGGATTACTAAACTCTCAACTCATCTTCCCTCTACACTGGCACTAAGGATTCAATAATGAGTCAATGGAACAAGTTAGTTTGTTTTCATCCATACTTAGGTGCTTATAAATGAAAATTACAACAAGCATTTATATGTGGCACTAGCTTTCACACACCTATTGCAGGGACCCATAACCCGAGTTTTACCCTTTGGTTGGCCTAACTGATCACAATAGGGGTAGCTCTTTTTGCCTAAGCTTTATTAAACATTGCATTGCACGCATAAGTCATGACTTTATTTTTTTTTTCAATTTGTAACAACAAGAATGATTTTTCTTTGTGAGCATGATAAGTATATCTTCTTTTCTTTCCTCCTAAGCAAGATTAAACATGCTAATTTGCAAAAAATTAACTCTTTAGCTCTTCCCTACACCTATCGAGGTGACAACAAGCATATGAACCTAATAATTCGCTCCTAAGCATTCAAATCCAAATCTAGCCAAGACAAATACTCTACTCATGCAAGACATCTCCTAGAAAAAGTTTTAAAAGTCTCCCTTTTTGGGCACTCATGCTTACAACTCATCAAAAGCTTCAAAATTGACAAGAAAGCCTATCCTAGGAAATCATAATCATGCAAATGTAGCATCCACAAAACAACCATATGCTCAAATCAAAGAAAGCTCAAAAAAATATAGCCCAAACTCAGATGTTCAAGGGCTCCACAAACATGATATTCCACCCCCAAACTTAAAACATGCATTGTCCTCAATGTATAGAAATCTAAAGCATATATAAGCATGAGAACAAGAAAAGAATGAAAAGGGGTGAACAATACTGCCCTGGAAAGATGACCTTTTCATGAATGTTTGGCAAAGGCAAGAACGCGGGAACTCCTACAAAACAAAAACAACAAAAAGATCAAAGACATAAAAGAAAAAAAAACTAACTTGGGTGCCTCCCATAAGCTCTTGTTTAACGTCTTTAGCTTGACGTGCTCGTGCGGACTGTCGAGGCACATAAAAATTCTCATATTTCTTTGGGCCCTTCTTCCTTGAATCAATAAAACTCACGATCGCTAGCAAGCTTACTAGCTTCTCATGGGCCCCTGAAACAGAATTATTTTTTGAATTTTTGAATAAAATAAGCATAAAAGGAGAAATGTCAAAATAAACAGACTCAGACTCTAAGACTGACTCGTGAGAATAGAAAAAAGAACAATCATATTCTACAAAGGATGGAGAAGATAAAACAGACGAAGGTTTTTCAACCTCAAACTCTACCTCCTGAACTTCCTCTGACACTACAAGCTCATTTTTTTTTCTTCCTCACAAACATGTTCTTGATAGGTGCTAGAACTCTCCAATTCCTCCCCACTATTCATGCAACTCACCCCTAAATGCTCAACCTTAGCAAAATCGAAAGAATTAAGCTCCTGGATAGGTGCCAATGAATCATCGGCCACATGACTCACTAGACATCCTATGGAACTGGATCCCACCTCACTAACTTCCTTTGGGGTCTGAAGTCCTTTTATAATTTCATCAAATTTTAGACTCCTCGCTCTAGACTTCTCAATATAATTTTGAACTATGCTTTCTAAGGAAGAATTTTCTTTTAAAGGGGTAGAACTTGAAGATGAAAAATTTGAATATGGTGTTGAATAAAAAGTCATTCAAATCAATTAAAGCAACGATGATAGTTAGGCTTCCAATCAAATAATAACCCAACAAGAGCAAAGGACTAAGACTCAAACAAATAAGGAAAAGAACAAAAAGAAAACAAAAACCAAAAAGGAAAAGAATCAAACAAATAAGGAAAGAACTAAAATAGGAAACTAACAAATATGGAAACAAAACAAATAAGCAAAAAAATGCTATCTACCTAAAAAAAAATAAAAATACACCCTATGTAACGCCCCAGGCCCAGGATTCGGAATCCGGATTCGGCACCTCACGATCCCGACATTCCCCTACATTCCATGCGGCCTAGCAGCGTCACCATACTTGACTGAGACTGATTCTAAGAGTGAATACTATCCCCACAAACCAACACAGGGTCCTTTTAGCATGCTTTGTCCTCACTCACATGCTTCCTAGGAAAATTCCTAGGAGGTCACCCAACATAGAACTTCTCCAAGCTAAGCATGCTTAACTTCAAAGTTCCTATGATTGAGCCACCCAAAAGGAAGGTGCACCTTGTTGGTATAGGTAGTATCTATCAACTCTTTTAAGCTTATCTTGACCATGCTTTCATGTCCTCAGGATCGCTCTCATTCGTATGTGATCTCGATTCATTCATGTACCCCTCCTAAGCTCGGGCGTCAGATGCCCACCAGCTTCCGCCTTGGTTCGTCCCCGAACCACATCCTACTGGGAGAGGTTCCGCTGTGATACCATCTGTAACGCCCCAGGCCCAGGATTCGGAATCCGGATTCGGCACCTCACGGCCCCGGCATTCCCCTACATCCCATGCGGCCTAGCGACGTCACCATACTTGACTGAGACTGCTTCTAAGAGTGAATACTATCCCCACAAACCAACACGGGGTCCTTTTAGCATGCTTTGTCCTCACTCACATTCTTCCTAGGAAAATTCCTAAGAGGTCACCCAACATAGAACTTCTCCAAGCTAAGCATGCTTAACTTCAAAGTTCCTATAATTGAGCCACCGAAAAGGAAGGTGCACCTTGTTTGTATAGGTAGTATCTATCAATTGTTTTAAGCTTATCTTGACCATGCTTTCATGTCCTCAGGATCCCTCTCATTCGGATGTGATCTCGGTTCATTCATGTACCCCTCCTAACCTCAGGCATCACACCCTAAATTAAGACCGAACAATTTTTCCACAATATTAATTTGACTAAATATGCCAATCCCCGGCAACGGCGCCAAAAACTTGATGCACGATTTGCTTACCGCAAGTGTACGGGTCAAGTAATAATATAGTGTTTTCATATAAAACGAGTGTCGTCCTCTGGATTAGTTTTCTAGCAAATTAAGTATCGTGAATACTTTTGTCCAATTTTATTTAGGGAGCCAAACTTAATGAAAAAGATAATTAAATCTAAAGACAAAAAGCATAAAATAAAGGGTGGAGACTCAAATGGAAAGACTCTTAGGGAATTGATTTCATTATTTAAGATTGAGAATTGATTAATAAGAATGAATTGATCGTGCAATTATTCTACAAGCCAAGGAAACTTTTATCACGATTACCTCTCCCGAGTATAATTGATTCTCATGCATATAACTAACTTGATATCCCTATCTAAGTTCATTAACATGTAAGGCATTATTCGGTTTAGTCCTTGTTATACTTCTAGAGATATTCCAAATCTCGTCACAAATTTAGAATTTCTACTCTAGTCATGCAATTAAACAAGGTAAGTCTTACGCCAAATCCTCTCTCCCGAGTTAGATTCAACACTTAAATCATTCAATTAGTGATCAAGTAATTGAAAGTATTACACAAAATTGCATGCATAAAATAAAAGCACATTCATTCCAAAAATCAATCCAACAATTAAAACACCTACATCAATCCCTAAGACAAACAACTAGCAATTCATAGTCTTTAAACCACAAACACTAATTGCAAGAAAAGCCATAAAAACTACAAGAGTTAAGGGAAAGAGAAAGGAAAACTCGAATCCGCCGACACCGCATGTCTCCGTCACAATCTCCATGTCTTCTCGCTTGATTCCCGCTCCTTGGCCTTGCTTTAGCTCCCACCAAAGGTCTCTAGTCGAAATTAGGGCTAAAATCTAACCAATTGGACTCCCCTTGGCCGTGCAAGAAAAGGATAAATTTATAGAAAATCTGTCGACAGCGTCGCAACGTTATAGGGGCAGCGTCGCAACGCTGTCGCGATACCGCCTATTCTGTTTTGGAAAAGCCGAGAGCGTCGAGACGCTGTGACCTTTTGCAGCCTGAAATAATTAAGGAACGTATAGAAGCGTCGAGACGCCGCAAGGTGAGCATCTCGACACTAGCCCTCGGTCAAGCCCAATTTGAGAAGCCTTCAACTTGATTCTTTACGGTTCCTTAGCTTCTTTTGGCATCCCGAACACCCGATCATTTCCAAATTCTCGTTTTAGCTCAAAATAACAATTTCCTACAAAATAAACATTAAAGTGCATAAATTTGGCCAATTAAATATCAAAAAATAGCTAAATTAATTAGGAAAAAATAGCTAGCTATGCTCGCTATCACTCATCATTTTTTTTTCTTTTTCTTTCTTTTCCTTTTTTTTTTTCTTTTCTTTGCAGGCTAAAGTCATGATTTTTCTCCCAAGTAAAATATTACAAACTCTCATTCAGTTCAACTTTCAAATCAGATCTTAAGCCTATCGAAGTCACAACAAACATCTAGATAATATAATCCGGTTCTAAGCATTCAAAACTATATAAGTAGGCTAAGTGCTCAACATGTGCAAGGAATTCAAAGCAAAAATTTTAATTTACATGAATCTTGAACATGCTTTGATATTTCACAAAAATTGTACAGGATTCATTATCTAGATCATATCACAGATTGTCCTCATCAAAACAGATGCAATAGAATCATCATGAAAATTTTCAATAAGCTCAGATCAGAACAGCAAAGCCCCCCCCCCCCCAAAACTTAAATCATACATTGTCCTCAATGTATTAATCATTCAAACTAATTAAGCATGCATAAGGACAATTAAAAAGATAAAGGGAGAACGGTACTGCCCTGGAGTGTGAGAGAAACCATGGATGACAGCCTCATCAATCATTGGGGTTGTTTTTATGGAAGAAATTGTGGTCTCGAGCTCCTACAAAATTGATCAACGGGAACGAAAGATCAACACGCCCTAACTGAAAAAAACAAATAAAAGAAAATTAACTAAAATTAAACTTGGTTTGCCTCCCAAGAAGCGCTTTTTTAACGTCTCTTAGCTAGACGAGTTCGTGCGGGCTTTCAAGGTACATTTCTCGTATTTCTTCGGGCTCTTCTTCCTTGAATCAATAAAGCCAACTATCTCTATCAAGCTCACCAGCTTTTCATGGGCCCCAGAAGCAGAAATATTTTTGGGATTTTTTAATAATAAAAGCATAAAAGGAGAAAGATCAAAATAAAGGGACTCTGACTCTGACACAGACTCGTGAGAATAGTAAAAAGAACACTCATTATCAAGAGAGGATAGAGAGGATAGAACAGACAAAGGCCTTTCAACCTTAAACTCTATCTCTTGAAAATCCAAAAACACTATGGGCTAATTTTCTTTTTCTTCCTCACAAACTTGTTCTTGGTGGGTGCTAAAACTATCCAATTCTTCCTTACTATCGATACAACTCACCCCCTATATGCTCAAACTTAGCGAAATCGAAAGAATTAGGCTCTTGAATGGGTGCTAATGAATTAGTGGCCACATGACTCACTACACACTCTATAGAAGTGGATCCTACTTCCTTATCTTCCCTTTGGGTCTGGAGTATCTCCATAGATTTTTCTAATTCTAAATTCATGGCTCTAGTCTCTTGAATAAAATTTTCAAGCAAGCTCACTAAGGAAGACTTTTCTTTTATGGAAGCGGATTGCACTTCACTCACCTCCTCTTGGGGATGCAATCTCCCTTGGAATTTTTCTAGAGCTAATTTGGGTGCTCTATTATCCTCAATATAATCTTGAAGCAAATTTTCTAGGGGAGATTTTTCTTCTAAAGGGGAATAATTTGAATAGAAACAATTGGATGATGGTGTTGGTTCTTTGGGCTCAGATTCCCTAAAGGGCCACCCAAAATTATAAAAAGTCATTTAAAACAATAAATCAACAATAGGCAGGCTCTAAATCAGATGCAAACACCAATTAAATGCACAACAAGAACAATGGACCGGGATAAAAATAAAAATAAAGAAAGCAAAATAAAACCTCTAAATTACAGCAAGCAATTTCTTCACAATATTAATTGAATGAAATTAGCCAATCTCTGCAACGGCGCCAAAAACTTGATGACCGATTTTTTACCGCAAGCATACGGGTCATCACAAGTAATATAGTGATTTTGATTATTAGAGTATCGTCTCCACAGGGATTGGATTTATTCAATTAATTATCATGAATAATCATGCTATGCTTTATTTAGAGAACAAAATCTAATGCCGAAAAGATAAACTAAAAAGCTAATCTAGAAAGCAAAAGATAAATGGAGACACAATTTGGAGGGATAATTCTTAGAGGGTTGATTTCATCAATTGGACCTTTAATCACTTAATCAATTAACTAATATGGATTAACTAATCATTCGATTCCTAAGTCTAGAAGCCTAATGACAAGGACTCTCCTGTCGGTTTCCTCCTATCTCATACCTTTCAATAAAGAATCTCTTTCCAGTTTCCTCTTTATTTACTTAGCATGGCATTACGACCCTTCAATACAACCTCTAACGTTATTTATTCTATCCCGTGTCACTCGGGTAAATAAACGTTAGTCATGCATTCAATTCTAGTGTAAGCTTCTCTCCGTTGAGTTTCCACTTGGTAACGATTCATTTAATCAGTGATCAGTTGATTAAAAGTAGTAAGGAAAAAATGCACAAATGAACAATAATGAAAATTAAACCAAATCAATTCATCAATTCAGCAAAGGTTCAACAACTAAATCAATCTCAAAGAATTTAGGAACTACTCATAATCACTAAAATCCAATAATTCCTAATCACAACAATTCTAGAAACTAAAACATAAAGGAAAAGGGAAGATAAATGCTCATAAAAGTGTCAATCTCCTCGATCCCGCGCCGACCTCAATCGATCCCGAGCTCCAAAGATCTTCAATAAAGCTCCAAAACTCTCCCAAAAATCCCCAATTTTAGTGTGGACTCTAGAAAGGGGTGAAAACCCACAAATTGGCTCCCCAAAGTTGGATGCAAATGGCCCTATTTATTATAGTTGTTCAGCAGGCGCAGCGTCGCGACGCTACGTCACAACGACTTCTATCTTGGGCTCCAAGTCATCGCAGCGTCGCGACACTACATGGACAGTGTCGCGACGCTGACGAGATTTCTAGAACTTCTCCACGCGGCTGCCAAGCGTCGAGACGCTTTGGCCTCGTTCTTCAAAGAATGGCCCGTTTCTTACTTTTATTTTTGGGCTTCTAACTTTCTTTTGGCCCAAATGCTTCATGTAATGGATCTTGGGCTCTTTTCTTGACCCAACTTGATAGTTAAGGCTTGGAATTCATGAACTTGGGCTTCTAACTCATTCTTCTTGGGCTTTTGGACTTAGATCTTCAATAGACTTCTCCAAATTGCTTCAAAAGCCTCCAAAATCATCCAAAATCTCTAAAAATTCTTGTTTTTCTTCCTTGGCTCGGTTTTCTTAAATTCAAACATAAAATAGCCTTAAAGTACACAATTCAAGCATAAGACTAGCTAAAAATAATAGGAAATTGATAAGCATTTATGCATGCTATCAGTCAACTTGACGTTCGACTCGAGGTTGGTCCATCAGATATTCTTATATATATGAAGCTTCTTCAAGAGGTTCCTATGTGCTCAACTCTTGTTGTTCCCTCTTCTTTCATCTCTGCTCTTTACGACGACGACAAAAAGTTCTTTCTATCTCAGGATCTATATCAAGGAGTTGACACCCCTTGCTCATGCACTAACTTTAACTTGCAAAAGGAAATTGCAAATCAAAGTGAGATCTTCTTAAGACAGAAATGCGGTCACAATTGAATCGCAATCTCAATAAACAAAACTGGTTTCACTTTTGTTCCCCGGCAACGGCACCAAAAACTTGGTGCGAGTGTGGACTGAATGTGGATGTTAGGAAAAGATGGTAAATAAAGATTAAGAATAATTCACTCAACCTAGTGCAAGTATACATTATCACATGCAGTAATAAAATCTTCTGAAGTA
This sequence comes from Luffa aegyptiaca, assembly GCA_017139565.1. Taxonomy (NCBI): domain Eukaryota; kingdom Viridiplantae; phylum Streptophyta; class Magnoliopsida; order Cucurbitales; family Cucurbitaceae; genus Luffa; species Luffa aegyptiaca. The sequence goes on along the minus strand of CM029407.1, from coordinate 36,237,768 downwards.
TTCCAAAGGTATTGATCCCACAGGGACTAAATTGGAAACACATATTTGAAGAAGAAACTGTTCAAAGATTGCTTAAATATGGTAACCAAAGAAATAATTGATAATGGTTTTTGAAAAACAAACAAAATAAACAAGTAAAGAATAATGATAATAAATAAGCGAGGTATTCAATATAGCTTCAACCCTAAGGCAAATAACTCTAATCATGGATTATTTAACCTAAGTCTACTCATGCATTGGGTAAAATTTAACTTCTATTTGGCCTTGCTCCCAAGAACCATTAGAAGGCTAAGCAAGTACCGTTATGCACATTTATGTGACTCGACTCCGACATAGATAGTTCATGCATGCAATCTATAACCTTATAGTTGTTATAAGGCAACCTTTCCCTATAACACCGAATACACTAATCGAGTTTGCATTAATAAACCCTAAATCCAATAAACAAAGATCCAAGATTGTTTAAATGAAACTTGGACTAGTATGTGGGGACATACGAGGATCGGTGTTCAAGTAACAACCTAAATGGTCTATAGTATAGGGATAAGGCTGGGTACCTTATCCTGGTGACACTATGTGATACGACCCACTTTGTATTCGATACAGATGCATTGATCCAAAGCATCCATGTAGGAGACATGCGAGTGGGGGTATCCTATGCAATTAGTTTGCATAAGATCAGACCGCGAAATAGTAACCACTAGATGTAACGTCGTTGACTAGTTTAGGTTTCTATTTCAATAGGATGACCTAGGTAACAATCTCAATCCTGAGTCTGCTATGAACTCCTTTTCAAGAGGGATTGTCCTTAGATTTGTATGGGTGAGAGTGGCCTGTTCGCCGACTCAATAATCCTACCATTTCAGGGGCAAGACCGAATGGGGGTTGGGAACATAACAGTACGAGATGGAATTCACTCCTTCCCCTATTGGGGTAACTAGATGTGTGTTCCCTTAAGGACTGATTCCAGGGCTTGAACAAAAGCGCGTTGTCCTTTCCTACCCCGAGAGGAATTTTTGTTTAGTGGTTGGACCCTAAACAGGTTGTTCATTAGAGAGATCAGTGGTACTTAAGGACCCAGAGGTAAAACGATAATTTGACTCATCTGGCGTTATGAACACTCGTGAAGGATTGACTTATTGTATTGGTCTATATCCGTGGACACAAAAATATTCTACAGTGAGAAGAGTGCAACTCTGGGTCTTTAGTGGAGTGACCCACAGTTAACGAATGTTGATTAACTTGGTTAATGAGTTTAGCCAGTTAATCTCGTATCGTTGGAGCTTCTGATCTATAGGTCCATTAGGTCCACCTGCTAGCTCTTAACGGGTACTGAGATAATATAGTCTTGAATAATAAGAGAATTTTAGTTAATTGTATTTGATACAATTAATATAATGTATGGAGATACATTATAATATAAGTGGAGAGAGGGGTTACTGATAGCGAGCATAGCTAGCTAGTTTTCCCTAATTAATTTAGCTAGTCTTTTATAATTTATTGGCCAAAATTATGCATTTATGTGTTGTATTTGTAGGAAATATAGTTTTGAGCCAATTGGATGTTCGGGATGCGAAAAGAAGCCGAAGAATGATAAAAGAATCAAAGTTGGAAGATTGAAGATAGGCCCATCTGCAGACCAGCATCGAGACGTTGCTCTCTGGGCGTCTCGATGCTAACATTCTATATTTGGAGTTCGCGATTCTAAAAAAAAGAAGAAAAAGAAAATATTCATAGCATCGCGACGCTAGGACCAACGTCGCGACACTCTAAACGAATTTTCCAGATTCACGAAATCGCTACAGCGTCGGGACGCTACCCCCACAGTGTCGCGACGCTATGACCAAAATTTCCCCTATTTATATTTTGCGATTAGGGCTTTTTGGGGGACTTCCTTTGGACACCTTGGAGCCGTAAAACAGAGAGAAAAGAGTGTTTTTGAAGCTGAATCAAGTGGAGGAAAAGCGGGAATCAAGCCATTGTTCGTGGGGATCGTCACAGGGACGTGCGGTCTCGGCCTACATAGTGTTTAATGAATTTCCTAAAGATTAACAGAAATTTGATTTCTATAACGTATATGCTGGGACAATGCTACTCTATACCTTTCTCTGCTAACGCAGTTTTATTTTAAGAAAGGGAGTTGACATTTGTTTAGCCTTACTAGAAAATAACTTATGTATTTTAATACTAATCGAGAGTAAAGCAAGTCATGAGCCCTGAGTTGTTTAAGATTGCTTATACTTAGAGAAATAAAGGCGAAGGATATCTCCTAAAGGAAATACCTTTCTTTGTTTCTTAAGGTGTTAGACTATTTTTTATCTCAATATGATTGGGAGCTTAGTCTAGAGTATACTTCTAAGTTGGTTAGAAGAACACTCTCTAATACCAATTAGGTCATGCCTTATGGGCGATATGACTGATAGATCTTTTACTGGAAAAGAGCTAAAAGAGCCAAAGAGCCCTTGTAGCTTGTACATTTGGATCATTGTGGTCTAGTATGTTAAAGCAGTGGGAGGGTATGAATAGTTTATCTCTTTTATAGACGATTATTCATAGGTATGAATATCTCTACCTAAGACAATTTCAGTCTGAAGCTCTTGAGATATTTGAAGGGGCTTAAGACTAAAGTTGAAAACTTGTTAGGTGAGATAATAAAAACACTTTGATTTGATCAATGTGTTGAGTATAGGGACTTGAGATTCTAGGCCTATTTGATAGTTCAAGGGATCGCATCCTAAATCTTGATTAGGAGATTTTGAACCTTATTGGATATGGTTCAATCCATCTTGAGCTATGCTCAGTAGCCTGACTCATTTTGGGGTATGCAGTGTGACTGTAGTGTGTATTTTGAACAACGTTCCATCAAAAGTGTTTCTGAAACACCTTTTGTGTTGTGGATAGGACGTAAATATTGTTTACGTTCCTTTAAATTTTGGTTGTCCAGCACTTGTGCTTGTGACTAACCCAAAACAAATTGGAATACCGTTCAAAATTATGCCTAATTGTAGACAATCCCAAAGGAAACGAGGAGAATATACTTCTTCAATCCATAAGAGAATAAAGAATTTGTATCGACAAATGCTTCATTCTCAGAAGAAGAACAGAAATCATAAGCCATAAAGTAAGGTCGGTTTAAGTGAATTAACTAATAAAGCTACGAAAACATTAACAAGAGTTGTTGATGAATCAACAAAAGTTGTTGATAAGGCTGGTTATTCAACAAGAGTTGTTGATAAGGCCAGTGTCTTTGGTCAGTCACATCCATCTCAAGAGTTAAGAATGCCTTGATGTAGTGGGAGGGTTGTTTTATAACCTGACCGTAACATGGGCTTATTTGAAACTCAAGTCGTCATTCTTAATGATGACATAGAGGATTCATTGTCTTTTACAAAAGAAATGAATGATGTTGATAACGATCAGAGGATTAAAGCCATTCACTTGGAAATGAAATCTTTGCATTTCAATTCCATCTGGGATCTTGTACATCTGCTTGATGGGTAACACCTATTGGTTACAAGTGGATATACAAGAGGGAATGAGACATTAAGGTCTTAACCAGAAGTGTTTATACAACAAGATCAAAAGCAAAAGGGTTTGCAAGCTTAAGTGAACCATTCATGGATTGACCTAAGCATTTCAATCTTGAAATGTAAGATTTGATACGGTGATCAGATCTTTTGGCTTTAATAAGGACATTGATGAGTCTTGTGTTTGCAAGAAAATCGTCAGTAGTTCAGTAGCTTTCTTCATGTTGTATGTGATTGATATCCTATTCATTGGGAATGGAGTAGGTTAACTTATTGACATTAATAGTGACTAGCAGCTCATTTCCAAATAAAAATTGGGAGAATCTTAGTTTGTTCTTAGGTTCTAAATTGTTTAAAACAGTAAGAACAAAATGCTATACATGTTTCAAGCGTCTTATATCTATAAATGTTGATTAGACATGAGATGTAGAATTCTAAGAAGGGTTCATGACCTTTTAGGGAAGAATTCTTTTGTCTAAGGAAATGTGTTCTTAGACACCTCAAGGAGTTGAGGAATGCCCTATGCCATAGGCATTGTCAGTGAGTATCAATCTAATCCAGGATATGATCACTGGAGAGCTGTTAATTATATTCTCAAGTATCTTTAGAGAATCAGGATCTATATGCTCGTGTATGGCCCTAAGGATTTGATCCTTACTGGATACACTGACACAGATGTTTTAACTGGTAAGGATTTGATGAAATCTACATCAGTGTCTGTTTTCACTCTTAAATAAAGGAGATATAGTATGGCATCGCATCAAGCTAAGATGCAATGCAGCTTCGACCTATATGCCGAAAACTACGTTGTTTGTGAAGCAGCGATCGAAGCTATAAGACTTGGAAAGTTCGAGGCTGATTTGGAAAGTGTTTCAAATATGAACTTACCTGATACAAGACAAGCTTGCACATTGAATATGATGGAAGAATTGCTGATTCATTCACGAAGGCTCTCTCGGCTAAAGTGTATGAGGGTCATCTAGATGGTCTAGGTCTATGAGATAAGTACAAAAATGTAATCTAGGGCAAGTGGGAGAAATATAATGGGTATAGTGGATGCCCTAGTTTATTGTATTTGTACATAGTATATATACGTTTTATGTATTATACATGTATCTATACACCCATTGCCATGATAGATTATTGTACATCCCACTAAACTAGAGTTATAGTTCAAGTGGGAGTTGTTGGGTTTTATGCCCTAAAACTCGTAGATAGTGAATGGTGACAAATTGTTTACTTGTATCAATACGTTGTTATTGAGGTTTTTACAATAAAGAGTTATTATTTCTGAAATTGCACAATTTGACCCAAATCCAATAAACTAAGATCCTAGGTTGTTTAGATGAGACTTCGACTAGTATGTGGGGACATACGGAGATCAGTGTTCAAGTAACAACCTAAATGGTCTATAGTATAGGGATAAGGCTGGGTACCTTATCCTGGTGACACTATGTGATACGGCCCACCTTGTATCCAATACAGATGCAATGATCCAAAGCATCCATGTAGGAGACATGTGGGTGGGGGTATCCTATGCAGTGAGTTTGCATAAGACCAGACCACGAAATAGTAACCACTAGATGTAATGTCGTTGACTAGTTTAGGTTTCTATTTCAATAGGATGACCTAGGTAACTCAATCTCAATCCTGAGTCTGTTATGAACTCCTTTTCAGGAGGGATTGTCCTTAGATTTGTATGGGTGAGAGTGGCCAGCTCGCCGACTCAATAATCCTACCATTTCAGGGGCAAGACCGAATGGGGGTTGGGAACATAACAGTACAAGATGGAATTCACTCATTCCCCTATTGGGGCAAGTAGATGTGTATTCCCTTAAGGGCTGATTCCGGGGCTTGAACAAAAGCGCGCTGTCCTCTCCTAGCCCGAGAGGAATTTCTTTTTAGTGGTTGGACCCTAAACAGGTTGTTCATTAGAGGGATCAGTGGTACTTGAGGATCCAGAGGTAACCCAGGGGTAAAACGGTAATTTGACCCAACTGGTGTTACGAACACACGTGAAGGATTGACTTACTGCATTGGTCGATATCCGTGGACACAGAAATATTCTACAGTGAAAAGAGTGCAGTTGTGGGTCTTTAGTGGAGTGACCCACAGTTAACGAATGTTGATTGACTCGGTTAATGAGTTTAGCTGATCAATCTCGTATCGTTGGAGTTTCTGATCTGTAGGCCCATTAGGTCCACCTGCTAGCTCATATCGGGTTTTCAGATAATATAGTCTTGATATTAAAGGGAATTTAAGTTAATTGTATTTTGATACAATTAATATAATGTATGGAGATACATTATAGTATAAGTTTAATTATTGAATTAAACTTTATAGTAAATTAATTTTGGATGTGATTCAAAATTAATTAAAGAGATAATTATGAATTTAATTAAATATGTGATATTTGATTAATTAGTGAATTAATTAATTGGGAATTAATTAATTTAATTTAGTTTGGTTAAATGTGATTTAATCAAATTAATACTATAGTTTATATTAATGTACATTATGATGCGCATTAAAACTATAGGTTAAATGAGAGAGATAAAATTGAATATGATTCAATTATAAAATTAATTAAATATTTGATATTTAATTAATGTGGATTCAATTAATCACTGAGATTAATTGAATGGCCAATTTAATTCAATTGAATATGATTTAAATTGAATTAAATACCTTATGTTATAATTGGTTTAATTAATATTGATTTAATTAAATTAATTGTAATTATTTAATTAATTAAATGATAATTGATAATTATTATTTAATTAATAGACGACCAAGATCGTTTGGATTTGATCCAACAATCTAGATTGAGTAGGGTTTTAACTCCCTCCCCACTTATCGTTAAGTGAGAGAGGGGGTTACCCATCTCATGTATCCATTCTCTCATTCACGCAAATTAGATAGAGAAAGAAAGTTCTTTCTTTTCTCTCTTCCTCTCTCAAAAATTCCAGCACCTTTTACCTTGCTGAAAATTCCCTTCCAAGACCAAAATTGGTTCCCACAAGCCGGATCTCAAGTCCCAAGAGTCATAGCGAGTGATCCAACGTGGTGGTGTTCATTGGAAGGAAGAAGAACGGGAATTGGAGCATAGTGGTGATCGTTCTTCATGTCCATGTAAGTTTCCTTAGATCTAAATAGGTTTTAGATCTAATATTTCAACATGCTTAATCTGTAATAGTTTTATTTAGAAATTGTTTCTAATTTTAATTTGCCAACGTATTGGTTTTTCTAAAATTTATATTAAAAAACGAGATCGTTCTTGATTGCTTCCGCTGCCAAAAGGAATTTTAATCCTTCACATTCCACTCTTGGGAGCCGAGTAGAGGAGGAAGGATTGGAGACTCAAGGAGACCATCAACTACGGATTTCTTCAAGGTAATTTACCTTTTCTTGTGATTTCTTGTAGTTATGGATGCACATACTCAGATTGTAACGTGTGTTATCATGAGCTTTATGAACTAAATTTGCTTAGGTGTTGGTTAGGAGTCATGTAATTGTTGGGCCTTATTCTCTATGCAATATATGTTGATTTGAGCATCTTGATTAATTGTTGTGAAAATTTATATTTTGTGCCTGCCTGGCCAGCCGGTATAAATACCACTTCTTAGTTTCAGGGATGATTTGAGAAGTGTGTGACATTTAATCACACTAGATTATTGTGTATTGGTGAACGCTAGTGACTAAGTTAGGGATAGCCAGTTGCCTAGTGCTTGATCGGTAGTACGTCATTGGAGCTGAAACACATTCCAAAAAATCCAGAGTTCCGGGAGGATCCTGCTAATTAGACTGCAAGAGTTTTGCCTAATCAATAATATTGCTAGAGCATCTTTTAAAACAATTACTAAATCCTGACCAACGCCTGCCTCTAATCTATCTGCTTTATTTGTTTACTTTCTATTCTGTCATTTCTTTTACTTCAGCATTTTATCAAAATCAATCATTTTAACCACTTTTGAAACCATTAAAGAATTATACAAAATAGATAAAGTGAGAGTTATTCAGCCCCGTGGATTCGATAAATACTTATTACTTGCTGCAGATTGTGTATGCTTCCACAGTGTTCTAGAGTCTATTTTTTCTTCATTTTTACCCACTCTGGAAACCCAACAACTATCCACAAGTTTTAGGACATAAACCCCAACAGAGCTCTGGTTTCCCATCTTCACACTACCAAAATCACCAGATTGATAGTTCATGAAATACTCCCTTTTGGGAACACAATGGTATGAAGCACCTGAATCTACCATCCACTCTGTATCTGAACTCTCTACATGATGACACTCACTAGTTGCACAAATCAAGGTGACATCATCATCACTCTTAGAAGCGATTGTTGCAGTATTTTTATCATCTCCCTCTTTTTGTGAATCTTGTTTCTTACCTTGTTCTTTCTTCCAACGGTAGCAAAACTTTTTGATATGGTCAGGCTTGTTGCAGCAATGACATATTCTAGTCTCTTTGTCTCTAGACTTGGACCTCCCCTTTGAGTTACCACGACCTTTGGGTCCCCTACTCTTGTTTCTTTCACGATTCTCAATAATAAGAGCAATTGAATTGTCAACTCCCATCTCCTTTCTTCTTATCTCTTCATTGAATATGCTTTCTTTAATAACATCTAAAGACAGAACACCTTCTGGAGCAAAGTTACTAATAGTCACAACCAAAGTTTCCCAATTGTCCGACAAAGAACTCAATAAGAACAAAGCCTGCAATTCATCATCAAGAACAATCTTCATGGTAGTCAATTTGTTAATAATTTCTTGGAAGTCACTCAAATGCTCAAAAATAGACTTCCCACCCTTCAATTTCAAACTAACAAGTCTCTTGATTAATGAAGCTTTGTTATGCACGGTCTTCCTATCATAAAGACCTTCCAATTTCTTTCATAACTCGTATGGGTCAGACTCCTGAGACACATGGTTGAAAATGCTAATATCAACCCATTGCCTAATAGTCCCCAAAGTTGTCCTCTTTAACTTTCCCCAATCTTTCTCTTCCATTTTCTCTAAATTTGTAGGTTTAATAATGGTACCATCAACTTTTGTGGTTGCTTCAATTAGATCAAACAAATCTTTGCAATATAACAAATCTTCCATCATCGATCTCCAAATGGAATAATTGGTTGATGTCAATTTAATCATTGAACTACCCCCACTACTACTAGTAGACTCCATAACAATGATTAAATTAAAACTGAGCTGATAGGATCCAAGTAGTATATCAACAACCCACTAGGATCACCTCCAAGACAGACAACCAAATATAGTGCTCCAATACACATGGATAGCAATCAACCATAAAATTTAGAATACTAAAATACAAATAACATACACAATTTATACGTGGAAAACCCTTTCAATGTGGAGTAAAAACCATGGGACTTGTGAAGAGTCCACCCTTGTCACCTTTTCTTATTATGATAAAATTGAGGGAAAAGAATCCAAATCAGTCATACAAAGATTCATAACCCACCAATACTTTCATACATAAGAGATCAACACTTGAGAGATAAAACAGATGAAAATATCTCAAGTTTTACAAGTTCTGTCTAGCAGCGATTACAAACAAACAAGAGGTCAAAATGAGACCTTGTGTGTCCCCAACAGGCTTACCATATTTCAGCAAAATCCAACGGTTGAAACTTCGGCAATCGACAACTTTGTGGAAGCTTGTCCCTAAAAATTCGAACTGCACATTGCTCTCCCTGCTTCTCTCCTTTTTTTCTGTGTATTTTTCTGTGTTTTTTCAACTGTCGTCTCTTTCTTTAAGTCATACCATATCAAAGGAAAAACCCTAGGCCTTTAAGACAAGTCAACCCATTTAGCCCCAATTGGACTAAACACATAACCCGACATATTGGACTCATAAACACAAGTCAAAAAATAAAGTCTTGCTTGTGCAACAAGTGGGCTGGACACCCACAACACTAATTTCATCTCTAAATTTTGCTAACTCGCTAGTATTATCATAGAATGTAGGTTTATGATAAGCCAATTTTAACATTCACACATTAGAAAGGCATAATTGAAAAAATATAAATTGGAAAAACAAGCAAACTAACATTAGAGGCTGAAAACACACTAACCATCTATAATTCATAAATTACACAACATTAAAAAAAAAAATGTATTTGCTATAAGAGCAGAAGAATTTTTTAGAAAAAAATGATTTCAGCTTGCCCTCACTGATAAACACAGCATTATTCATTAAATAACAAACGGCACATGACAAACTAGTAATTGTGGCACAACCTGTATTGGTTACACAATCATAACCAAACAAATTACATTATGTATATATTACAACATATTAATTAAAAAAAAAACTACAATAGAGCTGGTAGGTAAATGCACAAGTTCAACGTTTCACAATAATGGACAACAAAACAAAATTAAAACTAATCTTAAGAGATGGACATGTAGTCCATAAGCATGGGATTTACTTGCGAATGGATATACCAGAGAATATGGTTTGTAGAAGACTGAAGATAATAAGAAAAGTTGCAGCTATGAAGGAGATAAATGCCCATGGCGTATTAAAATAGTTGTGTCTCAATGAAGTCATCCACCTGTTCCAACGTTTTGCACAGTGTTTTTCTAAATCTTTGCTGATATTGGAGAAGTAGTTAAATTCATCTACAGTGATATATTTACAAAGATCATTAAACAGTTTTGAAATTTCTTGGTCACTGCCACCAATACTATTGATTATGATTTCTTCCTTAACTAGTAAACTGACATCTTTCTCCGAAGATATCAACTCATCTAGGAACTCAATGTAATCAGTTACATACATTTCATTGTTCTCCCCATTACTCTCTTGGCTAATCTCCTCATCAAGCTCCTCATCACACTCTACACTTTCCATCTCATTGTTCTCCCCATTACTCTCTTTCCTAATCTCCTCGTCGACCTCCTCGTGACCCTCTTCACTTTTCATCTCATTATTCTCTTCCAGAAACTGCTCAAATGCCATTAAGTTTCGTACATATGTTTCAAAATCATCTTCAATTTCGATAGATGGAATTTCTAGGACCCCATCTTTGAACCTTATGTCCATAATGTGTCTTTCCTTTCTTTTTGCTTTCTTGAAGATGACACCAGCCTCACGAAGAGCGGTTGCATTTGGGGGAAGGCACTTACGTAGGCGTAGACAATTTTCACTCCTCCCGGGGACAAAGTACAACCTTAAGAAATCCACCAAGTGTCGTGGCTTTTTTAAATTGGCCATATCATAAGGAGGCTTATGGCTACCTTGCAACACATTGTTATTGAAAAATGTGTGTACAACTTGTTGGAAGGAGATAGTATTAGAACGAAGTGGAACAAGGTCAAACTGTCCTTCTAGAACAAAGAAAGGAAGTTGGTTCTCAAGAATCGTCAAATCACGACATATATCAAATCTTATAGGTTCATAGAAGGAAGAATTTACCATCATTTTAGTTCGAGGAAAATAGTCTGAATAGTCCAAATCCATTATCATGTACTGCCACTATGAAACAACCATCTAAAACCATGATTCTCACAAAGTCATCAATTTCCATGTTTATGGGTTCTGAGTAGCATTGACGGGCTTTTTTCTCCCAACTACGAGTCTTTTTCACAATGTCCTGAATGCTCATATTTACGCGACATTGATAACTATTAAAAAATCGAAACTTCAGCTCTTCTGTGGCCTTGAAATCTTCCTTTTGATTGTGGTGAAAAGGACCAATTGAAATGACTCGAGGCAGATAAGCTATAGAGTTAAGGTTGCATAGCCGTTTGGGAACCCGATAGATACTATATATTGGAACAATGGGAGGCACTTCTTGACACTTTCCTTCAATAAATATCGTTACCTCATCCCGAGATTCTTCAACACGATCAGATTCCATCCAAACTGAAACACAAAGAGACTTTAAAAATCTCTTTGAACAAAAGAGAGATTATTATAAAAGAAAAGATTCTCATTGAAGTTTCATTGAACAAAGAGATGTAGATTCTAAAAATCAACGACAATTTTAAAATTGATGATAAATATATACACTTGTTAATTTCTATCCTAGCATTTAAAGATGAGTATAAGAAGTTTCTAAATTTAATAAAAATAATAATCATTTTACTCTTAAAAAAAGTGAAAGCATAGAAGTTAAAAAATAAAGTAAAGTCTAAAAAAAACACAATAAAAGAGTAATTCACTAAATTATTATATTATTGGGCTCATGTTAAGTGTTTGGATTTTTATTTTTTGAGTTGGATAATAACGTGAGTGAGAATTCAAATATATATGATTTTTAGAATAGATAGTATAACGTTGTTGAACTTAGTTCAGCGATAATTGACATGGAGTCGATGATTCAAACCTCAAATGTTGTTGGACTAAAAAAAAGTCTAATACGTGATTACCTAATTGAATATGATAGTAATGGTCAGTATATGCTTCCTAAAGGAGAGACATTTATATGGGAGGAAATAGAAAGTTAAAAGACAATTAACAAAAACTCTACCATGGTTCTTTCTTGATGAAAAAACTATATAGACAGCAAATAGCATCAAAGGAAAGAATATAAACTGTAGAGCAAAAAAAAAGGAAATATAGAGTACTAGATTTTTTAGCAAGTTAATCAGAAAGTGTTGTTAAGATGTTTTCTGTAAACATTCATTCCCCTGCATCCCCTTCGTCCTGACCACGTCACCATACTTGTCCTAAATTGTTTCTAAGAGTGAAGTTTATCCCCACAAACCAACACGGGGTCCTTTTAGGATGCTTTGTCCTCACTCACATGCTTCCTAAGAAAATTCTCAAGAGGTCACCCAACATAGAACTTCTCCAAGCCAATGCTTTGTCCTCACTCACATGCTTCCTAAGAAAATTCTCAAGAGGTCACCCAATATAAAACTTCTCCAAGCCAAGCACGCTTAACTTCAAAGTTCCTATGATTGAGCCACCGAAAAGGAAGGTGTACCTTGTTGATATAGGTAGTATCTATCAATTCTTTTTAAGCTTATATTGACCATACTTTCATGACCTCAGGATCCCTCTCATTCGGATGTGATCTCGGTTCATTCATGTACCCTTTCTATCCTAGGGTGTCACACTTTCGTTGTTCTTTAATGAAAATATATATTAAAAATAAAAATAGAGAAGTGAAAAGATTTACCTAACTAAATAAATTTAATGGGGAATAAAGGAAAAATAGAGAACTAAGTAACTTACGTGAAAGATGGGAGGAAAGGTGTTAGGAGTGCGACCAGAGTCCCACATTGGCTAGATAAGGGGATGATAATGGGTTTATAAGGGAGAACAACTATCTCCACTGGTATGATGCCTTTTGGGGTGAACCAAAAGCAAAGTCATGAGGGTTATGCCCAAAGTGGACAATATCATACCATTGTGGACATATGTGTAGTGTCCTATAATCCCTTTACATGTGTTATCAGAGCCATGCCCCAGACATAGCCGTGTCGGGTGGAATCCTCAGGTACCGAACAAAGAAGTTGTGAGCCTAAGTAGTCATGGGACGGAAATCTGTTGTTGAGCTCTGGGCAAACAGTATATTTCGGAGAAAATGAGTTGTCTCTGGATAAGAGTAAACTCTCGGTAAAGCGGGGACCGCCTAGAGAATTTGACGGACTCTTGGTAAAGGAGAGTTCGACGGATAGATGACTAGTTGAGGGGAGCTCGGTGCTTACTTTGTTCGGGGGGAGGATTGTTGTGAGTGTGATCAAAGTCCCACATTGGCTAGATAAGGGGACGATCATGAGCTTTTAAGGGAGGACGACTATCTCCACTGGTATGAGGCATTTTGGGGTGAACCAAAAGCAAAGTTGTTGAATTATTGACGCCAACTTCAGATTGCCCAGTGCGGAAGATCGAGACTAAACTGAATGTATAAATGGTATTGTAAAGTATAGCAGTAGACTAGAATTTGGTAGAGTAAACGAAAGAGAGAGACACACTAGGATTATAGTGGTTCCACCACAATAGGCGGTGTACATCCACTTTCAAAGCACCAAGGACACTGTTTTATTATAAGGAACAAAAGGGAACAATAGACAAGTCTTTACAATAGCTCTCTTTGAGAAGCTTTAAGTCGTATCTACAAAGTTGAGCTTACTGTCCTTTTATAGAATGACTAGGAAGGATAATTGATTTGATAAGCACGTGAGTTGCACATTACTTATAAACCGTAGATATCAATTCTCCAACAAATCACCCTCTTGATATCTAACAATTTCAATTTCCTTGGTGCTTCAAATACTAGACTGCTTTATGACTAACCAGAATCGAGTCTAAGCAATTCACAGAGATAGCTCAGTCTACTTGCAGGAAGGGACTTCGTCATCATGTCAGCCGGATTATGAACTGTGTTGATCTTCTCAAGTTTAACTTCATCCTCTGAAACAATATCTCTGATAAAATGAAATTTAACGTCGATATGCTTGGTTTGAGCATGAAAGGTTGGATTTCTTGAAAGAGCCAATGCACTTTGGTTGTCACAGAAGATCTTCACATCACACTCAAAGTTTAACATTTCTGAAACACTTCCTTTCAGCCACAGTGCTTCTTTAATAGACTCGGTTAAGGTAATGTATTCTGCTTCAGTTGAGGACAAGGCTACCACCAGTTGCAAAATAGATCTCCAGCTTATAACATTATCAAATAAGGTGAAAATGTAACCTGTTAGAGATCTTCTTTTATCCAAATCAGCAGCATAATATGAGTCTACAAATCCTGTCAAAACGTTAGTCATAGATCCTGATTTAGTATAGATTAGACCTTTGTTTAGAGTTCCTTTGAGATAACGAGCTATCGATTTTGATGCCTCCCAATGCTCTCTTTCAGGATTACCCATGTAACGACTAACCACGCTTAAAGAATGGGCTAAGTCTGGTCTGCAGCACACCATACCGTACATCAAGCTCCCAACCAAGTTCGCATAAGGGACTAATTTCATGTCAGCTATGTCTTTATCACTCACTGGAGATTGGGTTGCAGAGAGCTTAAAGTGTTGGGCAAATGAAGTTTTTACTGCCTTAGCATGATCTAGATGGAACTTTCCCAAGATTTTGTTGAAATAATCGGTTTGAGTAATCATTAAAGTCTATCTAGGCCTATCTCTAGTTAGTTCCATTACAAGAATACGTTTAGCAACCCCTAAGTCCTTCATCCTAAACTCCCTACTTAGAGCTCCTTTTAGTCTTGAGATCTCAAGCATGTCTGAAGATGCGATTAATATATCATCAACATACAGTAAAACTATGACAAATACGATAGTAGATATGATTTTCTTATAAACCCAGCAGTCAAAAGCACTTTTAGCATATCCTTGAGACAAAATAAACGTGTCAAATCTTTTGTTCCACTGCCTTGGAGATTGTTTTAACCCATACATGGATTTTTGAAGATGACATACCAGATTTTCCCCTCCTTCTTCTATAAATCCAAGGGGTTGGGCCATGTAAATGTCCTCCTCAAGATGGCCATACAAGAAGGAAATGGTAACGTCCATCTGTTCCAATTCAAGACCAAAATGCACAACTATTGAGAGTAAAATATGAATGGACGTGTGTCTTACCACCGGTGAAAATACCTCATTGTAGTTAATGCCCTCTTCTTGTGTAAATCATTTTGCTACCAATCTAGCTTTATACCGAGGAGGGTCTAATCCATTTATGCTTGGTTTTAGCTTATATATCCACTTACAGTAGAGTGTTGCCCTCTGTGTTGAAAGTTCCTACCACGACCTCTAAAATTCCTTCCCCTAGAATTTTGAGATTGTGTTTGTGTGTTAGGTTGTTTTCCTTTACCAAAGAGAGCATCACTGTCCTTCTTTTCAATTTTCAATTCAAGTTCTTTTGTTCTTAGGGCATCAAGGACCATATCTACAGTAAGTTTCTCTCTGCCATACTTAAGTCTTGTTTTGATTTCTTTGTAAGATTCAGACAATGAATTCAATAGGATTACGACTTGATCAACTCCCTTAACCTCTTCTCCCGAGTTTTCTAATTCAGTACATACAGTGTTAAAATCATCTAAATTTTCATCAAGATTCTTAGAAGGGTCCATCTTAAAGCCAAAGAAACGTTCTTTAAGGTAAATTTTACTTAATAATGACTTTGGCAAGTAAAGTTCTTCTAATTTAGCCCAGAGTTCCTCTACCTTTTCAATTTTCCCTACCCTCCTAAGAACATTATCAGATAAATGTAGGATTATCGAGCTGTGAGCTGATTTCTCGCATTTCTTCCTTATCATCATCAGATAGAGTTGAAGGAAGCTTACTTGGGTCAAACAATACCTTTTCTACTTTCTGTTGGATGAGGAGAGCTTTCAGTTTTTGCTTCCAGAGACCGAAATTGCTCTTGCCATCATACCGTTCGAGTTCGAATTTTGCCGACATTTGGTGAAATATTCCAAGAAGTCTTCAAGTTGTTCAAGACGAAGACTTCACCGTCTTTCCTGAAGAACGAGTAGCAATGGGTCTGTAATCTTGCGAAAGATCTTTATCAAGAAGTTTGATCAACCAAATCTTGAATCCTATTGTCGAGGCTCTGATACCAAAATGTTGAATTATTGGCGCCAACTTCAGATTGCCCAGTGCGGAAGATCGAGACTAAACTGAATGTATAAATGGTATTGTAAAGTATAGCAGTAGACTAGAATTTGGTAGAGTAAAGGAAAGAGAGAGAGACACTGGGATTATAGTGGTTCCACCACAATGGGTGTACATCCACTTTCAAAGCACCAAGGACACTGTTTTATTATAAGGAACAAAAGGGAACAACAGACAAGTCTTTACAATAGCTCTCTTTGAGAAGCTCTAAGTCGTATCTACAAAGCTGAGCTTACTGTCCTTTTATAGACTATTGAATGGCTATGAAGGATAACTGATTTGATAAGCATGTGAGTTGCACATTACTTATAAACCGTAGATATCAATTCTTCAACAAAAGTCATGAGGGCTATGTCCAAAGGGACAATATCATACCATTGTGGAGATATGTGTAGTGTCCTATAATCCCTTACAAAAGGGAGAGTCGCCAGTTGGGAAGAAGATATAAAAGTCGAGCATAAGCTTCTGATAAACTTTAGGAAACTTTCTTTCAAATATATAGGGAAAGGTTTTGTCGATATTCACAACTCATGTAACTGTTTTTCAAAAAAAAAAAAAAAAAAAATTGAGGTACTTATGTTGAAATTTCATTGCACAAAACATATGTCATTATTTTACATGAATAAAATATCTCACAAACCTCAATTTAGTTTTCTTCAATATTGAAGAATCCTCATGATAAATATTAATTATTACTTTTGGAGATGAGTTTTTGTTAGTAACTCAAAACTGCAAATTAGTTTTTTAGTTGGTCTAGTCAATTCCTAGTTTCTAGGAAATAGTTGAAGTTATTTTTAGTTGTAGTCAAGTCTAAGTTCCTATTCTTGTGGAGTTAGTGGGATTAGTTGCTAACATTGTGGAATCTATTTTTAGACTTAAGATGTATATTTATATGGAGTTTTCTAGAATGAAATTTACACACTTCCCATTTTTCTCATTTCCCTCTCATTAGCTGAAAACAAACTGCATAGCTTGTTTAATAGGGAAGCAAACAAGGTTGCCTTTCAAGAAGTCACAATGGAAAGCAATTGAGAAGTTGCAGCTCATCCACACTGATTTGTGTGGACCTCAACCAACTCTCTCACTAAATGGTAGCAGGTATTTCATTATCTTTATTGATGATTATACCGGAATGTGTTGGATATATTTCATGAAGCATAAGTCTGAAGTAGTTGAAGTGTTTCTGAAGTTTAAGAGATGGGTTGAGAATCAAAGTGGCTGTAAGATTCAGGTGGTGAGAACTCATAATGGGACTGAATATACATCACAAAGGTTCAATTCCTTCTATGAAGAAGCTGGGATAGAGCATCAGCTCACTGCTCCATATTCTCCACAGCATGGAGTCAGTGAGAGGAAGAACGAGAGTATTATGGAAATGACAAGATGTTTATTGCATGAGAAGAACTTGCCAAAGGAATTTTGGGCTGAAGCAGCAAACACAACAATATTTCTATTGAATAGACTACCTACGAGGGTATTGGAGAAGAAGACACCTTATGAAGCATGGTTTGATATTAAACCAAAACTGACAAATTTGAAGGTGTTTGGCTGCTTGTGTTTTTTTTTTTTTTTATGTTCCATAGGTGAAGAGATACAAGTTGAGTGAGAATGTCGAACTAGGAATCTTTGTAGGTTATAGCATGGTATCCAAAGCGTACAAGATCTATCAACCTCACACTGAGAAGATGGTGATTAGGAGAGATGTTCAGTTTTTGGAGGATGAGGAGTGGGACTGGACAGAAGAAGCAGAGGTGAAGCAACAAGAAGTCTCTCTGGATCCTAATGAATTAGTTGATGATGCACCAGTTAGAGGGACTAGACTATTGAGGGAGGTGTATGAAAGAAGTAGCGTAGCTGCATTAGAGCCTGTAGGATATGAAGAAGTTAAAGGAGATACGAAGTGGATGGAAGCAATGAAGGAAGAGTTGAGCATGATAGAGAAAAACAATACATGGGAGGTGATGGAGAAGCCTGCAGACAGAAAAGTAATTTGAGTCAAATGGGTTTTCAAAACCAAATTGAACCCAGATGGCTCTGTAAACAAGCTCAAGGCCAGGTCAGTGGTAAAAGGGTATGCACAAGTCTGGGGAATTGATTTTTCTGAGACTTGTGCACCAGTTGCAAGAATGGACACAATCAGGTTGCTACTGGCTGTGTCAACCCAGCATGGATGGAAGGTGTATCAACTAGATGTGAAGTCAGCATTCCTATATGAAGTGTTAGAAGAAGAGATCTATGTTGAGCAACTAGACGGATTCATCATACCAGGACAAAAGCAGAAGGTTTATTTGTTGAAGAAGGCTCACTATGGGTTGAAGAAAGCTCCTAGAGCATGGTATAGCAAGATGGATGATCACTTGCTGAACCTGGATTTTGTGAAGAGTCTGAGTGAATCCACACTCTATGTGAAGAAATCAAGTACTGCTATTATGATTGTATCTCCCTATGTAGATGACTTGCTAGTGACAGGAAGTGATGATGTTCAGATAGAGATATTCAAGCAAGAAATGATGAAGGTGTTTGAGATGACTGATCTAGGTCTGATGCATTACTTCCTATGTATGGAGATTCAACAAAGACAGAATGAAATGTTCCTTTGTCAGAAGAAGTACGTAAGAAAGATATTGAAGAGGTTCAATATGGAGGAGGGTAAGAGTGTGAACACTCCAATGATTCAGAAGGAGAAGTTGCAAAAGGATGATGGAGAGGAACCTGCCGATGAGAATGTGTACAAAAGTCTAGTTGGATGCCTCATGTATCTCACATCCACTAGGCCTGACATTATGTACATTGTAAGTGTCTTATCTAGATTTCTTCACTGTCCAAGCAAGAATCATATGGTTGCTGAAAAAAGGGTTCTGAGTTATCTAAAAGGCACACTGTCTTTAGGGATCAAATTTAGTAAAGTTGAAAATTTTGAGTTGCAAGGCTACTCAGATAGTGATTGGGTTGGGTCATCAGATGATATGAAGAGCACCTCTGGCTATTGTGTCACTTTTGGCTCAGGGTGTTTCTCGTGGTGTTAAAAAAAGCAAGATATAGTGCCTCAGTCAACTGCAGAAGTTGATTCATTGCAGCGACGACAACAGTCAACCAAGCTATTTGGTTGAAGAAATTGATGCACGACTTGCATCTGAAGTAGGAAAAGTGTGTGAAGGTGTTTGTGGATAACCAAGTCACTCTAGCCACTTCATTGAATCCAGTTTTTCATGGAAGGACCAAACATTTTAAGATCAAGTATTATGTTCTGAGAGAGATGCAGAAGGAAAGATAAATGCAACTGGTACATTGCAGCTCAGAAGAGCAAATAGCTGATATCTTCACTAAGTCTTTTTGTGTGGGTCGTTTTCAAGCTCTTAGGAGCAAGTTAGGTGTTTGCAGCAAATTAGTAACTCAAAACTACAAATTAGTTTTTGAGTTGGTCTAGTCAATTCCTAGTTTCTAAGAAATAGTTGAAGTTATTTTTAGTTGTAGTCAAGTCTAAGTTCCTATTCTTGTGAAGTTAGTGGGATTAGTTGCTAACATTGTGGAATCTATTTTTAGACTTAAGATGTGTATTTATATGGAGTTTTCTATAATGAAATTTACACACTTCCCATTTTTCTCATTTCCCTTTTATTAGTTAGAACTACAGTTTTTCGTTCGATTAATTGACAATAAGAAAATATATATAAAAATTACTAACTTGAAGTATTCAATTAATTGAGTAATTGATCTAAATTACTATTTATATTGAATATTTAAGTTAGGGACATTTTTTTTTTGAAAATCATACAGTTAGGGACATATTTTCTAATGGTTAATTATCTACCATCAATATTTTAATTCACCAGAGTTCTTTTTTCTTTTTATTTTTCTAAATTAAGGTTTATTGATTTGGAATTTAATGTTATATTCAGTTAATATTTTGTGATCAAATTCAAGACATTCATACTCGTTTAAATTAATTTATCAATTAATAATTAAATTACATTGAACAATATAAATTTATTTTCAGAAGAGACATTATTAATAATTAAATTACATTGAACAATATAAATTTATTTTCAGAAGAGACATTTAAATAAGGATTAATTACAAGTTTAGTCCTTCAATTTTCAAGATTGTGTTAATTTGTGAACTTTAAAAACTGTCATATAGGTCCTCCAACTCTCAATTTTGTGTCCAATAATTCATGAACTTTAAAAATTATCGAATAGATTCTTAAACTTTCATTTTTTGTCCAATAGGTCCCTTAATTTTCATTTTTGTGTCTAATAAGTCTTTGACATATTCACATTTTTAAAAATTTACAAAACTACTAGATACAAAATTAAAACTTTAGGGTCCCAATAAGCATAAAATTCAATTTTATATATAATAGATTGGTTAATTTTTAAAAACTTCGAATGTCAAGGACCTGTTAGACACAAAATTGAAAATTCAAGGGTTTAATAGATATTTTTAAAATTCAGATATCTATTAGAAACTTTTTAAATTTCAGAGACCAAATTGACACAGCTAAAGTTGTAAAACTAAACTTTTAATTTAACCTTTAAATAATTTAGTAAGGCTAATCTAATATATTATGAACATGATAAATTAATTTGACTTTCTACACACCAGAGCTAGTTGCATATCTAAACACAAATCTCACATATCAGATTTAAAATACATAACTCATAAATATTTAACATAAATATCTAGATTAAATTACATGTTTAGTTCATAAACTTGGAAGGATTTTGTCAATTTAGTCCCTAGACTTTTAAAAGTATTAAATCGGCTCTTGAACATTCTTTCACTAGGTCTATGAATTTTAAAAAAATAACCAATAGGTCCTAATTAAACTTTCACTTTTAATTTGAATCCAATAGGTCCCTCAACATTCAATTGAAAGCTTAGGGTCCCAATAGAATTCAATTTTATGTATAATAGAGGTTAATTTTCAAGAATCTCAAATATGCTACGAAACTATTAGACACAAATTTGAAAATTGAGACCTATTAGATATTTTTTAAAGTTTAGAGACTTATTGGACACAAAATTAAAAGTTGAGCAACCAAATTCACCCAATTTGGAAAGTTGTGAGGGTAATCTAGTAATTTACCTTAAAACTTTTTATAATTCTTCATCCCCATGAGAAAACTATATAGAGAGTAAGATAGAAGCAGAAGAAAAACATAGACGGTGAAGCAAAAAGAATGAAATCTACCGAACCAGATTTTTAGTAAGTTAATCTAAAAAGTTGTTGAGATGCTTTATTTTTTCTGGAATGAAAATGTATATTTGATACTAAAAAAAAAAAGTAGATTAACCAAAGTAAATGAATTGGGGGGGATAGAGAATGAATAATTTACCTGCAAGATCGAGGAAAGGCGCAGGCAGGAAATTGAAGAGCGGAAGCTTCTGATAACTTCAGGAACCCGTTCATTCAAATATATAGAGAAAGGTTTGGCGAAGGGTATTAAGAACTCGTACGTTTCTTGAATTTTAACTTGATAAAATTTCAGCGCGATTATTGTCTATGAATAAAATATCCCACAGACTAATATTTTTTAATACAACAAATATAGGGCAAATTCTTCCATCACCGGTCACAACCTAGTTGTCTTTTTAAACTCGTTTGGGTAGATCTTCAAATTTATGTCTATCCCTAATTACCAATGAATACAAAATCGAGATTCTTTTCCAATTTCTCTCTCTTACATCCAAACGGTGTAAAAGTACTAATCTTATTGTACCGATCTCACCAAATAATAAAAAGT
The DNA here is from genome assembly GCA_017139565.1 of Luffa aegyptiaca. Lineage (NCBI taxonomy): Eukaryota > Viridiplantae > Streptophyta > Magnoliopsida > Cucurbitales > Cucurbitaceae > Luffa > Luffa aegyptiaca. The sequence goes on along the minus strand of CM029407.1, from coordinate 36,215,881 downwards.
CGATGCCTAGGCTTTTGAGTTATCATCATATTGAGAACCATGACTTGGATCTAATTATTGCTTTTGGAAATGATATTTCTTCTCAAAAAAGACTAATAACAACAAAGAGAGGTGTATACTAATTAATTTCAACAAATACTTATAATTAATATTTTAAGACAATAATTTATATTTTTATTATTAATTAATTATCTAGTATCAATATTTTAATCCGTTGGATGCTAATTCTTTTGTAAATTTAGATTTATTAATTTGGAATTCAACATTATATTCAAGTGTTAAAATACATTTTTTATCGGGAAATTGCATTGGGTGACAATTAGGATTTTTCTAATTGTAAATATAGCACAATGTAAAAATAATAGTAAATATGACAATTTATTAGAATAAAATTTCATAATTCTTGTTTTACTCCTATTTAATTTTGAATTGTGTGCAAATTCTACCAATTTCCGTGCATATCTTTCTATTAGCGTCTATCACTGAAAGACTTTGATAATCGGAGTCTATCAGTGTCTATCACTGATAGACTCCGATTAATCGAAGTCTATCAGTGACTATTGGTGATAGACACTGGATAGACTCTGTATAGTTCTTTTTATCTGTGTCTACCACTGATAGATTCTGATAATCGGAATCTATCAATGACTATCACTGATAGAAACCGATTAATCAAAGTCTATCAGTGACTACCAGTGATAGCCACTAATAAACTATCAATAGACTCCGTATAATCTTTTCTATATGTAACACCCCGTGCGCCTTGGGTGTATTTAAATCCCGAGTTTAGAGTTGAAAGAAAAATAAAGTCTGTTTTGACTTGAACTTAGGGGTTTAATTTTTAAACCAAAGTGTGTGGGAGTTAAGTGATATTTTAAATAAAATCTTCCTTTAAGACTCGTTGGACTTGGTCTGAGTTGGTTGAGGAGTTTAAGCGTTATAATTTGATTATACGTTGAATGTTGGGTTCGGTTGAGGGAAAATTCTGATTCTTGAGGCTCTATCTTTGAGTTTTTGAATTATTCAAAGAAAAGAAAAAGAAAAGAAATTCAAGAGAAAAGAAAAAGAAAGAAAAGCCCTAAGGCCCTCATCTCTCTCCATCTCTTTCTCTCAATCTCGTGTGAAGCAGCCCCCTAGCCGAACCTGAGCCGTCGTCGCGCTGCCGCCGCCGTCTGAAGCCGCGTAGCCAGCCGTTCGTCGCTATGCCTCCCTTCGCGTGCGATTCTTCCCTCCGCGAGCTCTTCTCTCTCTCTCTCCCCGTGACCTCTCTCCCTGTGGGTGTGGTTGTGAAGCCGTCGTCGACCTTGCCGGAGAAGACCCATCCGGCGGAAGCATCGTCGTCGGTCTCTCCCTTGCGTGATTCCACATTCCCGCTCCGTTTCCTCTCTGTTTCGTGGGTTCAAGGTGCATATCTCCCTATTCCGTGCGTTTTTGGCCAAGAGAGATCGTGGGTAAGTCTTTTCTCCCTCAATCTCAGTGGCTTTAGGCCCGATCTAAGAGTCCCTTGCATTGTTTTGGTTAGATCTCGCCAAGGTAACACTTCGAGACTCCGTCTTTCGAGTTTTTGCCTCTGTCCAGCAGCTATTTCGGGCGTTTTCGTGGTCGTTTGGCATTTTTGGTAAGTCTAATCTCTTACCCATGCCCTCTTTAGGCCTTTAGCTAAGTTTAAGCGAATGCCCAATCGATATGGACTCCGTATTTCAGGTTTTAAGTCTGATCAGTTGTTGTCCAGTGTCGTCTTTGCTCAGATCGTGAGTGGTTCGGCGTCAATTAGCGTTTTCGGTAAGTTTATCCCTTACCAATTCTTGTTTAGTGCTTTAAATGGGAATGCCCATTAGTTTTAGGTGCTGGAAATTTAATTGTGTTCGATTTTCTGATCTGCAGCGCCGTCTAAGTGTTCGATTGAGTTCGAAACACTTTGACTGGGATACCCACTGCCCAAGGAGCGTTCTGACTCGCTGGTTGTGGTTTGTATAGCCCGTTTAGCGTGGAAGCGGGTTCGTTTGGGTAAGTTCTTGGCTGTCCCTTCGTTTGTAGCTTTGAAGTTAGGTTGCTCCTTAGTGTTTTAGCCTTAGAGTCATGATTTTTTTGTTACCCATTGCATATCTAGGCTCGTAGGTGTTGCCTAACCTTTATAGGACCTAGTTTATGCATTTAGATGAGTTGACATGGCTGTTTTGGCTAGAATCAAGTAGTTCTTCAATGCCCATTAAGCCTCGTTGCCTTAGAATGTTTCCGATCCTTTGTAGGTTTTTAAATCATGGTTTAAGTGAGCTCTTACCTACTTTCCGTGGTTTAGAAGCATGGTTTATGAGCTTTTGGTTGTTGTCCATAGTTTAAAAAGCTTGCTAAATAAGTTTACAATATTTACCTAGGCCTTATTTGCATTGCCTAAGCTTTAGGAGCTCTTAGAATGTCGTTCATGCATTTTAGGTGGTTGTTGCTTGCTGTCCAGTGGCTGTATAGCCTTAATATCGTCAACTAACAAATACCCACCGCCCGTAACGCCTTAAACGTGGTTGCCCATGGTTTAATGGTGTTGGGTTTTCAACTTGGGTTATGTTTAGATGTTGTCCAGCAAGGAAATAAACCGTTATTGGTTCAGTTTCGCCCTTAGCATCATGTCTTAGGGTGCTTTTCTTTAGTATAGACTTCCTTTAATGGTTGGTAGTTTATTTGTAGCTGGAAGCTCGTTTTGGAGCGTGTTTGTGCAATTTCAGCTAGCGTTGGTTTGTAAAAGTGATCTGTAAGTAGTTTCTACTTGCTGAGTTTGTTTGATTGTGTGGACCATGGTGTTTGTATTATGTTTACCCTTGTCCGTGTGTAAAGCATGTTTGTTGTATATAAACGTATTGAAATGCTTGTGATGAGCGTGTTATGTTGTTTATATTTGTTCTGAAATGCTGGAGATGAGCATGTCCTGTTTAGTTGCTTGAGATAAGCATGTCTTGCGGTGTTGTTGTTAAAACATGTTGTGTTTGGGTCAAGCATGATTGGTTAGGCTAGCTTGTGTCACGGGAAGTGTAGCATAAGTCTAGCGGTAGCGTTGCATGACGTGTAATTCATGTGTAGGTGCGCAGCGTGGCGCGTAATTCACGTGTTTGGTTTAGCGTAGCATGACGCGTAATGCATGCGAGTTGTTGCGTAGCATGGAGCGTAATGCATGCTAGTGGTTTTGCGTAGCATGGCCCGTAATGCATGCGAATGGCTTGCGCAGCGTGGCGCGTAATGCACGTGTTGGTTTGCGCAGCATGGCGCGTAATTCATGCTTTAGGTGCGGAGCATGCCGCATAAATCATGTGTGGTCTCGTAGAGTGTGGGTGCATAGTGTAGGAAGCATATGCATGATGGTGATTCGTTGCCTGTGAGCATTGTGTGGTTTTTATTGCTTTCTGAGCATGTTGGCTTTTATTGCTTTTGAAGCATGTTGTATGCGTGTGAGAAGCATGCTGTTCGTAATTGTTTGATGCCTGTGATCTGGCTCGTGTGAGCTACTTACCAGTACCGCGGTTGTACTGATACCCCCTTCCCCACCTTCCCCCCCAACATTTTAGATGTTGCAGGTATCGAGGATGATCCGGACCTTGGTGGCGAGGAGGAGAACTGCGAGGAAAAGTTCCTAGAGTCTTGTTTTTTTCCTGTTGCTATGTTTTTAAATGGCTTTAGTTGGATAGTATGAGTTGTTTTGTAATTAGCAGTTCTGTGACGGTGAGTGATTCACCTGAGAGAGGTTTTGTTTTCGAGTTATGAACTAGACTTGTTTATTTGATTAAGTTTAATAAATGTTTTAGCTAGAGGTCTAGCTTTCCTGTTAATAATGTCTTAATGTTCCGCTGCATGATTTTAGTTTCTGAATGTTGCCTTGAGGTTTGTCTTGTGTAGAGGGGATAGGTTTGTGAAATCTGACTGTAGTTTGGTGAAGCTTGGTTGGTTGCCTATCTAGAAGTGTTAATGCATTTTATCAGGTGAAGTAAAATTTTGGGATAACCAGTTTTACGCCGTTATGCTGCCGAAATTTTCGGTACATTCGGTTTAAAGAGAGTTGTCCTAAATACTTAAGAGTCTAGAGTAAGTAGTAGTGCCGCTAGGCTAGAGGTTGGAGAACCTGGGGCGTTACACTATAAGTGTCTATCATTGATAGACTCCGATTAATTCGATGTATTAGTGACTATCAGTGATAGACACTGATAAACTATCATGCTAATAGACTCCGTATAATTCTTTCCATCAGTGTCTATCACTGATAGACTCTTATTAATCAAAGTCTATCAATGACTATCAGTGATAGACACTAATAATCATTTCTATCAGATAGCTACTAATAGACTATCATACTGATAGACTCTGTATAATCCTTTCTATCAGTGTCTATCACTGACAGACTCCGATTAATTGTAGTCTATTAATGACTATCAGTGATAGACACTGATAATCCTTTCTATCAAATAGCTATTGATAGACTATCATGCTGATAGGCTCCGTATAATCTTTTCTATCAGTGTTTATCACTGATAGACTCCGATTAATCAAAGTCTATCAATGACTATTAGATAGTTGCTGATAGAAAGGGTATTTTTGTAACTTAAGTTCACTTTGTATTATTTCTACAAATAGTTTTACTTTTTGTTATTTTTGAAATATGTTTAGTGTTTTTTGCTATCTGTGCAAATGCCCCTTTTATTTATTGAAGTCTATCAATGACTATCACAAATAGAATTCCATTTGTATTTAGTCTATCGTTGATAGTCACTAAAAGATTTTAATACAAATATGATTATATAAGTGACTATCATTGATAGACTTCGATGCATATAAAATTCTATCAATGATGGAAGTCTATCATGACAAGTAGACTTCTATTATTTAATCGATCAAATAATTTTATTCATGATAGTCACTATAGGTGTAATGACGACATTAACGGTAAATCTTAATTTCTCTAATTTGAGCTTAATTTCTTGAAATTAGTGGGGAAATAGGATTCATCTTGATGATCTTTGATTTTCCTTAAAGCATAGGATGAAAGTGTAGGATTAGAATTCCGTGATTCCGTAAAGTGGAAGCGTGATTGGGACCGATTCGTAATTAATTTTTGTTTAATCTAAAATACCAATACATTGGCAATAATCTTAGAACTATTCTAAATTTATATTAAGGCTAAACATATAAAAATATTAGATCTAAATCTAATTTTTATAGTAACAAATTACTTACTCTCGTTGACGACTCAGATTAAATTCACCAACTGCTTGTGAAATAATCATGAACTACTGCGAACACCACCAGTATGGCTACACCGACATGACTCTGAGACTTCTAGAGGCAGGAGACTGGTGGGAGTCTAGAGGTAGCCTTCAGGGGAATTCTCTGAGAGTAGGAGAATGAATGGGATACCTTTCACCCCACCCAGGGGTCCTATTTATAGGAAAAGGCCAAGACCTTTTCCTAATAGGACAAAGTCATGAATAAGATCAAATCTATTATCTTATTGATATATATTTTTTTTTTTGAAACATTATCTTATTGATATTTAATTTAATAAATAATTAATTAATTCCATAATTAATTAATTACCCAATTAAATATCATATATTTAATCTTAAGAATTTTATTAAATTATTTATATTAATATGAATCCAATTCATATTAATTATTTGAACTCTTTCAAATATTTTCTCTCAATAAATAATTTTGAAATTAATTCAAAATTATATTATAAAGTTTCATAAACTTTATATTATAATGTATCAATATACATTATATGATTCCCCTAAATAAATTGAACACTTTCAATTTACAATTTATACTTAATTGCCTCTAGTCTCTTTACGAGCTACCAGTGGGACCTAATGGACCTACAGATCAGAAGCTCCAACGATACGAGACTAATTTGCTAAACTCATTAATCAAGTAAGTTAACATTCGTTAACTGTGGGTCACTCCACTAAAGACCCACAGCTGCACTCTTCTCACTGTAGAATATTTCTGTGTTCCACGGATATGGACCAATGCAGTAAGTCAATCCTTCACGTGTGTTCGTAACACCAGCTGGGTCAAATTACCGTTTTACCACTAGGTTACCTCTGGTTCCTTAAGTACCATTGATCCCTCTAATGAACAAGTTATTTAGGGTCCAACCACTAAACAGGAGTTCCTCTCGGGCCAGGAGAGGACGACGCGCCTTTGTTCAAGCCCCGGAATCAGCCCTTAAGGGAACACACATCTACTTACCCCAATAGGGGAAGGAGTGAATTCCATCTTGTACTGTTATGTTCCTAGCCCCCATTCGGTCTTGCCCCTAAAATGGTAGGATTATTGAGTCGGTGAACTGGCCACTCTCACCCATACAAATCTAAGGACAATCCCTCCTGAAAGGAGTTCATAACAGACTCAGGATTGAGATTGAGTTACCTAGGTCATCCTATTGAAATAGAAACGTAAACTAGTTAACGACGTTACATCTAGTGGTTACTATTTCGCAGTCTGGTCTTATGCAAACTCATTGCATAGGATACCCTCACCCGCATGTCTCTTACATGGATGCTTTAGATCATTGCATCTGTATCGAATACAAGGTGGGTCGTTTCACATAGTGTCACCAGGATAAGGTACCCAGCCTTATCCCTATACTATAGACCTTTTAGGTTGTTACTTGGACACCGATCCCCGTATGTCCCCACATACTAGTCCAAGTTTCATTTAAACAACCTTGGATCTTAGTTTATTGGATTTAGGGTTTATTAATGCAAACTCGATTTATTCAATAACCAAATTACTGAATCACTCAAAGAACGCTTTATTGAGATCGATTAATTTGTTTCATTTACTATCTACGAGTTTTAGGGCATAAAACCCAAGAAAGGGCATTGTTGCAATTAAGGAGAAGTTGGAGTCAAGTTGGACCCTAATATTTTAATATAAATGGAGCCGCACGGAGCCCTAGGCGTTCAACAAGCCATCCGATTTTTTTCCCCTTCCACTCCTCTTGTCGTGAGCCTACAGCAGCCTTCTTCTTTTCGTTTTTTTTCTTCAGCTGTGGGATTTCTTGTCTTCTCCGGCAAGTAGGCCTTCTTCTCCGGTGACAGCAAGCAGCGACGGCGGCACCTCTGATCAGTCCAGCGGTAGCAGCGGTTTTCAGGTGCGGTGTGGCTGGATGGTTGTGTTTTTCTCCTTTTTCCATGAGTTTTTGTCTCTCAATCCGTCTCTCTTGGTCTATTGTCGATTGCAGGTTTTCAGCAGATTTTGGGCTCGAAAGAAGGTTGTTTGGAGCGTTTTCCGGTGACTGTGCGGTGTTGGGCGCGACAGCAGCGTTTTTGGGTCTTTCGGGGCGTTTTTCCGACGATTCCAATCGTGGGTAAGTGAGCTTATGTAAGTTTTGGTTAATTCTAGCATGTTGGAATATTACCCATTATTTTTGCCTTTGATTTCAAGGTCCTCTTCGCTTCTGGAGGTTTAATTGTCGTTTAGGAGCGGATTTGGAAGCTTGGACAGCAAGCTTTGTGACTGATTTAGGTGAGTTTTTGAGAGTTAAATCTCTCCCAAAAATTTATTAACTCCTTATGCCTTTTGATTCAAAGAGGTTCATGAGTTTTAAGTATGTTTTTTCTTTTTAATCTGATTAAGGGCTTGAAGACTAAGGGAGTTTATCGTTGTGACGAGCAACTTATTTAGCTAAAGTAAGTAGCTATTGGACTCAATTCTTGAGCTTTAGACCCAATGCTTGGTTGTTGGATTCGATTAAGTCAAGTCCTATGCTTTAAACTAGTTCCCTTGTGAATTTAGCATGCTTATAAGAGTTAGTTTAAAGCCTTGTGTTGCTTTTGGATTTAAGAGCGCATGATGAGTTTCGTTGCGAAGCATGATGTTGGCATGAAAGTTATGTTTTTAATTATAACATGTCTAAGACTGCTTCTAGATAGATTAGTACCTCTTAAATTATTTGGAAGCATGTTTTGATGGTATGGCTTGATTCCTCTGAATGTCTGGTTGGTTGTGGAAGCGAGGACTGCCTCGCCTTGGTTGTGGTGGTTCGAAATATTTTGAAGTTTGTGGTTGGGCGATATTGATTATAGAAGTGTCTTATCTGCTTTTCAGGTGATATAAAAATTTGGGTTTGCCTTATGTGTGTTGTTATGCTGCCGAATTTTCGGTAGCATTACAACGAGAGAGAGACTAAGCTTAGTAAAACCCCCCGATTAGGCTAAGCTTAGTAAGATCCCTCGATACGTTACGCTCAATAGTCGTACGTAAGAAGAGGCCAAGACCTAGAATAAGAGCCTTAGATGTGATTTAGGACCTCAGGTAGACTTAGCAGATCGTTAAGCCTTGTGTCAAGCTAGGGTTGTTTCCTTCCCCATCTTAGGATACTGATGGAACCTACCTACAGGCACGAGATCATGCACTCTATCAGTGACTGGTAGAGCTTACTTTTCTGGCATGGGATCGTGCATTCCATCAGGACGGTGTCAAGTTAGGCACAGGATTGTGCGCCAGATGGCATTCGGGCATGCTTCATGCTTAGATTGCTCCACCATACTTTGACTTCATGATTCAGGGGTGTTGTGTAGGGATAGGTGTAGTTCTGCTAGAGGTTGCCAGCTAGTCCCTAGTTTACTCGCCTTACTTGACTGACTCACATAACCCCATAGTTGGCACAGGTTGGGGGCAGGAAACCACCCTAGGGAGATCATTACCTGAACCCGAATATGGCCCTGGGGTTAAAAACCCGAATTGATGTTTCCAGTTAGGTTCCTATGACGTAGAGACCCGAAAACTAAGTTTCATGTTACTTGATTTTATGATATCAGATTCAGTTCTTAAGTGTGCTACTTACTGAGTATATTCTTATATATTCACCCATGCTACTTGACTTTCCTTTTCAGGTGGTACTTGAGGACGTCTGGCGTTTGGCGAGGGCTGTGACTTCGTTGGCTATGGGATCGCAGGTACAATTTATGTCTCCATTCCTTTGATTATTTCTAGTCTCTGATGTCGTAGGATCGAACTCTTGTTTTAGATGTGATGTTTTAAAACTATGAGTTTTTCAAAGTTTTGTTTCAGATGTTCTATTTTAAGATTTATGAACTTAACTTTTGTTTTGGGCCCTTTTAGCAAATGAAAGTTATTTATTACTTCTGCTATGTGTTGTCTTTAAAATAAAAAATAAAAAAAAATTCTTTGTCCATGATTTAGTAGCGACCTTCAGTATATTTTAGCTTCCTTCTAGTCGGGTCGTTACAATAGGTTTCAATACCTCAATGCAGATAGGATTCTATCAATAATAGAAGGAAACCTATCATTGACTATAGACTTGAATACGAATAGAATTTTATTTGTGATAGTTATTGATATCACTGATTTATATAAGTGACTATCAGTGATGGAAGAAATTGTGCTATATATGCAATTAGTTTGTAAACCTTCTATAATTGCTATTAATTTGTCTAGATATGCTATATATGCAACCACCCCTTTTTGGTCCCCATATTTGAGGATAAAATTTTATTGAATCCCTAAAAACTGATAGTGTAGGCCTCGTTTGACAACCATTTGGTTTTTGGTTTTTGGTTTTTTATTTTTGAAAATTAAGCTTATAAACACTAATTTTACTCATAATTTCTTTGTTTGTTATCTGCATCCTTTCCCATGTTTTCAAAAACCAAAAAAAAAAAAAAAAAAAAAAACAGTTTTCAAAAACTTGTTTTTGTTTTTGGAATTTGACTAGGAACTCAAATGTCTCTTTAACAAAAATGAAAACTATAGTAAAAACATAACATAATTTTAAAAAACCAAATGGTTATCAAACAGGTCTTAATACTTCATGCAAATGATTTTAGAAACATAATTGTTGTGACCTATTCCTTTGCGTGGTCAAAAAAATCAGGCTCTATGGAGCATTTAAAAAAATTACACAATTAAATAGTGAATAGACATTTGTTCTCCTTATTTCTTCCTGGGAAAAAATCAATTTTGACCCCTGAACTTAGCAGGTTGTATCAATTTTAACCCTAAACTTTCAATTTCATCAAATTGAACCCTAAACTTAACAAATTGTATCAATTTGAATCTCAAACTTGCATAAATGTTGCAATGTAGACCTTTGGTCAACTTTTCATTTTAATTGCTATTAAAACATGTAATTGACAATTTCCTTTTCTTTTTTTAATTCACATTGCACATGAGTTAGTGTTTTATAAGATTTTTTTTTTTGGAAAAACCAGAAGAAATCAAATATCCTAGACTATTCTTCTCATTATTATCCAAAAAAGAACCACAAAGTTATTTGCGACAAGAAAAATCCAACAAATAAAAGAAATAAAAAACTTGAAATTTCTTTATTTTCATCTCGTACATTTGTACATTCTTCTAATTAGCAAGAAAAAGAACCGTAAAAGAAGAAAAAAATCCCACAAAATTCTTAGCAACAATAAAAAAACCAGCAAATATTTGAAGACCTCCAAAGTTTCTCTGCTTTCATAATCTTAAATAGCAGCGAAAAGGCTCTCACAATTAAAATTCTCAACAATAAGAAAAAATCATCTAAAATAAAGTTTCTCCAATATTTTATTTATAAGAAACCAATTCAGGTGCAATGTGAATTAAGAAAAAAAGAATAAATAATCAATTACGTATGGTGGTTCAAATGGAAAGTTAATCAAAGGTATATATTGTAACACTTATGCAAGTTTGAGGTTAAAATGTGATAAGTTTGAGGTTCAATTTGATGAAACTTAAAGTTTAAGGTTAAAATTGATACAACTTATTAAATTTAGGGTTCAATTTGATGAAATTGAAAGTTCAGGGTTAAAATTGATACAACCCCCAAAGTTTAGGGTTAAAAATGAACGGAGCTGTTCCAATGGTGGTGCGGACAGGGCAGCAAGGTCACTGGATGAGAAGGTGGAGAAAATTAAAGGAGGAACAAGATAGTTAGAGGAAGAGAGAAACATCGTATAAGCTAATAAACCAATTGTAATAACTTTTTAAATGCATAAAAAATCCATGTTAACACAAATCTGGTAAGCTAAATAATAGATAAGCATAGCTTTCATCCCAAAGTCAATTAACAATGAGAGAAATATATATCTTATAAATTGTAAAGTCTCCATTCATCTTTTCAACGTGAGATCTTTAATATGTTCCTCAAAATGATAGCACTTTGGAGTTACCAGTCTTGGATTGATTTTCGTTCTCTGGGATGCCCAGAATCAAAATTTGCATATCACAACTGAAATTCACCTTGAATCCTGCTGTGATTTTTGGTGGGCATAGGTGGCTGAGTTATTTGTGTCTGTTTTTGTTTTTTTACACTAATTAATGGTTGAATCATTATTCATTTTCATTATTATTCTATTAGTCAACTAATGGTTAGGGACTAAAATGTTAGCTTTTAAAAACTTCAAAAACCACAATAAAATCTATGATGAAACTCATGGACTAAAAGTGTAATCTCTCAATTTTCTATTAATATTTTAGGATGAATTTCAAAATATTCACATTAATTTTAATTAATTGATAAATTAATTAATATATTATATTAGACAATATAAATTTAGTTTAAAAGTAAAAATTTATTAATTTATTAATATTAATTTAATATTTTATACATAATTAATGAGTTTCACTTTCTATAAGTCCGAGCTACTAGTAAATATCTTGCCCATCTAAGCAAAAGCTCAAAGATTTAGATATGAAAGATTCAACTCCTTGATATTTATATTCATATCTATCTAATACTTTTATTATTCAAATTGAGCATCATGAGTTAGTATCATAAAAAAGACAAATTGATCTTGCTTTAAATTATTCTCAATTGTAATTATTTTACTGACCAAATGGCTTTAAATTTAAATCAAGGTGATTAAGTCAAATGAAAATAAAACAATGACCTCTTCATTTTTCCTCTTTTTATTTATTTATTTATTTTATTTTAATTTTCTTTAGAGTACCACAAATTAAAGCAAATGGGCAAGGTTACAATGACTAATATAAGCTAGGCTAAACTTAAAGCAAAAACGATAGTATTATACACCCATTTGATGATAAATATAGGCTAAATTATAAAAACAAAATACCTCTAAACTATGGAATTTGTTTTAAAAATACCTCTGAAGTTTAAAAAGTTCAAGAAATGCCCTTGAACTTTAAGAAGTGTTAAAAAATACCCTTACCGTTAAATTTTGGATGGAAAACGTTAAAATTTCAGTTTCATTAATACCCTTGAACTTTCAAAAAATTTCAAAAACACCCTTATTGTAAAATGCATCTTCTTTTTTCTTTATTTTTTTTTTTATAAATTGTTCCTCCATGAAAATTATGCAAAACTTTGCTTATAAAAACTATTCACAATACAACACCAGATAAAAACAAGGTTTGAAATCAAGTTCTCTTTTTTAAAAGTGTAAAGAAGATTACTGGTTTTCTTTTTGCTCTCTTTGTTTGTGTATATGTTAGTGATAAGTAGAAGAAATGTTAGAAGACTGCGAGTTTGGTTCAGTTTACAAAATTAATTAATTTAAATTTTTATATATCATTTTGTTTTTATTAATACTTAAGAAGTGTTAGAACCTATTGAAATATTTTCATTTTTTTTTTCTAAAATGAATATTGGGAAAACTTATGGGTAGTGGTCGGTGAGGAAATAACATTGAAAAAGACTATCAACAAAATTAAGTCAAGGACATGAAGAATTCAAGAGCGAAGCAAAAGTAATCTTGAAGCTTCAACACGAAAATCTAGTTAAGCTCTTGGGATGATTTGTTGAAAGCAAAGAAAAACTCCTAGTCTATGTGTGTCAAATAAGTAAAGTTTCTCACTAATTTTCATAGAGTAAGAATTTGTAGAGGGAGGTAGGAAAAAGAAGAAATATTTTTCAGTAAGGGTATTTTTTAAATTTTTTTGAAAGTTCAAGGGTATTAATGAAACTGAAACTTTAACGTTTTCCATCCAAAACTTAACGGTAAGGGCATTTTTAATTATTCTTCAAAGTTCAGGAGTATTTTTTAAACTTTTTAAAGTTTAGGGGTATTTTTGAAACAAACTCCATAGTTGAGGAGTATTTTTTATAATTTTAGCTATAAATATATTGTTCTCCTTTTAGGTATACACATATACTAATAATTTTCTACTACATATATAATGTTTTAATTTTTTTAATTTTATCATCTTGGTCTATATATAAAAAATCAATAAAGTTTAAAACCATAGAGTTAATATTCAAAAATTGTAAAAACCCTTGTTGAGGGAGAATTTCGATCAATCACAAATTGTCAAGTCATTATTCAAAATTAATGACGAAATTATAAATAATTAAATTTGGGACCAATTATAAATTTACATATGTCCTAAATTTAATTTGAAGATAAAGTTAGTCAATTATAAAATTTTAAGGCTAAATAAACCATTTGATCAAATGATAAAATTTTAATTTGGCCAAAATTGGGTCATACTTAAGTCCTTGAGTGTTGAACACTCCTTAAAGACCAAACACTCTTCAAGACTTCAACACTCCTCGAAGATTAAAAACTTTTAAGACCTGAACACTTTTTGAAGACCAAAGACTCTTCAAGACTCCAAAACTTCAAGACATCAAGTCTCCAAGAATTCAAGTTTTCAAAACTCCAAAGAATCAATTGAAGCTTTAAACTCGATCGAGAACAAGCGTTCTAGCCCTCGAGTGAAACACACTCACACACAAGAGAGAGAATAAGATGATCAAAGTTAAACACCCATACACATACAAATTCAATACAAATCAAAGTTTATTCCACGTGTCACATTCTTTTAAGTTACGTGTGAACCACCCTATGATGACTTTGTTAATTATTTATTTTTAAATCATTAATAAATTTAAGAAACTAAAAAAATTAAAATATATTCTTGATCTTTAGTATGGCTAAGAATTTAACAATATTTTTTTAAACAATTATTGGCTATCAAACAAATAATTGAAAAAAATAGGCTAAATTATAACAAATACCCCTAAACTATGAGTTTTGTTTCAAAAATGCCCCTGAACTTTGAAAAGTTTCAAAAATACCCCTAAACTTTGAAAAATGTTTCAAAAATACCCTTACCGTTAATTTTTGGATGGAAACCGTTAGAATTTACGGTGAGAGGAGGAAAAAAGAAGAAGCATTTTTCAATAAAGAGTATTTTTTAAATTCTCTTAAAGTTCAAGGGTATTTTATAAACTGAAACTTTAACGGTTTTCATAAAAAAAAATTAACGGCAAGGGTATTTTTGAAACATTTTTCAAAGTTTAGGGGTATTTTTGAAACTTTTCAAAGTTCAGGAGCATTTTTGAAACAAACCCCATAGTTCAGGGGTATTTTTTTATAATTTAGCCAAAAAAATATATAAAATATGATATGCAAAAAAAAGTTCAAAGCCGAGCCAGGTTAGTAAAAGTCAACCTTTATAAATAATACAACTTTCTTCCAAACGTAATTTAATTCGGTCAAATTAATCTATACTATATATAAATGGGCCTAAGAGGGGAGAATCTTTGCCTTCCCATTTTGCCCTTAACATTTTAATAAATTCCTCTTTTGTCCCTCCCTTCGAATAGTTGCAACTGTTAGAAGTGTCCCGTTGGGAGAATTTAATCCATGGGGAGTGGTTACATAGTGAAACAAAGCATTCTTTCACATATGGGTGTGACTATTCCATTGCTTCGAATAGTTGCAACTGTTAGAAGTGTTTGTTGAGAGAATTTAATCCATGGGGAGTGGTTACGTAGTGAAACAAAGCATTCTTTCACATATGAGTGTGACTTCCACTGTGTATGGGTGTTATCTAGATCGAATTTGAAACATCATGATTTAATAGTGGAGACGTGTCGTTTATAGGTTCTATAGAAAACAACCTCTTTATTCCTATTTTTGGGTTATACAATAGTGTCCCAAATGATTGAGTGTTTGAAAATGTTTAGTTCACGTTTATTGTTATAAACAATTATTTTGACATCTAATCCTAAAGTTACATGATACTTCATTAGGAGAAACTTCCTCTTTCTATTTTTCCCTTCTCATTTTTTATTCACTTTTTAATAATATTTTCCTTAAACATTATATGCATATTTTAGTTTTTTTGACATTTAGTACTCGTGTTCTTTCAATTATATAAATATCAATATTTTATAGACAAAATGTTCAAAATATTTCATAGAGATGCAAATATCTCATAATATACTTTTTTTTCACTTAAATAAATGTGTATTTTTAGAATAATTTTCTTAATTTAATTATTAATAATTAATTTAAAACAATAATATAATTTATTTATTTATTTCTTATATGTATAAGACACAACTATGTAAACAATTCTAAATTATATTTTTTTCTTTAGAATTTTCACGAAAAGGATAAAAATATAAAAACATTAAAATGAAATTTTTTTGATGTATGTGTTTCACTATATCAAAATATTAACATATTCGTTTAACAAATTAATTAGGGAAAAATACACTTTTGGTCCCTGAGGTTTGGGTTAAGTGACACTTTGGTCCCTGAGTTTTCAAACTCAACAAAAATACCCATGAGGTTTGAGATAAGGAGCATTTTGGTCCCTGCCGTTAATTTTTCTGTTAATTTCTAACGGTTGCTGACGTGGCACTATTATTTTAATATAATTTTTTTTTTTTTATTTTAAAATAAAAATAAATAAAAAATAATAAAAAATAATAAAATATATTATTATTTTAATTATTTTAAAAACTAAACCCTAACCCTCTTCTTCATCCTCTTCCCTCACCCCTCCATCTTCTTCCTCCAGCAGCTGCGCCGCCCACATGCTGTCGCCGGCGGCGACTTTTTTTTTTTTTTTTTTTCCTTCCTTCTTCACTTCTTCTTCGGCCTCAAAGCTTCAGCTGCTGTTTTTTTTTTAAAAAAAATGAAAGAGAAAGGAGGAGGGAGGGAGGGTTCCTCCTCCCTCCGTTCCGGCGCCGGAAAACAGAGGAGGGAGGAACCCTCCTCCCTCCTCTTTTCTCTTTCATTTTTTTTTTTAAAACAGCAGCTGAAGTTTTGAGGAAGGCGAAGAAGAAGAGAAGAAGGAAGGAAGAAAAGAAAAAAAAAAAAAAAGTCGCATCCGGCGAGCGGCTGCCGGCGACGGCATGTGGGCGGCGCAGCTGCTGGATGAAGAAGATGGAGGGGTGAGGGAAGAGGATGAAGAAGAGGGTTAGGGTTTAGTTTTTAAAATAATTAAAATAATAATATTTTTTATTATTTTTTATTTATTTTTATTTTAAAATAAAAAAAATAATTTGTTATATTAAAATAATAGTGCCACGTCAGCAACCGTTAGAAATTAACAGAAAAATTAACGGCAGGGACCAAAATGCTCCTTATCTCAAACCTCAGGGGTACTTTTGTTGAGTTTGAAAACTCAGGGACCAAAGTGTCACTTAACTCAAACCTCAGGGACCAAAAGTGTATTTTTCCCAATTAATTATTTGTACAAAATTTCGTTTGTAATATATACATAGAAATTTTCATGAAAAAACAATAATATGAAAACATTGAAAAAAAAAAGTTTGCTTTGTCTACCTTTTAAAATTTTATTAAAATAAAAATTATATAATATTTATTTATTGCATGTTAGAAAACTATTATTTTCTCATATTTTAATTTAAAACTATAATATTTCATGTGCAATGCACGTGTTACTCAACTAGTTATTCTAAACGGCCTTACAAGAAAGACTATAATAGCTCATAGATAATATATCTCATAAAAAAAAAAAAAAAAAAAAAAAAAAAAAAAAAAAAAAAAAAGCTCATAGATAATATTATAATCGTCATTTTATAGCATTTTTAATAGTCTTGACAAAAGGTTTTTTATAGTTTTTTTTTTCTTTTAACTATGGCGAATGCTATAAAAAATCATAAAAATATAGCTTACTTTCCTTGCTATAAAAATATATTATAATGTTTGTTAATTGTTATTATAGTTATAATAAATTCATACAGCTAACAAATAACAATACCATATAACTTTGTTTATAATAGCATGTTGTTATACCCTATATTATAATTAGTTTCTATAGGTTCTTTTACACTATTATGACATTTTATACCTTTTTTTTCTTTACATTATTACAAGTTTTTATAGTTTTTCCTTATCAATTAACATTTCACCTCAGGATTGAAATTTTGTAATTGATAAAATATCAGGACTTCCATCTCAAAATTGAAATTTTGTAATTCATTACATCATAAAATAACATATTTGATATTTAGTGTCATATAATAAAAATTCACAATATATAGTTTATAACAACTAAGTAGAGAAAATACTAAATTTCCCAAATTGAAATTTTGTAATTCATAAAATATCACAACTTCCATCTTATAATTAAAAATTTTTAAGTAGGGTCCAACGCATAAAAGAAATTCACAATATAATTTATAAAAACCAAGTAGACAAAATAAAAAATTCATGAAGCTTTCAAAATTAAAATAATATTAAGTACAAACTTCAAAGGCCAAGTGAATTATCACCTCTATTATTGTTGTGAAAAGCCTCTTATTTCATCCACATACAAAAACAAATTACAATATATATAAAATTAACATCACTGTTTAACTTTTACTAGCAAATGCATTAAGAATCTTTCTTTTAATAACCTGTAAAGGAGCTCTATTGATGTCAACTTAGAACTTCCCTTAGTCATGCAATTACGTTTTAGTCTAAAACTCAGGGGTGTAAATTTTTCGGGTCAGGTCGGTTGTACGGACAAACTGACCTGACTATATGGACAAACCGACCCGACCCGACCCGGGTCGGGTCGGTTTCTTCTTCTTCTTCTTCTTTCTGCAGTTTGAAATAACAATGGCCTAAATCTTTCGAATAACCAAAAAGGGGACTTAAATTAGACGGCAAAAAAGACGAAGACGAAGATGAAGACGAGGCGGCGACGACTTAAACCAGACGCTTCGACTTCGGCGAAAACCCACGAGAGGAGAGGCTCGAATCGAATGAAACTGAAACCCTAGATCTGAATGAAACGCGTTTTTTTTGTTTTTTGACAAAGAATGAAACGCGTGCGTATGTGATATGTGGTTTTGGGCAAAGAAGGGGATCGAACCGAACCCCATCGGTTCGGTTTGGTTCGGTCAGCATTAAACTTGGAAACCGAACCTGACCGGTTCGGTTCGGTTCCTTACAACCCTATTAAAACCACCTCTTATCAAGCTTAAATTCATACCAACAAAAAACTAATCCATGATAAAGAGTTTACAAGTATTAAGCACATAAAAGCATTCATGGAAATAAAAGCAATCAATCAAGGCATTCAACTAATCAAATCATAAGGTTTATTGGCTACATCAATCCCTACGATAAAAGAGTCTCCACTCATATTCACCATTTCAAATACTAAACTCAATGAAAATCCCATAAGAAAAATACAAGATTGAAGCGAAAGAAGAATAAAACTAGTGTTAATCAAAAAAAGAAGAAAAAACAATTCTTTGAATTTACCTTTGGATCTTGACTAGAATGAAGTCACATGTCCATTTGTAAAGAATAGGGCGCTGACAATAATACAACTTAACTGGATAGAGAACTCAAGAAAATGAAAATACAAAAAAAAAAAAGAAAAGAAAATTAGGTAGAAGACACATGACAATATTTGATTTTAATTCCCTAATACCTCCCCACAAGCAAATGTTAGAATGTCCATATACATGAAGCTTGGAATAAATTTTTAAAAAGGGGTTAGTGTAGAGGATTTAGAAGTTTGTTCTTTAGAAAGAAAAAGTGAAAAAGAAGTGTAACGCCCCAGGTTTTCCAACCTCTAGCCTAGCGACGTTACTACTCACTCTAGACTCTTAAGCAACTAGGACAACTCTCTTTTGTTGGCTTTTTGGCCCTTAATCTCAAATTAATTAATTTTAATTAATTAATCAATCAATGTTTTGATGATAACAAACCCAGTTTTTAATTACTGAAAATTTTAGTGTTTTAATGTGCCCATAGCGTAGAGCTCGGAACAACGATTTCAACGCCTCTTGAATCACTCAATTCGGAGCTAAAATGAAGAAATTATAGCCGAAACAAGCTTTAACGAAAATTACCGGTGGTGATGACGTGGCGGCTGAGTCAGCATCATAGACCAATCCGACGCTGACACGTGGATCAATAAGAGACTGACACATGGGGCTTTTTGGTATTTAAATAATTATTTATATATATATATATTATTTTATTTATAAAAATTTTGTGAGTAACGTTTCTTTAAATTAAAAAAAAAAAAAAAAAAAATTACAGAAAGCATTTAATGCTTCTGTCCGTTGGGAGTACAAATTTAAAAAAAAAAAATGTTAAATTTGTTTTACCGTTTCTCACATTACACATAATATATTATTATTATTATTATTATTATTATTATTATATGTTTTTACTTTTTAAAATATTACCGTTGGAATGTTTTCAAAAGTTAAAATGTTTTATTTTAATTTTATTAATATTATTTATTTATATTATTATTAATTTCTATTTTACTTTTAATTTCTTTTAATCTCCACCCTTCATTTTCTTTATCTTCAAATCCAATGGTCCAAATTTAAATTCAATTTTTACTCCATTTCCCTCTCTTTTTAAACTCATCTTCCTCCCCAAATTTTTACCAACAATTTTACATTTTTACAATCCTCCCAAATCAAAAAGTTTCCATTGTTGCTCTCTCTAAGCTCCCAAAATTTTCTTTTCATCTTATTCTTGAGAGAGTGTTATTGTATTGTGAGGATACATTTCTTGAGTGCTCAAATTTGTAAATCCACTCTATTGAGAGTTGTATTGCGTTCTTCAAAAATTCCAAAAATTGTAACGGTTTGATCCTAACCCGTGGAAAGGATTGGGTTTGCTCTTGAACCCGTAAAAGGAGCGGTGGTGTATCGGTTGGGCTCTAATCCGTGGAAAGAGTCGGAAAGTTTTTTATTCAAATTCCCAAGAGGCGCTTGGGGAGTGGAGTAGGTCGAGTTTGACCGAACCACTATAAAATTACGGTGTCTTCTTCTCTAACTCTTTCCTTTTTATTTTTGCAATTAATTTAAGCAATTTATTGCATGATTTGGTTTGTTCTTATTTGTTTCATAAATTGAAATTTTCTTATTGTTAATAAAAAGTGTATTAATTAGTTTAATTGGGTTAATTTAGGAAAAAGTTTAATTAAACCCTATTCACCCCCCCCTCTAGGGTTGCCATATCGATCCAACAATTGGTATCAGAGCGGGTTGCTCATCTTGAAATATTTTTTCTTGATAAACTTAATTGTTTTTTAGCTATGGCAACTTTAGGTTTTATCCCTTTTACCGATAGTCAATCTATTACAAAGCCTCCTTTCTTTAATGGCACTAATTATAGTTATTGGAAAAATAGAATGAGATTTTTCTTGCTTTCTATTGATTATGATTTATGGGATATTGTTGAGGAAGGTTTTAAAATTCCAACAAAAGATGTTGATGGTGTTAGCTCTAAAAAACCTAAGGAAGAATGGTCAATAAATGAAAAGAAAGCATGCTCTTTAAATGCCAAAGCTATTAATTGCTTATTTTGTGCTTTGAATGAAATTGAGTATAATAGAGTGTCTATTTGTAAAACCGCTAAAGAGATATGGGATAAATTAGAAATTACTCATGAAGGAACTAGTCAAGTAAAAGAAACAAAGATTGACATGTTAGTTCATCAATATGAAATGTTTAAAATTGATGAAAATGAAACTATTTCCGATATGTTTATTAGATTTACTAACATTGTCAATGCTTTAGAAGGACTTGGGAAAAAGTACTCAAATCTTGAGAAGGTAAAGAAGCTATTGTGGTCTTTGCCTAAACAATGGGAGCCTAAAGTCACCGCCATTCAAGAGGCAAAGGATCTCAAATCTCTCTCCATTGATGAACTCATGGGTTCGTTGTTGACGCATGAGATAAAGATCAAGAAAAACATGGAGGATGAGAAGAAAAAGAAAGAGAAGAGTATAGCCTTAAAGACCATCTCCTTGGAAGTTGACTCCGAAGATGAGGATGCTCTTGATGAAGAAGACGTTGCCTATCTTTCACGTAAGTATAAAAACTTCATCAAGAGAAAGAAACAATTCAAGAAGCATCTCTCCAACCAAAAAGAGTCAAAAGGTGAAAAGAGCAAAAAGGATGAGGTAATATGCTATGAATGCAAGAAACCGGGTCATATTAGAACCGATTGCCCTCTTCTCAAATCATCCAAGAAATCCAATAAAAAAGCAATGAAGGCTACTTGGGATGATAGCGATGAAAGCGAAAGTGGGAGTGATAATGAAGAAGTGGCAAACTTTTGCTTCATGGCTCATAGTGACAAAGAGGATGAACAAGATGATGAGGTAACTCTAGAACCCCTTTCTTATGATGAGTTATTTGAAGCTTTTGAAAATATGCAAAATGATTTAGAAAAGCTTAGTTCTAAGTATGTTGTGCTTAAAAAGAAATACGATGTTTTATCTAGTAAAAATAAGTCTTTACTTGAAGAAATTGCTTGCTTAAAAGAGAATGAGCATGATGTTATGCATATTGATGAAATGAATATCTCTTGTGACAAGCATGTTCTTGATTGTGATGAGAAAAATGCCTTGCTTGACAAAGTTAAATTTCTTGAGCATGATAGTTGTGAAAAAGATAATTTGATTAAATTACTCAAAGAAAAAGAATTTAGTGCTTTGCAAGAGCTTGATAAGGCTAAAGAATCTATTAAAAAGTTGACAATAGGTGCTCAAAGATTAGACAAGATAATTGAAGTAGGCAAGCCTTTTGGTGATAAAAGAGGTTTAGGCTATATTGATGAATGTTCTACTCCTTCAAGTTCTAAAACTATCTTTGTTAAAGCATCTCATAATATGCCTAAGCTTAATATGCCTAAGGTTGTGTCTAAGCATGTTAAATCTAACTTTGTGCCTATATGTCATTATTGTGGTGTTGAAGGTCATATTAGACCTAAGTGTTTTAAATTGAAATATGCTCATACTACTTCTCCAAGAAGAAATTTTCCTCAAAGAACAAAGTTTCATAATGCTCCAAGGAATAATTTCTCCAAGAAAAGTAGAGTGCATAAATTTGTTGTGAGAAATAAATCTTTGCATAATGTTGTTTGTTTCTCATGTGGCAAGTTTGGACATGCAAATTATTCTTGTTACTTATCTAAATCAAATGCCTTAAATGTCTATGCAAAAATGAAATGGATTCCCAAGTTTGTCAATGCTAACCATCTAGGACCCAAACAAGTATGGGTACCAAAGAATCAAACTTGAACATTTATGTTTGCAGGTTTGTTTGGAAGCCTCCAAGAAAAACAAGTGGTACTTGGATAGTGGTTGCTCGAGGCACATGACGGGAGACCCATCCAAGTTTGTCTCTCTCTCCAAAAAGGATGGAGGTTTCGTAACTTTTGGTGACAACAAGAAAGGTAAAATAATTGGTAAGGGTAGTATAGGTAATGAATCCTCTATTTTAATTGAAAATGTACTTTTAGTTGATGGTTTGAAGCATGATTTACTTAGTATTAGTCAATTGTGTGATAAAGGCTTTAGAGTTGTGTTTGATAAAAAGAATTGCATCATTGAAAATGCTAGTGATAGAAAAGTTATATTTGTTGGAAATAGAGATGAAAATGTTTATACTATTGATTTGAATGATTGTCCTATTAATGATAAATGTTTATCGGCTTTACATGATGATTCTTGGTTATGGCATAGAAGACTAGGACATGCTAGCATGCACTTAATTTCAAATATTTCCAAGAATTTTTTGGTTAGAGGTCTTCCTAAATTTAAATTTGAAAAAGACAAAGTTTGTGATGCTTGTCAAATGGGTAAGCAAACTAAGTCCTCTTTCAAATCTAAAAATGTGATCTCTACAACTAGACCCCTTCAACTATTACACATGGACTTATTTGGCCCTTCTAGAATTGCTAGTTTTGGAGGGAACTATTATGCATTTGTGATAGTTGATGATTTTTCAAGATTTACTTGGGTTTTGATGCTAAAACATAAGGATGATGCTTTAAAAAGTTTTGCTAGTTTTGCAAAAAGAGTTCAAAATGAAAAAGGATTTTTGATTTCTAAAATTAGGAGTGATCATGGAGGAGAATTTGATAGCAATGCTTTTGAAACATTTTGTGAAGAAAATGGTTTTTCTCATAATTTCTCCGCTCCAAGAACTCCTCAACAAAACGGTGTAGTTGAAAGGAAAAATCGTACTTTGCAAGAATTTGCTAGATCAATGTTGCATGAGTATGGTTTACCTACATACTTTTGGGCGGAAGCCGTTAACACCGCTTGTTATGTTTTAAATAGAGTTTTAATTAGACCTTCTTTGGATAAAACTCCTTATGAACTTTGGCATAACAAAGTTCCAAATATTGGGTATTTCAAAGTTTTTTGTTGCAAATGTTTTATTTTGAATAACAAAGAAAAACTTGGAAAATTTGATTCTAAGACGGATGTTGGTATTTTCCTTGGTTATTCCTCTATTAGTAAAGCTTATAGAGTTTTCAATAAAAGAACTTTAGTAGTTGAGGAATCTATGCATGTAGTATTTGATGAATCTTGCAATGTTATTTCTAATGAGCCTATTTGTAGTGAGGTTTTAGAAGGAAATTTTGGAGATTTACTTGTTAGTGACAAAGGCAAGGAAATTGTTTCAAGTAAGCAAGAGGTGAGCTTAATCGAAAAGAATGAAGTTGGTTCTTCATCCATGCCTAAAGAGTGGAGGTATGCTCCTTCCCATCCCAAGGAATTAATTCTTGGTGATCCCGAACAAGGTGTGAAAACTCGTTCCTCTCTTAATATGTTTAATAATCTTGCTTCTGTTTCTCAAATTGAACCAAAATGTTTTAAAGATGCCGAAAATGATGAATTTTGGATTTTAGCTATGCAAGAAGAATTAAATCAATTTGAAAGGAATAAAGTTTGGGAATTAGTCCCTAGGCCCTCTAATACTTCTATAATTGGAAGTAAATGGGTCTTTAGAAATAAAATGGATGAAAATGGGAATATCATTAGAAATAAAGCTAGACTTGTAGCTCAAGGTTATTGTCAAGAGGAAGGAATAGATTATGAAGAAACTTTTGCACCCGTTGGTAGATTAGAAGCTATTAGAATGTTGCTTGCTTTTGCTTCTTATAAGAATTTTATTTTGTATCAAATGGATGTGAAAAGTGCCTTTTTAAATGGTTACATCATGGAGGAAGTTTATGTAGAACAACCTCCAGGCTTTGAAAGTTTTGATTTTCCTAATCATGTCTATAAGTTGAAAAAGGCTCTTTATGGCTTAAAACAAGCTCCAAGAGCTTGGTATGATAGACTTAGTAATTTCTTGCTTGAGAATGGTTTTAAAATGGGTAAAATTGATACTACACTTTTTATTAAGACTAAAGAAAATGATATGCTTTTAGTTCAAATATATGTGGATGATATTATTTTTGGTTCTACTAATCCATCTTTGTGTGAAGAATTTTCTAAGTTTATGCATAGTGAATTTGAGATGAGTATGATGGGAGAACTTAGCTTCTTCCTTGGACTTCAAATCAAACAACTCAAGGATGGTATTTTCATAAGTCAAGAGAAATACACAAGGGATTTGCTCAAAAGGTTCAAATTCAATGAAGGTAAAATTGCAAAAACTCCTATGAGCACATCCACTAAGCTTGAAAAGGGTAAGTGTGTGGATATAAAATCTTATAGAGGTATGATTGGATCTTTACTTTATTTAACCGCTAGTAGACCCGATATCATGTTTAGTGTATGTCTTTGTGCTAGATTTCAATCTTGTCCTAAGGAATCACATTTGCATTCCGTTAAAAGAATTTTTAAATATTTGCTTGGTACTATTGATTTAGGCTTATGGTATCCTAGAAATGTTGAATTTAATTTGGTAGGATATTCCAATGCGGATTTTGCGGGTAGTTTACTTGACCGTAAGAGTACTAGTGGGACTTGCCAATTTCTTGGTAGTTCCTTAGTTTCTTGGTTTAGTAAAAAGCAAAATTCGGTTGCCTTATCCACTACCGAAGCGGAATATATTGCGGTTGCTAGTTGTTGTGCTCAAATTCTTTGGATGAAACAAACTCTTTGTGATTTTGGATTAAAGTTTGATAATGTGCCTATATTTTGTGATAATACTAGTACTATTAATTTGACTAAAAATCCTATTCATCATTCTAGGACTAAGCATATTGATATTAGGCATCACTTTATTAGAGAGCATGTGCAAAATGGTAATATTATTCTTGAATTTGTAGGCTCTAATAATCAATTAGCGGATATTTTTACCAAGCCTTTGAATGAAGAAAGCTTTTGCAAAAATAGGCTTGAGCTCGGTATTATTCGTTGTGATGCCTCTTGATTTTATAATTTTACTTGTTAAATCTTTTTAAAGGCATTTTGGTAGGGGGAGATATGGAAAGCATGTGTTGACATTCTTAGGGGGAGTTGCTAAATTTCTGTTCATGTTTATGAGGGAATCATTATGTAGTTCTAAATTTTTCTTAATTATTCTTTTTGATGATTCCAAATGGGGAGAAGATTAAGAAAAATATGTTATAAATATGCTATGATTTTTATTATATTAATTAGGGGGAGAATTTATTATTGAGTAAAATTCAAGATTGATCTTTATGGTGTTTTGATGAACTTTATATTGAAATTACCTCTTGATATATGTACTACTATAGTTTATATGTTATATTTTCTTGAATGGTTTGTCATCATCAAAAAGGGGGAGATTGTTGGCTTTTTGGCCTTTAATCTAAAATTAATTAATTTTAATTAATTAAATTAATCAATGTTTTGATGATAACAAACCCAATAAATAATTACTGAAGATTTTAGTGTTTTAATGTGCCCATAGCGTAGAGCTCGGCAAAACGATTCCAACGCCTCTTGAATCACTCAAATCGGAGCTAAAATGAAGAAATTATAGCCGAAACAAGCTTCAACGAAAAATACCGGTGGCGATGACGTGGCGGCCAAGTCAGCATCATGAATCAATCCGAAGCTGACATGTGGACCAATGGGAGAGCAACACATGGACATTTTTGGTTATTTAAATATATATATATATTATATATATATAATTCTATTTTTTAAAAAAAAAAGTATGTGTAACGGTAATTATAAAAAAAAAAAAAAAAAAAAAAAATCAGAATTGCATTTAATGCAGATGACCGTTGAAAAAAAAAATTAACATATATATATATATATATATATATATATATATATATATTACTTTCAAATTTTTTACCGTTACTTACTTATATGTTATTATTGTTATTATTATTATTATTATTATTATTATTTATATATTATTTACTATTTTAAAATTTCTAATTTACTTTTAAATTTCTTTTAATCTCCCCCCTTCATTTTTCTTTAACACAAATCTAATGGTCCAAATTAAATTTATCTTTTTACTCTATTTCCCTCTCTTTTTAAACTCATCTTCCTCTCCAAATTTTTACCACCAACAATTTTTACATTTTACAATCCTCCAAATCAAAAAGTTTTCATTGTTGCTCTCTCGAAGCTCCCAAAAATTTTCTTTTCATCTTATTCTTGAGATAGTGTTATTGTATTGTGAGGATACTTTGTTGAGTGCTCAAATTTGTAAATCTACTCTATTGAGAGTTGTATTGTGTTATCCAAAAATTCCATCACTTGTAACGGTTTGATCCTCACCCGTGGAAAGGATCGGGTTTGCTCTTGAACCCGTAAAAGGAGCGGTGGTGTAACGGTTGGGCTCTAATCCGTGGAAAGAGTCGAAAGGTTTTTATTCAAATTCCCAAGATGCGCTTGAGGAGTGGAGTAGGTCGAGTTTGACCGAACCACTATAAAAATTACGGTGTCTTCTTCTCTAACTCTTTCCTTTTTATTTTTGAAAATTAATTTAAGCAATCTATTGCATGCTTTAGTTTGTTCTTATTTGTTGCATATATTGAAATTTCTCTTATTGTTTATAAAAAGTGTGTTAATTAGTTTAATTGAGTCATTTTAGGAAATTTTTTTATTAAACCCTATTCACCCCCCCTCTAGGGTTGCCATACCGATCCAACAATTAAAAGCTGAGTAAATCGTCTGATCGTTTCCGCTGCGCAAGGGCTTTAATCCTTGCATGAACAACCACTGAATGATCGACTTACTGTTGGGTTTTATGCCCTAAAACTCGTCTATAGTAAATGTAACAACTGATCAAACGTTAATAAGATGTTATTGATGCACTTACAGTAAAATGTTCTTGTTTATTATGTGTTTATTTCGTCTAAATAACTCTAGTCCAATAAACTAACATCTTGGGTTGTTGGATGAGTCTTGAACTGTATATGGGGACATATGGGGATCACAGTTTAAAATACAGGCTAAAGGGTTTGTAGTAGTAAGGATAAGATTGGGTACCTTATCCTTATGACATTATGGATACAACTCACTTTGTATTTGATACAATCACAATGATCCAATGTGTCCGTGTAGGGGACATGTGATTAGGGGTACCATATGAAATGAGTTGGCATACGATCGAACCACAGACACAAAAATAAATATACAGTGAGAATCGTGCAACTGTAGGTCTATAGTGTAGTGTACCAAAAGTTAACGAATATTGATTAATTTGGTTAATAAGTTTAGCCAATTAATCTCATATTGTTGGAATTTCTGATTTATAGGTCCATTAGGTCCCACTGGTAGCTCATATCGTTGGACTTGCAAGTGGAAGTTTGTTGGGTTTTATGCCCTAAAACTCGTGGATACTCATCGATAGTAAATGTAAGAAATTAATTAATAATTAATGAAGTATTATTGGTATTATTAAGTAATTTGTTATTCAATATGTTATATTTAGTTTTGCATTTTAGATGAATATTTAACAAGTATGTGGGGACATACGGGAATCAATGTTCAAGTAATTACCTAAAAGGTCTATAGTATAGGGATAAGACTGGGTACCTTATCCTGGTAACACCATGCGACTCGACCCACTTTGTATTAAATACAGACGCAATAATCCAATTTTTCCATGTAGTAGACACGCAAGTGATGTATCCTATGCAATGAGTTTGCATATGAATGGACCACAAAATAGTAACCACTAGATGTAACGTCGTTAACTAGATATGGTTGTATTTCAATAGGATGACCTAGGTAACTAAATCTGAATCCTTAGTGTGTTATGAGATCCTTTTCATGAGGGATTGTCCTTAGATTTGTATGGGTGAGAGTGGTTGGGTTGTCAACTCAATAAGCCTACATTTCAGGGGCAAGACCGAGTGGCGACCAGGGACATAACAACACAATATGGAATTCACACCTTCCCGTCTTTAGGATAAGTAGATGAGTGTTCCCTTAAGGGCTTATTACGGGTCTTGAACAAAGGCGGGTCATCCTCTCCTGGCCCAAGAAGAACTTTTGTCTATTAGTTGGACCATAAACATGTTCTTCATTAGAGGGATCAGTGGTACTTAAGGATCCAAAGATAATCCAGGGGTAAAACGGTAATTTGACGTAGCTAGCATTACGAACAATCGTTAAGGATTGACTTACTGGTATTGGTCGATATCCCTGGACACAAAAATATTCTAGAGTGAGAAGAGTGCAGTTGTGGGTCTTTAGTAGAGTGACCAACAGTTAACGAATGTTAATTATCTTGGTTAATGAGTTTAACCAATTAATCTTGTATCGTTGGAGATTTTGATATGTTGGTCCATTAGGTCCTCCTGCTAGCTTGTAAATGGTTATGAGGTTAACTAGTCTTGAATAGAATTTTAAATGTTCGAATTCATTTAGAAAATTTTAGGTAATTGTATGTGATGCAATTGATGCAGTGTACGAAGATACATTATAATATAAGTTTAATTAGTGAGTTAAACTAAATAATATAAAATTAATATTGGATGTGATTCAAATTTAATTAATTAGAGAATTAAATATTTGAAGGGGTTTAAATATTAAATATGAATTTTATTAATATTCAAAGTAAAGTTTAAATTTAATGTGAATGAGATTCACACTAAGACTATAGGTCTTGAGAAAAATTTGCATTTGAATATGATTCAAATGCGAGATCAATTAAACACATGTTATTTAATTAATTTAGGAACTAATCAATTGAAGAATCGATGAATTAATTTAATTTAATTAATTCAATATTATGGTTTACACTTAATGTAGATTGGATGAAAGTTAAAACTATATGTTAATAGAGAGACACATTTGAATATGATTCAAATTTAGTATTAATTACATATGTGATATTTAATTAATATTGGGAAGAATTAATTACTGAATCCATTCGTTGGCATAAATCAGTTCGATTGAATATGATTTAATTGAATTGGTCAATTAAAACTATATGGTGAAGTTAATTTAATTAAATTAAAAAGGAATTTATTATATGTTTTTAAGGATTTATTAAATTAATATTAATATCTTCCCATCATAATTGATGGGAAGTTTCCACTTGGGGATTTGCAGCCGTGTAACTCCTCTCTCTATTGTGCAATATAGTTTTGTTGTTGCCAGAGGGGATAATGTGATCTCGATCTCTAACTGTGTGTGTGCTATTTATCACTCAAATCTCTCAACAATCTTTCTAAAAAATTTACAACACAATTATTGATGTGAATCCTTTCTGTCTTCAAGATCGTGATCCCACCATCACAATTTTACAACCCGAGGATAGCCGGTTGTAACACCCAACATTATAAAATTGGACTCGTTCTAGATCATTTGGGTTTATTCCCTAAAGTTTGTATATGGAAATTAAACCTAGATTTTAAGTGAATAAATTAAATTTCATTAATTTAGGGAAAAGAGATTTTACTAAATCTTTAATTCTCCAATTTTGGAGATTTTTAATTTTGATATTATTCTCGGGTTCAAAGGAACCAAAATTTCCTTATTTGCTAGATTTTTATTCTAAATTCACCTGCTTCCTTATTTTAATTATTAAGCCCTAGCCCAAAATCCCTTCTCCCTCTCCTTCACGTTGCCGCCAACCCCCCCCCCCCCCCACCATCTGAAATTCGTTCTTCTTCTCCAACGAGTTTTCCTCTTTTCCGGCAGCAACAACCGTTGGAGCAGCACCTGCATCGCGTTTTTCTTCTCCTTGTTCTACCAACTGCGCAACTTCTTCTTCATTTGATCAGCAACCATTGTAGTTGCATCCAGTCGTCCTTAGTCTTTGTTCTCTGCCTGTTTAACAAGCTCCTTCTCCGACGAGCACTCCAAAACCGCAGCGGCCCTACAATCTCCTTCCTGTTTCTTCTCTTTGCGAACCACAGTCACGGACATTGGCGTCGATTGCTTCTTCGACGAACAGACGCGCAACATTCAACCCCCTCTCTCTCTTGGTCCTTCTCGTTCTCCCTTGCATGCGAAGACCCACGAGCCATGTTGGGCTTCTAGAGTGAGTAAAAATAAGAAAGAAAAAAGACTCTAGAACTCTGTGCAAGTATACACAGTCCGCAACAAGTAATAAGTATTTATCGAATCCAAGGCCTGAATTAGCTTTCACTTTATCTATTTTGTTTAGTTTTTCAATGGTTTCAAAAGTGGGTAAAATGATTGGTTTTTATAGAAATGCTGAAGCAAAAGAAATGACAGAACAGAAAGTAAACAAATATGGAATTGAATTATGGAATTGGTTCAATCATTTATGGAAAAGATTAATCAATTATGGAATTGATTGGTCATGGAATTGGTTGGTCATGGAATTGATTAATTATGGAAAATATTAAATCAGTTATGGAAATAATTGATTTTAAATGAATATGTTATTCATGACCTTTCTCCTATAAATAGAACGCTAAACCTAGAGTTTAGGTACAACAAAATAAGGCCACAAGAATGCACTATTGCATTCTCTCTAGCCTCCCTCTCATATTCTCTCAACCCAAGAACGCTAGGGAGAATTTTCTCTCTAGAGTTTTTCCCATTCGAGATTAGGTAGTCCCACAACTACGTTCCTAATCTCAGAGTCATAGCAGGGAAGATCAATTGGTGGTGTCCCAATTGTTGACACTTGGTCCAAAATCAAGAAAGGTGTCTGTTGAAGTATTCAGAGTCGTCAACGACGGTATGTTTGCTTCTCCCCTTTAGATTTAGATCTAATAAATTTTGTATGCTTAGCCTTAAGTTTGTATAGAATTTGTTCTATGTTTTAACCAATGCAATAGTATTTTTGGATAAACAAAATTAACTACGAATCAGTCCCAATTACGCTTCCGCTTTAACTTGGGGAATTCCAAATCCTTACAGCACTACCGATCAAGCACTAGGCAACTGGCTATCCCTAGCTCAGTCACTGGCGTTCACCAATACACAATGATCTAGTGTGATTAAATGTCACACACTCTCTAAATTATCCCTGAAACTAGAGAGAGGTATTCCTACCGGCTGGTCAGGCGGCATAAAATAGAAATGAGCACAACAATTAATCAAGATGCATCAAATCAATATTTATTACTAGAAATTAAGCACGACAATCACATGTTCCCACACCAACGCCTAAAGCTACTTAGTTCATAAGATGCATAGAGACACACGTTACAATCTGAGTAAGCATATCCATAATTACAAAATAATACAAGAAAATATTAATTCCCTTGATCAGCTTGCAAATGATGGTCTTCTTGTAGGTCTCCAATCTCTCTCCCCTATTCGGCTCCCAAAATGGAAATGAGAATGATCTCTTCCCCAAAAGTGGAATGAATTTGACTTGGGCGGCCATCTCCTTTTATAGAGTGATAGGAGGCTTGAATTAGGTTTACCTAGACACGTGGATGGCTCTCCTTGCTCCTTTATCCCGAGAATAGCTTAACAGAATTTAGTTCATTCAATTGGCTAACGAGTTGTGATGTGGTAGTTTTACTCCTCGCTTTGCTCCAACACAGATTTTGCTCCCTCTAGTCACTCAACAATACATTCTGCACAAAATAACTTCCAAAGCATCCATTCTTCCAAATGGGTTAAAACATATATTATCTATCTAAAAGCAACCCTATTTAGCACAAAAGACACACAAATCCCTATAGACATAAGGCCTAAATAACTTCCTTTTGGAGAGTTATCATACCCCCAAACTTGAACTATTGCGCGTCTCGAGAAATACTAACCAACCTTCCCTTAAGAATTCAAAACGTTAGACGAAACATAGCTTAATCAAGACAGATAATCCAACACTACCTTCAACCTCTACCTGAGCATTCTGCAAAACCAAGCTCTGCTGCAACAAAATAATTCTTGTGGCATGGACAAATAATCACCACTTTTAACTCAATTCTAAGAACTTGCCACAGCATAGCTCTATTATCAGACATATTAAAACACATTTTTAAGGGGTTTATATTTTTGTTTTTCAGACTTACAGCAACCCTACAATCATAAGCTCTTAAGCATGGAATGACCCACTTTATGGTGCAGTATACCCTTGCCTCAAACACATCACCAACTAGGCTAAATACTCATTGTAAAGCTAAAAAATCCTTAGTTATTCCATCCCTTGCCCCTTAGAATGAAGACATTTTATGATGAAGCTCACCTAAGTTATGGGAGACAGAAAAACTACTGGATCATCATTCATCCTTCAAAACTTTTGCTCCATGAATTTTCTCAGCAAAATTTTTAACAATCAACTTTTTTCAGCAAATATTTTTTCATATTTCCTAGGTTATCTTTTGACGCAAAGACAAACTGTGGGTATCACAAATGTCCCTAGTTACTCAATAACCTAGCAAATCATTTAATGAAGGAGAGGAATGCTCGAGCAAAACCATTGGAGTAGCAAAAAGTCCCCCAAACTTGAATTATTCATTGTCCCCAATGAATCATTAATTCTAAAATTATACCCCGAAACTTAAATATTTCTATCTGAATTTTCAAACTAAGTGCGGGACTAGAACTAAGCTTAAAGTGGATCATATAAATAACCACTACCTCAGAATCTTCTCGCCGCAACAATGACCAGGCTAGAAGAAATGTTCCAGCAAAAGATTTTTGGAGATCAGAATACCTTGATCTAATGAAGCTTAACCAGTCCAAGCTTCAAAAATTCAGAAGAAAATTAGTTAAGTTAAAGTTACTCAGTGCACATAGAACAGAAACAACTTTGGAAATTTCATTGAAAAAAAAAGCAAAGAAATTACAAAAGTATATATTTTTATGGCCTAAAGACAGAAAATTTAAAAACAAGAAAACATAACAGCAACAGAAAGCGGGGTCAGATATACGCGAGCAAACAAAAATAGAAAAAAAAAATTAATGCTTGCTCAAGGTCATCATGTCACACCCCCTCCCGGACCACCTGCTAGCTTAGCCCGAAAGACGGCGTGAAGCCAACAGACATCGTCACCTCTAACAATCCCTGTTGACCCTACTGAAACGTTGAACCTGATAAACATACTAATCATAGATATAAAACATTCTACATGAAACACAACACAGCGGAGTCCACGGAAACCTTTTAACTTACACGAGGTGCAGCCCTGAAAATTTTGGAAGGTAACCTGATATAGATATCACAACCAAAAACACATACAACTAGGGTTTATACAACCACGACCTCTAGGACTATATAATCCAATCCTTACAAAACATTTACAATATGAACAGACTCAATAACCAACTCCACCCACATACTGGAGCTTGTTCTGGAACTTTCAGCAGACGTTAGCAGTGTATCAGGCACCGGGAGCTCGATCTCTACCTGAAAAGTGGAAAAACATTTTGAAAGAATGAGCTACGAAGCCCAGTGAGTGACTAACTTTAAAACTCTAAATCCGGAAGTCAAAAACACGTGATAAACCTTTAAACGTATAAATATGCTCAATCAAAGCGTTTAACATAAACGTGTAAGGGTAAAGGCTTTCTAAAACATCTTGCAAGTTCGTCATTAAAAATCTAGCAAGGCATATTAAGTACATCAAACGTTTTAACTAACATGACCGATCTACGTTGTGTAGGGCATGCCCACAGTACAACCAACGTTTACTAGTCCTACGATGTAGTGGGGCCCGCCCAGCACTCCCATAGTATTTTCTTAGTGGGGCCCGCCCAGCACTCACGACAGCATCGTTGTCACGGAGTACACTCAATGTCAACAACGGAATATAACCTATGTGCACACGGTACCATATAGCCTCGGGCTCAATATCTATGTCATGTAGTCAATAGAAATCTCAGAAAATCACATGAAAACATTAAAACATGCCTGCTTATCGTTATGTTTCGTAAAACTTAAACTTACTTAGCTTGCTCGTGAAAAACTGAAAAATCATTTAAAAGTACTTTCTAATCCATACTTTACTTTAAACAGATATCGTTTCAGCTACTTTTCATAAATCATTAACCACGTGCTCGAATATATATACTGAAGGAAATAAAAGTCCCCACGCAGCGGAAGCGCATCGATTGGACCTTACGCCGTATATTAATTAACATTAAAATACCGTTACGAAAACTCAAACAAACTTTAAACTCTCTTTAAAGTTGCTGGAAATTCAGTTTAAACATGCTTAAAAATAAATCTAAATTTATTTTCATGCTTTTCTAAAGAAAATGGGAAGAACCGTCACATACCTTCGTTGTAGACTTGACCGTTCTTCGCTAACAACGCTCCAACGAACGAAAACGCAGCAGCCTCCTCGCCTTTTAATCGCTGGAATTTTCTTCTTGATTGACACAATAACCATAGAGGTTACACCGGTATGTCTCTAAGTCTAGGAGGCAAAAGACTTGTGGGAGTCTTTCTCTAAGAGGGAGGCTAGAGAGAATTCTAGATCTTGTCTTGAGAGTCTAAGAGCAAGAGCAAGAGTGATCAAGTGTCTTGGACCAATTAGGTCTAGTGTTCTATTTATAGAAGAGAGGCCATGAATAAAATATTCAATTAAATCAATCTTTTCCAAAATTGATTCAATCTTATTCCTTAATTAATCAATCATGATCAATCAATTCCATAATTGATTAATCTTTTCCACAAATGACTAATTACTTCCATAAGTGATTAGATCATTTCCATAAATGATTAATCACTTCCTTAAGTGATTAATTATTTCCATAATTGATTAATTCCCGGTTAATGAATTCTTTAATTAATTAACCACCAATTAAATATCACATATTTAATTTTCGGCCTAGAATTAATTAATTTGCCCAAACACATTTTAGGCCTTAAATTAATTAATTCATTATTTGAACTCTTTCAAACTTCCATAAATTTATATTTGAATTTCTTCAAATATTAATTTCTCTCATAATAATATATCAATATATATTATATTTGTTTCCCTTGGTAAATTTAACATTTTCAATTTACATTTATTACTTAGTTGCCTCAAATTACTTTATGAGCTACTAGTGGGACCTAATGGACGTGCAGATCAGAAGCTCCAACGATGTGAGATTAATTGGTCAAACTCATTAACCACATTAATCAATATTCGTTAACTGTGTGTACATTCCACTATAGACTCACAGTTGCACTCTTCTCACTGCAGACATATTTTCTGTGTCCACGGATCTAGACCAATATCGACTAGTTAGTCCTTCACGAGTGTCCGTAACACCAGCTGCGTCAAATTACCGTTTTACCCCTAGGTTACCTCTATTTCCTTAAGTACCAGTTCTCCTCTAATGAACAACCTGTTTGTGGTCCAACCATCAAACAGAAAACCCTCTCGTGCCATTGAGAGGGTAGGGCCCTTTGTTCAAGACTCGGAGTAACCACTTAAGGGAACACTCATCTGCTTCCCTAAAGTCGGGAAGGAGTGAATTCCATCTTGCACGATTATGTTCCCAGCTCCCCATTCGGTCTTGTCCCCAAAATGGTAGGCTTATTGAGTCAGCGTACTGGCCACTCTCACCCATGAAAATCAAAGGACAATCTCTCATGAGCAGGAGTCCATAATCAACTCAAGATTAAAACTAAGTTGTCTAGGTCGTCCTAGTGAAATAGAAAACCAACTAGTTAACGGTGTTATAACCAGTGGTTACTATTTCGCGGTCCGGTCTTATGCAAACTCATTTCATAGGATACCCCCACTCGCATGTCTTCTACACGAACGCGTTGGATCGCAGCGTTTGTATCAAATACAAAATGGGCCGTATCCATAGTGTCACCAGGATAAGGCACCCAGTCTTATCCCTATACTATAGACCCTTTAGGCTGTTTCTTGAACAATGATCCCATATGTCGCTACATATGGTTCAAGACTCATATTACAGCCTTGGATGTCTAGTTTATTGGATTAGGGTTATTTTTAGGCAAAGACAAATGTAAAATAACTAATAACAATTAATGGAAACATATCAATATTATTTCATTAATATCCGGTCAACAGTTACATTCACTATCTACGAGTTTTAGGGCATAAAACCCAACAAACTCCCACTTGAACTAAAACACTAGTTAGTGGGATGTAAATGCAATAATCTAAAGCTGGAAATGTCATGTATATTAAAATAATACAATGAACTAGGACATCCTTATACCCATTATACATTTCTCCCACTTGCCCTAGATTAGATGGCATACCTATCTCCTAGACCTAGACCCTCTAGATGACCCTCAAACACTTTAGCCGTGAGAGCCTTCGTAAATGGATCAGCGATGTTGTGCTCAGAGGCGATCTTAGTGACGATCATATCTCCTCTTTGCACAATCTCCCGTATCAGGTGATACTTCCTCTCGATGTGTTTACCCCGTTTGTGGCTTCGAGGTTCTTTTGAGTTGGCTATAGCCCCACTGTTGTCACAATATAGTGTTATGGGCACGTTCATATTCGGAACCACTTCCAAATCAGTCAAGAACTTTCTAAGCCATACTGCCTCCTTAGCTGCTTCGCAAGCTGCTACATACTCAGCCTCCATGGTTGAGTCTGCTATGCATCCTTGTTTGATGCTTCTCCACACTACTGCTCCTCCATTGAGGGTGAATACTGACCCTGATGTGGATTTCCTTGAATCCTTATCAGCTTGAAAGTCAGAGTTAGTGTATCCAGTAAGAATCAAATCCTTAGCTCCATACACAAGCATGTAGTCCCTCGTTCTCCGAAGATACTTGAGGATATTCTTAACCGCTCCCCAGTGGAGTTTTGCATCGAATATCGAGACAACATCTTGTCAATATACGTTGCTTGAGACAGAGCTAGCGTTTTGTTCTTACGATCCCTAATGATTTGGATTTCCAGAACATATTGAGCCTCTCCCAGATCTTTCATTTGGAATTGGGCTGCTAGCCATTTCTTAATGTCAGTGAGGTATCCTACATCATTCCCAATGAGTAGGATATCGTCTAAATAAAGTATTAGAAAAGCTACTTTCCTTTTGTTGACTTTCATGTACACACAAGGCTCATCAACGTTTTGGTCAAAGCCAAAAGATTTGATTGAAGTATCAAATCTAATGTTCCATGATCTGGACGCTTGATTCAATCCATAAATGGATCGATTGAGCTTACAAACCTTTTGTTCCTGACCTTGGGCTATGAACCCTTCGGGTTGAGACATGAAGATATTCTCTTCAAGATTACCATTCAGAAAGGCAGTCTTGACGTCCATTTGCCATATTTCATAGTCATAATATGTGTCTATGGATAAGAGAATTCTTATGGACTTTAACATGGCTACAGGAGAAAAAGTTTCCTCATAGTCAACCCCTTCCTTTTGGGTATAACCCTTTGCCACTAGTCTAGCTTTGAAGGTCTGTACCTTTCCAGCTGCATCCCTTTTTCTCTTATAGATCCATTTGCACCCTATGGGTTTTACCCCATTTGGTAGATCTGTAAGTTCCCATACAGAATTGGAGTGCATTGACTCCATTTCCAGGTTCATGGCTTTGACCCATTCATCCTTATCTTCGTCATTCATTGCCTGTCGATAAGACAATGGATCCTCAATGCCATCATTAGGTATGACAACCTGAGTTTCAGTTAAACCCAAGTAGCGGTCAGGTTGTAATACAACCCTCCCAGTGCATCGAGGCATTCCCAACGTTTGAGATGGACGGGATGGATCTGAAGAACTAGTTCCTTCATCAACCCTTGTTGAAGGTCTAACTTCATCAACAACTCTTGATGATTCTTCAGTAGCTTCTCCTAATATTATTTTTGCTGCGTGGTTTATGATCTCTCATGTGGTCTTCCTCTAACAAAGTGGCGTTTGTCGATACAATCACCTTATTTTCTTGTGGGTCGTAGAAATAACCACCTCTCGTTTCTTTAGGGTAACCAACAAATTGGCACAGTTTTGAACGAGGTTCCAGTATCTTAGGATTTGTCACAAGCACGTGTGCTGGACAACCCCAGATGCGAAAGTGATGCAAACTAGGTTTACGCCCCTTCCATAATTCGAAAGGTGTTTCAGAAACACTTTTCGAGGGAACATTGTTCAAGATGTATACTGCAGTCTCCACTGCATACCCCCAAAACGAGCTAGGCAATTGAGCATAGCTCATCATTGATCGAACCATGTCTAACAAGGTTCTATTTCTCCTTTCTGACACACCATTCTGCTGAGGTGTACCAGGGGCTGAGAGTTGAGATTGGATTCCATGTTCTATCGTATAATCCTGGAATCTTTGATCCATATACTCCCCTCTTCGATCAGATCGAAGTACTTTAATAGATTTACCTAATAGGTTTTCAACTTCAGTCTTAAACTCCTTAAACTTTTCAAGGGCTTCAGACTTATGTCCCATTAGGTACAAGTAACAATATCTTGAATAATCATCTATAAATGAAATGAAATATTCGTACCCTCCTCGAAGCTTTTACATTCATTGGACTACATAGATCCGAATGTATTAACTCTAAGGGTTCTTTGGCTCTGTAACCTTTTCCAGTAAAGGGTCTCTTGGTCATTTTTCCCTCGAGACAAGATTCACAAGGTGGTAGTGAATCATCTTCTAACTTACTTAGAAGTCCATTCTTTACCAAACGACCGATCCTATCGATGTTTATATGACCAAGTCTAAGATGCCAAAGATGAGTATTGTTACTCGCGTTGGAGAAATCTTTTGCCTTTTTCTTTGAGTTTCAGCAGTTTTAAATAATTCGTGATTTAAAAGTGCTTTGTTTTCGGTTGGTCTTAAAACATACAAGTTATTTTCCAATTTGGCTGAATAAATAAGTACACCATTTTTATAAATGAACGCGTCATTCATATCAAAAGTAACTGTATACGATTGTTCAATCAAACATGAAATAGAAATTAAGTTCCTCTTAATATTGGGAACAATTAACAAACTTTCTAAAAGTAAGAATCTATTTCTAAAAAATAACTTCGCAGCTCCCACTGCTTTAGCTGAAATGACTTCTCCAGTTCCGACCCTGAGTGTCATTTCCCCATCGTTCAACTGCCGAAAGGAACTATTTTCCTGAAGAGAAGAGCAAACATGATTAGTTGCTCCTGAATCAAGTATCCAGGTAAACTCATCATGTTCTACCAGGCATGTTTCTAAAATCAGTAAATCAAATTTACCTTAATTTTCCTTCTTTTTCTCAGCAAGGTACTTTGGGCAGTTTCTCTTCCAATGTCCATCTACATTGCAGTGGAAACACTTGCCCTTATCTGCCATAGCTTTGGCTTTTCCCTTGCTTTTAGCAGCAGTACTGGGAGCTTTCCCCTTGTTTCCTTTCTTCTTTGGAGTTTTCTTTGAAGAAGTGGCTACAGATTTAGTTCCAGAGGATGAACCCTTCTCGAACTTTCTTTTAGAGTGAACAACGTTTGCCTCTCCTTCTATCTGTCCCTTGTTCTTAAGAAGAGACTGATAGAGTTGTAACTCATTCAGGAGGCTAGTTAGGTTGAATGTTATTTTATTCATCATTGCATTGCTTCGAAACTACAGAAAACTCTTCGGAAGAGATTCTAAGATGAATGCAACCTGACTACGCTCATCTATGATCGCGAACAGACGTGCTCTCTTTCATGCGACAACTATAAACGTATTTGAGAGCGTCATGGTGGAGTTGGTAGGACGGTTGTCCAAACATCTCCCGGAGAGAGTTCATAATCTCCCTCGCTGTTACCATGCCCTCATGCCTTTTAGCCAAAACTTCAAATAAGTTGGCTAGGATATAGACGTGAGTCTTATCACTGGCCTTTGTCCAACGGTCATAAGCATCCTTAACTGCTTGGGATGCATTACGAGAAGGGGCTGGAGGACAATCCTCCGTTAAGACGAACCGCAGATCATCGACAACAAGAATCGTATTCAGGTTCGACTTCCACGTAGCACAATCTTCGTCGGTTAATTTCTCATTTTTAAGCAGAGAGACAATTGAGGAAGACATTGTTGAAATTTAAACAAACAATGACCGTATTAGTTATCTTTGCCTTAACCCATCATACAAGCAAACAATTGCATACAATCCAATCAATTTAGCAAAACAGACAATCACAGAACCCTAAAACTATCGATTTAGTTTTGCAACGATGTTTCAGAGGTTTAGAATATCAGCCACCGAAGGGTGATCAGGTACTCCTCCTTTGAAATGAGACACCTCTCAGCTAATTCTAATTCAAGAATAACTCATATTCTTATAGACATTAGCCACCGTTGTTCGGTCAAGGATTTGTTAACACTTTTAACTCATCCTCGTAAGTGTAACCCTCCCACTTTCAGATCTTAGAGGCACGCACCAACAGGCTACCGAAGGGAAAGACAACTGTTGGTGATTAGCCTAAGAGCTCCTATCCTTTTTAGGAGTTCACGATGTTCCGAATCCTATGACAAGACCCTCCGAAGGGATGGTTGCGCCAGGACAACCTGCAGGCGGATCACAGGACTCTCACGGTGCGAACTATGGGTGGAGACCGAGGGATACGTTGACACGTGTCCCGCTCCCACTTACTCTAGCCATTTTTCCCATTCACCTTGATATTGATTCATGCAAACACTTTCCGAAGGGAGGCCGCTCCTAACGTGACTCGAAGCCGAGCATGAATCTCACGTTGTGAATATAGGGACATAGGAGCAAAACTTGATTTAAATCTCGTTTTGTAATTTTCCCCCCACTGAAAATGTCCTGAGATTAATATAGGGTTGTTTAACTTAGATAGTATTCGGCTAAGTCAATCTATCTAAGTCTAATCCTATTATAACAATTATGTAAAGGATTCAACTGCAATCTTTTGGGTGAATTAAACTTCTTTTAATAAACCCAACATTGCAAGTCAACATTACTATGGTTAATTCAACTCAATGTTCGGGTCAGTTCCCAGGTAGGAGGTGTTCCGTAAACCGTCAACTAAAATACCCCGAGCCTTAGACAGAACTTTACCGAGAGAGTACCCTTATAACCTCAGTAATGTAAGGTCTTTACTCTAAGAGCAAGAGCAAGAGTGATCAAGTGTCTTGGACCAATTAGGTCTAGTGTTCTATTTATAGAAGAGAGGCCATGAATAAAATATTCAATTAAATCAATCTTTTCCAAAATTGATTCAATCTTATTCCTTAATTAATCAATCATGATCAATCAATTCCATAATTGATTAATCTTTTCCACAAATGACTAATTACTTCCATAAGTGATTAGATCATTTCCATAAATGATTAATCACTTCCTTAAGTGATTAATTATTTGCATAATTGATTAATTCCCGGTTAATGAATTCTTTAATTGATTAACCACCAATTAAATATCACATATTTAATTTCTGGCCTAGAATTAATTAATTTGCCCAAACACATTTTAGGCCTTAAATTAATTAATTCATTATTTGAACTCTTTCAAACTTCCATAAATTTATATTTGAATTTCGTCAAATATTAATTTCTCTCATAATAATATATCAATATATATTATATTTGTTTCCCTTAGTAAATTGAACATTTTCAATTTACATTTATTACTTAGTTATCTCAAATTACTTTATGAGCTAACAGTGGGACCTAATGGACCTGCAGATCAGAAGCTCCAACGATGTGAGATTAATTGGTCAAACTCATTAACCACCTTAATCAATATTCGTTAACTGTGTGTACAGTCCACTATAGACTCACAGTTGCACTCTTCTCACTGCAGACATATTTTCTGCGTCCACGGATTTAGACCAATATCGACTAGTTAGTCCTTCACGAGTGTCCGTAACACCAGCTGGGTCAAATTACCGTTTTACCCCTGGGTTACCTCTATTTCCTTAAGTACCTGTTCTCCTAATGAACAACCTGTTTGTGGTCCAACCATCAAACAGAAAACCCTCTCGTGCCATTGAGAGGGTAGGGCCCTTTGTTCAAGACTCGGAGTAACCACTTAAGGGAACACTCATCTGCTACCCTAAAGTCGGGAATGAGTGAATTCCATCTTGCACGATTATGTTCCCAGCTCCCCATTCGGTCTTGTCCCCAAAATGGTAGGCTTATTGAGTCGGCGTACTGGCCACTCTCACCCATGCAAATCAAAGGACAATCTCTCACGAGCAGGAGTCCATAATCAACTCAGGATTAAGACTAAGTTGTCTAGGTCGTCCTAGTGAAATAGAAAACCAACTAGTTAACGGTGTTATAACCAGTGGTTACTATTTCGCGGTCCGGTCTTATGCAAACTCATTGCATAGGATACCCCCACTCGCATGTCTCCTACACGAACGCGTTGGATCGCAGCGTTTGTATCAAATACAAAGTGGGCCGTATCCATAGTGTCACCAGGATAAGGCACCCAGTCTTATCCCTATACTATAGACCCTTTAGGTTGTTTCTTGAACAATGATCCCATAGTTCAAGACTCATATTACAGCCTTGGATGTTTAGTTTATTGGATTAGGGTTATTTTTAGGCAAAGACAAATATAAAATAACTAATAACAATTGATGGAAATATATCAATATTATTTCATTAATATCCGGTCAACAGTTACATTCACTATCTACGAGTTTTAGGGCATAAAACCCAACATATACCTCATTAGAAAATCTAAGCTCAAAATTCACGCTTGAAACCGTTTATAAAAACCATGTATCATTCATAGAAAAGCATGTAAAACATATAATCATGAGCAACCGTTTAATAACATTTTCGAAATTTGTTTTGTCACTCACTGTCTTATCTAGTTCCCCGGTTTGTAGACTCGACCTATTTCCTCTTGGCCTGTCAAACAACCAAAACCGAGCATTAGAACCATAGATGGTCTTATTCATCCATGCTCATGAATTCTAGATACTTGAATTAAGAACTACATTCACATTCTACTTTTCCAGATTTCCAGATTCTATACCCTAACTTCCAACACCCATAACTTCCTCAATACGTAACCAAAATTAATGTACTACACATCAAACTCTTCATTTTCGAACAATCTAAAACTTACCTGAAGAAATGAAAATGAGATTCTCAACCAATGTGCCCAGAAACGCCCCGAACACAGACAACATAGATTCGAGCTTCTCTGCTACCCTTTATCTTTCTCCTACAATTAACCCTACTTAAAGTCATTTTTGGCTCACAAAATCTTCATGAAAGGTGTAGGAAATTGAATAAGCTTTCCAACCATACCCAATAGAGCTTCTGATTCGACTTGTGCACTCCAGAATACTCAAAACATCAGAGAACACCAGAGATCCTCCTGGTTTGCTCGAAAATCCTGTGCTCTGTTTTCCATTCCAAAAACCATTAACTTCTCATACGATTCAGCTCAAGCTTCCTTCATGAAATTCGTTAGAAACTGAACTAAATTTCAACAAAATCAAACCTCACCTCTTAGTTCCTTCTGTGTAGATCAAACCAAACAAAAAACCAGAGGTTGACAGTTTTGCACCCAGATTCTGCTACGACTGGCTTTGCATGAACTTTTTCCTATCTTTTTCAACCTCAAACCACGAAATTCTTATTCTTCTTCTTCCTTCACTCTCTCCTTAAAGTGCTCTGAAAGTTTGAATGGAAAATGATGGAGAAATGAAATGAAATTGGGCTGAAAAAGGTGGTTGTCGGTGGTGGGCTTTGTGCTGTCCATTTCCACTTCCTTTCTTTTCTCTTTTTTTTTTTTTCCTTGCTGATTTCTTTTCTTTTTTTTTTTCCTTTTTCTTTTCCTTTTCTTTTCTTTCTTCTTTTAACTTAGCAAGTTCCAACAACTTAAATCCAACCATGAAACCACAATAAATGACAAGAGTAAATGTTCCAAGGAAGTCTCGGGTTTACACATCACATCCATCAGTCTTCCTGACCCTGCTCTTCATCATCCTCTTCTTCTCTTTCGACAAGTCGGGGCGGTATCCAAGGGTTAAATAAATTATTGGGAAACATAGGGAAAGCTTGATATGGTTTGGAGAAATTGGATTGCAAAGCCCTACGAAGTGTGTCATATCTCCTTTTAGCATAGGTCCAATAGGTTTGTGCTTGCCTTTCAGAAAACTCTTGCCTATTGGTCGACAGTACCGCTTGCTCTAGGATCTGATGAATTCCACACGCTAGCCCACCCTGGCGTGCCTCTTGCGTACGCTGAAGCCGAGCCAGATTAGGCGTATCGATGATTCCCTTGTCAAGCAAAATCACATCCTCTGGA
This sequence comes from Luffa aegyptiaca, assembly GCA_017139565.1. Lineage (NCBI taxonomy): Eukaryota > Viridiplantae > Streptophyta > Magnoliopsida > Cucurbitales > Cucurbitaceae > Luffa > Luffa aegyptiaca. Next base: position 36,171,375 of record CM029407.1, on the reverse strand, counting down.
ACTGTGGGCACTCCTGCCCTGCTGCATAGCATAGTAATCGTATTCGGGAAAAATAGCTTCCCAACCTTTTTGCGCCAACAATTAAAGATTTCATTTGAGATTGTTTTTCCAACATCAATACTTAAGGATCGAAGAATTGCGAATATCAGAAGCACTCGGTCGCGAGATACTATTGAATCATGCGTAGTCGGGAGCAAACGGAGCTTGATGAAGCCCAACCAAGTATTGGCTCCACTCTTTAGATAGGCAGCTTGAAAACTTCGCTTCTCCATCTTTGATAGCCTCCATTGAGCCCCCTCAATGCCAACCTCCCAGACCACCGCATTTAATTGATCACTCGATGGTGCCACCACTATTTCATTAAAGCCTGCGTGCGGGAAGTCCTGGAGGTTGAATAATGAATTGATAGCTCCTGGACTCCAGTCAACAATCACTCCTCGGACTATGGCCTGAAATTCCTCTACATTATCAACATTCGCATAAAATTCTCGAACAATATTTGAATTCACTAGGTCTGGTTTCGCACAAAACTGACTCCAGCCGTGATTCGCAATCCATGCCCTTTAGAAATGTGGTAAATCGTCACCAAACCCTCTCTCGAACAAGAAATACCTTTTTAGCATCTCTTGATATTTTGCTCGGGCAAGTTCATTGATGAAGCGAATGAATGGTCCTTCTTCTACTTCCTCTTCATGTTCATCCGATGCTTCAACAATTCTTTTGCCTCTGTCTTCTTGATGCTTTGTCAAAGTTTCTTCTGCTGCTTTCTTTCATGCTTCCTCTCTCTCTGTCCTCAGCCTCCTTTTTCTCCTATTCCTCTCTCTCTGCATTCTCTTCCTCAGAATCTGTCGACGGTGGTGATGGGGTATCAGTTCGGACTACCTTGACGCGTCCAGCCTTTCGCTTCACACGGCGACGTTTCGGCATAATAACCTCAACACGAGCCTCTTGCTTTTGCTCCACCTGCACATTACCTGTTTCCTAAACATCCTCTATCCTACCTTCTTGTGTATCCTCGGCCTGTTTTTCTTGAATTTCCCCTATATTTTCTTCTCGCACCTCTCCCGTATCGGCGACTATCGAGTCGGTCTGTTCTGTGTTTTGTACTTCTAGTTCTTTCGGATTTCCTTCTTCAACTATCGTAGCAGCAACATCTTCTGTCGCCTTCTGGACAACTTCTTTGTCCTCAGCCCTCTGCTGCCTTGTCCTTCTTTTGGCTTCTTTTTCCTCTGGCGTTTTCTTCTTCTTCGTTTTCACTTTCTGTGCCTCAGGGGTGACAGGCACCTCCTCTTCCTCATTGTCTCGTTCCTTTCTTACTCTCGTTTTTGCCATTAGAGACGCAAAGGAATTTGCAGCAAATAGAAGCAAAAAGGAAAACATAAACGATAAAGGTTGAAAGCAAGAAAAAAAAAGTGAAGAAAACTTACCGTAGGCTGTCAATAAATAGGGCTTCAACAAAATACAATCTTAACCGAAAGATTTTACCGTTAAAAACTTTATGCAATCTGATCAATTAAAACCATCAACGGTAACATCTTGAATTTCAATCGCTCATGGTAAATAACGATGCGCTGTCCAACAGCTAAGCCCTTCGATATTCCCTGTGTGACACGTGGCTCCATCAGATGGCTCATGCAATTAACCTGCCCACAGAAAATTCAAAATCCAAATGGTAAAAGTAATTAATCCACAACAAACCCTTTCTATTCGGACGAGAGATTTGCTTAGGCCATAAATTTGTCGTAACAACCTTATGAGAAAAACGAATCTTGGATACGGAAGAATTCAAATTAAAAATCAAATAAAATCAAGAAATTTGAATTAACTGCTCAAATCAAATCTTATCTTTTATTTGAAGCCGAATAAATTAGAAAAAATCTTATTAAACCTAATCTAAACATAATTTAAATAACCAAAAATAAAAACTGAATTAAAATCTAATTAAATCTAATCGGAATAAATAAAATCTAAGCTACCAAAATAATAAAAATACTCAAAACTAAGATAAAATCTACGGACTTCAAAAACAGTGAATTAAAATTAATCAGCAAAATTTAAACAAACCAAATAACTTGAATTAAAATTAAATCAAATCAGCGAGAAATAAAATCAAAACAAACACTAGGAGCTCAAAATATTGCTCTGTGAAATGCTTCCAAAAAATCTTGCTCTCTCATTCATCAACCAACTTTAGGGAAGGATATTTCGACTGGAACTCCTCTCCCCAATAATGTTTAACACGCTGTCCATTAGCTTTGAATACTCTCCCATCTTTTTCATCCTGCAAAGTAATTGCTCCATGGGGAAAAACCTCGATCATAATAAATGGCCGTGACTCAGTCTTTTCTTTATACATTTTCGAATTAATTTTCTTGTCATGCCACAACTCAGTCTTTTCTTTATACATTTTCGAATTTTCATACGAAAATTTGCGAAATTTCACCAATTCATTAAGCTGCAGCATTCTTATTGCCCCTGCACGACTCATATCAAAATTTAACTTTTTCAAAGCCCAAAACGTTTTATGCTCAAGCTCTAATGGTAAATGACAAGCTTTCCCATATACTAACCTATAGGGAGACATACCTAGAGGAGTCTTATAGGTTGTCCTATAAGCCCAAAGAGCCTCATCAAACCTAAAAGACCAATCCTTTCTAATGGATGGACTACTTTTTCTAGAATAGTTTAATTTCCCTATTGCTAATTTCAGCTTGACCATTTGCTTCTGGGTGATAAGGGGTAGCTATCTTATGCTTGATCTCATACTTAGCTAGCAGCTTAGTTAAGATATTATTAACAAAATGTGTACCCTCATCACTCACTAAAGCTCTAGGTTTCCCAAACCACGCAAAGATGTACGATTGAAGAAACCTTGATATAGTCTTGGCATCATTCTGATGGCATGCGATGGCCTCCACCCACTTGGACACATAATCAACTGCCAATAAAATATAAACATTACCATTAGAAGGGGGAAATGGGCCCATAAAGTCAATACCCCATACATCGAATAATTCCACTTCCAAAATGTAAGTAAGAGGCATTTCATCTCTAGGTCCTAAATTTCCTCTCCTTTGGCCAACATCACATTGCTTGTAGAATCAGTGGGCATCCTCATAGCTGTCCTCTGACTGCTGAAATGGCCTCCATACGGCGAATAGTGACATTGCTCCAGGATTTCCCTTCCTTCATCACCTGAAACACACCTACAAATAATACCATCAGAGCATTGCTCATAAATAAATGGCTCATCCCAATAGAAATATTTTGCATCATGCTTAAACTTTTTCTTCTGCCTCCAATCCATATCAATAGGAGTGACTCCCTTCACTAAGAAGTTAGCAATATCAGCATACCAAGGGACATCCTTGACTACCTTTACCTCAATAACAAAGAGCTGTTCATCTGGAAAAGAATCTGAAATGGCAGATTGCTTCAGCAAAGATGATGAAGGATCAAGACGAGACAAATGATCTGCAATGACATTCTCTGATCCCTTCTTATCCTTTATCTCCAAGTCGAATTCATGCAATAATAAAACCCAACGAATCAATCTAGGCTTTGCATCTTTTTTAGACATTAAATACCTTATTGTTGCATGATCCGTGAACACTGTGACTTTGGATCCAACCAAATATGGCCAAAATTTTTCAAAAGTAAACACAACAGCTAACAACTCCTTTTCAGTAGTTGTATAGTTGACTTGTGCCTCATTTAAAACCTTGCTTACATAGTATATAGGATGGATAAATTTACCCTGCTTTTGCCCCAGCATAGCACCTACTGCAACATCACTTGCATCACACATTACCTCAAATGGTAAATTCCAATTAGGTGCACAAAGAATGGGTGCTGAGATTAAAGCAACCTTTAGAGTTTCAAAAGCCTTCCTACAATCTGCATTAAAGTAAAAAACATGATCAGTACATAATAAGTTACAAAAGGGTTTACTGATTTTTTAAAATCCTTTATGAACCTTCTATAAAATCCAGCATGACCTAAAAAACTCTGAATTCCTTTCACTGAACTCGGTGGTTCTAATCTCTCAATAACCTCAATTTTTGCTCTATCAACTTCTAAACCATTCTTAGAAATCCTATGACCTAACACAATGCCCTCCTTCACCATGAAGTGGCATTTCTCCCAATTAAAAACTAGATGGGTATCTTCACATCTCTTTAACACCTTACCTAAATTATCCAAAAAACTATGAAAAGACCCTCCAAACACTGAAAATTCGTCCATAAATACGTCAACAGTAGACTCAATCATATCAGAAAAAATTGCTAACATACATCACTGAAATGTTGCTGGAGCGTTGCAAAGGCTAGAAGACATTCACCTAAGATTAAACGTCCCATAAGGGCAGGTGAAAGTGGTTTTTTCCTGATCCTCAGGAGCAATGGTAATCTGGTTATACCCAGACTAACCATCTAAGAAACAGTAGTAGGCCTGACCAGCCAATCTATCCAACATCTGGTCAATAAATGGTAGAGGGAAATGGTCTTTACGGGTAGCTTTATTAAGCTTCATGTAATCCATGGAAACCATCCAGCCAGTTACTGTCCTTGTTGGGATCAACTCATTGTCTTTATTGCTTACCACAGTGACACCTCCTTTCATAGGAACCCATTGGACAGGGCTTACCCAATTGCTATCTGCAATTGGATAAATAATGCCAACATCCAACCATTTAATCACCTCTTTTTTAACAACCTCTTTCATTGTAGGGTTAAGTCTTCTCTGTTGCTCAATACTCCTAAAGGATCCCTACTCTAGAGTGATTTTGTGCATACAAAAAGATGGGTTAATTCCTTGAATGTCAGCCAATGTCCAACCTATAGCTTTGAGATATTGCTGCAACAACTTTATTAAGGCCTCTTCATGCTTCGACATTAAATCTGATGCAACAATAATGGGCAACATCTCACCTTCCCCAAGATACACATACTTTAGATGATCTGACAAGGGCTTCAAATCTAAAGTGGGTGCCTCAATCAGGGATGGCTTAATAGGAGGAGCTTTTCTTTAATCTAAATCTAATGACTCAAAAACATCCTCACACCTAAACACTTTTTTCATTTTTTTCTTTCTACATAACAAATTTCTAAATCCTCTACACTAACCTCTCCATGATCTTCCAAATGCTTGTCAGCCGAATCCTGTATTGCTGTCTCAACAATTGTGTTCTCCAGAATCCTAATGAAAGAGCAATCTTCCATTTAGTCTGGATACTTCATGGCCTTAAACACATTAAATTTTACTTCCTCATTGTAAACTCTCATTGTTAATTCCCCTTTTTGAACATCTATCAGCCTCATAGTTGGGACATCTTTATCAGCCTCCTAGTAAAAAATAATAAAATCAACAAGAAATATGAATTTATCTACTTTTACTAAGATATCCTCAATTTTACCCTCTGGATATGTGATAGACCTATCAACTAGTTGAAGTGTGACTGTGGTGGGCCTAGCTTCACCAATACTAAGCTTTCTATAGACCGAAAGAGGCATAAGGTTAATGCTTGCACCTAAATCACAGAGTATTTTACCTAACTCTTTTCCACCTATTGATACAGGTATAGTAAATGATCCTGGATCCTTAGCCTTGGTTGGTAGCCCATTCTTAAGAATAACACTACATTTCTCAGTAAGAGATACAGTTTCAAACTCACCTAACCTCTTCTTTTTAGTTAAAATATCCTTAAGAAATTTAGCATAATTAGGCATTTTCTCTATAGCTTCTACTAAAGGGATATTTCTATGCAATTGCTTAAGAATCTCTAAAAACTTTTTAAATTGACCATCCTGATTCTTAGGCCTTTGCCTTTGTGGAAAAGGTAGAGGTGGTACATAAGGTGGGGGCGACACATAAGGTGGTTCCAAATTTGGAACAGAACCAGATGCTCCAGCATCATTATTGCTGCCTCCAGCACCCTGACCACACTCCAACTCTTTCTCAACAACAACATTTTTATCACAATTATTTTCTACATCCGAGGCTTTACTAGACTCTTTCCTTTCTTCTAGTGGCTTACCACTCCTAAGAGTCACTACCTTTACCTGCTCCTTACCTTCCCTTTTAGGGTGTTCAGTATTTGAAGGAAGTTTCCCCTAAGGCTTTGCCTTCAGCTCATTAGCTAGCTGGCCCATCTGCAATTCCAGGGCTCTCATTGAAGCTTGATTACTTTGAATTGCGGCATTTGTACGAGCCATATATTCTTTCATCATTGCCTCAAGAGAACTCTCAAAATTTTGCTGGGGCAATACCTATGCTTTAGTAAATCCAGGCTGGTTCACCGTTTGCTGTGCTTGCACGTTACTTCCTTGTCCTCCCCATGCAAAGTTGGGGTGGTTGCGCCAACCTGGATTATAAAAGTTAGAATAAGGGTTATTCCTCTAATTACATACAAAAAACACAAAAGTTGGATTGTTGGGGCAAAACTCGTAGTTGTGCTCTTCACCACAATAGACACATGCTTCCTTTGCAACTTGGTTCACCACTGCAGCAGGCTCCACAACTGGTGGTTACTGATGACTAAACACTGTCACATTTTTAAAAGCATTAGCTAACATTGCAATATCAGTCCTAATGGTGGACACACCATCAACCTCTAACACACTCTTAACCTTTTTATTTGTGCCTCTAACATCTATCCACTGACAACTATTAGTTGATATTCTTTCTAAAATTTCATGGGCTTCATTAAAAGTTTTTGACAAAAGGGCCCCTCTAGCCGAAGCATCAATCATATCTTGGGTTGCTCCATTTAACCCATTGTAAAATGTTTCCATTTGGATACAATGTGGTAAACCATGGTGGGGACACTTCTGCAAAAGCTCCTTAAACATCTCCCAAGCCTCACTAAAAGTCTCATCTTCAAGTTGCCTAAACCCTACTATTTCACTCCTCAATTTAGCATTCCTATTTGGTGGGAAATATTTACTCAAAATTTTTTCAGCTAATTCATTCCATGTCCCAATTGATGCTGGAGGAAAAGAATTTAACCATGCCTTTGGTCCATCTCTAAGAGAATACGGGAACAAAGTTAATCTAAGGGCATCCCTAGGCACTCCTTGAATTACAAAAGAATCACTAACTCCTAGAAAAGACTTAAGACGTAAATGAGGGTCTTCAGATGAAAAACCATGGATTTGACCCACGGTTTGCAACATCTGAAACATTACCGGTTTCATTTCAAAATTTGTTGCCTCAATTTGAGGACGTGCAATCCCTGGATTTAACTCATCAAACATTGGAAAAGCATATGCTCGAATGGCTCTGGCCCTATCGTTCACTACCAAGATAGTGTTGGGTTTCATGCCCTAAAACTCGTAGATAGTAAATGTAACATTTTACCGATCATTAATAAAGTAGTTTATTTTGTTTGTATTTAGAAGATCTTGTCTTATTAACCCTAATCCAATAAACAAAACAACCTAGGCTGATAGTATGAGGCTTGAACTAGTATGTAGGGACATACGAGGATCAATGTTCAAGATTCATCCTAAAGGGTCTATAGTATAGGGATAAGGTTGGGTACCTTATCCTGGTGACACTATGGATACGACCCACTTTGTATTATGATACAAACGCTATGATCCAACGCATTCATGTAGTTGACTTGCGAGTGGGGGTATCCTATGCAATGAGTTTCCATAAGACCGGACCGCAAAATAGTTAACCACAAATTGTAACACCGTTAGTTGGCTTGGTTTCTATTTCACTAGGATGACCTAGACAACTCAGTCTCAATCTTGAGTGGATTATGGACTCCTGTTCACGAGGAGTTGTCCTTTGATTTGTATGGGTGAGAGTGGCCAGCACGTCGACTCAATAAGCCTACCATTTTGGGGACAATACCGAGTGGGGAGTTGGGAACATAATCACACAAGATGGAATTCATTCTTTCCCGACTCTAGGGTAAGTAGAGGTGTGTTCCCTTAAGTGGTGTCTCCGAGACTTGAACAATGGGTCCAACCCTCTCTATGTCACGAGAGGGACTTATGTTTGTTGGTTTGACCTCAGACAGGTTGTTCATTAGAGGAGCACTGGGAACTTAAGGACAAAGATGTGAACTAGGGGTAAAATGGTAATTTGACCTAGCTGGGATACGAACACACGTGAAGGACTAACTTGTAGTATTGGTCGATATTCGTCGACACATAAATATTCTACAGTGAGAAGAGTGTAGCTGTGGGTCTTTAGTGGAGTGACCCACAGTTTGAAGGAATTGAATCCTCTAGCGGAAGTGGTTTTCACCGATCGGGATTTAATTTCAATTAAAGAAAACCAGTACGTTGGGCAAAATTATAAACTTATTTTCTAAACTAGATTAAGCATGCATTTACAGATCTAAAACAATTTTAGATACATGAAAACTTACTTGATGGAGACCGGGATTCACTGCACAATGCTCCAATAATTATACAGCGACATTTTCTTCCAAGAACACAACCAATCGCGAACACCTGCTATCCTCTGGATTACTGAAGTAGAGATTGTGGGATCTCAATCTAGTCTTGGAAGGGAAAAATTCCAGCAAACTAGTTGTTGTAATTTGGTAGAGAGAATAAGAGAAATTGGAGAGAATAGTCGTTCTCTATTCTGCGTTAAAATGAGAGAATGAGCATCAGTTGGGGAACTCCCTCTCCCTTGTACGATAAGTGGGGAGGAAGTTATTACCCTACTAGATCTCAATCGTTGGATCTAATCCAAATGATCATGGTCGTCTATTAATTAAATAATAATAATCATTTAATTAATTAAATAATTATAATTAATTTAATTAAAATAATATTAATTAAATCAATTATAACATAAGGTATTTAATTCAATTTGAATCATATTAAATTGAATTAAATTGGCCATTCAATTAATCTCATTAATTCAATCCACATTAATTAAATATCCAATATTTAATTAATATTACAACTGAATCATATTCAATTTTAATCTCTCTCATTTAACCTATAGTTTTAATGTGCATCATAATGTACATTAATATTAACTATATAATTAATTTAATTAAATCACATTAAATTAAATTAAATTAATTAATTCATTAATTAAATATCATATATTTAATTAATTTACTATTTGAATTTCAAATAATTCTCTCATATAATATAATTTTAATATGAATCTAATTCACATTAAATTTAACCTATAGTTTCAATATGAATCTAACTCATATTTAATATTTGAACTCTTTCAAATATTTAATTCTCTCATTAATTAATTTTGAATCACATCCAAAATTAATTTTATACTATAAAGTTCAATTCACCAATTAAAATTATATTATATAATGTATCTTCATACATTATCTTAATTGTAACAAATACAATTTACTTCCCTTAACGAATTTGAACACACTTCAGATTCTATTCAAGACTATTTAACCTCATAACCCTTTACAAGCTAGTAGGTGAACCTAATGGACCTACAGATTATAAGCTCCAACGATACGAGACTAATTGGCTAAACTCATTAACCAAATTAGTCACCATTCGTTAACTGTGGGTCACTCCACTAAAGACCCACAACTTCACTCTTCTCACTGTAGAATATTTCTATGTCCACGGATATCGACCAATAACTGTAAGTCAATCCTTCACGAGTGTTCGTAACGCCAGTTGGGTCAAATTACGATTTTACCCCTGGTTTACCTCTGGATCATTAAGTACCACTGATTCCTCTAATGAACAATCTGTTTATGATCCAATCAATAAACAGCAGTTCCTCTCGGGCTAGGAGAGGATGGGCGCCCTTGTTCAAGACCCGAAATCAACCCTTAAGAGAACACACATCTACTTGCCCCAATAGGAGAACGAGTGAATTCCATCTTGTATTGTTATGTTCCGAGCCCCCATTTTGTCTTGCCCCTGAAATGGTAGGAATATTGAGTCGGCGAGCAGGCCACTCTCACCCATACAAATCTAAGGACAATCCATCCTGAAAAGGAGTTCATAACAGACTCAGGATTGAGATTGAGTTACCTAGGTCATCCTATTGAAATAGAAACCTAAACTAGTCAACGACGTTACATCTAGTGGTTACTATTTTGCGGTCCGATCTTATGAAAACTCATTGCATAGGATACCCCCACTCGCATGTCCCCTACATGGATGCTTTGGATCATTGCATCTAGATCAAATACAAAGTGGACCGTATCACACAGTGTTACGAGGATAAGGTACCCAACCTTATCCCTATACTATAGACCATTTAGGTTATTACTTGAACACTGATCCCTATATGTCCCCACATACTAGTTCAAGTTTCATCTAAACAACCTATGATCTTAGTGAATGTGTTCATATAACACATGCGAAAGCAATTGAAGGTCGGAAGCACCTAACTACATCAATTTTTGTCATAAAGCATGCTTGTTCTAGGAAAAACACAACAGAGAGAAAGAAACACCAACCTTTTTGTAGCTCAACTTTGTGATGCTCCTTGTTGTGTTTTCTTCTCCAACCTTTATTGGACAACCTCTAGAGTCTTCCCTACTATCCTCCGGGCCAAGAACGACTTGTGGGAGTCTATATAAGATAGGTAATGGGAAGGGAATGCTTGAAGGATAAAGCTATGGAGAAGTATGAGAGATGAGAGAGCTTGAGTCCAAATTCCAGCAGCATAACAGTAAGGAAAAAGGCTCTCTCCCTTTGAATATGATTCAAAACCCTTATAAAGACATTCTCCATGCAAGGAGTAGCCTCAAGACACAAGACACTGAAGGGAATAAAAGTCCCCACGCAGCGGAAGCGGATCGATTGGACCTTACGCCGTATATTAATTAACATTAAAATACTGTTACGAAAACTCAAACAAACTTTAAACACTCTTTAAAGCTGCTGGAAAATTGGTTTAAACATGCTGAAAAATAAATCTAAATTTATTTTCATGCTTTTCTAAAGAAAGAAGGAAGAACCGTTACAAACCTTCGTTGTAGACTTGACCGTTCTTCGCCAACGACTCTCCAACGATCAAAACGCAGCAGCCGCCTTTGATTTTCTTCGCTGGAAATTCCTTCTTTGAATGACACAATAACCACAGAGGTTACACCGGTATGTCTCTAAGTCTAGGAGGCAAAAGACTCCCACAAGTCTTGTCTTGAGAGTCTAAGAGCAAGAGCAAAGTGTCAAGTGTCTTGGACCAATTAGGTCTAGTGTTCTATTTATAGAAGAGAGGCCATGAATAAAATATTCAATTAAATCAATCTTTTCCAAAATTGATTCAATCTTATTCCTTAATTAATCAATCATGATCAATCAATTCCATAATTGATTAATCTTTTCCACAAATGACTTATTACTTCCATAAGTGATTAGATCATTTCCATAAATGATTAATCACTTCCTTAAGTGATTAATTATTTCCATAATTGATTAATTCCCAGTTAATGAATTTTTTAATTAATTAACCACCAATTAAATATCACATATTTAATTTCCGGCCTAGAATTAATTAATTTGCCCAAACACATTTTAGGCCTTAAATTAATTAATTAATTATTTGAACTCTTTTAAACTTCCATAAATTTATATTTGAATTTCTTCAAATATTAATTTATCTCATAATAATATATCAATATATATTATATTTGTTTCCCTTAGTAAATTGAACATTTTCAATTTACATTTATTACTTAGTTGCCTCAAATTACTTTATGAGCTACCAGTGGGACCTAATGGACCTGCAGATCAGAAGCTCCAACGATGTGAGATTAATTGGTCAAACTCATTAACCACATTAATCAATATTCGTTAACTGTGTGTTCATTCCACTATAGACTCACAATTGCACTCTTCTCACTGCAGACATATTTTCTGTGTCCACAGATATAGACCAATATCGGCTAGTTAGTCCTTCACGAGTGTCCGTAACACCAGCTGGGTCAAATTACCGTTTTACCCCTGGGTTACCTCTATTTCCTTAAGTACCAATTCTCCTCTAATGAACAACCTGTTTGTGGTCATACCATCAAACAGAAAACCCTCTCGTGCCATTGAGAGGGTAGGGCCCTTTGTTCAAGACTCGGAGTAACCACTTAAGGGAACACTCATCTGCTTCCCTAAAGCCGGGAAGGAGTGAATTCCATCTTGTACGATTATGTTCCCAGCTCCCCATTCGGTCTTGTCCCCAAAGTGGTAGGCTTATTGAGTTGGCGTATTGGCCACTCTCACCCATACAAATCAAAGGACAATCTCTCATGAGCAGGAGTCCATAATCAACTCAGGATTAAGACTAAGTTGTCTAGGTCGTCCTAGTGAAATAGAAAACCAACTAGTTAACGGTGTTATAACCAGTGGTTACTATTTCGCGGTCCGGTCTTATGCAAACTCATTGCATAGGATACCCCCACTCGCATGTCTCCTACACGAACGCGTTGGATCGCAGCGTTTGTATCAAATACAAAGTGGTCGTATCCATAGTGTCACTAGGATAAGGCACCCAGTCTTATCCCTATACTATAGACCCTTTAGGCTATTTCTTGAACAATGATCCCATATGTCGCTACATATAGTTCAAGACTCATATTACAGCCTTGGATGTCTAGTTTATTGGATTAGGGTTATTATTAGGCAAAGACAAATATAAAATAACTAATAACAATTAATGGAAAAATATATCAATATTATTTCATTAATATCTGGTCAAGGGTTACATTCACTATCTATGAGTTTTAGGGCATAAAACCCAACAAACTCCCACTTGAACTAAAACACTAGTTAGTGGGATGTAAATGCAATAATCTAAAGCTGGAAATGTCATGTATATTAAAATAATACAATGAACTAGCGCATCCTTATACCCATTATACATTTCTCCCACTTGCCCTAGATTAGATGGCATACATATCTTGTAGACCTAGACCCTCTAGATGACCCTCAAACACTTTAGCCGTGAGAGCCTTCGTAAATGGATCAGCAATGTTGTGCTCCGAGGCGATCTTAGTGACGATCACATCTCCTCGTTGCACAATCTCCCGTATCAGGTGATACTTCCTCTCGATGTGTTTACCCCGTTTGTGGCTTCGAGGTTCTTTTGAGTTGGCTACAGCCCCACTGTTGTCACAGTATAGTGTTATGGACACGTTCATATTCGGAACCACTTCCAAATCAGTCAAGAACTTTCTAAGCCATACTGCCTCCTTAGCTGCTTCGCAAGCTGCTACATACTCAGCCTCCATGGTTGAGTCTACTATGCATCCTTGTTTGATGCTTCTCCACACTACTGCTCCTCCATTGAGGGTGAATACTGACCCTGATGTGGATTTCCTTGAATCCTTATCAGCTTGAAAGTCAGAGTCAGTGTATCCAGTAAGAATCAAATCCTTAGCTCCATACACAAGCATGTAGTCCCTCGTTCTCCGAAGATACTTGCGGATATTCTTAACCACTCCCCAGTGGTCCAACCCTGGATTAAACTGATACCTACTGACTACTCACACTGCATAACATATGTCAGGCCTAGTGTAGAGCATAACATACATTAAGCTGCCCACAGCTGAGGCGTAGGGAATGTGTCTCATGTTCTCAACTTCTTGAGGTGTCTTAGGAGATTGTTCCTTAGACAGGTGTACCCCATGTCTGAAGGGTAGTAGTCCCTTCTTGGAGTTTTGCATCGAATATCGAGACAACATCTTGTCAATATACGTTGCTTGAGACAAAACTAGCGTTTTGTTCTTACGATCCCTAATGATATGGATTCCCATAACATATTGAGCCTCTCCCATATTTTTGATTTGGAATTGGGCTGCTAGCCATTTCTTAATGTCAGTGAGGTATCCTACATCATTCCCAATGAGTAGGATATCGTCTACATAAAGTATTAGAAAATCTACTTTCCTTTTGTCGACTTTCTTGCACACGCAAGGCTCATCAATGTTTTGGTCAAAGCCAAAAGATTTGATTGCAGTATCAAATCTAATGTTCCATGATCTGGATGCTTGTTTCAATCCATAAATGGATCGATTGAGCTTACAAACCTTTTGTTCCTGACCTTGGGCTATGAACCCTTCGGGTTGAGACATGAAGATATTCTCTTCAAGATTACAATTCAGAAAGGCAGTCTTGACGTCCATTTGCCATATTCATAGTCATAATATGTGGCTATGGATAAGAGAATTCTTATGGACTTTAACATGGCTACAGGAGAAAAGGTTTCCTCATAGTCAACCCATTCCTTTTGGGTATAACCCTTTGCCACTAGTCTAGCTTTGAAGGTCTGTACCTTTCCGGCTGCATCTCTTTTCCTCTTATAGATCCATTTGCACCCTATGGGTTTTACCCCATTTGGTAGATCTGTAAGTTCCCATACAGAATTGGAGTGCATTGACTCCATTTCCAGGTTCATGGCTTTGACCCATTCATCCTTATCTTCGTCATTCATTGCCTGTCGATAGGACAATGGATCCTCAATGCCATCATTAGGTATGACAACCTGAGTTTCAGTTAAACCCAAGTAGCGGTCAGGTTGTAATACAACCCTCCCACTGCGTCGAGGCATTCCCAACGTTTGAGATGGACGGGATGGATCAGAAGAACTAGTTCCTTCATCAACCCTTGTTGAAGGTCCAACTTCATCGGGTAGGTCCAACTTCATCGGATGGATCTATTATCCCTAATTCGGGTAGGAGCGAATTCCTTCTTGCACGACTATGTCCCCAGCTATCTACCCGTTCCTATCCCTGAAATGGGAGGCTTATTGAGTCTGCGATACTGAGCCACTCTCACCTATGTAGATCTAAGGATAAGCCCGAATAAACAAGAGTTCATAGTTAGCTCAGGATTAAGATCGAGTTACCTAGGTCATCACATGAAATAGTCAGTCTCGTCAGCAAACGGTGTTATAAAGCGAGAGCGACTTATTTTTTGGTCCTGGTCTTATGAAAACTCATTGCATAGGACGCCCCCACTCGCATGTCTCTACATGGACGATTTAGGATCACATCGTCTATACCATCTATAAAGTGGGTCGCGTCTCATAGTGTCCCCAGAATAAGGTACCCAGCCTTATCCCTATACTATAGACCGTTTCTGCTATTTACTCGCGCTTGATCCACTTTTGTGTCTCTACATAAAGCTCAAGTGTTCATCATATAGCCATGGATCTTAGTTTATTGGATTTGGGTTATTAAATGTGCAATTTACTTTATTCAGTAATAACTTTACTGAATTAATCTTGATAACGCCTTTATCGAATAAGTATATAATTCGTTTAACACTCACTATCTACGAGTTTGAGGACACCAATCCCAACAATCTCCCACTTGAACTAAAACTCTAGTTTAGTGGTGATAACGAGCAGAAATGTCGCTATTTTAGTCCCAATTTATTAAGCTTTTCGGTGCTTTAATCGTGTTTTTAATGAAAATATTTAATGAATTTTGTTATTTGGTCCTTAGGAGCAAAGTTGGTGATTTTGGGAGAAAAAGTGCCAAAATTGAAGCAAATGAAGCCCAAATCCAAGCTTGGAGAAATTGGGGGCCCAAAAAAGACAATCATGACAAAAATGCCCAAAAGAAATGAAGAGAAGGCCCAAAAATCAGCCCGAAAAGAAGCTGAAAAATCTGGAATTTTGAGGCAGCGTCGTGACGCTACCCTTTTCGTGTTGCCCAAGTCGCGTGCGCAGCAGCGTCGCGACGCTGAGCAAAGTAGCGTCGCGACGCTACCCCCATTCCAGGCCTATAAAAGGTGCCCCAAGGGGCCTCATTTAGCATCAATCAATCAATCATTCCATCAATTCTTTCCTTTCCTCCCTCCTTTGGCTCCTTTGGAGCCCCTCTCAAGGCCTTCTAGCCTTTTTGAGAGGATTCTTTTAGTGGGAAAAATTTTGGGAGTTTTGGGGAGCATCTTAGGAGGCTCAAGGAGTAGTCGGCGGAGCTCTGAGCGTCAGCAAGGGGTTTTTCGACGGTCAATTCCTTTCCTTTTATGCTCTTAATTATGCTTTCTATTGTAATTATTGTGGATATTTTAGCCATGTGTAGCTAAACCCCAATTTGGGGTCTTGAAATGAAATTATAGTTCAAATATTGTTATAATTTCTTGTCTCTTGCCCATGTCCTAATTATTTGTATGGATGTGCTTAATGCTTTACTCAATCTGGCCAATTGTGTAATGATTCGATTCTTAATGGAAACTCGACGGAAAGAAATTAGGATAGATCGTAATCCATGCAACTAGTTTAATTGCCCGTTGTGACACCGGGATTAGTTGATTATACTTAGATTCCTAAAATGAATCAGAGCGTAATAATTAATGATTTTTAATAGCGCTAAGGACACTTAGGTTGTTAAAATGAATTAATTACAATTAGGAGAAACCGACAGGAGAACCTATGCGATTAACGGAGATTCTAGGATTATAATTAGTTGCGCAATGAGATAAGATAATTATAACAACTATTTAGCTAATAATTGATTTTCAAGACCCCTCTTCCCATTAAAAGAAAACTCTTTCTCCATATTTTATTTCTCGATTGATCAATTTATTTTCTTTAATTGTTTGAATTTGAATCCTTTTTATTGCATGAGCTATTCCCTAAATATTATTTCGCCCAAGTATTTTTAGTGCTCAAGAGATTTTTGCTTTGCTTAATTTTCGCTTCGCTTCCCTGAGGATTCGATACTCGAAATACTTTCCGTTTTATATTACTTGTGACGACCCGTGCGCTTGCGGTAATCACCCTCAACAAGTGGGATGTACTATAATCTATAATAGCAGTGGGTGAATAAATACTTCTATCAATAACAGAGAAAAAAACAATAAACTAGAGCATCTAAATACCCAGTATACTTTGGCATCGATATACCGGTTACAATTCTCCCACTTGACCTAGATTATTTCCCGTACATATCTAGCAGACTTACACCTTCTAGATGACTCTCGAACACTTTAGCCGTGAGAGACTTCGTGAATGGATCAGCAATGTTGTGCTCCGACGCTATCTTCGTGACGATCACGTCTCCTCGGTGCACAATCTCCCTGATGAGATGGTATTTCCTTTCGATGTGCTTGCCTCTCGTATGGCTGCGAGGTTCTTTTGAGTTTGAAACTGCGCCACTATTATCACAATACAAGGTGATAGGCAGATGCATATTCGGAATGACTTCCAAGTCAGTTAGGAACTTGCTGAGCCATACTGCCTCTTTTGCTGCTTCGCAAGCGGCTACACATTCGGCCTCCATGGTCGAGTCTACAATGCATCCTTGCTTGATGCTACGCCATACTATTGCTCCTCCATTTAGAGTGAATACTGACCCCGATGTAGATTTCCTCGAATCTTTATCGGTTTGAAAGTCAGAATCAATGTATCCTGTAAGGATCAAATACTTCGAACGATACACGAGCATATAGTCCCTCATTCTCCTTAGATACTTGAGGATATTTTTAACGGCTGTCCAGTGATCGAATCTGGATTGGATTGATATCTACTGACAATCCCTACTGCATAACAAATGTCAGGCCTTGTACACAACATGACATACATTAGGCTACCTACTGCAGAGGCATAGGGAAAACGTCTCATGTCCTCAACTTCTTGAGATGTTTGAGGACACTGTTCCTTAGACAAAATAATTCCATGCTTGAAAGGTAATAGTCCCTTCTTGGAATTTTACATTTTATATCTAACCAATAATTTGTCGATATAAGACGCTTGAGACAGGGCTAACATTTTGTTATTTCGATCTCGAACAATTTGGATCCCTAGAACAAATTGTGCCTCACCCAAATCTTTCATTTGGAATTGAGCCGTTAGCCATAGTTTAATGTCAGTGAGATAACCTATATTATTCTCGATGAGTAGGATATCATCCACATACAATACTAAGAAAGCTACGGAGTTGTTGATGATCCTTTTGAAAACACAAGGCTCATCAATGTTTTGTTCAAAGCCATAAGATTTGATTGCAGTATCAAATCTCATGTTACAGGATCTAGACGCTTGCTTTAACCTCGATAACGCCTTTATCGAATAAGTATATAATTCGTTTAACATTCAATATCTACGAGTTTTAGGACACCAATCCCAACACCTAGTATTAAAACAAGTGAAAAATTTGTCATCATTCACTATCTACGTGTTTTAGGGCATAAAACGCAACTCAGTTAACGAATGGAGACTAACTTGGTTAATGAGTTTAAGTCGATTAGTCTCGTATCGTTGGAGCTTCTGATCTGCAGGTCCATTAGGTCCCACTAGTAGCTCGTAAAGAGACTTGAAACAATTAAATATAAATTGAAAATGTTCAATTTATCTGGGGAATCAAATAATGTATGTTGATGCATTATAATATCAAGTTTTTTAAACTTTATAATATAGTTTTTTAATTAATTTCAAAAATTAATTCATGAGAGAAAATATTTGAAAAGTTCAAATAAATTTAATATGAATTGGATTCATATTAATTTTAATAAAATCCCTAAGATTAAATATGTGATATTTAATTGGATAATTAATTAATTATGAAATAAATAAATTATTTATTTATTTAAATTAGATATTTTTCAGATAATAGATTTGAACTTATTCCTAGACCTTTTCCTATTAGGAAAAGGTCTTGGCTTTTACCTATATATAGGACCCCTGGGGTGGGGTGAAAGGTATTCTCATTGTCTCTCCTTCTCTCAAAGATCTCTTCCAAAAGACTCCCACAAGTCTTCTGCTTCAAGAAGTCTTAAAATATACCGGTGTAGCCGATTGGTGGTGTTCTTCGTTGTTGCAAAGCAATCAAGAAACATTCTTGAATTCAAAGTCGTTAGACGACGGTATGTTTCTCATCACTTACGTTTTTGTCAATGTATTGGTATTTTTTAGAACAAAATTAATTTACAAACGGTCCAATTGCTTTCGCTGTAACCGAATTGGGAATTCCAATCCTTCAATTGGTATTATAGCCGATCGTAATCTTAATTTTTGTTTTACAAAATTTGCATTGGTAGATTGGTGGGATTAAATTTTGCATTTGATGTATGAATTTTGCTAGTAGATGGTTAGGGTTTTGGCATTTACAATTTACAATTTTTCCTTGATATAATCATGTAAAGGCCCGTTGTTTTTGGGTGATTTGTTGTAAATTTGAGTCTGTAAGTCCATGCCATAGATTATGTATCAATTTTGATGAAATTTGATGCAATTTGGGACAAATTTGGAGAAGAATCGATGCTGGAATTGCAGTTTTCTGGAAAAAGCTGAGAGATAGCGTCTAATTACCCAGAAAATCGAAGAAAAACACGTTGGAAAAAAGAAAAAGAAAGGAAATCACATTCAATCGGGCTCAAACACGTGCTTGCTGGAGCAGTTGAAGCGTGCGTGCAGATTGTCTTCGAGGGCGGAGGTTCGAGCCTGGTTGCGGACGAATTTTTTTTTAAGAAAAATGAAAACGCGTTTGCATCTGCCAGGATTTGAACTCACACGTGAACATAAAAATGTGCACAGACCATTGCCTCATTAACCAACTAATCCGAGAGTTCTTTTAGTGACTTTCATTTAGCGGCGTCCTAGGATGACAAAACCCATCTACTTAGCTATTTAATTGCTGGTTTAGCTCAATTTCTCGTCGGTTCGAAGAGTTTGGACGTGATTCGAGGCTATTTTGGGCTGGTTCTCGACTAGTTAGGGTATTTTTTAGATTAATTATTGTAATTTTTCTAATTTATTTTGTCCTAGGATGCCAAAACTCGTCTACTTAGCTATTTAATTGCTTTATGGATGTCATATAGCTTAAAATCCCACCAAAGGTTAAGCATATTCATGCATATTTTTATTATAATTGTTATAATATAAGTATTATGCATGAATTTAATTTTCATGAACATTTAATATTAATTGTTATGATTAAATGGATGAAAATTGAGAAGCATTGAACATGAAATTACTTTAGTAAAATTATAAGAGTTATATTTATGAAAGTAATATATATGCTTATTAATTTTCATGAGCGATTAATGTAAAGAGTTATATTAATGTATGGAAATAGTCAATGCTCTTAATTATTTTCTTGTATAATTAATTTAAGAGTTAAATTAAATAAAAGAAAATTAAATTGCATTGAGCATGACATTACCTTAGATTAATATAATTGTTATGTTTTTGGTATGTCATATGTATGGTTTTATAAATTAATTAGAATTTGATTGTTAATTTATTCACCATAGTAGCATGTTACAGGGTTAATTCATTAAAATTTATAAGCGTTATAAAATTAATGAATAGAAACCGTTAACCTATAACAAAGAATTGCATGCAAACATAGGATCTTAGGATAAATGAATTAATTTTAAAATGTTTAAAATTAATTAGACATAAGATCTTGTTATTTCTAATAGGATTAGAATTAAGTCTTGCTTAGTTTTTTTTTTTTTTAAATAGTTTTAACCTACTAAGTAGGACAAACATTACTATGATTATAAGGGAACTCTACCAGTAAAGTTCTGTCCACGGTTAGGTGTACTTAAGTTGACGGTTTACGGAACACCTCCTACCTAGGAACTGACCCGGAATACTGGAGTTGAATTACTCATAGTTAAATGTTAGCAAGCAATGTCACTAGGTGTATTAAAAGAGTTTAGTACACCTAGATCTTTAGATTAAGACTTTACATTACTATGGTTAAAAGGGAACTCTCCCGGTTACGTTCTGTCTAAGGCTGGAGGTATTTAAGCTGACGATTTACAGAACACCTGCTACCTGGGAACAAACCCGGAACCTGAGTTGAAATGACCATAGTCATGTTAGCATACGGTGTTGCTATGTTTGTTAAAAGAGTTTAATTCACCTAGAACATTACAATTCTCATTATTATAGTTATAATAGGATTAGACTTAGATAAATTGAATTAGCTGGATTTATCTAGGTTAATAAACCCTAAAATATACGGTAGGTCACTTTAGTGGGAGGTAAAATCAAAACTTGATTTAAATCGAGTTTTTACTCATACGTCCCTGTATTCGCAACGTGAGATCCATGCTCGGCTTCGTGTCATTTTAGTGCGACCTCCCTTCGGAAAGTGTTTGCATGAGTCAATAACTAGGTGAATGGGGAAAGTGCCCGTAGTAAGTGGGAGCGGGACACGTGTCAACGTATCCTTTGGTCTCCACCCATAGGTCACACCGTGAGAGTCTTATGTTCTGCCTGCGTGTTGTCCTAGAGCAACCATCCCTTCGGAGGGCCTGATCATAAGATTCATAACACTGTGAACTCCTGGAAAGGATAGGGTCACTTAGGCTAATTACCAAAAGTTGTCTTTCCCTTCGGTAGCCTGTTGGTGCGTGCCTCTGGGATCTGAAAGTGGGAGGGTTACACTTACGAGGACAAGTTAATTCGTTAACGAATCCTTGACCGAACAACGGTGGTCAATGTCTACAGGAATATGAGTTATTCTGGTGATAGAATTGACTGAGAAGTGTCTCATTTTAGAGGAGGAGTAGCTGATCACCCTTTGGTGGCTGTTTCTCTAAACCTCTAAAGCATCGTTGCTAAACACAATCGATAGTTTGTTAGGGTTGTTTGATTGATTGTTTGCAAAATTGATTGGATTTGTGCAATTGTTTGTTTGTTTGTTTGATGTGTTAAGACAAAGATAACTAATACAGTAAAAGTTTATTTTTCCAGCAATGTCTTCCTCTATCATCGCTTTATTGAAAAATGAAATATTAACCGGCGAGAACTTTCCTACGTGGAAATCCAATCTTAATACGATTCTGGTTGTTAAAGATCTCCAGTTCGTCTTAACGAAGGACTGTCCTCCAGTTCCCCTTTGCTATGCATCCCAAGCGAGAAATGATGCTTATGACCGCTGGACAAAGGCCAATGATGAGGCCAGAGTCTGTATCTTAGCCAGCTTATCTGAAGTTTTGGCTAAGAGACATGAAAGCATTATTACAGCAAGAGAGATTATGAACTTTCTTCGGGAGATGTTTGGACAATTGTCCAAAAAACTCCACTATAAGGCTCTCAAACGAGTTTATAACTGCCGCATGAAAGATGACACATCTATCTGGGAACATGTCCTGGAAATGATGGTCCAATTCAGCAAGGCAGAAACATACAAGGCGATCATAGATGAGCGAACTCAGGTTGCATTCATCTTGGAATCTCTTCCGAAGAGTTTCCTAAAATTTCGCAAACATATGATGGCGAACATGATGATGTACACCCTGACGAATCTCTTAAATGAGCTACAACTCTATCTGTGCAACGAGATTCATCAAAACAAGGGGAATGCTCCCGTAGCTGCTGAAAATAAGAATGACAAGGAAGGTAAATTTGATTTACTTATTTTAGAAACGTGTCTTGTTGAACATGATGAGTATGCCTGGATTTTAGATTCCGGAGCAACTAATCATGTCTGTTATTCTTTTCAGGGAAATGATTTCCAGCAGCTTCTTGATGGTGAGATGACACTCAAGGTTGGAACGGGAGATCTCATTTTAGCAAGTGCAGTTGGAGCTGCGAAGTTGTTTTTCAGAAATAAGTTTTTGTTTTTAGAAAACTTGTATGTTGTTCCTCGAATTAAGAGGAACCTTATTTCTGTTTCTGGATTGTTAGAACACAATTGTTCTATTTCTTTTGAATTAAATGAAGCGTTCATTTCTCGAAATGGAGTATTTATATGTTCTGCTAAACTAGAAAACAACTTATATGTGTTAAGACCAACCAACACAACAACGCTTTTAAATCATGAGATGTTTAAATCGACTGAAACGCAAAATAAAAGGCAAAAGATTTCTCCAATAAGTAACAACACATATCTTTGGCACTTACGTATTGGTCATATTAACATCGATCAGATCGGTCGTTTGGTAAAGAATGGACTTCTAACCGATTTTGAAGATGAATCTTTACCACCCTGTGAATCATGTCTCGAGGGTAAAATGACCAAGAGGCCTTTTTCCGGAAAAGGTTATCGTGCCAAAGAACATCTAGAGTTGAAACATTCGGATCTTTGTGGTCCAATGAATGTAAAAGCTCGAGGAGGTTATGAATATTTCATCTCTTTCATAGATGATTATTCTCGATATGGTTACTTATACCTAATGGGTCACAAGTATGTAGCTTTTGAAAAGTTCAAAGAATTTAAGACTGAGGTTGAAAACCTATTAGGTAAGACAATTAAAACACTTCGATCAGATCGAGGTGGAGAGTACATGGATCAAAGATTGAAGGACTATATGATAGAACATGAAATCCAATCCCAACTCTCAGCACCCAGTACATCTCAGCAAAATTGTGTATCAGAAAGGAGAAATAGTTACCTGTTAGACATGGTTCGTTCTATGATGAGCTATGCTCAATTGCCTAGCTCGTTTTGGGGTTATGCAGTAGAGACTGCAGTTCATATTCTAAACAACGTTCCATCAAAAAGTGTTTCTGAAACACCATTTGAGCTCTGGAGGGGGCGTAAACCTAGTTTGCGTTACTTCCGTATCTGGGGTTGTCCTGCACACGTGCTAGTAACAAATCCTAAGAAACTGGAACCCCGTTCTAGAATATGTCAATTCGTTGGTTATCCTAAAGAAACGAGAGGTGGTCTGTTCTACGACCCTCAAGAAAACAAAGTGTTCGTATCGACAAACACTACTTTCTTGGAGGAAGACCACATTAGAGATCACAAACCACGTAGCAAACAAGTATTACGAGAAGCTACAAAAGAGTCAACAAGGGTTGTCGATGAAACTGGTCCTTCAACAAGAGATGATGTAAAAGCCAGTTCTTCACGTCAATCTCATCCTCCTCCCATAGTAGGAGACTTCGACGCAGTGGGAGGGTTGTCATACAACCTGACCGTTACTTTGGTTTAACTGAAACACAAGTGGTCATACCTGATGACGGTGTTGAGGATCCATTGTCTTATCGACGGGCAATGAATGATGTAGATAAAGACGAATGGACCAAAGCCATGGATTTTGAGATGGAGTCTATGTACTTCAATCAGGTTTGGGAACTTGTAGATCCACCTGAAGGGGTCAACCCCATAGGTGTAAATGGATCTATAAGAGGAAAAGAGATGTTGTTGGGAAAGTATAGACTTTCAAAGCAAGACTTGCAGCAAAGGGTTATACCCAATGAGATGGGTGGACTATGAGGAAACCTTTTCTCCTGTTGCTATGTTAAAGTCAATGAGAATTCTCTTATCCATAGTCACGTTTTATGATTATGAAATATGTGTTGGGTTTAATGTCCTATAAACTCGTAGTTTTGTAAATCATTAAACATATTTTATTTCCAATAAAGACGTTATTGAGGTTATTCGGTAAAAGATTTTATTCGACATATAAATTGCAAATGATTAACCTAAATCTAATAAACTAAGATCCTTGGAGATAAAATGAATGCTCGAACTATATGTAGGGACATGTCGTAGGATAAAGTTCAAGTTTATAGTCAAAATAGTCTATAGTATAAGGATACGATTGGGTGCCTTATCCTGGGGACACTATGGACGCGGCCCACATTGTAATAAGTACAAACGATGAGATCCTAAATCGTTCATGTGGAGACATGCGAGTGGGGGCGTCCTATGCAATGAGTTTGCATATGACTGGACCACGAAATAAGTCACTTTCTCTTTATAACGCCGTTTACTGAAGAAACTAACTATTTCTCATAGATGACCTACGTAACTCGTTCTTAATCATGAGCTAACTATGAACTCCTGTTTGTACGAGATTATCCTTTGATCTGCATGGGTGAGAGTGGCCAGCATCGCCGACTCAACAAGCCTACCATTTTGGGGATAAGATCGAATAGATAGTTGGGGACATAGTTTCGCAAGATGGAATTCACTCCTACCCATTTCAGGGATAGTAGAGAGGTTGTTCCCTTAAGTACTAACTCCAAGACCGCAAACTGATTGTTCATTACAGGATTAGTGGAACTTAAGGAACAAGAAGTACTATAGGGGTGAAAAGGTTATTTGTCCTAGCTATATCTATGAAAAAACTGTGAAGGAACGACTTACTAAACATGGTTAAATCAAGTGGACGAAAATATATCTATAGTGAGGGGAGTGCAACTATCGGGCTATAGTGGAGTGTCCCGGTAGTTAATGAATATTGGCTAGCTTAGATAATGAGATTAGTCGGTTAGCCTCGAATCGTTGGAGCCCATGATCTATAGGTCCATTAGGTCCCTCTACTATCTCATATTGTATTAATGCTTAGATCATAATGATAGGAATCTTTAAATCGTTCAAGAACGGGAAACAGGGCTTTATCGTAAAAATGTGTCTGACACAAAATTTTAATTATGAATTAAATAAGGAATTTAGAGATAAGGTATTTAAAAGTGTTTTAAATACCATGTATATGTATTAGGAATCATATACTATTAATGGCACTAGGTAAGAATGATTAATTAGATTAATCATGATAAATTACTTGGAAATGTCCCAATTAATAACCTAGAAATCAAATTCAATTTCAAATTGAATTAGGGAAAATTGCAAGCTGAAAATTCAAGAATGAAGATTCAATTAAGTGGATTTAGTGGCATTCCCACTCTTGCATGTTGATGCATAGTGGAAAACAACACAACCATGCACTAGTTGCATGTGTTGTGAATTAAACACCTAGAATCCACTTTGAGTTGCATTTTCACCATGTGTCTAGTGTCATGAAGCTTGTCTTTGCATGGAAGAGGTCTTTATAAGAACTTGAGTCAGATTCAAATGGGGGAGGGCAATTTACCTACAGTTATGTTGCTGGTGTTTCCTCTCAAACACACACACTTCCATAGATCTCTCAAGAGCTTGTTCCTTCAAACATTCCCTTCCCTTTTCCTTATCACTATAGACTCCCACAAGTCATTCTAGGCAAGGAGAATAGTAGAGAAGACACTAAAGGTTGTCTAAGAGAAGTTGGAGAAGGAAAACACCACAAGGAGTTCCTCTCAAGTGAGCTACAAAGAGGTTGGTACTCCTTTACTTTATGTTCTGTTTTTCTAGAACATGCATGCTTTAGGTATAAAATTGAATGTCTTAAGTGCTTTCGATCTTCAATTGCTTCCGCATGTGTTATATGAACACCTTCAATTGGTATCGGAGCATGATTAGAGCACTTAAGTCGTTTTAATTTTGTTGTGGTGGGTACCATTTGGAAATTGAGTTTTCTGTGTGCTAAAATGGAAGTGTTTTGGTTTTGCAATTTTTTGAGCGTTCAAATCTTCATGAAATTGTAATTGCTCGGAAATGTAAGAGCGTTAATGTGTGTACTAGAGTCTGTATTTTTTATAGAGTCATTAGAGTCCATATAGGCTGTAAAATCGAAGAAGAACTGGAGAAGACGCAGCAGAAAAACACCAGCAGTGGGCTGCTGTCGCGAGAGCGTCGGGACGGTCTTCAAGTAGCTTCCCGATGCTGATGAATATTTTTCCAGCAGCCCAGTTTTTCAAGAATGTTGGTTTGGTTCAGCTGTAGTCCTTGGTCCGGTTCAGTTTGCCTGCAGCCGATTCAACCCCTATACACACATTTGAAGGTCGGTTCACTCAATGGAGGGTTGGTTCGGGTCGGTTCGTGAAGCTCGGGATCTCTACAAGCAATTTATATTGATTATTATTGTAATAATTAGTTAATTGTTTGTTTTAAATTGCCAAACCATTCCATTCTAGCTTGAATTTAATTTATTTATGTATTGTTGAATGTGTATTAAATTAAATGGATGTATGTGCATTATGAGCATGCCATATAGTTTAAAATCCCACCATAGGAAAGCACGATCGTGCATCTTTAATTTTAATAAGTGTTATTAATAATTCAAATGCATGAGGGAAATTTCATGCTTAATTGATATAAATGTTGTATTAATTTAGGGAGATTCATGCTTGAATGGTTAATTAAAATTGGTTAATTGATATAATAGTTATATTAATTAAAAGATAAAATTAACCTAGCATGAAGCATGGAATTTCCTTAGTGTTTGTTTATAAAGTGTTATAATCAATTTGGAAAGCATGTTATAGATTAGATTTATAAATGTTATAAATCACTTAGAAATCTAAAATCTATAACAAAGAAAAGTGCGTGCTCACTTAGGGTTAAATTGAATCCAAATTTTTGATCGATTTCAATTAGATTCAAATAGGTCGATAAGCTTGTAAAACATAGGTTACAAGAGAACTAACCCGACAAGATGCTGTCTAAGGCTGGCGGTATTTAAGTTGACGGTTTACGAAACATTCCTACCTGGGCATCGAGTCGGTTCTTGAGTTAAAGTTAACCCAGTTTTATGAGCATGCACGTGTGTGATGTGAGGTTTTAATCGTTATCACCTAGACATCGTAAGTTTAAATGAACTTAGACTTAGGGTTATTCAATTAGCCGGAATTCGCCTAAGTATAAGTATACCAAAAACCATTTAAAATACTTAGTGGGAGGGGAGAGATATATCAAATCCATTTCCTTTTCACGTTCTCCCTTTTTGTTCACAAGGTGAGATTTATGCTTGGCCTCGTGTTGGTTATACCTCAACTGCTCCATTCGGAAGGTGTTTGCATAAATCAATATCAAGGGTGAATGGAGAAAGTATTTATAGTAAGTGAGTGAAGGAAGTGTGTCAACACATCCTACGGTCTCCTCCGTTAGGTTGCACCGTGAGATTTCCATGTTGCGCCTGCTTGTATGCCCTGAAGCTACTAACCATTTGGAGGGTTGTAACATGGAGATCGGAACAACGTAAACTCTAGAAATGGATAGGATTACTTAGGACCATTCCCAACATTAACTTTTCTATTTGGTAGCATTGTTGGGGCCGTTCTCTGTAATCTTAAAACGGCGGGTCACACTTACGAGGATTACTAAGTGTTAGTATATTCCTGACCAAATGTAACGATAACTAAACCACGATAGAAATAAGAGTTATTCTGGAATTAGTATTTAGTCAAGAAACGTCTTGGTTTAGTGAAGGAGTAATTGACTGCCCCTCGATAGCGGTTGCTCTAATTCACTAAAGTGTCGTTGCAAAATAATAATCCTGGGTACATTATTACTTTTGCTAAAACCTGATTTTATTTTGTAAAAAATGGTTAATAAGAAATTTACTAATAGCTTTGTTTAATTTTTCCAGCATGTCTAGCTCACTAGTTCAATTACTCGCTTCGGATAAGCTTAACGGGGATAACTATGGAACTTGGAAGTTTAATCTGAACACAATACTAGTAATCGAGGATCTTAGATTTGTCCTTATCGAAGAGTGTCCACCTAACCCTGGCTCGTCAACAAACCGAATTGTTCGGGAAACATATGAGAAATGGACTCGCGCAAATGAAAAAGCAAGGGTCTATATCTTAGCAAGCATTTCAGATGTCTTGTCAAAAAAGCACGAGAGGATGGTCACCGCAAGGGAGATCATGACTTCGTTGCAAAGTATGTTTGGACAATCGTCCTAACAAATTAGGCACGAAGCTCTCAAGAATGTTTACAATTCCCAAATGAAGGAAGGTGCTTCTGTTAGGGAACATGTTTTGAACATGATGATTCAATTTAATATCGCTGAAGTAAACGGTGTTACCATTGACGAGGGTAGTCAAGTAAGTTTCATAATGGAGTCTCTTCCGAAGAGCTTCATTTAGTTCAGGACAAACACTTTCATGAACAAAATTGACTTTAACTTGACTACTTTGCTAAATGAGCTCCAGACTTACGAAAGTCTAACTAAGAGAGGACATGAAGGGGAAGCAAATGTTGCCACAACCAAAAGGTTCCAAAAAGGATTGTCCTCAGGAACCAAGTCTGGACCTTCCACTTCTAAGAATAAGAGTATTCAGATGAAGAGAAAGAAGGATAAAGGGAAAGGAAAAGCTCCAGTGGGAAGCAAGGCAAAAACTAAAGCTGCAGATAAAGAAAAATGTTTCCATTGTAATGTAGACGGACATTGGAAACGCAATTGTCCTAAGTACCTTGCGGAAAAGAAGGCTGAAAAGGAAAAACAAAGTAAATTTGATTTGCTCATTATCGAAACATGCTTAGTTGAGCAAGATAGCTCGGCCTGGATATTAGATTCAGGAGCGACTAACCATGTATGTTATTCTTTACAAGAAATTAGTTCCTGGAATATGCTGGCAGATGGCGAAGTAACTCTTAGAGTTGGAACTAGAGAGGTCGTCTCAGCCAGAGCTTCTGGAACTCTCAAGTTGTCTTTTGGAGATAGATTTTTACTACTTCAAAATGTCTTGTACGTTCCCAATATAAAAAGGAACTTAATCTCTATCTCTTGTTTGATTGAACATGAATACCAAGTATCTTTTGATATTAATAAAGTGTTTGTTAACAAAAGAGGTATGCATATATGTTCTGCAAAACTTGAAAGCAACTTATACGTGTTAAGGCCAATTCAAGTTAAAGCTATTTTTAATACGGAGATGTTTAAAGTAGCGGAAACTCAAAATGAAAGGCAAAAAGTTTCTCCTAATACCTATATTTGGCACTCGAGATTAGGCCACATAAATCGCAATAGGATTGAAAGATTGGTAAAGAGTGGACTACTAAACTAGTTAGAAGATGACTCGTTACCACCATGTGAGGTTTGTCTCGAGGGAAAAATGACCAAACGACCTTTTTTGGAAAAAAAGTTATAGGGCCAAAGAACCCTTAGAACTCGTGCATTCGGATCTCTGTGGTCCTATGAATGTCAAAGCACGAGGAGGGTATGAATATTTCGTTAGCTTCAATGACGATTATTCAAGGTATGGCTACCTTTACCTAATGCATCACAAGTCTGAAGCCCTTGAAAAGTTCAAAGAGTACAAGACTGAGGTTGAGAATCACTTAGGTAAAACGATTAAATCACTACGATCAGATCGAGGTGGAGAATATATGGACCTACAATTCCAAGACTATTTGATAGAACATGGAATTACGTCCCAACTCTCAGCCCTTGCTACACCACAAAAAAATGGTGTATCAGAGAGGAGAAACCGAACTTTGTTAGACATGGTTCGATCAATGATGAGCTATGCTCAATTGCCTGATTCGTTTTGGGGATATGCAGTTGAGACCGTCGTATCCATTTTGAACATGGTTCCCTCTAAAAGTGTTTCTGAAACACCCTATGAGCTATGGAAAAGGCGTAAAGGTAGTTTACGTCACTTCAGAATTTGGGGATGCCCGTCACATGTGTTGGTGCAAAACCCAAAGAAATAGGAACAACGCTCAAAATTGTGCCTATTTGTAGGATATCCTAAAGAAACGAAAGGTGGTCTATTTTACGATCCTCGGGATAAAAAAGTGATTTGTATTGACAAACGCTACTTTTCTTGAGGAAGATCACATAAAAGATCATAGACCTTGCAATAAACTAGTATTAGATGAGATTTCAAGAAAAACTACAAAAGAATCTACAAAAGTTGTAGATCAAGCTGGTCCATCAAAAGTTGTTGATCAAACACATCCATCTCAAATAGTGAGAGAGCCTTGACGTAGTGGGAGGGTTATAATACAACCCGACCGCTACATGGGTTTAATAGAAACTCAAACCATCGTATCTGATGATGGTGTATAGGATCCATTGTCCTTTAATCAGGCAATGAATGATGTTGATAAGGACCAGTGGATCAAAGCCATGGATCTCGAAATTGAGTCAATGTACTTCAATTCGGTCTGGGATCTTGTAGAGCAACCGGATGGGGTAAAACCTATTGGTTGCAAATGGATCTACAAAAGAAAACGAGACCAAGCCGGTAAGGTTCAAACCTTTAAGGCTCGACTTGTGGCAAAGGGTTTTACCCAACGGGAAGGAGTGTACTTTGAAGAAACCTTTTCCCCATTGCCATGCTTAAGTCGATTAGAATACTCTTATCCATTGCCACATATTATGATTATGAAATATGGCAAATGGATGTCAAGACATCTTTTTTGAACGGCAATTTTGAAGAGACTATCTATATGGCTCAACCAGAGGGATTCATAGTCCAGGGTGATGAGCAAAAGGTTTGCAAACTTAAACGATCCATTTATGGATTAAAACAAGCATCAAGATCCTGAAATATACGTTTTGATACTGCGATCAAAACGTATGGCTTTGAGCAGAATGTTGACGAACCTTGTGTTTACAAGAAAATCGTCAAATCCACTGTAGCTTTTCTAGTTCTATACGTAGATGATATCCTACTTACTGGGAATAATGTAGTATTTCTGATTGACGTAAAACAATGGCTAGCGACTCAATTCCAAATGAAAGATTTGGGTGAGGCTCAATTTGTTCTGGCATTCAAATCATTATAAACAGAAAGAACAATACGCTAGCACCGTCTCAAGCATCATATATCGATAAAATGATGGTACGATATTCGATGCAGAACTCCAAGAAAGGGTTATTACCTTTTAGGCACGGGGTTCACCTGTCAAAGGAACAAAGTCCTAAGACACCTCAAGAAGTTGAGGAAATGAGACGTATTCCCTATGCATCAGCAGT
Organism: Luffa aegyptiaca; assembly: GCA_017139565.1. NCBI lineage: Eukaryota > Viridiplantae > Streptophyta > Magnoliopsida > Cucurbitales > Cucurbitaceae > Luffa > Luffa aegyptiaca. The sequence continues at coordinate 36,139,957 of CM029407.1, read as the reverse complement.
TGGTTGTTTGATGTATGCCATGCTGTGTACCAGACCCGACATATGCTATGCCATAGGAATTGTCAGCAGATATCAGTCCAATCTTGGACATGCGCATTGGATTGTCGTTAAAAACATCATTAAATATCTAAGGAGAACTAGGGATTATACGCTCGTGTATGGAGCTAAGAATCTGATCCTTACAGGATACACTGACTCAGATTTTCATACCGATATAGATTCAAGAAAATCAACATCGGGATCTGTGTTTACTATAAATGGAGGAGCAATAGTATGGAGGAGTATTAAGCAAGGTTGCATTGCTGACTCTACCATGGAAGCAGAGTATGTAGCCGCCTGTGAAGCAGCAAAAGAGGCAGCATGGCTAAGAAAATTCCTAACAGAGTTGGAAATTGTTCCAAATATGCATCTGCCTATCACCCTCTATTGTGATAACAGTGGAGCAGTTGCAAACTCTAAGAAACCTCGAAGTCATAAGCGAGGAAAGCATATTGTGCGCAAATACTATCTCATCAGGGAGATCGTGCATCGAGGAGATGTGATCGTCACGCAGATTGCTTTGGAGCACAACGTGGCTAATTCGTTTACAAAACCCCTCAAGGCTAAAGTTTTTTAGGGTCACCTAGTTAATCTAGGATTACGAGCTTTGTTAGACTAGGGCAAGTGGGAGAAATGTAAGGGTATGGATGATGCCCTACTTTATTGTCTTTATACTTCTCTCACACCTAACTTCATGTACCCCACTAGAGTTTCTAGTCCAAGTGGGAGTTTGTTGGGTTTAATGTCCTATAAAGTCATAGTTTTGTAAATCATTAAACATATTCTATTTCCAATAAAGACGTTATTGAGGTTATTCAGTAAAAGATGTTATTGAATATATAAATTGCAAATGATTAACCTAAATCCAATAAACTAAGATCCTTGGATATAAAATGAATGCTCGAACTATATGTAGGGACATATCATAGGATGAAGTTCAAGTTTATAGTCAAAATAGTCTATAGCATAAGGATACGGTTGGGTGCCTTATACTGGGGACACTATAGACGCGGCCCACTTTGTAATAAGCACAAACGATGAGATCCTAAATCGTTCATGTGGAGACATGCGAGTGGGGGCGTCCTATGCAATGAGTTTGCATAAGACTGAACCACGAAATAAGTCACTTTCTCTTTATAATGTCGTTTACTAAAGAAACTAACTATTTCTCATAGATGACCAAGGTAACTCGTTCTTAATCATGAGCTAACTATGAACTCCTGTTTATACGAGATTATCCTTTGATCTGCATGGGTGAGAGTGGCTAGCATCGTCGACTCAATGATAGCGAGCATAGCTAGCTAGTTTTCCCTATTCAATTTAACTAGTCTTTTATGATTTTTTGGCGATTTTATTGTGCTTTAATGTTTATTTTGTAGGAAATGGTTGATTGGAGCTAAAACGCAATAGTGGAGTTAATCGGGTGCTCGGGACGCGAAAAGATGCAAAGGAATGAAAAAGAGTCAAAGAGGAAAAAAGTCAAAATAGGGTCAAACGCAGACTAGCGTCGAGACGCTAGCCCTTGAGCGTCTCGACGCTCGCATTCCTTATCTGAATAGGCGCGAAACGGTCACTGCGTCTCGACGCTGCGACCTTAGCGTCTCGACGCTGTGTAATTTCCATTCCAGACACGCGTGTTTTAAAGGCAGCGTCTCGACGCTGTCTTGACAGCATCTCGACGCTACGGCAAAAATCTGCAATATAAGTTATTTTCGGCTAGGGCTGAAGGGGGAATTCTTTTGGACACTTTTGGAGCCGTAAAACAGAGGAGAAAACAGAGGATTGAGGCTTAATAAAGTAGATCAAGATGGAAATCAACCCATTGTTCGTGGGGATCGTGACGGGGACGTTCGGTCTCGGCCTACATTGAGTTTTTCCTTTCCTTTTCCTTTTCTCTAGCTAGATTTTATGGTTTTGTCATGTTTAGTTGAGCTTGTAATACCATTCATGAGTAGCTAAACTTGTGGCTTAGGGATTGATGTAGTTGATTTAGTTTATGGATTGATTTATGGTTTAAGTTGTGCAATGGTTATTATGTATGCAATCTTGATTTAATGCTTTCAATTAATTGGCCATTAGTTGAATGATTTGAGTTTTGATTCTTGCTCAGGAGAGGGGATTAAATGTAGACTTACTCAAGATTGCATGACTACAGTTTATTTTCTAATTTGTGACGATTTTTAGATTAACTTTAGAATTGGTCAAAAGAACTCATTGCCTTGCATGTTAATAAACTTAGATAGGGATATCAAGTTGATTAATTTGCATGAGAATCAATTATACTCGGGAGAGGTAATTGTGATTAAAGGTTCTTAGGCTCATAATTCCATTGTGCATAATAACTTATTCCTTAAAATCAATCCTAGACTAAATCGGCGAAATCAATTCCCTAAGTATTCTTCCAATTGAATTTCCACTTTTTACTTGTTTTGATTTAGTTTTCGATCTATCACTCATTACTTTGTGTTCCCTAAATAAAATTGAGCAAGATAATTCACAATACTTGATTTAGCTTAAACATCAAATCCAGAGGACGACACTCGTTTATACGAACACTTTATTATTACTTGACCCGTGCGCTTGCGGTAAGGAAAATTCCACATCAAGTTTTTGGCATCGTTGTCGGGGATTGGCATATTTAGTTAGATCAATATTGTGTAAAATTGTTCGGTCTTAATTTAGGGTGTATTTTTATTTTTCTAGGTCGTTTGCATTTTTTTCCTTATTTGTGTTTCTTTCCATATTTGTTTTTCTAGTTTAGTTTTTCTTTTAGTTGTGTAATCTTTTCCTTATTTGTTTCTTGTTTTTTCTGTTTTTTTTATATTGAATTAGGGAAAATTGCAAGCTAAAAATTCAAGAATGAAGATTCAATTAAGTGGATTTAGTGGCATTCCCACTCTTGCATGTTGATGCATAGTGGAAAACAACACAACCATGCACTAGTTGCATGTGTTGTGAATTAAACACCTAGAATCCACTTTGAGTTGCATTTTCACCATGTGTCTAGTGTCATGAAGCTTGTCTTTGCATGGAAGAGGTCTTTATAAGGACTTGAATCAAATTCAAAAGGGGGAGGGCAATTTACCTACTGTTATGCTGTTGGTTTTTCCTCTCAAACACACACACTTCCATAGATCTCTCAAGAGCTTGTTCCTTCAAGCATCCCCTTCCCTTTTCCTTATCACTATACACTCCCACAAGTCATTCTACACAAGGAGAATAGTAGAGAAGACACTAAAGGTTTTCCAAGAGAAGTTGGAGAAGGAAAACACCACAAGGAGTTCCTCTCAAGTGAGCTACAAAGAGGTTGGTACTCCTTTACTTTCTGTTATGTTTTTCTAGAACATGCATGCTTTAGGTATAAAATTGAATGTCTTAAGTGCTTTCAATCTTCAATTGCTTCCGCATGTGTTATATAAACACCTTCAATATGGCAAATGGATGTCAAGACTGCCTTTCTGAATGGTAATCTTGAAGAGAATATATTTATATCTCAACCCGAAGGGTTCATAACCCAAGGTCAGGAACAAAAAGTTTGTAAACTGAATCGATCCATTTATGGGTTGAAACAGGCTTCCAGATATTAGAACATTAGATTTGATACTGCGATCAAATCTTTTGGCTTTTACCAAAATTTTGATGAGCCTTGTGTATACAAGAAAATCAACAAAAACAAAGTAGCTTTCATAGTACTTTATGTTGATGACATCCTACTCATTGGGAATGATGTAGGATATCTGTCTGATGTAAAAGAATGGCTAGCGGCCCAATTCCAAATGAAAGATTTAGGAGAGGCCAAATATGTTTTTGGAATCCAGATCATTCGGGATCGAAAGAACAAAACGCTAGCCCTGTCTCAAGCAACGTATATCGACAAAATGTTGTCCCGATATTCGATGCATAACTCCAAGAAGGGCTTGTTGCCTTTCAGGCATGGGGTTCACTTGTCTAAGGAACAGTTTCCTAAGACACCTTAAGAAGTTGAGGATATGCGACGGATTCCCTACGCCTCAACAGTGGGCAGCTTAATGTATGCGATGCTCTGCACGAGGCTTGACATTTGTTATGCTGTAGGGATAGTCAGCAGATATCAGTCAAATCCGGGGTTAGACCACCGGGCCGTCGTTAAAGGAATCCTCAAGTATCTTCAGAGAACGAGGGACTACTCACTGGATACACCAACTTTGACTTCCAGTCTGACAAGGATTCTAGGAAACCGATGTCGGGATCAGTGTTTACCCTTAACGGGGGAGCTGTAGTTTGGAGAAGCATCAAACAAGGATGCATAGCAGACTCAACCATGAAGGCTGAGTATGTAGCGGCTTGTGAAGCAGCCAAGGAAGCGGTTTGGCTAAGAAAGTTCCTGACAGATTTGGAAGTAGTTCCAAATATGGACTTGCCCATTACATTATACTGTAACAATAGTGGGGCTGTAGCCAATTCAAGAGAATCTCGAAGCCACAAACGAGGAAAACACATAGAGAGGAAGTATCACCTGATACGGGAGATTGTGCAACAAGAAGATGTGATCGTCACTAAGATCGCTTCAGAGCACAACATTGTTAATCCTTTTACGAAGGCTCTCCGACTAAAGTGTTTGAGGGTCATCTAGAGTGTCTAGGTCTACGAGATACGTACATTGAGTAATATAGGGCAAGTGGGAGATGTGTAATAGGGTATGAGAATGCCCTAGTTTATTGTATTTACCATTTCCAACTTTAGATTATTTGTACATGTTCTTTCCCATTATCTTGAGTTTTTAGTTCAAGTGGGAGTTTGTTGGGTTTTATACCCTAAAACTCGTAGATAGTAAATGTAACATTTTACTGAACATTAATAAAATAGTTTATTTTGTTTGTATTTAGAAGATCTTGTCTTATTAACCCTAATCCAATAAACTAAACATCCTAGGCTGATAGTATGAGGCTTGAACTACTATGTAGGGACATACGAGGATCAATGTTCAAGATTCAGCCTAAAGGGTCTATAGTATAGGGATAAGGTTGGGTACCTTATCCTGTTGCCACTGTGGATACGACCCACTTTGTATTATGATACAAACGCTATGATCCAACGCGTTCATGTAGTTGACATGCGAGTGGGGGTATCCTATGCAATGAGTTTCCATAAGACCGAACCGCGAAATAGTTAACCACTAACTGTAACACCGTTAGTTGGCTTGGTTTCTATTTCAGTAGGATGACCTACACAATTCAATCTCAATCCTGAGTGGATTATGGACTCCTGTTCACGAGGAGTTGTCCTTTGATTTGTATGGGTGAGAGTGGCCAGCACGCCGACTCAATAAGCCTACCATTTTGGGGACAATACCTAGTGGGGAGCTGGGAACATAATCACACATGATGGAATTCACTCCTTCCCGACTCTAGGGTAAGTAGTTAACCAGGGGACTTGAACAATGGGCTCAACCCTCTCTATGGCACGAGAGGGACTTCTGTTTGGTGGTTGGACCTCAGTTAGGTTGTTCATTAGAGGAGCACTAGGAACTTAAGGACAAAGATGTTAACCAGGGGTAAAACGGTAATTTGACCCAACTGGGATACAAACATACGTGAAGGACTAACTTGTAGTATTAGTCGATATCCGTGGACACATAAATATTCTGCAGTGAGAAGAGTGCAGTTGTGGGTCTTTAGTGGAGTGACCCACAGTTAACGAATGGAGACTAACTTGGTTAATGAGTTTAAGCTGATTAGTCTCGTATCGTTGGAGCTTGTGATTTGTAGGTCCATTAGGTCCCATTGGTAGCTCATAAAGAGACTTGAAGCAATTAAATATAAATTGAAAATGTTCAATTTATTTGGGGAATCGAATAATGTATGTCGATGCATTATAATATAAAGTTTATGAAACTTTATAATAAAATTTTTGAATTAATTTCAAAAATTAATTCATGAGAGAAAATATTTGAAAAGTTCAAATAAATTTAATATGAATTGGATTCATATTAATTTTAATAAAATCCTAAGATTAAATATGTGATATTTAATTAATTATGGAATTAATTAATTATTTATTTATTAAAATTAGATATTGTTCAGATAATAGATTTGAACTTATTCCTAGACATTTTCCTATTAGGAGAAGGTCTTGGCCTATACCTATATATAGGACCCCTGGGGTGGGGTGAAAGGCATTCCCATTGTCTCTCCTTCTCTTAGAGATCTCTCCCAGAAGACTCCCACAAGTCTCCTACTTCAAGAAGTCTTAGAGATATACCAGTGTAGCCGATTGGTGGTGTTCTTCGATGCTGCAAAGCAATCAAGAACCATTCTTGAATTCAGAGTCATTAGACGACCGTATGTTTCTCATCGCTTACTCTTTTGCCAATGTATTGGTATTTTGTAGAACAAAATTAATTTACAAATAGTCCAATTGCTTCCGCTGTAACAGAATTGGGAATTCCAATCCTTCAGAGAGGATTCTCAACCTAGTTATTTTGCGGCTCATTTTGCTCCAGTGGCTGGTTTTGCTGCAGCAAAAAATTCTGCTGGGGGTTCGCTGGATCTTCTGGACCCAGTGGGAGACGCAGCACGTTATCCATTTGATTTTTTTGTCTACGCTGCACTCTCCTTCTTCTCCTAAATGTCCTCTCGATTTCTGGATCAAGCTCGAACCTTACCCAGGCGGATCGCTCATGCACCAAACTCACGCCTGCAAAAACAAAAGAAACAATCAAAAAGTTCTAGCACCAAACCACTAAAACACATGCACAAAACAGATCAGATAAAAACTTATTCAAGTCCTCGGCAACGGCGCCAGAAACTTGTTGGGTTTCCAGAGTCAGTAAAAATAAGATAGAAAAAGACTCTAGAACTCTGTGCATGTATACACAGTCCGCAACCAGTAATAAGTATTTATCGAATCTAAGGTCTGAATTAGCTTTCACTTTATCTATTTTGCTTAGTTTTTCAATGGTTTCAAAAGTGGGAAAATGATTGGTTTTTATAGAAATGCTGAAGCAAAAGAAATGACAGAACAAAAAGTAAACAAATAGGCAGATAGATTAGAAACAGGTGCTGGTCAGGATTTAGTAATTGTTTTAAAAGATGCTCTAGCAATATTATTGATCATGCAAAACTCTCGCAGTCTTATTGGCAGATTCCTCTTGGAACTCTGGATTTTTTGGAATGTGTTTCAACTCCAATGAAGTACTACCGATCAAGCACTAGGCAACTGGCTATCCCTAGCTCAGTCACTGGCGTTCACCAATACACAATGATCTAGTGTGATTAAATGCCACACACTCCTTAAATCATCCCTGAAACTAGAGAGAGGTATTCATACCGGCTGGCCAGGCGGGCATAAAATAGAAATGAGCACAACAATTAATCAAGATGCATCAAATCAATATTTATTATGAGAAATTAAGCACGACAATCACATGTTCCCTAACAAAAGCCTAAAGCTACTTAGTTCATAAGATGCATAGAGACAAACGTTACAATCTGAGTAAGCATATCCATAATTACAAAATAATACAATAAAATATTAATTCCCTTGATCAACTTGCAAATGATGGTCTTCTTGTAGGTCTCCAATCTCTCTCCCCTATTCGGCTCCCAAAATGGAAATGAGAATGATCTTTTCCCCAAAAGTGGAATGAATTTGACTTGGGCGACCATCTCCTTTTATAGAGTGATAGGAGGTTTGAATTAGGTTGACCTAGACATGTGGGTGGCTCTCCTTGCTCCTTTATCTTGAGAATAGCTTAACAGAATTCAGTTCATTCAATTGGCTAACAAGCTTTGCTCCAGCACAGATTTTGCTCCCTCTAGTCGCTCAACAATACATTCTGCACAAAATAACTTCCAAAGCATCCATTCTTCCAAATGGGTTAAAACATATATTATCTATCTAAAAGCAACCCTATCTAGCACAAAAGACACACAAATTCCTATAGACATAAGGTCTAAATAACTCCCTTTTGGAGAGTTATCAAGCCACGACTTCTAGCACCATTCGGTGTCTACAACAAACCGCGAACAAAGGGTACTCGATAACAACCTGGATCAGTGGTCTTGGCTTCCTTTGTGCGAACCTCAGTCTCGTGTTGCCTTCGTGTGGCTTCAAACTCTGAGTTCCAGATCGATTCTTGTCGTGTGGTAAGATTAACCTCTTACCCATAGTTCGTTTGGTTTTAAACCAAATTGCCCATATCCTGAATAACATTGATATGAATTGCCCATTCTCTAACTACTCCAATTTGTAGGATTAGGCCTTCTGAATCAATTTTCGGCAAGCAGTTAGGTTTGAATGTGGCGTTTAACGTTTACCCATAGCCCGAAAGGTCTTATATCGGATTTCCCATAGTCCTGCGGCTTTCAATCATCGTTTTTGGAGCTTTTCAGTCACTGTCCAGCAAGCATTCAAGTTTTTGGGTAAGATTCAACAATTTCATGCATGCTTTAGACCTTTCAAACTCATTAAATGTATTTTATAGTTTGTTAGATCGATTCCTAACGCTTAGAAACTCATCGTTTATAGTTGCCACTCCTTTGAGCAGTTTCTAGCAAACGTTGAGTACTTATTAACTTAGGAAGTGTTATCAAGCTGCTAAAGTTGCCTTTGGGTAAAGTTTCCCCTCTTAAATACCTTTATAACTTCAACTAAGTTTTAGAATTGAGTATGCCTTGAATCTTGTATTCTTTATTGCAGGAGCTTGTTAGACAAACTTAGGAGTGCCTTAGAACTATCAGTAAGTGGAATCCTGTACGTTGAGTCTGTTTGCTTGTGTGCTAGCATGCTATGTGTTTTATTTGTTTAGTTTCGATATGTTGGATATATGTAGATGTTATGTAATGACGAGTTTGAGCATGTTGATCTTATATATCGAACTGTTGTACTGATATATGTTGAGTTGTTGTAATGTGATCTGGTTGTGACAAGCACGTTCTTATCTTGTTGTGATTGGTTATAAAGCATGATTTTAATGTTGTGAGCATGTATTGTACTTTTGGTTGTCACATGGATTAAAAGCATGACATGAGCTAGAAGAATATGTTTAGGTTGTGCATTGTGGGTTGTGAACCGATCTAGTAAAAGAATGGTTAGAGGACCTTGTGTGATAGTGAGATGGTGAGGTTAGAGGACCTTGTGTGTAATAATGAGATTGTGAGGTCAGAGGACCTTGTGTGTGTTAAAAAGGAAAGTTAGGTGTATACCAGTTGCCTCGGGTAATAATGGTCAATGAGTCGTATGTCATCAATGGTTAAAAAGAGCATTGGGTGCCTTGGTTAATATGCCCAAGGGGCGATGTGATGAGTCTATATGTTGTGAAAGTCATCGGGTGCCTTGGGTAATATGGCAAAGGGGCGATGCAACAGCTCGAAACCTTGGGTACAAATGGTCAAAGGTTGAACGTCGAGCTCTGTAGAGAGCATTGTTGTCTTGGGTACAAATGGTCAGGGGAAAATGCAACTCTTAAGAAGAAGGGAATCAGCAAGATGAAGAAAAAGCTGCCAAGGCAGCTGCAAGCTCTCAGCAAGGAGAAGCTTCAATGGGTAAGGTTTCCGAACCTTCAACTAACCATTCTCTGTCTTGCAGGACCAAACCGTGTGTAACTTATAGCACAAGAAAGAGGAGCCTAAAGAAAAATGTGTCTGAAAAGCCGCTCGAAATTCAGCCCCTAAAAATCGCAAAGATGCCTCCCAATGTATTCGAAGGAATAATTCGCCAAGCAGTGACAAAGGTCCTTGAGATTGCAAAGGGGTACAAGGTTGAACGAGATGCTTTGAAAGAGGTTGAAGCAGAGAGAGAGATGGAAAAATAGAAAATGGCTGAGGAAGATGAGTTTGCAGAGGGAAGAGATGGGAAAGATGAAAAAAGAAGGATAGGAGAAGAGCATGAGGTCGAGAGGGCCTTAGAAGCTGAGGGAAGAAGAAAATATGAGGAAAACCTCAGGAGGGCAGCTGGTGACTAGCAACTCCTCGAGGAAGAGAAAAGGAGAAGGGAAGAAATAAAAGAAGACGAAAAGAGAAGAAAGGAAGCTGAAGACTTCCTTGCAGCTTTTGAGCCACTTCACCAGACTAAAAGTGAGGATGAAGCGTTGCAAGGAAGGGTTGAAGAAAAGGCCCAATAGGGGCCAAGAGAATAAAATTTAGAAAAGGAAAAAGAAAGAGAAGTGGAGCATGAAGGCCAAAATGCGACCGCATCTGGGCCGCATTCGGAGGAAGGCCTAGCTGAGGTCACTATCGATCAACCAGCTTAAGAGGTTCTTGAGCCTCTATTCCCATATGACCCACCAGTTGCGAATAGCACCTCTTCGAGGGAGAAGAGGGATGAAAAACAAAAAGAAGATGAGGAGGCCGAGACCTGTAATGATTCTAATTCTAAAACAGAATATGATTCCGAGATTACGAAACTAGATGAAGACCAAGTCCCTATCTCTACAGCATTCAGAAGAAAGAGAAAGAGAGAGATAAAGGCTGAGAGGAGGACAAAGAACAAAAATGACCCGATATTTGCCAAGAGGCCGAGGACAAGGTCCATGGACGCCTCGCCTGTAGTTCCTCCGACCATCTCACCTGCCAAGCCAAAGGGAAAATCACCCAAGGCCACATCTCCTAAAAATCCGTTCCCTGAAGTATTTAAAGATGTTAATTTTAAGGAACAAAGGGAGATCATGAAGAAGAGAGATTTCCTCAATGAAAAATGATCCACTGATAGAGCGGGAGCACTGCTGAGTTTGTAACAAGAGTTATCTTCCAGTACAAGTGGCAGAACTTCTGTGCTCACCCCCAGGAGGCTGTTGTGCCTCTAGTGGGAGAGTTTTACGCCGACCGGAGGGAGGAAAGTATTAGAATGGAGGTAGTAAGGGGGAAGATGGTTAGTTTCTCCTCAGTCGACATTAACAGGGTGTACAGGATCAAGGCACCCTTGAACCCAAGAGGGAATGATGTGATCAGAAATCCTTCGACCAAATAGATGAAAGATGCATTAAAGCTCGTGACCAATAAGGGGTTTCAATGGAAAGAACCACAGACGAAAGTGAAGTCTTTAGTGCCAAGCGACCTAAAGCCAGAATCGGCAGTTTGGCTTCACTTCATCAAAAACCGCTTGATGACAACCACTCACGACAACACGATTTCAGTGGATAGATTGATGCTACTCTATTGCCTTATGAAGGGGTTGGAGATCAACGTAGGGAGCATTATCAGGGATGAGATCTTAGCCTGTGGAATGAAAAGGGCAGGTAAGCTTTTCTTTGGCTCACTCATCACCCAACTCTGTCGGAGGGTGAAGATTGTGCCAGGCAAGGACGAGGAACGCCATTTCTATCAATCAGCCATTGATTTGTCCTTGATAGGAAAGCTTTGGTAGAACAACATCCAGAGGAAGGATAAAGCCTCCACATCACAGGCCACACCTCAATCAGAGCCGAATGTAGCCTCTCCATCCCAGCACACTCCTTTTATAGGGTCGTCACCAGCATCGGAAGCCCTAGGTATGGTCCACCGCCAGCTTGATCAAATAAGGGAAAACCTGAAGACATATTGGACATATGCCAAGGAGAGGGATGAAGCTATTAGAGAGTTCTATCTCTCGATTGCCCCAAGTATTGCTCCGGTCTTTCCAAGTTTCCCTCAGTCGTTGCTGCCCCAAGAAGAAGAGGATTCTGAAAAAGAGGAAGATGAAGAGAATGAAGAGAATGAGAGTTCTTCGGACGAGGATTAGGGGAGTTTTCTGATCCCCTTTGACTGAATTTTTTTTTGTGAATAATACTGTTTGTTGTTTTTTTTTGCTTGCTATTTTTTTAGTTTAGCATGTTTAAAATTATGTTTTTAGTAGTTTAGTTGCTGTTTTGATTGTTTTTAATTGTTTGGTTGTTTATAGTTGATCGTAGGTTAGTTTAGATAGTTTTGTGGATAATTTAAGACTAGATAAACTTGGGTTTTTTTTTTTATCTTTTCTTGAAAAAATATGCTTGCTGCATTTTTAGCTTTACCTATAAAAATTTTGGAAGAAAGAATCAACTTTAAGAAAATTTGCTTTAAAAAGTTTTGGAAGAAAAAGCATCTTTTCAAAGGAGTTTTCTTTTAAGCCCTTAATGATGAAAAATAGAGCTTTGTTCTATCTCAAAAGTGCAACCGTCTCAACTAAGTTGTTTTCTAGTCATAGGCTTTCCATTAGTCTTTTTCTTTACAAAATTGTCTTAGAGTCTAAACTTACTCGTGTTTAACCTTTCTAACACAGTAGGAGAGTTTAGCCTTGATGTTCTGAAAACAAAAAGCCTCATGTTAAGCCCATGCCTAAAAACCAAGCCAATGAGGACATTGTCTACCTTTAAGTTTGGGGGGGGGGGGTACTTTATGCTTTACTATGTAAATATCTTTTGTAAATTTGAACTGCTGTAAAAGAAAATGTGCTTAGTATTTAAAAAAAAAAAAGAGAGAGAAAAAACAGAGAGTTACTCCTCCTTCCTAGGGTTTACTGAGTAACCAGGGGCATTCATGACACCCATGGTTTTCCACTGCATGAAAGGTTTACCTAGGGAAGTGAGTATCATTCCGAACTTGTGAACTTTGCTCGTAGCTAGATATCTTCACCACAGAGTGTTGATAGGCTAGAACGAAGGTAGAGTTGACAACAAGGATGCTCTTGGGAGAAAAAGAAGTTGAGTAAAAGGAGCACCAACAGTCAAATAAGTTTGGGGGAGATGGAAAAGGTCTAGTCATTCATATATGCTTTTGTTCTCTTAAAGATTGTTTTCTTAGACTAAAAGGACTACACTAGGCTCTATTAGTAGAAGTTAGGTAGTTTAAGCATGTTGGTTAGGATGGATGAGAGAGTGTTTTGCTTTGAAAAAGAACAATAAGAAATCTTCATGCCTAGGAAACTCAGACGTTGTGACTGGCACTAGAGCAGAACCCTCTCCTGAAAGGCAAACTTTTAGAAAACGATCTTGAAAAGCATGTTTATTTGATTCCATGTCACTTGATTTGAAATTGAAAGTTGACACTAGTACCATGATTCATTGCTATGCATATACTCTAACATTTTGATTTGCAATTAATGTTGAGCTATAACATTTTGATTGGCAATTAAAAAGTTGATCTCTAACATTTTGGTTGGCAATTGCTTGAGGACAAGCAATGAGTTAAGTTTTGGGGTATGATAAGGGTAAATAATATACGTATTTTACCCTTGTATTTAGCTCATTTCTTGGTCAAATGTTGAGTGTTTAGGTCAATTTACTATTCTCGAGCTCAAAATATGCTTACTTTGATTAGTTAGGGTGTTGAAAATCACTTTTGTCAAATTTAACTTATTTGTGCTTAAAAAGACTTGATTTGAAGCAATTTGACTTAGTTTGTTGTTGTGCAGAAAAATAGAGGAAAAGCTGGAATTCCCCAGAAATTCGACTGCATTTCTTGGAAGGCGAAATTGAAATGCAACCGCATTTCTGGAAAAACAGAGGTCGTTCAGAGTCGCCCGCGGGTCGTTGTTGACGAGTCTTCTTCGCACCTAACCGGTTATTTTGACCCCGAAACTTACTGGGCAACCTTCCAGCACCTATTTCGTAGCTCCTCAACCACTTTCTACACTATATAAGCTCGAGATTCGAAGTCAAATGCAAGAAGAACTCACTTGGAAGAAAAGGGTGGTGACAGAACCCTGGCTCGACGCAAATGAGTAGGGATGCCCGAGGTCCTTCTTAGATGACCAAATTCTAACCCGAGAGAGAGTTAGACATCAAACCTTGTGGTTGGTAGAGAGTTTCACCCATTCCAACATTGTAAACGTGAGAGAGTGGAGTGTCTTAGCGAACTCTAGAAGGATTGTGTAAACAAAAAACCCATAATATTTAGCTATCTCCTTTATTTCCAACTCTTGAATCTTTTCATTATACTGTATTATTTATATTATTATTTCAATGAAAATGTGTTCACTTGTTTTATATCCCATCATGAGTAGCTAAATCCCGTTGAGGGGTTCAATGTGGTGAATTCCCTTAGGGTTTAATGGCTTGAAAGTGTTTTATTTGCTTAAGTTGTGATTAATGCAAGTGATTCTTTATTGATTATCACTCTAATCTTGTTGAGTTTAATTTGATCACTTAGACTTTGCATGCTATGTGAGTTTGATCTCGAAAGGGACAAACGATATCGGTTCTAATAAAGGTGATATAGGAGAAAAGCTCGAAAGAGATTGTTCGGCGGTATAGGGCAAGCTGTCTAAGGCACCCTATATCGACTATAGGGTTATACATTGCATTCGTGAATTATCTATGTCGGAGTTCAGTCCCAGAAATGGGCATAACAGTACTCGCTTAGCCTTCTAACGGTTTTTGGGAATGAAGTCCAAATTAAATACACTTAAGTTAGATATTGCATGAGTATGGTTGTAACCTTACGGATGAATCCATGTTGAATACCTCGTTGTTTATTATTTTTATTCTTTTTTAGTTATTTGCATGTTTTGTTTGTCTTTTCAAAAACCCAATCAATAAACTTATTTTCTTTGGTAACCTTTTTCAAAAGGAATCATTTGAACAGTTTGTTCATGAAATCTGAATTTCCAATTTAGTCCTTGTGGGATCGATACCCTTGGAATACTTCTGAGGTTTTTTTTTATTACTACGTGCAACAGTGTATACTTGCACTTAAGTGTTAGCTGAATTATTCTTTATTATCTCACTTATCATCTTATCTCATAATCCATCTATTCAGCTGACGACACACCAGCCGCACACCAGCACCTCATCTATTTCCTCTCGCCACTGCGCCCTGTAGAAATCGTGGACCAGCGTAGGGGCATAATCGTGGACTAGCTCCCATTTGTGGCGGGAGATCTGGTTTGTTGTCGTGTGCGACAACTTGCAACTGAAGCCCCATTCTTCGGTGAAATTTCCTTTTTCTTCACGAACTTTTTCCTTGCCTTTAGATGCGACAAAGGACCGTTTTCTCTTTTGGCTGGGGCTTGCCGCATTACTTTCTGACCGCTCTCTGATGGTCAACGCAACAGATTGAACGTTACGGCGCTGGGACAGCGGGAGATTGTCTTCTTAATCGTGTGATGATGACCCATGTGGTAGAGAGCTAAGAGCTGTTGCGATAGCAACCAAACTTGTTGTGGCCATCTCTTCCGCAGCTCTATCTTGCGCCTCTTTTTCGGCGCGTTCATTCTCTCTGGCCACTTCGTCTTCTGTGGCGGCCTTGTAGGTAGCTTCATCTGCCGCAACCTTAGCTTTCGCTTCTTTCTAGCGCAAGGCTTTGCCTACTGCGCCCAGCTCCTCCAGCAGAGAGTTCCATGCAGCCTCCTCGCACAGGTTGGCATAGAAAAGTGCTCAAAAAACTGCAGTGTAGGAGTGGTTGGCACAGTTTGAAGGTGGAAAAGGGTCGGAAACAGAAGCGGGGGTGGAAGAAGAAGAAGGGGATGGGTCAGAGGCTAGAACGGTTGAAGAGTCTTGTGGCGGTAGGAGAGGTAGAAAGGGAAATGGGGAAGGAAATGGGGTAAGGTTTCGTGAAGCGGGAAGGTTGGGAGTGGGAAGAAGGGATATAGGCTGGATTTGGAATGAGGAGGTGTTAAAAGGGGCGAGGTTTAGCACCTCGACGACTTCTGTTCCGGTGGTGGACGGTACGACTGCTGGGATGGCTGGGTTGCTCTCGACGGGCCTTTCACCGACAACCACTTCTGGCTCTTCATCTCGGTTCTCCTCTTCTCATTCCTGCGCGTTATTCTCCTCATCAGAGGAGATGACGATATCTCTATGGGGGCCCTCGACTTCCGGTGAAGAAGGCACGGTGTCATCGGCGTAGCCGGCGACGGAACAATTATGCGAGTCAAACATGGTTGCTTAGGGTTTTGCGAGAGAGAAAACGAAAGGGGTCTGGTTTCTAAATTGGGAAAGAAGAAGATGAAACAAATAAACACAAAAATGTGATGGTTCGCGGTTTTTATAGCACCGCAATAAAATTTAAAAAGTTGGGAGCAAATATGCCTTTTCACATCCCACGAATACGGAATAGTCATGATAATTGTGGGAGAATGTGGGAGTCTTCTCGGACATCGTGCAGTGACTGAGATGATGGGGGCTCATTAATTGTGAAATGATAAGTGCTCGTCCCCCAACGCGGATAACTTCACTAAGAAATGGGGCATGCCTAAGGTCTTTTTCAAAGCTCTATCCTACCAAAATAACTAACGCAATAAAAGAAAACACAAGCGGGAAGAAAATAATCAACAACAACTCTGACCTGCGGGTGCTCTCGTTCTGCACTAGGTCCTGTCGCAGTTGAGAACACTTTTTTCCTATACCTATTTCTTCTTTTCGTGTCATGGTTGGTCAGTTAGACAGACGATCTCAACAACCTCATCATAGGTCCAATCAATGTATGATTTTATCTGTTGTCCGTTGACCTTGAATTTTTTTTTCCTGTCTGTAAAATATAAGTCCACGGCCCCGTACGGATATATCTTATGAATAACATAGGGTTCAGACCACCTCGATTTCAGTTTCCCTGGAAAAAGACATAGACGAGAGTTAAATAACAGTACCTTCATTCCTTCTTTTAGTGCCCTTTTATAGATTTTTCTATCATGCCAATGCTTTTGTTTTTCTAAATTAATTTTGGCATTTTCGTAGGCATTTCTTCTGAATTCTTCTAGTTCTGAAAGCTGGCGCAATCGTGCTTGTCCTGCTGCAGCTAGATCAAAATTTAGGCCTTTTAATGCCCAATGCGCTCTATATTCAAACTCTAGCGGCAAGTGGCACGCCTTTCCAAACACCAACGCATAGGGTGACATCCCTATAGGTGTTTTGAAAGCCGTGTGGTAAGCCCATAGCACATCGTCCAACTGCTGCGTCCAGTCCTTCCTTCCTGCGCCGACTACTTTTTCAAGAATTCTTTAATTTCTCTGTTGGATACCTCAGCTTGACCATTGTGTTTGGGGGTGATAAGTTGTTGCAATGTGATGTTTGACATTATACTTAAGCAAGAGCTTTCTCATGATCCGGTTCACAAAATGAGTTCCTTCATCGCTAATGAGTCTGCGTGGCACACTCCATATCTTGTGAAAATATTTCTTGTAAGGAATCTAGCCACGATTGATGCATCATTTTAACACAGGCAATTGCTTCCACCCATTCGGTGACATAGTCAACTGCCAAGAGGATGTATTGGCAACCTTGTGATGAAGGAAATGGTCCCATGAAATCGATTCCCCACACGTCGAATGGTTCTATTTCCACAATGTAATTCTGAAGAATCTCATTTCTTTCGCTAATGTTCCCAGTGCCCTGGCATTTGTCGCACTTATCCTCGTGCTTCCTTGGGTCATGAAACAACGTTGGCCACCAATAACCACTTTGTAGCACCTTGGCCGCAGTGCGTTGTCCTCCAAAATTGCCTCCATAAGGAGACTCGTGGCATGCTTCTAAAATCTTCAGCACACCTTGCTGTCCAACGCATCTTCGATTTTTTTGATCTGGTCCTCTATGGTATAGAAAAGGGTCATCCCACAAATAGAATTTTATTTCATGAAAAAATTTCTTACACTGCTGCGTTGAGTGTTCTTCGGGCACAACTCCTGCGGCGAGATAGTTTGCCACATCAGCAAACCAAGGCACTTCTTCCTGAATCTTCAGCAACTTTTCATCTGGAAATTCTTCTGTGATGGGAGTGACAGGCACATCCACCTTTTCAGGGTTGTCAAGCCGCAACAGATAACCATGATTAGTAAGTCGACCCTTCATCAGTTGTTCGTAACTATAGCTAGGTCAAATGTCTGTTTTACCCCTATAGTTACATTTTGTTCCTTAAGTTTCACTTATCCTCTAATGAACAAATAGTTCGCGATACAATCACTGAACCAAGTACCTCTCAAGGTTATGAGAGGGCGGGGCCCCTTTGTTCAAGACTCGGAGTCAGCACTTAAGAGAACAACCTTTACTAACCCTAATACGGGCAGTAGGGAATTCCATCTTGCAAATCGATGTCCCCAGCTATCCATTTAGTGTTATCCCCAAAATGGTAGGCTTATTGAGTCGGTGATGTTTGGCCACTCTCACCCATGCATATCAAAGGATAATCCTAAATAAATAGGAGTTCATAGTTAGCTCAGTATTAAGATCGAGTTACCTAGGTTATATGTATGAGATGTTCAGTTTCAACAGTAAACTGTGTTGTAAAGTGAAAGTGACTTATCTCCTTGTCCGATCTCTATGCAAACTCTTTACATAGGACGCCCTCACTCACATGTCTTATACATGAACGATTAGGATCACATCGTCTGTCTTTAAAGAACAAAGCGATTCACGCCAATAGTGTCCCTAGGATTAAGGTACCGAATCTTATCCATATACTATAGATCGTTTAGACTATTTACTTGAACTTGATCCATACTTATTTCACACATAAACTTCAAGTATACATAATATAGTCATGGGTTCTTAGTTTATTGGATTTGTGGTTATATTTAGGCAAAAACAAATATATAGAAATAATACTTCATTGAAGCAAGTAAAATGTTACATTTACTATCTACGAGTTTTAGGGCATAAAACCCAACAAACTCCCACTTGCACTAGAACTCTAGTGAGTGGAAATGTATACGCATTTAAAAATACCCAAGCAAGGAAATGTTACAAATACAATAAACTAGGGCACTCCTATACCCTGTACATCTCCCACTTGCCCTAGGTTATGCTATATACATATCTCGTAGACCGAACTTCTGTAGATGACCCTCAAACACTTTAGCCGATAGAGTTTTTGTAAATGGATCAGCGATCTTGTGTTCTGAAGCGATCTTCGTTTGTGACTGCGAGGCTCTTTAGAATTGGCTACTGCCCCACATTTATCACAATATAAAGTGATGGGCAAGTTCATTTTTGGAACAACTTCTAAGTCTGCCAGGAACTTTCGTAGCCACACTACTTCTTTGGTTGCTTCACAAGCAGCAACATACTCTGCTTCCATGGTGGAGTCAGCGATGCATCCTTGTTTAATGCTTTGTCATACTACTGCTCCTCCAATTCAGAGTAAACACTGACCCTGATGTAGATTTTCGTGAATCTATGTCAGTTTGAAAGTCAGAGTCGGTGTAACTAGTAAGGATCAAATCCTTTGAACCTTACACCAACATATAATTCCTTGTTCTTCGGAGATACTTGAGGATGTTTTTAACGGCAGTCCAGTGGTCATACCCTGGATTTGATTGGTACCGACTAACTATTCCCACTGCAAAAAAAATGTCTGGCCTAGTGCAGAGCATATCGTACATTAGGCTGTCGACAGTTGAGGCGTAGGGAATATGTCTCATATCCTCAATTTCTTGAGGCGTCTTAGGACATTATTCTTTAGACAGATGAACTTCGTGCCTGAAAGGTAATAATCACTACTACACAAAAGGGTTGTATCGACGGTCTAAAAAAAAATCATGCGGAGCAACAATGACGGACATGAAAAAAAACACGCAGAAATTAAAAAACACAAAAAGTTTGAAGACCGACGTTGTTTCTTTTCTTTAATGACCGACATTGTATGGTCTATATAAAAATTGCTTTTTCCCATTTTTACTTGTAGGTTTTTACTTCATATGGATTGATACCTCTTTTCTCTTTAACACACCAATTTTCAGCCCCCTCCGATCAATCCACGGCTTCTCCGTTGCCACCACCACCATGAACTTCACCTCTTTGCCGCCCCGCCGTCGACCAACCGTCCGTCAGTTCATCCTGCCGGTGAATGAGGTATGTTGTTTTTTTTTTCATTTTCGTTGCTCCCTTCGCCGTCCTCAACATTTAAGATTTAGGTATTTGATAGAAATGTAAGGGAGAAGGGGGGACTGCGAAGGGAATGTCTATGATGGTAGGGGGACTGTATATGTAATGGGTTAGTGCTGTGAAATGAAATCTAAGCAAAGAATCAATTTCTCTATGTTTTTCTCTTGCATTTGCAATTTTCATCGTCAATTTTTGTGAGTTCGTTCTTGTAATGTTGCTGGTTGTTTTCGTTTTCTTTAAATTTTGGGGGGGGGGGGATTTTGAAAATGGAAATGGTTTAGCCTTCGATCCCCTGAGCTAAACATTTGTACTGAGTTGGGTGTTTTCTAAATTCTAGACTTTTTTTGTTTTTGGGGACATAATGTGCAACATCATTTCTCACGAGTTGGAATTGACCTTGATATTGAGTTGAATCACAATTCATGTTTTTGGATTCTCAGTCAAGCAGGTGCCTTGTGAGTAAATACATTGATACATCTTGTGTGATTCATCATTTAGCTTTCTAAATTTGACTTCGTGAGTTCTGGTGGTTTCCTGTCAGCTGCTATTTTTGATCTTATTCTTGTTGGTTCTTGAATTGTTTGAAGCATACGAGTTCTAAGATTTTGCTTTTACTGAAAATCATATGAATAATGCTTGTGGACAAATCAGTCCAATGTCAATCTTTGTTGCTCTAGAATCAGCCTGATATTGAAGGAGAAAATCTATAAGAAGTAAAATGAATAATCCAAAACAAAGTTTCATTTGGAATTTGCTATGTGTCTATGGTTAATTTCCTTTATGGAATTAGATGTTCTTTCCCTTGCTCTATTCAACATAAGGGAGGTTTCATTATAATGCGAGTCTTTCAAATTCTTCAATTACTGGTTAAGTAAGAAATCAATTAATGCAACTAAAATTGTTAAAAGGCTTCTTATTTTGTTCTATCCTCATCCTTAGTATTTAGCTTACTAAGTAATTGCTAGTAATTGCTAACACCTTTCAATTGAATAACTATTTTCCTTGAGTTCAACATAACTTTTCTCCATGGTTGGTTTTGGAAACTAAATTATACATACCTGGATGCACAATCCAAGCAATGGAGAAATTTCTTTCTTTAAATTATCTTTTACCATTCCATAAATTTTCTCCATAGGCTGTTAGCTGCTGTTTGAAAAACAAAGCATGGTACTTCACTTCAACTTGCCTTAAAATGTCCACTCCACCACTAGTTCCACCATCCATTATGGATAGATTGAGTCCTTGTCGAGCTACTCATAAAGCATGGATGTTGATGGATCTTGAGATAATTGTGTGTATGCCATCTCCTACTTTTGATACATCCTAGGCTCATTAGTTGATTTATGGATTGGCTCCCTATCAGTTCATTCTATTTCGTGAAGAAGAATAATACTAGTAAGAACTCAAGTTGCCCGAAGGAAGTGGTGGATGAATTGTTATTGTTTTCTTCATTGAACGTTTACTGATTGAAATATATAACTTTAAAAGAATCTAGAGAAAGAGGTATGAAAGAGGTATGCAAATAGTGTAGACTTAAAGAATAAATTAAATTGACATCTAAACGATGTTTGTAACCATTTGGAAAACGTTAGTTTTTGTTTAGCTCTCCAGCTAATTAATTTTCTCCTTTTGTTGTTTTAGAATTCTCTTCCAATCCGTTCTTTATATGATTTGACTGTATACAAGGGTGATGGTGGTTGCTCTTTTGTAAGTTTTTTTGCTCTCTTTATTTATACGATTTGAATGTATTGGCATTTGACTTTGTCGAGGTTGAAGCTACTAGAGGAGAAAGTGACATGTTGTGCTCGAATTTGTTTCACACGTGTAGTACCCACTCCCTCGAAGGAAGAATTTCATGTTGATGTATAAAAGGTATGTTGTTTTTGAGCTAAAAGTTTCTTATTGTCCACTTTATTAATTATTCTGGAAAATCTTATTTGGAAGTTGCGTGTTGTGTTTTCTTTTAAGTAAAATGAATATCCATTTTACTTTTCAGTTTTGTGCACATTAATTATACAGTGTTGGTCAATTTAGAAGTAGATAATACATGTAGTCTAAAATGAATTTTGTACTACTTATTTGTTCTTGGCATCTATCTTAACTTCCCAAAATTTGTTTTACCAAATTCAATTTCCAATTTGTTACTTAGATTAGTTTGACAATGTAGATCTATTCTACAAGCAGCTTTTGTTTTTTTCTTTTTATGACAACCAAGCTTCTGTACACATTACCTCCAACGTTTCGTGAACAAACCAAACATATGAAACTCACAAAGGGAGGGGTTTTCAGTACTTGAAGTGATATGTGGGCAATAGACTAGGATTAGTTGAGCCTTGGAGAAGGGGACAAAGTCATTACCCCCTTTATGAGTTTTGCAGTACCCTTTTCAATTCCTCCCATCCTAAAATTTACCTTCTCTCCCTGCATTTCTATATGGCTAACCATCTGCTTTTATCTAACATCTCTCTAATTATTATATGCTTCCTATGGTTGTAAACAAACTCGTCATCCATCACAAATTTTTTGACGCATTCTTTTTGTTAGCACCTATTTTATGCTTGAGTATTGTTGCTTGCATTGTGCTTTGGGTAAAAATAAGTGTTAAAGGTCAATTAGTTTATGTGATTTATGTTGGAGGGATCTAATTTTGTCACTAGCTAGTCAAATTCGTTGACAGCTCTGATTGATCCTTGAGACATCAGGATTCAGTTTCTTTTTATTAACTTATGTCTACTACAGGTAGTAACTCCATCCAAGAGGAGGATGGACTAAGGGGTGTTCTAAAGGTCCAAGGCCTAAACTTGTATTATTATATAGACATAAACTTGTATTTATGATTATGAGATTTGTCTTCTTGGATGTTTCAGTTGACTGAATATTGGGGAGAGGTGCTGTTTTCTGCTCTAAGTAGAGCGGGAGACAAAGCTTTTAGTAATATGGTTGTTGGTTACAATAATGTAGATGTTAATGATGCTAATAAGTATGGTGTTGCTGTAGGAAACACTCCTGTAAGTTTATTTTGCTCTGTCAAATGCAATAACCTGAATTGATATTTGGTAACTCTTAAGTCTTAATTGGTTCTGCATGCACTGAGATACAGACAATGATTTAGATCATTCATTTCTTACTTGTTTAGGGAGTACTTACAGAAACTATAGTAGAGTTGGCAACTACACTTTCTCTTGCACCTGCAAGAAGGATAGTTGATCTTTTGTAACTATGGTCTTTCATTTACTTGTGCTACTTGCTTTGTTTTAGGATATTTAGGGTCTTGTTGTGAACCTGAATTGTTGTGAGGCTGTAGTTTGGTGATTTTTTTCATATAGAAGTGTGTTTCTCTTGTTTAACAGGTTTAAAAATTTTTGGGTTAGTCATATGTATGTTGTTATGTTGTCGAAATTTATAGAGCAACCGGTTAGAATTAGGATAGATGTTTTGGTAATGTCTCTCGGTTAAATATAGAAACCTAGAGCATTGCAGGTTCTCTGGAGGGGTTAAACTTGATATATGGAAGTTTGTAAGCTCTTGGAGTTTATTTGGTTTTCTAACAATTTTTTCGATACTCATCGAGATTGGGTTTTTATTTGTGTATTTTATTGTTAACTAAATTTGTTTTTCTTAGGTTCTTCGAGCTGTTGGACATATGTTTGTTATGTGAGTTCTTGTTTTGGGGTTGTATCGAACCTAATTACAATTTGTTTTTCTTAGGTTCTTCAAGTTTGATGTACGAGCAAGATTATGGTGACACGAATGAAAGTGGCATGTACGAGATTTTTTGTTTTTTGGTGTAGGTGTAGACTTTTTATTCATATATCAAACTTATATGAATAAAAATTGTATGAACAAATTTAGTTCATTGGCTTATTGGAATGAATTTTGACACATATTTGAGTTCTATAAAATTTTGCACATTTAAGATTAGGATTACTTTCTTTACAGGTTGACAAATGAAGAAAATATTGTTGGTATGCCACCGGACAACCAACAGTTTTTTTTTATTAAATTATGAACAAAATGATGACGGGAAATGCATGTCATTAAAAAAGATATTTAATGACAGACTTTTAATGATGGACATTTGGTTGAAAAATACCATTTCAATGACAGACTTTTGATGACGAATGCCTTTCAATGATGGACAATGCCCGTCATTAAACATCTGGTTAGTTGGAAAACACCCTTTAATGACAGACTTTTCATGACGGGGCAATGCCCGTCATTAAACATCTGGTTGGTTTTAAAATACCCTTTAATGACGGACTTTTGATGACGAACGACTTTTAATGACGGGCATTGCCCGTCATTAAAAATGTTTGTCATTGTACCTTTTTATGACGGATAGTTTTTAATGAGGGGCAATTCCCGTCATTAAAAGTCGCCCATCATAAAAAGGTACGACAACACTCGTATAGACGACAGACACTGCCCGTCATGAAAAGTCTTTAATGACGGGCAATGCCCGTCATTAAAAGTTGTTTTTGTAGTAGTGAATCCTTTCTTGGAGTTCTGCATCGAATATCAAGCTAACATTTTGTCGATATACGCTGCCTGAGACATGGCTAAGGTTTTGTTCCTGGATCCCTAATGATCTCGATACCAAGAACAAATTGTGCTTCTCCCAAATCCTTCATTTGGAATTGCGATTCTAGCCAGTTTTTAACGTCAGTAAGATATCCTACATTATTCCCAATAAGCAGAATATCGTCTACATATATTATTAAGGTTTTCTTATAAACACAAGGTTCATTAGGATTTTGGTCAAAGCCAAATGATTTTATCGTTGTATCAAATCGAAGATTCCAAGACCTTGAAGCTTGTTTTAATCCATAAATGGATCGTTTTAGTTTACAAACTTTTTGTTATTCATTCTTGGAAATGAACCCTTCGGGTTGAGAAATATAGATATTCTCGTCAAGGTTGTCATTCAGAAAGGCAGTTTTGACTTCCATTTGCCATATGTCATAGTCATAATATGCAGATAGGAGAATTCTAATGGACTTAAGCATACCAACAGGGGAAAAAGTTTCTTCATAGTCAATTCCTTCCCTTTGGGTAAAACCTTTTGCAAAGAGCCTAGCTTTGAAAAAGTTTCTTCAGTCTCTCTTTCTCTTATAGATCCACTTGCATCCTATGGGTTTGATCCCGTTAGCTGGATCCACAAGATCCTATATTGAATTGAAGTACATTGACTCCATTTCAAGGTCCATTGCTTTTACCCATTGGTCTTTATCAACGTCATTCATTGCCTGTTTAAAAGTCAATGGATCCTCGATGTCGTCATCTCGTATGACGACCTGTGTTTCAGTTAAACCTAGGTAGCGGTCAGGCTGTATTATAACCCTCCCATTGCGTCGAGGCATACTCAACGATTAATCAGGACGAGATTGACTAGAAGAACTAGCGCCAACACTATCGAAAGTAGGTGAACCAGTTTGATCAACAACTATTATCGTTTCTTCAGTAGTTTCTTTTAATACTAATTTGCTTCGTGGTGTATGATCTCTCAAATAGTCTTCTTCTAAGAAAGTAACGTTTGTAGAAACAAACACTCTATTATCTTGTGGGTCGTAGAAGAGACCACCTTTTGTTTCTTTTGGATATCCATCAAATTGGCATAAAGTTGAGCGTGGTTCCAATTTCTTAGGATTCGTCACTGACACATAGGCAGGACATCCCTAGGTCCAAAAATGGCGCAAACTAGGTTTACGACCATACCATAATTCGAAAGCGTTGTTTTAGTTACACTTTTCGAAGGAACATCTTTCAATATGTCGACTGCAGTCATCACTGCATGCCCCCAAAACGAGCTGGGCAACTGAGCATAACTCATCATTGATTGAACCATTTCCATCAATGTTCTATTTCTCCTTTCAGATACACCATTCTGTTGTGTTGTTCCTGGTGGTGAGAGTTGTGATTTGATTCCATGTTCTATCATATAGTCTCGGAATTGTAAATCCATATACTCCCCTCCTCGATCAGATCGAAGAGTTTTGATTGGTTTTCCTAATGGGTTTTCATCTTCAGCTTTATATTCTTTGAACTTTTCAAGTGCTTCAGATTTGTGCGCAATTAGGTACAAGTAACCATATCTTGAATAATCATCTATGAAAGAGATGAAATATTTGTATCCTCCTCGAGCTTTTACATTCATTGGACCACAAAGGTCTGAATGTATAAGTTCTAGAGGTTATTTGGCTCTATAACCTTTTTTTCGTAAACGGTCTTTTAGTCATTTTTCCTTATAGGCAGGATTCACATGGAGGTAATGAATCGTCTTCCAACTCATTTAAAATTTCATTCTTTATCAATCTTTTGATCCTATCAAGATTAATGTGGCCTAGCCTTAGATGCCAAAGATAAGCGTTACTATTTGGAGAAATGTGTTGCATGTTTCTTTGAGTATCAGCAGTTCTAAATAACTCGTGATTTAAAACTATTTTTGTTACGGTTGGTCTTATGACATACAAGTTGTTTTCTAATTTTGCTGAACAGACGAACATTCCTTTTCGAGAGATGAACGCTTCATTAACTTCAAAATTTACAGAATATCCTTGTTCGATTAGACAGGAGATAGATATAAGATTCATACGTATTTTAGGAACTATATACAGATTTTTCAAAAGCAAAAACCTATCTCCTACAAACAACTTGATATCTTCCACTGCAGAAGCTGAAATGACGTCTCCTATTCCAACCTTGAGCGTCATTTCATCTTTCTTTAACTACCGAAATGAACTAGTTTCCTGCAAAGAAGAACAAACATGATTAGTAGCTCTGGAATCAAGTATCCAGGCATCTTGATCATGTTCTAAGAGACAAGTTTCTAAACCGAGTAAATTGAATTTACCTTCTTTTTTCTTCTTCTTTTCAGCTAGGTATTTGGGCAATTTCTATTATAATGCCCCTCAATGTTGCAATGGAAGCATTTGCCTTTGTCAGCATTCTTAGCTTTCTTCTTTCCTCGTTTAGCAGTAGCGGGAGCCTTTTCCTTTACTCATTCCTTTTTCTGGATAATTTTAGAACCATAATTTTAAGGTACAGACCTTGTTCCTGAGGCTGAACCCTTCAGGAATTTTCTTTTGGAATGGGCTATATTTGCCTCTCCTTCTTTCAATTCCTTACCTTTCATAAGTGATTGAAATGTTTGTAACTCATTTAGGGTTCATAAGTGATTGACATGTTTGTAACTCATTTAGGAGCGTAGTCAAATTGTATTGAATCTTGATCATTACAGCGTTGGTTCGGAATTGTAGGAAGCTTTTTGGAAGTGACTCCATTATAAATGCTACTTGACTATGTTCGTCGATGACCGCTCCATTTACTTCAGCAACATTGAAATGGACCATCATATCAAGAACATGATCTCAAATAGGTTGGCCTTTTTTCATGCGACAACTGTAAATGTATTTGAGGGCTTCATGATGGAGTTGAAAGGACGGTTGTCCAAACATTTCCTGAAGTGAATTCATGATCTTTCTTGCTGAGACCATTCCCTCATGTTTCTTGGCTAAAATTGCAGACAAAATAGCCATAATAGAGACTCGGTCCTTTTCGTTGGCCTTCATCCAGCGATATGCATCTTTAACAGATTGAGATGCAGTATGAATAGGGACTGGAGGACATTCCTTTGTCAGGACAAACCACAGATCATCAATAACCAGAACTGTGTTCAGGTTAGATTTCCATGTTGCATAATTTGCACCGGTTAACTTATCGTTTTTAAGCAGTTGGGTTAAGGGACTACAGAACACTCCACATATCTCCACATTGTTAGGAGTGCGTCCAAAGTCCCACATTGGCTAGATAAGGCGATGATCATGAGTTTATAAGGGAGGACTAATATTTCCATTAGTATGAGGCCTTTTGGAGTGAACGAAAAGCAAAACCATGAGGGCTTATGCCCAAAGTGGACAATATCATACCATTGTGGAGATATTTGTAGTGTCCCGTAATCCCTTACTTGTGGTATTAGAGCCATGCCCCGGGCGGAGCGGTGTTGGGTAGAATCCTCAGATGCCGAACAAAGTACCACCGAGCCTCCCCTCAACTAGTCATCTATCCATCCAACTCTCTAGGCTTCACCGCTTTACCGAGAGTTTGCTCTTATCCAGGACGACTCCTCTTCTCTGGAGTATACCCGCCTGCCCAACAGAGCCCAACCACGGATCTCCACCATGACTACTAAGGCTCACAACTTCTTTGTTCGGCATCTGAGGATTCTACCCAACACGGCTCAACCCGGGTCATGGCTCTGATACCACATGTAAGGGATTACGGGACACTACACATATCTCCACAATGGTATGATATTGTCCACTTTGGGCATCAGCCCTCATGGTTTTGCTTTTGGTTCACTCCAAAAGGCCTCATACCAATGAAGATACTTGTCCTCCCTTATAAACCCATGACCATCCCCTTATCTAGCCAATGTGGGACTTTGGACGTACTCTCAACAAGTTGTAATATTGAGGAAGACATGCTGAAAACAATAAACAACTGACTGTATTAGTCTTTGCCTTTAACCATTTAAATAATACAATCAATTTTAGCAAAACTATTTAATTAAAGTAACCCTAATAAGCTATCGATATAGTTTTGCAACGATACTTCAGAGGTTTAGAATAACAGTCACCGAAGGGTGATCAACTATTCTTCCACTAAATTGAGACTTATCTCAGCCAATATCTAAAACCAGAACATCTCATATTCTTTTAGTTAATTAGCTACCGTTTGTTTGGTCAAGAACTCATTCTTGTAAGTGTGATCCTCCCACTTTCAAATCTCAGAGGTATGCACCAACAGACTACCGTTACGAAAAGACAACTGTTGGTGACTAACCTAAGTATCCTATCCATTTCTAGAGTTCGCGGTGTTCCGAATCCTATGATCAGGCCCTTCGAAAGGATGGTCGCTCCCAGGGTGACATGCAGGCGGATCATAGGAATCTCACGTTGCAACCTAGGGGTGGAGACCGCAGGATACGTTGTCATGTGTCCTTCTCTCACTTACTATGAACACTTTCCCCATCCACCTTGGTATTGATGCATGCTCAATGCTCTCCGAAGGGAGGCTGCTCCCAGGGCGATATGAAGCGGAGCATGCATCTCATGGTGTGAACACAGGGGATGCGGGAGTAAAAACATTATTTTAAATATCTTGTTCTTATTACTTTTCCTCCCACTGAAGTATCCTATTATATTTTTTAGGGTTTTAATTTTGACTTAGATAGAATTCGGCTAACAAATTTTACCTAAGTCTAGGTGATACGTCCATAAACGGACTTATCCTACGATGTCTAGGTGGAAAAATCATATTATAACCTCACATCGCTCATGCATGCTCATAAAACCGAGTTAACTTAACTCAAGTACCGGCTTGATGCCCAGGTAGGAGGTGTTTCGTAAACCGTCAACTTAAATACCTCCAGTCTTTGACAACATCTAACCGGGTGAGTTCACTTGTAACCTTAGCTTTACAAGTTATCGACGTAAAACTATTTTGCATCGATTGATCTTTGAGTTCTTTTTAACCCTGAGTGAGCATGCTTTTATATTTGTTATAGATTTTAAATGTCTATGTCGATTTTATATTAATTAAAACGACATTAACCTATAACATGCATTTATTCGATTGAAACACTTTAAATTGAGCTACGAAAGTTTCATGTAGCATGCTTTGTTCATTTTCGTTTAGTAAATATAACAATTATACAATCAAACGATAACGTAATTAGTTCATTCAACATGCATCTATCATGAAACCTAAACATGCATCTTAATATTATAACTTAATTATAATATACTTAATGCATGTAACATGCTTCCTATGGTGGGATTTTAAATCTATGCATCCATCCATGCATACTTAATGCATGTAACATACTCCTCCTTCCTAGGGTTTACTGAGTAACCAGGGGCATTCATGACACCCATGGTTTGCCACTGCATGAAAAGTTTACCTAGGGAAGTCAGTATCATTCCGAGCTAGCGAACTTTTCTCGTAGCGAGATATCTTCACCACAAAGTGTTGATAAGCTAGAACGAAGGTAAAGATGACAACAATGATGCTCTTGGGAGAAAAAGATGTTGAATAAAAGGAGCACCAGCAGTCAAATAAGTTTGGGGGAGATGGAAAAGGTTTAGTAATTCATATATGCTTTTGTTTTCCTAAAGATTGTTTTCTTAGACTAAAAGGACTACACTAGGCTCTATGAGTAGAAGTTAGGTAGTTTAAGCATGTTGGTTAGGATGGATGAGAGAGAGTTTTGCTTTGAAAAAGAACGATAGAAATTGGTTGTTCGTCAGAGTGTTTAACAATTCAATAAGAATCTGTCGTGGATTTCAATCAATCCAACTATAAATTTACAAAATCAAGTAATACCTGGTGAGTCCAGGGTCGAATCCATAGGGAAGGGATATTTGCAAAGCTTTTAATAATATTTACTGATCTAAACTCTAAGACGTGTGATATTATATAAAAGAATAAACAATAAATGTGGTAAGTTTGAAAAATAAAACTTGGGGAAAACAAAACATGCAACAAGAGTGAAAGGAAAAGTATTAAGGAGAATGGTATCAAGACTGTTGCGGTTGCAACCTCATGCATTTATAAGAACCTTGTAGCGCATACTTTGACTAATTAATCCATTAATGCCTGAGTGAGAAAAAATCATAAGTATCCCTTACGGTACTCCTTCTGCATTTGGTTATTTGGCTAGTTCATGCGTGGGGCTCAGTTCTCTAATACTTACAAGGGAATGCATTAGTCTTAACGCAAACAAAGCTCATGCATGCACTATCTCTTAGCAGTAGTATTTTCATGCTACCAAGACTACATGCCATGTGCTAACTTGTTCTACTTAGATATGTCTGGATGCATTACGTTTCAGGGATTTAGCATACTGCTACCGCATCTGGCTGGCCAAGCGGGAGTTAGCAATGAAAACAGTATCGCAACTAAGTAGAAGACAATTAATGTTTCATTAAATCAAAATATGAGCTTATAAAATATACTTATCACCGCATGAGGTGCTTGCGCGAAGCCTCGAAGAAGAAATTAGCTCATGCGAGCAAAACAATACATGATACAATGATACATTGCAAACGCAAGTTTACTCTAAATCAAAGTTC
This sequence comes from Luffa aegyptiaca, assembly GCA_017139565.1. NCBI lineage: Eukaryota > Viridiplantae > Streptophyta > Magnoliopsida > Cucurbitales > Cucurbitaceae > Luffa > Luffa aegyptiaca. Next base: position 36,109,036 of record CM029407.1, on the reverse strand, counting down.
TTTGTGATTTCTCTTTCTCCTTGATCTTCGACCTCTACTCTCGTCCCTCAAGTCTACTGAATATATTCGTTCTAAGTCCTTGAGCAGGTGACTTCTATTTATAGGCGAGCGAAGCTAACTTCTCCAAGTAATTAGCAACTTGCTTTAGTCATCATCAGCCAACTTGCCACTTTTTAGGCCTTTTTCCGCCTACTTGCGTTCGTTGTCTCAGTTGTGTCAGCATTCGTCCTTTCATCCATCTTGCCTGTCTCTTGATCGTCTTGGGATGTGTGCCTGCGATAAGAAGAAACTTTGGAAAATAATTGAATTAGTTGCGTTAGCGCCCTAAATTTTTATAATTTCTCACCGCATACATGAATATAGCTCGCCGCATACAATTATCACATTTTTCTTTCTTTTTGTGCTGAAGCAACACATCTTTGTTTCTTTTGGCCTTGTTTTAGGTTAAGTTTAAAGGATAAATAACTTGTTTTTTGCAAGTTATCAAACCCCCAAACTTAAACTAATCTTTGTCCTCAAGGATTAGTTTGTGATAGTTACTCAGCTCTTCATTTCCTGCGATAGTTACTCAGCTCTTCATTTCTTGCGATCCTAGCATCCTCTTTTCTCTTTTTCTTACGAGCGTTACTAAACCAGGTTAACTTTTCTTGCTCTTCTCGGAGATGAATTTCTTTGTTGACCTCACCTAATTCTCCCATCAGGGAGTTCCCTGCGGCCACTTCCCGCTCAGAAAACTGCGGTGTAGTGGGTTGCGTTGAGTTGGATGATGGGTGGGAAATGTTTGCGCGAGGAGCGGAAGATGAAGGGTTGGTAGATGATGCAAAAGAAGTTGAAGAATCTGAAAGTGGAAGAAGGATGGGCACAGAAGGGAAGGGTGATGGAAATGGAGTTAGGTTTCGAGGGGCTGAGACGTTTAGGGCTGGTTAAAGGGTGACGGGCTGGATGGTGAAAGTGGAAGTATCTAGCCGCACTAATCGAGCACCTCCATAGGGTTGGTTGTGGAAGTATAAGGTTCGGTCATAGGTGGTTGCTCGACGTTGATGATTTCCTGTTCCTCTGTTTCCATGGGGTCTCCCATGGCTTGGTTCTCATTTTCCTCACTAGATGAGAAACCGACATCTCTGAGAGGTCCTTCAACCTCCGGCGATGAGGGGGAGGCATCATCTGCGTAGCCAGCAACTGAGAGGTTTTGGGAATCTGACATTGTGATGGTAAGAGTTTGGTGAAGCTTAGAGAGAGAAATAAGGGTTTAGGGCTTTTGGATTTACGAAGATGATGAAGAAGATGATGAAAGTGGAATTTTATAGAGAGAACGCATCCCTTTATATAGCTAACACAAGGCTTTGATATTGATGCCCGTTCGCATCCCACGTAGGTAGGTAACCATGTTTATTATGGGGGAATGTGGGTGGTTGCTTTGGGTAATGTCCAAAGACAGGGATTAGTGCGACTCATTAAATGCAAAAATGATTTTAGCTACGCCTCCAATGCGAGAGAAATACAGATGGATTGGGACATGCGATGGGATTTTCCTCCTAAGGCTTTGTCGCAAAGAAAGTTTTTACCGCAACAAATTTACCAAAATTCTAACGCAACTACTGCAATTAGAGCATGTGATGTGATCTAGATTAACAAAAATATTAACGCAATAAAATAAACATGCGGAAAGAAACAAATCATTGCAACTTCTAACTTGTTGTGCTCTTACCTTGCGCTAGGTCCTAACGCAACTGAGAGCACTTTTTGTCCTGGACCTATTTTGTCTTGCTACTTTAAGGTGAATCTTTTAGAAGAATAATTTCAACTACCTCGTCCAAGGTCCCTTCAATGTATGGCTTTATTCTTTGTCCGTTGACCTTGAAAATTCTCTTTCCGTCAGTAGAATGAAGGTTCACTGCCCCATATGTAGGCTTAGGTGATTTTGAGTAAATCAAATTTGGAGGCTTAGGTGATTTTGAGTCTATTCATTTTCATGACTATTATATTTTATTTTTGAGTCTATTTTATGTTTAAAGTTTCATTTGAAGCTTGTTTGTATGATTGGAGTTAGTTTAATTGTGACATTTATAGGTTTTGATATGAGTAAATTTAGTTGCTATGTTTTAAAATTTTGACAACTTAGTTAATTAGTTGTGATGATGTTATATTAATTAGTTTTAGCATGAGTTTGATAATGAGTGATTGTTTGAATATAGAGGTGAATGAGAAATTCTTTGTTATGTTCTTAAGTTTTGAAAATTTGATAATTGGGTTATGTTTTCATATTATGTTCATTAAGTTGAAAATTTATTGACTTTGGAATAGTATTTTAGTTCATTATGTTCATATGGATTGTGTAACTTTGGAAGTTAGTTGAAAGTTTTGATTGTTTTGGTTTTTGTTTTTTTTTTTTTTGTTTTTTGTTAGGTTTCAATGAGTTTAATTAGTGAACATGATATAACTTGTAAGTTTAAGGTTGGATTGTTTTAGTTCTTTATAATTTGTTATAAGTTAGATGACTTAGTTGGTATATATATACTTCATTAGTATTAGATGTCTATAAGTTAAATTTTTGGTAAATGTACATGTTTGTCTTTTACTTAATAAAGTTAGATCAACTTGGTTGTTTTTCTTAAATTTGGTGTTTTGCTTGTATAGTTTTGTAATTTCATTAGTTAAATCTTAACTTCATTACTTATGATTTGGATTTACTGTGTTATGCGAAATCTTACTCGCTTGTATTTGGAGATTGTGGTGTTGCCCAGGTGTTATGAGGACTTTAGTTGGGTATTTCTAGCTATATTGAAGTGCATTTCTCTTGTTTAGCAGGTCTAAAAAAATATGGGTTACTCTTATCTATGTCGTTATTCTGCCGATTTTTTCGGAGCATCTAATTAATAATTTAGATTGTTTAAATTAGTTTAAAACTTGGTGTAAAACTTAGTTTCAAGTTAAGACTTTCACTTCTAGCATCTAATTGATTTTCTTCTTTTGATTTTTTGTAGATGATTCGACTCAACCTTGATATGGAAGTACATATTTGCATTTGGAGGCTGCGACGAGCTTGTTAGATGCTTTTTCTGTAACTAAAGACTTTCGCTTCTAACTTTTTATTAGAATTATGTGTACCGAACAATATATTTAATTTAGTGTATTTTTTTATACTTTTAGTTTTCTGTACTTCAATTTATAATGTAGGATTTTATATCTCTCGACTTTCATGTATATATGTAATATCTTGAATTTAATATTGAATGCATTTTGATTTTATGTATATGTGTAGTATCTTGAATGTATTTCTTTTAGACATTCAAAACAGAAAAAATAGAAAAACGAAAAAAAAAAAAAGATAAATAAAGGCTCTGCCGACGCGTAAGTCAACGTGTCGGCAGTGGGCATTTGTGCCGACCCGTTGACTTCTGCGTTGGGAGAGGCCATTTTTTCCGACGCACGGTCAATGCGTAGGCAGAAATTCGAGTCCATCGCTTTCTGCTGACGTGTTGACCATTGCGTCGGCAAAAATGCTCTCTGCCGACGCGATAGTCAATGCGTTGGCAGAAAGCACCCATAATTGCTCCCCATATTATACGTCGGCAGATACGGTCTCTGCCGACGCATGACAAATACGCGTCGGCAGAGGCTCTACCGACACGTTTCTCCCGACTACTCTCCCGACGTTTGAATACGTGTCGGGAGAACCTTTGTCGATGCGTATTCCGATCTTTCCCGACGCATATGCGTCTCGGGAAAGACCTTAATTGTTGTAGTGATACCTTATGGATAGTAGTATATGGGCCCGACCACCTTGATTTTAACTTACCTGGAAAGAGACGTAAGCGAGAATTGAATAATAATACCTTCATACCTTCTCTAAGATCCTTCTTGCATATTCTTCAGTCATGCCATTGTTTTTTCTTTTCTCTATTGATCTCTGCATTTTCATATGCGCATCTTCTAAATTCTTCTAGTTCAGACAACTAGCGCAATCGTTCTTGTCTTGTTGCTTTTGAATCAAAATTGAGACGTTTCATTGCCCAATGCGCCCTGTGTTCCAACTATAAGGGCAAATGATAAGTCTTGCCAAACACCAACACATAGGGAGAAGTTCCTATGGGTGTTTTGAAGGTCGTGCAATATGCCCATAATGCATCATCCAGATGTTGCGCTCAATCTTTCCTGCTTGTTCTGACAACTTTCTCGAGAATTATCTTTATTACTACGTGCGACAGTGTATACTTGCACTTAAGTGTTAGCTGAATTATTCTTTATTATCTCACTTATCATCTTATCTCACAATCCATCTATTCAGCTGACGACGCACCAATAGCTCATGAGTATAAGCAAGCTTTAGAGTATGAAAATGGAAGTTCTTGGGAGAATTTTGGCACGATTTTAGGTTGAAGAAATCCACCAATTCTCATCAGCTTATCCTCTATATACAGAGGAAAATCATGCACAAGAATTGCCACAACAAATAGAGATCATTTTGAGTCACAAGATTAGGTGGTGTAATAAGGCTAATTACAAGTGATTAGTCATTAAGCACCACCTCCAAAATTTGCTAACTTTTGCATTTCTTTTAAATTTAAAATTTTCAAATAAAATTCTGAATAATCCCACTTTCTTATATTTTTATTTTTATTTAAATATCATTTATTTAATTAAAATAAAATTATTTAATTTAATATCTCATATTAAATTAATACCATTTGTGTAATCTTCGTTTCTTTCTCCCAACGAATTTTCTCGAACACGAATCCTTATTCTCGTGTTTAATATTTAAATCATATTTAAATATATAACTCTCATTTTAAGTTTAATTCATAATTAAACTAATATGTCGTTAAATATCGTATATAAGCGACTTTTGTATCCTTTTCCGAATTTTAAACGTTTCAAATATTAACCTATCATATTATTCCAAGTTTTATTCCTATTGAGCTAGTAGCGGGACCTAATGGACCTACAGATCATGGGCTCCAATGAAATGATGATAACCGATTAATCTCATTAACCTAGTCATTCATCGTTCCTTAGCTTCCGGGACACTCCACTTTAGCCCGTAGCTGCACTCCCCTCATTGTAGATATATTTATTGTCCACTTTAGATAACCATGATTAGTAAGTCGACCCATCACTAGTTGTTCGTAACTAAAGCTAGGTCAAATGCCTGTTTTACCCCTGTAGTTACATCTTCTTCCTTAAGTTCCATTTATCCTCTAATGCACAACTAGTTTGCGATACAATCACTAAACCAAGTCCCTCTCAAGGTTATGAGAGGGCGGGGTTCCTTTGTTCAAGACTCGGAGTCAACACTTAAAAGAACAACCTTTACTAACCCTAATACGGGTAGCAGTGAATTCCATCTTGCAAAGCGATGTCCCCAGCTATCCATTTAGTCTTATCCCCAAAATGGTAGGCTTATTGAGTCGACGATGTTTGGCCACTCTCACCCATGCAAATCAAAGGATAATCCTAAATAAACAGGAGTTCATAGTTAGCTCAGGATTAAGATCGAGTTACCTAGGTTATATGTATGAGATGTTCAGTTTCAACAATAAACTGTGTTGTAAAGTTAAAGTGACTTATCTCGTGGTCCGATCTCTATGCAAACTCTTTGCATAGGACACCCTCACTCACATATCTTATACATGAACGATTACGACCACATCGTCTGTCTTTAAAGAACAAAGCGAGCCACGCCAATAGTGTCCCAACACTAAGGTACCCAACCTCATCCATATACTATAGATCATTTAGACTATTTACTTGAACTTGATCCATACTTATGTCACACATAATCTTCAAGTATACATAATATAGCCTAACCGCAATACCGCAATACCGCAAGTGCACGGGTCGCAAGTAATATAAAATGGAAATATTCCGAGTATCGAATCCACAAGGAGGTGAAGTGATATTTAGCAAAGTAATTAATCCTTGAACAGTAAATGTACTTGGGCGAAATAATATTTAGGGACCAAATCATGAAACTAAAATGAATTTAAAACTAAAGTGATTAAGGAAATCAAGTTGATCAATCAAGAAATCAAAAAATTGAGAAAGAGTTTTGAGTGAGAAGCGGAGTCTTGAAAATCAATTAATAGATAAATAATTACTACAATTATCCTATCTCATTGCCCAACTAATTATAATCCTAAAATCTCCATTAGTCACATAGGTTCTCTTGTCGGTTTCCCCTAATTCTAATTAATATATTTTAACAACCTAAGTGTCCTTAGGGCCATTAAAATTCGTTAATCATTATGCTCTGATTCATTTTAGGAATCTAAGTTTAATAAACTAATCTCGTTGTCACGACGGACAATTAAACTAGTTGCATGGATTATGATCTATCCTAATTTCTCTCCATCGAGTTTCCATTAAGAATCGGATCAATATATAATTGGTCAGATCACGAGCATCAACACAAATAATTAGTAAAAGAGGGCAAGAGATAGGCAATTATAATAACATTTAACAATATATTTCCATTTCAAGACCCCAAATTGGGGTTTAGCTATACATGGCTAAAATATCCACAAGATATACAATGGAAAGCATAAATTTGAGCAAAATAAGGGAAAAGGAAATGACCGTCGAAGACCCCGTTGCTAGTGCTTGGAGTCCCATTACTAACACTCAAAAAGGCTAAAAAGCCTTGAGAGGGGGCTAAAAAAGAGCCAAGGAAGGAAAGGAAGGAAATGATGGAAAATTGATTTATGAGAAAATGGGAACCAAGGGAGGCTATTTATAGGCCCGCAATAGGGACAATGTCGCAACGCTATCGGTACAAAGTCTCGAAGTTGCGCGGATTCCAGAACTTCCCACGCGGATTTGGGCTTGAATCTTGGGCCAACTTCTTTCTTTTTGGATTTTCCTGTTGGATGGTTGACCTTTGGGCTCCCTTTTGACCCATGGATGGAAATTTGGCTTGGAATGCTCATTTTTGGGTCTTTTTCCACAAAAAATCCATAAAATGCTCCTAAAGACAAAATAGCAAATTATTTTAGATTTCTTCAATAAAAACACAATTAAAGCACTCAAACGCTTAATAATTTAGGACTAAAATAGTGACATTTTTGCCCGCTATAAAGGGTGATGTCGGTGTCTTTCAATCCTGTCAAACCAATCTTCCTGTACAATGAATAGGACATCAAATTTATACTAGCACCTAAATCACACAAGGCCCTATCAAAAGATACTTCTCCTATAATACAGGGAACAGTAAAACTCCCTAGGTCTTTTTGTTTTGAAGGCATCTTTCCTAACACTATGGTGCTACTATTCTCAGACAACCTAAAAACCTCAATTTTCAAACTTTTCTTCCTAGATAACGTTTCTTTCATGAACTTCCCATAATTATACATATTATACAAAGCATCTACTAAGGGAATGTTCACAGATAACTTTCTAGACATTTATAGGAATTTTTGAAACTGTTAATCTAATTTAACATTTTTAAAGCGCTGAGGAAAAGGTAACTCCCTGTAGTCAAAGGTAGGACACTCGCCCCTCCTCTTGGGCGGGCTAATGTGTGATCCTTTATCATGGTGGTTGCATGGGACCACTTCTTCCTCATTCAACTTTTCTTCATGCCTTTCATCTTTCTTTGATCCTGAAAAAGGGTTAGAAAAATCACAATTAAAATGAATATAGTTAGGAGGATGTTGGGACCTTTTAGAGGAGGCTTTTTTGTGCTTCAACCCTTCCATCTTCATCCTTGCTCGTCTCTTCATTCAACTTCTTCTCTGAACTGATCTCCAGTTGTCTACCACTTCTCAGTGTCACCATCTTGCACTGCTCTCTAGGATTGGTTTCAGTGTTGCTTGGAAACTTCCCTTTCTAAAGGGCATTCACTGCTGAAGCGATCTGACCTATTTGCACTTCCATATTCTTAAGAGCTTTGTCGTGGTTATTTACTACAATCTGGAGATTCACATTTAAAACCTTCAATTCCTTGATTAACATGGCCACCATCTCTTCCAAGTTTCTTTTCTTTTCAGGAACACTTGATGATGCAAATCCTAGTGGTGGCTGCAATACGTTCTTGGTTTTCAAGTACAAAAAGTTCTCATGATTGTGCAGACTGGGATGGTAGAAGTTAGGTACTCATTGAGTAAATGCTTTGTTTCCCACATACTGAACTTCTGCGACATCTTGATTTTCCTTCTTTGAGTATCCTTCAGCTAAGGTGGAAATGGACTTGACCACCTCAGATGAAGTAAGCTTATTCAGAGCATTTGTCAATGATGCCATCTGTGCTTTCAGAGAGGTTGGCTCATCAATTTCATAAATGCCATCCTTTTTGGAAATTGTCCCTCTTTCAGTCGGCCACTGGTAATTGGTCGCTGTCATTTCCTCTAGAAGATCCTTGGCTTTCGTCACTGTCTTGGAAAGAGAACTCCCACCCGCTGATGTGTCTAGAACCGTCTTGGTGGAAGGATTCGGTCCATTGTAAAATAACTGCAGCTAGAGCCAATCTGGATAGCCATGTTGCGGGCACCTCATAAGCATTTCTTTATACCTCTCCCATGCCTCATAAAGTTGTTCCTCGTCTAACTGCCTGAATGTTCCGATCTCAGTCCGGAGCATCGTGGTCTTGGCAGGCAGGAAATTTCGTCAGGAATGTCTGGGCAAGCTCGTCCCATGTGCTGATACTCGTTTTGACTAATTCGAGCCAATCTTTTGCCTTATCTTGAAGAGAAAGTGGAAATAACCTTAATCTTATCGCATCGGCTGAAACTCAATTCATCTTTACTGTCCCACATATCTCCAAGAATGATCACAGATGCGAATGTGGATCCTCTGAAGGGTGTCCCTTAAAAGAATTGTATCGCGCCATCTAGATCAGTCCTGTCTTTAACTCAAAATTATTTGCTTGAATCAGGGCGTACACGATGCCTGAATTCTCGGTTGGGAGGACTGGCTGCAAAAAGTCTCTAATTGCCTTGGGAGCTTCTTCTTATTGGTGGGCCATTGCTTCCATTAATCTTTTCTCTCTACGAAGGAATCTAAGCGTTTTGTGAATTTCACGATCTAGAGGAAACAATTTAACCACCTTATCTCTTCGCATGCAACACTCCCAAAAAATTCAAGAGAAAAAAAAATATTCACAAAAAGAAAAATATTTAGAGCCTTAATTACTATTTATCCCGTTCTTTTTAATGTCAAGAAAAAAAATATTTTGCTTAAAAATCACACCTCCCCGGCAACGGCGTCAAAAACTTGTTCGGCGTCACACCGCAATACCGCAAGTGCACGGGTCACAAGTAATATAAAACGAAAATATTACGAGTATCGAATCCACAGGGAGGTTAAGCGATATTAACCAAAGTAATTAAACCTTGAACACAAAACATACTTGGGCGAAATAATATTTAGGGACCAAATCATGAAACTAAAATGAATTTAAAATTAAAGCGATTAAGGAAATCAAGTTGATCAATCAAGAAATGAAAAAATGGAGAAAGAGTTTTGAGTGAGAAGTGGGGTCTTGAAAATCAATTAAGAGCTAAATAATTACTACAATTATCCTATCTCATTGCCCAACTAATTATAATCCTATAATCTCCATTAGTCACATAGGTTCTCCTGTCGGTTTCCCCTAATTCTAATTAATCTATTTCAACAACCTAAGTGTCCTTAGCGCCATTAAAATTCGTTAATCATTACGCTCTTATTCATTTTAGGAATCTAAGTTTAATCAACTAATCTCGTTGTCACAATGGGCAAACAAACTAGTTGCACGAATTATGATCTGTCCTAATTTCTCTCCGTCGAATTTCCATTAAGAATCTGATCAATATACAATTGGCCAGATCGCATACAGCATTACGAGCATCCACACAAATAATTAGTAAAAGAGGGCAAGAGATAGGCAATTATAATAACATTTAACTATATATTTTCATTTCAAGACCCCAAATTGGGGTTTAGACATGGCTAAAATATCAACAAGATATACAATGGAAAGCATAAATTCTAGCAAAATAAGGGAAAAGGAAATGACCGTGGAAGACCCCATTGCTAGCGCTTGGAGTCCCTCCGAGCACGCCTTGAGCCTCCTAGAGTGCTCCCAAAAGCTCCCTAAAATTTTCCCACTACTAACTCTCAAAAAGGCTAAAGAAGGAATGGATGGAGAATTGATTGATGAGAAAAATGGACACATGGGAGGCTATTTATAGGCCCAGAATAGGGACAGTGTCGCGACGCTATCGGCACAGCGTCTCGACGCTGTGCGGATTCTAGAACTTCCCACGCAGATTTGTGCTTGAATCTTGGGCCAACTTCTTTCTTTTTGGATTTTCCTCTTGGATGGTTGACCTTTGGGCTCCCCTTTGACCCATGGATGGAAATTTGGCTTGGAATGCTCATTTGTGGGTCTTTTTCTTCCAAAAATCCATAAAATGCTCCTAAAGACAAAATAGCAAATTATTTTAGATTTCTTCAATAAAAAAAAAATTAAAGCGCTCAAAAGCTTAACAATTTAGGACTAAAATAGCGACATTTCTGCCCGCTATCAATGTTGTTACTTATGTCTGCAAGGGTTCCAAGGTGGTTATGAAAAGTGCCAAGCGTGGAACTCTGTATTATCTGGCAGGTTATACGCTAACTGCTTTTGCTGTTGTTGCATCCTCTACAGTTCCGAAATAAGATATGACTAAGCTGTGGCATATGAGACTTGGTCATATGAGTGAAAGAGGGATGCAAATTTTGTCAATGAGAGATCTTCTTTGTGGACATAAGGTGCAGGATCTGGAATTTTGTGAGCATTGTGTGTTTGGCAAGCTTCATCACAGTAAGTTTCCAAAGGGTGTTCACAGTACGAAGGGAACACTTGATTATGTTCACTCTGATTATTGGGGTCCTTCCCAAGTTGAAACTGTGGTAGTTGATATTTTTTGTCTATCATTGATGACTACTCACGAATTACTTGGGTTTTTATGATGAAGCACAAAAGTGAAGCCTTCAAGAATTTCATGCAGTGGAAGACTATAGTAGAAAATCAAACTGTGAAGAAGATCAAAAGGCTACGAACTGATAATGGTTTGAAATTCTGTGGGTCTGAGTTCAATACCATATATGTAATCTTAGGGATTTATTAAAATTAAAATTAATATGAATCCAATTCATATTAAAATTTATTTGAACTCTTTCAAATATTTTCTCTCAAGAATTAATTTTTGAAATTATTCAAAAATTATATTATAAAGTTTCATCAACTTTATATTATAATGCATCAACATACATTATTCGATTCCCCAGATAAATTGAACATTTTCAATTTATATTTAATTGTTTCAAGTCTCTTTACGAGCTACCAATGGGACCTAATGGACCTACATATCAGAAGCTCCAACGATACAAGACTAATCGGCTTAAACTCATTAACCAAGTTAGTCTCCATTCGTTAACTGTGGGTCACTCCACTAAAGACCCACAACTGCACTCTTCTCGCTGCAGAATATTTCTGTGTCCACGGATATCGACCAATACTACAAGTCAATCCATCATGTGTGTTCGTATCCCAGCTGGGTCAAATTACCGTTTTATCCCGGCTTTACATCTTGGTCCTTAAGCCCCCAGTGCTCCTCTAATGAAGAACCTGCTTGAGATCCAAACAACAAACAGAAGTCCCTCTCGTGCCATAGAGAGGGTTGGGCGCATTGTTCAAGTCCCAGAGACACCACTTAAGGGAACACACCTCGTGAACAGGAGTCCATAGTCCACTAAGGATTGAGACTGAGTTGTCTAGGTCATCCTAGTGAAATAGAAACCAAGCCAACTAACGGTGTTACAGTCAGTGGTTAACTATTTCGCGGTCCGGTCTTATGCAAACTCATTGCATAGGATACCCCCACTCGCATTTCAACTACATGAACGCGTTGGATCATTGCGTTTGTATCATAATACAAAGCGAGTCGTAACCATAGTGTCACCAGGATAAGGTACCCAGCCTTATCCTTGTACAATAGACCTTTTAGGTTGTTACTTGAATATCGATCCCCGTATGTCCCCACATACTAGTTCAAGTTACATACAAATAATCTTGGATCTTAGTTTATTGGATTTGGGTCAAATAGTGCAATATTTAACAATAACATTTTATTGTCGAAACTAAATAACACTTTAATAAATACAAGTATAAAATTTGTTACATTCACTATCTACGAGTTTTAGGGCATAAAACCCAACAAACTCCCACTTGAACTAAAACTCTAGTTTAGTGGGATGTACAACAATCTATTTAGCAATGGGTGTATAAATACATGTATAAAACATATAAAATGTACAAATACAATAAACTAGGGCATCACTATACCTATTACATAATGGTATCACTATACCCATTATATTTCTCCCACTTGCCCTAGATTTCATCTTTGTACATATCTCATAGACCTAGACCTTCTAGATGACCCTCATACCTTTTAGCCGAGAGAGCCTTCGTGAATATTTCAATTTAACTCAATGTGCTTGCTTGTCTTGAGCTGCAAAGTTCTTATGAATTTGCCACAGCACTACTGTATCACTATAAAGTCTGATGGGCAAGTTCACATTTGGAATACATTCCAAATCAGTCCAGAACTTTCTAAGCCTTACGGTCTCTATCGGTGCTTCACAAGCATATATATTTTCGGCTTACGTGGTCAAGACTGTAATTATGTAACACTATAGCTCCATTGTAAAGTTTGACCATGGATACTGATTGATATTTGCTGACTATCCCTACAGCATAACAGATGTCAGGTCTCGTGCAGAGCATTGCATACATTAAGCTGCCCACAGCGGAGGCGTAGCGAATCTGTCTCATATCCTCAATCTCTTGAGGTGTCTTATGACACTATTCCTTAGACAAGTGAACCCCATGCCTGAAAGGCAATAAGCCCTTCTTGGAGTTCTGCATCGAATATCGGGACAACATTTTGTCCATATATGTTGCTTGAGATAGGGCTAGTTTTGTTCTTCCGATCCTGGATTACTTGGATTCCAAGAACATATTCGGCCTCTTCTAAATCTTTCATTTGGAATTGGGCCGCTAGCCATTCTTTTACGTCAGACAGGTATCCTTATCAGTCTTAAAATCCATGTCAGTCCCATACACGAGCATATAGTTCCTCTTTCTCCTCAGATACTTGAGGATATTCTTAACGGTTTTCCAGTGATCAAAACTTGGATTAGATTGATACTTACTGACAATCCCTGTTGCATAGGGCATTCGTCTCATGTCCCCAACTTCTTGAGGTTTCTCGGGAAACAGTTTCTTAGACAAAATGAATTCCACGCCTGAAAGGTAGTGAACCCTTCTTGGAATTTTGCATCTTATATCTAACTAACATCTAGTAGATATAAGACACTTGAGACAAGGCTAGCTTTTTTTTCTTACGGTTCCTAACGATTTGGATCCGAAGAACAAACTTTAGCTTCTCCCAAAATTTCATATTGAAATGAGCTGCTAGCTTATTTTACTAGTCCGTTAGATAACCTACATCATTCCCAATGATTAGGATATCAATCACATACAACACTAAAAAAGCTACTGAACTATTGACGATCTTCTTGTAAAGACAAGATTCATCAATGTTCTTGATCAAAGCCAAAAGATTTGATCACAGTATCAAATCTTTTATTCCAAGATCGAATTGCTTAGGTTAATCCATGAATGGATCACTTAAGCTTGCAAACCCCTTTTGCTTCTGATCTTGCTAAATGAACCATTCTTCTTGACACATGTAGATACTCTTCTCAAGATTACCATTCAAAAGGGTAGTCTTGACATCCATTCTAAATGGACAAGAGTTCTAACAGACTTCAACATGACGACAGGAGATAAGAATTTCTTACAGTCCCCTGTCTCTGGGTATAACCCTTTTGCCATAAGTCTAACCATAAGATTATGTCTTGTTTCTTCTTGTAGATTCATTTGTAATCCATAGGTGTTACCCCATTAGATAGATCTACAAGATTCTAGATGGAATTGAAATCACATATTTCAATTCTGGGTCCATCACTTTAATCCAATTGGTTCTTATTAACATCATTCATCGCCTTACTCGAAGACAATGAATCCTTTAAATCATCATCAGGTATGACGATCTGGGCTTCAATTTAGCCCATGTAACGGTCAGATTGTAGAACAATCCTCCCACTATATTGAGGCACTCTCAACTTTTGAGATGGATGTAACTAACCAGTTGTGTTGACCCTATCAACAACTCTTGTTAATGGTCCATTATCATCAACAACCCTTGTTGATTGATCAAAAACTCTTGTTGAAATTTTTGTAGCTTCATCAGTTAATTTACTTACAACAACCTTACTTTGTGGCTTATTATTTCTTATGCGGTATTCTTCTGAGAATGTGGCATTTGTCGGTACAAATTCTTTATTCTCTTGCGGATTGAAGAAGTATCCACATCTTTTGTTTTCATGGGGTAGTGTTGCAATTCTGATGTGGTTAAAAATATGAGATAAATTAACTCCAGAATACTGTGCAAGTATACACAATCTAGCAGCAAGTGATAAGTATTTATCGTATCCACAGGGTCTTGAAATGGCTACCTCTATTGATTTAATTTGCCTTTTTAGTGATTTCAAAAGGTTAGTTAAATTGATTGGGTTTTTAAAATGCTGAAAAAAAAGATATGCAAAAGCAGTAAATGATTGCGACAGAGAAAACAGAATGGAAACAGACACAGGTTAAGACTTCTGTAATTGTTTATAAAGATGCTCCAACAATTCTTTTGATTCGTCAATCTCATGCAGTATTATCAGCGGGATCCTCCCGAAACTCTGGATTTTTTGGAATATGTTTCAAAACCAATGAAGCTCTACCGATCAAGCACTAGGCAACTGGCTATCCCTAACTCAGTCACTGGCGTTCACCAATACACAATGATCTAGCGTGAATTATTGCCACACAACTCCTAAATCATCCCTGAAACTAGGAGAAGCTATACATACCGGCTAGCTAGGCGGGCACATAATGAAATTAAAGATCAACAATAATTCAAGATGATCATGATCAAATAGAATTTCCAGATTTATAAATATAACAATCACATAATTCTTAACCTATGCCTACAAACCCATTAGTTCATGATTGAAAACATAAAATACGTTACAATCTCGATAAGCACATCCATATTACGAAATACACAAGAAATACTAATCCTTTTCAGCAAATGGGGATGAAACGACTGCTCCAAACCACCAAGAACATGGAAGAACTTCGTCTCCTTGAGTGGAATCGCAAATGGTCTTCTTAGATCTCCATTCCGCCGTCAATTCGGCCTCCGGCTGATTGATTCGGTCTCTAAATCGTTAATGCCTTTATCTTTGACAGCTCCTCCTTTTATAAGATGAGAATTAGGTTAAATTGGACACATGGAAGGTTCTCCTCGCTCCTTTATCCCGAAAATAACTCAACAGAAGTTGGTTTGTCAACTTGGCTAACGAGCTGTGACATGACAGATTTGCTTCCAGTTTTGCTGCAACACAGCATTTGCTCCCTCCAGTCGCTCAGCAATACATTCTGCATAAAATAACTTCCAAAGCTTTCATTCTTCCAAATGGGTTAAAACATATAATATATATCTAAAACCAACTCTATTAAGCACAAAAGACACACAAATCCCTATAGAAATGAGGCCTAAATAACTACCTTTTGGAGAGTTGTCAGGTAGCCTACGAATAGGTATACTGTTGAACAGTGTTCAAATTGAAAGTGTTCATATAACACATGCGGAAGCAATTGAAGATCGATAGCACTTAACTCATTCAATTTTACTCCTAATGCATGCATGTTCTAGAAAAACAGAACAGAAAGAAAACGAGTACCAACCTCTTTGTACCTCACTTGAGAGGAACTCCTTGTTGTGTTTTCTTTCTCCAACTTCTCTTGGACAACCTTTAGTGTGTTCTCTACTATTCTCCTTGCCTAGAATGACTTGTGGGAGTCTATAGTGATAAGGAAAGGGAAGGGAATGCTTGAAGGAACAAGCTCTTAGGAGATCTATGGAGGGGAGTGTATTTGAGAGTAAATTCCAGCAGCATAACAGTAGGTAATTCACTCTCTATCTCTTTGAATCTGATTCAAGCTCTTAAATAGACCTTCTCCATGCAAAGACAAGCTTCATGACACTAGACACATGGTGAAAATGCAACTCAAAGTGGATTCTAGGTGTTTAATTCACAACACATGCAACTAGTGCATGGTTGTGTTGTTTTCCACTATGCATCATCATGAAAGAATGGTGATGTGGACTTTTCCTACCGCAAGCGCACGGGTCAACTAATAATATAGTGAATGTAATTCGAATGTCGTCCTCTGGATTGGATTTTTAAGCAAATCAAGTATTGTGAATTTTCTTGCCCAATTTTATTTAGGGATCAAAAAGTGATGATTGAATAATAAGAAAACTAAATAAAAACACGTAGAAAGTGTGGAATTTCAATTGGGAAAACTACTTAGGGAATTGATTTCGCCGATTTAGTTTAGGATTGATTTTAAGGAGTAAGTTATTATGCACAATGAAATTATGAGTCAAAGACCCTTTAATCACAACTACCTCTCCCGAGTATAATTGATTCTCATGCAAATTAACCAACTTGATATCCCTATCTAAGTTTATTAATCATGCAAGGCAATGAGATCTTTTAACCAATTCTAAAGTTAATCTAAAACCGTCACGAATTATAAACTAAACTTTAGTCATGCAATCTTGAGTAAGTCTAAATCAAATCCCCTCTCCCGAGCTAGATTCGAAACTTAAATCATTCAACTAATGGCCAATTAATTGAAAGCTTTAAATAAAGATTACAAACATAATAACATTGCACAACTTAAACCATAAATCAATCCATAAACACAATCAACTACATCAATCCCTAAGCTTACAAGTTTATCTACTCATGATTAAAAGTACAAGCTCAACTAAACATGTAAAAGCCATAAAAATCTAACTAAAGTGAGGGAAAGAAGAATTAAACTCGTTGTAGGCCGAGACCGAAAGTCCCCGTCACGATCCCCACGAACAATGGGTTGATTTCCGAATTTTCCCCTTTGCTTCAGCCTTGAATTCCTCTCTTTTTGCTCTGTTTACGGCCCCAAGAAGTCCCAAAATTCAATCCCCAAAAAACCTAGCCGAAAAGAAATATATATATACCAAATTTTCGTCGTAGCGTCGAGACGCTGTCGCGATACCACGTTTTTGGAAAATTTGCTTATAGCGTCGCGACGCTGGTCCTAGCATCGCGACGCTATGAATTTTTTTTTTTTTTTTTTTTTTTTTTTTTTTTTTTAGGATTGAACTCCATTTGACTCCAATTGCTGAATTAAGCTTCAAACACATACTTCCTACAAATAAAACATAAAAATGCATAAATTTGGGCAAATAATTGTAAAAGACTAACTTAATTAATCATAGAAAAATAGCTAGCTATGCTCGCTATCAAATGGGAATGCCACTAAATCCACTATGATTTGAATCTTAATTATGAATTTTCAGCTTGCAATTCACTCCAATTTCAATTCAAAATTGAAATTGATTTCTAGGTAATTAATTGGGACATTTCCAAGTAATTTTGACATGATTAATCCAATTAATCTTTATCACCTAGTGCCATGAATTATATATGATTCGTAATACATATATATGGTATTTAAAACACTTTTAAATACATTATCTCTCAATTTCTAATTTAAATCATAATTAAAACATTGTGTCAAACACATTTTACGATAATGCCCTATTTCCCGTTTTTTGAATGATTCAAAGATTCCTATCATTATGTTCTAAGCATTAATACAATATGAGCTAGTAGAGGGACCTAATGGACCTATAGATCATGGGCTCCCATGATTCGAGGCTAACCAACTAATCTCATTATCTAAGTTAGCCAACATTCGTTAACTGTCGGGACACTCCACTATAGCCCGATAGTTGCACTCCCCTCACCATAGATATATTTCCGTCCACTTGATTTAACCATGTTCAGTAAGTCGTTCCTTCACAGGTTGTTCGTAGCTATAGCTAGGTCAAATAACCGTTTCACCCCTATAGTACTTCGTGTTCCTTAAGTTCCACTAATCTTCTAATAAACAATCGCTTTGTGGTCCAACCATCAAATCTAAGTCCCTCTCGATCCAACGAGAGGGTGGGGCCCCTTGTTCAAGTCCAGGAGTTAGTACTTAAGGGAACAACCTCTCTGCTATCCCTGAAATGGGTAGGAGTGAATTCCGTCTTGCGTTACTATGTCCCCAGCTATCTATTCGATCTTATCCCCAAAATGGTAGGCTTGTTGAGTCGGCGATACTTGTCACTCTCACCCATGCATATCAAAGGATAATCTCGTATAAACAGGAGTTCATAGTTAGCTGAGGATTAAGAACGAGTTACCTAGGTCATCTATGAGAAATAGTCAGTTTCTTCAGTAAACGACGTTATAAAGAGAAAGTGACTTATTTCGTGGTCCAGTCTTATGAAAACTCATTGCATAGGACGCCCCCACTTGCATGTCTCCACATGAACGATTTAGGATCTCATCGTTTGTACTTAATACAAAGTGGGCTGCGTCCATAGTGTCCCCAGGATAAGGCACCCAACCGTATCCTTATACTATAGACTATTTTTACTATAAACTTGAACTTGATCCTACGATATGTCCCTACAAATAGTTCGAGTATTCATTTTATAGTCAAGGATCTTAGTTTATTGGATTTAGGTTAATCATTCGCAATTTACATATTCAATAACATCTTTTACTGAATAACCTCAATAATGTCTTTATTGAAAATAAAATATGTTTAATGATTTACAAACTACGAGTTTATAGGACATTAAACCCAACACCAATTTCTTTTTGGGTTAGTCACAAGCATGTGTGTTGAACTCCCCAAAAATAACGTAAATTACTTTTACTTCTTATCCACAATCCAAAAGATGTTTCAGAAATACTTTTGATGGAGCGTTGTTCAAAATATGTGCTGCAGTCAACACTGCATGACCTCAAAACGATTCAGGCAAATGAGCATACCTCATAATGAATCGAACCATATCCATTATGGTTCTATTTCTCCTATTTGATACACCATTTCCTTAAGGTGCTTCAGGGGTAGTTGAGATGTAATTCCATGTTCTATCAAATAGTCTTGGAATCTCAAGTCTCATCTATTCTACACCTCGATCAAATCGAAGTGTTTTTATCATCTCACCTAACAAGTTTCCAACTTCAATCTCAAACCACTTTGAATTTCTCAAGAGCTTTAGACTTATGTTGCATTAGGTTGAGATACACATACCTTGAATAATTATATAATATAGATGAATTATTCATGCCCTTCCACTGCTTTAACATATTAGACCACAAGGATCCTAATGTACAAGCTCTAAGGGCTCTTTGACTCTTTTAGCTCTTTTTCAGTAAAAGATCTATCAGTCATTTTGCCCATAAGGCATGACTTAATTGGTATTAGAGAGTGTTATTCTAACTAACTTATAAGTATACTCTAGACTAAGCTTCCAATCATATTGAGATCAAAAATAGCCTAACACCTTAAGAACCAAAGAAAGGTATTTCCTTTAGGATAAATCTTTTTCCTTTCATTTCTTTGAGTAGTAGCAGCCTCAGGCAACGCAGTGTTTATGACTTTCTTACTCTTGATTAGTCTTAAAAACATTTATGTTATTTTTCAGTTCCGCTGAACAAAAGTTAACTCCCTTTCTTGAAATGAACTGCTTTAGCAGGGAAAGGTAAAGAGTAACACTGTTCCAGCCAATAAGATACAGAAATCAAATTTCTTCTCATCTTAGGAATTATATACACATTAACTAATAATATGTAGTTGCTCCCACTTGGAAAAATAACTTAACGTTTTCCATTGCTACAGCCAAGACACCCTCTCTAATTCAAAATTTTGAGAGTTATCTCAATAGCATGAAGCTATTGTCAGGAATTCATTCCTTTTAATAAGAAGAACAAACGTGATTTGTGACTATGAATCAAGTATTCGGGTAGAATCATCGTTCTTCACAAATTACGCTTCCAAGACTAGTAAATTGAATTTACTGTCTTTGGACAAGTCTTCTTTGGCTCAGCAAGGCTCAATGTCACATTCATTAATAACACTGGTTATAACACCGTTAACTAGTTTGCATACGAGTGGGGGTATCATAAGCAATGAGTTTGCATAAAGTCAGACCGCGAAATAGTAACCACTGGTTATAACACCGTTAACTAGTTGGTTTTCTATTTCACTAGGACGACCTAGACAACTTAGTCTTAATCCTGAGTTGATTATGGACTCCTGCTCATGAGAGATTGTCCTTTGATTTGTATGGGCTAGAGTGGCCAATACGCCGACTGAATAAGCCTACCATTTTGGGGACAAGATCGAGTGGGGAGCTGGGAACATAATCATACAAGATGGAATTCACTCCTTCCCGACTTTAGGGAAGCAGATGAGTGTTCCCTTAAGTGGTCACTCCGAGTCTTGAACAAAGGGCCCTACCCTCTCAATGGCACGAGAGGGTTTTCTGTTTGATGGTTGGACC
Source organism: Luffa aegyptiaca (assembly GCA_017139565.1). Taxonomy (NCBI): domain Eukaryota; kingdom Viridiplantae; phylum Streptophyta; class Magnoliopsida; order Cucurbitales; family Cucurbitaceae; genus Luffa; species Luffa aegyptiaca. The sequence goes on along the minus strand of CM029407.1, from coordinate 36,088,499 downwards.
ACAAACAGGTTGTTCATTAGAGGAGAACTGGTACTTAAGGAAATAGAAGTAACCCACGGTAATTTGACCCAGCTGGTGTTACGGACACTCGTGAAGGACTAACTAGTCGATATTGGTCTATATCTGTGGACACAGAAAAAATGTCTGCAGTGAGAAGAGTGCAACTGTGAGTCTATAGTGGAATGTATACACAGTTAACGAATATTGATTAATTTGGTTGATGAGTTTGACCAATTAATCTCACATCTTTGGAGCTTCTGATCTGCAGGTTCATTAGGTCCCACTAGTAGCTCATAAAGTAATTTGAGGCAACTAAGTAATAAATGTAAATTGAACATTTTCAATTTACTAAGGGAAACAATATAATATATATGTATATATTATTATGAGAGAAATTCACATTTGAATAAACTCAAATATTAATATAAATTTGAGTCACATTAAATTTATGGAATTTTTAAAGAGTTCAAATAATGAATTAATTAATTTTAAGGCCTAAAATCTATTTATGCAAATTAATTAATTCAAGGCCGGAAATTAAATTTGTGATATTTAATTGGGGGTTAATTAATTAAAGAATTCATTAACCGGGAATTAATCAATTATGGAAATAATTAATCACTTAACGAAGTGATTAATCATTTATGAAAATGATCTAATTACTTATGGAAGTAATTAGTCATTTGTGGAAAAGATTAATCAATTATGGAATTGATTGATCACATATTGATTAATTAAGGAATAAGATTGATTCAATTTTGGAAAAGATTGATTTAATTGAATATTTTATTCATGGGTCTCTCTTCTATAAATAGAACACTAGACCTAATTGGTTCATGACACTCTCCTCTTGCTCTTAGACTCACAAGACAATACCTAGAATTCTCTCTAGCCTCCCTCTTAGAGAAAGACTCCCACAAGTCTTTTGCCTCCTACATTCAGAGACATACCGGTGTAACCTCTGTGGTTATTGTGTCATTCAAGAAGAAATTTCAAGCGATTAAAAGACAAGAGGGTTGTTGTATTTTTATCCGTTGGAGCGTCGTTGGCGAAGAACGGTCAAGTCTACAACGAAGGTTTGTAACGGTTCTTTCCTGTTTCTTTAGAAAAGCATGAAAATAAATTAGATTTAATTTTCAAGCATGTTTATAACTATTTTCCAGCAACTTTAAAGTGTTTTTAAAGTTTATTTGAGTTTTTCGTAACAGTATTTTAATGTTAATTAATATACGGCGTAAGGTCCAATCGATGCGCTTCCGCTGCGTAAGGGCTTTTATCCCCTTCAATCGGCATCAGAGCCATCGCTGTCCCTATTAATTGACATTAAAATTTGCGATAGGCTCTAATAGGTGGGATTTATGCATAATGTATGTTCGGTTTGCATTGAACTATTTAGGTTAATTTTATGGCCATGGATTTTAATTTTATGTGATTTTGATCATGTAAGGCCCGGTGTTTCGGGTATTTTATGTAAAATCGAGTCCTATGTAAGTTCGAGTCTAGAATAGGTTCTTATGAGATGAAAAACGGAGCACTCGCCGCTGAAATCGGGGCCAAAACCGAAGAAATCGTGCAGCTACTGCCCAGACTCTGCCTCCAGACGCAACAGCGTCGGGACGCTACTCCAACAGCGTCTCGACGCTGTCTCGATACCCCAAGCGCTCAGGTAAGGGAAGTGCACAGCGTCGAGATGCTACGATGATAGCGTCTCGACGCTGTCACGATGGCGGCGCGCATTAGGGCTTCAACAGGCACGATTCAAGAGGAGGGCGGTCCGATTGGGACCGGTTCGACTGGGCTGGGACCTATTTGTTGCGATTCAGCCAATTTTTGGCATGGTTCGTGATTATGGAGGTCGGTTCGAGGCTGATCGGGCCGGTTCGTGCTGTCTAGACCAAGTTTTTTAACTGCAAAAGGATTTTAGGATAGAATTTAGCTAAAACTATTGTAATTTAATGCTTTATTTTATCCTAGGGGCCAAAATTAACCGGTTCAATTGCTATTTATATGCTTTATGGATGTCATATAGAATTATTAATCCCACCTTAGGTTATAAACATGCATTTATTTATATATTATTAATTGTTATAATGTATGTTTTAAATGCATGGAATTGTTTTCATATTTTAATATAAGTGTATATTAATTATATGAAAAATTGGAAAGCATGAAGCATGTCATTACTTAAATTAAATATAAATAGTTATGTTTAATGTGATGAATGAAGCATGCTGGATTGATTTTCTTGATTGGATTATAATTGTTTTATTAAAAGAAAATCAATATTGCATGAAGCATGTAACATCCATAGTTAATAATATAATTGTTATATTATTCATGCAATTAGTATGGTTTAATTATTTAATTTGAATGAGATTATTGAATGAATTAAACCCTAGATTCTAGATTATAGGATTAATCATTAAAATTTGAAATAGTTCTTTAATTTTAATGATTAGAAACTGTCAATCTATAATCAAGATTTGCATGCAAACATAAGATCATAGGATAAATTGGATTAATTTTAAATTGTTTAAAATTAATTAGACCTAGATCGGGTTCTAATAGGATTAGAATTATTTCTTACTTAGAATTAAAAATAGTTTTAATTGACTAAGTAGGAAAAACATTGCTATGATTATAAGGGAACTCCACCGGTAATGTTCTTTCTAAGGTTGGGGGTATTTAAGTTCACGGTTTACGGAACACCTCCTACCTGGGAACTGACTCGGAATACCGGAGTTGAATTAATCATAGTTAAATGTTAGCATGCAATGTCACTAGGTTTATTAAAAGTGTTTAATGCACCTAGTTCTTTAGAGTAAAGACCTTACATTACTAAGGTTATAAGGGAACTCTCTCGGTAAAGTTCTGTCTAAGGTTAGGGGTATTTAACTTGACGGTTTACGGAACACCTTCTACCTGGGAACTGACCGGAACAATGAGTTGTTCACTGGTAGAGTTCCCTTATAATCTCAGGAATGTTTGTCCTACTTAGTTCATTAAAACTATTTTAAAACTAAGTAAGAATTTCTAATCCTATTAGAAAGTGATCTTAGGTCTAATTAATTTTAACTCATTAAGATTAATCCATTTTTAACCTAAGATCCTATGTGAGAATGCATATCTTGATTATAGATTGACGGTTTCTAATCATAAATTTTATACTATTTCAAAATTTTAATGATTAGCCCTATAATCATGCATATTGTAGTATAAATCAATTAACAATCATATTCAAATTAATCAAATTTAAACAATATAATTTTTGCATTGCATGAAAATTAGTATAACTTTTATATTAACCTATGGATGTTTCATGCACAATCCAACTTGATTTCCATTTTAAATAAATTAACAATTAATAATTGCCAAAAATGGTAAATCAAATTAGCATGCTGCAAAGAATTCATTTTTAATATAACTCTTATATTAAAACTATGTAGTTGCATGCATCATACTTTTCCATTTTCATGAATTTAATATAACTCGACTATATATTAAAATCATGAAAAACCATGCATTATCAGCCAAATATTATAATCATATCATAATACACATAATGCATGAGCATGCTTTATATCCTAAGGTGGGATTAAGATTTAAATGACATCCACAAAACATTTAAATAGCGAATAAACCGGTTTAATTGGCCCCTAGGATAATTAAAGTAAAAATTAGACTAATTAAAGTTTTAATACTATCCTATTACATCATATACAGCTCCATGATTGATCTAGAATCCACGAACCGACCCGAACCGCTTTGAACCGGCCTTGAAATCCCGAACCACCCAAGAACCGGGTTGAACCGGACCAAACCGATCCCAGCTCAACCCAAAGCACACGAACCGGACCACCCATTAGTGTTTCAGCACACGTTCTCACGAAAATATAACTGCCGCACGAAATCGCGACAGCGTCCAGACGCTAAAGGCATAGCGTCCCGACGCTGGCGCGATTTCAACTGTTCGCTGGGTGAAATCGCGACAGCTTCGAGACGCAATAGGCCAAGCGTCCCGACGCTGTTGCGTCTGAAGCTCGATTCTGGGCAAAAACAACAGCTGAACAATTCCAATTGGCCTCGATTGATACCGCGTTCTTCACCGATCTTTAACCTATTCTAGACCCGGACTGTACAGACTCGATTTTATGAATTAATGCCCAAAAAACACAGGGGCCTTTACAATTGATCACATAAAAAACTCATAAAATCTATGGCCAATTTAAACCTAAACAGTTTATCGCAAATTAAACATACATTATGCAAATCCCACCTTAAACACAGCAAATTGCAAATTTTAATCATTGAGGGAAAAATTACAAAGATGGCTCTGATACCAACTGTAGGGATTAAAGCCCTAGCCCAGCAGAAACGATCATCAACCATACTGTATTTTACTCAACATTAAAATACCAATACAATTCGCAAAGATTTTTACAGCAATAAAACATACACAAAACATGATGTAAAACTGTATAAAACATGCTTAATTAGACTCTAAACACTTTAGATCTTAACAATAATGGATCCTATAGATCCGGGATCAAGAATACTCACTTTAGAAGTCGTTCTTGATCGTTTCGCCAACAAATCCACGTTGAATCCGAAAATTCCAGCAGCAAGAACGTATCCTTTTAGTGCTGCAAATCTCCAATGAACACCACCATGAAGTTACACCGGTATTCTCCTTAGGAAAAGTGTTGAGCGGCTTGTGGGAACAAAAAATTCTAAGGGATTTTTGGAGAATTTTGGGCTCTGTAAACGCTTAGAAAATCAGAGAATTTTTTCAGAGAGAGAGAGAGAGTTAGCGTGAGAGAAAGATAGGGTTAGGAGAGAGCTTCTTTGAATCAACTCAGGAATCTAGAGAGTAATACGATGAATAACCTCCCACTCCCTTAAAACCCTCCTCTTCACGCGTGTAGGGTTAGTGGAGTGGTTGACTGATCAGTTCTTTAACTCATCAGTTAATTAAATTAAAAAAAATATTTAATTTAATTATTGTCACATGAATACTTTCATGCACATATCCCACATAACCCATAGTTTTAATATAACTTAATTAAATCATAATTTAATTAAAATTAAATTAAAACATCAATATTAATTTACTCACCAATTAATTAATATTTCAATTAAATATCATATATTTAATTATGTTTCTCTCAAATAAACTATAGAATTAATATTCATCATATGAGCATTAATTATAACCTATAGTTTTTATTATGAATCATATTCATACTCTAATAAAATATTTGAACCCTTCAAATATATAATTCCCCTTAGAAATTTACCTCAACGCCCCAATGGAGCTACCGGTGGGACCTAATGGACCTACAGATGAGAAGCTCCAACGATATGAGATTAATTGGCTAAACTCATTAACCAAGTTAACCAATGTTCGTTAACTGTGGTTCACTCCACTAAAGAACCACAGCTGCACTCTTCTCACTGCAGATATATTTCTGTGTCCACGGATATCGGCCGTCAACAGCAAGTTAGCCCTTCACGTGTGTTCGTACCCCAGCTAGGTCAAATTACCGTTTTACCCCTGGGCTACCTCTTGGTCCTTAAGTACCAGTGCTCCTCCAATGAACGACCTGTTTGAGGTCCAACCAACAAACAGAAGTCCCTCTCGTGCCTTAAAGAGCGTAGGTCCCATTGTTCAAGACCCGGAGACACCACTTAAGGGAACACACCTCTACTTACCCTAATATCAGGAAGGAGTGAATTCCATCTTGCAAGACTATGTTCCCAGCTCCCCACTCGGTCTTGTCTCCAAAATGTTAGGCTTATTGAGTCGGCGAATAGGCCACTCTCACCCGTACAAATCAAAGGACAATCCCTAATGAACAGGAGTCCATAATCCACTCAGGATTAAGGCCAAGTTGCCTAGGTCATCCTAGTGAAATAGAAACCGAGCTAACTAACGGTGTTACAGTTAGTGGTTAACTATTTTGCAGTCCGGTCTTTATGCAAACTCATTGCACAGGATACCCCCACTCGCATGTCAACTACATGAACGCGTTGGATCAATATGTTTGTATCAATATACAAAGTGGGTCGTATCCATAGTGTCACCAGGATAAGGTACCCAGCCTTATCCCTATAGTACAGACCCTTTAGGCTAAAACTTGAACATGGATCCCCGTATGTCCCTACATACTAGTTCAAGCCTCATTCTATTAGCCTTGGACGTTCAGTTTATTGGATTAGGGTTGATAAGACAAGATATAATACAAACATTGAATAATACATCACTTTTATTAATGTTAGGTCAAATGTACATTTACTATCTACGAGTTTTAGGGCATAAAACCCAACAGGGTAAGTCTCCTTTCTCTCGATCTAGGTGTTTTGAGGTCGATCTAACTTCCTTAAGTCCTTATGAGTTAGATCTTGCGCGGACAGCAGTTTGAAGCATCGTTTCCTCCGCGTTTCAGCCTTAGAAATCGTGGGTAAGCCTTTTTCCTTTCATTTTCCTTGTGGTTTAAGGTTTGATCTAAGTTTCTCTAGTTCAGCTTGATTAGATCTTGCGAGCCTAGCAATTTGGATTCCCGTCGACCTCATTTCAGCCGATTCCGACTCTGTCTAGCAGCATTCTTGGTTGTTGTTGGCGTCGTTTTGCGTTTTCGGTTAGTCCAATCCCTTAACCATGCTTGTATGGTGTTAGGATTAGAATGCCCATTCTTTTAGGTGCTGAAAAGTTAAGTTGTGTTTAATTTTCTGATCTGTAGCGCCGTCTGAGTGTTCGATTAAGTTTGAAACGCTTCGACTCGAATACCCACTGTCCAAGGAGCGTTCTGACTCGCTGGTTGTGGTTTGTATAGCCCGTCTAGCGTTGAAACGGGACCGTTTGGGTAAGATTTGATGTTGTCTTCAGTTTTTAGTTTTGAGGTTCATTGGTAGTAAAGTGTTTCAGCTTAAGAAACATGAATTTACCTTTTCCCGTTAATTGTTTAGGTCCTTAGAATGTGTTGAAAATGGGTCGAATGCCTTCTGTCCCTTCATTGGTAGCATTGAAGTTTGTTGTCATTAATTATTCTAGCCTTAGAAGCATGTGTTAGTCGATTCCCATTTCATATCTAGGCTCGTAGGAGTTGCTTAACCTTTATAGGACCTAGTTTATGCATTTAAATGGTTTATCATGACTATTGTGGTTCAAAATCATGTAGTTCTTCAACTGCCCATTGGGTCTCGTTGCCTCAATAGTCTTACCCGACCCTTGTAGGTTTTTAAGGCATGAATGTATGAGCTTTAGGTTGCCGGCCATAGCTTAAAAAGCTTGCTAAATAGGTTTCCAATGATTACCTAGGCCTTATTTGCGTTGCCTAAGCTTTAGGAGCTCTTAGTATCTCATTCATGCATTCTGGGTGGTTAATGCTTGTTGTCCAGTGGTTGTATAGCCATAATATCGTCAACTAACAAATACCCACCACCTGTAACACCTTAAACGTTGTTGCCCATGGTTTAATGGCGTTAGGTTTTCAATTCAGGTTATGTTTAGATGTTGTCCAACAAGGAAATAAACCGTTATTGGTTCAGTTTCGCCCTTAGCATCATGTTTTAGGGTGCTTTTCTTTAGTATAGACTTCCTTTAATGGTTGGTAGTTTATTTGTAGCTGGAAGCTCGTTTTGGAGCGTGTTTGTGCAGTTCCAACTAGCGTTGGTTTGTAAAAGTGATCGGTAAGTAGTTTCTACTTGTTGGATTTGTTTGATTGTGTGGAGCATGGTCTTTGTATTATGTTTACCCTTGTCCGTGTGTAAAGCATGTTTGTTGTATATAAATGTATTGAAATGCTTGTGATGAGCATGTTATGTTGTTTATATTTTTTCTAAAACGCTTGAGATGAGCATGTCCTGTTTGGTTGCTTGAGATAAGCATGACTGGCAGTGTTCTTGTTAAAGCATGTTGTGTTTGGATCAAGCATGATTGGTTAGGCTAGCTTGTGTCACAGAAAGTGTAGTATAAGTCTTGCGGTAGCACTACATGATGCGTAATTCATGTGTAGGTGCGCAGCGTGGTGCGTACTTCACGTGTTTTGTTTAGCGTAGCATGACACCTAATGCATGCGAGTTGTTGCGTAGCATGACGCGTAATGCATGCGTATGGATTGCACAGCGTGGCGCGTAATGCACGTTTTGGTTTGCGCACCATGGCGCGTAATTCATGCGTTAGGTGCGGAACATGACACGTAAATCATGTGTGGTCTAGTAGAGTGTGGGCGCATAGTGTGAGAAGCATATGCATGATTGTGATTCGTTGCCTGTGAGCATGGTGTGGTTTTTATTGCTTTCTGAGCATGTTGGCTTTTATTGCTTTTGAAGCATGTTGTATGCGTGTGAGAAGCATGCTGATCTGGCTCGTGTGAGCTACTTACCAGTACCGCGATTGTACTGATACCCCCTTATCCACCTTCCCCCCAACACTTTAGATGTTGCAGGTATCGAGGATGATCCGGACCTTGGTGGCGGGAAGGAGAACTGCAAGAAAAAGTTCCTAGAGTCTTGTTTTTTTCCTGTTGATATGTTTTTAAATGGCTTTAGTTGGATAGTATGAGATGTTTTGTAATTAGTGGTTCTGTGATGGTGAGTGATTCACCTAAGAGAGGTTTTGTTTTCGAGTTATGAACTAGACTTGTTTATTTGATTAAGTTTAATAAATGTTTTAGCTAGAGGTCTAGCTTTCCTGTTAATAATGTCTTAATGTTCCGCTGCATGATTTTAGTTTCTGAATGTTGCCTTGAGGTTTGTCTCGTTTAGAGGAGATAAGTTTGTGAAATCTAGCTGAAGTTTTGCATATTTAGAAGTGTTAAAAGTCTTTAGCAGGTGTAGTAAAATTTTGGGATAATCAGTTTTACGCCATTATGTTGTCGAAATTTTCGGTACATTTGGTCTAAAGTGAGTTGTCCCAATTGCTTAAGAGTGTACAGTAAGTAGTAACGTCGTTGGGCTAGAGGTTAGAGAACTTGGGGCATTACATTATGCCACCTCATTCCATTTCATTTCATTTCATTCATCCTGTAGTTTGGGTCTCGTGATCAATTAATTTACCTGACGTAAGTTTGCCAACTCACTAAAGGTGCACAGATGGGAATTTTGGGAGATCTCTACTCATACTGATAGTAGAAGGCACCCAGTCACTAGAGCCAAATCTCACCTATCAAGGCACAAATGTGTGCATAGCACTCTATCGACCATTTCACTGGTGGGGCGTACATGAGTTTAAGTCGGAACTTAACTTCCACAGTTAGTAAATGGCACCAAGTCTGCGAAGCTGAGTTCTGCCCATTTAGCTCCTCATTTCAATCTAATATATCTTAGTCCTAGGTGATTAATTGACACGACCTCCTACTTGAATAACTAGCCTATTTTTTCCCCTTCTTACTGATGTGGAATTTTCCTTACCGCAAGCGCACGGGTCAAGTAATAATATAGTGAATGTAATTCGAATGTCGTCCTCTGGATTGCATTTTTAAGCAAATCAAGTATTGTGAATTTTCTTGCCCAATTTTATTTAGGGATCAAAAAGTGATGATTGAATAATAAGAAAACTAAATCAAAACACGTAGAAAGTGTGGAATTTCAATTGGGAAAACTACTTAGGGAATTGATTTCGCCGATTTAGTTTAGGATTGATTTTAAGGAGTAAGTTATTATGCACAATGAAATTATGAGCCAAAGACCCTTTAATCACAACAACCTCTCCCGAGTATAATTGATTCTCATGCAAATTAACCAACTTGATATTCCTATCTAAGTTTATTAATCATGCAAGGCAATGAGATCTTTTAACCAATTCTAAAGTTAATCTAAAACCATCACGAATTAGAAACTAAACTTTAGTCATGCAATCTTGAGTAAGTCTAAATCAAATCCCCTCTCCCGAGCTAGATTCGAAACTTAAATCATTCAACTAATGGCCAATTAATTGAAAGCATTAAATCAAGATTACAAACATAATAAACATTGCACAACTTAAACCATAAATCAATCCATAAACAAAATCAACTACATCATTCCCTAAGCTTACAAGTTTAGCTACTCATGATTAAAATTACAAGCTCAACTAAACATGTAAAAGCCATAAAAATCTAACTAAAGTGAGGGAAAGAAGAATTAAACTCGTTGTAGGCCGAGACCGAACGTCCCCGTCACGATCCCCACGAACAATGGGTTGATTTCTGAATTTTCCCCTTTGCTTCAGCCTTGAATTCCTCTCTTTTTGCTCTGTTTACGGCTCCAAGAAGTTCCAAAATTGGTTCCCCCCAAAAACCTAGCCGAAAATAACTATTTATTCTGAAATTTCATCGTAGCGTCGAGACGCTGCCTCTAAACACGTGCGTTCTGGAAAGGAAATTACAGTAGCGTCGAGACGCTAAGGTCGCAGCGTCTCGACGCTGCGACGATTTCGCGCCTATCCGAATAAGGAATGCTAGCATCGAGACGCCTAAGGGCTAGTGTCTCGACGCTAGTCACCTTTTGACCGAATTTTGACTTTTTTCCCTTTTTATTCTTTTCCTTCCTTTGCATCTTTTCGCGTCCCGAGCACCCGATTAACTCCACTATTGCATTATAGCTCCAATCACCCATTTCCTACAAAATAAACATTAAAGCCCAATAAAATGGCCCAAAAATCATAAAAGACTAGCTAAGTTAAATAATTAAAGATAGCTAGCTTAAGCTTTTGCTAGTCCTCGAGCAAACTACAAATCAACATACAGTAGAAAAATGGATGCAACAATCCTAACTCAATCCTCAAGGCTCAAAAGTCAATAACCAAGCAAGCAAGAGACATGCACATAAGGACCAATGAGGGAGACAAATTAAAATTTTTCCAAAATTAACTTGCACAAGCGAGATCTAACTCAACGAGATCAGACTCTACTAGCCCGGGATTGGATTATTAAACTCTCAACTCATCTTCCCTCTACACTGGCACTAAGGCTTCACTAATGAGTTAATGGAACAAATTAGATTGTTTTCCTCCAAACTTAGGTGCTTATAATTAACAATTAAATTAAGCATGTATATGTGGCACTAGCTTTCACACACCCATTGCAGGGACCCTTAACCTGAGTTTTCTCTGGTTGGCCTAACTGATCACAACGGGGGTAGCTCTTTTTGCCTTAATCTTTATTAAACATTGCAAACTGTGCACAGGCCATGGCATAATAATTTTCTTTTCAACAGTAACAACAAGAATGATTTTTCTTTATGAGCATAAATAGCAAATATTCTTTTCTTTCCTCCTAAGCAAGATCAAACATGCTAATTTGCAAAGCATTAACTTTTTAGCTCTACCCTACACCTATCGAGGTGACAACAAGCATATGAACCCAATAATTCGCTCCTAAGCATTCAAATCCAAATCTAGCCAAGACAAATACTTTACTCATGCAAGCCATCTCCTAGAGAAATTTTAAAAAGTCTCCCTTTCTGGGCACTTATGCTTACAACTCATCACAAGCTTGAAAATTGACAAGAAAGCTTATCCTAGGACATCATAATCATGCAAAAGTAGCATCCAGAAAACAACCATATGCATAATTCCAAGAAAGCTCAAAACTATAGCCCGAACTCAGATGCTCAAGGGCTCCACAAACATGCTAATCCACCCCCAAACTTAAAATATGCATTGTCCTCAATGTATAAAGAAAATAAGGCATAAACAAGCATGAGAACAATATAAGAATGACAGGAGTGAACAATACTGGCCTGGAATAATGATGACTTCTTGACTGAAAGCATGGAATCTTGAAAGCTTGAAAGCAAAGGAGAGAAAGAAAACAAGACCTACAAAACAAAAACAAACAATGAATAAAAAAAAACAAAAAGAAAACATACTAAACTTACTTGGGTTGCCTCCCAAAAGTGCTTGTTTAACGTCATTAGCTCGACGTGTTGATCGTGCTTCAAGGAGGCTTTTGTTCTGTGAATCCAACAGAGGTGCTCTTTCTTGCACCTTTCCTGTAGCCCATGAAAAGCACTTCATTTTTAGAGTCTTCAACTGCTTTAAAGATTTCTTTTTCGTTCTTGACTCTAATAGTGAGCTCCCTGCGCTCAATATCATTAATCACTCGCCCAGTAGTGAGGAATGGTCTTCCTAATATGACAGGCATTGAAGGATTTTCTATCATGTCCATAACATATAAATCAATAGGGAGAAAAAATCTGCCTACTCTGATTAAAACATTTTCTACAATGCCAACTGGTCTAACCACAGATTGATCAGCCAATTGGAGCTTTACAGGAGTAGACTTAATCTCACCTATATCTAACTTTTTACACAACGATAGAGAAATGATATTAATGCTAGCACCTAAGTCACATAATGCTCTAAAAGAGTAAGTACCAAAACTACAAGGAACAGAAAAACTCCTTGGATCTGCTACTTTTTCAGGTACCTTCTGTTGGACTCTAGTGCTGCATGTGGAAGCAAGATATACAGTGTCAACCTTCTTTTCTTTTCGCTTCTTTGCTAACCACTCCTTCATGAACCTGTTGTATTGGGGCATCTCTAATGCCTCTGCAAAAGGAATATTAATATTCAGATTCATAAAAGCATTCATAAATTTATCAAACTGAACCTGATTGTTCTTTTTCTTCTTTTTCTTTTTCTTTTCCTTAGGAACCATCAGTGTGGGAGAAGGAATAGGAGGCTCAGGTTCAGGCTTTTCAGCCTCATCAGATGATGTGTCCTCCTCAGCTTCCCCTGTAGGCGTTTCATAGTCCTCAGATTCAGGTTCCTCTTCAGATTCATCCTGGTGCACAGTGATTGCCTTACAGTACTCCATCTGAGTTTTCTCCTGTTCAGCTGGGGCCTTACCTTTATTCATGGTACTTACAACACTTACCAACTGTCCCAACTGAGTCTCAATGTTCTTTATGGCTGCACTGTGGCTATTCACCGTGGTGTTGATAGCAATGACTGCCTCCTCTAGTTTTGTTGTCCTGTTGCTTGACTCTGCAATGAAAGCTCCAACAAGATCTTCTAACTTTTTATTTTCTTGAGTTTGAGGGGCAAAACCAGGGGGGTTAAGAACATTCTTAGTATTAGCATAAGAGAAATTTTCATGGTTCCTATTGTTAGGGTGATAATGTGTAGGTGTAAAATTATTATTATATCCCCTAAAATTAGAATTTGATACATACTGAACCTGTTCAAGGGTCTCCTCCTGAGGTCTAGATGCTAAAGCAGCAGCTGATTCAATTGATTGAGCACTCCCTGTACCTGAAAATTTCATAAAAGCATTAGCAAGGGATGTCATCTGGGCCTGGAGTGCACTTACCTTGTCAACCTCAAACACTCCAGCAGCAATCTTTTTAGGTGTAGACCGCTCAGATGGCCACTGATAGCTGTTGGTGGCCATATCCTCTAAAAGTGTACGAGCGTTTTCCACGGTCTTGGACAACAGAGTCCCACCTGCAGCTGCATCAACAATCGTTTTTGTACTAGGAGTTAAACCATTATAAAACAATTGAACCTGAAGCCAGTCTGGGTATCCATGCTGAGGGCACTTCCTCAACAACTCTTTAAATCGCTCCCAGGCTTCGAACAACTGCTCATCATATTGTTGTTGGAATGTCCCAATCTCGGTCCTCAGCTTGACCGTCTTTGCAGGAGGGAAAAATTCTTCAGAAAGGCCTGGACCAAAGCATCCCAGGTGGTGATGCTCCCAGGGGTAATAGACTGCAACCAATCTCGTGCTTTATCCTGCAAAGAAAAAGGAAACAAGCGTAAGCGAATGGCATCCTCAGATACTCCATTAATTTTTACCGTCCCACATATGTCCAGAAATGATTTAAGATGAGAATTTGGATCCTCGGTGGGTGATCCTCTATATGCACAGTCTCGAGCCATCTGAATGAGACCGGTCTTCAGCTCAAAGTTGTTGGCATTGATTGGGGCATAGACAATCCCCAATTGTTGCCCCTGAAACACAGGCTGAAAATAATCTCTAATAGGCCTAGGCTCCTCAGGTGGGTTTTGGTCTGCCATTTGAATAATTTCTCTACTTTCCCTTCGAAGCCTATGAATTGTTCTTTCTATCTCGAGATCAAATGGTGCTAAAATTAAATCTTTACTACTACGCATAAACAAACAAAACTACCCTAAAAAGGAAAGAAAACAATTATGGAATGAAACAAAGAAAAGACAACAACTAATCTAAATATGGAAAATATAATCTAGAAAAAGGAAAGAAAATAACCTAATATGGAATGCAAAAAATAAATATTGCAAAACACAAATAAGGAAAAACTAATCTAAAAAGGAATAACAAGAAACAAATAAAGAAAAGATTACACAATTAAAAGACAAACTAAGCTAGAAAAACAAATATGGAAAGAAAAACAAATAAGGAAAAAAAATGCAATCAACCTAAAAAAGTAAAAATACACCCTAAATTAAGATCAAACAATTTTTCCACAATATCAATCTAGCTAAATGTGCCAATCCCCGACAACGGCGCCAAAAAGTTGATGTGGAATTTTCCTTACCGCAAGCGCACGGGTCAAGTAATAATATAGTGAATGTAATTCGAATGTCGTCCTCTGGATTGGATTTTTAAGCAAATCAAGTATTGTGAATTTTCTTGCCCAATTTTATTTAGGGATGAAAAAGTGATGATTGAATAATAAGAAACCTAAATCAAAACACGTAGAAAGTGTGGAATTTCAATTGGGAAAACTACTTAGGGAATTGATTTCGCCGATTTAGTTTAGGATTGATTTTAAGGAGTAAGTTATTATGCACAATGAAATTATGAGCCAAAGACCCTTTAATCACAACTACCTCTCCCGAGTATAATTGATTCTCATGCAAATTAACCAACTTGATATTCCTATCTAAGTTTATTAATCATGCAAGGCAATGAGATCTTTTAACCAATTCTAAAGTTAATCTAAAACCATCACGAATTAGAAACTAAACTTTAGTCATGCAATCTCTAGTAAGTCTAAATCAAATCCCCTCTCCCGAGCTAGATTCGAAACTTAAATCATTCAACTAATGGCCAATTAATTGAAAGCATTAAATCAAGATTACAAACATAATAAACATTGGACAACTTAAACCATAAATCAATCCATAAACAAAATCAACTACATCAATCCCTAAGCTTACAAGTTTAGCTACTCATGATTAAAATTACAAGCTCAACTAAACATGTAAAAGCCATAAAAATCTAACTAAAGTGAGGGAAAGAAGAATTAAACTCGTTGTAGGCCGAGACCGAACGTCCCCGTCACGATCCCCACGAACAATGGGTTGATTTCTGAATTTTCCCCTTTGCTTCAGCCTTGAATTCCTCTCTTTTTGCTCTGTTTACGGCTCCAAGAAGTCCCAAAATTGGTTCCCCCCAAAAACCTAGCCGAAAATAACTATTTATTCTGAAATTTCATCGTAGTGTCGAGACGCTGTCAAGACAGCGTCGCGACGCTGCCTCTAAACACGCGCGTTCTGGAAAGGAAATTACAGTAGCGTCGAGACGCTAAGGTCGCAGCGTCGAGACGCTGCGACGATTTCGCACCTATCCGAATAAGGAATGCTAGCGTCGAGACGCCTAAGGGCTAGCGTCGAGACGCTAGTCACCTTTTGACCGAATTTTGACTTTTTTCCCTTTTTATTCTTTTCCTTCCTTTGCATCTTTTCGCGTCCCGAGCACCCGATTAACTCCACTATTGCATTATAGCTCCAATCACCCATTTCCTACAAAATAAACATTAAAGCCCAATAAAATGGCCCAAAAATCATAAAGGACTAGCTAAATTAAATAATTAAAGATAGCTAGCTATGCTCGCTATCAAATACCCCCAAACTTAAGCTTTTGCTAGTCCTCGAGGAAACTACAAATCAACATACAGTAGAAAAATGGATGCAACAATCATAACTCAATCCTCAAGGCTCAAAAGTCAATAACCAAGCAAGCAAGAGACATGCACATAAGGACCAATGAGGGAGACAAATTAAAATTTTTCCAAAATTAACTTGCACAAGCGAGATCTAACTCAACGAGATCAGACTCTACTAGCCCGGGATTGGATTATTAAACTCTCAACTCATCTTCCCTCTACACTGGCACTAAGGCTTCACTAATGAGTTAATGGAACAAATTACATTGTTTTCCTCCAAACTTAGGTGCTTATAATTAACAATTAAATTAAGCATGTATATGTGGCACTAGCTTTCGCACACCCATTGTAGGGACCCTTAACCTGAGTGTTCTCTGGTTGGCCTAACTGATCACAACGGGGGTAGCTCTTTTTGCCTTAATCTTTATTAAACATTGCAAACTGTGCACAGGCCATGGCATAATAATTTTCTTTTCAACAGTAACAACAAGAATGATTTTTCTTTATGAGCATAAATAGCAAATATTCTTTTCTTTCCTCCTAAGCAAGATCAAACATGCTAATTTGCAAAGCATTAACTTTTTAGCTCTACCCTACACCTATCGAGGTGACAACAAGCATATGAACCCAATAATTCGCTCCTAAGCATTCAAATCCAAATCTAGCAAAGACAAATACTCTACTCATGCAAGCCATCTCCTAGAGAAATTTTAAAAAGTCTCCCTTTTTGGGCACTTATGCTTACAACTCATCACAAGCTTGAAAATTGACAAGTTGACTTAGCAATTTATGTGATGTTTTAAGATTTATTCCGCTTTAAGACTTTTGCTTGAACGGCTAAAATTTCTTCTTGTTCTATTTTAACTGGGATCCCAAGTTGAAAATTTTCATGTATTTTCTAAGCATGCTTTTACTCAAAATGTTGTTCCTTCGTCCTTCTTTATGGGTAAAATGAAATGTATGTGGTAATGACCCTAGGATCTAGGCACGAAATGTAGGGTCGTTACAATCATGGTTTTAGAAAAGTAATGATACAAGAATCAATGGGATTGACCGAAGTCAAAACATAAGAATGCAAGGTTGAATGGCAAATAAAATTAGCAATAAACTATATATTTTACAAATGAATTTTAAATTTTGTATTTAAGCTAACTTGCAAACAAGGAAAAAATAATAAAAAACATATTCACAATTATTAAAGATAGCTAATTAGAAAAAGTAGACTCTAGAACACTTTTTTTTTTTTACACAAATTTCTAAATAATAAAATGATAACAAAATATGATTTTATGAAGATAAAAAAAATAAAACATACCAAAGAGACATGTGATATATAAAAAGTTTAGGCACAACAACTAATCAATATTCTAAGATAACATGCTAGATACAAATTTAAAGAGGAAATAAAATATCGAAAATAAAATTTGATTACGGAATAAGAAAGAAAGAAAAAAAAAAAAGAAAAGAAGAACAAAAATACCTAGGATGGAGAACGAAAGGGATGTATGACTAAAAGTGAGATGAGACCTCTTGGTTGAGAGAGAAGACTACAATGACGCTGTTGGTTTTCTTGTAGTAAAAGGGAGAAAAATATGGGAGAGTGAGAGGGGATGAGGTACAAAAATGTGGTTCGGATCCTTTTTTCCTTTGGAGAAAAACGTGAAAGGGGAGTGGGAGAGAGAAAAATGTGTCGTTTTAAAAAGGGACAGATTTGGGGAGTCTATTTTTAGCCAAACAAACGTGTAGGAGGTCTTCCCAGGCTCCAAAAAATCGTGCCATGTAAGAGTAGGAGGGCTCCCAATTTATAGCCAATTCCAACCATCACATATTAGGAAGGTGATCAAATAAAATTTAAAAAAAAAAATCTAATAAAATAAAAAAATGAAAGAGGAAACATATAAATATTCTAATTTTACCTTCCACATTTACAAAATTTTATTTGTCATTCATTCCTCCAAGGAAACAAAATATTTTGTTTAATTAACCTTGTCAAATAAACCTAATATTTGATTTGACAAATCAATTAATCAAATAAAAATATTTCACTAAATTATTTCTACAAAAATTAATAATATTTGATTTGGCTAATTAAGTATTCTAGAATACTCTTTTTTTCGTTTTATTTATTTTTTTAAATGAAAAAATTAAATAAGAGAATAAAATATCAGAAAAATTTAGGGGTCTACAGTTTGCCCTCTTTTGTTCATTCTTATAGAATAAAAGGATGGACAAAGGTGTAGACTTTATTTGTTCGAAATTTTTGTACTCAGCAAAAAAAATGGACAACCAGTGGTAAACTTTACACAATTTTCTTTTTTTTTTTTTTTAATTTTTGGGAAAAACAGGGGAAAACACTAAACCAAAAATTTTTGGAACAGTCAGGGGTAAACACAAAACCACTAATTTTTGGAAACATTTTTGTGTAAACTCTATGTTGTTAAATTTTTGGATAGCCAAGGTTAAAGTCTAAACTGTCAAGTTTTGGGAATGCCTAGGGGTAAACTCTAAACCATTAATTTTTGGAAACAACCAGGGGTAAATTCTAAACTGTTAAATGTTGGGATAGTCAATGTGATAAAGGAACTGAAGAAGCTCTGATACCAAATGATAACAGAATTCCCCTTATTTGAGGTGAACACCTACAACAATAATAAGAATAACCTCATTAACAAGATGATACGACAACCCCAAGAAAGTTAAACAGATTTTGTTTAGAAGAACGATCGAAAGATCAAGAAGAAAGGATAACTCGTTCCTAACTTCAAGATTTCGAACTCTTCACAATCTAATTGATCAGACTAGATTGAAAGTTCTAAGCATGCATTCTAAACACAATAACACAATGAAAGCATAAAGGCTTGAGAGAGACTAAGCTCAATATGAATTTTCATTCCAATTCAACTTCAACTTGTTGTAGTTCAAATGAAAATTTACATCCATATTTATACTAATTGAAAAGACGCCATGAATGGACACAACCCTTCATCTACGTAGTCTAGATTCAACCCCAACCTTTCAATCCATACATGAACCATCATAAATACACGTACATGAATTAAATAGGTACATAATGCATTAAAGATGGTGGATGAACCTAGATTTTTAGATTCATTGTGTCTCTTGGTTGAAACGATGTTTTTGTTAAGCTTGAAAGGATGCAACTTTTCACCATAGTAATTGATTGAGCTGGTTCGTCACTTATTTACTTATCATAGGGGGTAAACTCTAAACTATCAAATTTTGGGACAGCCAATAGTAAACTCTAAACTGTCAAGTTTTGCAAACAGCCATGGATAGACGAATGCCGCCATAATAAAGGTATCTAGGCCCAAGGATGGACAAGCGCCATATAACGTAGTAAAAGAGTTGTAGGCCAGGGATAAACAAGCACCTTCGCAATAAATGTATCAAGGGCCAAGGATAGAGAAACACCCTATAACATGGTAAAAGAGCTAGAGGCCAGGGCTAGACAAACACCTTTGCAATAAACGTATCAATTGCCAGCGATAGACAAGCGCCCCATACCATAGTAAAAAAGCTAGAGGCCAAGGATAGACAAACACCTCTGCAATAAAGGTATCAAGGGCCAGGGATAGACAAACGCCTTATAACATAGTACAAAGGCTACAGGCAAGGGATAGACAAACAGCTCCGCAATAAAGGTATCTAGGGTCAGGGATAGAAAAACACCCTATAACGTGGTAAAAAAGCAGAGGTCAGATATAGACAAGCACCTTTGCAATAAAGGTATCGAGGGTGAGGGATAAACAAGCGCCCTATAACATAGTAATATGGTGAGAACAATTTCAACGAATTTTTTTTAACTTACATGTTTATGAATGCATGAGTTTTTTCATGACACAACACTTTTTGATACAGACTGTCATCCAAAAACTGACCCAACATTTATGCATGAAGTTTTAAAGCATAGTTTCAAGAAAAGTAACTTCTTAAAGAAGTTTTCTGTAATGCCCGAGGTTTTCAACCATCGGCCTAGTGACGCTACTACAATTCTAAACTCATAACCAACTAGACACAAACCACTCTAAACCGAATGCACCGAAAATTTTGACAGCATAACGGCGTAAAACAGTCTAATTAAAAAATTCAACCACCTGATAAACACATCCAACACTTCTAAACATTCACGAAATCATACTCCACCAAACTACAAGCAGTTTTCTAAACCTAGCTCCTCTATACGAGTAAGGTCTCGTAACATCATGCATTAAACTAAAAACCATGCTACACCACATAAGTCACCTTAGTAGAAAGAACAACTATCCACATAGCACATACTAACCAAAATAGCTTTTATTATTTACCAACCTAACAACCAAGCTAGTTCCAAGTTCATTAAACTACAACAGCTCCGGTGAATCTCTCACAACAATGGAAGCAACAAATAAACCAGTACTAAACTATCCAAAGTAAACCTATTATCACCATAACACCGTAGGAATCTTCCTTGTAATTTTCCTCCTCACCACCAAGGTTCGGATCATCTTCCATTCCTATGACATCTAAAATGTTGGGGGAAAGGTGGGGAAGGGGGTAGCAATACAACCGCGGTACTGGTAAGTAGCTCACACATGCTAGATCACAAGCATCAACCAATATCAAATAACATGCTTCCCACACGCAAACAACATGCATTAAAAGCAATAAAAACCAACATGCTCCCAAGCAACAAATATCCATCATGCACATGCTTCTCACACTATGCATCCACACCGTACTAGACCTCACATGATTTATGCTTCATGCTCCACACCTAACACATGAATTACGCGCCATGCTACGCAAACCAACACGTGGATTATGCGCCACGCTGCACACCTAGCCCACATGATTTTCGCTTCATGCTACTCTAAACAAACACATGTATTACGTGTCATGCCACACAAAGTCGAACACATGCATTACGTGTCATGATACGCAAAACCAAACACATGAATTACGCACCACGTTGCACACCTACACATGAACTACGCGTCATGTAACGCAACCACTAGACTCATGCTACACATCCCGTGACAACATGCCAACCTAACAAAACATGCATAACCCGACATCCCGTCATGCTAAAATGCAACACCTCGTCATGCTTAAACACAATAGAACATGCTTATCCCAAGCAACTAAACAGTATAGGCTCATCTCAACCTGTCACACCCCCTCCCGGACCACCTGTTAGCTTAGCCCGAAAGACGGCGTGAAGCCAACAGACATCGTCTCCTCTAACGATCCCTATTGACCCTACTGAAACGTTAAACCTGATAAACATACTAATCTTAGATTTGAAACATTCTACATGAAACAGAACACAACGGAATCCCTGGAAACAAACTTTCAATAAACACGAGGTACCGCCCTGACATAACTTGGTTCGGATAATAACCTGATTTAGATATCAGAACCAAAAACATATACAACTAGGGTTTATACAACCACGACCTCTAGGACGATATTATCCAATCCTTGCAAAACATTTACAATATGAACAGACTCAATATACAACTCCACCCACGTACTGGAGCTTGTTCTGGAACTTTCAGCAGACGTTAGTAGTGTATCAGGCACCGGGCGCTCGATGTCTACCGAAAAAGTGGGAAAACATTTTGAAAAGAATGAGCTACGAAGCCCAGTGAGTGACTAACTTTAAAATTCTAAATCCGGAAGTCAAAACACGTGATAAACCTTTAAACATACAAATATGCTCAATCAAAACGTATAACATAAACATGTATTGACAAAGGCTTTCCAAAATATCTCGCAAGTTCGTCATTGAAAATCTAGCAAGGCATATCAAGTACATCAAACATTTTAACTAACATGACCGATCTACGTTGTGTAGGGCACGCATAGTACAACCAACGTTTACTAGTCCTACGATGTAGTGAGGCTCGCCCAGCACTCCCATCGTGTTTGTCATAGTGGGGCCTGCCCAGCACTCACGACAGCATCGTTGTCACGGAGTACACTCAACATCGACAACGGAATATAACCTGTGTGCACACGGTACCATATAGCCTCGGGCTCAATATCTTAGTCATGTAGTCAATAGAAATCTCAGAAAATCACATGAAAACATTAAAACATGCCTGCTTTTCGTTATCTTTCGTAAAACTTAATCTTACTCAGCTTGCTCGTGAGAAACTGGAAATCGTTTAAAAGTACTTGCTAATACATACTTTACTTTAAAAGATATCGTTTCAACTATTTTTCATAAGGTCATTAACCACGTGCTCGTATATAAACCTCGATAGAAAATCTAAGCTCAAAACTTTCTTGAAACCATTCATAGAAATCATATATCGTTTATGGAAAAGCATATAAAACGTCTAAACATGAACAACCGTTGGAAACAATTTTCGAAATTCATTTTGTCAGTCACTGTCTTATCTAGTTCCCCGGTTTGTAGACTCGACCTAATTCCTCTTGGCCTGTCAAACAACCAAAACCGAGCATTAGAACCATAGATAGCTTTGTCTTTCCATGCTCATGAATTTTTAAACAATTGGATTAAGAATCACATTCACATTCTACTTTCCAGATTTTCCAGATTCTATACCCTAACTTCCAACACCCATAACTTCCTCAATACGTAACCAAAATTAATGAAATACACATCAAACTCTTCATTGTCGAACACTCTACAACTTACCGGACGAAAGGAAAATGAGATTCCCAACCGATTTGTCCAGAATCGCCCCGAACACAGACAATACAGAATTCGAGGTTCTTTGCTACGCTTTATCTATCTCCTGCAATTAACCCTACTTAAAGTCATTTTTGGCTCCCAAAATCTTCATGACAGTTGTAGGAAATTGAATAAGCCTTCCCACCATACAAAATAGAGCCTCTGATTCGACTTGTACACCCTAGAATGCTCAAAACATCAGAGAACACCAGAGATCCTCCTGGTTTGCTCGAAAATCCTGTGCTCTGTTTTCCATTCCAAAAACCATTAACTTCTCATACGATTTAGCTAGAGATGCCTTCATGAAATTTGTTATACCATGAACTAACTTTCAAGAAAATCAAACCTCACCTCTTAGTTCCCTCTGTGTAGCTCAAAACGAATCAAAAACCAGAGGTTGACAGGTTGAACTCAGATTCTGCTATGGCTGGCTTTGCATGAGCTTTTCCTATCTTCTTCAACCTCAAAACCACGAAATTCTTCTTCTTCTTCCTCCTTCACTCTCTCCTTAAAGTTCTCTGAAAGTTTGAATGGAAAAAGATGAGAAATGGGGCTGATAATGGGTGAAGCGGTGGTGGGTGTCTTGCTGTCCATTTCCATTTTCTTTCTTTTCTTTTTTTTTTTTTTTGTTTTGCTGATTTCTTTTCTTTTTTTTTTTTTTCCTTTTTCCTTTTCCTTTTCCTTTTCCATTTATTTTCTTTTCTTCTTTCCCATCTCCTTTCTTTTTAAATGTATAACTTCCAACAACTTAGATTCAACCATGAAGCCACAATAGATGATTAGAGTAAATGATCCAAGGAAAGTCTCCGGTTTACAACTTACCTCCCCCTTTTGAAATTTCGTCCTCGAAATTTAGAAGTGCTTAGGTGAAGAGTGTTGGGTAACTCCTCCTCATTTGATCTTCCGATTACCAAGTTGCCTCCTCAACTCCATGATGTCTCCAAAGAACTTTCACGAGTGGGATTGTTTTGTTTCTCGAAACTTGCTCCTTTCTGTCGAGGATCTGAACCGCTTCCTCTTTATAACTCAAGTCTTATTTCAGCTCAATCGGTTGCATTTGCAACACATGGGATGGATCTGGAATATATTTCCTCAACATGGACACATGAAAAACATCATGTATTCGAGCGAGTTCTGCTGGCAACTCAAGTCTATAGGCTGCTGGTCCAACTCGTTCTATTATCTGGTAAGGACTAATATGTCTAGGACTCAGCTTACCTTTCCTCCCGAAGCGAAGAACACCTCTCCACGGGGATAACTTTAAGATAACCTTATCTCCAACCTGGAACTCTAAGTCTCTTCGTCGCTTATCTGCATAGCTCTTATGTCGATCCTGAGCTATTTTCAGATTCTCCCTAATAAGCTTAATATTGTCTGACGTAACTTGTACCAACTCAGGACCAACTAGCTTTCGCTCTCCCACTTCGTTCCAGCACACAGGAGTCCAGCATGGTTTGCCATACAAAGCCTCGAATGGTGCCATGCCGATACTAGACTGGTACCTGTTATTATAAGCGAACTCCATAAGTGATAAGTGGGTATCCCAACTTCCCTTAAACTGAAGGACACATGCTCTCAACATGTCTTCTAAAGTCTGGATGGTCCTTGTTGGGTTCCTAGAGTGAGTAAAAATATGATATAAAATACTCTAGAATTCCTATGCAAGTATACACAGTCTGCAGCAAGTAATATTATCAATCCGAGCCCTGAATTAGTTTCCACTCTACCTATTTTTGTGTAACTTTCCAATGGTTTCAAGAATAGTAAAATGATTTGGTTTTATCGGAATTATGCTGAAGCAAAATAAATGACAGAACAACGAGTAAACAAATAGATAGACAGATTAAAGACAGGCGCTGGTTAGGTTTTAGTGATTGTTCTAAGATATGCTCTAGCAATATTATTGATCATGCATTTCTCACAGTATTATTAGCGGATTCCTCCCGGAACTCCGAATCTTTTGGGATGTGTTTCAACCCCAATGAAGTTCGACCGATCAAGCACTAGGCAACTGGCTATCCCTAGCTCAGTCACTGGCGTTCACCAATACACAATGATCGTAGTGTGGATAATTGTCACACACTCTCTAAATCATCCCTGAAACTAGAGAGAGCTATCCATACCGGCTGGCCAGGCGGGCATAAAATGAGAATAAGCACAACAATTAACCAAAATGCGATAGTCAATTTATTACTAGAGATGAAGCACAGTAATCACATTATTCCTAACCAACACCTTAAGCTACTTAGTTCATAATAGGCATAGGAATACGAATTACAATCTGAGTATGCATGTCCATAACCACAAGTTAATAAAGAAAATAAACTCCCTAATCAGCTTGCGGAAGATGGTGTCCTTGATGATCTTCAACCTCTCTAAAATATTCGGCTTCCAAGGGAAAACATGGAATGACTTTGACTTGGGCGGCTACTTCCTTTTATAGAGGGATAGGAGGCTTGAATTAGGTCAACTAGGACACGTGTAAGGCTCTCCTTGCTCCTTTATCCCGAAAATAACTCAACAGAAGTCGGTTCATGAAGTTGGCTAACGAGCTGTGATGTGGCAGTTTGGCTAACGAGCTGTGATGTGGCAGTTTTTGCTCCCGAAAATATTCGGTTCATGAAATAACTCAATAGAATTTGCTCCCTCCAGTCGCTCAGTAGCATAATCTGCACAAAATGATTTCCAAAGCTTCCATTCTTCCAAATGGGTTAAAACATGTAATATCTATCAAAAACCAACCCTAATAAGCATAAAGGACACACAAATCCCTATATAATTGAGGCCTAAATAACTACCTTTTGGGCAGTTATCATACCCCCAAACTTGAACTATTGCGCGTCCCGAGCAATGCTAACTCACCTTCCCTTAAGAATTTAAAAACATTAGACAAAGAATAGCTTAATCAAACCAGACAGTCCAACACTAGCTTTAACCTTTACCTGAGCACTCTGCAAAACCAAGCTCTACTGTAGCAAAATGATTCCTCCGGCATGGACAAATAATCACCACTTTTCAACTTAATCTTCCCTGCTTAACTATGGCTCCGTGTGCTCTTAACTCAAATTCTGCCTCTGGACCTTGCTTGGACTTTGCTACCATCTTCTGAAAATTATTGTCCTCTGGCTGCCTTCTCACAATATCTACTACTAAAGAAGACCTAACCTGAAATTGAGCTAAAAAACCCCCTGAGCTTTTTGCAGTCACAACCGCCTTGAAACCTCTTAACTCACTTAGCAAGCTTGCTCAAATACCACACAACGCACTCTTCGGAAGTCTCGACTTCCTACTTAACGCATCTGCTACCACGTTAGCCTTACCTGGATGATATTCTATGGTACAGTCATAGTCTTTAATCAGTTCTAGCCATCGCCTCTGCCTTAGATTCAGCTCTTTCTGATCAAAGATGTACTTCAAACTCTTATGATCTGTGAAAATGTGGCACTTCTCACTGAATAAATAATGTCTCCAGATCTTTAGTGCTAGAACTACTGCTGCTAGCTCAAGATCATGGGTAGGGTAATTACACTCATGCTTCTTCAACTGCCTTGAAGCACAAGCTATTACCTTTTTTTCCTGCATCAGCACACAACCTAATCCTTGCCTCGAAGCATCACAATAGATCACATACTCATTCCCTACTACAGGAAGTGCTAGAACAGGCGTTGTCACCAATCTCTTTTTCAGCTCCTGGAAACTCTGTTGGCATTTATCTGACCACTCAAACTTAGCATTCTTCCTTGTCAAAGCTGTCAAGGGTAATGCTAACCGTGAGAAATCCTCAACAAAACGTCTGTAGTATCCGGTCAGGTGGAGGAGACTACGCACCTCTGTTGCACTAGCTGGTCTCTCCCAGCTGAAAACAACTTCCACTTTCTGCGGATCAACACTAACTCTGTCCGCTGAAAACACATGCCCTAAGAACACCACTTGATTCAACCAGAACTAACATTTGCTGAACTTAGCGTATAGCTGTTTATCACGTAGTGTCTGTAGAACAATCCTTAGATGTTCCTCATGGGCTTTCTTGTCAATTGAGTAAACTAGTATGTCATTGATGAACACTATCACAAACTGGTCTAAATACTGATGGAAGATCCTGTTCATGAGGTCCATGAAAACTACAGGAGCATTCGTTAAACCGAATGGCATCACTAAAAACTCATAGTGCCCATACCTCGTCCTGAATGCTGTCTTAGGAATATCTGATTCCCTAACCTTCAACTGGTGGTATCCTGACCTCAGATCAATCTTAGAGAACATTGTTGCTCCCCTTAACTGGTCAAACAAGTCATCGATGCGTGGTAGAGGATACTTGTTACGTATCGTGACCTTGTTTAACTGCCTGCAATCAATACATAATCTCAGGGTGCCATCTTTCTTCTTCATGAATAACACTGGAGCTCCCCAAGGTGATACACTAGGCTTGATGTATCCCTTGTCAACTAATTCTTGCAACTGCACCTTTAGCTCCTTAAGCTCGCTCGGAGCCATTCTGTATGGTGTCTGTGAAATAGGTGTTGTTCCTGGTAACAATTCAATAGTGAACTCCACCTTTCTATCAGGTGGCAAACCCGATAGATTAGTTGGAAAAACATCAAGAAATTCATTCACCACAGGAACATCTTATGGTTTCAGCTTTTCTTCTTGCACCTTTACTACGTGTGCAAGAAACATTGTGCAACCTTTCCTCAACAACTTCTCAACTTTCAGAGCTGAAATCAAACACGTAGGAATAATCTTCCTCTCACCCCTGAAAACCACTTCAGTCAAACCTGGTTTCCTAAAAGTCACTTCCTTCCTATGGCAATCCATAGAAGCATAGTGAGTGAATAAGAAATCCATTCCCAAAATCACATCCAACGCCTGCAAATCTAGGGGAAAAAGATCCACTAACATACAGAGACCTTCTACTACAACCTCGCAATCATGCAACACTACATTGATTAATAAAACGTCACCAACTGAAGTGCATATGACTAACAACTCAGATAAAGGCTCTAGCATCCTATTCAGCTTAGTTAAAAACATGCTAGAAACAAAGGAATGCGTAGCGCCTGGATCTAATAAAACACGTGCAGGTACATTACAAACCGAAATCGTACCAGTAATCACATTTGGTGCATCCTCTACTTCCTGTTGAGTCATGGCGTAGACTTTTCCCTGCTGCCTAGGTCTCCCCAAAACTCCCTTTTGCCTTGCACCACTGATGCCTTCTCCTGCGCCTGCTAAGACTCTCGGCTGCTCAACTGTGTGGGACTCAACTCCCTGGTCCCTCTGAACTGCTACTCTCAACTGTGGACAATCCCTCTTAAAATGCCCTGGTTGTCCACACTGGTAACACACACCGGTGCCAACAAGACACCGACCCCGATGATTCTTGCCACAACTTACACATGGGGTTCTCCTGGATTCACTAGCAACGGACTCCTGACCCGTCCGCGGTCTTGCTACCGAACTTGCAGACTGACTGGGGGCTCTCTGACTCCGCCTCTGATAAGCACTACCCGAACTCATCTGCCTTGACAACTGGCCACCAGATCAATGCTTGAAGTCTTGACGGTCTAAAACATTCACTCCAGGTGTGAACTTCCGCTGCTCACGACCTCGGGAACCACTAGTTGTTGGAGCTCCACGACTAGGCTCCGCAACCGACTTTTCCTCTATAATACTCTGCTCCACACGTAAGGCAGTCTCTACTAGCTGGGAAAAATTCGTCCACTTGGCAATAGCGGTAACTGGGGTACGTATCTCAAAACGCAACCTTCTCTCAAACCTGCGACACCTATCACTCTCAGATGCCACAATCACTTCAGCAGTCCGTGAAAGCTCAGTATACTTCCTCTTGTACTCGGCCATTGAAAGTGACCCTCGTTTCAGCTCAAGAAACTCATCCCTCTTCGCCTCACAATATGTGGTGGGGTAGTACTTTTCCTTGAATATGCCTCTGAATGTCTGCCAATCTAACGTACGTGCATCACTGCGCCTGGCTATAATGGATTTCCACCATCCCTCCGCCTCCTTCTGCAAAAGGAATGCGGCCAATTTGACTTTTCGCTCCTCAGGACAACTCATCACGTCGAAACAATTCTCCAACATGTTTAACCAGACCTCGGCGTCAGCTGGATCTGTGGAACCCTCAAACACTGTGGCTCCTAACTTCTTCAACCGTTCAATCCCATACATTTTTTTCGGATCACTAGGCCCTGCTCTCCCTGGCCTACTGATCTCCTATGCAGATCTAGCAAATCGCTCACTCCCTGCCTCATTCTGACCTCTCGGGGTACTGGATCCACTTTCATATTGAGTTTGGGTAGGATCTTGCGTCCCGTCCTGATTCTGCCTGCGTTGTCTGCTGGTACGTGGTGGCATGACTCCTATAACATATCAACACATCAGACATGCTATAAATACTTAACTCATATGCATGATACTAAACTTATACCCACATTCTAGTCCTGACTAGACTTACTCTCAACAATACTCGGACCATACTCCGCTAGTTCTATCTGAACTGACCCAACATCTAACTATTTACTTCCTGGATTTTCTTAGCACTATCTACCATGTCTCTTTGCCCATGGAGCTAACTGCTCTGATACCAAGTTGTCACACCCCCTCCCGGACCACCTGTTAGCTTAACCCGAAAGACAGCGTAAAGCCAACAGACATCGTCTCCTCTAACGATCCCTGTTGACCCTACTGAAACGTTAAACCTGATAAACATACTAATCTTAGATTTAAAACATTCTACATGAAACAAAACACAGCGAAATCCCTGGAAACAAACTTTCAACAAACACGAGGTGCCGCCCTGACATAACTTGGTTCGGATAATAACGTGATACAGATATCAGAACCAAAAACATATACAACTAGGGTTTATACAACCACGACCTCTAGGACGATATTATCCAATCCTTGCAAAACATTTACAATATGAACAGACTCAGTATACAACTCCACCCACGTACTGGAGCTTGTTTTGGAACTTTCAGCAGACGTTTGCAGTGTATCAGACACCGGACGCTCGATCTCTACCGGAAAAGTGGGAAAACATTTTGAAAAGAATGAGCTACGAAGCCTAGTGAGTGACTAACTTTAAAATTCTAAATCCGGAAGTCAAAACACGTGATAAACCTTTAAACATACAAATATTCTCAATCAAAACGTTTAACATAAACGTGTACTGACAAAGGCTTTCCAAAATATCTCGCAAGTTCGTCATTGAAAATCTAGCAAGGCATATCAAGTACATCAAACATTTTAACTAACATGACCGATCTACGTTGTGTAGGGCACGCCCAGTACAACAAACGTTTACTAGTCCTACGATGTAGTGGGGCCCGCCCAGCACTCCCATTGTGTTTGTCGTAGTGGGGCCCGCCCAGCACTCACGACAGCATCGTTGTCACGGTGTACACTCAACGTCGACAACGGAATATAACATGTGTGCACACGGTACCATATAGCCTCGGGCTCAATATCTTAGTCATGTAGTCAATAGAAATCTCAGAAAATCACATGAATACATTAAAACATTCCTGCTGATCGTTATCTTTCGTAAAACTTAATCTTACTCAGCTTGCTCGTGAAAAACTGGAAATCGTTTCAAAGTACTTGGTAATACATACTTTACTTTAAAAGATATAGTTTCAACTATTTTTCATAAGGTCATTAACCACGTGCTCGTATATAAACCTCGTTAGAAAATCTAAGCTCAAAACTTTCTTGAAACCATTCATAGAAATCATATATCGTTTATGGAAAAGCATATAATACGTCTAAACATGAACAACCTTTGGAAACAATTTTCGAAATTCATTTTGTCACTCACTGTCTTATCTAGTTCTCCGGTTTGTAGACTCGACCTATTTCCTCTTGGCCTGTCAAACAACCAAAACCGAGCATTAGAACCATAGATAGCTTTGTCTTTCCATGCTCATGAATTTTTAAACAATTGGATTAAGAATCACGTTCACATTCTACTTTCCAGATTTTCCAGATTCTATACCCTAACTTCCAACACCCATAACTTCCTCAATACTTAAACGCAATTAATGAAATACACATAAAACTCTTCATGTTCGAACACTCTACAACTTACCTCAAGAAAGGAAAACGAGATTCCCAACCGATTTGTCCAGAATTGCCCCGAACACAGACAATACAGAATTCGAGGTTCTCTTCTACTCTTTATCTATCTCCTGCAATTAACCCTACTTAAAGTCATTTTTTGGCTCACAAAATCTTCTTGAAAGTTGTAGGAAATTGAATAAGCCTTCCAACCATACAAAATAGAGCCTCTGATTCGACTTGTACACCCCAGAATGCTCAAAACATCAGAGAACACCAGAGATCCTCCTAGTTTGCTCGAAAATCCTGTGCTATGTTTTCCATTCCAAAAACCATTAACATCTCATACAATTTAGCTCAAGCTTCCTTCATGAAATTTGTTATAAACTTAACTAACATTCAAGAAAATCAAACCTCACCTCTTATTTCCTTCTATATAGCTCAAACCGAATACAAAACCAGAGGTTGACAGGTTGAACTCAGATTCTGCTATGGCTTGCTTTGCATGAGCTTTTCCTATCTTCTTCAACCTGAAAACCATGAAATTATTCTTCTTCTTCCTCCTTCACTCTCTCCTTAAAGTGCTCTAAAAGTTTGAATGGGAAAAGATAAGAAATGGGGCTGATAATGGGTGAAGCGGTGGTGGGTGTCTTGCTGTCCTTTTCCATTCTCTTTCTTTTTTTTTTTTTTTGCTGATTTCTTTTCTTTTTTTTTCCTTTTTCCTTTTCCATTTATTTTCTTTTCTTCTTTCGCATCTCCTTTCTTTTTAAATGTATAATTTTCAACAACTTAGATTCAACCATGAAGCCACAATAGATGATTAGAGTAAATGATCCAAGGAAAGTCTCGGGTTTACACAACCAATAACACAATACATGCTCATCCCAAACAATAACTCAATACATGCTCATCTCAAGCAATAACACAATACATGCTCATCCCAAGCAATAACTTAATACATGCTCATCTCAAGGAATAAAATAATACATGCTCATCTCAAGCAGTAAAACAATACATGCTCGACAATTCATACTTTGCAGGAATATACTGAAGGAATTGAATTCTTAGCAGAAGTGAAATTAATCGTGCACGAATTAATTATAGTTAGTTCGAATACCAATACATTGTACAAAAAACAATTAATAAATGATCTATATGAATTTTATGTGTTAAGCATGCTGTTTTTTCCAGATCTAAACCTTTTTAGATCTGAGGAACTTACTTCACTATGGAGGAAAAATTTAGTACGATGCTCCAAACATCGATTACATCAAGGTCGTAGACAACACGAATCGCGAACACCAACTATTCTCTTTGGAATCATTGAGATTACGATTGTGGGGTCGTCCTTGTATTGGAAAAGGGAATTTTACAGCAATGGTTACTGTATTTTGTGAGAGACCTTGAGAGATTTTTTTTAAAGAAGTTTTCTTCTCCGTGAAACGCCAAATCGAATGAATGAGAGAGGAAGTGAGTCAGTTCACTAGAACCCCACCCACACGTACGTACAAAATGGGAAGGAAGTTACCCATAACTTCTCTAATGCATCTTGGCCCTTGATCTTAATCAATAAGGATCTAGACCATTAACTATTATCAAATAATAATCAACATCCAATTAACTATATGATATATAATAAATCAATTACAACAACTTATAATTAAATTAATTATAACATATAGTTTGAATTCAATCAGATTATATTTAATTGAATTAATTAGGCCAACCAATTAATTCTAAATTAATTGTTTCCCCACATTAATTAAATATCATATACTTAATTAATTTTACAATTGAATCATATTCAAATGTATCTCTCTCATTTAACCTATAGTTTTAATATGAATCCTTATTCATATTTTTTAACCTATAGTTGAATATGAATCCAATTCATATTCAATATTTGAACTCCTTCAAATATATAATTCTTTCATAAATTAAGTTTGAATCACAACCAAAATTATTTTTATTATAAAGTTTATTTCACAAATTAAACTTATATTATATTGTATCTCCATACATTATATTAGTTTTAATCAAATACAATTAACTAAAATTCCCTTAATATTCAAAACTAATTAATCTTAGTACCCGTAATGAGCTAGCAGGTGAGCCTAATGGACCTATAGATCAGAAGCTCCAACGATACGAGATTAACTTGCTAGACTCATTAACCAAGTCAATCGACATTCGTTAACTATGGATCACTCCACTAAAGACCCACAGCTGCACTCTTCTCACTGTAGAATATTCTGTGTCCACGGATATGGACCAATACAATAAGTTAATCCTTCACGAGTGTTCGTAACGCCAGCGGGATCAAATTTTTGTTTTACCCCAGGGTTACCTTTGGATCCTTAAGTACCACTGATCCCTCTAATGAACAACCTGTTTAGGGTCCAACCACTAAACAGAAATTCCTCTCGTAATAATAATAATACGGTGGCTCCACCTCTGTCTCATGCCACTTAAAATTAGTAATTACGCTAACTACCTCTTCAAGAGACATAGAAGAGGGGTCACGATATTGCCTTTGAAAATAGTAAGCCATAAGATCAACTTGGAATAAAAATGAAAAACCAAAATAAAAGAAAACATCACAACAAACCCAAGAAAGACAAATTACGCTTGGCTCCCCGGCAACGACGCAAATTTGACGGGACTATAACTATTTTGTAGAAATAGTGGTCGGGGTCGAACACAGGGAAAGGGATCTAGCAGATGAAGAAATTTTGTGTTTATGCAATAGGGGGTTTTAGAAAAGTCGAATGAAATGAAATAAAATACTGAATGTAAAAGAAGCAAAATAAGGCATGTGATAGAGAGAAACAAAACAAAAATCAATATCATAAAGGGACCGTTGGATTGAGATTTCTTATGCTTGAATGGTATTTCACTTGGCTTCCTAGTTTTCTCTAAAAAATCATTTTATGCCGATTTTTATTAGTCCGGTTAGCTTCTTGGTTACTTGGAGGACCCTCCTACACTAACTTGTGTTTAATTAACCCGTTAACCCAGAACCCAACAATTAACATGATTAATTAAATTATCATTATCGATCGCCACCCCTCATGCATAAAGTAGCAACCATCTGAAACCTCACAATGACCACTAAATTATGTCTAACTAATCTAAAATAACAAATCCGAAACCTCCCAATTACCTACTTAAATTAACCGCTTTTAGTTCGTGGGTCCGAAATTGTATTAACTAAACATAATTTCAATTTAAATCTAATTAGTACAACCTTTAGCTTGCATCCTAAGCTTATCAAGGGTCGTCACTCCGTAGAGATTGTCTTGCCTCGACCTAGTGACTATCTATAAATAACTACTAGAATAAACAGATAGAAATCTCCTAGGGTCGTCAAGCCTAAGAAACTAATTTCATGCATTGGTTTAAACGAGATTACATGTAAAAATTAATAAAAATACAGCAAGAACAGAATATAAATACCAAAAAACTCCAACAAGATCAATAACGTTCAAAGCATAATCCCAATCCAACGATACAAAGGAGTTTACCTAGTCATAAACAAAGAGAAACTACAAATAAAGATAAAAGAATGCATAAAATATGACCTAGAAAGGTCTACACAGTAGCTAAAAGAAAAAAAAGACCAAACTAATCCCAAAAAGGCAAAAATTCTAACCTAACAGTGTACTAAACCGAAGTCCTATATTAATCGAAAATGTAGCAGCATCGAGACGCCAGGCTCGGCGTCTCAACGCCTTGGACTTTGATCTCTGTTTTTGAATCGCGTCGGCGTTGAGACGCTAGGGGCAGCGCCTCAATGCCATCCATAATCCGAGCCTTGCTGCCATTTTTCTCGATTTTTTCTTGTTAATTCTCAGTACGAGGCTTCAACCTTTGATTCTTGGTGTCGTTCTTTTGGCCTACTTCAATACACTTGGGTCTCTTCACCTCCTCGCCGTCCAAGAACACCGAGATGACTCCAAAACTCCATAATTGGCCCGAATTAACACCAATTTAGTGTGGTTGGATCCCGACATCGCCTAAGCTCAAAGTACCTGTAAGTAAGTCAAGTAAATCATAAAATTCCCCTAACAAGTTTAGATTCGAGGTGATAAAATAGGACTATTTTTGTCCTATCAGTGCACAAAACGCTCGTTCAAAACGACCCACGACGGGCTCGGAACTATCTGCATCTGCAAAAAAATGCAGTCGCATTTCCCTTTCGCCTTGGCAGAAATGCAGTTGCATTTCTGGAAATTTTCCTGTTTTCCTCTGTTTTATGCAAAACACCAAAACTAAGTCAAATTCACACCAAAATGAATTCTTTTAAGCACAATACATGTATAATTCGACACACATGACTCTCTAAGTCCTAACTCATCAACTTTAACACTTTTTAAGCTCGGGAATAATGTTTTTGGTCTAAGATATACAAGTTTCAAAAGAAAACGAGGTAAATATAAGGGAAAAATACGTATATTTTTTACACTTATCACTATGCATAGCTTCGAAACCACGTCCTAAAACAAATATGCAATGGATTGGGGATAAACATTGATGGGCATCTGCCACCATTCCCCAAAATAGATGTGGATATACCTAAAGGCGATGGAGCATGCCCTTCCAATGCCTAGGGGAGCTTTCTTTTCACCTTCTCTATTCTGTCATTGATTACTATTTTTATATGATAAGAAAATGGGATAAACTATCCTTTATTGCTTTCTTTTATTTTTCTTTTGCTTAGTTTAGTTATGTATAGATTAGTTTCTTTTGTTTTGCTTTCTTGCATACTATATTTCTAAATAGGTTATTTTTGTTTATTTCTTTTGTTTTTAATTTTTGGAAAAAATCCAAAAAAAAAAAATATCTCTTTAAAAGAAAAAAGTATTCTAAAATATTTTCAAAAGAAAAGTGTGCTTAATTGGTTTGTTTGTTTTTTAGCGCCCTTAATGATGATATCTTAAGCTCTCTCGGTTCTTTAAATACTTTAGTAACTTCGAGTTTTTCAAAGCATGAAGCCTGAATAAAATTTTCTTTCCATAACACATTCAAATCCAAACTCACCTACCTTAGGCTTTGACTACCAAAACGTTTAGGAAGTTTAGACTCCATCTTAGCTTGCCAACCCTTGCTAGTCTCTCCTACTATGTTCTTCATATTAATTCAATAAGGACATTGACTAGTTTATGTTTGGGGGGACAATTTTGTATTTTGTACTCTCTATTGTATCATGTTGCCTATTGCTAGTGCTAAAAAAAGTAGAAAAAACAAGGAGATACTCCTCCTTCTCGAATAAACCAAGTAACCAGGGGCGATTGTGACACCCATTATTTCCACTGCATGAAAGGTTACTTTGGGAAGTGAGTATTCACTACATTCTTAATAATGAGCTATGCTCGTAGTCAACTACTTTCACCACAAAGTGTTCATATGTTGGAACGAAGGTATAGATGACTATGAGACTCTCCTACCAAAAAAAAAAAAAAAAAAACTTAGCAGCAATTTGAAATAAGTTTAGGAGAGGGAAGTTAAATTTTCTTTTCAATTTTTAGAGTCGGGATAGCTTGTGAAAAAAGATTGGATATTCTAAATGAAGGCTAGGTGGAATAATACAAAAAAATGAGGTGGGAATGCATGCGACTGTTTTATCTTGAGATAATTGAGTAAAGGCCCAGTGTTAGAGAAATCTTGTTGTTAACCTAGAGTATTAGGAGTCGAGTTCTTTTCTGAAAGGCACATTCACAAACTAAACTTACCTATGAAACACACATCTTTTCTTGATTGTTTCAATTATCTTGTTAATAGTGCTTGAGGACAAGCAATGACTTGAGTTTGGGGGTGTGATAACGCTCATTTATGTGCGTTATTTAGCCTTAAAAACCTAGGTTATTGTTTGGAAAGCAAAGACTTTGTGTTTAAAATCTTATCATTTCAAGTCATTTTAGCAAAAGTTGTACAATCATGAAGAAAATCTTAGTAATGTATAATTTAAGCCTAAAGTGTAAAAAAAGAGATTATTTTTGTAAGGATTTATCCAATTTAATGTTTTTTTAAGGGGACATTGCGAGGAAGATGCGCCCGCAAGAGCAGATTAAAGGTTAGCGGAGCAGAAAAAGTAAAGTTGAAAATTTGTGCCTGCATCTAGACCTGAGGATGTGAGATATGCGATCAAAATGTGCCCACAAGCCATATAAGGAAAATAGCCCCAGCTGAAGACAAATTTGTCAAAGTAGAGCACAGAAGAAAATGTGTCTGATATGCATTTGCAACTGGGATTTCCAACAGAATACCGAGATTCGCGGGATCTTCATAGAATCGTACAAAAATCTCCAATCTGGTATCAAATCTTCGAATATTGTGGATTCTTACGTTCCAAGGCCTTCTCACACTGATCTTGGCAGCCAACCTTACCTTCCAAGGTCTATAAAAGGGGACCAAGATGCAAGAAGCAAGGGGAGCTTAGAGTTTTCGTCTTTAGGATAGATTTACATTGTCTCTCTTCTCATCTTGTAACCACTCCGAGTTTTGGATTTTCCTGCCTCTGTCAGCTCCTCCATTCGAAAGAAGTAGAGGAGAAAGACTTGTCTCCCCTTGAAAGAGGACAAGAGCAAGCTAGATAGAGAGAGAAAAATCCTTAGTTTTGTCTTTACTTTTGGTACATTCTGTTTTACATTCTTTTATTTCCAACAGTGTTGTTCTTTTTTATCCTTTACTTTTCAGTTCTAAGTTAAATTCTTGTACTCAATTCTTTATTTAATATGAATTCAAGTTGCTTTTATATATCAAGTTTTCTTTACTTTTCATCTTGCACTTTATCTTTAATTATGAGCTAAGCTTCTACTTCGGTGTTCAAATATGTGGATACCTTGAGTAGAAGAAAACCTCACCTATGCAAAAGCAACCTTGCTTCCTCTTAGCATTGTTTGTTCTTGCTGAAATTTAAAGTTTATAGTTAGTGTAGACTAACCACTTAGGTTAACATCGTTTGTATTTAGCTGATGGCTGAAAGGTTGGAGTTGAATGCACGGGATCGCAAAAACAATAGAGGAATAGATCCTAAAAATAGGACTTTGTTTTCTTGCATTCTAGAAATAGAACTAGAACCACTAGAGTTTTAAGAGTCATGAGCATACTCATCTAAGTATCAACTAGCCCTAGAAATAAATGTCTAGTTGGCTTAGTCATCTAAAGGCACCTACAACGGAGCTGAATAGAAGTTGGACTTAACACACAATCTAGTTGTCATGGTAATTGCGGGCGCAACTGAAAGGTGCTATCTCAACCATGTCTATGTGGGCAACATAGATAGTGTTTCTCAGTCGATGCATAGGTGGGCGCTGAAGGATTTGGAACCCTAATTCCAAATAAAGCGGAAGCGTAATTGGGACCGATTTGTAGTTAATTTTGTTTATCCAAAAATACCATTACATTGACAAAAATGATAGAACAAATTCTATAGAAACTTAAGGCTAAGCATTACAAAATTTAGGTCTAAATCTATAATAAAGAAAAGAGTAGCAAACCTCCGTTGACGTCTCTGAAAATCAAGAATGATTCTTGATTGCTCTGCAACAATGAAGAACACCACCAATTGGTTACACCGGTATATCTTTAAGACTTCTTAAAGTAGGAGACTGGTGGGAGTCTTTTAGGAGATATCTCTGAGAGAATGAGAGTCAATGGGATGTCTTTCACCCCACCCCAAGGGTCTTATATATAGGTAAAGGCCAAGACCTTTTCCTAATAGGAAAAGGTCTATGAATAAGTTCAAACTTATTATCTGAACAATATCTAATTTTAATAAATAATTAATTAATTCCATAATTAATTAATTACCCAATTAAATATCATATATTTAATCTTATGGATTTTATTAAAATTAAAATTAATATGAATCCAATTCATATTAAATTTATTTGAACTCTTTCAAATATTTTCTCTCAAGAATTAATTTTTGAAATTAATTCAAAAATTATATTATAAAGTTTCATAAACTTTATATTATAATGTATCAACATACATTATACGATTCCCCAAATAAATTGAACACTTTCAATTTATAGTTTAGGGAAAAATACACTTTTGGTCCCTGAGGTTTGGGTTAAGTGACACTTTGGTCCCCGAGTTTTCAAACTCAACAAAAATACCCCCGAGGTTTGAGATAAGGAGCAATTTGGTCCCTGCCGTCAATTTTTCTGTTAAACCCTAACTGTAAGCTGACGTGGCACTATTATTTTAATTAAAAAAATTAATTTTTAATTTTTTTAAATAAAAATATAAAAATATTAAATATATTATTATTTTATTATTATTTTTAAAATTCTCTCTCTATCTTCTCCATCTTCTTTCTTCTCCACCTTCTTTCTCCCTCCATCTTTTTCCTTCCCCCTCCCATCTTCTTCAGATCTGAAACGGGAAGGGGATGAGGAGCTCCTCCTCCCTGAAATTCCCTTCTTTTTTTTTAAAAAAAAAAACAGAAGAAAGGAAGAGAAAGAAGAAGAAGGGAAGAAGAGAAGAAGAGAAGAAGAAGAAAGAAGGAAAAAAAAAAAATTTGGCGATTGTCGCCGCCAACGCCGTTCGCCGGCAGTCGGCGGCGGCCGGCCACCGGAGCTGAAGAAGATGGGAGGGGGAAGGAAGAAGATGGAGGGAGAAAGAAGGTGGAGAAGAAAGAAGATGGAGAAGATAGAGAGAGAATTTTAAAAATAATAATAAAATAATAATATATTTAATATTTTTATATTTTTTATTTAAAAAAATTAAAAATTAATTTTTTTAATTAAAATAATAGTGCCACGTCAGCTTACCGTTAGGGTTTAACAGAAAAATTGACGGCAGGGACCAAATTGCTCCTTATCTCAAACCTCGGGGGTATTTTTGTTGAGTTTGAAAACTCGAGGACCAAAGTGTCACTTAACCCAAACCTCAGGGACCAAAAGTGTAATTTTCCCTATAGTTTATATTAAATTTCTTCAAGTCTTTTTACGAGCTACCAGTGGGACCTAATGGACCTACAGATCAGAAGCTCCAACCATACGAGACTAATTGGCTAAACTCATTAACCAAAAAATTTCGGCAGCATAACGGCGTACATGGGGCTATCCCAAAATTTTTCCTACACCTGTTGAACAAGAAAAACACTTCTATATATATAGCGAACTACTCACAACCACCCACCACATCGCCTTACCACAGCACAGCGGGACTTCCACAAGAAAGCGAGTCAGGTCTCGCAAATACAATAATCAAAACAAATAGAGAATTCACAACTCAACTCAATTATGCACCACTGACTACAACTTTAACTTATTCGAAACAACCTTAATTCCTATTAACTGAATGAGAAGGTAAAGTTTATTAAAACTGACAACTGAAGCCCAAAGTTCAACAAGAATATACAGAATTAAACCTGATAGGACAACAGTCGTCCAACAATATTAAGCAACAACTATCTTAACCAACATGAGATAAAAGAGAACAATGCAAACTAGCTATGGTCCTTTCTCAAGCACCTCCTCTGCACCACCATGGTCCACGCAGTCCTCATATTCTGCAAAATCTGGTAGTTGGGGGGGAAGAGAGAGGGGAGGGGGTCAGTACACTAAGGTACTAGTAAGCAGCCCCTACCTGAGAAGTCATCAAACAACAAGCAACAAACAACGTGCTTTTCATGCGCAAGCAACATACTTTTAAAAGCAGTAAACATAATATCATGCTCAAAAGCTAGTGAAACAAATGACTCTCCTAAGCCATAACTCATGCTTCTCTCTATGCAAACTTGCCAACCACTCAAGCTCCACGAGCTCACTCAACGCTCATATTTAGCCCTCACATGGCTCTCCAAGACTGATCCTTCGAGTCGCACTGTCCCCTGGCCATTTGTACCCAGGGCCACAATGCTCTCTACGGAGCTCGATGTTCGATCCTTGACCATTTGTACCCAAGGCCTCAAACTGTGCATCGCCCCTTGACCATTTGTACCCAAGGCGCACCGATGACTTAGCAAAGTATTGGCCCTTCCCCAGGTGCCCAACACTTGCTTTCTAGACTCAGTACACCAACCCTTGACCATTTGTACCCAAGGCCTCGATGCTCCTCTTAAAACCAATGGTGACGTGCCACCCCTCGACCATTTGTACCCGAGGTGCACTGACACTCACCCAACTTTCCTTTCTTTCACACTTTAGGTCCCTGACCTCTATCTCACATCTATCTAGAATGCATATGCCCTGCAACATGCTTCTAGACTCACGTACTATGCCCACCAAGAATATACGTAGGACCACGTGCTCTCCACTCATGCTTGACTCAGAAATGCAAATAGAACCAACATGCTTGCAACCATTCAACACGCAACAACAATTCATGCTTTTCCACGGAATCATATACATACATATACATATTCAAAGAAACAAGAATAAGAGAATAGTTATAAAGCGAGAAACATTCAGCATGCATCACACAGTCCAACAGACGTCAGCAAGTAAGAACTACTTACAAGAAACTCCAAACGCTCCTAAAAGACTAACAGAACCAATCGAAGGAGCCTAAAGAGCTCAAACTACAGGCAACGATTACTGAGGGTTAGGAAATAGATTTAAAGCACTAAGATGACTTAATAAACGAAACAAGAAGTGCTGGAATTTACCGCTTAGTGCTCAAACAACCTTGAGAACAAACTGACTTGTGTTCGAAACGACCCAACCACCAAGATCCCAAGTCACCGGGTTATGGGTAACCAAAATCAAGGACTTTCGGGTTGTGAGTACTCACTAAACACGATCTTTGAGATCAAATGCTCGATGAGCAGCAACCGAACACACTTAAATCCTGCAATTATAAAGTCGATAACGAATGGGTATCGATTAAAACATGGTTTTAAGGCTTTAATCTCTAATGGGTATCGAATACTTAAGCTATAAAACTAAGAACAACATTGAACCTTACCCAACGGACTCGATAACACGCAAGATGGGTTATAATAACCTCGAGCAACACACTAGAATGATCCTTCGGTAGTGGGTATTCAAGTTTACAGTGATTCGAACCCAATCGATCACTTAGACGGCGCTGCAGAATAGAAACTCATCACTAAACTAAATTTCCAGCACATAAACCATTGGGCATTTTATTTCTAGCATTAACCAAGAATAGGTAAGTGCCTAAAGTTACCGAAACTGCCAATCGTTGCTGGAAACACCCAAGAATGTTGCTGGACAGGGCAAAATAGGCTGAAACGAGGTCGACAGGACTCCGAATTGCTAGACACGTGAGATCTAACCAAATTGAACCTAGAGGAACTTAGATCTAGCCTTAAAACCACAAGGAAAGGAAAAAAAGGCTTACCCACGACTTTCTAAGGTTGAAACGCGGAAGAGACGGTGCTTCGAGCTGCTGTCCGCGCAAGATCTAACCAATACGGGCAAGAAGAAGTTAGATCAGGCCTTAACGAATACACATGAGTGAGTTTGAGACTTACCCACGAGCTCTTCTTGGCCGAAAATGCAAGGGAAACGAGAGATTTGCACCTTGAACCACGAAACAGAGAGGGAAACGACGGGGGAAGAAGACCCACGCGGCTGCGACACTGAACGGTGGCGGCTGCAGATCTGGGCAGCGGCACTCGAGCACAACGACGACGCAGAGAGGGAGAGAGATCCGCAGGAGAGAGAGACGCGCGGAGTGAGAGAAGGGTGACCCACGACTCGTCCTTGACGACGGCGGCGACGCGAAGACCACGAACAGGGACTTGTGCTGCAACCTCCAACGACAGTTGGACGGCCAGGCGACGGCGCGGCGGTTGGGAGGACTAGCGGCTGAACACACGGCAGGGGGGGTGTGCTGCCTCACGCAAGAAGGAGAAGAAAAACGAAAAAGAAAATGGGGACTAGCGGCTGGAGGCTCACGAAAATGAAGAGGGAGAAAGAGGTGGGAGGGAGAGAAAAGGGTTAGGGAAATTAGGGCTTTTCTTTCTTAAGCTTAATTAAATCAAACTTAACCCAATTCCTTTTCTTTTAAAAGAAACTAAGAATGAAAACCCATTCTATTTAGGATTTAGAATTCTAAGTAGAATACTAACCCCTAAAAGGTTTGGGAAAGAAATTAACCCAATTGATTTAGGATTTTGGTCTTTTGATATTCAAAATAAATATTAAATATTAAACCTCTAACTTTAGGAAATTTAAAGATTTAATTAAAAATCTCTTTCCCCTAAATTTTAGAAATTTAGTTTAACGACCCAAGGCCAAAGTTAAATTCTAATTTTCCCAAATTAGAATAAGAACGCTTACAAATCTCAAAATGATTTGATTTCGAAATGCGGGGCGTTACATTAACTATGGATCACTCCACTAAAGACCTACAACTGCCCTCTTTTCACTGCAGAATATTTCTGTATCCACGAATATCGACCAATAACGGCACGTTAGTCCTTCACGAGTGTTCGTAATGATAGCTGGGTCAAATTATCGTTTTACCCATAAGTTACCTCTACCACCTTCAGTACTAGTGCTACTCTAATGAACAACCTGTTTGTGGTCCAACCATCAAACAAAAACCCCTCTCGGGATATTGTGAGGGTAGGGCCCTTTGCTCAAGACCCGAAGACACCACTTAAGGAAACACTCATCTACTTCCTTAAAAGTCGGGAAGGAGTGAATTCCATCTTGTGTGATTATGTTCCCAGCTCCCCACTCGGTCTTGTCCCCAAAATGGTAGGCTTATTTAGTCGGCGTACTGGCCACTCTCACCCATACAAATCAAAGGACATTCCCTCGTGAACAGGAGTCCATAATCCACTCAGGATTCATACTGAGTTTCCTAGGCCATCCTAGTGAAATAGAAACCTAACTAGTTAACGGTGTTACAGCTAGCGGTTAATATTTCGTGGTCCAGCCTCATGCAAACTCATTACATAGGATACCTCCACTTACATGTGTACTACATGGACGCTTTGGATCATTACGTCTGTATCAAATACAAAGAGGGCCGTATCACATAGGGTTACCAGGATAAGGTACCCAACCTTATCCTTGTACTATAGACCTTTTAGGTTGTTACTTGAACATCGATCCCCGTATGTCCCCACATACTAGTTCAAGTCACATACAAACAACCTTGGATCTTAGTTTATTCGATTTGGGTCAAATTGTGCAATATTTAACAATAAAATTTTATTAAAACTAGTATACAATTTGTTTACATTCACTATCTACGAGTTTTAGGGTATAAAACCCAACAAACTCTAACTTGAACTAAAACTCTAGTTTAGTGGGATGTACAATAATCTATTCAGTAGTGGGTGTATAAATACATGTATAAAACATATACAATGTACAAATACAATAAACTAGGGCATCACTATACCCATTACATAATGGTATCACTATACCCATTACATTTCTCTCACTTGCCCTAGATTCCATCTTTGTACATAACTCGTAGACCAAGACCTTCTAGATAACCCTCATACCCTTTAGCCGAAATATCCTTCGTGAACATTCCATTTAATTTAATGTGCGTGCTTATCTGATGCTGCAAGGTTCTTTTGAATTTTCCACAACACCACTGTATCACTATAAAGTGTGATGGGCAGTCTCTATCGTTGTTTCACAAATAGCTATATTTTCAGCCTATATGGTAAAGACTGTTGATAACTGCCCAAAAGGTAGTTATTTAGGCCTCAATTATATAGGGATTTGTGTGTCCTTTATGCTTATTAGGGTTGGTTTTGGATAGATATTACATGATTTAACCCATTTGGAAGAATGGAAGCATTGGAAATTATTTTGTGCAGATTATGCTGCTGAGCGACTGGAGGGAGCAAATTCTGTGCTGCAGCAAAACTGGGAACAGAACTGCCACATCACAGCTCGTTAGCCAACTTCATGAACCGACTTCTGTTGAGTTATTTTTGGGATAAAGGAGCAAGGAGAGCCCTACACGTGTCCAAGTTGACCTAATTCAAGTCTCCTCTCCTTCTATAAAAGGAAGTAGCCGTCCAAGTCAAATTCATTCCATGTTTTCCCTTGGAAGCCGAATAGTATAGGGAGATTGAAGATCATCAAGAATACCATCTTCCGCAAGCTGATTAGGGAGTTTACTTTCTTTATTAACTTGTGGTTATGGACATGCATACTCAGATTGTAATTCGTATTCCTATGCCTATTATGAATTAAGTAGCTTAAGGTGTTGG
This sequence comes from Luffa aegyptiaca, assembly GCA_017139565.1. Taxonomy (NCBI): domain Eukaryota; kingdom Viridiplantae; phylum Streptophyta; class Magnoliopsida; order Cucurbitales; family Cucurbitaceae; genus Luffa; species Luffa aegyptiaca. The sequence goes on along the minus strand of CM029407.1, from coordinate 36,043,695 downwards.
TTAGGAATAATGTGATTACTGTGCTTCATCTCTAGTAATAAATTGACTATCGCATTTTGGTTAATTGTTGTGCTTAATCTTATTTTATGCCCGCCTGGCCAGCCGGTGTGAATAGCTCTCTCTAGTTTAAGGGATGATTTAGAGAGTGCGTGGCAATTATCCAGACTAAGATCATTGTGTATTGGTGAACGCCAGTGACTGAGCTAGGGATAGCCAGTTGCCTAGTGCTTAATCGGTCACTCTTCATTGGGTTTGAAACATATCCCAAAAGATCCGGAGTTCCGGGAGGAATCCGCTAATAATACTGCGAGAAATGCATGATCAATAATATTGCTAGAGCATATCTTAGAACAATCACTAAAACCTAACCAGCGCCTGTCTTTAATCTGTCTATCTATTTGTTTACTCGTTGTTCTGTCATATATTTTGCTTCAGCATAATTCCGATAAAACCCAATCATTTTATTATTCTTGAAACCATTAGAAAGTTACACAAAAATAGGTAGACTGGAAACTCATTCAGGGCTCGGATTGATAATATTACTTGCTGTAGACTGTGTATACTTGCACAGGAATTCTAGAGTATTTTATATCATATTTCTACTCACTCTAGGAACCCAACAAGTTTTTGGCGCCGTTGCCGGGGACTTGAATAAGTTTTTATCTGATTTATTTTTGTGTATGTTTTAGTGGTTTGGTGCTAGAACTTTTTGATTGTTTCTTTTGTTTTTACAGGTGTGATTTTGGTGCATGAGCGATCCGCCTGGGGTACGGTTTGAGCTTGATCCAGAAATTGAAAGGACATTCAGGTTAAGAAGGAGAGAGCAGCGCAGAAACCAGATGGAGAACGTGGCGCGTCTTCCGGTGGATCCTGAAGGTCCAGCAGCAGCAAACCCCCAGCAGAATCCGTTGCTGCAGCAAAATCCGCTTTTTGAGCAAAATGAGCAGCAAAATAATCAGGCTGAGAATCCTATCTTGATAGCGAACGATAGGACCAGAGCCATTCGAGCATATGCTGTCCCGATGTTTAATGAGTTGAATCCAGGGATTGCACGTCCCCAAATCCAAGAGGCAAATTTTGAAATGAAACCGGTAATGTTTCAGATGTTGCAAACCGTGGGGCAATTCCATGGTTTGTCATCTGAAGACCCTCATTTACATCTTAAGTCTTTTCTAGGAGTTAGTGATTCTTTTGTAATTCAAGGAGTGCCTAGAGATGCTCTTAGATTAACTTTGTTCCCGTATTCTCTTAGAGATGGAGCAAAGTCATGGTTGAATTAATTAGGACGTGGGATGAGTTAGCTGAAAAATTTTTGAGTAAATATTTTCCACCCAATAGAAATGCTAAATTAAGGAGTGAAATAGTAGGGTTTAAGCAACTTGAGGATGAGACTTTTAGTGAGGCTTGGGAAAGGTTTAAGGAGCTTTTGCGAAAATGTCCCCACCATGGTTTACCTCATTGTATTCAAATGGAAACATTTTACAATTGTTTAAATGGAGTAACCCAAGGTATGGTCGATGCTTCGGCTGGAGGGGCCCTTTTGGCAAAAACTTTTGATGAAGCTTATAAAATTTTAGAAAGAATATCTATTAATAGTTATCAGTGGTCGGATGTTAGAGGCACAAATAAAAAGGTTAAGAGTGTATTAGAGGTTGATGATGTGTCCACCATTAGGGCTGATCTTGCTATGATTGCTAATGCTCTTAAGAATGTGACAGTGATTAGTCATCAGCAGCCACCAGCTATGGAGCCTACTGCAGTGGTGAACCAAGTCACGGACGAAACATGTGTCTATTGTGGTGAAGACCACAACTACGAGTTTTGCCCCAACAATCCAACTTCTGTGTTTTTCGTAGGTAATCAGAGGAACAACCCTTACTCTAACTTTTATAATCCAGGTTGGCGCAACCACCCCAACTTCTCATGGGGAGGTCAAGGAAATAACGTACAAGCGCAACAGAAGATGAACCAGCCGGGATTTGCTAAAGCGCAGGTAATGCCCCAGCAAAATAAGCAGGCTTTGCCCCTGCAAAATTCGGGAAACTCTCTCGAAGCGATGATGAAAGAATTTATGGTTCGCACAGATGCCGCAATTCAAAGTAATCAAGCTTCGATGAGGGCCCTGGAATTGCAAGTGGGACAGCTGGCTAATGAGCTTTGGCAAGACCTCAAGGGAAACTTCCCTCGGATACTGAACACCCTCGAAGGGAAGGTAAGGAACAGGTAAAGGCAGTAACCCTTAGGAGTGGTAAGCCACTAGAAGAGTCTAGAAAGACCCAGGATTTAAATAATAATAGTGATAATAATGTTGTTGTCGAGAAATAGTTGGAGTCTGGTCAGGGTGCTGGAGGCAGCAAAGAGAATGCTGGAGCAGCTGGTTCTGTGCCAGATGTAGAACCACCATATGTGCCGCCCCCACCTTATGTACCACCTCTACCTTTTCCACAAAGGCAAAAGCCTAAGAATCAGGATGATCAATTTAAAAAGTTTTTAGAGATTCTTAAGCAGTTGCATATAAATATCCCTTTAGTAGAAGCTATTGAGCAAATGCCTAATTATGCTAAATTTCTTAAGGACATTTTAACTAAAAAGAAAAGATTAGGTGAGTTTGAAACTGTATCTCTTACTGAGGAGTGTAGTGCTATTCTTAAGAATGGGCTACCCCCCAAGGCTAAGGATCCAGGGTCATTTACCATACCTGTGTCTATAGGTGGAAAAGAATTAGGTAGAGCACTCTGTGATTTAGGCGCAAGCTTTAACCTAATGCCTCTTTCGGTCTATCGAAAGCTTGGTATAGGTGAAGCTAGGCCTACCACAGTCACACTCCAATTAGCTGATAGGTCTATCACATATCCAGAGGGTAAGATTGAGGATGTCTTAGTGAAAGTTGATAAGTTCATATTTCCTGTTGATTTTATTATTTTAGACTATGAGGCTGATAAAGATGTCCCAATTATTCTAGGTCGCCCATTTTTGGCTACTGGTAGGGCATTAATAGATGTTCAAAAAGGAGAGTTAACAATGAGAGTCTGTAATGAGGAAGTGAAATTTAATGTCTTTAAAGCCATGAAATATCCAGACGAAATGGAGGATTGCTCCTTCATTAGGATTCTGGAGAGCACAGTTATTGAGACAGCAATACAGGATTCGGCTGATAAGCATTCAGAAAAGCATGGAGAGGTTAGTGTAGAAGATTTTGAATTTTGTTCTTTAGATAGAAAAAATGAGAAAGAATTGTTTAGGTGTGAGGATGTTTTTGAGTCTTTAGATTTAGATCAAAGAAAGGCTCCCCCAATTAAACCATCCCTGATTGAGGCACCCACTTTAGATTTGAAACCTTTACCGGATCATCTAAAGTATGTGTATCTTGGGGAAAGTGAGACGTTGCCCATTATTGTTGCATCAGATTTAATGCCAGAGCATGAAGAGGCCTTAATAAAATTGCTGCAGCAATACCGCAAGGCTATAGGTTGGACATTGGCTGATATTCAGGGAATTAGCCCATCTTTTTGTATGCACAAAATCACTCTAGAGGAGGGATCCTTTAGGAGTGTTGAGCAACAAAGAAGGCTTAACCCTGCAATGAAAGAGGTTGTTAAAAAGGAGGTGATTAAATGGTTGGATGTTGGGATCATCTATCCAATTGCCGATAGCAATTGGGTAAGCCCTGTCCAATGTGTTCCTAAGAAAGGAGGTGTTACTGTGGTGAGCAATAAAGATAATGAGTTGATCCCCACGAGGACAGTAACTGGATGGAGGGTTTGTATGGATTACAGAAGGCTTAATAAAGCTACCCAAAAGGGTCATTTCCCTCTACCATTTATCGACCAGATGTTGGATCGATTGGCTGGTCAGGCCTATTACTGTTTCTTGGATGGTTATTCTGGGTATAACCAGATTACTATTGCTCCTGAGGATCAGGAGAAAACAACTTTCACCTGTCCTTATCGGACATTTGCTTTTAGGAGAATGCCTTTCGGCCTCTGCAATGCTCCAGCAACATTTCAGCAGTGTATGTTAGCAATTTTTTCTGATATGATTGAGTCCACTGTTGAAGTATTTATGGATGATTTTTCAGTTTTTGGAGGGTCTTTTCAGAATTGCTTAGATAATTTAGGAAAGGTATTAAAAAGATGTGAGGATACCCATCTAATTCTTAATTAGGAGAAATGCCACTTCATGGTGAAGGAGGGCATAGTGTTAGGTCATAAAATTTCTAAAAATGGTCTACAAGTTGATAGAGCAAAAGTTGAGGTTATTGAAAGACTAGAGCCACCGAATTCAGTGAAGGGAATTCGGAGTTTTTTAGGACATGCTGGTTTTTATAGAAGGTTCATAAAGGATTTTTCCAAAATCAGTAAACCTGTTTGTAACTTATTGTGCACTGATCATGTTTTTGACTTTAATGCAGATTGTAGGAAGGCTTTTGAGACTTTAAACGCTGCTTTAATCTCAGCACCCATTCTTTGCGCACCTAATTGAAATTTGCCATTCGAGGTAATGTGTGATGCGAGTGATGCTGCGGTAGGTGCGATGCTGGGGCAAAAGCAGGGCAAATTTATTCATCCTATATATTATGCAAGCAAGGTCTTAAATAAAGCACAAGTCAACTATACAACTACTGAAAAGGAGTTGTTAGCTGTGGTGTTCGCTTTTGAGAAGTTTCGGCCATATTTGGTTGGATCGAAAGTCACGGTTTTCACGAATCATGCAGCAATAAGGTATTTAATGTCTAAGAAAGATGCAAAGCCTAGACTAATTCGTTGGATTCTATTATTGCAGGAGTTCGACTTGGAGATAAAGGACAAGAAAGGATCAGAGAATGTCATTGCAGATCATTTATCTCGTCTTGATCCATCATCATCTTTGCTGGAGCAATCTGCCATTTCCGATTCATTTCCAGATGAACAGCTCTTTGCTGTTGAGGTAAAGGTAGTTAGGGATGTCCCTTGGTATGCTGATATTGCCAACTTTTTGGTAAAGGGAGTCACCCCTATTGACATGGATTGGAGGTAGAAGAAAAAGTTTAAGCATGATGCAAAATTTTTCTTTTGGGATGAGCCATTTATGTATAAGCAATGCTCTGATGGTATTATTCGTAGGTGTGTTTCAAGTGCTGAAGCAAAGGAAATCCTAGAGCAATGTCACTCTTCGCCATATGGAGGTCATTTCAGCGGTCAGAGGACAACTATGAGGATTTTGCATTGCGGATTTTTCTGGCCTACATTATTCAAGGATGCCCATTGGTTCTACAAGCAATGTGATGCTTGCCAAAGGAGAGGAAATTTGGGGCCTAGAGATGAAATGCCTCTTACTTACTTTTTAGAAGTTGAATTATTCGATGTTTGGGGTATTGACTTTATGGGGCCATTTCCCCCTTCTAATGGCAATGTTTCTATCTTATTGGCAGTTGATTATGTGTCCAAGTGGGTGGAAGCCATCGCATGCCATCAGAGTGATGCCAAGACAGTAGCAAGGTTTCTTCAATCACACATCTTTGCGCGGTTTGGGACACCTAGGGCTCTAGTGAGTGATGAAGGTACACATTTTGTTAATAATATCTTAATTAAGCTTTTAGCTAAGTATGGGATTAAGCATAGGATAGCTACCCCTTATCACCCACAGGCAAATGGTCAAGCTGAAATTAGTAATAGGGAAATTAAATCGATTCTAGAGAAAGTAGTTCATCCATCTAGAAAGGATTGGTCTTTTAGGTTGGATGAGGCTCTTTGGGCTTATAGGACAGCCTATAAGACTCCTCTAGGTATGTCTCCCTATAGGTTAGTATATGGGAAAGCTTGCCATTTACCCTTGGAGCTAGAGCATAAAACGTTTTGGGCCTTGAAAAAGTTAAATTTTGATCTGAGTCGTGCAGGAGCAATTAGAATGCTGCAGCTTAATGAATTAGAGGAGTTTCGCCAATTTTCTTATGAGAATGCGAAAATGTATAAAGAAAAGACTAAGTTGTGGCATGACAAGAAAATAAAATCTAAAGAGTTTGTCAAGGGTCAGAAAGTCTTGCTCTATAATTCTAGATTAAAATTGTTTCTTGGGAAACTAAAATCTAAATGGTCAGGACCATTTACTGTGGTTGAGGTTTTCCCCAATGGAGCAATTACTTTGCAGGATGAAAAAGATGGGAGAGTATTCAAGGTGAATGGACAGCGTGTGAAAAATTATTGGGGTGAGGAGTTTCAGTCGAAGTATCCTTCCCTAAGGTTTGCTGATGATTGAGAGAGCAGGATGTTTGCGGGAGCATTTCGCAGAGCAAAATTTTGAGCTCCCAGAAGTTTGTATTGATTTTATGTTTCGCTGATTTGTTTTTTATTTCGGATAGGTTAGATTTGATTTCGCATGATTTATTAGATTTTATCTTTAGAGTATTTTTATTATTTTTGGTAATTTAGATTTTATCTATTTTAAATTTGATTTGATTTTGTTTTCGAGTTATTTATTTAGATTATCTTTGAATTATCTTTTTATTGGTTTGATTTTTATTAGTTTGTATTTAGATCTTATTTTCAGTTATTTGAATTCAGTTTAAATTAATAAAGATTTTCCATAGTTTATTCGGCTTCTTTTGAGAATAAAAGATTAAATTTGATTTGTTCGGATAAATTTAAATTTGAAAGATTTAATTTTAAAATTCAAATACCGTATCAAAGATTCTTCAGGTTGTTGCAGCAAGATTATGGCTGGAGCAAAATAATACGAATTAAAAGGGTTTCTGTTGGAATTTATTATTTTTACCGTTGGACTTGGCTTTAAATTCTCGCAGGTAAATTTGCATGCATCTTCTGATGAGGCCACGTGTCACAGAGTGGTTATCCGAAGGCTTCAATGATGACAGCACATCAATTTTACCATGGGCGTTTGGAATCCGTGATTTTATCGTTGATAATTTTTGAAATTCAGGTTTGCATTTTTAAATTAAAACGGTAATATTAGTAATTGCAGGGCAAATCTTTTCGGTTAGGATTCTATTTTGCTGAAGCCTTATTTATTTGCAACCGCTGGTAAGCTTCTTCCCACTTCGTCTTCTTAATCCCATTTTTGCCATCTGCATTCTTTTCTCTGTCAAAACCGTTCATACCTCCATGGCTAAAACAAGAGCGAGGAAAGAGAGGGAGAGTGAAGAGGAGGAGGTACCGGTCACGCCGGAAGTGCAAAAAGGGAAAACCAAAAAGAAAAGAACGCCGGAGGAAAAGGAAGCAAAGAAAAGGAGAAGGCAGCAAAGGGCTGCAGACCAGGAGGAAGTTCAGGAGGTGGCAGATATTGTTGCCACTACTGCGGAAGAAGGAATTATTCAAGAACCAGAAGTACAAAACCCAGATACGGTTCAAGAAACGATTGCTGAGAAAAATCAAGAAACAGAGGTTGAAGAGCAGGCTGAAGGTGAGCCTAACAAGGAGAAAACACCCGAGCTGGCGCAGGAGGCTCATGTTGAAGTCATTATACCTGAACCGCCCAGACGCCGCCGCATCAAGAGGAAGGCGGGTCGCGTGAGGGTGATTCAGAACACTCCATCGCCTCCGACGTCGGACTCTGAGGAAGAAAAAAGGGAAGCTGAGAATAAGGAAAAAGAAGAAGAGGCAAGAAAGGCAGAACAGGAGCGTTTGCGCGAACAGAGAGAAAGCAAGGGCAAAGGAATTGCCGAAGCATCGGGTGAGATTGAGGAGCCGAGGGCACCATTCATTCGCTTCGTCAATGAACTTGCCAAAGCAAAATACCAGGAGGTGCTGAAGCGGGATTTCTTGTTCGAGCGAGGATTTGGCAGTGATTTGCCCAGGTTCTTGGAGTCTGGAATAGTGAACCTAGGGTGGAGGCAGTTTTGTGCGAAGCCTGATCCTGTCAATGCCAACATCGTTCGGGAATTCTACGCCAATCTTGACGTGAAGGATGATTTCGAAGTCATAGTGCGAGGAGTGCCTGTCCAATGGAGCCCAGAGGCCATTAATAATTTGTTTGATCTTCAGGACTTTCCACACGCCGTTTTCAATGAAATGGTGGTTGCCCCATCGAGCGACCAGTTAAGCGCGGCGGTCCGAGAAGTAGGTGTTGAGGGGGCTCAATGGAGGGTGTCGCAGACGTGGAAGCACACATTTCAAGCTGCCTATTTAAAAAGTGAAGCCAACGCTTGGATGGGCTTCATTAGGCTCCACTTGCTGCCGACTACGCATGACTCCACTATATCTCGGGACAGAGTGTTGCTTGTTTTTGCTATCCTTCGATCAATGAGCATAGATGTTGGAAAAATAATTGCTACTGAGATTGCTGACTGTTGGCGCAAGAACGTGGGGAAGTTGTTCTTTCCAAACACAATTTCGATGTTATGCAGCAGGGCAGGAGTGCCCACGGTTCCAGAGGATATGATCATGCCTGATAAGGGAATCATTGACACACCTAATATGGCGCGGCTTCAGCGTACGCAAGAGGCTCGCCAGGGAGGGTTGGTGTATGGCGTTAATCAGATCCTAGAGCAACTGACAGTGTTGACCAGTAGGTTAAAATTTGCTGAAAGGCAAGCTCAGACCTATTGGACTTATGCTAAAAGGAGAGATGATGCGCTCAGGGGGGCCTTGCAAACCAATTTCTCAATACCATATCAGGCCTTTCCAGTGTTTCCCGATGATTTGTTTAATCTTTGGATACCACCCCCACCTGTTGAGCGAGAAGAGGATGTTGATGAGGAGCAGGGTTAGGAAGACTGACTGATAGGATGACCTGGAGCGAGCATTACTTTTGGTTCTCCATTTTTGTTTGCTCGTGCATATTGACCCTGCTCACTGTTATAACTGCTTGTCTTGTTTCTTTTTAATTTTTTTTTTGTTTGTTGCTGCGAAAAAAAATATATCTACTTTGTAATGTTTTTCTATGATTTTAATGAAATTTATGAATGTTTCTATTCCATGAGCACTGACTAACTCTAACTTAACTATTTTCTTCTGAATTTTTTGAAGATTGGACTGATTACGCTTAATTAGATCAAGGTATTCTGATCTCCAGAAACCTTTTGCTTGAGCATTTCTTCTAGCCTGGACTGTTGCTGCGGCAAAGAAGATTTTGACGGTAGTATTGACTTATATGATCCACTTTAAGCTTAATCCTAGTCCCATGTTTAGTTTAAAAATTCAGTTAGAAAAAATTTAAGTTTGGGGGTATACTTGCTTATTTAATGATTCATTGGGGACAATGAATAATTCAAGTTTGGGGGACTTTTTGCTACTCCAATTATTTTGCTCGAGCATTCCTCTCCTTCAAATTAAAATTTGTTAGGTTATTGAGTAACCGGGGACATTTGTGATACCCACAGTTTGTCTTCGCGTCAAAAGATGACCTAGGAAATATGAAAAAATGATGAGAAAATTTATTTGTTGAAAAAAATATTTGTTGAAGATTTTGCTGAAAAAATTGACGGAGCAAAAGTTTTGAGGGATGAATGATGATCCAGCAGTTTTTCTGTCTCCCAGAACTTAGGTGAGCTTCATCATAAAATGTCGCCATTCTGAGGGGCAAGAGATAGAATAACTAAGGATTTTTGAGCTTTATAATGAGTATTGAGTCTAGTTGGTGATAAGCTTGAGGCAAGAGTATACTGCACCATAAAGAGGGTCATCCCATGCTTAAGAGCTTATGACTGTAAGGCTGCTTTAAGTCTGATAAATAATGATTTAAACCCCTTTAAAAATATGTTTTGAAATGTCTGATAATAGAGCTAGGCTGTGGTGAGTTCTTAGAATTAAGTTGAGAAGTGGTGATTATTTGTCCCTGCTGAAGGAATCATTTTGCTGCAGTAGAGCTTGGTCTTGCAGAGTGCTCAGGTAAAGGTTCAAGGTAGTGTTGGACTGTCTGGTTTGATTAAGCTATTCTTTGTCTAATGTTCTGAATTCTTGAAGGAAGGTGAGTTAGTATTGCTCGGGACGCGCAATAGTTCAAGTTTGGGGGTATGATAACTGCCCAAAAGGTAGTTATTTAGGCCTCAATTATATAGGGATTTGTGTGTCCTTTATGCTTATTAGGGTTGGTTTTGGATAGATATTACATGATTTAACCCATTTGGAAGAATGGAAGCATTGGAAATTATTTTGTGCAGATTATGCTGCTGAGCGACTGGAGGGAGCAAATTCTGTGCTGCAGCAAAACTGGGAACAGAACTGCCACATCACAACTCGTTAGCCAACTTCATGAACCGACTTCTGTTGAGTTATTTTCTGGATAAATGAGCCAGGAGAGCCCTACACGTGTCCAAGTTGACCTAATTCAAGTCTCCTCTCCTTCTATAAAAGGAAGTAGCCGTCCAAGTCAAATTCATTCCATGTTTTCCCTTGGAAGTCGAATAGTATAGGGAGATTGAAGATCATCAAGAATACCATCTTCCGCAAGCTGATTAGGGAGTTTACTTTCTTTATTAACTTGTGGTTATGGACGTGCATACTCAGATTGTAATTCGTATTCCTATGCCTATTATGAACTAAGTAGCTTAAGGTGTTGGTTAGGAATAATGTGATTACTGTGCTTCATCTCTAGTAATAAATTGACTATCGCATTTTGGTTAATTGTTGTGCTTAATCTTATTTTATGCCCGCCTTGCCAGCCGGTGTGAATAGCTCTCTCTAGTTTCAGGGATGAGTTAGAGAGTGTGTGGCAATTATCCAGACTACGATCATTATGTATTGGTGAACGCCAGTGACTGAGCTAGGGATAGCCAGTTGCCTAGTGCTTGATCGGTCGCTCTTCATTGGGTTTGAAACATATCCCAAAAGATCCGGAGTTCCGGGAGGAATCCGCTAATAATACTGCGAGAAATGCATGATCAATAATATTGCTAGAGCATATCTTAGAACAATCACTAAAACCTAACCAGCGCCTGTCTTTAATCTGTCTATCTATTTGTTTACTCGTTGTTCTGTCACATATTTTGCTTCAGCATAATTCCGATAAAACCCAATCATTTTATTATTCTTGAAACCATTAGAAAGTTACACAAAAATAGGTAGAGTGGAAACTTATTCAGGGCTCGGATTGATAATATTACTTGCTGCAGACTGTGTATACTTGCACAGGAATTCTAGAGTATTTTATATCATATTTTTACTCACTCTAGGAACCCAACAACTGTATCTATGTCATACTATAGCTCTTGCGTAAAGATTGACCATGGATACTGATGTAGATTTCCTCAAATCCTTATCAGTCTTAAAATCCATGTCAGTGTATCCTGTAAGGATCAAATCCTTAGTGCCATACACGAGCATATAGCTCCTCTTTCTTCTCAGATACTTGAGGATATTCTTAACGGTTTTCCAGTGATCAAATATTGAATTAGATTGATACTTACTAACAATCCCTATTGCATAGGAGATTCGTCTCATGTCCTCAACTTCTTGAGGTGTCTTAGGAAACAGTTTCTTAGACAAAATGAATTTCACGCCTGAAAGGTAGAAACCCTTTCTTGGAATTCTGTATCTTATATCTAACTAATATCTTGTAGATATAGAACACTTGAGACAAGGCTAGCTTTTTGTTCTTACGGTTTCTAACAATTTGGATCCGAAGAACAAACTTCGCTTCTCCCAATTTTTCATTTGGAAATGAGTTGCTAGCTCATTTTACTAGACAGTAAGATAACCTACATCATTCACAATCATTAGGATATCAATCACATACAATAGTAATAAAGCTACCGAACTATTGACGATCTTTAAGATAAGATTCATCAATGTTCTGATCAAGGCCAAAAAATTTGATCAGAGTATGAAATACTATATTCCAAGGTCGAATTGCTTAGGTCAATCCATGAATGGATCACTTAAGCTTTGCAAACCCTTTTGGTTTTGATCTTGGTCGATGAACCATTATGGTTGAGACATGTAGATACTCTTCTCAAGATTACAATTCAAAAAAGAGTAGTCTTAACATCCATTCAAAATGGACAAGAGTTCTAATAGATTTCAGCATGACGACAAGAGATAAGAATTTCTTACAGTTCCCTATCTCTGGGAAGAACACTTTGCCATAAGTCTAACCATAAGATTATGTCTCGTTTCTTCTTGTAGATTCATTTGTAATCAATAGGTGTTACCCCATTAGATAGATCTACAAGATCCTAGATGGAATTGAAATCACATATTTTAATTCCGGGTCCATTGCTTTAATCCAATTGGTTCTTGTAAACATCATTCAGTGTCTTGCTCTAAGACAATGAATCCTCAATGCCATCATCAGGTATCACGATCTGGGCTTCAATTAAGCCCATGTAACGGTCAGATTGTAGAACAACCCTCTGTTGGGTTTTATGCCCTAAAAATCGTAGATAGTAAATGAAACAAATTCATCGATCTCAATAAAGTGTTATTTGAGTGATTCAGTAATTTGGTTATTGAATAATCGAGTTTCCATTAATAAACCCTAAATCCAATAAACGAAGATCCAAGGTTGTTTAAATGAAACTTGGACTAGTATGTGGGGACATACGAGGATCAGTGTCCAAGTAACAACCTCAAAAGGTCTATAGTATAGGGATAAGGCTGGGTACCTTATCCTGGTGACACTATGTGATACGACCCACCTTGTATTCGATATAGATGCAATGATCCAAAGCATCCATGTAGGAGACATGCGGGTGGGGGTATCCTATGCAATGAGTTTGCATAAGACCGGACCGCGAAATAGTAACCACTAGTTGTAACGCCGTTAACTAGTTTAGGTTTCTATTTCAATAGGATGACCTAGGTAACTCAATCTCAATCCTGAGTCTGTTATGAACCCCTTTCAGGAGGGATTGTCCTTAGATTTGTATGGGTGAGAGTGGCCAGTTCGCCGACTCAATAATCCTACCATTTCAGGGGCAAGATCGAATGGGGGCTGGGAACTTAACAGTACAAGATGGAATTCACTCCTTCCCCTATTGGGGTAAGTAGATGTGTGTTCCCTTAACGGCTGATTTCAGGGCTTGAACAAAGGCGCGTCGTCTTCTCCTAGCCCGAGAGGAACTCCTGTTTAGTGGTTGGACCCTAAACAACTTGTTCATTAGAGGAATCAGTAGTACTTAAGGAACCAGAGGTAACCCAGGGGTAAAATGGTAATTTGACCCAGCTGGTGTTACGAACACACGTGAAGGATTGACTTACTGCTTGTTCGATATCCATGGACATAGAAATATTCTACAGTGAGAAGAGTGCAGTTGTGGGTCTTTAGTGGAGTGGCCCACAGTTAACGAATGTTGACTAAACTTGGTCAATGAGTTTGGCCAATTAGTCTCGTATCGTTGGAGCTTCTGATCTGTAGGTCCATTGGGTCCCACTGGTAGCTCGTAAAGAGACTTGAGGCAATTAAGTATAAATTGTAAATTGAAAGTGTTCAATTTATTTGAGGAATCGTATAATGTATATTGATGCATTATAATATAAAGTTTATGAAACTTTATAATATAATTTTTGAATTAATTTAAAAAATTAATTCTTGGGAGAAAATATTTGAAAGAGTTCAAATAAATTTAATATGAATTGGATTCATATTAATTTTAATTTTAATAAAATCCCTAAGATTAAATATATGATATTTAATTGGGTAAATTAATTAATTATGGAATTAATTATTTATTTATTAAAATTAGAGACCTTTTCCTATTAGGAAAGAAAATATTTGAAAGAGTTCAAATAAATTTAATATGAATTGGATTCATATTAATTTTAATTTTAATAAAATCCCTAATATTAAATATATGATATTTAATTAGGGGAATTAATTAATTATGAAATTAAAATTAGAGACCTTTTCCTAGTAGGAAAGAAAATATTTGAAAGAGTTCAAATAAATTTAATATGAATTTGATTCATATTAATTTTAATTTTAATAAAATCCCTAATATTAAATATATGATATTTAATTAGGGAAATTAATTAATTATGGAATTAATTAATTATTTATTAAAATTAGAGACCTTTTTCCTATTAGGAAAAGGTCTTCCTTTTCCTATTAGGAAAAAGGTCTTGGCCTTTACCTATAAATAGGACCCCTGAGGTGGGGGTGAAAGGCATCCATTCATTCTCCTACTCTCAGAGAATTCTCCCAAAGGCTCCCACAAGTCTCCTGCCTCTAGAAGTCTCAGAGTCATACCGGTGTAGCCATAGTGGTGGTGTTCGCATTAGTTCGTGTTTAATTCACAAGCAGTTGGTGAATTTAATCTGAGTCGTCAACGAGAGTAAGTAATTTGTTACTTTATAAATTAGATTTATATCTAATTTTTTTTTATGCTTAGCCTTAATATATATTCAGAATAGTTCTAATATTATTGCCAATGTATTGGTATTTTAGATTAAACAAAATTAATTACGAATCGGTCCCAATCACGCTTCCGCTTAACGGAATTACGGAATTCCAATCTTTCACCCTCCCACTCTATTGAGGCACTCTCAACTCTTGATATATATGTAACCAACTAGTTGTATTGGCCCCATCAACAACTCTTGTTAAAGGTCCAACACATCATCAACAACCCTCATTGGCTTATCAACAACTTTTGTTGATATTCCTGTAGCTTCATCGGTTAATTTACTTAAAATGATCTTACTTTGTGGATTATTATTTCTCATGCGGTCTTCTTCTGAGAATGTAGCATTTGTCGGTACAAATTTTTTATACTCTTGCGGATTGAAGAAGTATCCACATCTCTCGTTTTCATGGGGTAGCCTACGAATAAGTATACTGTTGAACAATGTTCCAGTTTCTTTTGGGTTAGCCAGAAGCACGTGTGTTGGACTCCCCAAAAATAATGTAAACTACTGTTACGCCTTATCCACAACTCAAAAGATGTTTCAGAAACACTTTTGATGGAACATTATTTGAAATATGTACTGCAGTTAACACTGCATGACCCCAAAACGAGTCAGGCAAATGAGCATAGCTCATAATGATTCGAACCATATCCAATAGGATTCTATTTATCCTATCTGATACACCGTTTTCCTAAAGTGTTTTAGGTGTTTTTAGAGTTGGGATATAATTCCATGTTCTATCAATAGTCTTGGACTCTCAAGTACCCTCTGATAAGGGTAAAAAAATATACCTATTTTACCCTTATATTTAGCTCATTTCCTTGTCAAATATTGCATGTTTAGAACAATTTTTCTGTTCCCGAGCTCAAAATATGTTAAAGTTGTTAAGTTAGGGTGTTGAGAATCACTTTTGTCAAATTATGCTCATTTGTACTTAAAAAGACTCAATTTTAATGGAATTTGACTAAGTTTGTTCCTGTACAGAAAAACAGAGGAATGTTGGGATTTACCTTGCATTTTTGGGAAGGAAAAATGAAATGCGACCGCATTTCAGGAAAAACAGAGGCAGTTCTGAGTCATTCGCGGGTCGTTTTGAACGAGACTTCTTCGCACCTAACTGACTGTTTAGACCCCAAAACCGACTGGGCTACCTACCAGCACCTATTTCGCAACTCCTCAACCATTTCTTACACTATATAAGCTCGTGATTTGAAGTCAAATTCAAGCATAACTCATTTGGAAGAAGAGGGTGGTGACAAAACCCTAGCTGGCGCCTATGAGTAGGGATGCCCGAGGTCTTTCTTAGATGACTAAATTCTAACCTTAGTTAGACATCAAACCTTAGGGTTTGTAGGGATTTTCACCCATTCTCACTTTCTAAAAGCGAGAGAGTGGAGTGTCTAAAAGGATTGGATAAATAGAAAAACCCATACTA
The DNA here is from genome assembly GCA_017139565.1 of Luffa aegyptiaca. Taxonomy (NCBI): domain Eukaryota; kingdom Viridiplantae; phylum Streptophyta; class Magnoliopsida; order Cucurbitales; family Cucurbitaceae; genus Luffa; species Luffa aegyptiaca. The sequence continues at coordinate 36,027,984 of CM029407.1, read as the reverse complement.
TTTGGCTACTTCCATTATTTCCAGCTTTTGATACTTTTCATTTATATGTATTCTTAATTCTTATTTTCAATGAAGATGTATTCCTTTGCACTTTATCTCACCATGAGTAGCTAAATTCCGTTGTGGGGTTCAATATGGTGAATTCCCTTATGGTCCAATAGCTTGAAAGTTTTTTATTTGCTTAAGTTTTGTTCAATGTATGTCATTCTTTATTGAATATCATTCTGATCTTGTTGAGTTTAAATTGATCACTTAGACTTTGGATGCTATGTGAGTTTGATCTCGAAAGGGACAAATGATATCGGTTCTCATAAAGGTGATACAGGAGAAAAAGCTCGTAAGAGATTGTTCGGCGGTATAGGGCAAGCTGCCTAAGGCACCCTATATCGACTATAGGGTTATAGATTGCATTCGTGAATTATCTATGTCGGAGTCGAGTCACAGAAATATGCATAACGGTACTCGATTAGCCTTCTAACGGTTCTTGAGAGCAAGGCCAAATAGGAGTTAAATCTGACCCAATGCATTTAATAGGCTTAAGTTAAATAATCCATGATTAAGGTTATTGCCTTTGGGATGAATCCATGTTGAATACCTCGTTTATTTCTTCTTGTTATTCTTTTGTTTATTTGTTTGTTTTATCTATTTTTTTTCTAAAATCAATCATCGATCATATTTCTTTGGTTGCCTATTTTTAAGCAACCAAGTTGAGCAATTTCTTCTTCAAATCTGAATTTTAAGTTAGTCCTCGTGGGATCGAGGCCAATGGGATGCCTTTCACCGCGCCCCAGGGGTCCTATATATAGGTAAAGGTCTATGAATAAGTTCAAATCTATTATTTGAACCAAATCTAATTTTAATAAATAATTAATTAATTCCATTATTAATTAATTACCCAACTAAATATCACAAGTCTAATCTTAGGGATTTTATTAAAATTAAAATTAATATGAATCCAATTCATATTAAATTTATTTGAACTTTTTCAAATATTTCTCTCAATAATTAATTTTTGAAATTAATTAAACAATTATATTATAGAGTTTCATAAACTTTATATTATAATGTATCAACATACATTATACGATTCCCCAAATAAATTGAACACTTTCAATTTACAGTTTATATTAAATTGGTTCAAGTCTTTTTACGAGCTACCAGTGGGACCTAATGGACCTACAGATCAGAAGCTCCAACGATACGAGAGTAATTGGCTAAACTCATTAAACAAGTTAGTCGACATCCGTTAACTATGGGTCACTCCATTAAAGACCCATCGCTGCACTCTTCTCACTGTAGAATATTTCTTTGTCCATGGATATCGACCAATAACGACAAGTTAGTCCTTCACGAGTGTTCGCAACTACAGTTGGGTCAAATTACCGTTTTACCCCTGAGTTACCTCTACCTCTTTAAGTACCAATGCTCCTCTAATGAACAACCTGTTTGTGGTCCAACTATCAAATAGAAACCCCTCTCAGGCCAGTGAGAGGGTAGGGCCCTTTGTTCAAGACCAGAGACACCACTTAAGGGAACACTCATCTACTTCCTCAAAAATCGGGACGGAGTGAATTCCATCTTGTGTGATTATGTTCCCAACTCCCCACTCGGTCTTGTCCCCAAAATGGTAGGCTTATTGAGTCGGCATACTGGCCAATCTCACCCATACAAATCAAAGGACAATCCCTCGTGAACAGGAGTCCGTAATCCACTCAAGATTCAGACTGAGTTGCCTAGGTCATCCTAGTGAAATAGAAACCTAACTAGTTAACGGTGTTACAGCTAGCGGTTAATATTTCGCGGTCCAGTGTTATGCAAACTCATTGCATAGGATACCCCCACTCGCATGTCTACTACATGGATGCTTTGGATCAATACATCTGTATCAAATACAAAGTGGGTCGTATCACATAGTCCAGGATAAGGTACCCAACCTTATCCTTGTACTATAGACCTTTTAGGTTGTTACTTGAACATCGATCCCCGTATGTCCCCACATACTAGTTCAAGTTACATACAAACAACCTTGGATCTTAGTTTATTGGGTTTGGGTCAAATCGTGCAATAGTTAACAATAACATTTTATTAAAGCAAGTATACAATTTGTTTACATTCACTATCTGCGAGTTTTAAGGCATAAAACCCAATAGGCGCAATCTTAAGCTTAAAGTTGATAGTATTTGATTTCCCTTGTTTATCTCATAGAGTTTTTTTTTTACAGTTTTCTTTTACGTGCCTATTTCCATTTTTGTCTTCAATCAAAACCTCAATCAACTTATTTTTCTGATTACCAACCGTGGTTGCAAAACTTATAGGAGGTTCCCATCTTCACAAAATCTTGTGTTTCTCAACTAGTCACCATCTCCCTTAGGTACGATATCCAAAATACTTTCCACTTTATTACTTGACAGTGTATACTTCCACTCGAGTAGTGCCATAGAAAAAGCACGTCACCCAACACTCAGGTGCTCAGGACCCAAGAGACAGAAAAGCCATGCGTACCTCATGCACACAATTTGCTTACTGGAAGTGTACGGGCCAAGTTATAATCAAATGATAGATCGAATGTTGTCCTCTGGATTGGTTTTCTAATCAGATTAATTACCAAAACTACTTAAGTCCAATTTTATCTAGGGAACAAACTTTAGTGAGAAAGAATGAAATAAGACACAAAGCCAAAAATATGGAAATCAAATTATGGAAAACTCTTAGGGAGTTTATTTCACCAATTGGGATTATGAATTAATTCATGGATGATTTAACATCCTATGTTTCATAAATCTAGGAATAACTCAATTCATATTTATCTCTCCTGAGCATAAATAATTCTCTCTCATGCAATGAATTCAATATTCCTATCTAAACTCATTGACATGCAAGGCCTTAAGTCTAATCATTTTTAACGATTTCGAAGATTATCTTTCATCTTCTGATCTCAAGACTATCCTAGTCATGCATAACAATATCTAAGCCAAACCCTCTCTCCTGACAAGATGTAGACAAAACATCATTCAATTCATGGTGTCGCAACGTCATCGCGACGCGGAGCGGCCGACGTCCTTCCCTAAGGGTCTCTTTCGAGGTGAGACGTTTGGAGTCACCACCAATCATCTTGGGGTGTGATTGGTCACCCATTTTAAAGAAAAACCGGTCTTTGAAAACCAAAGATTAGGCTCGGGAGTCGATTGAGTGTAGGGAAGGTGTTAGCACCCCTACAACACCCGTTTAAAAAACAGTTACCACATTTTATTTTAAAATTATCCTTTTATAACATAAAATGATCCTTATTATTTTGAAGAAATAAAAGAAATAAATAACAAATGTCTCACTTGATCTTACCTTAGCTTTAAGCGATAAAGTAAGGGTCTGATGTAGTGAGTGGGGTTATACCCAATAATTGTTTGTCATGTTGAAATTTTCTTTTAATTAAAGAAAATTTGTCACCTCAAGAATTTGAGAAATTCTCAACTCCGTCATAGGTTATACATGAGCTATTTTGTCTCACATCTATTATTTCACATTTCAACAATAAAATGTGAACTAATAGTCACGAGTGGTATGACACCATCACGGAAAAAATATGTTTTCATTTTTAAATAAAATTCAATTAAAAATTCATTTGAAATTTCTAAAGTAAAACCATTTTGAAATTCATTTGGAAAATTCAATTTAGAATCAAATTGAAATTGATTCGAAAAGATCTAAGTTAATCAAATTTAAATTTTGATTGCCAAAATAATCGATAGTTAAACTTTAGGCTAATTTCCAGGCAAGATGTTCCCTTTCGGTCAGCTTAAGTACCCGTTCTTAGACAAAATTAGCCTTAAAGTTTCCGTAATTGATCTATTTTAGCCTTTCAAAATATTAAATAATGTTTTCGAAATTTGATTTAACCTTTGAAATTGATTTCCAATTTAGTTTAAAACTGAAATTGATTTTCAATATAAAACCAAATAGACATTGATTTTGAAATTCCAATGAGAACATATTGAAATTTATTGAAAAATTCTAAATTAAAACCAAACCGAAATTGATTTTGAGATTTCAATGTAAATTCAATTTGAAATGAAATTTATTCGTGAAATGACACAGTCAAGGTAATTTGAAATTTATTTAAGAAACCCAATTTACATCAAATTGAAATCAATTTTAAAAATCTAAATTAAAATCAAATAGAAATTCATGTGTGAATATCAAATAAGGACCGAATTGACATTCATCCAAGAATTACAAATTTGAGATTTATTCAAATTAAAATAAATCAAAGAAAAATTAAAATTCTATTTGAAAATTTCAAACCAAAACTAAATTGAAATTGAGTTAATTTAAAACCAAGAATGAAATTGAATTGAAATCCAAATTAAATCATATTGACTTTAATTTTTTAAAATCCTAAAAGAAATTAAATTGGACATTCAAATTTAGAATCAAAATGGGATTGAAATCAAAGCTTCAAATAAAAATTAAATTGAAACTGAATTGAGATCTCTAATGTGAATTAAAAACATTGATTCAAAAGTCAATTAAAACCAATGTGAAATTCAAATTAGAAATTTCATGTTAAAGCCTAATTTGAATTGATTTTGAGATTTTAATGTAAACCAAAATTGAAATTGAACTCCAATTTAACTAAAGTCCATAAACATTCCCAATTTAATTAAAATTGAAATTGATTTCCCATTTAGAACCAAATGGACATTGATTTGTTTCACATTTTACAAAAGTTGAAAATGACTTCCAATTTAAAACCAAATAAACATTGATTCGCAAATTCCAATTTCCAACCATGATGAGTTCAAGATTTGAAACTAGATTGAAATTGATTTGGTCAATTGAATTGAAAATTTTTCAAATGAAACCCAAATTGAGATCTATTTTAGGGGGAAAAACAATGTTAAGGCCATTTTGAACTTTGTTTGGAAAGACCAAAGTGAAAATCATTTTGAAATTTGTTTGGAACATCCGTATTATAAACATATTGAAAATGATTTGGAAATTTCAATAAAAGAAAAAAAACAATTTGGAATTGATTTGAAAATTAACTTTAAAATTCAAATTGGAGTAAAATAAAACAAAACTCATAAAATTAAAAGAGAAAAAGGAAGTTTCTTTTCTTTTTTTTAAAAAAAATCTTGCTTTTTCCTAAAAAATAAAAAAAAAACTAAATAAAGAAAAGAAAGAATGAACAAGTAAAAGGAAATGATAAATAACAAAATAATAATAAAGAGTGAAACACACCATCATTTCATCCTCTTCCTCGCTTTCTTTCTCTCTCCCCATTCTTCTTTTCTTTTTTCTTTTCTTCCTCCACTTAACTCTTCTTTACCTTTCTCTTCCATGAAAATTCACGGAATGTGGGTCAAAGTTACTCCTGGTTCTTCGGATGGTTGGAGTTCGCGGTGGCGACGGACGTTGGATCGGGATTGGATTTGTGGCAGAGTTCGTCGGAGTGGCGGCGGCGTAGGTCTTCAACGGCGGCGACGATGTGGTGAGCGGTGGCGGCGAAGCAACGAGCAACTCAATCTTTCAAAAGATTAAAATTTCTCTCCCTCTCTGAAATTTCACTCTTTTCTCTCTCAAACTTCACCTCTTTCTCTCCTTGTTCTCCCATTTCCCACCACCTTTTGTTCTTGTTGTTCATTCTCATCTATAACCTCTCTTTTTATAGGAGACATTTGAGAAAAGGTTGAGAAATAAGGGGAGGGGGAGAAGGAAGTGGTGGAGTGAGTTGAGGGAGGTTGAGAAAGAGGGGGAGAAGGAGAAGGAAGTGGAAGAATGGACCAAAGAAAGAAGAAAAAAAAATTAAAATTAAATAATAAAAGAATAAAGAAATAAATTAAATAAAAATAATAAAAAAAAGAAAAAAAATGAAAATGAAAATAAACAATTCAAACCAAAAAACAAATGTTTTTAATAATATGTGAGGGTAGAGGGATTTGAACCATAGACCTCGCGGTTATCAGTACAACCTTATGACAATTAAGCTATGCTCTTGTTGGCATACCAAAAATCAAATTGACCACCACATATTGGAAAAATGCAAATATTATTAGTAAAAATCAAGCCAGACCAAATACGGTGTCTACAGTTTGCCCCCCATTGTGTATCCTTGAAGGATTGAAAGGGTAAACAAAGGAAAAAGACAAAGTATTGGGAGGGCGAAGATTTTTAGTTAAAAATAAAAGAAAGGGTTTCCTGCTTAAACCAAGCATAGCCTAAAATTGGAAAAAAGAAAATTAACCTTACTTTGACCAGACTTTCATCTCTAATCAAAGATAAGGTTCGATTTAACCAAAAGAAAATGAATTGGACCTAACTCTGACCAGGCTTCGACCTTTAAATAAGAACGGGGTTCGATTTAACCAACAAAGTGAAATAGGAAATGGACCTGACTCTGACCAGGCTTCGACCTCTAAACAAGAATAGGGTTCGATTTAACCAAAAGAAAAGGGGAATGGACCTGACTTTGACCAGGCTTCGACCTCTACTAACTAGTAGGGTTCGAGTTAACTAACATAAATGGAAATGAAATGGACTTGACTCTGACCAGGCTTCGACCACTAAACAAGAATAGGGTTCGATTTAACCAACAAAGATGGAAATGAAATGGACCTGACTCTGACCAGGCTTCGACCTCTACTAGTTAGCAGGGTTCGATTTAACCAAGAGCAAATGGGAATGGACCTGACTCTGACCAGGCTTCGACCTCTACTAGCTAATAGGGTTCGATTTAACCAAAAGAAGAGGAAATGGACCTAACTCTGACTAGGCTTCGACCTCTATTAACTAGCAGACTTCAATTTAACCAAAAGAAGAGGAAATGGACCTAACTCTAACTAGGCTTCGACCTCTACTAACTAGCAGGGTTCGATTTAACCAAGAGCAAATGGGAATGGACCTGACTTTGACCAGGCTTCGACCTCTACTAGCTAGTAGGGTTCGATTTAACCAAAAGAAGAGGAAATGGACCTAACTCTGACTAGGCTTCGACCTCTACTAACTAGCAGGGTTCGATTTAACCAAGAGAAAATGGGAATAGACCTGACTCTAACCAGGCTTCGACCTCTACTAGCTAGTAGGGTTCGACTTAACCAAAGGAAGATAAACAAGGATTTCATATTTCAGAAATTGACAACGGTTTTTATTTGAAAACTTAGTTGTCACAAATGAAATATTTTAAAACAGAGATTCGTATTTTAGGAATGAGACAACAATTTTTATTTCAAAACTTAGTTGTCAAAAAGTAAAAGATTTTAAAACAGGGACTTCGTATTTCAGAAATTTGTTTTAAAATGAGACAACGGTTTTTATTTCAAAACTTAGTTGCCAAAAAGGAAAAGATTTTAAAACAGGGATTTCGTATTTCAGAAATTTGTTTTAAAATGAGACAACAGTTTTTATTTCAAAACTTAGTTGTCAAAAAGGAAAAGATTTTAAAACAAAGATTTCGTATTTTAGAAATTTGTTCTAAAATGAGACAACGGATTTTATTTCAAAACTTAGTTGTCGAAAATGAAAAGATTTTAAAACAGGGATTTCTTATTTCAGAAATTTGTTTTAAAACGAAACAACGTTTTTTATTTCAAAACTTAGTTGCCAAAAATGAAGAGATTATAAAACATGGATTCCGTATTTCAGAAATTTGTTTTAAAATGAGACAACGGTTTTTATTTCAAAACTTAGTTGCCAAAAATGAAAGATTTTAAAACAAGGATTTCGTATTTCATAAATTTGTTTTAAAATGAGACAACCGTTTTTATTTCAAAACTTAGTTGCCAAAAATGAAAGATTTTAAAACAGGGACTTCGTATTTCAGAAATTTGTTTTAAAATGAGACAACGGTTTTTATTTCAAAACTTAGTTGTCGAAAATGAAAAGATTTTAAAACAGGGATTTCGTATTTCAGAAATTTGTTTTAAAACGAGACAACGACTTTTATTTCAAAACTTAGTTGCCAAAAATGAAGAGATTTTAAAACAGGGATTTCGTATTTCAGAAATTTGTTTTAAAACGAGACAACGGTTTTTATTTCAAAACTTAGTTGCCAAAAATGAAGAGACTTTAAAACAGGGATTTCTTATTTCAGAAATTTGTTTTAAAATTAGACAACGCTGCCGAAAAAGAAAAAGAATCAATTATAAGAAAAAAGACTCTTTTGAACATATTGGGAGTTCTCGTGAATGAAGTATACCCACATGCATGAAAGTGAGTTAAATCATCTTGAAATGATAGATAACACTCCAAAGAGGTTGGTAGATATGGAAATGCAAGCTATAACATTTATGCAATCTTTGGGTAGATATGGAAATGCAAGCTATAACATTAATGCAAGATATGATGCACTATTTTCATGTGAACATCCTATGTGAAATATATGCGTGCTTTTGCCCCAGTGTCATGGATTGAACATGCTCATTGACCACTCTACGCAATGATAATGCAACTAACCATGTATGACGACCTATGCCCTGATGATGATTGAGTAAGTAAATAAATTCTACTCTGAAGGCATGATGTATGGATGCATATGCATGTCAAATGTAGATGTATGCATGATATTCATGTGATCTATTTTCACCAACTCCATGGTATGAAAACAAATTTCTTGTGAGAAATAGCGATGCAAACGATGATGAATTGATAAATAAGAGCTTGATTTGTGAAAGATAACCATATGTGTTTTCCATATTTAACAAAATGATCATTATTGTTTACTTTCATCATTCTTATCAATCAATATTTAGAAAGGACTCAAAGAGAACCTCGTTGTCATCATTGGAGGAAACATTCTTTCTTTCATTTCTTTTTCTCTCATTTCTTTCTTTTTGTTTATCTTGTTTCTTTCCTCTCTTTTTTTTTTTTTTTTTTGAATGTCTTCACCTGAAAGGGATCATGTATGTTAATCAGAGATTGCTCAATCTGAAAGAAAACATATATGTCAATCATAGATTGCTCAATTATACTGGGTATGGTGGGTTTTTTTGAAGTGTCTCATGTGCTAGTTTAGAGAACTATCAATGGTAATTCATAGCATTAAACATCTTACTTGTTTCAACTGCTTCATAACCTTAGCCTTGGAGTGGACAAAAGATTGGATACAGGAAGATGAATTTGCCCTAGAGACAAACGAGGACGATGATAGGTAACAAAGAAAGAAACCAAGTTTCTTTTTCGAAGAAAAATGAATGAAGAAGGCAAACATGGATCACAAATGCCTTTATAAAAAGTCTCTTGAAAAATAAGAGATTAAACATAATTTTGAACATTCGAATAAATGATTCAAATGAAAATATGTTAAGGTGACCCCAATTCTTTGGACAACCACTGTGAGAACAAGGAGTAGCTTCTCAAGAGATCATCTCATATATCTCATTCTTTCTTTAAGTCAGCTCGAGATCTTTGATGAAAAACCCTCATTACTGTATTCGCCCTTTCCTTGATGAGAACCGCTCAAGATTGAAAGATTCTTTGTTAGAGAAGTGTGATTTTCTTAACTTGGCCTTTGCCCCAGTCTAAAGGAACTTGCATAAATGACCTTGCCTCGGTGTAGCAATGAAGGTTCTTGCTCGAATTTAATAATGACGACTTTGCTCTAGCGTAACGATGAAAGCTTCGCCCTAGTGTAGTTATGAAGAATTTACTCTCACGTAGTGACGATGACTTTGTCTCGCCAGTATAGTGATGAAGGTCCTTGCTCCAATTTAATAATGTTGGCTTTGCCCCAATTTAGTGACGATGGCTTTGCCCCAGTCTAGTGATGATGGCTTTGCCCCAGTCTAGTGGCGATGGCTTTGCTCCAGTGTAGCAATGAAGGTTCTTGCTCAGTTGATGATTGAGAAAGAGAATCTTCAAATCGTTTGTAGGTGTGACCTCTTGATCTATATTGATTGCCCCAATCATGCAATTTAAGAATTATGTTGACCTTGTACATTTCTTTTTTCTTTTCTTTTTCTCCTTTTCATTTTTCTCTTTTTCTTTTCTTTTTCTTTTTTTCTTTTTTTTCTCTTTTTTTTTTAGGCCAAATATATGCTTCCATGACTAGCAGATGATGCAATCACATATAGAAGATCAATTATGTGTAAGTCATCCTTTGCAACTTCAATAATCACTCCATGTTGCTTCTTTGTCAATGCTCCTTGGAACCATGATAAAGTTATTTCTCAGGCAAAACTCATTGAAAGATTTTGAGACTTCGAGACAATTTCTCAAGTTACTAAGTCTAAATTCTCAAGATTATCGTCCTTAGTCTTGGAGTCACCTTCTAATAAAAGGAGAGAAGACAAAAAATAGAAATGGTAGGAAGCGTGTAATTGAAAAATAGTTGAAATATAGGAATACTCAAACAACTACAAGTCTTAATTATGAAGCAGTAAATCATAAGAGTCTAATTCCTATTTCATTACTATTGAAGCTCTCTTGGTAACATCAGATGGGTAGTTTTGAACGTTTGTCACATGGTTAGATGTGACAGGCTTAGCAAAATGCTCTCAGGTGGGTAAACAAATGTAGATATTCATCGCAGCTATACATGATGAGTTTAGCAAAAGGTTTGATGGTGAATCAATAATCCATGTTGGCTTACCACAAAATCACATATCTGGTGGGTTAAGCTCAAGGTTTTTCAGTGAGTAATTTTAGATCCTCACTATAAGGGGTATTTACCCTAGTGTGAAAATTCAAACCTTGTTCGAGGAGGTATGGTAATATGACATTTTAACACATGAGAAATATGGAGGTCAGGATAAAATTGTCTTTAATTGAGACTATGGTTTTGCAACAATGGAGTGTGAAAACCATTCAGAAGGCAACAAAAATGATTGAGACTTGACCACTTTCCCTTTTCTCGGTGAGAGTAGTGAGCGCATTCTATTTTTTTTGCTTCTCTTCTTTTTTGTTCTTTTTTTTTTGTTCTTTTCTTTTTTGTCTCATTTTTTCACAATCCCTCCAAATGAAAACTTACTTGCTAAGCTCTTAACTGACAAGAATGATCGAAGTAAACTTTGATCCTAAAAATTTTCTAGAAGAAACATGTGGTTTTACTTTTGTTTGCAATAAAAAATCACTTTCTTTTTGAAAAGAAAAAAAAAACATATGAAATGAATGATGCATAAATGCATGTATGATGAAACCTTGACCAAAAGAAAATAGCTCAATTTTCACATGCCCACGTTCTTCCTGACTACTTAGCTAACTTATGATAATCATATTCCATGCATGTGTTCTTGAGTCATAGGCCCTTGTCTATCTTCGAATTTCATAATCTTAAAGACAATTCAAAGAGAAGTAGAGACTTTATTAGATACACTAAATATTTCTTCTCATGTGAATAAAAGCCTCAAACTCTGGTGATTAATGCCTGAACTGCCTTCACTCGATCTTGCACATGATGCTTCGATTCTTTCAAGTGTGGCCTAAAGCTCCATGATATTGGGATCACACTACTTTGGGTGTGGAGAGATTGAGTTGGTATTGTAAGCATGAGTACCAATAGGTTTTTCCTGAATAAGCACGACGATGACTCGATAAATGCAACTGGTATTGGATCGACATTCTCCACCTTTGCTACATCTTACCATTATGATTGTAAGATACAATCAACCTTGTTGGTTGTGGATTATGCTGCAAAATAGGTGAATGAGCAAATGGTTTTGAGGAGAACTTTGCTGATTTCCTTTGTAGTTGTGCATGAGTCTTGGTGTGGAAAATATTACTTGGACTTGTTGATCCTTTGAGCAATCTTCTTCGTCTTCGATTGATGATTCAATTGCATTATCGAATATCCTTCCATGTTTAACCCCGTATTCTATTCTTTCTCCAATCATGATGTCTGAAAAATTGGTGGATGCACTTCCTATCATTCGATCATAGTATGGAGACTCAAGGGTAAATAACATAGCTGTCAATTCCTTGCTAGTTAAAGGTGGGTGTACTTGTGCAGCTGTATCCCTCCACCTTTGAGCATATTCTTTAAAGCTATATGCTTCCCTCCTCCTCATGTTCTGCAAGTATAATCGATCAGGAGTCATGTCTACATTATGCCTGTATTTCTTCAAAAAGGAATCAACCAAGCTCCTCCCAGAACGGATGTGTGTACTGTCTAATTGCATATACCAACGGGATGCTGGACCAATTAAACTATCTTGGAAATAGTGTATGAGGAGCTTGTCATTTTGAGAATAACTTGACATCTTCCTACAATACATAACAAGGTGGCTTTTGAGACAAGACGTCCCATCATATTTTCCAAACTTAGGTACTTTGAATTTGGGTGGAATAACCAAGTTCGACACCAGACATAATTGGGTAGGACCAACATTACCAAAGATGTCAACTCCTTCAATCACATTTATTCTTTTCTCAAGCATTTCAACCTTTTCTTGGTAATAACTTTTTTACCTTTTCCAATCAAGGCTCTTCAAATTACAGGATCATGAAGTTTAGGAACATTGGAAGTTGCTTTCAGTGGGATAGGTTTCTGGAATGCATATTCAGTTTGACGGCTTATGCTAGATTGACCTTCTTGAAAAACATGAAAACTGATAGCTTGCTGAAGGGGGGGTGATGAATGTGGTTGAGTGAAATCTCTAGTTGGCTGACAAAGAGATATTTCTGACTTGTGCGAATGAGATGAGTCACCAGGATTATTGACTGGGATGTCAGATTGAGAGATATCTGTCACTGTTTCACCATTCTCCAAAAGAGAGAATTTTAATGGCTTGTTCATGAGAATACTCAACATTCTGTCCTTCCATGTCTTTGCCTTGTAGACTGTAAGAACGACGAACATGTGGTTGTTGAGGCATTCACTTTTAGAAAAAATACAAAATAAAAGAACTATGCAAATTTTTTCATGAAATGCAACTGAATGATGTGATTGAAGCATATGATAAAAAAAAAATTGAAATTTGATGCATGAGAAGGTATTATGTCATTGTATTGAGTAAAAAAAAGATTTTTTTTAAAAATGATCTTAACATGGAATATGAGATAATGATGTATGGGGAAAATGTGTAAATTGTAAACATGGATTGAAATGCATGAAAAATGCAATATTAAGCTCTAAATGCATCTCATGAAGAGAAAAATGTCTCCTAACCATAAACATGAGTGAAATATTCTTTGTGTTTGCATGAGAGTCAATGTGTCACAACTTTACGCCAAGGTGAACATGGATCCAAATGCATGACACTCTTGTTCTGAAGATGAACACGGGATCCTTATGATGAATGAGTGAATATGAGGAACGAGGGAATTAAAAATCAACACTACTCTATCGTGTGATGTTCTAATCCTAGATGATAGTCTAGGAAGAAAATATTGTGATGCAGAGTGAAATGAAGATCTAAAGTGAATGTGAACAATAAAAGAAAATGTGAGAAATCATAAAGTTTAGGTTCAAAAATTAATTTCAATGTTATAAAATAACAAAAGAATTAATTTGAGTAAAGATTTTTCGTGTGCCTACACAGGGGCAATTATAACCTCTCAAAGGTCAACACTACTCCATCATGAAAAGTATGATCCCAAAGGTCGTGAATGAGATAAACCTAAATTATATGCATGACTCCTAAGACTCAAATATTTGCTAGATATGCAACTTAAATCTATAAGGAGGAAAGAAAAAAAAAAATCTAAGAATTTTTCCTTTTTCTGAAAGGTATAGGGAGAATTTATTTCAAGCTGAAACTTTATCTCCACAATTTATTTCTTGAAAAAAATGGAAAAGTAAAAATTTTAAAATGAGAGATTCACTCAAGTTAAAGGAAATCTTTATCTTTTTCTTTTTTCCCTTTTTTTTTTTAAAGAAAGGAAACAATAAAAAGCTAATAAAAGAAATTCTTTTTGCCTTTTTTTTTGTGAAAAATCCTGTTGTTTCTAAACAAAAAAAAAACATTAATATTCCTTTTTTCACAAGAATATTTACAAAGAATGATAAAATGAAAATAATGAAAAATATATTTGACAAAGAATTCTAAAAGTGACGGAGATAAAAATTTCTAATCCCAGGAAACAAAGGATCCCAAATTAATTTCAATGTTATAAGATAACAATTGAATTAACTTGACTTGAAACAAATTATCTCAAGTTAATTTCAATGTCATAAGATAACAATTGAATTAACTTAAGTGGTGAGGATAATGTGAGATTAAAATTCTCATCCTAGAAAACAAAGCATATCAAGCCAATCTCAATGTTATAAAATAACAATGGAATTAACTTGAGTGAGGAGAATGATGTGAGGATAAAATTTTACTCCTAGAAGGAAAAATGGTCTCAAATTCATTCAAATGTTATAAAATAACAAATGAATTAACATGAGGGGTGTGAATAATGTGAGATTAAAATTCTAATCTTAGAAAAAAGGGTCTCAAATTAATTCAATGTTATAAAATAACGATTAAATTAACTTGAGCCAAAATTTTCATGCGCCTACACGAGGGCAATGATGTCCCTTCGAAGGTCGACATTACTAATTTCGAATATGATGCATGACTTAAGGGGAATGAGATAAAAAAAAATGGCCAAGGACTGAACGAGATGGAAAATAATTGAAGAGGAGAAAAAAACCTTTATTTTAAAGAAATTTTCTCCCTCTTTAAAAAGAAATCCAAAAGAAAGAGAGAAAAACCTTAAAAGAAACGGAAGAGATAAGAATACTTGATTTTTTTGAAAAAAAAAACAACTAAGATAGAAAGACTTTTATTTTTAAAGAAAGCTTTTTTTTTTTAGAAAAAAAAACAACAAAAATTAGAAGACTCCTTATTTTTTAAAGAAGTTTTTCTTCAAAACAATGAGGATAAGGACTTCAGTTTTTTAATAAAAGCCTTTAAAAAAAAAAGGTAAGATGGTATAAAAAAGAAAGAGTTGAAACCTAATTACCATGATTAACCCACAAAAATAATGATAATACAAAATAAATGACCCAGAACTATGATAATGAAGTGAGGGTAGAAAGATTCTAACTCTAATGGATAAAAGGCTCCCAAATTAATCCAAATGTTATAAAATAACAGATGAACTAACCTGAGTGAGGATTTTTCGTGCGCCTATGCGAGGGCAATTATGTCCCTTCGAAGGTCGACACTACTACATCCTCGGTTCTAATCCAAAAGGGTATAGCCTGGGTATAGAGCTGTGATTGTGTGAAATGCATGATGATCTAAAAAAGTAAAATTACAGAAATAAATCATACAAAAATAAAATAACATAATGAACCAAGTAAGTTAATAAAAGGATAATAGAAAAATAAAATTGAAGTGGCTTGACTCTCTAAAGTCCCCAGTGGAGTCGCCAAGCTGTCGCAACGTCATCGCGATGCGGAGCGGCCGACATCCTTTCCTAAGGGTCTCTTTCGAGATGAGAGGTTTGGAGTCGCCACCAATCATCTTGGGGTGTGATTGGTCACCCATTTTAAAGAAAAACCGGTCTTTGAAAACCAAAGATTAGGCTCGGGAGTCGATTGAGTGTAGGGAAGGTGTTAGCACCCCTACAACACCCGTTTAAAAAACGGTTACCACATTTTATTTTAAAATTATCCTTTTATAACATAAAATGATCCTTATTATTTTAAAGAAATAAAAGAAATAAATAACAAATGTCTCACTTGATCTTACTTTAGCTTTAAGCGATAAAGTAAGGGTCTGATGTAGTGAGTGGGGTTATACCCAATAATTGTTTGTCATGTTGAAATTTTCTTTTAATTAAAGAAAATTTGTCACCTCAAGAATTTGAGAAATTCTCAACTCCGTCATAGGTTATACATGAGCTATTTTGTCTCACATCTATTATTTCACATTTCAACAATAAAATGTGAACTAATAGTCACGAGTGGTATGACACCATAACGGAAAAAATATGTTTTCATTTTTAAATAAAATTCAATTAAAAATTCATTTGAAATTTCTAAAGTAAAACCATTTTGAAATTCATTTGGAAAATTCAATTTAGAATCAAATTGAAATTGATTCGAAAAGATCTAAGTTAATCAAATTTAAATTTTGATTGCCAAAATAATCGATAGTTAAACTTTAGGCTAATTTCCAGGCAGGGTGTTCCCTTTCGGTCAGCTTAAGTACCCGTTCTTAGACAAAATTAGCCTTAAAGTTTCCGTAATTGATCTATTTTAGCCTTTCAAAATATTAAATAATGTTTTCGAAATTTGATTTAACCTTTGAAATTGATTTCCAATTTAGTTTAAAACTGAAATTGATTTTCAATATAAAACCAAATAGACATTGATTTTGAAATTCCAATGAGAACATATTGAAATTTATTGAAAAATTCTAAATTAAAACCAAACCGAAATTGATTTTGAAATTTCAATGTAAATTCAATTTGAAATGAAATTTATTCGTGAAATGACACAGTCAAGGTACTTTGAAATTTATTTAAGAAACCCAATTTACATCAAATTGAAATCAATTTTAAAAATCTAAATTAAAATCAAATTGAAATTCATGTGTGAATATCAAATAAGGACCGAATTGACATTCATCCAAGAATTACAAATTTGAGATTTATTCAAATTAAAATCAATCAAAGAAAAATTAAAATTCTATTTGAAAATTTCAAACCAAAACTAAATTGAAATTGAGTTAATTTAAAACCAAGAATGAAATTGAATTGAAATCCAAATTAAATCATATTGACTTTGATTTTTTAAATCCTAAAAGAAATTAAATTGGACATTCAAATTTAGAATCAAAATGGGATTGAAATCAAAGCTTCAGATAAAAATTAAATTGAAACTGAATTGAGATCTCTAATGTGAATTAAAGACATTGATTCAAAAGTCAATTAAAACCAATGTGAAATTCAAATTAGAAATTTCATGTTAAAGCCTAATTTGAATTGATTTTGAGATTTTATTGTAAACCAAAATTGAAATTGAACTCCAATTTAACTAAAGTCCATAGACATTCCCAATTTAATTAAAATTGAAATTGATTTCCCATTTAGAACCAAATGGACATTGATTTGTTTCAAATTTTACAAAAGTTGAAAATGACTTCCAATTTAAAACCAAATAAACATTGATTCGCAAATTCCAATTTCCAACCATGATGAGTTCAAGATTTGAAACTAGATTGAAATTGATTTGGTCAATTGAATTGAAAATTTTTCAAATTAAACCCAAATTGAGATCTATTTTAGGGGGAAAAACAATGTTAAGGCCATTTTGAACTTTGTTTGGAAAGACCAAAGTGAAAATCATTTTGAAATTTGTTTGGAACATCCATATTATAAACATATTGAAAATGATTTGGAAATTTCAATAAAAGAAAAAAAAAACAATTTGGAATTGATTTGAAAATTAACTTTAAAATTCAAATTGGAGTAAAATAAAACAAAACTCATAAAATTAAAAGGGAAAAAGGAAGTTTCTTTTTTTTTTTTTTAAAAAAATCTTGCTTTTTCCTAAAAAATAAAAAAAAACTAAATAATGAAAAGAAAGAATGAACAAGTAAAAGGAAATGATAAATAACAAAATAATAATAAAGAGTGAAACACACCATCATTTCATCCTCTTCCTCGCTTTCTTTCTCTCTCCCCATTCTTCTTTTCTTTTTTCTTTTCTTCCTCCACTTAACTCTTCTTTACCTTTCTCTTCCATGAAAATTCACGGAATGTGGGTCAAAGTTACTCCTGGTTCTTCGGATGGTTGGAGTTCGCGGTGGCGACGGACGTCGGATCGGGATTGGTTTTGTGGCAGAGTTCGTCGGAGTGGCGGCTACGTAGGTCTTCAACAGCGGCGACGATGTGGTGAGCGGTGGCGGCGAAGCAACGAGCAACTCAATCTTTCAAAAGATTAAAATATCTCTCCCTCTCTCAAATTTCACTCTTTTCTCTCTCAAACTTCACCTCTTTCTCTCCTTGTTCTCCCATTTCCCACCACCTTTTGTTCTTGTTGTTCATTCTCATCTATAACCTCTCTTTTTATAGGAGACATTTGAGAAAAGGTTGAGAAATAAGGGGAGGGGGAGAAGGAAGTGGTGGAGTGAGTTGAGGGAGGTTGAGAAAGAGGGGGAGAAGGAGAAGGAAATGGAAGAATGGACCAAAGAAAGAAGAAAAAAAAATTAAAATTAAATAATAAAAAAATAAAGAAATAAATTAAATAAAAATAATAATAAAAAAGAAAAAAAAATGAAAATGAAAATAAACAATTCAAACCAAAAAACAAATGATTTTAATAATATGTGGGGGTAGAGGGATTTGAACCACAAACCTCGCGGTTATCAGTACAACTTTATGCCAATTAAGCTATGCTCTTGTTGGCATACTAAAAATCAAATTGACCACCACATATTGGAAAAATGCAAATATTATTAGTAAAAATCAAGCCGGACCAAATACGGTATCTACACATGGCCAATAAATTGGAAGCATTAAGAGAAGTCTATGCATAAATGAAATCATAACATACATCCAAAATTAATCCATCATGCCCAAGAGGCTACATCAATCCCTAAGATACTAAAATTAGCTACTCATACATGGCGTTACGATGTAAACTAAGCCTAAAACAACCATTAAAACAACTAAAGTTAAGAGAGAAAGGAGATTAAACACTAATGTCGCAAATGACATTAATCAAATTTAGGGCTAAAATTGCATCAAATGAACTCCCCTTAGTCAGCCCTAATCGCATTCAAATTATAGAAAAATTGTCGACATCGTCGAGGCGCTATAGGCAGCGTCGTGATGCTATCGCATTACCGCCCATTTTGTATAAAGAAAAACTGACAGCGTCGTGACGCGGAACGTAGTCTTACAAGATGGAATTCACTCCTTCCCAATATTAGGGTAAGTAGAGGTGTGTTCCCTTAAGTGGTGTCTCCGGGTCTTGAACAATGGGCCCTACCCTCTTTATGGCACGAGAGAGATTTCTGTTTGTTGGTTGGACCACAAACAGGTTGTTCATTACAGGAGCACTGGTAATTAAGGACCAAGAGGTTTAGGGTAGCCCAGGGGTAAAACGATAATTTGACCTAGCTGGGGTACGAACACACGTGAAGGGCTAACTTGCTGTTGACGGTCGATATCCGTGGACACAGAAATATATCTGCAGTGAGAAGAGTGCAGCTGTGGTTCTTTAGTGGAGTGAACCATAGTTAACGAATATTGATTAACTTGGTTAATGAGTTTAGCCAACTAATCTCATATCGTTGGAGCTTCTGATCTGTAGGTCCATCAGGTCCCACCGGTAGCTCTATAAGGGTCTTGAGGTAAATTTCTAAGGTTGAGATAAGTATTCGAAGGAGTTCGAATATTAAACTAAAATATGAATTTGATTCATATTAAAACTATAGGTTATAATTAATGTGCATTGGATGTATATTAATACTATAGTTTTGTGAGAGAGAATAATAATAATTGAATATATGATGTTCAATTTTATTATTTTAAAATTAATTAATTTTGAATTAGTTAATTGTTTTAGTTTATTTATATTTGATTTAATTAAACTATAAGATAAGAGGGATATTAATTTAAATTAGATTTAAATTAATGTTATTTTAATTAATATTGATTAATTAAAATTTAGTTAATTATAATTTAAAATTATGATTTTAAATTTATGATTAATTAAAAATATCAGGTAACTGATATTTCAGTTACCTGATATTATGTGTGAGGTGGCCTTCTCCTTATCGTTAGGTTAAAAGAAGGGATCAGAAGGCAGTTTCAATTAATCCCCACTCTCACGCCTGACTCCCTCTCTCTCGCCCTATCTCTCTCTCGATTTCTCTCCTCCCTCTGTGATACAGAGATTTTGCTTTCCAGAGGAAAAAAAACCCTTAGAGATCTGAGTTCCCACAAACCTCTCAACACACATTCCTTTTGAGAATACCGGTGAATCCTAGTGGTGGTGTTCGTGTGGGTTTCGTAGCGAAGATCAAGTTCGTTTTGCTGCTGGTTTTCTGCAAACATCAAGGAAAAAAGGCGTTTTTTCAATTAAGAACTCTTCAAGGGTAAGAATTCTTGAACCCAAGGATCAATAGGATCCTTTTCTAGATTAGATCTAGTGTTTAGTTTCTGTTTTCAGCATGTTTTATAGTTTTACAGCATGTTAAATTTGTTTAAATTGCTGTAAATTTATGATTTGCAAGTTGTAATGGTATTTTAATCGAAAGAAAATACAGTGTGGTTCTATGATAGTTTCCGCTGCCAAGGGCGTTTATCCCTTCAGCTGTGACCTTTGTCGCTCGAATCAGATAAGGAAAATCCCAGCGTTGAGACGTTGGCTCTCGGATGTGCCTATTTTAGAAGCCTCTAACTTGATTCATTTCAGTTCTTCGGCCTCTTTTCCTACCTCAGACACCCGATTAACTCCATTTTCTCGATTTAGCTCCAATAAATGATTCCTACAAATAAAATATTAAAATGCATAAATTTGGCTAATTTAATATCAAAGACTATCTGAAATAGATAGGGAAAATTAGCTTGCTAAGCTCGCTATCAGTACTTGATAACTCTCCAAAAGGGAGTTATTTAGGCCTTATTTCTATAGTGATTTGTTTGTCATTTGTGTTAAATAGGGTTGCTTTTAGATGAATATTATATGTTTAACCCATTTGGAAGAATGGAGGCTTTGGAAGTTATTTTGTGCAGAAAATATTATTGAGCGACGTGAGGGAGCAAAATCTGTGCTGCAGCAAATCAGGGCACAAAAACTGCGACGTCACAGCTCGTTATCCATTTTAATAAAGTGGCGTTAGCTGAATTATTTTCGGATCTAAGAAGCTTGGAGAGCCTGCCATGTGTCCAATTTAACCTAAACCTCATCTTATTAAAGGAGGAGTCGTCAAAGATAAATTCATTCACAATTTGGAGACCGAATCAATCGGCCGGAGGCCGAATTGATGGCAGAATTGAGATATAAGAAGACCATTTGCGATTCCACTCAAGGAGACGAAATTCTTCTATGTTCTTGGTGGTTTGGAGCAGCCGATTAATCCCCATTTGCTGAAAAGGATTAGTATTTCTTGTGTATTTCGTAATAGGGATGTGCTTATTGAGATTGTAACATGCTTTATGTTTTCAATCATGAACTAATTGCTTTGTAGGCATAGGTTAAGAATTATGTGATTGTTATATTTATAAATCTGGAAATTCTATTTGATCATGATCATCTTTGTTGGGATTGTGTCCTAAAACTCGTAGATAGTGAATGTTAAACGAATTATACATACTTATTCGATAAAGGCGTTATCGAGATTAATTCAGTAAAGCTATTACTGAATAAAGTAAATTGCACATATAATAACCCAAATCCAATAAACTAAGATCCATGGCTATAGGATGAATACTTGAGCTTTATGTAGAGACATAAAAAATGGATCAAGCTTGAGTAATAGCCAAAACGGTCTATAGTATAGGGATAGGGTTAGGTACCTTATTCTGGAGACACTATGAGACGCGACCCACTTTATAGATGGTATAGACGATGTGATCCTAAATCGTCCATGTAGAGACATGCGAGTGGGGGCGTCCTATGCAATGAGTTTGCATAAGATCAGGACCGAGAAATAAGTCGCTCTCGCTTTATAACACCGTTTACTGACGAGACTGACTATTTCATGTGATGACCTAGGTAACTCGATCTTAATCCTGAGCTAACTATGAACTCTTGTTTATTCGGGCTTATCCTTAGATCTGCATAGGTGAGAGTGGCTTAGTATCGCCGACTCAATAAGCCTCCCATTTCAGGGATAGGAACGGGTAGATAGCTGGGGACATAGTCGTGCAAGAATGAATTCAGTCCTACCCGAATTAGGGATAGTAGAGAGGTTGTTCCCTTAAGTGCTGACTCCGGGGCTTGAACAAAGGGATCCCGCCCTCTCATTGGCCCGAGAGGGACTCGGTTTTATGGTTGGACCATAAACCAATTGTTCATTAGAGGATCAGTGGGACTTAAGGAACTAGAAGTACTATAGGGGTGAAACGGCTTTTTGACCTAGCTATAGCTATGAACAACCTGTGAAGGATCGACTTACTAATCATGGTTAAATCAAGTGGACGGAAATATATCTATAGTAAGGGGAGTGCAACTATCGGGCTATAGTGGAGTGTCCCGGTAGTTAACGAATGTTGGATAGCTTGGACAATGAGATTAGTCGATTAGCCTCGAATCGTTGGAGCCCATGGTCTATAGGTCCATTAGGTCCCCCTACTAGCTCATATCGGAACAAAGCCTAGAACAAAAAGATAGGAAGCTTTGAATCGTTCAAAATCGGGAAAATGGGTATTATCGTAAATTGTGTTTGACACAATAATTTAATTATGAATTAAATTAGAAAATGAGAGATGGAGTATTTAAAAGTGTTTTGAATACCATATATATGTATTAGGAATCATATATAATTTATGGCACTAGGTGATAAAGATTAATTGGATTAATCATGTAAAAATTACTTGGAATTGTACATTGCCTAGAAATCAATTTCAATTTTGAATTGAAATAGGAATGAATTGCAAGCTGAAAATTGAGAATTTAGATTCAATTTTAAGTGGATTTAGTGGCATTTCCACTCTTGCATGTTGATGCATAGTGGAAAACAACATAACCATGCACTAGTTGCATGTGTTGTGAATTAAACACCTAGAATCCACTTTGTGTTGCAATTTCACCATGTGTCTAGTGTCATGAGGCTTCTCTTTGCATGGAAGATGTCTATATAAGGAGTATGAATCAGATTCAAAGGATAGAGAGAGCCATTTTCCATATTGTTATGCTGCTGGATTTTGGTCTCAAACTCACTCATCTCCATATATCTCTCTAGTGCTTGAACCTTCGAGCATTCCCTTCCCATTTCCTATCTCTATAGACTCCCACAAGTCGTTCTTGGCCCGGGGAATAGTAGGGAAGACACTAGAGGTGGTCCACACACCGTTCGTGATCAAAGGAATCAAAGGGAGTTGTTGAATCGGTCTCCAAAAGGTTGGTAAAAATTCTGCTCTCTCCTTACGGTATTTGGACAGCATGTTTTCATTTTCTAAAATTGATGTAGTTAAGTGCCTCTGATCCTAAAATTGCTTCCGCATGTGTTATATGCACACCTTCAATCTTGAATTATTGTTGATATTTAATTTCATTATGTGCCCGCCTAGCTAGCCAGTATGTATAGCTTTTCCTAGTTTCAGGGATGATTTAGGAGTTGTGTGGCAATAATTCACGCTAGATCATTGTGTATTGGTGAACGCCAGTGACTGAGTTAGGGATAGCCAGTTGCCTAGTGCTTGATCGGTAGAGCTTCATTGGTTTTGAAACATATTCCAAAACATTCGGAGTTTCGGGAGGATCCCGCTGATAATACTGCATGAGATTGACAGATCCAAAGAATTGTTGGAGCATCTTTATAAAAAATTACAGAAGTCTTAACCTGTGTCTGTTTCCATTTTGTTTTCTCTATCGTAATCAATTACTGCTTTCACATATCTTTTGTTTCAGCATTTTAAAAACTCAATCAATTTAACCAACTATTTGAAATCACTAAAAAGGCAAATTAAATCAATAGAGGTAGGCATTTCAAGACCCTGTGGATACGATAAATACTTATCACTTGCTGCTAGATTGTGTATACTTGCACAGTATTCTGGAGTTAATTTATCTCATATTTTTAACCACTTCAGAATTGCAACAGTACCCCGCCCCCAACCTAATTCTTACATTGTCCTCAATGTAATACTACACGTGAGGAACAAAGGAAAAATGAACGGAACAGAAAATTTCTCGGCCTGAATTTTTAGCATAGTGGATGGAAGGGATGATTCACAATGGCTTAAAAAGAACACTCTCCTACAAGCTTAGATCATAAACTCCTACAAAACATAAAGAAGGCAAACAAACATAAGGAAAAACTAAAAAGTAAACAACTAACGGAAATGAGAATGGATAGAAATTATTGGACTGCAAGTTTATAACGTCGCCATGCTCGATGGGATTATGCATCTTTCTGCCAGGGCACATAAAAATTCTCATATTTCTTCGGGCCCTTTTTGTTTGAATTTACAAAACCTGCCAACAAAAGTAGGCTCACCCATTTCTCATGGGACCCAAAAGATGCATTATTATTTTTTGATTTTTAATATAAGGAAATAAAGAAGAAAAGTAAAAAGGAAAAGACTCATGGGATAAAGTCACAGACTCGTGAGATATGCAAGAAGATGAATCAAATAAAAGAGGACTAAGGGAAAAAACAAACTCCGACTCATCAGCCTGAAACTTTATCACCTGTAACTCCTCAAATTCGGGCTCATAATCTTCCTCAAATGCACAAATATGATCTTGGAATGGCAAATAAAACTCAACATCACCATCCACGAGTAATGCTCCATCTAGCTCGGTGATCTCTTATCACTAAAGCCCATGATATGTATAGCTCTTTCCCAACTTAGTTATTCTGAATGCCAATTGCCCAACTTGGCCAAACAGGCTCTGCAATCAAGCTTTAACCTCTGCTTGAAACTCAAAAGAACTATTAGTAACTTCTTTAATTAAATCTTCAAGAGATTTATCTGAACTAGGACACTCGTAATAATAATACAGTGGCTCCTCCGCTGTTTTATACAACTGAAAATTAGTAATTGCAGCAACTAACTCTTTAAGAGACATATTTGAGGGATTATGATACTGATTTTGAAAATAACAAGCCATAAACATTAACTCAAAATAAAAACAAAAGAAAATATAACAATAAACCCAAAAAAGACAAATTACGCTTGGCTCCTCGGCAACAACGCCAATTTGACGGGAATACGAGGAGGGTGTCAAATTTTCCAACGTTTGTGCCAAATAAATTTCTAGTTCACAATCCCTAAAGCTATCTTGTAGCAGTAGTGGTCGAGGTCGAACACACGAAGCACAATTGTTAATTCGTCTAAATCAGGTTTATTGCGAAGATCGAACTAATGGGGGTTGGATTGGGATAGATTAAAATGCAAGGAAAAATAAAGTGTTTAAAATTAAATTGCAAAAGAAAGTAAAAGCAGGAAAATAAAAGGCGGGTAGGCTAATCGTACCTTGGTGATCACTGCAATCGCAAATATGTCGCTATTTTAGTCCTAAAATATTAAGCTTTTTAGTGTTTTAAATGTGTTTTTATTGAAGAAATTTAAAATATTTTGTTATTTGGTCTTTAGGAGCAAATTATGGATTTTGGTGAAAAAAATGCCCAAAAGGAGCCATTCAAGCCCAAATTCCATACATGGGTCAATGGGGAGTCAAGGAAGTCAACCTTGAGGAAGAGGTCCAAAAAGATTTAAAGTTGGCCCAAGAATTGAAGCCCAAACCGCGCCTGAAAGTTCTGGAATTCGCTTAGCGTCGATACGCTGTAGGGACAGCGTCACGACGCTGTCCCATTTCTTGGCCGGCAAGTCGATGACGTCACAACGTCGCGACACTGTGCCGATAGCGTCGCGACACTGTCCAATTTTTGGGCCTATAAATAGCGTCCCTTGGTGCCCATTTTTACCATCAATCATCATTTCCTTCATTCATTTCCTTCTTTCCTTGGCTCCTTTGGAGCCTCTCTCAAGGTTTTCTAGCCTTTTTTAGAGTTCTGTAGTGGGAAAATTTTGGGGAGTTTTGGGGAGCACTTTAGGAGGCTCAAGGTGTGCTCGGAGGGACTCCAAGCGCCAGCGATGGGGTCTTCAACGGTCAATTCCTTCCCTTTTATTGTGCTCATATTTATGCCTTCCATTGAAAATTTTGTGAATATTTTAGCTATGTATAGCTAAACCCCAATTTGGGGTCTAGAAATGAAATTATAGTTAAATGTTGTTATAATTGCCTATCTCTTGCCCTGTTTACTCATTATTTGTATGGATGCTCGTAATGTTGTATGCAATCTGGTCAATTGTGTATTGATCTGATTTTTAATGGAGACTCGACTGAGAGAAGTTGGGATAGATCATAATCCATTCAACTAGTTTAATTGCCCGTCGTGACAACGAGATTAGTTGATTAAACTTAGATTCCTAAAATTAATCAGAGCGTAATAATTAACGAATGTTAATGGCATTGAGGACACTTAGGTTGTTAAAATGGGTTAATTACAATTAGGGGAGACCGACAGAAGAGCCTATGTGATTAACGGATATTCTAGGATTATAATTAGTTGGGCAACGAGATAGGATAGTTGTGATAATTATTTAGCTATTAATTGAGTTTCAAGACCCCACTTCCCATTTAAAAAGCTCTCTCTCCATATTTTTATTTCTTGATTAATCAATTTGATTTCCTTAATCGCTTTAATTTTCAAATTCATTTTAATTGCATGTTTTGGTCCCTAAATATTATTTCTCCCAAGTATCTTTAGTGTTCAAGGAATTTTTGCTTTGCTTAAATATCGCTTCGCCTCCCTGTGGATTCGATACTCGAAATATTTCTGTTTTATTAGTACTTGTGATGACTCGTGCACTTGCGGCATTGTGGATAATCGCTCAACAAGACTCCAAGATGACTCAAAAATGTTATAAGACTCCTGAATTATCATTGAATTAACATAATGACCTAATTGTCCTCTTGTGCTTGAATTCTTGTAAAACAATCAATAAAACCGTAAAATGCAAACTATCAAGATTAAATTAAAGGTAATAAAATATCACATTCCGGGTTCTATCACAGTAAGTTAAGGGCAACTTCTATTCAGCTCTGCTTTTTGTGCCTTTAGAATACTAAACTAGCTAGAGCACCTATTTCTAGGGCTAATTAAACCTTAGATAAATAATGCACAAGACTTTAAAAACCTAGTGGTTCCAGTCCTATTTCTAGGATGCACGAAACGATATCCTATTTCTAGGGTATTTTTCACTATTGCTTTCGCAAACTCATGGTCTTAACTCAAACCTTTCGGTAACCAGCTAAGCACAAACTATGTTAACCCAAGTGATCAGATTATGCTAACAATGAAACTTAAACTTCAGTAAAAACAAACAACCTAAGTACGAGCAAGGTTGCTTTTGCAAGAGGTGAGCTTTCTTCTAATCAAGGTATCCACATACTTGAATTCCCGAGTAAAAGCTTAGCTCATGTTGGAAAGTAAAATGTAAGACAACAAGGTAAAAGTACACGCGAGATAAACAAAATTTGGATTCATATTGATAAGTAAAAAGTACAAGTGCTGAAACATACAATTAAAACTTAAAATAGAATGTAACGAACTCAATGAAACATAAACTAAGAACAACTATATACAACTCTCTCTCCTTTTTATTTATCATGCTCTTACCCTTTTCAAGGAGAGGTAAGTCTTTCCGCTGTACTTCTTTTGAATGAAGAGGTTGAACCATGCTAGAAAGAACCGAGACTCGGATTGACAGCTACAAGATGAAAAGAAGAACAAAAAATGATAAGAATCCTAAACTAAAATCTGAGCTTCTTTCTTCTAAGCCTTGTGCCACATTTTATAGATCTTGGAAGGTAGGGTTTTTTGCCCAGATTAGTGTGAGGAGCACTCTTCGAGTGTACTCTCACGATCCTAGGATATTTGGTTCGGAATATTTGATCTTCAAAGATTAGTCTACAAATCCCACCATTAATGGAATCATGTTGGAATTGTCCGGTTGCGGCCACAAATGCAGCAAATTACTCATGCAACCTTGCTTTGAAGCATTCCATCGTAAGTTGCAGGCCTTTTTCTTTACTTGAATGCAGGCACAAACGTTGACGCATCCACATTTCGTAAGATTTTTTCTTTTCCAATTGCTAACACATTTCTTTAGATTCCTCCTATTCCATATTTGACTAAATTCTTCCTTTTCCAGACGCGCGTGCAAATGCTCACCCTTTCTGGACTCCTACATAAAACCATTAATCTTTAACAAATTCTTAATAACATACCCTCTTTTTATACCATTTAGGTATAATTTTCATATCTTAAGATTTCTAACATGCTATGCGAATTTTTGTCTAATTTTACTCCAAATGATAAGATTTCAAGCACTAAGTCTTTGCTTTCTAAACAATAAACTTGGTTTTTAAGGCTAAATAACACACATAAATGAATGTTGTCACCCAACGTCAAACATTTACATTCATTCTGTCTTTTAAATTCCTAGTTTAGTTTAGCTAGTTTTTTTATTTCTTTGTTTTTCTTTTTCGTAGGTAGTCGGACTAAGAGTGAAGAGATAACCCTTTTTCAGAAGATAACGAGACTCTCCTTCCAATCAGCGTGCAAAAATTCAGAGGAGTTTCCAGTTCCCTTCATTTTGTTCTCATTTTCATAGTTAAATACACTGAGGATAATGTATCGATTTAGGGTGAGACCTAGTGCATATGCTTGTTTTATGTTGAGTCTGATGCACCTAAGTATCAGACAAATTTCTTAACATTTTTGTTCATTTAAATGGATGAGATGAATTTGTTTCTTTTAGCTTGTTTATAATGATAAATGAGATGTCTTTTTGAGTCATTTTATTTTCTTCTTGTGAAGTGAAGTGTGCTGTAAAAAATTGTAACACCCCCAAGTTCTTAAGAGACTATCTGAGGTTACCATTAAACTTAGTCACATTACTCATTAGGGTGCTACCGAAAATTCGGCAGCAAAACGATGTAATTTTGCTTAACCCAAAATTTTACAACCTGTTAAAGCATCACATGACATTAAATAAAGTTGCAACACGATTACGAGTCAGATCTCGTAACCACTCCCATTCAGTTAACAAAGTTCAAATTAAGTCTTGTTCGAAATACTAAACGAAGTAAAACGATAATCATTATTCTAGACAACGCATCATGACCAACTCAAAATTTTATCTCACATAACAATGTTTAAAACAACTAAAACAAAATATTGAAATAAATTCTTAAACTCTGCTCTCTCAAGCTTGCTCTTCAGCATCACTAGGCTCGTAGCATTCCTAATCACCTACAAAATCTGGTGGTGGGTCAGTACAAAACCACGGTATTGAGTAAGTGGCTCACACCTGAAGAGCCATCAAACATCATACATCATACATAGCAAAATCGTGCTTTATAATCACACTACCATGCCTTATATACGAGGTGAACATCTTACATATTGCAACAAGCTCGATTATTTAAACGTGCAACTAACCATACACCTAACACATGAATTTCGCACCATGCCATGCTCACTCAATGCTCGTAGCCCTCACAAGCTCTCTGAAACTTATTCCTTCGAGTCACGCCGACCCCTGACCATATGACCCATGGCCTCGACATTTCTCTACGGCGCTCAGCGTTCGACCATTGACCATATTACCCAAGGCCTCGAACTGTGCATCGCCCCTTGGCCATATTACCCAAGGTGCCCGATGACTTCACAATCAAACTGTACATCGCCCTATGGCCTTGTTACCCAAGGCACTCGATGACTTTCATAGCGAATAGACTCATCACATCGCGCCCCTTTGCCATACCTTGCTTAGGCATTTAATCAATTTTGGATCTTCCTGTTGAGCATCGACAACTCGCTGCCTCATACTAGGCACCACTGAAAGTTGAGCCAACAACGTAGTAACATCTTCCACTGCCAATTCGATTTCGAAACGATTCAATTCTGCCAACACTGGACTCTGAGAGGATACCAAGGACGCTATGCTCGCTGTCCTCCTACTAAGAGCATCGGCTACCACGTTTGCCTTACTGGGATGGTAATTGATCTCACAGTCATAGTCCTTTACTAACTCCAACCATCTTCTTTGCCTAAGATTAAGTACTTTTTGCGTGAAGAAGTACTTTAAACTCTGATGATAAGTGAATATCTGGATCCTTTCTCCATAAAGATAGTGCCTCCAAATCTTTAAGGCAAACACTACCGCTGCCAGTTCCAAATCATGAGTAGGATAGTTCAGTTCATGGACTTTTAATTGGCGCGAGGCGTAGGCAACAACTTTTCCACACTGCATGAGCACACAACCCATCCCTTTTCTCGAAGCATCACGGTAAACCACTAGACCTCCTGCATCACTAGGAATAGTTAGCATCGGGGCGGTAATCAACCGAGTCTTTAATTCCTGTAAACTTTTCTCACAATCCACACTCCAATTGAAATTAGCATACTTGCGAGTTTATTGCGTTAAGGGTGCCGCTAAGCTAGCAAAATCCTGGACAAATTTCCTGTAGTAGCCCACCAATCCAAGAAATCTACGTATCTCGGTAACAGTATTAGGTCTAGGCCAGTCACGAAACGCCTCCACTTTAGCAGGATCTACCTCAATACTTGGTGTGTGGCTAGCTGAATGGATGGAATGTGAGATAAGATGAATGATAATAAGAAAGAAATATTCAGCCAATGCTTAAGTGCAAGTATACACTGTCACACGTACTAATAAAAAACCTTAGAAAGTATTCCAAGGGTATCGATCCCACGAGGGCTAAATTGGAAATTCAGATTTGATGAAGAAACTGCTCAAATGATTTCTTTTGAAAAAGGTAACCAAAGAAAATAATAAGTTGATTGATTGGGTTTTTGAAAGGACAAATAAAACATGCAATAAAACAATAAAGAATAACAATGAAATAAAACGAGGTATTCAACATGGATTCATCCCTAGGGTAACAACCATACTTATGCAATATCTAACTTAAGAGTGTTTAATGCATTGGGTCAGATTTAACTTCCTTTTGGCCTTTGTTTCCAAAAACCGTAAGAAGACTAAGCGAGTACCGTTATACCCATTTCTGGGACTCGACTCTCACATAGATGATTAACGAATGCAACCTATAACCCTATAGTCGATATAGGGTGCCTAAGGTAGCTTGCCCTATACCGCCGAACAATCTCTTTCAAGCTTTTTCTCCTATATCACCTTTATGAGAACCGATATTGTTTGTCCCTTTCGAGATCAAACTCACATAGCATGCAAAGTCTAAGTTTTCAAATTAACCTTAGCAAGATCAGAATGATATTCAATAAAGAATGACATGCATTAAACCCTATTTAAACAAATAAAACCCTAAGGGAATTGACCACATTGAACCCCTCAACGAGATTTAGCTACTCATGATGGGATAAAAAGCAATTGAACACATTTTCATTGAAAGAATAATGTAAATAATACAAAGTAATGAGAAGATTCGAGAGCTGGAATTAAAAGAGATAGCTAAATATTATGGGTTTTTTGTTTACACAATCCTTCTAGAGTTCGCTAAGACACTCCACTCTCTCACTTTTACAAGATGGGAATGGGTGAAACTCTCTACAAACCACAAGGTTTGATGTCTAACTCTCTCTCGGGTTAGAATTTGTCATCTAAGAGGACCTCGGGCATCCCTACTCATTGGCGTCGAGCCAGGGCACTGTCACCACCATTTTCTTCCAAGTGAGTTATGCTTGAATTTGACTTCGAATCTCGAGCTTATATTGTGTAGAAATTGGTCGAGGAGCTGCGAAATAGGTTCTGGAAGGTTTCCCAGTAAGTTTCGGGGTCAAAACAATCGGTTAGGTGCGAAGAAGACGACCCGCGCACGACTCAAAACGGCCTCTGCTTTTCCAGAAATGCGGTAGCATTTCATTTCTGGGGAATTCCAGCTTCAACTTTTTTTTTTTTTGCACAACAGCAAACTAAGTCAAATTTGCTTCAAATCAAGTCTTTTTAAGCATAAATATGCATAATTCCACAAAAGTGACTCTCAACACCCTAACTTATCAAATTAACATATTTTGAGCTCAGAAATAGTAAAATTGACCTAAACACTCAATATTTGACCAAGGAATGAGCTAAGAATAAGGGTACAATAGGTATATTTTTTACCCTTATCAATACCATCCTGAGTAACCACGTGTCCGAGGAAGGCAACTTTGTCTAACCAAAATTCTCACTTTGAAAACTTGGCATACAACTCATTACCCTTCAACACTGTCAGCACCTGCTTGAGATGACCCTCATGTTGCTCCTTAGTCTTAGAATAGACCAATATGTCGTCTATGAACACTATCACAAATGAATCTAAGAAATTACTGTATGGTTCCTAGAGTGTGTAAAAATGTAATAAGAAATAAAATATAAATGGACTCTAGAACTCTGTGCAAGTATACACAGTCTGCAGCAAGTAATAAGTATCATCGAATCCAAGGTCTGAACTGTTGGGTTTTATGCCCTAAAACTCGTAGATAGTGAATGTAACCGTTGACCGGATATTAATGAAATAATATTGATATATTTTTTCCATTAATTGTTATTAGTTATTTTATGTTTGTCTTTGCCTAATAATAACCCTAATCCAATAAACTAGACATCCAAGGCTGTAATATGAATCTTGAACTATATGTAGCGACATATGGGATCATTGTTCAAGAAACAGCCTAAAGGGTCTATAGTATAGGGATAAGACTGGGTGCCTTATCCTGGTGACACTATGGATACGGCCCACTTTGTATTTGATACAAACGCTGCGATCCAACGCGTTCGTGTAGGAGACATGCGAGTGGGGGTATCGTATCCAATGAGTTTGCATAAGACCGGACTGCGAAATAGTAACCACTGGTTATAACACCGTTAACTAGTTGGTTTTCTATTTCACTAGGACGATCAAGACAACTTAGTCTTAATCCTGAGTTGATTATGGACTCCTGCTCATGAGAGATTGTCTTTTGATTTGTATGGGCTAGAGTGGCCAATACGCCGACTCAATAAGCCTACCATTTTGGGGACAAGACCGAGTGGGGAGCTGGGAACATAATCATACAAGATGGAATTCACTCCTTCCCGACTTTAGGGAAGCAGATGAGTGTTCCCTTAAGTGGTCACTCTGAGTCTTGAACAAAGGGCCCTACCCTCTCAATGGCACGAGAGGGTTTTCCATTTGATGGTTGGACCACAAACAGGTTGTTCATTAGAGGAGAATTGGTACTTAAGGAAATAGAGGTAACCCAGGGGTAAAACGGTAATTTGACCCAGCTGGTGTTACGGACACTCGTGAAGGACTAACTAGTCGATATTGGTCTATATCCGTGGACACAGAAAATATGTCTGCAGTGAGAAGAGTGCAACTGTGGGTCTATAGTGGAATGAACACATAGTTAACGAATATTGATTAATGTGGTTAATGAGTTTGACCAATTAATCTCACATCGTTGGAGCTTCTGATCTGCAGGTCCATTAGGTCCCACTGGTAGCTCGTAATGTAATTTGATAAATGTAAATTGAAAATGTTGAATTTACTAAGGGAAACAAATATAATATATATTGATATATTATTATGAGAGAAATTAATATTTGAAGAAATTCAAATACAAATTTATGGAAGTTTGAAAGAGTTCAAATAATGAATTAATTAATTTAAGGCCTGAAATGTGTTTGGGCAGATTAATTAATTCTAGGCCGGAAATTAAATATGTGATATTTAACTGGTGGTTAATTAATTAAAGAATTCATTAACCGGGAATTAATCAATTATGGAAATAATTAATCACTTAAGGAAGTGATTAATTATTTATGGAAATGATCTAATCACTTATGGAAGTAATTAGTCATTTGTGGAAAAGATTAATCAATTATGGAATTGATTGATCATGATTGATTGATTAAGGAATAAGATTGAATCAATTTTGGAAAAGATTGATTTAATTGAATATTTTATTCATGGCCTCTCTTCTATAAATAGAACACTAGACCTAATTGGTCATGACACTTGAAACTTTGCTCTTGCTCTTAGACTCTCAAAGACAAGACCTAGATTTCTCTCTAGCCTCCCTCTTAGAGAAAGACTCCCACAAGTCTTTTGCCTCCTAGACCTAGAGTCATACCGGTGTAACCTTTGTGGTTATTATGTCAATCAAGAAGAAAATTCCAGCGATCAAGAGGCGAGGAGGCTGCTGCGTTTTCGTTCGTTGTAGCGTCGTTGGCGAAGAACGGTCAAGTCTACAACGAAGGTATGTGACGGTTCTTCCCCTTTTCTTTAGAAAAACATGAAAATGAATTTAGATTTATTTTTAAAGCATGTTTAAACTGAATTTCCAGCAACTTTAAAAAGAGTTTAAAGTTTGATTGAGTTTTCGTAACGATATTTTAATGTTAATTAATATACGGCGTAAGGTCCAATTGATGTGCTTCCGCTGCGTGGGGACTTTTATTCCCTTCATGAACTAGCTTCCACTTTATCTATTTTGTATAACTTTTCAATGGTTTCAAAGATGGTAAAAATAATTGGTTTTTATAGGAATAACGCTGAAGCAAAAGAAATGACAACACAGTAAGTAAACAAATAGGCAGATAGATTAGAAACAAGCGCTGGTCAGGATTTAGTAATTGTTTTAAAAGATGCTCTAGCAATATTATTGATCATGCAAAACTCTCGCAGTCTTATTAGCAGCTTCCTCCCGGAACTCCAGATCTTTTGGAATGTGTTTCAACCCCAATGAAGCTGTACCGATCAAGCTCTAGGCAACTGGCTATCCCTAGCTCAGTCACTGGCGTTCACCAATACACAATGATCTAGTGTGATTAATCGCCACACACTCCCTAAATCATCCCTGAAACTAGAGAACGATATTCATACCGACTGGTCAGGCGGGCACAAAATATAAATGAGCACAACAATTAATCAAGATGTATTAATCAATATTTATTACTAGAAATTAAGCACAACAATCACATGTTCCCTAACTAATGCCTAAAGCTACTTAGTTCATAAAATGCATGGAACCACACGTTACAATCTAAGTAAGCATGTGCATAACTACAAGGTAATACAAGAAAAGATTAATTCCCTTGAACAGCTTGTAATTGATGGCCTTCTTGATGGTCTCCAATCTCTCCTCTATTCGGCTCCCAAAGGTGGAAGTAACTTTCCAAGAATGGAATGTTTTCTCCCCAGGATGGAATACTTTTTACTTGGGCGGCTATCTCCTTTTATAGAAGGATAGGGGGCTCGAATTAGGTTGACCTAGGCACGTGGATGGCTCTCCTTGCTCCTTTATCCCGAGAATAGCTTAACAGAATTCAGTTTGTTAAATTTGCTAACGAGCTGTGATGTGGCAGTTTTGCTCCTCGCTTTGCTCCAGCACAGAATTTGCTCCCTCCAGTCGCTCAGCAATACATTCTGCATAAAATAACTTCCAAAGCTTTCATTCTTCCAAATGGGTTAAAACATATAATATATATCTAAAACCAACCCTATCAGGCACAAAAGACACACAAATCCCTATAGAAATGAGGCCTAAATAACTACCTTTTGGAGAGTTATCACACCCCCAAACTTGAACTATTGCGCGTCCCGAGCAATACTAACCAAACTTTCCTTAAGAATTCAAAACGTTAGACAAAGACTAGCTTAATCAAACCAGACAATCCATGACTATCTGAACCTTTACCTGAGTTCTGCAAAACAAAGCTTTGTTGCAGCAAAATAATTCTTCCGGGATGGACAAATAATCACCACTTTTAACTCAATTCTAAGAACTTGCCACAGCCTAGCTCTATTATCAAACATTCAAAACACATTTTCAAGGGGTTTATATTTTTGTTTTTCAGACTTAAAGCAGCCCTACAGTCATAAGCTCTAAAGCATGGGATGACCCACTTTTATTTTCTGTTCTGTCATTTCTTTTGCTTCAGCATTATTCTTATAAAAACCAATCATGTTTACCATCTTTGAAACCATTAAAGAGTTATACAAAATAGATAAAGTGGAAGCTAGTTCAGGCCTTGGATTGATAATACTTATTACTTGCTGCGGACTGTGTATACTTGCACAGAGTTCTGGAGTCTTTTATACCATATTTCTACTCACACTAGGAACCCAACAAGTTTTTGTTGTCGTTGCCGGGGACTTGAATAAGTTTTTATCTGAATTATTTTGTGTATGTGTTTTAGTTGTTTGGTGCTAGAACTTTTGATTGTTTCTTTTGTTTTTTCAGGTGTCAGTTTGGTGCATGAGCGATCCGCCTGGGGTAAGGTTCGAGCTTGATCTCGAAATTGAGAGGACATTTAGGAGAAGAAGGAGAGAGCAGCGCAGAAACCATAATCAAATGGATAACGTGCCGCGCCTTCCGTAGGGTCCTGAAGATCCAGTGGACCCCCAGAATCGTTTGCTGCAGCAAAATCCGCCACTGGAGCAAAATGAGCAGCAAAATAATCAGGCCGAGAATCCTATCTAAATTTCTTAAGGATATTTTTTTAGGTAATCAGAGGTTGTTAAAAAGGAGGTGATTAAATGGATGGATGCTGGCACTATTTATCCAATTGCAGACAGCAATTGGGTAAGCCCTGTCCAATGTGTTCCTAAGAAAGGAGGTATCACTGTGGTAAGCAATAAAGATAATGAGTTGATCCCAACCAGGACAGTAACTGACTGGAGGGTTTGCATGGATTACATGAGGCTTAATAAAGTTACCCGTAAGGACCACTTCCCTCTACCATTTATTGACCAGCTATTGGACAGGTTGGTTGGTCAGGCCTACTACTGTTTCTTAGATGGTTATTCTGGGTATAACCAGATTACTATTGCTCCTGAGGATCAGCAAAAAACAACTTTCACCTGCCTTTATGGGACGTTTGCTTTCAGGCCAATGCATTTTGGCCTTTGCAATGCTCCAACAACATTTCAGCGGTGTATGTTAGCAATTGTTTCTGATATGATTGAGTCCATTGTTGAGGTATTCATGGACGATTTTTCAGTTTTTGGAGGGTCTTTTCAAAATTGTTGGGATAATTTAGGTATGGTGTTAAAGAGATGTGAGGATACCCATCTAGTTCTCAATTGGGAAAAATGCCACTTCATGGTGAAGGAGGGTATAGTGTTAGGTCATAGGATTTATAAGAATGGTCTAGAAGTTGATAGAGCAAAAATTGAGGTTATTGAGAGACTAAACCAACGAATTCAGTGAAAGGAATTCGGAGTTTTTTAGGTCATGCTGGATTTTATAGGAGATTCATAAAGGATTTTTCAAAAATCATTAAACCTCGTTGTAACTTATTATGTACTGATCATGTTTTTTACTTTAATGCAGATTGTAGGAAGGCTTTTGAAACTTTAAAGGCGGCATTAATCTCAACACCCATTCTTTGTGCACCTAATTGGAATTTACCATTTGAGGTAATGTGTGATGTGAGTGATGTTGCGGTAGGTGCTATGCTGGGGCAAAAGCAGGGCAAATTTATCCACCCTATATATTACGCAAGCAACGTTTTAAATGAAGCACAAGTCAACTACACAACTACTGAGAAGGTGTTGTTAGCTGTTGTGTTTGCTTCTGAGAAATTCCGACCATATTTGGTTGGATCCAAAGTCACAGTGTTCACGGATCATGCAGCAATAAGGTATTTAATGTCTAAGAAAGATGCAAAGCCTAGACTAATTTGTTGGGTTTTATTATTGCATGAATTCGACTTGGAGATAAAGGACAAGAAGGGATCAGAAAATGTCATTGCAAAACATTTATATCGTCTTGATCCATCATCATCTTTGCTGAAGCAATCTGCCATTTCCGATTCTTTTCCAGATGAACAGCTTTTTGCTGTTAAGGTAAAGGTAGTCAAGGATGCCCCTTGGTATGCTGATATTGCCAACTTTTTGGTAAAGAGAGTAACTCCTATTGACATGGATTGGAAGCAGAAGAAAAAGTTTAAGCATGATGCAAAATTTTTCTATTGGGATGAGGCATTTATGTATAAGCAATGCTCTGACGGTATTATTCGTAGGTGTGTTTCAGGTGATGAAGCAAAGGAAATCCTAGAGCAATGTGACTCTTCACCGTATGGAGGCCATTTCAGCGGTCAGATGACAGCTATGAGGATTTTGCATTGTGGATTCTTCTGGCCTACCTTATTCAAGGATGTCCATTGGTTTTACAAGCAATGTGATGCTTGCCAAAGGAGAGGAAACTTAGAGCCTAGAGATGAAATGCCTCTTACCTACATTTTAGAAGTTGAATTATTCGATGTATGGGGTATTGATTTTATGGGGTCGTTTCCCCCTTCTAATGACAATATTTTTATCTTATTGGCAGTTGATTACGTGTCCAAATGGGTGGAGGTCATCGCATGCCATCAGAGTGATGCCAAGACAGTAGCAAGGTTTCTTCAATCACACATCTTTGCGTGGTTTGGGACACCTAGAGCTCTAGTGAGTGATGAGGGTACACATTTTGTTAATAATATCTTAACTAAGTTGTTAGCTAAGTATGAGATTAAGCATAGGATAGCTACCCCTTATCACCCACAAGCAAATGGTCAAGCTGAAATTAGTAACAGGGAAATTAAATCCATTCTAGAGAAAATAGTCCATCCATCTAGGAAGGATTGGTCTTTTAGGTTGGATGAGGCTCTTTGGGCTTATAGGACAGCTTATAAGACTCCTCTAGGTATGTCTCCCTATAGGTTAGCATATGGGAAAGCTTGTCATTTACCATTAGAGCTTGAGCATAAAACGTTTTGGGCTTTGAAAAAGTTGAATTTTGATCTGAGTCGTGCAGGAGCAATAAGAATGATGCAGCTTAATGAATTAGAGGAATTTCGCCAATTTTCTTATGAAAATTAAAAAATGTATAAAGAAAAGACTAAGCTGTGGCATGACAAGAAAATTAAATCTAAAGAGTTTGTCAAGGGTCAGAAAGTTTTGCTTTATTATTCTAGATTAAAATTATTTCCTGGGAAGCTAAATTCTAAATGGTTAGGGCCATTTATTATGGTTGAGGTTTTTCCCCATGGAGCAATTACTTTACAGGATGAAAAAGATGGGAGAGTATTCAAAGTGAATGGACAGTGTGTGAAACATTATTGGGGAGAGGAGTTTCAATCAAAATATCCTTCCCTGAAGTTGGTTGATGATTGAGAAAGCAAGATTTTTGCGAGAGCATTTTAAAGAGCATTATTTTGAGCTCCCAGTATTTGTTGTGATTTTGTTTTTTTTCGCTGATTTGATTTTATTCTAATTTGAATTCTTTTAGATTTAGGTTGTTTAAATTTTGCATGATTTATTTTAAGTCCGTTGTTATTTTTAATTCAGTGGAATTTATTTTTGTTTAGATTTTATCTATTTCGCGTTAAAATTTTATTTTGATTTTGTTGGATTTATTTATTTATTTAAATTATCTTTTAATTATGCTAATTAGTTTGAATTTCGTTAGTTTTAGATTATGTTCAGAGTTGGTTTAATAAAGATTTTCCTAATTAATTCGGCTTCGAAAGTAAAAAGAAAGTATTAGATTTGATGTGATCGGTTAAATTTAAATTTGAATCTAATGATTTGATTTTTCCTATTTTAAATTTGAAGTCCGTATCCAAGATTCTTCAGGATTTGTTTTGCTCAGACGGTTGTTACGACAACTTTATGGCTAAAGCAAATTTCTCGTCCGAATGGGAAGGAATTTCTGGCAAAATAATTACGTTTACCGTTTGGATTTTGCATTTTCTGTGGGCAGGTAAAATTGTATGTGTCATCTGATGAAACCACGTGTCACGCAGAGATGATCCAAGGGCTTTGCAGTTGGACAACGCATAATTATTTCCTGCGGGCGATTTGAATTCACGATTTTACCGTTTGATGGTTTTTTATTTTTCAGGCTGCATGCGATTAAACGGTAATATTATTTAATGCAACGCAAATCTTTTCAGTTGGGATTTGATTTTGCTGAGGTCTTATTTACTCACAGACGGTGGTAAGTTTTTCTCACTTCACCTTCGCATTTCTTTACTATTTATATCTCTCCTTCTTTGTTTGTTCGCTGTGAAAAATATACCCTTTGAGTTGCCAATGGCAAAAACGAGAGCGAGGAAAGAGAGGGAAAATGAGGAGGAGGAGTTACCTATTACCCCTGAAGTACAGAAAGTGAAAGCGAAGAAGAAGAAGACGCCGGAGGAGAAAGAAGCCAAAAGAAGACGGAGGCAACAGAGGATTGAGGACCAAGAGATTGTCCAGAAGGCGATAGAGGACGTTGCTACTACCGTAGAAGAAGGAAATTTGCAAGAATTTGAGGTGCAAAATCCAAAGGAGGTAGAACCGATAGTCGCAGATACAGAGAGAAATCAAAAAGAGAGTGCAGAGGAGAATCAAGAAAAGCCGACTGACGAGGGGCAAGAAGGACAGGCAGAGGGTGTGCCTGAAAAAGATAATGAGCAGGAGTAAGAGGCTCGTGTTGAGGTCATCATGTCGGAGGTGCCTAGACGTTTCCGCATAAAGCGAAAGGCTGGGCGCATCCAGGTAATTCGAACTGACACCCTATCACCACCATCGTCGGATTCGGAGAAAGAGAGGGCAGAACGGGAGGAACGAGAAAAGAAGGAAGCTGAGGACAGAGAGAGAGAAGAAGCAGCGGAAGAAACTTTGAGAAAGCTTAGAGAAGACAGAGGCAAAGGAATTGCTGAAGAATCGAATGAACCTATAGAAGAAGCAAGAGAAGGACCTTTCATCCGCTTCATCAACGAGCTTGTTCGAGCAAAATACCAAGAAATGCTACGAAGGGATTTCTTATCCGAAAGAGGGTTTGGTGACGATCTCCCCCATTTCTTAAGAGCAGGAATTGCAAATCTTGGGTGGAGTCAGTTCTGTGCGAAACCGGACCCAGTGAATTCGAATATTGTTCGAGAGTTCTATGCAAATATTGATAGTGCAGAGCAATTTCAGGCCATAGTTCGAGGAGTATCTGTTGACTGGAGCCGAGGGGCTACCAACTCGTTATTCAACCTTCAGAACATCCCACATGCGGGCTTTAATGAGATGGTCGTGGCACCGTCTAGTGATCAATTAAATGCGGTCGTCCGAGAGGTTGGAATTGAAGGGGCTCAATGGAGGCTATCGAAGACAGAAAAACGCACGTTTCAAGCTGCTTATCTAAAAAGTGAAGCCAATATTTGGTTGGGCTTCATCAAGCTGCGTTTGCTTCAGACTATGCATGATTCAACAGTGTCTCGCGACCGAGTGATTCTGATATTCGCTATTCTTTGATCCCTGAGCATTGATGTTGGAAAAAGTATTTCGAATGAGATTTTAAGTTGCTGGCGCAAGAAGGTGGGGAAGCTGTTTTTCCCGAACACAATCACTATGTTATGCAGCAGGGCAGGAGTGCCCACGGTCCCAGAGGATGTAATTTTACTGGATAAGGGAATCATCGAGATGCCTAAATTGACTCCGCTTCAGCATACGCAAGAGGCTCGCCAGGGTGGGCTAGTGTGTGGTATTCATCAGATCCTAGAGCAACTGGCACTGTCGGCCAGTAGGCAAGAGTTTGCTGAAAGGCAAGCTCAAACCTATTGGACCTATGCTAAAAGGAGAGATGACCAGGCCTTAATATCAAAATTGGAATAGGATATAAAAGTTGGTTATATGTGATATTAACGACATATTGGTACCAATATGTCATTAATATCACATATAACCGACTTTTATATCATATTCTGAATTTGAATGTTTAAAAAATACCTATCATATTGTTCCAAGTTTTATTCCTATGGAGCTGGTAGAGGGACCTAATGGACCTACAGATCATGGGCTCCAAAGATTGGAGAATAAGAGGCTATAATCATTAGCCTAGTTATTCAACATTCGTTAACTTCCGAGACACTCCACTATAGTCCGTAGCTGCACTCCCCTCACTGTAGATATATTTTTTCCACTCGATATAACTGTTGGGCTCCTAGAGTGAGTAGAAATATGGTATAAAAGACTCTAGAATTCCTGTGCAAGTATACACAGTCTGCAACAAGTAATATTATCAATCCGAGTCCTGAATTAGCTTCCACTTTACCTATTTTGTGTAACTTTCTAATGGTTTCAAAGATGGTAAAAATGATTTGGTTTTATAAGAATTATGCTGAAGCAAAGTAAATGACAGAACAAGAATAAACAAATAGGTAGACAGATTAAAGACAGGCGCTGGTTAGGATTTAGTGATCGTTTTAAAATATGCTCTAGCAATATTATTGATCATGCATTTCTCGCAGTATTATTAGTGGATTCCTCCCGGAACTCCGAATCTTTTGGAATGTGTTTCAACCCCAATGAAGTATGACCGATCGAGCACTAGGCAACTGGCTATCCCTAGCTCAGTCACTAGCGTTCACCAATACACAATGATCGTGTGGATAATTGCCACACACTCTCTAAATCATCCGTGAAACTAGAGAGAGGTATTCACACCGGCTGGCCAAGCGGGCATAAAATGGGAATAGACACAACAATTAACCAAAATGCGATAGTCAATATATTACTAAAGATGAAGCAAAACAATCACATTATTCCTAACCAACACCTAAGCTACTTAGTTCATAATATGCATGGAAACACAAATTACAATCTGAGTATGCATGTCCATAACCACAAGATAATAAAGAAAATAATAATTTCCTCAATCAGCTTGCGGATAATGGTGTTCTTGGTAATCTTCAATCTCTCTATACTACTCGGCTTCCAAGGAAAGTTGGAATGCTTTTGACTTCGACGGCTACTTCCTTTTATAGAGGGATAGGAAG
The DNA here is from genome assembly GCA_017139565.1 of Luffa aegyptiaca. Taxonomy (NCBI): domain Eukaryota; kingdom Viridiplantae; phylum Streptophyta; class Magnoliopsida; order Cucurbitales; family Cucurbitaceae; genus Luffa; species Luffa aegyptiaca. The sequence continues at coordinate 35,985,606 of CM029407.1, read as the reverse complement.
CTTGAATTAGGTCAACTTGGACACGTGTAAGGCTCTCCTGGCTCCTTTATCCCGAAAATAACTCAACAAAAGTCGGTTCATGAAGTTGGCTAACGAGCTGTGATGTGGCAGTTCTGCTCGCAGTTTTGCTGCAGCACAAAATTTGCTCCCTCTAGTCGCCCAACAACAGATTCTGCACAAAATAATTTCCAAAGCTTCCATTCTTCCAAATGGGTTAGAACATGTAATATCTCTCTAAAACCAACCCTATTAAGCATCAAAGACACACAAATCCGTATATAAATGAGGCCTAAATAACTACCTTTTGGGCAGTTATCACACCCCCAAACTTGAACTATTGCGCGTCCCGAGCAATACTAACCAACCTTCCCTTAAGAATTCAAAAACTTTAGACGAAGAAATAGCTTAATCAAATCAGACAATCCAACACTGCCTTTATCCTTTACCTGAGCACTCTGCAAAATCGAGCTCTGCTGCAGCAAAATGATTCCTCCGGCATGGACAAATAATCACCACTTTTAACTAAATTCTAAGAACTTACCACAACCTAGCTCTATTATCAAACATTCAAAACACATTTTCAAGGGTTTTTATGTTAGACTTTAAGCATCCCTACAGTCATAAGCTCGTAAGCATGGGATGACCCACTTTATGGTGCAGTATACCCTTGCCCTAAGCTCATCACCAACTAGGCTCAATACTCTTTATAAAGCTTGAAAATCCTTAGTTATTCCATCTCTTGCCCCTCAGAATGGCGACATTTTATGATGAAGCTCACCTAAGTTCTGGGAGACAGAAAAACTGTTGGATCATCATTCATCCTTCAAAACTTTTGCTCCATGAATTTTTTCAGCAAAATTTTCAACAAATAATTTTTCCAGCAAATAACTTTTCTCATTTTTCCTATTTTCTAGGTCATCTTTTGACGCGAAGACAAACTGTGGGTATCACAAATGTCCCCGGTTACTCAACAACCTAACAAATTTGTAAATGAAGGAGAAGAATGCTCGAGCAAAACAATTGGAGTAGCAAAAAGTCCCCCAAACTTAAATTATTCATTGTCCTCAATGAATCATTAATTGAGCAATTATACCCCCAAACTTAAATTTTTCTATCTGAATTTTTAAACTAAACGCGGGACTAGAACTAAGCTTAAAGTGGATCATATGAGTCAACACTACCTCCAAAATCTTCTTTGTCGCAGCAACAATCCAGGCTAGAAGAAATGCTCAAGCAAAAGGTTTCTGGAGATCAAAATACCTTGATCTAGTTAAGCGTAATCAGTCCAAGCTTCAAAAATTCAGAAGAAAATTAGTTAAGTTAGAGTTACTCAGTGCTCATGGAACAGAAACATCAAGAAATTTCATTAAAAACAAAAAAAATATTACATCAGCAGAGATACATTTTTAAAGCAGAAAATTTAAAAAACAAACAGACAAAACAAGCAAATATAGAAGAAGATGCGGTCAGGAATGCGCGAGCAAACAAAATATTTCAACAAAAAGATTGCGCGCCCAAATTCTCCTCCTTCAATCTTCCCGACCAGGCTCTTCTTCTTCATCACCTTCTTGTTCCACAGGCGGCGGCGGGATCCAGGGGTTCAGTCAGTCCTCAGGGAATATGGGTAAGGCCGGATATGGTTTGGAAAAATTCGATTGCAAGGCCACCCTTAATGCGACATCCCTCCTCTTTACATAATCCCAGAAAGTCTGAAATTGCCTTTCAGCGAATTCCATTCTGCTGGAATGCAGTTTCAACAACTCTTGAATTTGTTGGATGTCGCACACCAAACCTCCTTGGCGTGCTTCTTGTGTTCTCTGAAGCTTGGCCAGATTTGGCGTGTCTATTATTCCCTTATCTGGTAATATCATATCATCCCCACTCTCTAGCACCCCTGCCCTTCAGCATAGCATCGTGATAGTGTTGGGGAAAAACAGCTTCCCCACCTTTTTCCGCCAGCAATCAAGAATCTCAGAAGAAATTATTTTTCCTACGTCAATACTCATCGAGCGAAGAATAGCAAAGGCAAGCAATAACTGGTCCCGAGATACTGTGGAGTCATGAGTTGTCGGCTGATTGCTTGCGAAATGCAAGCTATTTACCCTCTAAATTTAGGCTAAAAGAAGGCAAAAAGAACCTCCAATGCGTTATCTTAGCGCATAAAGAAAAGGGAAAGTGCTTTGATATAAGCGGCAAGCTATATTTGTGTATGCGATAAGAAATTATAAATACAAAGCGCCAACGCAACTAATCTGGACATTTTAAGTATCTTTTCAACGCAGGCACACTTTCCAAGATGATCAAAAGACAGAAAAAGATGGGTGAAAAGACAAGCGCGCCAGAGCAAGTAGGCGAAAAAGGAGATTAAAAAGGCGCAAGTGGCCTAATGATGATTAAGCGCTGACACAACTAACGCAAGTGGACGTGCAAGTTGGCCGTGTGTGACTTGAAGAAGATTGCTTCCCTCACCTATAAATAGAAGTCACCTGTTCAAAGAAGGGGGGATCATTAGCAGACCATTAAAGAGAGAAGAAGGACTTCACAAAGGAGCTGCAGAAATCTGTAAATGGGAGCACACTTGTGTGTAATGTATCATTTCATGTATATCTGTTTTGCTTTCATGAGCTAAATCTTCTCTTCAAGGCTTAGCGCAAGCGCCTCATGCAGCGATAAGTGCCACTTGTAAGCACATTTTTGGTTTAATTGAAACATTGTTTGCTTTCTACTAAGTTGTGCTAATCCTTTCATTGCTAAGTCCCGCTTGGCCAGCCGGATGCGGTATCAGTATGATAAATCCTTGACAGGTAATGCATATAGATCTCTCTAAGTAGAGCAAGCTAGCGCATGTCATGTAGTCTTGGTAGCATTTAATTATTACCACTAAAAGATATTGCATGCTTTAGCTTCGATTGCATTGTGACTAACGCAATCCCTTGTAAGTATGAAGAGAACTAAACTTCACGCATAAACTAGGCAAAGAGTCATTTACTAGTTGATTGCTAAAAAAAATAAGGAGTACCGGAAGGAAAACTTAATGATTTTTTCTCACTTAGGCATTAATGGATCAGTTAATCAAAAATTAGCGCTACAAGTCTCTTATAGACGCATGAGGTTGCTACAGCAATAGCCTTGATATTTCTCGCATCAAACCCCTTTCCTCACTTTATGTTATTTTCTTCCCGTGATACATCTATTATTTAAAACTACACCAATCAATTTTCTTTACTTACCTAGCATGTTGAGAAATTACATCAGTGAATATAGAATTTTTTGTTCCATTTCCCTGTGGATTCGACCCTGAACTCATCAGATACTACTTGATTTAATCAGTTTATACTTGGATTGATTTAAATCTGCGACTATTCTACCAACTATACTGATAACCAATCATCGGCAGTAAGCGTAGCCTAATAAAACCCATCCAGGTGTTGGCCTCGCTTTTCAAATAAGCAGCCTGAAACGTGTGCTTCCGCGTCTGCGACAACCTCCATTGGGCCCCCTCAATGCCAACCTCTCGGACAGCCGCACTTAACTGGTCGCTAGATGGGGCAACAACCATCTCATTAAAGGCTGCATGCGGAAAATCCTGGAGATCGAACAATTCATTAACAGCTTCTAGGCTCCAATCCACAGGGACTCCTCGAACTATAACCTGAAATTCTTTCTTATCGTCAAGATTTGCGTAAAATTCCCGAACAAAGTTGGAATTAACAAGCTCTGGTTTCGCACAAAATTGGCTCCAGCCGAGGTTCTCTATTCCAATCCTCAAGAACCGTGGCAAATTATTGCAAAATCCTCGTTCAAACAGGAAGTCCCGTTTCAGCATCTCCTGGTATTTTGCTCGAGCAAGGTTGTTGACGAAGCGAATAAAAGGCAACCTTTGTGCCTCAACCTCGTCAGCCGCACCTGATGCCTCGGCAATACCTTTGCCCTTGTCTTGTCTTCGCTTGTGCAAAATCTCTTCCTCAGCCTTCTTTGCTTCCTCCTCCTTTGCTTTGTCTTCAGCCTCCTTCTTTTCTTGTTCCCTTCGTTCTTTCTCAAAATCCGACGATGGAGGCGATGGGGTATTTCGAATCACCCTGACGCGACCCGCCTTCAGTTTGATGTGGCGGCGCTTTGGTGGTTCAGGCATTATTACTTCTACCCGAGCCTCCTGCACTGGCTCGTTATTACCTTCAGGCACAGCCTCTGCAGCTTCTTTCGACACAACCTCATCCTGTGTTTCTCGAACCTCCTCTAGAACTTATTCTGTATCCGCAACTCTTTGCTCAGCCCCCTATGGGTTCTGTTCTTCTGGTTCTTGCTGGTTATCCTCAATCACTATGGCAGCAACATCTTCCACCACCCTCTGAATAACTTCTTGATCCTCAATCCTCTGCTGTCGTCTTCTTCTTTTAGCTTCTTTCTCCTCCGGTGTTCTTTTCTTCTTGGTTTTTACTTTCTGAACCTCGGGGGTAACAGGTACCTCTTCCTCCTCACTCTCCCTCCCTTTTCTAGCTCTCGTTTTAGCCATCGAAGAGTTTCGAAAGGAATTCTACATCGCACAAAGAGAATGAAAGAAAAATGCAAAAAGCAAGGGATGAATCAAAAAGACGAAGTGAAACTTACCTACCAGAGGATGTTAATAAATAGGGCTCCAGCAAATTGAAATCCCAACCAAAAAGATTTGCTCTTCTTAAATTATCTTACCGTTTAATTTTAATTGCATGCAAATTCGGAATTTCAAACCATCAATGGTAATTTATGAATCTCAATCGCCCATGGTAATTCACGATGCGCTATCCACCATCAAAGCCCTTGGACGATTGTTGTGTGGCACATGGCCTCATCAGATGACTCATGCAAATTTTACCTGCAAAAATTCAAAGAAAAATCCCAACGGTAAAAAAATAATAATTACTCCAACAAACCCTTCCTATTCGGACGATTTGCTCCAGCCATAACTTTGCCGCAACAACCTGCTGAATCCAGAAGAATCTTTGAGACGGAATACAAATTTAAAAAAAAAACAGGAAAATCAAATCTTCTAAATTCAAATTTGAATTAACCGATTAAATCAAATCTAATTCTTTTTCAAGCGAAGCCGAATAAATTAGAGAAAATCTTTATTAATTTAAACTAGAATTCAAATAAAATCTAGATAAAATCTAATAAAATCTAACTAATTAAAAGATAATTTAAAGATAATTTAAATAAATAACCCGAAAATAAAATCAAACCAAATTCAAAACGAAATATACAAAACCTAAAATGACCAAAAATATTAAAAATACTTAAAGATAAAATCTAATAAACCATGCAAAAATCAAATCTAACCTAATCGAAATTAAAAAACAAATCAGCGAAAATAAAATCGATACAAACACTGGGAGCTCAAAATTTTGCTCTGTGAAATGCTCCCGCAAAAATCTTGCTCACTCAATCATCAACCAACCTTAGGGAAGGATATTTCGACTGAAACTCCTCACCCCAATAGTGCTTCACACGCTGTCTATTCACCTTGAACACTCTCCCATCTTTTTCATCCTGCAAAGTAATTGCTCCATGGGGGAAAAACCTCAATCACAGTGAACGGTCCTGACCATTTAGATTTTAGCTTCCCAGGAAATAATTTTAATCTAGAATTATAAAGCAAGACTTTTTGACCCTTGATAAACTCTTTAGATTTTATTTTCTTGTCATGCCACAACTTAGTCTTTTCTTTATACATTTTCGCATTCTCATAAGAAAATTGGCGAAATTCCTCCAGTTCATTAAGCTGCAACATTCTTATTGCTCCTGCACGACTCATATCAAAATTTAACTTTTTCAAAGCCCAAAATGTTTTGTGCTCTAGCTCTAATGGTAAATGGCAAGCTTTCCCATATACTAACCTATAGGGAGACATACCTAGAGGAGTCTTATAGGCTGTCCTATAAGCCCAAAGAGCCTCATCCAACCTAAAAGACCAATCCTTTCTAGATGGATGGACTACTTTCTCTAAAATAGATTTTATTTCCCTATTACTAATTTCAGCTTGACCATTTGCTTGTGGGTGATAAGGGGTAGCTATCCTATGTTTAATCCCATACTTAGCTAAAAGCTTAGTTAAGATATTATTAACAAAGTGTGTACCCTCATCACTCACTAGAGCTCTAGGTGTCCCAAACCGCGCAAAGATGTGCGATTGAAGAAACCTTGCTAGTGTCTTAGCATCACTCTGATGGCATGCGATGGCGTCCACCCACTTGGACACATAATCACTGCCAATAAGATAAAAACATTGCCATTAGAAGGGGAAAATGGCCCCATAAAGTCAATACCCCATACATCGAATAATTCAACTTCTAAAATGTAAGTAAGAGGCATTTCATCTCTAGGCCCTAAGTTTCCTCTCCTTTGGCAAGCATCACATTGCTTGTAAAACCAATGGGCATCCTTAAATAAGGTAGGCCAGAAAAATCCACAATGCAGAATCCTCATAGCTGTCCTCTGACCGCTGAAATGACCTCCATACGGCGAAGAATGACATTGTTCCAGGATTTCCTTTGCTTCAGCACCTGAAACACACCTGCGAATAATACCGTCAGAGCATTGCTTATACATAAATGGCTCATCCCAATAGAAAAATTTTGCATCATGCTTAAACTTTTTCTTCTGCCTCCAATCCATGTCAATAGGGGTGACTCCCTTTACCAAAAAGTTGGCAATATAATCATACCAAGGGACATCCCTGACTACCTTTACCTCAACAGCAAAAAGTTGTTCATCCGGAAAAGAATCGGAAATGGCAGATTGTTCCAGCAAAGATGATGATGGATCAAGACGAGACAAATGATCTGCAATGACATTTTCTGATCCCTTCTTGTCCTTTATCTCCAAGTCGAACTCCTGCAATAATAAAACCCAACGAATCAGTCTAGGCTTTGCATCTTTCTTAGTCATCAAATACCTTATTGTTGCATGATCCGTGAACACTGTGACTTTGGATCCAACCAAGTATGGTCGGAATTTCTCAAAAGCAAACACAATAGCTAACAACTCCTTTTCAGTAGTTGTGTAGTTGACTTGTGCCTCATTTAGAACTCTGCTTGCATAGTAAATAGGATGGATGAATTTGCCCTGCTATTGCCCCAGCATAGCACCTACTGCAGCATCACTCATATCACACATTACCTCAAATGGTAAATTCCAATTAGGTGCACACAGAATGGGTGCTGAAATTAAAGCAGCCTTTAAAGTCTCAAAAGCCTTCCTACAATCTGCATTAAAGTCAAAAACATGATCAGTACACAATAAGTTACAAAGAGGTTTACTGATTTTGGAAAAATCTTTTATGAACCTCCTATAAAATCCAGCATGTCCTAAAAAACTACGAATTCCCTTCACTGAATTCGCTGGTTCAAGTCTCTCAATCACCTCTATTTTTGCTCTATCAACCTCTAGACCATTCTTAGAAATCCTATGACCTAGCACTATGCCCTCCTTCACCATGAAGTGGCATTTTTCCCAATTAAGAACTAGATGGGTATCCTCACATCTCTTTAATACCTTACCTAAATTATCTAAACAACTCTGAAAAGACCCTCCAAACACTGAAAAATCGTCCATGAATACCTCAACAGTTGACTCAATCATATCAGAAAAAATTGCTAACATACACTGCTGAAATGTTGTTGGAGCATTGCAAAGACCAAAAGGCATTCGCCTGAAAGCACACGTCCCAAACGGGCAGGTGAAAGTGGTTTTCTCCTGATCCTCAAGAGCAATAGTAATCTGGTTATACCCAGAGTAACCATCTAAGAAACAGTAGTAGGCCTGACCAGCCAACCTATCCAACATCTGGTCAATAAATGGTAGAGGGAAATGGTCCTTACGGGTGGCTTTATTAAGCCTCCTGTAATCCATGCAAACCCTCCAGCCAATTACTGTCCTGGTTGGGATCAACTCATTATCTTTATTGCTCACCACAGTGACACCTCCTTTCTTAGGAACACATTGGACAGGGCTTACCCAATTGCTGTCGGCAATTGGATAAATGATCCCAGCATCCAACCATTTAATTACCTCCTTTTTAACAACCTCTTTCATTGCAGGGTTAAGCCTTCTTTGTTGCTCAATACTCCTAAAGGATCCCTCCTTTAGAGTAATTTTGTGCATACAAAAATATGGGCTAATTCCCTGAATGTCAGCCAATGTCCAACCTATAGCCTTGCGGTATTGCTGCAGCAATTTTATTAAGGCCTCTTCATGCTCTGACATTAAATCTGATGCAACAATAATGGGCAACGTCTCACCTTCCCAAGATACACATACTTTAGATGATCCGGCAAGGGCTTCAAATCCAAAGTAGGTGCCTCAATCAGGGATGGCTTAATAGGAGGAGTCTTTCTTTGATTTAAATCTAAAGACTCAAAAACATCCTCACACCTAAACAACTCTTTTTCATTTTTTCTTTCTAACAAACAAACTTGCAAATCCTCTACACTAACCTCTCCATGCTCTTCCGAATGCTTACTAGCTGAATCCTGTATTGCTGTCTCAATAACTGTGCTCTCCAAAATCCTAATGAAGGAGCAATCCTCCACTTCGTCTGGATATTTCATGGCTTTAAACACATTCAATTTTACTTCCTCATTGTTAATTCCCCTTTTTGAACATCTATTAACGTCCTACCAGTAGCCAAAAATGGATGACCTAGAATGATTGGGACATCTCTATCGGCCTCATAGTCTAAAATAATAAAATCAACAAGAAATATGAATTTATTCACTTTTACTAAGACATCCTCAATTTTACCCTCTGGATATGTGATAGACATATCAGCTAGTTGGAGTGTGACTGTGGTAGGCCTAGCTTCCGATAGACCGAAAGAGGCATAAGGTTAATGCTTGCACCTAAATCACAGAGTGCTCTACCTAACTCTTTTCCACCTATAGATACAGGTATAGTAAATGACCCTGGATCCTTAGCCTTGGGTGGTAGCCCATTCTTAAGAATAGCACTACACTCCTCAGTAAGGGATACAGTTTCAAACTCACCTAACCTCTTCTTTTTAGTTAAAATATCCTTAAGAAATTTAGCATAATTAGGCATTTGCTCAATAGCTTCTACTAAAGGGATATTTATATGCAATTGCTTAAGAATCTCTAAAAACTTTTTAAATTGACCATCCTGATTCTTAGGTTTTTGCCTTTGTGGAAAAGGTAGAGGTGGTACATAAGGTGGGGGCGACACATAAGGTGGTTCCACATCTGGAACAGAACCAGATGCTCCAGCATCTTTATTGCTGCCTCCAGCACCCTGACCAGACGCCAACTCTTTCTCAACAACAACATTATTTTTATCACCATTTTTATTTATAACCTGGGTTTTACTAGGCTCTTCCAGTGGCTTACCACTCCTAAGAGTTACCGCTTTTACCTACTCCTTACCTTCCCTTCGAGGGTGTTCAGTATCCGAGGGAAGTTTCCCTTGAGGCCTTGCCTTCAGCTCATTAGCTAGCTGACCCACTTGCAACTCCAGGGCTCTCATCGAAGCTTGATTACTTTGAATTGCGGCATCTGTACGAGCCATAAATTCTTTCATCATTGCCTCGAAAGAACTTCCCAGATTTTGCTGGGGTAAAGCCTGCTTATTTTGCTGGGGCAATGCCTGCGCTTTAGCAAATCCCGGCTGGTTCACCTTTTGCTGTGCTTGCGCATTGCTTCCTTACCCTCCCCATGAGAAGTTGGGGTGGTTGCGCCAACCTGGATTATAGAAGATAGAATAAGGGTTATTCCTCTTGTTACCTACAAAAAACACAAAAGCTGGATTACTGGGGCAAAACTCGTAGTTGTGATTTTCACCACAATAGACACATGCTTCCTCCGTGACTTGGTTCACCACTGCAGCAGGCTCCATTGCTGGTGGCTGCTGATGACTAATCACTGTCACATTCTTAAGAGCATTAGCAATCATAGCAAGATCAGCCCTAATGGTGGACACACCATCAACCTCTAACACACTCTTAACCTTTTTATTTGTGCCTCTAACATCCGACCACTGACAACTATTAATTGATATTCTTTCTAAAATTTCATAGGCTTCATCAAAAGTCTTTGCCAAAAGGGCCCCTCCAGCCGAAGCATCGACCATGCCCTGGGTTACTCCATTTAATCCATTGTAACATGTTTCCATTTGAATACAATGAGGTAAACCATGGTGGGGACACTTTCACAAAAGCTCCTTAAACCTTTCCCACGCCTCACTAAAAGTCTCATCCTCAAGTTGCCTAAACCCTACTATTTCACTCCTTAATTTAGCATTCCTATTAGGTGGGAAATATTTACTCAAAATTTTTTCAGCTAACTCATCCCATGTCCTAATTAACCCTGGAGCGAAAGAATTTAACCACGCCTTTGCTCCATCTCTAAGAGAATACGGGAACAAAGTTAATCTAAGGGCATCTCTAGGCACTCCTTGAATTACAAAAGAATCACTAACTCCTAAAAAAGACTTAAGATGCAAATGGGAATCTTCATATGACAAACCATGGAATTGCCCCACGGTTTGCAACATCTGAAACATTACCAGTTTCATTTCAAAATTTGCTGCTTGGATTTGGGGACGTGCAATCCCTGGATTCTGGGACAGCATATGCTCGAATGGCTGTGGTCCTATCGTATGCTATCAAGATAGGATTCTCAGCCTGATTATTTTGTTGCTCATTTTGCTCTGGCGGCGGGTTTTGCTGCAGCAACAGATTCTACTGGGGGTTTGCTGGAACTTCAGGACCCTGCGGAAGACGCGGCACGTTCTCCATCTGGTTTCTACGCTGCTCTCTCCTTCTTATCCTGAATGTCCTTTCAATTTCCGGATCAAGCTCGAACCTTACCCTAGGCGGATCGCTCATGCACCAAACTCACACCTGCAAAAACAAAAGAAACAATCAAAAAGTTCTAGCACCAAACCACTAAAACACATACACAAAATAAATCAAATAAAAACTTATTCAGTTCCCCGGCAACGGAGCCAAAAACTTGTTGGGCTCCTAGAGTGAGTAGAAATATGGTATAAAAGACTCTAGAATTCTTGTGCAAGTATACACAGTCTGCAGCAAGTAATATTATCATTCTGAGTCCTGAATTAGCTTCCACTTTACCTATTTTGTGTAACTTTCTAATGGTTTCAAAGATGGTAAAAATGATTTGGTTTTATAAGAATTATGCTGAAGCAAAGTAAATGACAGAACAAGAATAAACAAATAGGTCGACAGATTAACGACAGGCGCTGGTTATGATTTAGTGATCGTTTTGAAAGATGCTCTAGCAATATTATTGATCATGCATTTCTCACAGTATTATTAGTGGATTCCTCCCGGAACTCCGGATCTTTTGGAATGTGTTTCAACCCCAATGAAGTACGACCGATCGAGCACTAGGCAACTGGCTATCCCTAGCTCAGTCACTGGCGTTCACCAATACACAATGATCATAGTGTGGATAATTGCCACACACTCTCTAAATCATCCCGGAAACTAGAGAGAGGTATTCACACCGGCTGGCCAGGCGGGCATAAAATGGGAATAGGCACAACAATTAACCAAAATGCGATAGTCAATATATTACTAAAGATGAAGCACAACAATCACCTTATTCCTAACCAACACCTAAGCTACTTAGTTCATAATATGCATGGAAACACAAATTACAATCTGAGTAGGCATGTCCATAACCACAAGATAATAAAGAAAATAATAATTTCCTCAATCAGCTTGCGGATAATGGTGTTCTTGGTAATCTTCAATCTCTCTATACTACTCGGCTTCCAAGGAAAGTTGGAATGCTTTTGACTTCGACGGCTACTTCCTTTTATAGAGGGATAGGAAGCTTGAATTAGGTCAACTTGGACACGTGTAAGGCTCTCCTGGCTCCTTTATCCCGAAAATAACTCAACAGAAGTCGGTTCATGAAGTTGGCTAACGAGCTGTGATGTGGCAGTTCTGCTCCCAGTTTTGCTGCAGCACAGAATTTGCTCCCTCCAGTCGCCCAGCAACAGATTCTGCACAAAATAATTTCCAAAGCTTTCATTTTTCCAAATGGGTTAAAACATGTAATATCTCTCTAAAACCAACCCTATTGAGCATCAAAGACACACAAATCCTTATATAAATCAGGCCTAAATAACTACCTTTTGGGCAGTTATCAATAACAATGATTAGTAAGTCGACCCTTCACAGGTTGTTCGTAACTAGAGTTGGGTCAAATATCAATTTTACCCCTATAGTTACATCTTGTTCCTTAAGTTCCACTGATCCTCTAATGAATAATTGGTTCGTGATACAATCACTGAACCAAGTCTCTCTTAAGAAAATAAGAGGGTGGAACCCCTTGTCAAAGACTTGGTGTAACGCCCGTAATTTAAGGAAAAATCAAATTTCATCAGTTTTGGAGTTAATTTGGGTTAATTGGAGTTGGAGGGAGATTTAAAAGATTTGAAAAAATTGGTGAAAATTTAAAATTAGAGCTGGAATGGCAATTTCATAAATAAGTGTATATATATGAGTCAAGCCACATAAACCCTAAGCCTATTTCCTTTTTAAATAAACTGGCACGCAGCCCAAGAAACCCCCCAAGTCAGCCATCTTCTTTTTTTTTCTTCACCTTCACGAACGGCTGGAGATTTGGACCCTCATCCACGAGTTCCAGCCGCAAGATTGAAGCTCCGACGTGCGTCTTCCTCCGACCAGCAGTTACCTCTGGCGGCGAGTGTCTCCTCCGACAGTACGACGACTCACAGCGGCACAGCATACAGCAGTTGCGACGGCGCGATTTCAAGTAGTGTTAGGCGACGATTGCAGTCTCTCTCCCTCTTTCAGTTGCAGCGAACGAGATTGGCGGCGTAAGGGCGTGGATGCGGTGGTTTCCAACGGCTTCGAGACCCTCGTTGGCGGCGTTCAGCGTCGCTTCTAGCTTTGTTCCGGTGAAGTCTGATCGTGACAGCGGCAGTGTAGGCGCGAATAGCGGTGATTTTTGGGCATTTGGAGCGTTTTTCCAGCTTGTTCAACCTTGGGTACCCATAGCAATAGGAGGTTGAAATTTGGCATTAGAGTGAATTGGAACTCTCGACTCACAAGCTAAAGGTTTATTTGGCTTGCCAAGTCTTTGAATTAAGAAGTTTTGAAGAAGATTAGTTTGAGGTTAATTAAGCCAAGGTAAGTGAACTTACTATTGAACTTTTTAATTGGGTGCACGTGTTGATTTTTCTAAAATTTTCGTGCTTATGAGTTGCTCTGGAAATTTATTATTGTTGTTTAAAAGCATGAGAATTATGCATGAAAAATTTATATTTTTCATTATGTATCTGTTTATGAAAATTATTGAAAGCATGAAATTTATTATTATTGTTTTGAATCATTAATGTCGAAATAATTGAGTTCGTGGTCGCTTTAAAATCCCAATAAAGGGATTGAGTTTAAATTAGTGTACATGAAATTGATGTACATTCGGAGATGCCTACACAGGGCTTAGGGACATGAAATTGATGTACCTAAGTCGAGGTTTGTGAAATTGTCGACCTCGAGGTTTCGTGGAATTGACGGCCTCCGTAGGAGACATATGAAATTGATGTGTCTAGAATATGCATGAAATTGATGTATATTCTCTCTCTTAGTAGAAAGACACATGAAATTGATGTGTCTAGGATATCCATGAAATTGATGTATATCCTAAGTTTAAAATAAAGTTAGAGCCACCAAAATTATATTTAGTGTTGATTTTAAAAATGTTTTTAAAGCGTGACCCAACCTCAATAGTAGGGTCACTTACTGAGTATTTAAAATACTCATTCTTTTCAAAAATAATTTTTTTTTCAGGTAAAGGCAAGGGCAGATGGAAGGCGGTTGATGAGAATGCGATAGACAGCCATGAGAGGATCGAATTTCATATTTTTCTTCTACTTTAAGAACTCTGTTTTACTTTATTGATTTATAAATTTGTTGAGAAATTTTCTAGAGGCCATGTACATTTATATTTTTTTAAAAATTATCTAAACTTTTAAAATATAGGATCCCGAATAAAAGTTTCGTTTTAAAGTTTTTGTTTAAATCAGTGTTTATGATTATTTTATTTAAAGAGGCCTCCAAAGCGTGCATTGTCGTAATGGTCCCTTAAAGGCTTATTAAGAAGTCGGGTCGTTACACTTGGAGTTAGTACTTAAGGGAACAACATTCATACTAACCCTAAATCGGGTAGTAGTGAATTTCGTCTTGGGAGACTATGTCCCCAACTATCTTTTCAGTTTCATACCCAAAATGGTAGGCTTGTTGAGTCGGCAATGATAGGTCTTTCTCACCCATGCAAATCAAAGGAAAATCCTAAATAAATTGAAGTTCATAGTTAGCTCAGGATTAAGATTGAGTTACCTAGGTCATTGTATGAGATATTCAGTTTCAACAGTAAAAAACGTTATAAAGTTAAAGTCACTTATCTCTTGGTATGGTCTCTGTGCAATCTCATTGCATAGGACGCCCTCACTCGCATGTCTATACATGAATGATTAGGATCACATCGTTCGTCTTAGATACAAAGTGAGTCGCACCCATTGGTCCCCAAGATTAAGGTACCAAGTCTTATCCTTATACAATAGACCATTTAGGCTATTTACTTGAACTTGATCCATATTTATGTTACCACACAAAGTTCAAGTATACATAATATAGCCAGAGGTTCTTAGTTTATTGGATTTGTGGTTATGTTAGACAAAATAAATATATAGAATCAATAACGCTTTATTAAAGCAAGTAAAATGTTACATTTACTATCTACGAGTTTTATGGCATAAAATCTAACAAACTCCCACTTGTACTAAAACTCTAGTGAGCGAAATGTATATGCATTTAAATAATACCAAAGCAAGGAAATGTTACAAATACAATAAACTAGGGCACTCCTATACCCATTAAATCTCCCACTTGCCCTAGGTTATGCTATATACATATCTCGTAGACCTAAGCTCTGTCGATGACCCTCAAACACTTTAGTTGAGAGAGTCTTCGTAAATGGATCAACTATGTTGTGCTCTTAAGTGATCTTCATGACAATCTCATATCTGCGCTGCATTATCTCCCGAATCAGGTGATACTTCCTCTTGATATGTATTTCTTGTTTATGGCTCAAAGGCTCTTTAGAATTGACTACTGCTCAACTGTTATCACAATATAAAGTTATGGGCAGGTTCTGTTGGGTTTTATGCCCTAAAACTCGTAGATAGTGAATGTAAACAAATCCAATAAACTATGGGCAGGCTACAATAAAGTGTTATTGTTAAGTATTGCACAATATGACCCAAATCCAATAAACTAAGATCCAAAGTTGTTCGTATGTAAGTTGAACTAGTATGTAGGGACATATGGGGATCAATGTTCAAGTAACAACCTAAAAGGTCTATAGTACAGGGATAAGGCTGGGTATCTTATCTTGGTAACACTATGTGATACGACCCGCTTTGTATTTGATACAGACATATTGATCAAAAGCGTCCATGTAGTAGGCATGCGAGCGGGGTATCCTATGCAATGAGTTTGCATAAGACCGTACCACGAAATAGTAACTGTTAGCCATAACACCGTTAACTAGTTAGGTTTCTATTTCACTACGATGACCTAAGCAACTTAGTCTGAATCCTGAGTGGATTAGGAACTCCTATTCATGAGGGATTGCCCTTTGATTTGTATGGCTGACGTGGCCACAACGTCGACTCAATAAGCTTATCATTTTGGGGGTAAGACTAACTGAGGAGCTAGAAACATAATCAAACAAAGATGGAATTCACTCCTTCTTGACTTTGAGGAACTAGATGAGTGTTCCCTTAAGTGGTGTTTCCGTTTGGTGGTTGGACCACAAATAGGTTGTTCATTAGAGGAGCATTGGTACTTAAGGAGATAGAGGTAACTTAGGAGTAAAATGACAATTTGACACGGTTGGAGTTACAAACACTCGTGAAGGACTAACTTGCTATTATTGGTCTATATCCGTGGACACAGATTTAGTTCTGTAGTGAGAAGAGTTCAATTGCGGGTCTTTGGTGGAGTGAACCCACAGTTAGCAAAAATTGATTAATTGGTTAATGAGTTTAGCCAATCAATCTCATATGGTTGGAGCTTCAGATCTGCAGGTCCATTAGATCCCACTGGTAGCTCGTAAAGAGACTTGAAGCAATTAAGTATTAATTGTAAATTGAAAGTGTTCAATTTAATTAGGGGAAACATATAATGTTTATTGATACATTATAATTGAAGGAGTGACGAGACACTAGGGGAAGCAATTTTGATCGACGACCTCTCAAATTCATTGATTTTGCTTTAGAAAACATGCAATACTAAGAAACCGAAAATAGAGTTTCAAAGTAACCAACCTTTGATTGCCGAATTCGTCAATTCCATGGATGCTTTCTTTGCCTAAATCGGTTGTAGACGACCACAAGAGTCTTCCCCTCTATCACCTTGTATTGTGATAATAGCGGCGCAGTTGCAAACTCAAAGGAACCTCGCAGCCATAAGAGAGGCAAGCACATCGAAAGGAAATACCATCTCATTAGGGAGATTGTGCACCGAGGAGACGTGATCGTCACGAAGATAGCGTCGGAGCACAACATTGCTGATCCATTCACGAAGGCTCTCACGACTAAAGTGTTCGAGACTCATCTTGAAGGTCTAGGTCTACGAGATGTGTACGAGAAATAATCTAGGTCAAGTGGGAGAATTGTAATCGGTATGTCGATGCCTCAGTATACTGGGTATTTAGATGCCCTAGTTTAATGTATTTTTACTTTGTTATTAATACAAGTATTTATTCACCCACTGCTGTTATAGATTATAGTACATCCCACTAAACTAGAGTTTTAGTTCAAGTGGGAGATTGTTGGGATTGTGTCCTAAAACTCGTAGATAGTGAATGTTAAACGAATTATACATAATTATTCGATAAAGGTGTTATCGAGATTAATTCAGTAAAGTTATTACTGAATAAAGTAAATTGCACATATAATAACCCAAATCCAATAAACTAAGATCCATGGCTATAGGAAGAATACTTGAGCTTTATGTAGAGACATAAAAAATGGATCAAGCTTGAGTAATAGCCAAAACGGTCTATAGTATAGGGATAGGGTTGGGTACCTTATTCTGGAGACACTATGAGACGCGGCCCACTTTATAGATGGTATAGACGATGTGATCCTAAATCGTCCATGTAGAGACATGCGAGTGGGAGCGTCCTATGCAATGAGTTTGCATAAGACCAGGACCGAGAAATAAGTCGCTCTCGCTTTATAACACCGTTTACTAACGAGACTGACTATTTCATGTGATGACCTAGGTAACTCGATCTTAATCCTGAGCTAACTATGAACTCCTGTTTATTCGGGCTTATCCTTAGATCTGGATAGGTGAGAGTGGCTCAGTATCGCCGACTCAATAAGCCTCCCATTTCAGGGATAGAAATGGGTAGATAGCTGGGGACATAGTCGTGTCACTCCTACCCGAATTAGGGATAGTAGAGAGGTTGTTCCCTTAAGTGCTGACTCCGGGGCTTGAACAAAGGGATCACGCCCTCTCATTGGCCCGAGAGGGACTCGGTTTTATTGTTGGACCATAAACTAACTGTTCATTATAGGATCAGTGGGACTTAAGGAACTAGAAGTACTATAGGGGTGAAACGGCTTTTTGACCTAGCTATAGCTACGAACAACCTATGAAGGATCGACTTACTGATATTGTTAAATCAAGTGGACGGAAATATATCTATAGTAAGGGGAGTGCAACTATCGGGCTATAGTGGAGTGTCCCGGTAGTTAACGAATGTTGGCTAGCTTGGATAATGAGATTAGTCGGTTAGCCTCGAATCGTTGGAGCCCATGATCTATAGGTCCATTAGGTCCCCTACTAGCTCATATCGGAACAAAGCCTAGAACAAAAAGATAGGAAGCTTTCAATCGTTCAAAATCGGGAAAACGGGTATTATCGTAAATTGTGTTTGACACAATAATTTAATTATGAATTAAATTAGAAAATGAGAGATGGAGTATTTAAAAGTGTTTTGAATACCATATATATGTATTAGGAATCATATATAATTCATGGCACTAGGTGATAAAGATTAATTGGATTAATCATGTAAAAATTACTTGGAATTGTACCAATTAATTGCCTAGAAATCAATTTCAATTTTGAATTGAAATAGGAATGAATTGCAAGCTGAAAATTGAGAATTTAGATTCAATTTTAAGTGGATTTAGTGGCATTCCCACTCTTGCATATTGATGCATAGTGGAAAACAACACAACCATGCACTAGTTGCATGTGTTGTGAATTAAACACCTAGAATCCACTTTGAGTTGCAATTTCACCATGTGTCTAGTATCATGAGGCTTCTCTTTTCATGGAAGATGTCTATATAAGGAGTATGAATCAGATTCAAAGGATAGAGAGAGCCATTTTCCATATTGTTATGCTGTTGGATTTTGGTCTCAAACTCACTCAACTCCATATATCTCTCTAGTGCTTGAACCTTCAAGCATTCCCTTCCCATTTCCTATCTCTATAGACTCCCACAAGTCGTTCTTGGCCCGGAGAATAGTTGGGAAGACACTAGAGGTGGTCCACACACCGTTCGTGATCAAAGGAATCAAAGGGAGTTGTTGAATCGGTATCCAAAAGGTTGGTAAAAATTCTGCTCTCTCCTTACGGTATTTGGACAACATGTTTTCATTTTCTAAAATTAATGTAGTTAAGTGCCTCCGATCCTAAAAATGCTTCCGCATGTGTTATATGAACACCTTCAGTTCCAATTTTTAGGATTTGTCATTAACACATAGACTGTACATCCCCAGATCCGGAAATAGCGCAAACTAGGTTTATGCCCTTTCCATAATTTGAAGGTTGTTTTATAAACACTTTTCGAAGGAACTTTGTTCAAAATTTCAACCGCAGTCTCTACTACATGTCCCTAAAACGAGTTTGGCAACTGAGCATAGATCATCATTGTTCGAACCATATCCATCAATGTTCTATTCCTCCTTTCTAACACACCGTTCTGTTGCGGTGTACCAGGTGTCGAGAGTTGTGATTTGATTCCATGTTCTATCATACAATCCTGGAGTTTTAAATCCATATACTCTCTGCTCGATCATATCGAAGAGTTTTAATTATTTTACCTAACAGGTGTTCAACTTCAGCTTTATATTCTTTGAACTTTTCAAATGCTTCAGATTTATGTGCCATTAGGTATAAGTAACCATATCTCGAATAATCATCTACAAAATAGATGAAATATTTGTATCCTCCTCGAGCTTTTACATTCATTGGACCACAAAGATCTGAATGTATAAGTTCTAGAGGTTCTTCGGCTCTATAACCTTTTGTCGTAAATGGTCTTTTAGTTGTCTTTGCTTCAAGGAAAAATTCACATGGAGGTAATGAATCGTCTTCTAACTCATTTAAAAGTTCATTCTTTACCAATCTCCTGATCCTATCAAGATTAATGTGACTTAGCCTTAGGTGTCAAAGATAAGTGTTACTATTAGGAGAAATTTGTTGCCTTTTTCTTTGAGTATCAGCAGTTTTAAATAACTTGTGATTTAAAATGGCTTTTGTAATGGTTGGTCTTAGGACATATAAGTTGTTTTCTAATTTAGCTGAACAAATAAACATTCCATTTTGAGAAATGAACGCTTCATTAGTTTCAAAAGTTACAGAATATCCCTGTTCGATTAGACAGGAGATAGATACAAGATTCCTTCATATTTCTATAACGATATACAAACTTTCTAAAAGCAAAAATCTATCTCCTAAAAACAACTTTGCATCTCCCACTACAGAAGTTGAAATGACGTCTCATGTTCCAACCCTAAGCATCACTTCCCCTTACTCTAACTATCGAAATGAATTATTTTCCTGCAAAGAAGAACAGACAAGATTAGTTGCTCCAGAATCGAGTATCCAGACATCTTGATCATGTTCTATTAGACAAGTTTCTAAAACGAGTAAATCGAATTTACCTTCTTTCTCTTTCTTCTTTTCAACGAGGTATTTGGGGCAATTTCGTTGACAATGTCCATCAACATTGAAATGGAAGCATTTCCCTTTGTCAGATGTCTTAGCCTTCTTCTCTACTCGATTAGTAGTAGTGGGAGTCTTTCCCTTTACTCCTATCTTTTTCTGGATTTTCTCTGAGCCAGAAAACTGGCATACTGTATTAGCTTCTCATTCTTTTAATCCCTTACCTTTCATAAGAGATTCAAAAGGTCTGTAACTCATTTAGGAGCTTAGTCAAATTGTATTGAATCTTATTCATTACAGCGTTGCTTTGGAATTATAAGAAGCTTTTTTGGAAGTGACTCCATTATGAATGCTATTTGACTACGTTTGTCGATGACCGCTTCACTTACTTCAACATTGTTGAAATGGACCATCATATCAAGAACATGTTCTCAAACAGGTTGGCCTTCTTTCATGCGACAACCTTAAATGTATTTGAGGGCTTCATGATGGAGTTGAAAGGACGACTCTCCAAACATTTTGTAAAGTGAATTCATGATTTTTCTAGTCGAGACCATTCCCTCATGTTTCTTGGCCAATACATCAGATAAGTTAGCCAAGATATAGACTCGGGCCTTTTCATGGGCCTTTGTCCAGCAGTCAAATGCATCTTTAACGGACTTAGATGCAGTACGAATAGGGACTGGAAAACATTCCTCTGCTAGAAAAAACCGTAGATCATCAATAACTGATCGCTGAACAGAGTGTCGATTAATTAATACATAATTTTCCGCAGATATGCGTTAACCCAAGTATAAATTAACACAATCAAGTAGTACCTAGGGAGTTCTAGGGTATCATATTAATTAAAAAGAGGATAATTAAGATTTGTAAAGAAAATGATTTAATGAGCATGGATTATGCGAAAAGAATTTAAGAGAGTATCAATTGACAAGGTTATCAAGGCTTTTGCTTCGACAACCGCATGCGTTTACAAGAACTCTTGCAGCGCATACTTTGACTAATTGATCCATTAATGCCTAAGTGAGAAATAATCATAGGATTCCCTTTCGGTATTACCTATGCATTTGGCATAGAACTAACAACTGTTTTGTTAAATTAGTTCATGCGTAGATCCTGTTCTCTAATAACTTGCAAGTGACAGCGTTAGTCCTAAAACAGTCTAAGCTCATTCATGCATTATCTTATTGTGGTGGTATTCTTTTTAGCACTACCAAGACTACATGTAATGCGCTTGCTTTCTCTACTTAGATATTTCCACATGCATTACTTGTCAGGGATTTATCATGTTGCTACCGCAACCGACTGGCCAGGCAGGAATTAGTAATGAAAAAAGTATCGCATCTAAGTAGAAAGCATTAATGGTTCATTAAATCAAAGTGTATGCATACAACAATAACTTGTCACCGCATGGGTGCCTATGCTAAGCCTTGATAAGGGAAAGTTAGCTCATGCTGAAATGAGAATACATCATGCAATAATTTCTAACGCAAGACTACCCTGCGATGATATCTTCTATGCGTTGGCTTCCTGTCTTCCGATCTTCTCCCTCTGCTCTCTTTCTTCACCCCCCGTCCCCATCCTCTTGGGCAGATGGAAACATTTTATAGGCTGGGGAGACTGACTTCTTCAAGAAATTGGCATACGTGCCCAAGTTATCTTTCGCCAGCTTGCACGTCAAATACACGTCAGAGTGATCCTTTCATCTAGCTTTTCATTGTATGAATGCTTTGGGATCTGTGCCTGTGCTGAAAGGAAAACTTGGGCAACAAAAAAACTAAACTTTTATGTGTTAGTACCTTAAAACAGTTAATTTCTGATCGCATCAGCAATATTTCCTTTTTTTGAAAACTATCGCAATTCCCTTATCTTTATGCACTGGTGTATCTCAATTATGCTTTTATTTGCCTTATTTAGTTTGAATTTAAAGGAGAGATAACTTGCTTTTTGCAAGTTATCAATAACCATAACCGTATTCAAGTTAGATTTCCACATTGCGCAACTTGCGGCGGTTAACGTATCGTTTTTAAGCAGTTGTAATATTGAGGAAGACATGCTGAAATAATATAAAACATTTGACTATATTAGTGTTGAGTTTTATGTCCTAAGACTCACAGTTTGTAATCCTTTCGCAATAAAGATACTATTCAGTGAATTGTTTGTTTTTATAATCTAAATCCAATAGATAAACATCATTGGTTTTAATATGAAATAATCGAACTATATTATGAATATGGACAAGGATCAAGTTCTAGTATATAACCTAAATGGTCTATAGTATAGGGATAAGGTTGGGTACCTTATCCTAGTAACACTATGGTTGCAGCCTACTTTGCAAACGAGGCAAACAACGTGATCCTTGATCGTTCATGTAGAGACATGCGAGTAGGGGCATCCCGTGTAAAAGACGTGTACACAAGACCGGACCAAGAAATAAGTCGCTCTTACTTTCTAACGCCATTTACTGTTAAAACTAACTATTTCATGTGATGACCTAGGTAACTCGATCTTTATCCTAAGCATACTATGATCCCCTGTTTGTTTAGGATTATCCTTGGATCTGCATGGGTGAGAGTCGCCAAACAGTACAACTCAATAAGCCTACCCTTTCTTGGGATAGGACTGGATGAATAGCTAGGGACATAGTATTACAAGATAGAATTCACTCCTACCCGAATCAAGGATAGTAGAAAGGTTGTTCCCTTAAGTGTTGACTCCAATGCGTGAACAAGGGGCCCCACCCTCTCATTGGCCCCAGAGGGACTCTGTTTAGTGGTTGGACCATAAACAAATTGTTCATTAGAAGACCATTGGACTTAAGGAATCAAGATGTGTTATAGGGGTAAAACGAACTTTTGACCTTGCTATAGTTACGAACGACCTGTGAAGGATTGACTTACTAATCATGGTTATATCGTGTGGACGAGAATATATCTACAGTGAGGGGAGTTCAACTACTAGACTATAGTGGAGTGACCTGGTAGTTAACGGATGTTGGTTAACTAGGTTAAAAGAGTTTAATTGGTTAAACCTCGAATCGGTGAAGCCCATGACTGTAGGTCCATTAGGTCCTCTTGCTAGCTTAATGAATAAACTTTGAAACAATATGATGGAAAGAATTCAAATAGTTTAAATTCGGTTTAGGGAAATGATCGGTGAAAACCCGAGACTTTCCCTTAGATAATTTTCTCTTGTCATCTATTGGTGGTTTCATTGTTGGACTAAGATGTTGGAAATTATCAAGTTAAAAGAATAAAGAAAAGAAAAGGAAAAAAAAATAAATCAGCAAAAAAAAAAGGAACAAAAGGAAAAAAAAAAAAAAAGAAAGAAAATGAGTGGGAATGGACAGCACAAAAGCCCACCACCGACTAGACTTTTTATCAGCCCATTTTCATTTCATTTTCCTCATCTTTTTCCATTCAAATCTTCAGAGCACTTGAGGGATAGAGTGAAGGAAGAAGAAGAAGAAGATTTTCATGGTTTTGAGGTTGAAGAAGATAGCAAAAAGCTCATGCAAAGCCAGCCATAGCAGAATCTAAGATCAACCTGTCAACCTCTGGTTGTTTATTCGGTTTGAGCTACACAAAAGGAACCAAGAGATGAGGTTTGCTTTTCTTGAAAGTTAGTTCATTTTCTAACAAATTTCATGAAGGAATCTTGACCTAAATCGTATGAGAAGTTAATGGTTTTTGGAATGGAAAACAGAGCACAGGATTTTCGAGCAAAGCAGGAAGATCTCTGGTTTTCTCTGGTTTTTCGAGCATTCAGGGGTGTACAAGTTGAATCCGAAGCTCTATTTTGTATGGTTGGAAATCTTATTCAATTTGCTACAACTTTCATGCAGAATTCGTGAGCCAAAAATGACTTTACGTAGGTTTAATTTCAGGAGAAATATAAAGGGTAGCAGAGAAGCTCGAATCTGTGTTGTCTGTGTTCGGGACAATTCTGGACATATCGGTTGGGAATCTCGTTTTTGTTTCATTAGGTAAGTTGTAGAGTGTTCGAAAATGAAGATTGTGATTTGTATTTCATTAATTTTGGTTAAGTATTGAGGAAGTTATGGGTGTTGGAAGTTGGGGTATAGAATCTGGAAAATCTGGAAAGTAGAATGTGAATGTGATTCTTAATCCAATTGTTTAGAAAATTCATGAGCATGAAAGGACAAAGCTAATTATGGTTCTAATGCTCGGTTTTGGTTATTTGACAGGCCAAGAGGAAATAGGTCGAGTCTACAAACCGGGGAACTAGATAAGACTATGAGTGACAAAACGAATTTCGAAAATTGTTTCCAACGGTTGTTCATGTTTAGACGTTTTATATTCTTTTATATGAATGATACATGATTTCTATGAACGGTTTCAAGCATAAGTTTTGAGCTTAGATTTTCTAATGAGGTTTATATACGAGCACGTGGTTAATGACTTTATAAAAAGTAGCTGAAACTATATCTTTTAAAGTAAAGTATGGATTAGCAAGTACTTTTAAATGATTTTTAGTTTTTCACGAGCAAGCTGAGTAAGCTGCAGTTTTACGAAAGATAACGATAAGCAGGCATGTTTTAATGTTTTCATGTGATTTTCTGAGATTTCTATTGACTACATGACTGAGATATTGAGCCCGGGACTATATGGTATCGTGTGCACACAGGTTATATTCCATTGTCGACGTTGAGTGTACTCCGTGACAACGATGCTGTCGTGAGTGCTGGGCGGGCCCCACTACGACAAAGACGATGGGAGTGCTGGGCGGGCCCCACTACATCGTAGGACTAGTAAACGTTGGTTGTACTGGGCGTGCCCTACACATCGTAGATCTGTCATGTTAGTTAAAATGTTTGATGTACTTGATATGCCTTGCTAGATTTTCAATGACGAACTTGGGAGATATTTTAGAAAGCCTTTATCATTACACGTTTATGTTAAACGCTTGATTGAACAGATTTATACACTTAAAGGTTTATCACGTGTTTTGACTTCCGGATTTAGCGTTTTAAAGTTAGTCACTCACTGGGCTTCGTAGCTCATTCTTTTCAAAATGTTTTCCCACTTCTCAGGTAGAGATCGAGCTCCCGGTGCCTGATACACTGCCAACGTCTGCTGAAAGTTCCTGAACAAGCTCCAGTACGTGGGTGGAGTTGTATATTGAGTTTGTTCATATTGTAAATGTTTTGCAAGGATTGGATAATATTGCCCTAGAGGTCATGGTTGTATAAACCCTAGTTGTATATGTTTTTGGTTTTGATATCTATATCAGGTTATTATCCGAACAAAGTTATGTCAGGGCGACACCTCGTGTTTGTTGAAAGTTTTTTTCCAGGGATTCCGCTGTGTTCTGTTTCATGTAGAATGTTCTATATCTATGATTAGTATGTTTATCAGGTTAACATTTCAGTAGGGTCAACGGGGATCGTTAGAGGAGACGATGTCTGTTGGCTTCACGACGTCTTTCGGACTAAGCTAGCAGGTGGTCCGGGAGGGGGTGTGACAATCGGTCATATTGGATATTGCCGACACGTCGAGTTTTTGGTTAAACCTATTTTTGAGAGTTTAATATATTTAAATATGATTTAAATATCGAGCACGTGAATAGGGATTCATGGTTGAAAAATTACATTTCAGAAATGATCGGGATTGGTAGAAAAATATTAATTTAATATTCGTGAAGGTGTTCATATAACACATGCGGAAGCAATTGAAGATCGAAAGCACTTAAGACATTCAATTTTGCTCCTAAAGCATGCATGTTCCAGAAAGGACAGAATAAAGAGTTTAGAGAACACCAACCTTTGTAGCTCACTAATGAGGAACTCCTAGTGATGTTTTCTTCTCCTATGCTCCTTGGACAACCTCTAGAGTCTTCTCTACTATTCTCCGGGCCAAGAACGACTTCTAGGAGTCTTAGAGAGATAGGGAATAGGAAGGGAATGCTTGAACGATCAAGCTATTGAGAGATCTATGGAAGTGTGTGTGTTTGAGAGGAAATTCCAGCAGCATAACAGTAGGTAAATCACTCTCACCCCTTTGAATCTGATTCAAGCTCCTTATATAGACCTCTTCCATGCAAAGACAAGCTTCATGACATTAGAGACATGGTGAAAATGCAACTCAAAGTGGATTCTAGGTGTTTAATTCATAACACATGCAACTAGTGCATGGTTGTGTTGTTTTCCACTATGCATCAACATGCAAGAGTGGGAATGCCACTAAATCCACTAAATTGAATATTCATTCTTGAATTTTCAGCTTGCAATTTTCCCTAATGCAATTCTAAATTGAATTTGATTTCTAGGTTATTAATTGGGACATTTCCAAGTAATTTATCATGATTAATCTAATTAATCATTCTAACCTAGTGCCATTAATAGTATATGATTCCTAATACATATACATGGTATTTAAAACACTTTTAAATACCTTATCTCTCAATTCCTTATTTAATTCATAATTAAAATATTGTGTCAAACACATTTTTACGATAATACCCTATTTTCCGTTTTTGAACGACTCAAAGATTCCTATCAATATGTTCTAGGCTTTAATCCGATATGAGCTAGTAGAGGGACCTAATGGACCTATAAATCATGGGCTCCAACGATTCGAGGCTAACCGACTAATCTCATTATCTAAGCTAGCCAACATTCGTTAACTACCTGGACACTCCACTATAGTCCGATAGTTGCACTCTCCTCACTATAGATATATTTCCATCCACTTGATTTAACCATGTTCAGTAAGTCGTTCCTTCACAGGTTGTTCGTAGCTATAGCTAGGTCAAATAACCGTTTCACCCCTATAGTACTTTTTGTTCCTTAAGTTCCACTAATCCTCTAATGAACAATTGGTTTGTGGTCCGACCATCAAACCTAAGTCCCTCTCGATCCAACGAGAGGGTGGGGCTCCTTGTTCAAGTCCTAGAGTTAGTACTTAAGGGAACAACCTCTCTGCTATCCCTGAAATGGGTAGGAGTGAATTCCGTCTTGCGTAACTATGTCTCCAGCTATCTATTCGATCTTATCCCCAAAATGGTAGGCTTGTTGAGTCGGCGATACTGGCCACTCTCACTCATGCAGATCAAAGGATAATCTCATATAAAATGAAGTTCATAATTAGCTCAGGATTAAGAACGAGTTACCTAGGTTATCTATGAGAAATAGTCAGTTTCTTTAGTAAACGGCGTTATAAAGAGAAAGTGACTTATTTCGTGGTCCAGTCTTATGCAAACTCATTGCACAGGACGCCCCCACTCGCATGTCTCCACATGAACGATTTAGGATCTCATCGTTTGTACTTAATACAAAGTGGGTCGCGTCCATAGTGTCCCCAGGATAAGGCACCCAATCGTATCCTTATACTATAGACTATTTTGCCTATAAACTTGTACTTGATCCTACGATATGTCCCTACATATAGTTCTAGTATTCATTTTATAGTCAAGGATCTTAGTTTATTGGATTTAGGTTAATCATTCGCAATTTTCATATTCAATAACATCTTTTACTGAATAACCTCAATAACGTCTTTATTGAAAATAGAATATGTTTAATGATTTACAAACTACGAGTTTATAGGACATTAAACCCAACAAACTCCCACTTGGACTTGAAACTCTAGTGGGGTACATGAAGTTAGGTGTGAGAGAAGTATAAAGACAATAAACTAGGGCATCATCCATTCCCTTACATTTCTCCCACCTGCCCTAGTCTAACAAAGCTCGTAATCCTAGATTAACTAGGTGACCCTCAAAAACTTTAGCCGTGAGGGGTTTTGTAAACGGGTCAGCCATGTTGTGCTCCGAAGCAATCTGCGTGACGATCACATCTCCTTGTTGCACGACCTCCCTGATGAGATGGTATTTGCACTCAATAAGCTTTCCTCGCTTGTGACTTCGAGGTTCCTTAGAGTTTGCAACTGCTCCACTGTTATCACAATAGAGGGTGATAGGCAGTTGCATATTTGGAACAATTTCCAACTCTGTTAGGAATTTTCTTAGCCATACTACCTCTTTTGCTGCTTCACCGGCGGCTACGTACTCTGCTTCCATGGTAGAGTCAGCAATACAACCTTGCTTAATACTCCTCCATACTATTGCTCCTCCATTTAGAGTAAACACAGATCCCGATGTTGATTTTCTTGAATCTATATCGGTCTGAAAATCTGAGTCAATGTATCCTGTAAGGATCAGATCCTTAGCTCCATACACGAGCGTATAATCCCTAGTTTTCCTTAGATATTTAAGGATGTTTTTAACGGCAGTCCAATGCGCATGTCCAGGATTGGACTGATATCTGCTGACAATTCCTACGGCATAGCATATGTCGGGTCTGGTACACAGCATGGCATACATCAAACTACCAACTGCTGATGCATAGGGAATACGTCTCATTTCCTCAACTTCGTGAGGTGTCTTAGGACTTTGTTCCTTTGACAGGTGAACCCCGTGCCTAAAAGGTAATAACCCTTTCTTGGAGTTCTGCATCGAATATCGTATCAACATTTTGTCGATATATGATGCTTGAGACAGTGCTAGCGTTTTGTTCTTTCTATTTCTAATGATTTGAATGCCCAGAACAAATTGAGCCTCACCCAAATCTTTCATTTGGAATTGAGCCGCTAGCCATTGTTTTACGTTAGTCAGGAATCCTACATTATTCCCAATAAGTAGGATATCATCTACGTATAGAACTAGAAAAGCTACAGTGGATTTGACGATTTTCTTGTAAATACAAGGTTCGTCAACATTCTGCTCAAAGCCATACGTTTTGATCGCAGTGTCAAAACGTATATTCCAAGATCTTGATGCTTGTTTTAATCCATAAATGGATCGTTTAAGTTTGCAAACCTTTTGCTCATCACCCTGGACTATGAATCCCTCTGGTTGTGCCATATCGGTGTAGCCATAGTGGTGGTGTTCACACTAGTTCGTGATTAATTCACATGCAGTTGATGAATTTAATCTGAGACATCAACGAGAGTAAGTAATTTGTTACTTTATAAATTAGATTTAGATCTAATATTTTTGTATGCTTAGCCTAAATATATATTTAGAATAGTTTTAATATTATTGCCAATGTATTGGTATTTTAGATTAAACAAAATTAATTATGAATCGGTCCCAATCACGCTTCCGCTTTACGGAATTATGGACTTCCAATCCTTCATGCCGGGCATCCCCAAATTCTGAAGTGACGTAAACTACCTTTACACCCTTTCCATAGCTCATAGGTGTTTCAGAAACACTTTTAGAGGGAACCATGTTCAAAATGCATACGGCAGTCTCAACTGCATATCCCTAGAACGAATCAGGCAATTGAGCATAGCTCATCGTTGATCGAACCATGTCTAACAAGGTTCGGTTTCTCCTTTCTGATACACCATTTTGTTGTGGTGTAGCAGAGGTTGAGAGTTGAGACGTGATTCCATGTTCTATCAAATAGTCTTGGAGTTGTAGGTCCATATATTCTCCACCTCGATCTGATCGCAGTGTTTTAATCATTTTACCTAACTTGTTCTCAACCTCGGTCTTGTACTCTTTGAACTTTTCAAGGGCTTCAGACTTGTGATGCATTAGGTAAAGGTAGCCATACCTTGAATAATCATCAATGAAGCTGACGAAATATTCATACCCTCCTCATGCTTTGACATTCTTAGGACCACAGAGATTCGAATGCACGAGTTCTAAAGGTTCTTTGGCCTTATAACCTTTTTCCGAAAAAGGTCATTTGGTCATTTTTCCCTCGAGGCAGGACTCACATGGTGGTAACGAGTCATCTTCTAACTTGTTTAGTAGTCCACTCTTTACCAATCTTTCAATCCTATTGCGATTTATGTGGCCTAATCTCAAGTGCCAAAGATAGGTATTAGGAGAAACTTTTCGCCTTTTGTTTTGAGTTTCCGCTACTTTAAACATCTCCGTATTAAAAATAGCTTTAACTTGAATTGGCCTTAACACGTATAAGTTGCTTTCAAGTTTTGCAGAACATATATGCATACCTCTTTTGTGAACAAACACTTTATTAATATCAAAAGATACTTGATATTCATGTTCAATCAAACAAGAGATAGAAATTAAGTTCCTTTTTATATCGGGAACGTACAAGACATTTTAAAGTAGTAAAAATCTATCTCCAAAAGACAACTTGAGAGTTCCAGAAGCTCTGGCTGAGACGACCTCTCCAGTTCCAACTCTGAGAGTTACTTCGCCATCTGCCAGCATATGCCAGGAACTAATTTCCTGTAAAGAAGAGCATACATGGTTAGTCGCTCCTGAATCTAATATCCAAGCAGAGCTATCTTGCTCAACTAAGCATGTTTCGATAACGAGCAAATCAAATTTACCTTGTTTTTCTTTTTCAGCCTTCTTTTCCGCAAGGTACTTGGGACAATTGTGTTTCCAATGTTCGTCTACATTACAATGGAAACATTTTCCTTTATCTGCAGCTTTAGTTT
Organism: Luffa aegyptiaca; assembly: GCA_017139565.1. Lineage (NCBI taxonomy): Eukaryota > Viridiplantae > Streptophyta > Magnoliopsida > Cucurbitales > Cucurbitaceae > Luffa > Luffa aegyptiaca. Next base: position 35,955,144 of record CM029407.1, on the reverse strand, counting down.
TTGTCTTGCTTCCCATTGGAGCCTTTCCTTTCCCTTTTTCCTTCTTTTTCTTCATCTGAATACTTTTATTCTTTGAAGTGGAAGGTCCATACTTGGTTCCTGAGGACGATCCCTTTTGGAACCTCTTGGTTGTGGCAACGTTTGCTTCCCCTTCATGTCCCCTCTTGGTGAGACTTTGGTAGTTCTGGAGCTCGTTTAGCAAAGTAGTTAAGTTAAAGTCTATTTTGTTCATGACAGCGTTTGTCTTGAACTGAATGAAGTCTTCGGAAGAGACTCCATTATAAAACTTACTTGACTACCCTCGTCAATTGTAGCACCGTTTACTTCAGCGATGTTAAACTGAACCATCATGTTCAAAACATGTTCCCTAACTGAAGCACCTTCCTTCATTCGGGAATTGTAAACATTCTTGAGAGCTTCGTGCCTGATTTGCGAGGACGATTGTCCAAACATACCTTGCAACGAAGTCATGATCTCCCTTGGGGTGACCATCCTCTCGTGCTTTTAAACAAGACATCCGAAATGCTTGCTAAAATATAGACTCTTGCTTTATCATTTGGTCGAGTCCATTTCTCATATGTTTCCCGAACAATTCGGTTTGGACACTCTTCGGTATGGACAAATCTAAGTTCCTCGATTACTAGTATTGTATTCATATTAGACTTCCAAGTCCCATAATTATCTCCGTTAAGCTTATCTGAAGCGAGTAATTGAACTAGTGAGCTAGACATGCTGAAAAAATTAAACAAAGCTATTAGTAATTTTCTTATTAACCATTTTTGACAAAATTCAATCAGGTTTTAGCAAAAGTAATAATGTACCCAGGATTATTATTTTGCAACGACACTTTAGTGATTTAGAACAACCGCTACCTGATGTGCAATTTGCTTACCGCAAGTGTACGGGTCAAGTAATAATATAGTGTTTTCGTGTAAAACGAGTGTCGTCCTCTGGATTGGTTTTCTAGCAAATTAAGTATCGCGAATACTTTTGTTCAATTTTATTTAGGGAGCAAAACTCAATGATAAAGATAAATCTAAAGACAAAAAGCATAAAATAAAAGTGGAGACTCAAATGGAAAGACTCTTAGGGAATTTATTTCATTGTTGAGATTGAGGATAAATTAATGGGATGAATTTAACATGCAATTATTCTACCAAGTCTAGGAACCTTTTATCACAACTATCTCTCCCGAGCATAATTGATTCTCATGCATGCAACCAACTTGATATCCCTATCTAAGTTCATTAACATGCAAGGCTTTGAGTTTAGTTCTTCAAGCAACTTCTAAAGTTATTCCAAATCCCGTCACAAACTTAGAATTTCTACTTTAGTCATGCAATTAAATAAAGTAAGTCTTAGGCCAAATCCCCTCTCCCGAGCAAGATTCAACACTCAAATCATTCAACTAGTGATCAAGTAATTGAAAGCATTTAACCATAATTGCATAGGTAAAATAAATGCATATTCATACCACAAATCAATCCAACAAACTAAAACAACTACATCAATCCCTAAGACAAACAACTAGCAATTCATAGTCTTTAAACTACAAATACTAATTGAAAGAAAAAGCCATAAAAACTACAAGAGTTAAGGGAAAGAGAAAGGAAAACTCGAATCCGCCGACACCGCACGTCCCCGTCACGATCTCCACGTCTTCTCGCTTGATTCCCGCTCCTTGGCCTTGCCTTTAGCTCCCACAAAAGGTCTCTAGTCGAAATTAGGGCTAAAATCTCACCAATTGGGCTCCCCTTGGCCGTAGCATGAAAAGATGAATTTATAGAAAATCTGGCGACAACGTCGAGACAATATGGATAGCGTCGCGACGCTATCGCGATACCGCGTTTTTGGAAAATTTGTCGATAGCGTCGCGACGCTATGAATTTTTTTTTTTTTTTTTTATAGATTGGAAGCTCCATTTGACTCCAATGGCTGAATTAAGCTTCAAGCACATACTTCCTACAAATAAAACATAAAAATGCAAAAATTTGGGCAAATAATTGTAAAAGACTAGCTTAATTAATCAGAGAAAAATAGCTATCTATGATCGCTATCACTACCGAGGGGCAGTCAATTACTCCTTCACTAAACCAAGACGTTCTTGACTAAATACTAATCCCAGAATAACTCTTATTCATATAGTGGTTTAGTTATCGTTACTTTTGGTCAGGAATACACTAACATTTAGTAATCCTTGTAAGTGTGACCCGTCGTTTTAAGATTACAGAGAACGGCCCCAACAATGCTACCGAATGGAAAAGCTAATGTTGGAAATGATCCTAAGTAATCCTATCCATCTCTGGAGTTTGCGTTGTTCCGATCTCCATGTTACAACCCTCCGAATGGTTAGTAGCTCCAGGGCGTACAAGCAGGCGCAACATGGAAATCTCACGGTGCAACCTAACGGAAGAAACCGCAGGATGTGTTGACACACTTCCTTGACTCACTTACTATAAATACTTTCTCCATTCATCTTGTTATTGATTTATGCAAACACCTTCCGAATGGAGCAGTTGAGGTATAATCAACACGAGGCCAAGCATAAATCTCACCTTGTGAACAAAATGGAGAACGTGAAAGGGAAATGGATTTGATATATCTCTCCTCTCCCACTAAGTATTTTAAACGGTTTTGGGTATACTTATACTTAGGCGAATTCCGGCTAATTGAATAACCCTAAGTCTAAGTTCATTTAATCTTACGATGTCTAGGTGATAACGATTAAAACCTCACATCACACACGTGCATGCTCATAAAACTGGGTTAACTTTAACTCAAGAACCGACTCGATGCTCAGGTAGGAGGTGTTCCGTAAACCGTCAACTTAAATACCTCCAGCCTTAGACAGCATCTCGTCGGGTGAGTTCTCTTATAACCTATGTTTTACAAGCCTATCGACCTATTTGAATCTAATTGAAATCGATCGAGAGATTGGATCAAATTAACCCTAAGTTAGCATGCACCTTTTCTTTGTTATAGATTTTAGATTTCTAAGTGATTTATAACATTTATAAATCTAATCTATAACAAGCTTTCCAATTTGATTATAACACTTTATAAACAAACTCTAAGGAAATTCCATGCTTCATGCTAGATTAATTTTATCTTTAAATAAATATAACTTTTATATCAATTAATCAATTTTAATTAACCATTCAAGCATGAATCTCCCTAAATCAATATAACACTTATATCAATTGAACATGGAATTTTCCTTATGCATTTAAATTATTAATAACACTTTTTAAAAATAAAAATGCATGATCATGCTTTCTTATGGTGGGATTTTAAACTATATGGCATGCTCATAATGCACATACATTTAATCTAATTAAACCATACATTCTCAATGCATAAAAGAAATTAAATCAAGTTAAAATGGAATGGTTTGGCAATTTTAAAACAAACAATTAACTAATTATTACAATAATAATTAATAAAAATTGTTTGTATTGATCCCGAGCTTCACGAACCGACCCGAACCAACCCTCCATGGAGTGAACCGGCCTTCAAATGAGTGCTAAGGGGCTGAACCGGATGCAGGCAAACCGAACCGGACCAAAGACAGCAGCTGGACTGAACCAAAAATCTGGAAAAATGCATCTGCTGGAATTTTTGTTCATCAGTGTCGGGACGCTACTTGAAGAGCGTCCCGACGCTATCACAAACAGCGGCCTCCTGCTGCTATTTTCTGTTGCGTCTTCTCCAGTTTTTCTTCGATTTTACGGCCTATATGGACTCTAAAGACTCTATAAAAATTACAGACTCTAGAACACACATTAACGCTCTTACATATTCGAGCAATTACAATTTCATGAAGATTTGAAAGCTCAAAAAATTGCAAAACCAGAACACTTCCATTTTAGCACACAGAAAAATCAATTTCAAAATGGTACCCACCACAGCAAAATTAAAACGACTTAAGTGCTCTAATCATGCTATGATACCGATTGAAGGTGTTCATATAACACATGCGGAAGCAATTGAAGATCGAAAGCACTTAAGACATTCAATTTTGCTCCTAAAGCATGCATGTTCTAGAAAGGACAGAATAGAGAGTTTAGAGAACACCAACCTTTGTAGCTCACTAATGAGGAACTCCTTGTGATGTTTTCTTCTCCTATGCTCCTTGGACAACCTCTAGAGTCTTCTCTACTATTCTCCGGGCCAAGAACGACTTGTGGGAGTCTTATAGAGATAGGGAATGGGAAGGGAATGCTTGAAGGATCAAGCTATTGAGAGATCTATGGAAGTGTGTGTGTTTGAGACGAAATTCCAGCAGCATAACAGTAGGTAAATCACTTTCACCCCTTTGAATCTAATTCAAGCTCCTTATATAGACCTCTTCCATGCAAAGACAAGCTTCATGACACTAGACACGTGGTGAAAATGCAACTCAAAGTGGATTCTAGGTGTTTAATTCACAACACATGCAACTAGTGCATGGTTGTGTTGTTTTCCACTATGCATCAACATGCAAGAGGGGGAATGCCACTAAATCCACTAAATTGAATCTTCATTCTTGAATTTTCAGCTTGCAATTTTTCCTAATTCAATTCTAAATTGAATTTGATTTCTAGGTTATTAATTGGGACATTTCCAAGTAATTTATCATGATTAATCTAATTAATCATTCTTACCTAGTGCCATTAAAGTATATGATTCCTAATACATATACATGGTATTTAAAACACTTTTAAATACCTTATCTCTCAATTCCTTATTTAACTCATAATTATAATATTGTGTCAAACACATTTGTACGATAATGCCCTATTTCCCATTTTTGAACGATTCAAAGATTCCTATCAATATGTTCTAGGCTTTAATCCGATATGAGCTAGTAGAGGGACCTAATGGACCTATAGATCATGGGCTCCAACGATTCGAGGCTAACCGACTAATCTCATTATCTAAGCTAGCCAACATTTGTTAACTACCGGGACACTCCACTATAGTTCGATAGTTGCACTCCCCTCACTATAGATATATTTTCGTCCACTTGATTTAACCATGTTCAGTAAGTCGTTCCTTCACAGGTTGTTCGTAGCTATAGCTAGGTCAAATAACCGTTTCACCCCTATAGTACTTCTTGTTCCTTAAGTTCCACTAATCCTCTAATGAACAATTTGTTTGTGGTCCAACCATCAAACCTAAGTCCCTCTCGATCCAACGAGAGAGTGGGGTCCCTTGTTCATGTCTTGGAGTTAGTACTTAAGAGAACAACCTCTCTGCTATCCCTGAAATGGGTAGGAGTGAATTCCGTCTTGCGTAACTATGTCCCCAGCTATCTATTCGATCTTATCCCCAAAATGGTAGGCTTATTTAGTCGGCGATACTGGCCACTCTCACTCATGCAGATCAAAGGACAATCTCATATAAACAGGAGATCATAGTTAGCTCAGGATTAAGAACGAGTTACCTAGGTTATCTATAAGAAATAGTTAGTTTCTTCAGTAAACGACGTTATAAAGAGAAAGTGACTTATTTCGTGGTCCAGTCTTATGCAAACTCATTGCACAGGACGCCCCCACTCACATGTCTCCACATGAACGATTTAGGATCTCATCGTTTGTACTTAATACAAAGTGGGTCGCGTCCATAGTGTCCCCAGGATAAGGCACCCAACCATATCCTTATACTATAGACTATTTTGATTATAAACTTGAACTTGATCCTACGATATGTCCCTACATATAGTTCGAGTATTCGTTTTATAGTCAAGGATCTTAGTTTATTGGATTTAGGTTAATCATTCGCAATTTACATATTCAATAACATCTTTTACTGAATAACCTCAATAACGTCTCTATTGAAAATAGAATATGTTTAATGATTTACAAACGTTTACTAATCCCGAGTGTCTTCAACTTCAACGGGCGGCAAGGTGAGATTAACCAACCTCCCCATTTATTTTCCCGTTATTTAATTTTTTGTTAGTCTACCTTCTTATGAACTGACTTTCTGTCAGTTTACCTTCTTACATTTTTTCTTTGCCACCCCACAACAGAAAAGAGATTAGGAGTAAACCAGTTGTTCCCAGTGATTGACTCCGGCCACTACTACTGCAATGTAGTTTGGTGTCCATGGATTATAAATTTGTTTTGATACGATCCCCACGACACCGGCGTGCCCACGCCGGTGAATGTAAATTTGCCTTGACGCATGGAGCCCGACAGAAAGAGCTCAGTCAGGGACATAAAAGTGGATCAAGTTCAAGTAATAGCCTAAACGGTCTATAGTACATGGATATGGTTGGGTACCTTATCCTGGGGACACTATGGACGCGACTCACTTTGTATTTAGTACAAACGATGTGATCTTGTATCGTCCATGTATTGACATGTGAGTGAGGACGTCCTATGGAATGAGTTTGCATAAGATCGGACCACGAGATAAGTCACTTTCACTTTATAACGCCGTTTACTATTGAAACTGACTATTTCATGCGATGACCTAGGTAACTCGATCTTAATCCTCAGTTAACTATGAACTCCTGTTTATTCGAGATTGTCCTTTGATTTGCATGGGTGAGAGTGGCTCGAGTTCGCTGACTCAATAAGCCTACCATTTTGGGGATGAGACCGAGTAGATAGCTGGAGACATAGTCCTGAAAGACGGAATTCACTCCTATCCTCTTTAGGGATAGTAGAATTTCACATGTCTCCAATATGGTCATTTGATCAAATAATAAAAATTTAGTTGGATCAAAATTGGGTTATATGATATTTGGGTTATATGGTATTTATTATGTTTAAACTAAACCCAAATTCAAATGACTAGGCTCAAAGTCCATGAAACCCAAGTTTGGTTAGGCCCAAAAGCCATTGAAGCCCAAACCCACCTACCCATAGGAAACTTTATAATAGAGGAGTTCTCATTTCAAAAGTTTAGAAAATTAAACTCTCAACCAAGACAAGTAGAATTTAAAGAGACTCCATTCAAAAAAGAAGACAAAAGACTCCCTAAAATTCATAACTCCCTGGATACTGAACCAACCCTTGAAGACCAAAGTTCATTCAAGACTCCAAGGATTAGTTGAAGCTTCAAACTCGAAAACAAGCATTTTCCCACCCTCGAGTGAAACAAACACAAGAGACAAAATCAGAGGATCATACATTAGAGATTGTACTGCACCCACAAGATCAATACAAATACAAAGTTTATTCCACATGTCCTATTCTCTTGAAATTACGTAGGTAATAATAAAACCCATTAATATTAAGTTTGTAAACTGGTCCCTTAAAATTATTCAACTGTGGAGACGTATGGAATAGGTCACATTAAATGCTCGTACCAACTACCAAGTATTTGTTTAAAAATTAATAATGATAATAATGGGTCGAAGACGGGAAGAAGAAAAAGGGAGTGGTGCCTTTAAATTGACTGGTGTAAGGGGCCAATGACATGTGCAATTCATCAAAATTTTGAACCAACCAAACTATATCCCAAAGTTTGGGAGCGGCTCAACCTTTAGAACTGTCTGAAACTGCTGCAAAACCTCCATGGCAGCTGCTTCTCTCGTAAGGTGTTGATCACTGGCGTTAGCAAAGGATTAGGAAGAGCTTTAGCATTATTAGAGCTCGCTAGCCGCGGCCACACTATAATTGGTTGCTCACGCGATCAAACTAAACTTAATTGATTCCCAAAAGGGTTGCCAGAGGGAATGGCAATTGTGGCCTTACATCCGGGCCTCATATACACAGACATGCTTGTTTTATGTGTTGCCTGTTGGTGATTTAGCTGCGCAATTTCAATCTCCTCAACATTGGTATGGAATATCATTATCATTCTAAATTTACCTATTTTCCTACCAATTTCTCATTAGGACGGAATAAATGAAGAATCGGGTAAGAGAAATTATGAAACATCCATCAAATGAATCAAAACTGATTAAAGAAATTTCAATATTCATTGTGTATAAATCAAGTTTAGATGGGATACTTTAACCAATTACGTGTTCTTTGGTAACTATTTCATTTTTATTATATATATTATATAATTAAAAAAAATGCTTAACTTAATTATAATTTATTTCTGTGTGTGTTCTTTTTCCGAAAATATTCTAAAATCTATATTTATTTAATAATAATAATAATAAAAAGAACTATCTATGATATTTCCTTTTTTTTTTTTTAATGAATTGATATGATGTTTTCTCAGTGAAACACTTAAAAGTAGAGTCAAAATACTTTATGCTCAAAATTCAATAACAACTTAGGGTGTGTTTGGTTTAACTTTTCAAGTGTTTAATTTTGAAAATAAAATCATTTTGAAAAAAAATCTGATGTTTGGCAACTACTAAAAATGACTTATTAGAAAATGAGATTGATAAATAAATCATTTTAAGACAAACACTTGAAACCAACCTCTTTTTAAAAAGACTTTTTAAGTATACAATAACTTGTGTATAAAAACACTAGTGAGTAAATGCAACCAAACATATGAGTTGTTTAAATTCTAAACAATTTTTATACAAAATGTTTTTTAAAAACTATATTCTTGAAAAATATTTAAATTAAAATGTATTCCAAACTAATCCTTAGACTCGGGAGTAGATAACATCTAACTATTATTGAAATATGGGAAGGTTCTTTATATTTTGATGATTTGTATAGTTTATAAAAGATATTATTAGCAATAAAGAGAATACTGCTCCTTTTCCAATATTTTTGCAAACTACGAATCCCTAAATCAAATAAACATTACGTAAATTTAGGATTAAAATTCCTTTATTTTGCACAGTCGAAGAATTGAATAAGTCTATTTCAAAAAAATAAAAAAATTGAATAAATCTATTTTAATTTCTAATTTTTTTTATATCAGAGTTTCTAATTTGTTAGTTACATAAATTTAGAACTTGATCCTTTAGGTCCCATTTGATTCATGATCCGTTTTTGTTTTTATGTTTTTTAAAATAAAAAATACAAGGAAAACCATGAAAACATTGTTTGGTATACCTATTTTCAAAAACAATTTTCGAAAACAACTCAAAAATGGCATGTTTTCAAAAACGATACAATGTTGTTTTCATTGTTTTCCAATTTTGTTTTCAAAATAATGGAAACACGAAATAAGCTTTAAAAACACATGATACATCTTTCTTTCCATCAAACGATGTTGCATTATCTACAAACAACATTTTTTTTTATTTTTGATATCCAAATTCTCTTCGACTCTAAAGGGAAAAATATATACAAAATTATTGTTGTGTAAATAGTGTGTTTGATTGATACTGATGTTTTGATTGTTATTTTTACTTTTTACATAATTCTACCTATTTTGATATACTCTTCCACTTTACAAATCAAAAGTTTCATATAATACAACTATATGGTATATCATTTTTTTTCCTTATAATTTCAATTCCAACAATTTTTTTTTTTTTTAAGAATCAATTCCAGCATCATTGATTTATAATCTCTCTAAAAATTGTATAAAAGTCAAGTAGAAAAATAATCATATTAAATTAACTTTTTCTAAAAGAAAATAATTTTACCAAGCACATATTACTAACAAGAATTACTAATGTGGCTACAACTTTCCCTAGAACGCTTCTCTTTAGACTAATTACTCTCCTACCCCTTCAGTCTACCTTAATGTCACAATACAATCTTTAATAGTAGTTGAAAAAAACATAATTAAGTTCCTTTTCTCCTTAATATGAACATGAATAGATTTACACATTCACTCTACAAATGTAACAGGGCTAGAAAAGCAGCAACTATGATTCTTCATCTCACTCCAAAAGATAATGGAGAGTCTCTCACTGTCGAAAATCCAGACAAATTATCTGTTGCATAATTTTCATTATATGTATTTTAGAAGTCTTTAATTTTGAATTACATTCTCTTGTTCATTGGAAATGTGTAATGGTGAAATTTGTATGTGTCCTAAACATTTTGAATTAGTAAGCTTTTCTCTTTTTTGGAGTTCAACAACATGTGATATCGATAGTGAAGATTCGAATCTCTAATATCTCAATCAAAGATATCTGTTTTAACCTAGCTAAACTATACCCAACATGAGTGAGTGAGTTAGAAAATAAGAAGGATGAATATGCATAAAAAGTGTATATGGTAGATTTATAATGCAAAATAATGTATTTATTCAGATATTGATCATATGCTCACTCATGTACAATGTACATTAACAAATGTATATACGGTAAAAAACTGATGTCTTTAGTATTCCCATAGATACAACATTTATAATACAGAGAAATAACAATATTACAGAGGAATAGGGAAATAGATAATAAATCTGTGACCTAACAAATAACAAATCTGTTACCTAAAAAATATACCGACTATAACAACTTAATAACAAACCTAATACTCCCCCTCAAGATGGAGTGAAAATACCAACAACACCCATCTTGGACAACAAGGAAAAAAAACGGAAGAATACAAAGGTTTAGTAAAAACATCTGCAAGTTGAAGATGAGACGAACGTATAGGATGAAGCTTCAAGAAACCATCAGCAACATTGTCCCGAACAAAATGACAGCCCAGCTCTATATGTTTTGTCCTCTCATGAAAAGTGGGATTAGAAGCAATATGCAAAGCAGCCTGGTTGTCACAAAATAAAAGAGGAGAAGAAAGTTGCGGTATCTGTAAATCAGAGAGCAAAGAGGAAAGTCATATAAGTTCAGAAGTAGTATGAGCTAATGCCCGATACTCAGCCTCTGCAGAAGATCTAGAAACAATAGTTTGTTTCTTGGATTTCCATGAAACCAATGAATCACCCAAGAAAATGCAATAACCAGTAGTAGAGCGTCGAATGTCAAGGCAAAAAGCCCAATCAGAATCAACAAAGGCTTTCAATTGTAATGTAGAAGTAGGCCAAAGTAAAATTCCTTGACTAGGGGAGGACTTCAAATACCTTAGCAAGTAATGAGCAACAGATAAGTGTGATTTACATGGCTTTGAAACATACTGATTCAGTTTCTTAACCGTGAAACAGTCAAATAAAACAACTGTCCAATAAGCCTTCTATAAGAAGAAGGGTCATCAAGTAAATCAACATCAGATTGTTGCAACTTTATACGGGGATCCATAGGAACTGCTTCAGGTTTAGCACCAATAAGACCTGCATCCTCAATGAGCTGAAGAGTATAATGACGCTGAGATAAATATATCCCCTTGGAAGAACGAGCAAGTTCTAAGCCAAGAAAATATTTCAGATGGCCCTTCCCTGTGAGTTTGAACTTGTCATGTCGAAGAAGTTTCAAATGATCAAGCATGGAAGAGTTTGCCCCAGTCAATACAATGTCATTAACATACACCAATAAAGTAACAAAATTAGAACCAGACCCTCAGACAAATAGAGAATAATCTGCTTTAGATTGGTGAAAACCAAGAGAAAGTAAAGTATCTGAAAATTTGGCAAACCACTGGCGAGAAGCCTACTTTAGACCATAAATCCATTTATTTAGGCGACATACAAGACGCTCCATCTTACTAGGAACAGGGACATTGGGTTGATATCCCAAAGGTAAATCCATATAGACTTCTTCAATCAAATCACCATGGAGGAAGGCATTATTAACATCAAGTTGTATCAAAGGCCACTGGTAGGAGACAACCATGGTAAGCAATACACGAACAGTGACTAATTTAGCACCCGGAGAGAAAGTTTCAATAAAATCCAATCCCTTTTGTTGGGTATAACCCTTTGCCACCAAACGGGCTTTGTAACGTTCGATAGAGCCATCGGCCTTATGTTTAATCTTATAAATCCATTTGCATCCAATAGAATGTTTGTTTGGAGGAAGAGAAACAACATTCCAAGTATGATTGGTTTCCATAGCCTCTAACTCAACTTGCATAGCCTTTTTCCAATGATCAAAGGGTAGGGCTTGGTGGTGGGGCTCATAATGGGTAGAAATATTAAGAGACAAGGCTCAGTAAGAGGGGAAAAGTTTGGTATACGAAATATATTGGTGTAAAGGATATTTGGTGGAGTAAGTCGGAAAAGGGGAATCGGTAAAGAGGGAACAATGATAATCTTTGAGATAAGTGGGCAATTTAGTTGGCCTCGAGAAACGCCTAGGTGTTGAGACATGAGAGGATGTGTTTGGAATATCAATGGATGGGGAATCAGTTTCAGAAGAAGGTATAGAATTCATGTTTGGGGAGGTAGGATTGGTATGTATAGACGTAGGGATGGTTGGGGGATCAGTCTCAGAGGAAAAAATGTCTACATCAAATGATCGAGGTAGAACTATGTGGGAAAACAAGTCAGGTTGATCATTGGAGAGAGTTACTGTATGAAATGGAAACACAGACTCATGAAAGACCACATCTCGAGAAATGAAAAACCGACGATTTTCTATATCAAACAATTTGTAAGCTTTCATACCAGGTGGATATCCCATAAAAACAGCAGATATAGCTCGAGGAGCAAACTTAGACCGATTAACAGATAGAGTGGATGCAAAGCAGAGACATCCAAAGACTTTCATCAACGAATAATCAGGCAAAGATCCATTCAAGACAACATAAGGAGTTTGTCATTTCAAAACATGTGATGGAGTCCGATTAATCAAATATACAACAGTCAATATGCATTCACTCCAGAAATGTAAAGGAACGCGATATTGAAAAAATAGTGCTCTAGCCACATTTAATATATGTTGATGCTTTCGTTCAACAACCGAGTTTTGCTCAGATCTCGCCACACAGGAAAACTGATGAAGAACTCCCTTTTCAAGAAAAAAACTTTTCAAATAACAATTCTGGAGCGTTATCAGACCGAAAAGTTTTAATACATTTCCCATACTGAGTTTGAACAAGTTGAAAAAAATGAGAGACTATAGAAAGAACATCATATTTACGTCGCAGCATAGAGACTCAAGTATAACGTGTACAGTCATCAACAAGAGTAAGGAAATATGTATAACCAGCATACGAAGGAGTGACAAACGGGCCCCAAATATCAGCGTGTACCAAATCAAAAGGTGCAGAAGCAAGTTTATTATTAGAAACAAAAGATAATTTTCTCTGTTTAGCCAAAGGGCAAATATCATAAGGAACAGAGGAATCACATCGAGATGGTTCAATATACAAAATATCTTTCAAAACATGTAAACGTTGAAAGGAGAGATGACCAAGCCTGGAATGCCACAAACTGGATGATAGCTTCTGTGTAACAGATGCACAAACAGCTGAATTAAGGGCAGTGTTACTGTCATCGAGCATATAAAGACCATCACGTAAACTACCCCTGCCAATCGCCTTCAAAGTGGACCTTTCTTGAATTTCACAATAATTAGTAGAGAAATTGACCATAATGAAATTATCAGAGGTCAAAGCATTGATGGAGATCAAGTTGTACTGAAATTCAAGTACAAACAAAACTCGATGAAGACATATCGAACCAAGTAGAACCACAGAAGTTGCAATAGGAAATAAAGTAGTAAATGATGCTTTGTTAAAACGAATATGAGATGATGCGCCCGAATCGATTATCCAAGGGCTATGAGAAGAGGAATTCGGATAGGTACCTGCTAAATAAGACTTAGCAACATCAGAATCACTCTTGGCGGTAGTTAACTGGGACTGAAGCATAGCAAGAAGGCTATGACATTGAGCAAGGGCATCAATAGTGTCCGTAGACGTAGAAGGAGCGATGGGAGTCGTAGAAGTCACCGAAGAGGCAGTCTCAGGCTTCTGTTGCTGTAGAGGACGTTGACCTCCCTTTTGGCGACATCCAGGAGGATAGCCATTAAGTTTGTAGCAACGATCAATTGTATGACTTTGCACTCCACAGTGAGTGCAAATTGGGCGTTCTTTGCGAGATTTTCAATTATTTTGTTGCTGATTGTTTTGAGTAGTCTTTGAAACAGGATGAGCAACGACGAGGGTAGTCGTAGCCGGCAAAGGAAGTAGAGGAAAGGATCGTTGATGCTCTTCTTGAGCAATTAGAGAAAAAGCCTTCGAAATTGTTGGGGGAGGATCCATGAGAAATATCTGAGAATGCGCAAGACTGAAGGATTCATTCAATCCCATCAAGAAGCACATTAGGTACACGAATTGAAAGAATTTCTCCATAGCTTCATGCCCTCCACAATTAAATCGCCCGTAAGTGCATCCAGGGCGATATGTAACATATTCATCCCAATGCCTTTCAATTGTGAAAAATAGGTCGTAACAGACTACTGATCTTGGGTCAGAGTTGCAAGTCTTCGCTAAGTTCAAAAATGCGAGGATCATTCTTGCGATGAAATCGATCTTTGAGATCAAGCCAAACGCCTGCGCGGAATCAAAAAATATTATGCTAGAAGAAATACTTTTGGATACAGAGTTCAAAATCCAAGCAATAACGACATTATTGTCGCGAGTCCATGCAGAGAGAAGATCTTCAATAGGTTTAGGCAATGTGCCATCAATAAATCCCAATTTGTTCCGAATTGAAAGCGCCAACAACATAGATCGGCTCCAAGTGACATAATTATCATCAGTGAGTAAATCAGAAACAAGAACAAGATTGGAGGTATCAGAATGGTGAAGAAAGTAAGGGCTCGAAGAATCAATGGCAGAAGAGAGAGCTTGCACAGAGGAAGAAGAGGAAGAGCTAATAGTGTGGGAATCCATAACTAGGGAAAACAGAGTAAAAAAAATCCTTGAAGGCAGAAGAGAGAGAAATTAGAAATTTTGCTCTGATACCATAACAAATGTATATACGGTAAAAGACTGATGTGTTTAGTATTCCCATAGATACAGTATTTATAATACAGAGAAATAACAATATTACAGAGAAATAGGGAAAGATATAACAAATCTATTACCTACAAAATATACTGACTACAACAACTTAATAACAAACCTAAAATACATGTTTCTTAAGGTTCAAAAATATTTGTGGATGGTAAGGTTTAACACCTATCTTAAACACGATTTGAAAATTGTGTTCTAATAGTTACTGTTTAAAATATAGTATATTATAATTTGTCAAGGAGGTGACGGGTCGAAGTTGTCGAGGCTTCGGGTCAAATAAATTTATAATTCCACGAACACTAAACTACTTCGCAGCAGTAGTGGCTAGGGTCGATCACAGGGAACAGTTGGTTTTATTTCTAAGTTCTTTTATGTTTATATGTAACCGAAGGGGGGAGTTGGAGAAAATAACAAAGTACGAAGAGAATAAATTTCAAGACAATAAATTTCAAAATATTAAAAGTGCAGGGAAAGTAAGAAATGGTAAATCTCACCTCGGTATCATGCAATCGATTCTCGGGTGCAAGTTTGGTTATTTAATTCTTCGATTTACTAAAAGTCTCAATTAATTACCTAAGTTCGACGTACTCTTGGAATAGCCAGAGAGTCGTGTCCACATCCACAGACAAGGCAATGCACTTAGCTCGATTCTAACCCAAATCTAATTGACAAGCCTATTAATCAAATCAAGGTCGCATTGGGACTAGCCAGATTAACTATGCATGCATTCTAGGGATAATGCGCCTAAAACACAACAAGTAAATATCCTAGCCCAAGGACACATGTCGAGGTGCTAAATCTAAGAAATCAATCCTAAACTAGCAACATGTTATCCTCTTTTACTGCTTTTAATTAGCATATGAATTTAACAAGTCGTGGTCAAGGTTGTCAATCTCATCTAACATTGCTAAATTAATAATACGGAACTAAATTTACAAAGGTAGATTAATCAAGCAATAAAGAATAGATATCTCATTAAAATAAATCCAAACTTACAACCACAAGTCTCGATTACATGATAAATGAGCTTAGCTCGTCATTTGGAATGTCGAACCTCGCTCCCAAGCTCGATCCACCATGAAAAACTAAAAAAAAATCTACTCTAAAGACTAAGAAATATGAGAACTACAGAGAATTTGGGGACGAAATGAGGTTGAAATCATAAGAGAGAGAAGAGAATGCAACCCTAATCACGAAAAGTTTATTTTTATAATAAGTGGCAGCGTCGAGACGTTGACAATGATGACGATGATTTGGCCCACTTCGGATATCCGTAGCACTGAGACGCTATATTACAGCGTTTCGACGTTACCTCTCGGGAAATCAGCATTTTTGCGGCATTTTTTAGGGTCTCGACTCTGGTTTGGCCTTCAGCGTGCGTTGACTTGATTTGACTGTGGGTATTTCCGTCATTTTGTTTCGGTTTGGCTCGTTTTCAACCCGAATCGATCCCAAACTCATATTTTAGACTTGCAACAATATTATAGTAAAATTAAAACATTTTGCGCATAGAATTCAATGAAGATAAGCAATTTAGGAGTAGATAAACATATAACAAATTCGCTCTATCAGAAGGGTAACATATGTGGAAATTTCTAAGTAGAGCATGATAACTCATTACATGTAGTTTGGTTGCATTAGAAGTAACTCAATTGCTTGGGATATTTCATGGATGTGTTTGGGTTGCTTTAGGGATAATTCAACAGTTTGCAAGTATAAAGAGAACTGAGTAAACGCATGAATTAAGCAATAGAAATATTCTTAGTTTATCACATGTGTAATACTGGGAGGGAAACCATGATTATTTCTCGCTTAGACATCAGTAGTCTGTCGATTCATTGTTATATGCTACATTGATATCTTATCTTCCGCATGTGGTTATTGTGGAGAAAGTCTTGATAGCTCATCGCCCATCGTTTTTCCTCTAACACATTAGTTTCTATTTTTATATCATCGCATATTCATATCGCATCTCAACTTCCTTAAAAACTCTCAGCACCATCGCATTAGAATAGGATTTAAAGAAAGACATTTTTACTACTCGCCCCTTCCCTGTGTTCTGCCCTGAAATAGTCCAGGTATTACTTGGTAGTGCATAATTTATACTTGGATTAAGGCTCAACAACGACATATCTTTTAGTTAATTCAATATAATTAGAAGTGAATACAATCCACACCAATTGCGTCCGCAAACCAATAAGGAAAGTAGCCACTGAAGACATACTTGTCAAGGATGTGTACAGACTAATTTGTGCCCAATATGCGGCCGCAACTGGGCTTTCCAACAGAATTCCGAGATTTGCGAGATCTTCACAAAATCATCCGAAAATCCCAAATCTCATATCAAATCTCCAAGATTCGTGGATTTTCACCATCAAGGATCCTCTCACACTAATCTCGGCAGCCAATCCTACCTTCCAAGGTCTATATAAGGCAACTAAAGTGGAAGAAGCAAAGAGAGCTCAAATTTTCTTCCTTAGGATAGTTTTCTTGTTTTTCTCTCTTCTCATCTTGTAACCTGATAGGACCTAAATAGTCCTATTTTATCGCCTCTAATCTAAGCTTGTTAGAGTTATTTTATGCTTTACTTGTCCTATTTATAGGTTAATTGAGCTTAGGTCGTGTCGGGAGTCGATCACGCTAATTAGTGTTAATTCGGGCCAATTATGGAGTTTTTGGAGCCATCTCGATGTCTTGGACGGAGAGGAGGGGAAAAGACCCAATTGTGCTAAAGCGGGCCTGAATTATGACACCGAAAGCCAAAGATTGAAGCCCCGAACCGAGAAGAAGCGAGACAAGACCGACAAAAGGAGCAAGAAGTCAAGATTAGAGACTGGCGTCTCGACGCTGGTCTTGGCGTCTCGACGCCGATGCGATTTCGGGCCGAAGACAATAGTTCGCAGTGTTGAGACGATGTGCCCTGGCGTCTCGACGTCGCCGTATTTTCTTTAAATATTAGGTCTCAGTTTAGTCCGCCGTTAAGTTAGATTTTGGAGTCCCTTTTATGATTTTTTTGCCTCTTTTACTTTCCAACACGTTTGTAGACCATTCTCGGTCATTTACTATGGATTCTTTCATGTCGTTTATCACTTTTACTTCTTCTATGCGTAGCTAAACTTCTTTAGTTCGTTGGATTGGATTTATGCTTTGATTCCTAATGATATTGGCTTAGTTTTCTAGTTTATAACTTATGTTCTTGTTGTATTTTCATTGAATTTTTGCATGCAATCCCGTTTAAACCAATACATGACAGTTAGTCAATTAGGATTGACGCCTATGCGATTATAGCTTGTGTATTCAATCAGTTATTTGAGATAGCCACTAGGTTGAGGCAAGCCACTCTCTACGTGAGACGACCCTTGATAGGCCTAGGATGCATATTAAAGGTTGTAGGAATTTAGATTTAAATTGCATTTGAATTTAGTTCCTATAATTCTGGACCCACGATCCCAAAGTGGCTAATTTTAATAGGTAATTGTAAAATTGCTTATTAATAATCTAGTTAGATATAAGTAGTAATCGTTGCAGAGGTCTCGGATGGTTACTACATTATGCATAAGGGGTGGCGAACGATGGAGTCTATATTAATTCACTATTAGCGAGTTAGTTAGCACATGGTAGTGTAGGGAGGTCTTCCGAGTAACCCAGAAACCAATCGAACTAATGAAATCTATTTAGAGCATCCATTAGAGAAAACTAGGAAGCCAATGAATTAGAATCAAGCATAATAAATCCTAATCCAACGATCTCTTTTTATGTATGTGATCATGCCTTATTTCTTCTTTGCATATTTAATTTTCGTGCCATTTAAAATTCAGCATTCAGTTATTTTATTTTATTTTCTTGTTTGCCGCTCATCACCACAAATCCCCCCTGTTTTCATAAGCATAAAATCTTACACTTATTAGATCCCTCTTCCCTATGTTCGACCTCGGCCGCTATTACTAAAAAAATTAATAGTAGTGTCATGGATTATAAATTTATTTGACGACTTAGGGAGAATTCGACACCCTCCTGACGGTCCCGTCAAGTTGGCGTCGTTGTCGGGGAAGGGCGTTTTTCTCGTACTTTGCTGATTTTATGTTTTTAATTCTTGTTTGCATGGTTTATGATCACGCGTTCTTCGCAGGGAAACGATCTTAGATTTGAACCTGAAATTTCTAGAGCGGAGACAAGATTAAGATGGCAAGCAAGAAGGAGAATAGTAAATAATCTCAGCGAGGTTGAAGCACCAACCATGGCTGAAAGGACTTTGAGGCAGTTGGCAGTGCCAGATCTAAACCAGCAGCCACTCTGTATTACCTACCCCGAGACGGCAGGTACTTTTGAATTAAAGTCAGGTTTGATACACTTACTTCCTATTTTTCGTGGTAGTGCAGGAGAGGACCCACACAAACATTTGCAGGAATTTCATATAGTATGTTCTGGTATGAGACCCCATGGAGTGACAGAGGAAGCGCTGAACCTGAGGGCACTCTCCTTTTCGCTAAAGGATTCAGCAAAAGATTGGCTTTACTACCTTCCCTCCGGCTCTATCAGTACATGGAACGAGATGAAAAAGCAATTCCTGGAGAAATGTTTCCCCGCTAGTAGAGCTGCAAACATCAGAAAGGAGATCTATGGAATTTCGCAGATCATTGGGGAGACACTGCACGAATATTGGGAACGATTCAAGCGTCTGTGCGCTAGTTTTCTACATCATCAGATCTTAGATCAGTTGTTGATCCAGTACTTTTACGAAGGGCTACTCCCTATGGACCGTAGTATGGTAGATGCAGCTAGTGGAGGAGCACTAGTCAACAAGACCCCTGTTGAGGCTAGACAACTAATCTTAAGCATGGCTGAAAACTCTCAGCAATTTGGCACTAAAGGACCACCTGCAGTTGTACAAGCCGCCACAAAAAGTGATGTAAGCGAAATGCGCTCTGAATTGAGTGAATTAACTAAACTTGTTCGCTCTTTGTGTTCAGGACAGGTACAGGCGAAAGCCTGTGGACTTTGCTCGATGACTACCCACACTACTGACGCATGCCCTGAAATACAAGACAATGGAGAGGTGAATGTCATTGGTGGATTCAATGGAAATCAAAGGTAGGCTAGACAACTAATCTCAAGTATGGCTGAAAACTCTCAGCAATTTGGCACTAAAGGACCACCTGCAATTGTACAAGCCGCCATAAAAAGTGAGGTAAGCAAAATGCGCTCTAAATTGAGTGAATTAACTAAACTTGTTCGCTCTATGTGTTCAGTACAGGTACAGGCGAAAGCCTGTGGACTTTGCTCGATGACTACCCACACTACTGATGCATGCCCTGAAATACAAGACAATGGAGAGGTGAATGTCATTGGTGGATTCAATGGAAATCAAAGGTAGTACAACCCATACATCAACACTTACAATCCAAGATGGAGAGACCATCCAAACTTCAGTTATGGGAACCAACAGAAGCCACTAATGTTCAAACAAAATCAGGTTTCCACCTCAACTTCAGGCACATCCTTCAATGAGGCACTGAAGAAACTTATTGACAGCACTTTACAATTCCAGCAAGAGACTAGGAACGCCATTCAAAATTTGGGAAACCAAATCACTCAGCTGGCAACCCAAGTCAGTAAGATGAACAACAAAAGCTCTGGTAAACTGCCTGCCCAACCTGAGGTAAATCCTAAGGCAAATGTGAAAGTAGTGTGGAGTGAAGTGGCCACACCTGACTGTTCCCCTGGATTCCCCGCTGTCTCTGATAAGTTTGCTATTTCTTCTGGCAAATTTTCTGTTTTAAGTTTAGATGATAAAAATTCTTTTTCACCTGTGAAATTCATTGACCCTGCTACTCCAAGTGTGCAGGATGATTTATATGTTTTTAGAAAAGTTAAGGTAAACATTCCATTACTTGAGGCAATCTTGAAAATCCCAGCCTATGCTGAGTTCTTGAAGACTTGATATGAAGGTAAGGAAAAGTCCCCAGGTAAAGAAGAGGTTAGTGAAAATGTAAGTGCATTACTTTCTGAGAACTTACCTGTTAAATGTTTTGATCTTGGCATGTTTACTCTACCGTGTATGATCGAAGATTGCAAGATAAAATATGTCATGTTAGATCTAGGAGCGTCGATTGATGTCATGTCTGTGTCTGTTTATAAAAGGTTGAATTTAACAGATATTAAAACACCCGACATAGTCATTCAGCTAGCAGATAAGTCTTGCTTCAAACCTCTAGGAATAGTTGAAAACGTTTTAGTTAGGGTGGAGGATTTGGTTTTTCCTGTTGATTTCTGTGTTTTAGATACTCCTAACCTTGATTACAATCCGTCTTCTGCTACGATACTTCTTGGTCGTCCCTTTATGAAAACTACCAAGACTGTTATTGATGTAGATGAAGGTGTTATATCAGCAGGATTTCAGGATAAAACCTTATACTTTAAGATTTTTTATGATATTTAAAATTCTCATGCATCTTCTATTGAATATTATATGCTTGAACCTGACCCAGTGAATGATCGCAATTTAACTTCTAAATCATGCATGGCCACTAATAATGAGATTCATTCTTTTGTTGTTAGATGCCCTGACTTCGATGGAGAGTTAATTGATGTAGTTGATGAACACCAAATAACCCTTACTAATAAATCTGGTGGAGTCACCAAGTGTTCATCTTCTAGGATTAGGGTTGAGCACATTTTCTGTTAGCCCACCTCTACTTCCAATATCTTTTTTGCTTCTACTGATTCTTCCTTGCAAGCTTCGAAATTACTAAAACAAGAAATTTCTAAAAACAATGTATCTGGACCTGTGGAGAGAAGCCTCCCTAAGAAGAAATAGAGGAGAGTGTAGTCGAGCAAATGACCTTAAACATTTGCACTAAATAATTTTTCTCCCTTCCGTTATTTCGATTCTTAGATAGGTTTATTTTTATCAGTTGCTTTTATATTTGTTTCCTTGTTTTTGTTTGTCTTTTAGGATTGGCGGTACCAAAGCGATGCTTCCATGTTTATAGAGAAATGTGATTCACCACCCATGTGCGCAACATTCAGGGAAGTTCTATTATTTCCCTATGCATTGTTTGTTTCTTCATGTTTTATTACATTGAGGGCAATGTAAATTTTAGGTTGGGGGTGGGGAATTTACTTTACATTTACTTTACATTTAATTACATTGAGGGCAATGTAAATTTTAGAGCACCTGAGTGTCAGGCCAGCGTTTGTGCTTAATGAAATGTCTCGTATGCTTGTTGTGTATATGCTTGTTTAAGTGATGATGATTTCCTAGGATTAACTCAATTTTTTCTAAAACTTTATTGCTTTCAATGAGTTGTGATTGAGAGTGTTCAAAAAAGGAGCTTTTTTAAAACTTTTCTTGGATATGTCTTGCACCTGTTGAGTGTCTATTTTGCTTTAAAGTATGACTTGAATGCTTAGGAGCGAATTACGTAGTTCATATTCCTGTTGTCACCCCGATAAGTGTAATGTTAAGCGAGAAAGCCTAATTTTTTTGCAAAATATTGTGTGGAGTCTTGCCTAGGAGAGAAAAAGAAAATATGACTACAATAAAAAAAAGAGTGGAAAAATAAGTCGGGAGTGGCGAGGCAAAAGAAAAAAAATCATATGCTCGGCATCTTTACTTTGAAAAAAAGAGAGCATGCTTGCATTGAACCTAAATGCTTAATGGTAAAAAGAGCTACCTGCAGTGTGATCAGTTAGGCCAACCAAGAGTAAAACTCGGGTTATGGGTCCCTGCGCTGTAGTGTGAAAGCTAGTGCCCTATTCAAAAGAAATGCAAAAAAAAAAAGAAAAGAAAAAAAAAGAGAGAGAAAAGAAAAGGAATTCCTTGATCATGCACCTAAGCAAGAGGAAGCAACCTAGTTTGTCCCATTTGGGCCTTTTAGCAAGACCTTAGTGTCAGTGTAGGGGGAAGATAGGATGAGAGTTGAGTAATCCAATCTCGGGCTAGTAAAGTCTTCTTTAGGTGGGATGGAGCTCTCTTGTGCAAGATAATCTTCGAAAAAATTTTATTTGTCTCCTCATTTATCTCTCTTGCGAATGTCTCTTGATTGCTTTAGCTTTTGGGATGTTTGAGTTTTGAGGATTAAATCACTTAACAATTATATGCACAACGCCTTTCTTCTTTTTTTGTGTGTTCCTTGCTCGAGGACTAGCAAGATTTAGGTTGGGGGTATTTGATAGGACCTAAATAGTCCTATTTTATCGCCTATAACTAAGCTTGTTAGAGTTATTTTATGTTTTACTTGTCCTACTTACAAGTTAATTGAGCTTATGTCGGGTTGGGAGTCGATCACGCTAATTGGTGTTAATTCGGGCCAATTACAGACTTTTTGGAGTCATCTCGATGTCTTGGACGGAGATGAGGTGAAGAGACCCAATTGTGCTGAAGCGGGCCTGAATTATGACACCAAAAGTCAAAGATTGAAGCCCCGAACCGAGAAGAAGCGAGACAAGGCCGAGAAAAGGAGCAAGAAGTCAAGATTAGAGGTTGGCGTCTTGACGTCTCGACACCAACGCGAGTCCAGGTAGAAGACAATAGTTCGCAACATCGAGACGTTGTGCCCTGGCATCTCGATGCTGGCGTGTTTTCTATAAATATTAGGTCTCGGTTTAGTCCGTCGTTAGGTTAGATTTTGGAGTCCCTTTTACGATTTCTTTGCCTCTTTTACTTTCTAGCACGTTTGTAGACCATTCTTGGTCATTTACTATGGATTCTTTCATGTTATTTATCGCTTTTACTTCTTCTATGCGTAGCTAAACTTCTTTAGATCGTTGGATTGGATTTATGCTTTGATTCCTAATGATATTGGTTGAGTTTTCTAGTTTATAACTTATGTTCTTCCTGTATTTTCATTGAAGTTTTGCATGCAATCCCGTTTAAACTAATATATGACCGTTAGTCAATTAGGATTGACGCCTATGCGATTATAGCTTGTGTATTCAATCAGTTATTTGAGATAGCCACTAGGTTGAGGCAAGCCACTCTCTACGTGAGACGACCCTTGATAGGCCTAGGATGCATGTTAAAGGTTGTAGGAATTTAGATTTAAATTGCATTTGAATTTAGTTCCAATAAATCTGAACCCACGATCCCAAAGCGGCTAATTTTAATAGGTAATTGTAAAATTGCTTGTTAATAATCTAGTTAGATATAAGTAGTAATCGTTGCAGAGGTCTCGGATGGTTACTACATTATGCATAAGGGGTGGCGAACGATAGAGTCTATATTAATTAATCTTGTTAATTGTCGAATTCACGATTAGCGAGTTAATTAGCACATGTGAGTGTAGGGAGGTCTTCTGAGTAACCCAGAAGCCAACCGGACTAATGAAATCTGTTTAGAGCATCCATTAGAGAAAACTAGGAAGCCAATGAATTAGAATCAAGCATACTAAATCCTAATCCAACGATCCATTTTTATGTATTTGATCCCGCCTAATTTCTTCTTTTCATATTTAATTTTTGTGCCATTTTAAATTCAGCATTCAGTTATTTTATTTTATTTTCTTGTTTGCTGCTCATCACCACAAATCCCCCCTGTTTTCATAAGCATAAAATCCTACACTTATTAGATCCCCCTTCCCTGTGTTCGACCCTGACCGCTATTACTACAAAAATTAGTAGTAGTGTCATGAATTATAAATTTATTTGACGACTTAGGGAGAATTCGACACCCTCCTGGTGGTCCCGTCATAACCACTCCAAGTTTCATTCTTCTAGCCTCTATCTGTTTTTCCATTCGAAAGAATAAAAAGAGAAAGACTTGTCTCCCCTTGCAAAAGGTTAAGAGCAAGTTAGATAGAGAGGAGAAAGAACCTTTAGTTGAGTTTTAAGTCTTTACTTTTTGTTAATTGTTTTTGTAAGTTGCTGTACTTTTCTGCTTTAATTTGATTTTCAGTTGTAAGTTCTTTATTTTATGTACTCTTGTCATTTATAAATATGAATTCAAGTTATTTCTTTATTTTGTGTGCTTTTTACTTTATGTCTTGCATTTTAATTTCCTCAATGAGCTAAGCTTCTTCTCGAGGGTTCAAATATGTGGATACCTTGAGTAGAAGAAAGTCCAACCGATGCAGAGGCAACCTTGCTTCCTCTTAGCATTGTGTGTTTTTTTCTGAAAGTTTAAGTTTCATTGTTAGCTTAAACTGATCACTTAAGTTAGCATAGTTTGTGTTCAGCTGGTGGTCGAAAGGTTAGAGTTGAATGCGCGGGTTCGCAAAAACAATAGTGGAAAAGATCCTAGAAATAAAACTTTGTTTTCTTGCATCCGAGAAATAGGACTGGAGCCACTAGAGTTTTGGGAGTCGTGGGCAATAATTTTCTAAGTTTCAACTAGCCCTAGAAAAAAAGTCTAGCTGGCTTAGTCTTCTAAAGGCACCTACAACGGAGTTGAATAGGAGTAAGACTAACTCACAATCTAGTTGTTAGGGAATTTGTGGGTGCAAATTGGAGCAATCTGTTTGCTCCATGTCTATGTGGGCACTATAGATAGCATTCTCCAACTGTGTGCAATGCCTGAGTGACTTTCTAGCGCAAAAGTGGGCACAATTTAATACTTTTGGTTGATGCTCTTTGAATTCTCCGCTTATCTCATATATCTTTATTCGCTTTTATTTATTGACTTTATTTTATCTTTTGTCTTCAAATCATGAAAACTCCTATCAAGTTATTTTTTTTGGTTACCATCCTCGGTTGAAAACTTAGAGGAGGTTCTTGTTTTACAAAATTAAGTGTTTTTCAACTAGTCACCATCTCCCTTGGGTACGATATCCGGAGTACTCTCCACTTTATTACTTGACAGTGCACACAAGATGCTCGTCAACCGCCAACCCCCCTTCTCGTTCTCTCCTTCGCGCAAGCAAAGTGCGGCCACCATCTTTCTCTCTCTTCTGTTTTCTCTTCTTCTCCGACGAGTAACCCATGACCAGCGGTGGTTGTATTCCTCTCTCTTTTAAAGTCAGTGCTCTCAATCTCTCTCTCTCTCTCTCGCGTTGACGTGCGACTCGAGCAGCAGACCCGTGCGTTCTTGTCCTTGCGCCGTTGACCCTCTCAATCCCTCTCTTCCTCGCATCGTAGATTTGCAAGTAGCAACCCGTGACGTCAACTCTTCTCGCTGCAAGCAGTTGCGTAAGTCTGTTTTTTTCCTTGTGTTTGTTTGATTTTGTCTATGATAGGCTTAATATCCTTTTCCTCCTCTCGTGTTCAACCAGACCCATGAGTCTGTATGAATCCTCTATGTTCCTGAGTTTTGGGTGAGTTCATACTGGTTTAAGGTCCGTTTCACCGTGTTCGGGCTCTTCCGGTAAGCTTTCATCATTACCCATGCTTTATTAACCTCGAATTTAGATTACCCACTCTTGTTTAATGTCAAAACTGGGTCTCATGGTTGATTTCTTGCCTTTTTTGCTCTGTGCAGTGTCGTTTGGGCTCGATATCGCTCTAATCTTGTGACCCATCCTCCGTTTGGCCTTAAACCCAAGCACCCCACTACCTAGGGATTCCAGAAACGTGATTTCAAACCACTTAGCTCACTAGACAGTGACGAGACCGTTTGGAGGGTGTCAAATTTGTAGGATTGCGTAACACTCTAGCGGAAGCGATTACGAATCGTAGGCGTTTAATTTCTCTAATTAAAAGCATGTAAGTAAATCGAAAAACAGAGGAATGAATAAATACCTCTTGGAGCTCGAAATCTTGCGTTTCCATGGACGATTCTTCACACCAACAAGTTGTAGGCAACCATCAAGATCTTCCTCGCTATTCCCCGGCCTTAGAACGGGCTTGTGGGAACCCGAGCATGATGAATTTAAGGGAGAAAGATATGGGTTTGAGAGCTTGAATACCATGGCTTTTAGAGAGAATTTTCTTTCATTCTTTTGCATGTGATATTCTGTAAATGTCCATCCTCTCATGAATGAAGAAAAACTAAGCTTATATATCAAGGAACATCAGATGGTGGGATTTGATTCATCAATGGGCAAGGTGGCTATCTTTAGAATTTGGCATGACAACCAACATGAAATTAACAACTTAATTTCATAAATTAATTTCAAAATTAATTTTAAACAAACTTAATTCATATAATTAGTTTAAAATCAATTTTAAATAATTAATTAAACATTTTAATTAATTATAATTATTTAATTTAATATCAAATATTAATTTAAATAATTGCCCAATTCCAAACTCTCTCAAATAACTCTGAATATGAGTCCCTATTCATATATACAAATCAAAATATGTATATGTACATATTTGGAATATTTAAATCATATTTAAATAATTTGAACTCTCTTTACAATTTAATTCATAATTAAATTATAATAGGTTGAGTATATCACATATAATTAACACATATTCACTAAATTGAATTTGAACGTTTTCAAATTCTTTCATCACTTTGTTCTAAGGTTAATTTTGTATGAGCTAGCAGGGGGACCTAATGGATCTACAGATAATGGGCTCCAACGATCCGAGATTAACTAGTCTAAACTCTTTAGCCTAGTTAACCAACATTCGTTAACTACGGGACACTCCACTATAGCCCGTAGTTGCACTCCCTTCACTGTAGATATATTTCTGTCCACCCGATACAACCATAATTAGTCAGTCGACCACAGGTTGTTCGTAACTTAATAGGTCAAAAGTCGGTTTTACCCCTGAAGTTACATCTTGTTCCTTAAGTACCACTGATCCTATAATGAACAATTTGTTTATGGTCCAACCATTAAACATAAAATCCTCTCGTTCCAGGAGAGAATCGACATGCCTTTGTTCAAGACCCTAAGTCAGCATTTAAGGGAACAACCTGTACTATGCCTACAGGCGGGTAGGAGTGAATTCCATCTTACAAGACTATGTCCCCAACTATCTACCCAGTGTTATCTCCAAAATGGTAGGCTTATTGAGTCGACAATGTTGGGCCACTCTCACCCATGCAAATCAAAGGATAATCCCGAATAAACAGGAGTTTATAGTTAGCTCAAGATTAAGATCGAGTTACCTAGGTCATCGCATGAAATAGTCAGTTTCACAGTAAACGACGTTATAAAGGAAAGTGACTTAATTCTCAGTCATGGTTATGCAAGCTCTTTGCATAGGACGCCCCCACTCGCATGTCTTTACAGGAACGATTCAGGATCACATTGTTTGTGATAAATACAAAGCGGTTTGCGTCACATAGTGTCCCCAAGATAAGGCACCCAACCTCTATCCCTATACTATAGACCGTTTTGGCTATCACCTGAACATGATTTGGTTTTATGTCTACACATAAAGTTCAAGTGTTCATTATATAGCCATGGGTTCTAATTTATTGGATTTGAGTTAATTAATGCATAATTAAACAACCATTCAATAACTACTTATTGAATAATCTCAATGACGTTTTATCGATTAATTTTGTTACATTTACTATCCACAAGTTTTAGGACATAAAACCCAACAAACTCCCACTTGGACTAAAACTCTAGTGGATTGTACAATTATCCATAAACATAGTGGGTTAGTATTCATATAGTACAAATACAATAAACTAGGGCATCCATTATACCCATTACATATCTCTCACTTGCCCTAGATTATCCTTTGTACAGAACTCGTAGACCTAGACCATCTAGATGTCCTTCAAACACTTTAGTCGTGAGGGCCTTCGTAAATGGATCAGCATGTTGTGCTTTGAAGTTATCTTCGTGACAGTCACGATTCTTCAGAGCACGATCTTTCGAATGAGATAATTTTACGCTCTATGTGTTTGCCTCATTAATGGCTAGCAAGTTCATATTTGGAACAACTTCCAAATCTGTATGAACTTCCTAAACCATGTAAACTCCTAAACTGCTTCACAAGCAGTGGTATTCTTGGTGCTACGCCAAACTATAGCTCCTGTTAAAGGTGAATCTTGATGCCGATGCGGATTTCCTTGAATCCTTATCGGTGTGCAAATCAGAATCAATGTATCCTATAAGGATCAGATCCTTAATGTCATACACGAGCTTATAATTCCTCGTTCTCCTAAGATATTTGAGGATATATTTTTACAGTAGTCCAGTATTCTAAATCTGGACTGAATTGGTATCAACTGACAATCCCTACTACACACCATGCGCCAGACATGGCTACTTATTGCCAAGGCATAGGGAAGCTATCTCATATCCTCAATTTCTTAAGGGGCCTTAGGATAATATTCCTAAGACAATTGAATTCCGTACTTGATAGGCAATCAAACCATTATTGGAATTCTGTATCTTATATCAAACTAATAGCTTGTCGATATAAGAAACTTGAGACAGAGCTAGCATTTTGTTCTTACGATTCTAAACGTTTTGGATTCTAAGAACATATGGAGCCTTTTCCAAATCTTTTATTTGGAATTTGGATGCTAGCTTTCTTATAATGTCAATTTTGATAACTTATGTCATTCTCGATGAATAGGATATCATTTATACATACAGAAAACAAAATAAAGCTACTAAGTAGTTGATGATCTTCTGTTGGACACAAGGCTCATGAACGTATTGTTCAAAGCTATTAAGACTTGATTAAAGTATCAAATCTTATATCTCAAGACCTAGACACCTGTTTCAACCCATAAATGGATCGATTCCAGTTTACAAACCTTTTGCTCCTGATCCTGAGCAATGAACCCTTCTGGTTGAGACATATAGATACTTTGTTCAAGATTATCTTTCAAAAAAGCAATCTTGACTTCCATTTTCCATATTTCATAATTATAAAATGTGGCAATGGATGAGAGTATCCTAATTGACTTGAGTATGGCAACATGGGAGAAGATTTCTTCATAATTAATCCTCTCTCACTAGGTAAAACCCTTTGCCATAAGTCTAGCTTTAAATGTCTGTACATTTCCAGCTAAGTCTCATTTCCTCTTGTACATCCATTTGTACCCTATGGGACATACCCATTCAGGTTGATCTACAAGACCCAGATTGAATTAAAGTACATGGATTCCTTTTACAGGTCCATAACTTCAATCTATTCGTTCTTGTGCACGTCATTCATTGCCTATTTTAAAGGTCAATGGATCCTCGATATTGTCATCAGGTATGACAACAAGAGTTTCAGTTAAACTCAAATAGTATTCATCAGGTCGAATAACAACCTTCCCACTACGTCGAGGCTCATCAACAATTGAGGAGGACGAGACTGACTTAATGTGTTAGTTCAATCAAAACTCTTGTTGAAGGACTAACCTGACCAACAACTCTTGTTGATCCATTTACAGCTTTACTAAATAATTAACACTATTTAATTGCGTGGTTTGTGACTCCAACGTGGTATTTTTTTGAGAATTTAGCATCTTGTTGATACAAATGCTTTATTTTCTTATGGATTGAAGAAGTATCCACCTCTCGTTTCCTTGGGATAAATAGGCAAATTTTAGAATAATGTTCTAGTCCCTTCGGGTATGTCTTTTGTATATATGCAGGACATCCCTAAGTTCTGAAATGTCATAAACTTACTTTATGCTCTTTTCAGAGCTCAAATAGTTTTTAAAAGACACTCTTTGAGGGAACCATATTCGTGTTTTAAACTGCAGTCAACACTGCGTATCTCAAAACAATTTAGGCAACCTAGCACAACTCATTATTAAACGAACCATGTCTAACAAGGTTTCATTTCTCCTTTCCGATATTTTATTTTTTTGAGGCGTATCGGTAGTTTTAGGATGTAATTCCATGTTCTATCAAATAGTCCTGGAATTTTGTGTCCTCATACTTGCTACTGCGATCGAATCGAAGTATGTTTATCGTCGTACCTAATTGTTTTTAACCTCGGCCTTATATTCCTTGAACTTTTCAAGGGCTTCTCGGGCTTACGATGTATTAGGTAGAGATGAGGTACCTTGATTAATCATATATTAATAATAAAAAAAACTAATAAATTATTCATACCTTGTTTGAGCTTTTGTCATTCGTTGATTTTAGAAATCAGAATGCATAAGCTCTAAGGGTTCTTTGGCAGGAGAACTTTTTCCAGAAAAAATTGTTTAGTCATCTTGCCCTTAAGGCATGATTTTCAGGGAGGTAATGAGTTGTCTTCTAACCTGCTTAGAAGTTCATTCTAGACCAATTCTCAATCCTATTGAGATTTATATGGCTTACCCTGAAGTGCCAAAGATAGGTACTTCTGAGAAACATGTTGCCTTTTGATTGAGTCTCAACGGTTTTAAACATCTCATGTTTTATAAATCATTCGAGACTCTATCAATCTTTAAATACATATAGGTTATTCTTCAGATTGCAGAACAAATATTGGCATCCTTTTGGAATGAACAATTCATACACTTAAAAGGTAATAGAATAGCCTAGTTTTAGCAAACAACATATAGAAATAAAACTTCTTTTAATCTTAGGAAGTATGTACACATTATCAAATAATATGTAAAGTTCCTAGGAGAAGAATAATCTTTTATGTCTCCCACTGCCATAGCCGAGATGAACTCTCTTGTTCCAACTCTAATTCATAATTAGAATTGTCAGGATCTTATTTGTAAAAGTAAGAACATACGTGATTAGTGTCACCTGAATCAAGGATCCAAGTCGAATCATTATTCTTTACTAAGCACGATTTCAAGACTAATAAATCATATGTAGAGTCTTTGATGTTCCTTTTGGTTTGGCAATTTTCTTATGTCACATTCATTACGAACTTTTGAGATGAAGTAAACATAGAAGTTTGAGGACGTTCCTTAATTTCAAGACCGTTTCATAATCACTTACCACCATTTAAGTTTTCTTGGGTGTATGATGTATACCAATAATGAATTTGGTGTATAAATGAGGCACTCATAAAACTATACATGCTGAAGAAACAAATTAACTTAAACAAGTTGTTTTGTGCTTAACCCATTACAAAAATTAATCCAATCAAATTTAGCAAAAGTAATTAAGCACCCTATAAATCATAATCCTTTTGCAACGATACTTCAGAGGTTGAGAATAACTGCTACCATTGGGCAGTCAACTATTCCTCCTCTGAATCAAGACTGAAGGGGATGAAAGCCCCGACGCAGCAAAAGCGCATCGATAGGACCTTGCGTCGTGTATTAATTAATATTAAAATACGATTACGAAAAGGCAAAATAAAACTTTAAACACACTTTAAAGCCGCTGAAAATTCTATAAACATGCTAAAAAAGGTTTGAAAATAAAACTATTTTTATTCTCATGCTTTTCTAAAGAAAATGGGAAAGAACCGTTACAAACTTTCGTTGTAGACTTGACCGTTCTTCGCCAACGATGCTCCAACGAACGAAAACGCAGCGACTCTTTCTTGATTTCTTTGCTGGAAATTTTCTTCAAAGACACAATAACCACAGAGGTTACACCGGTATGTCTCTAAGTCTAGGAGACAAAAGACTCGTGGGAGTCTTTCTCTAAGAGGGAGGCTAGAGAGAATTCTAGGGTCTTGTCTTGTGAGTCTAAGAGCAAGAGGGCTTCTAAACCAATTAGGTCTAGTGTTCTATTTATAGAAGAGTGACCATGAATAAAATATTCAATTAAATCAATCTTTTCCAAAATTGATTCAATCTTATTCCTTATTTAATCAATCCAAGATCAATCAATTCCATAATTGATTAATCTTTTCCACAAATGACTAATTATTAATCACTTCCTTAAATGATTAATTATTTCCATAATTGATTAATTTCCGATTAATTAATTCTTTAATTAATTAACTACCAATTAAATATCACATATTTGAACTAATTCTTTAATTAATTTCCGGCCTTGAATTAATTAATTGCCCAAATAGATTTTAGGCCTTAAAATTAATTAATTCATATTTGAACTCTTTCAAACTTCCATAAATTTAATGTGACTCAAATTTATATTAATATTTGAATTTCTTCAAATATTAATTTCTCTCATAATAATATATCAATATATATTATATTGTTTCCCTTAGTAAATTGAACACTTTCAATTTACATTTATTACTTAGTTGTCTCAAATTACTTTATGAGCTACCAGCGGGACCTAATGGACCTGCAGATCAGGAAGCTCCAATGATGTGAGATTAATTGGTCAAACTCATTAACGAAATTAATCAATATTCATTAACTGTGTGTACATGCCACTATAGACTCACAATTGCACTCTTCTCACTGCAGACATATTTTTTGTGTCCACGGATATAGACCAATAACGACTAGTTAGTTCTTCACGAGTGTCTGTAACACCAGTTGGGTCAAATTACCGTTTTACCCCTGGGTTACTTCTATTTCCTTAAGTACCAATTCTCCTCTAATGAACAACCTATTTGTGGTCCAACCATCAAATAGAAAACCCTCCCGTGCCATTGAGAGGGAACGAGAGGGTAGGGCCCTTTGTCAAGACTCGGAGTCACCACTTAAGGGAACACTCATCTGCATCCCTAAAGTCGGGAAGGAGTGAATTCCATCTTGTACGATTATGTTCCCAGCTCCCCACTCGGTCTTGTCCCCAAAATGGTAGGCTTATTGAGTCGGCGTATTGGCCACTCTCACCCATACAAATCAAAGGACAATCCCTCATGAGCAGGAATCCATAATCAACTCAAGATTAAGACCAAGTTGTCTAGGTCGTTCTAGTGAAATAGAAAACCAACTAGTTAACGGTGTTATAACCAGTGGTTACTAATTCGCGGTCCAGTCTTATGCAAACTCATTGCATAGGATACCCCCCACTCGCATGTCTCCTACACGAACGCGTTGGATCATAGCGTTTGTATCAAATACAAAGTGGGTCGTATATCCATAGTGTCACCAAGACACCCAGCCTTATCCCTATACTATAGACCCTTTAGGTTGTTTCTCGAACAGTGATCCCCATATGTCGCTACATATAGTTCAAGACTCATATTACAACCTAGGATGTCTAGTTTATTGGATTAGGGTTATTTTAGGCAAAGACAAATATAAAATAACTAATAATATTTAATGGAAAAATATATCAATATTATTTCATTAATATTCGATCAACGGTTACATTCACTATCTACG
The DNA here is from genome assembly GCA_017139565.1 of Luffa aegyptiaca. Classification (NCBI taxonomy): domain Eukaryota; kingdom Viridiplantae; phylum Streptophyta; class Magnoliopsida; order Cucurbitales; family Cucurbitaceae; genus Luffa; species Luffa aegyptiaca. Next base: position 35,921,418 of record CM029407.1, on the reverse strand, counting down.
AGTTTTAGGGCATAAAACCCAACAGAGACAGTTTCGGCCAATTACTATTTATCAAAATAACTCTTACTCCAATAGTTCTTAGCTACCGTTAGTTTGGTCAAGAACGTATTCTTGTAAGTGTGACCCTTCCACTTTCAGATTCCAGAGGTATGCACCAACAGGCTTACCGTTAGGAAAAGACAACTATTGGTGACTGACCTAAGAGACCCTATCCATTCCTGGAGTTCGCGGTGTTCCAAATCCTATGGTCAGGCCCATCCGTAGGGGTGGTCGCTCCTAGGGCGACACGCAGACGGATCATAGGAATCTCACGGTGCAAATTAGGGGTGGAGACCGTAGGATACTTTGTCACGTGTCCTTCTCCCACTTACTATGAACATTTTCCCCATTCACCTTGGTATTGATCCAAGCTTAATGCTCTCCATAGGGAGGCCGCTCTTAGGGCGACACGAAGCTGAGCATGAATCTCACAGTGTGAAACCAGGGGGACGTGAGAGTAAAAACTTGATATAGGCATCTTGTTTTTATACTTTTCCTCCCACTGAAGTGTCCTATTGGTATTTAAGGTTTTGTTTTACTTAGGTAAATTCCGGGTAAACAAATCTGTCTAAGTCTATACCTTATATAACCTTTTAAAATAAGGTTTTTAGTCTAATTAAACCTTTTTTATTACCTATTGACTATGCATGCTAGTAAGACTGTGGTTAATTCAACTCAGGTACCGGATTACCGAGAGAGTTCCCTTATAACCAAAGTCTTATGTCCTACTTAACCATATTTTAAATCTATTAAAATACAAAGTAAGACATTTTTCTAATCCTATTAGAAATGGTGATCTTAGGTCTAATTGATTTTAAACCGTTTAAAATTAATTTATTTTCCTAAGATCCTATGTTAGCATGCAACTTTATAGGATTTGACGGTTTCTATTCATTAACCCTTATAACTATTATAACTTTTAATGAATTAATCCTATAACATGCTTCTAATGGTGATGAAAGCATATAACAATCAAAATTCAAGTTATATAAAACAACTCACCATTTACAAAGCATAAACATTTTTGAAATAACCTATGTCTAGGTGATTTCCCAAGGCATAACAATTATGCTACGATGTCTAGGTGATAAAATACTTTAAACCTCACATTACTCATGCGTGCTCATAAAATCGGGTTAACATAACTCAAGTACCAGCTCGATGCCCAGGTAGGAGGTGTTCCGTAAACCATCAACTTAAATACCTCCAACCTTAGACAACATCTCGTCGGATGAGTTCTCTTGTAACCTTATTGATAACTCTCCAAAAGGTGGTTATTTAGGCCTTAATTCTATAGGGATTTGTGTGTCTTTTGTGCTTAATAGGGTTGGTTTTAAATATATATATTATATGTTTTAACCCATTTGGAAGAATGGAGGCTTTGAAAGTTATTTTGTGCAGAAAATACTACTGAGCGACGTGAGGGAGCAAAATCTGTGTTGCAACAAAGCTGGGAGCAAAAACTGCCATGTCACAGCTCGTTAGCCAAGTTGATAAACCGACTTCTATTGAGTTATTTTCGGGATAAAGGAGCGAGGAGAGCCTGCCATGTGTCCAATTTAACCTAACATGCATTCCTTTTATTATAACCCTTATAATTAATTACTAATGCCTGTAACATGCTTTCCTATGGTGAGATTTAAATCTATATGACATACTTTATGCATATTAGGATCCTATTTAATTTAAACATCCATTCACAATGCATAATAAATTAAACACACTAAAGTGGACCGATTTGGCATCCTAAATCAAGCAAATAAACTAAATTATTACATTAATAATTAGTAAAACGCCTTGGACCGCTCCCAAATCTCTTAAAATTGCTTGAACCAACCAAAACCGTGCTGAACTGAGCCAAATGGTGGCTGAACCGCCTTCAAATTGAAGAACAATTGCTGAACTGGCCAGACCAAGCTAAAAACAGACCACCGAAGAAAAATCGAGCCAAAACTGATCCACACATGTATGAACTGAACCAGGGAGACTTGAATCAGATAGAGCACACGTCAAACTATCAGGAACCGAAAAGAAAATCGTCGAATCAGACCGAATTCGAGCTGAACTGCGCGTTTTCTTTCCTCCCGGTTCATTCCAATCTGCTTTTCCCATGAATTTTCAGCAGCAACAGTTTTCTTGCTCTGTTTTTTCCAAATTTGCACCGTCTTCGAATTTCTTCAAATTGAAGGCCTAAACAGACTCTATTGACTCTCGAATTTTACAAACTTCATATGAACTCATTAATGCCCATAAACAAGTAGGCAATTACAATTAATTTCAACAATTTGAAGGAAAATTGATGTCAAACCGAAATTAAATCCACTTTAGCTCCCACTGCATTCATCTTATGAAATAACCCACCATACTCGAAATTAAAGCAAATTAAACACCTAAACCACGCTCTGATACCAATTGTATGATTGCATAACACTCTAGCGGAAGCGATTACGGATCTTGGACGTTTAATTTCATTAATTTCTCCAATTAAAAGCATGTAAATAAACTGAAAAATAGAGGAATGAATAAATACCTCTTGGAGCTCGAAATCTTGCGTTTCCATGGACGATCCTTCACACCAACAAGTTGTAGACACCATCAAGATCTTCCCCACTATTCTCCGGCCTTAGAACGGGCTTGTGGGAACCCAAGCATGATGAATTTGAGGGAGAAAGATATGGGTTTGAGAGCTTGAATACCATGACTTTTAGAGAGAATTTTCTTTCATTCTTTTGCATGTGATATTCTGTAAATGTTCATCCCCTCATGAATGAAGAAAAACCATACTTATATATCAAGGAACATAAGATGGTGGGTTTTGATTCATCAATGGGCAAGGTGGCTATCTCTAGAATTTTGCATGACAACCAATATGAAATTAACAACTTAATTTCATAAATTAATTTTAAACAAACTCAATTCATTTAATTAGTTTAAAATCAATTTTAAATAATTAATTAAACATTTTAATTAATTATAATTATTTAATTTAATATCAAATATTAATTTAAATAATTGTCTAATTCCAAACTCTCTCAAATAACTCGGAATATGAATCCCTATTCATATATACAAATTGAAAATATTTATATGTACATATTTGCAATATTTAAATCATATTTAAATAATTTGAACTCTTATAATAGGTTAAGTATATCACATATAATTAACGCATATTCCCTAAATTGAATTTGAACGTTTTCAAATTCTTTCATCACTTTTTTCTAAGGTTTATTCCGTATTAACTAGCAGGGGGACCTAATAGACCTACAAATCAAGGGCTCCAACGATCCGAGATTAACCGATCTAAACTCTTTATCCTAGTTAACCAACATTCGTTAACTACGGGACACTCCACTATAGCCCGAAGTGCAGCCCGTAGTTGCACTCCCCTCACTGTAGATATATTTATGTCCACCCGATACAACCATAATTAGTAAGTCGACCCTATACAACCATAATTAGTAAGTCGACCTTCACAGGTTGTTCGTAACTACAGTAGGTCAAAAGTCCGTTTTACCCCCGAAGTTACATCTTGTTCCTTAAGTACCACTGATCCTATAATGAATAATTTGTTTATGGTCCAGCCATTATGCATAAAATCCTCTTGTGCTAAGAGAGAATCGACGCGCCTTTGTTCAAGACCCAGAGTCAGCACTTAAGGGAACAACATGTACTATTCCTACAAGCAAGTAGGAGAGAATTCCATCTTGTAAGACTATGTCCCCAACTATCTACCCAGTGTTATCTCCAAAATGGTAGGCTTATTGAGTTGGCGATGTTGGGCCACTCTCACCCATGCAAATCAAAGGATAATCCCGAATAAACAGGAGCTCATAGTTAGCTCAAGATTAAGATTGAGTTACCTAGGTCATCGCATGAAATAGTCAGTTTCACAGTAAACGGCGTTATAAAGGAAAGTGACTTATTTCTCGGTCATGGTCTTATGCAAGCTCTTTACATAGGACGCCCCCACTCGCATGTCTTTACAGGAACGATACAGGATCACATCGTTTGTAATAAATACAAAGCGGGTCGCGTCACATAGTGTCCCTAGGATATAAGGCACCCAACCTCTATCCCTATACTATATACCGTTTTGGCTATCACCTGAACTTGATCTGGTTTTATGTCTACACATAAAGTTCAAGTGTTTATTATATAGCCATGGGTTCTAGTTTATTGGATTTGAGTTAATTAATGCATAATTAAACAACCATTCAATAACTACTTATTGAATAATCTCAATGACGCTTTATCGATTAATTTGTTACATTTACTATCCAAGAGTTTTAGGACATAAAGCCCAACAAAATTCTCCAACATCCGCGTCTAATAGATTTATAATCACCAACACCTAAAACTCTTCAAAAGGAGTTTATGGCTCAAGAAAATAAAAGAAGATAGAAAGCTCTTCTTTAAAACATACACAGAGAAACAAAGAAGGGCCTTTAAGGAAGAATACTTTAAGGTTTTAGAAAAACTACAAGAAAATATATCCTTTTTTCGATGACTTAATCAAAGAAAAGAATATCCTCACATATGTACCATCAAAGAAAAAGAAAAAATGGAAAACCATGAGAAGAGGATAAATTCAAGGAGATTTCCCTCCAATGGAAGATGTTAAATTTAATAGCTTCTATAATGAGAAAATAGTGGCAAAACCCTTTCAATTAATAAAGAAGAAAATAAGTCTCCTACAAATAAAGAAATTAAAAGTCTACAAGTTCAAAATAACTAGAATATTAACCTCAATTACAATTCCCCAAATAAATTGAACACTTTCAATTTACAATTTATACTTAATTGCCTCAAGTCTCTTTACGAGCTACCAGTGGGACCTAATGGACCTACAGATCAGAAGCTCCAACGATACGAGACTAATTGGCCAAACTCATTGTCCAAGTTTAGTCAACATTCGTTAACTGTGGGTCACTCCACTAAAGACCCACAGCTGCACTCTTCTCACTGTAGAATATTTCTGTGTCCATGGATATCGACCAAGCAGTAAGTCAATCCTTCAAGTGTGTTCGTAACACCAGCTGGGTCAAATTACCGTTTTACCCCTGGGTTACCTCTGCTTCCTTAAGTACTACTGATTCCTCTAATGAACAAGTTGTTTAGGGTCCAACCACTAAACAGGAGTTCCTCTCGGGCTAGGAGAAGACGGCGCGCCTTTGTTCAAGCCCTTAAGGGAACACACATCTACTTACCCCAATAGGGGAAGGAGTGAATTCCATCTTGTACTGTTATGTTCCCAGCCCCCATTCAGTCTTGCCCCTGAAATGGTAGGATTATTGAGTCGGCGAACTGGCCACTCTCACCCATACAAATCTAAGGACAATCCCTCCTGAAAGGGGTTCATAACAGACTCAGGATTGAGATTGAGTTACCTAGGTCATCCTATTGAAATAGAAACCTAAACTAGTTAACGGCGTTACAACTAGTGGTTACTATTTCGCGGTCCAGTCTTATGCAAACTCATTCCATAGGATACCCCCACCCGCATGTCTCCTACATGGATGCTTTGGATCATTACATCTGTATCGAATACAAGGTGGGTCGTATCACATAGTGTCACCAGGATAAGGTACCCAGCCTTATCCCTATACTATAGACCTTTTAGGTTGTTACTTGGACACTGATCCCCGTATGTCCCCACATACTAGTCCAAGTTTCATTTAAACAACCTTGGATCTTAGTTTATTGGATTTAGAGTTTATTAATGCAAACTCGATTATTCAATAACCAAATTACTGAATTACTCAAATAACACTTTATTGAGATCGATTAATTTGTTTCATTTACTATCTACGAGTTTTAGGGCATAAAACCCAACAACTCCCACTTGAACTAAAACTCTAGTGGGCAATGTACATCAACAATCAAAATTGAATGAATAATCATTGAAGTAGGAATAGTAGTTTGTATTAATACTGTATAATACATGAAAAGTACAAATACAGATAAATACAATAAACTAGGGCATTCACAATACCCATTACACTTCTCCCACTTGCCCTAGATTATTCTATATACATATCTCGCAGACCTAGACCCTCTAGATGACCCTCGAACACTTTAGCCGTGAGAGCCTTCGTAAATGGATCAGCAATATTGTGCTCAGAGGCTTCCTTCGTGACGATCACGTCCCCTCGTTGCACGATCTCTCTGATGAGATGATATTTGCGCTCTATGTGCTTGCCTCTTTTATGACTGCGAGGTTCTTTAGAATTTGCCACTGCACCACTATTATCACAGTAAAGGGTGATTGGCAAGTTCATATTTGGAACAACTTCCAAATCCATCAAGAACTTCCGTAGCCATACAGCCTCCTTAGCTGCTTCACAAGCAGCGACATATTCGGCCTCCATGGTGGAGTCTGCAATGCATCCTTGCTTGATGCTACGCCAGACTACAGCTCCCCCGTTGAGGGTAAACACTGACCCTGATGTGGATTTCCTAGAATCCTTATCAGTCTGAAAGTCAAAGTCTGTGTATCCTATAAGGATCAAATCCTTATAGCCATACACAAGCTGATAGCCCCTCGTTCTCCGAAGATACTTGAGGATGTTTTTAACTGCAGTCCAGTGGTCTAACCCTGGATTGGACTGGTACCTGCTAACTATCCCAACTGCATAGCAAATGTCAGGCCTAGTACACAACATCGCGTACATAAGACTGCCCATAGCTGAAGCATAAGGGATGCGTCTCATATCCTCAATTTCTTGATGTGTCTCAGGACACTGTGCCTTAGACAAATGAACTCCATGCCTGAAGGGTAGTAAACCCCTCTTGGAATTCTGCATCTTATATCGAGACAACATCTTGTCTATATATGATGCTTGAGACAGGGCTAACGTTCTGTTCTTACGATTCCTGATAATTTGAATCCCTAGAACATATTGAGCTTCACCCAAATCTTTCATTTGGAACTCAGTCGATAGCCATTTTTTAATGTCAGTTAGATATTCTACATCATTTCCAATGAGAAGAATATCATATACATACAACACCAGAAAAGCTACTGAACTGTTGATAATCCTTTTGTAAACACAAGGCTCATCAACGTTCTGGTCAAAGCCATAAGATTTGACAGCAGTGTCAAACTTTATATTCCAAGATCTGGAAGCTTGGTTCAACCCATAAATGGATCGTCTAAGCTTGCAAACTTTTTGCTCCTGACCTTGAGCAACGAACCCCTCTGGTTGAGACATAAAGATGTTCTCATCAAGATTGCCATTCAGAAAAGTAGGCTTGACGTCCATTTGCCAAATCTCATAATCATAAAAGGTGGCAATGGACAAGAGAATTCTTATCGACTTTAACATGGCAACTAGGGAGAAGGTTTCCTCATAGTCCACCCCCTCCTTTTGGGTATAACCCTTTGCCACAAGTCGAGCTTTGAAAGTCTGTACTTTCCTAGCTGCGTCTCGTTTTCTCTTGTAGATCCATTTGCACCCTATGGGTTTAACCCCTTCAGGAAGGTCTACAAGATCCCAGACTTGATTGAAGTACATAGACTCCATCTCTAGGTCCATAGCTTTGACCCACTGGTCATGGTCCACATCATTCATTGCCTATCTAAAGGTCAATGGATCCTCAACCCCATCATCAGTTATGACAGTTGGAGTTTTTGCTAAACCCAGATAGCGTTCAGGTTGAATAACAACCCTCCCACTACGTCGAGGCATTCTCAACTCTTGAGAAGGATGGGCTTGACCAGATGTACTGGGCTCATCAATAACTCTTGTTGAAGGTCCAGCCTCTGAACTAGGTTCATCAACAACTCTTGTTGAAGGTTCAGCCTCATCAACAACTCTTGTTGATATATTTGTAGCTTTACCAGAAAGTTCACTTAACACAATTTTACTGCGTGGTATGTGTTCTTTAACGTGGTCTTCTTCCAAGAAAGTAGCATTTGTCGATACAAACACTTTATTTTCTTTTGGATCAAAGAAGTATCCACCTCTTGTTTCTTTTGGGTAGCCTACGAATAGACATAATTTTGAACGTGAATCCAATTTCTTTGGGTTTGCTACTAACACATGTGCAGGGCAGCCCCAAATTCTGAAATGACGTAAACTAACTTTACGCCCTTTCCAAAGCTCAAATGGTGCTTCAGAAACACTCTTTGAGGGAACAACATTCAAAATATAAACTGCAGTCTCTACTGCATAACCCCAAAAAGAACTAGGCAATTGAGCATAGCTCATCATAGATCGAACCATGTCTAACAAGGTTCTGTTTCTCCTTTCAGATACACCATTCTGCTGAGGTGTACCTGGTGCTGAGAGTTGGGACGATATTCCATGTTCTATCAAATAGTTTTGGAATTTTAAGTCCAAATACTCTCCACCTCGATCAGATCGAAGTGTTTTAATGGTCTTACCTAACAAGTTCTCAACTTCAGTCCTGTACTCCTTGAACTTTTCAAGGGCTTCAGACTTATGACTCATTAGGTATAAATAACCATACCTTGAATAATCATCTATAAAAGAGATGAAATATTCATACCCTTCTCGAGCTCTTACATTCATTGGACCACAGAGATCCGTATGTACAAGTTTTAAGGGCTCCTTGGCACGATAACCTTTTCCAGTAAAAGGTCGTTTGGTCATCTTACCTTCGAGACATGACTCACATGGAGGTAAAGTACCATCTTCTAACTGGCTTAGAAGTCCGTTCTTAACCAATCTCCCAATCCTATTGAGATTTATGTGACCAAGTCTCAAGCGCCAAAGATAGGTACTTTGAGAAACTTTTTGCCTTTTTGGTTGAGTCTCAACTGTTTTAAACATTTCATTGTTCAAAATAGCCCTAGACTCTATTGGTCTTAAGACATACAAATTGTTCTCCATTTTTGCAGAACATATATCAGCACCCCTTTTAGTAATGAAAGCTTCATTCACAGAAAAGGACACTGAGAATACCCTTGTTCTAGCAAACAAGAAATAGAAATCAAATTTCTTTTTACTCTGGGAACTATATATACGTTATCTAATAACATATAGCGTTCCCTGGAGAAGAACATTTTAATATCTCCCACTGCTTTAGCTGAAATGAGCTCTCCAGTCCCAACTCTGAGTCATTTCCCCAGCATCTAACTGTTGCCAGGAGCTCATTCCCTCAAAGGAAGAGCATACGTGATGAGTGGCACCTGAATCAAGGATCCAGGCTGTATCATCATTTTCCACTATACACGTTTCAATGATCAATAAATCAAATTTATTTTCATTGAGATGTGCTAAGCAGTCTATGTCATATTTATCATGAACAATTTCAGATAAATTAGACATATGGGCTTGAGGACCGTCCTTAGTTAAGACCAATTCCACGCATTTAGTGTTTAAGTTCATTTTCTTAGTTGTATTAGAAATACCAGTTTTGTAATTGGCGTTATTTGAGGCATACAGAGAACATTTCATTGCTGATAGAACAATCAAATTAACTTAATAAGTATTGTTGCATTAACCCATTACACAAAATAATATTATTATTTTAATCCAATCAATTTAGCAAAAGTAATGATCAACCCATAGAATAAACATTCATTTTGCAACGACACTTCAGAGGTTTAGAACAACAGCTACCGTAGCGTAGTCAGCTACTCCTCCTCTGAATTGAGACAATCTCAGCCAATCCCTATTCTCGGAATAACTCATATTCCAATAGTTCTTAGCTACCGTTTTTTTTTGTCAGGAAATTATTAACACCTTAACAATTTCCCGTAAGTGTGACCCTCCATTTTTCAGATTTCAGAGGTCGGCCCCAACAATGCTACCGTAGGGAAAGTCAAAGTTGGAAATGGACCTAAGAAACCCTATCCATTTCTGGAGTTTGCATTGTTCCGACTCCCATGATCAAACCCTCCGTAGGGTGATCGCTCCTAGGGCGACTCGCAGGCAGATCATGGGCATCTCAAGGTGCAACCCCATTGGGTGTAAATGGATCTGTAAAAGGAAAAGAGATGTTGCTGGGAAAGTACAGACTTTCAAAGAAAGACTTGTAGCAAAGGGTTATACCCAACGAGAAGGGTGGACTATGAAGAAACCTTTTCTCCAGTTGCTATGCTTAAGTCCATAAGAATTCTTTTATCCATTGCCACGTTTTATGACTATGAAATATGGCAAATGGATGTCAAGACTGCTTTTCTGAATGGCAATCTTGAAGAGAGTATTTTTATGTCTCAGCCCGAAGGGTTCATAACCCAAGGTCAGGAGCAAAAAGTTTGTAAACTGAATCGATCCATTTATGGGTTGAAACAGGCCTCCCAATCTTGGAATATTAGATTTGATACTGCGATCAAATCTTTTGGTTTTGACCAGAATGTTGATGAACCTTGTGTATACAAGAAGATCAACAAGAATAAAGTAGCTTTCCTCGTACTTTATGTTGACGACATCCTGCTCATTGGGAATGATGTAGGATATCTGCCTGACGTAAAAGAATGGCTAGCAGCTCAATTCCAAATGAAGGATTTGGGTGAGGCTCAGTATGTTCTTGGCATCCAGATTATTCGGGCTAGAAAGAACAAATTGCTAGCTCTGTCTCAAGCAACGTATATCGACAAGATGTTGGCCCGATATTCGATGCAGAACTCCAAGAAGGGCTTGTTGCCTTTTAGGCATGGGGTTCACTTGTCTAAGGAACAGTCTCCTGAGACACCTCAAGAAGTTGAGGATATGAGACGGATTCCCTACGCCTCTACAGTGGGTAGCTTAATGTATGCCATGCTATGCACGAGGCCTGACATCAGTTATGCTGTAGGGATTGTCAGCAGATATCAGTCAAATCCAGGGTTAGACCACTAGACCGCCGTAAAAGGGATTCTCAAGTATCTTAGGAGAACAAGGGACTACATGCTGGTGTTTGGGGCTAAAGAGTTAGTTCTCACTGGATACACCGACTCTGACTTCCAAACTGACAAGGATTCTAGGAAATCCACGTCAGGGTCAGTTTTTACCCTTAACTGGGGAGCTGTAGTTTGGAGAAGTATAAAGTAAGGTTGCATAGCAGACTCCACGATGGAGGCTGAGTATGTAGCTGCTTGTGAAGCGGCTAAGGAAGCTGTTTGGCTAAGGAAGTTCTTGACAAATTTGGAAGTTGTTCCAAATATGAACTTGCCCATTACGTTATACTGTGACAACAGTGGGGCTGTAGCCAATTCAAAGGAACCTCGCAGCCACAAACGAGGTAAACACATAGAGAGGAAGTATCATCTGATTCGAGAGATTGTGCAAAGAGGGGATGTGGTCGTGACCAAGATCGCTTCCGAGCACAACATTGCTGATCCGTTTACGAAGGCACTCTCGGCAAAAGTGTTCGAGGGTCGGTCATCTAGATAGTCTAGGTCTGCGAGACATGTATATAGCGTAATCTAGGGCAAGTGGGAGATGTGTAATGGGTGTAAGGATGCCCTAGTTTATTGTATTTTGTATATTTACTTTTCATGTAATGTACAACATACATGTACCATTTCCAGCTTTGGATTATATTGTATATATTTTCCCTGTAACTTGAGTTTTAGTTTAAGTGGGAGTTTGTTGGGTTTTATGCCCTAAAACTCGTAGATAGTAAATGTACTTTTGACCGAACATTAATAAAAGTGATGTATTATTCAATGTTTGTATTATATCTTGTCTTATTGACCCTAATCCAATAAACTAAACATCCAAGGCTAATAGAATGAGGTTTGAACTAGTATGTAGGGACATACGGGGATCAATGTTCAAGCTTTAGCCTAAAGGGTCTGTAGTATAGGGATAAGGTTGGGTACCTTATCCTGGTGACACTATGGATACGGCCCGCTTTGTATATTGATACAAACGTAATGATCCAACGCGTTCATGTAGTTGACATGCGAGTGGGGGTATCCTGTGCAATGAGTTTGCACAAAGATCGGACCGCAAAATAGTTTACCACTAACTGTAACACCGTTAGTTAGCTCGGTTTCTATTTCACTAGGATGACCTAGGCAACTTGGCCTTAATCCTGAGTAAATTATGGACTCCTGTCCATGAGGGATTGTCCTTTGATTTGTACGGGTGAGAGTGGCCTGTTCGCCGACTCAATAAGCCTACCATTTTGGGGACAAGACCGAGTGGGGAGCTGGAAACGTAGTCTTACAAGATGGAATTCACTCTTTCCTGATATTAGGGTAAGTATAGGTGTGTTCCCTTAAGTGGTGTCTCCGGGTCTTGAACAATGGGCCCTACCCTCTTTATGGCACGAGAGGGACTTCTGTTTGTTAGTTGGACCAGAAACAGGTTGTTCATTAGAGGAGCACTGGTACTTAAGGACCAAGAGGTAACCCAGGGGTAAAACGGTAATTTGACCTAGCTGGAGTACGAACACACGTGAAGGGCTAACTTGCTGTTGATGGTTGATATCCGTGGACACAGAAATATGTCTATAGTGAGAAGAGTGTAGTTGTGGTTCTATAGTGGAGTGAACCACAGTTAACGAATATTGATTAACTTGGTTAATGAGTTTAGCCAATTAATCTCATATCGTTGGAGCTTTTGATTTGTAGGTCCATTAGGTCCCACTGGTAGCTCTATAAGGGCGTTGAGGTAAATTTCTAAGGGAGAATTGAATATTCGAAGGGGTTCGAATATTAAGTTATAATATGAATTTTATTTATATTACAACTATAGGTTATAATTAATGTGCATTAGATGTACATTAATTTGAGAGAAATATAATTAAATATGTGATATTTAATTATGATATTAATTAATTGGAGAATTAATTAATTATTGTTTTAATTCAGTTTAATTAAATTTGATTTAATTGAATTAGATTAAAACTTTAGGTTATGTGGTATAATTTGTATAAAATTGTTTTATATGAATTTTGCTAAATTAAATGTTAATTTAATCAAATTAAGTTAATTAATAATTTAATTATTAATTAAATTTGATTTATTATCAGTTAACGTAACTGATATGGTCTTCCCACTAACCCAGTAAAAGGCGTGGTAGAGAGGTTTTTTAGGGAGGGAGTTTCTTCATCCGTTACTTAACTCCCTCACTTAATGTGCAGAAGTGGTTACTCTCTCAGATTAACGCAAATAGGCTCTCTCTCTAACCTGTGATCTCTGGTTTTTTCTCTAGCAATATAGAGGAAAAAAAATATTCTCTCCAAAAACCTTAGAATTTCATTGGTTCCCACAAGCCACTCAATTCCATACCTTAGGAGAATACCGGTGTGAATTTTCTGGTGGTGTCTCACATCAAATCACAGCAAAGAAGGTTGCTGGAATTTTAAATTCAAAGGGTAGAATTTTGCGAGGTGATCAAGAATTTCCATAACGGTAAGGTATTCTTGATCTAGGATCATTAGGATCCTCTCTAGATTAGATCTAGGGTAATTCTTGATATTTTATGCATGCTTTATTCATATTTTTCAGTAGTTTAATTATGATTTTACTGTTGTATTTAATTTGCCAATGTACAGTATTTTATTCCTAATTAAAAACTGAGTTAAGGTTCTTGGTCGTTTCCGCTGCGCAAGGGCTATTATCCCTTCACACATAATGGTCTAGTGTGATTAAATGTCACACGCCTCTCAAATCATCCCTGAAACTAAGAGGTGGTGTTCATATCGGCTGGCCAGGCGGGCACAAAATAATAATAAGCACAACAAATAATCAAGATGCTCAAATCAATATCAATTGCATAAAGTATGAAGTACGACAATTACATAGATCCTAACCAACACCTAAGTAAATTTAGTTCATGGAGTAAAAAGTAACACACGTTACAATCTGAGTACGTGCATCCATAACTACAAGACTTTTTACAAGAAAATATTAATTCCCTTGAAGAAATCCATAGCTAATAGTCTTCTTGATGTCTCCAATCGTTCCTCCTTTATTTGGCTTCCAAAGATGGAAAGTAAGTCTCCAAAAATGGAATGAATTGACTTGAGACGGCTACTTCCTTTTATAGAGTGGAGTCAACCCTAATTAGGTCAAAGATTACAAGTGGAGGACTCTCCAAGCTTCTTAGATCCGAGATTGATTCAGAAAACGTCACCTCATTAATGAATCATGTGCAGCTCACGTGGCCAGTTTTGCTCCTAGCTTTGCTGGATCATGGAATTTGCTCCCTGAAGTCGCTCAGCATTATTTTCTCTGCAAAATAACTTCCAAAGCATCCATTCTTCTAAATAGGATAAAACATATAATATTCATCTAAAAGCACACCTATTTGGCACAAATAACACCCAAATCACTATAGAAATAAGGCCTAAATAACTCCCTTTTGGAGAGTTATCAATGTAAACCTAGTTTAGGCTACTTCAAAATCTGGGGTTGTCCAGCACACGTGCTTGTGACAAATCCTAAGAAGTTGGAACCTCGTTCAAGGTTGTGTCAATTTGTTGGTTACCCAAAAGAAACGAGAGGTGGTCTTTTCTACAACCCACAAGAAAACAAAGTGTTTGTATCGACAAACACTACTTTCTTGGAGGAAGACCACATGAGGGATCACAAACCACGGAGCAAGTTCGTATTAGGAGAACCTACTGAAGAGTCAACAAGAGTTGATGAAGTTAGTCCTTCAACACGAGGTTATGAAGGAGCTAGTTCTTCAGGTCCATCTCGTCCTTCTCAATCGCTGAGAGTGCCTCGATGCAGTGGGAGGGTTGTGTCTCAATTTAACTGTTACATGGGTTTAACTGAAACTTAGGTCGTCATATTTGATGATGGCGTTGAAGATCCATTGTCCTACAGACAGGCAATGAATGACGTAGACAAGGACCAATGGGTCAAAGCCATGGACTTGAAATGGAGCCTATATACTTCAATTCAGTATGGGAGCTTGTAGATCTACCTGAAGGGGTAAAACCCATAGGGTGCAAATGGATCTATTAGAGAAAGAGAGATGCGGCTGGGAATGTACAGATCTTCAAAGCTAGACTTGTAGCAAAGGGTTATACCCAGAGAGAAGGGGTTGACTATAAGGAAATTTTTTCTTCTATTGTTATGTTAAAGTCTATAAGAACTCTCTTGTCCATAGCCACATATTATGACTATGAGATATGGCAAATGGACATCAAGACTGCTTTTCTGAATGACAATCTTGAGGAGAATATCTTTATGTCTCAGGCCGAGGGGTTCATAGCCCAAGGTCGGGAGCAAAAAGTTTGCAAGCTAAATTGATCCATTTATGTGTTGAAACAGGCTTCCAGATCTTGGAATATTAGATTTGATACTGGGATCAAATCTTTTGGTTTTGACCAAAATGTTGATAAGCCTTGTGTATATAAGAAAATCATCAAGAATAAATTAGCTTTTCTAGTACTTTATGTGGACGATATCCTACTCAATGGGAATGATGTATGGTACCTTACTGACGTAAAGAATTGGCTAGCGACCCAATTCCAAATGAAAGATTTGGGAGAGGCACAGTATGTTCTTGGGATCCAAATCATTAGAGACCGTAAGAATAAAACGCTAGCATAGTCTCAAGTAACGTATATTGATAACTGCCCAAAAGGTAGTTATTTAGGCCTCAATTATATAGGGATTTGTGTGTCCTTTATGCTTATTAGGGTTGGTTTTGGATAGATATTACATGTTTTAACCCATTTGGAAGAATGGAAGCATTGGAAATTATTTTGTGTAGATTATGCTGCTGGGCGACTAGAGGGAGCAAATTCTATGCTGCAGCAAAACTGGGAGCAAAAACTGCCACGTCACAGCTCGTTAGCCAACTTCATGAACCGACTTCTGTTGAGTAAATTTCGTGATAAAGGAGCAAGGAGAGCCCTACACGTGTCCAAGTTGACCTAATTCAAGCCTCCTATCCTTCTATAAAAGGAAGTAGCCGCCCAAGTCAAAAGTCATTCCATGTTTTTCCTTGGAAGCCGAATAGTATAGAGAGATTGAAGATCACCAAGAACACCATCATCCGCAAGCTGATTAAGGAGATTAGTTTCTTTATTAACTTGTGATTATGGACATGCCTACTCATATTGTAATTTGTGTTTCCATGCCTATTATGAACTAAGTAGCTTAGGTGTTGGTTAGGAATAATGTGATTATCGTGCTTCATCTTTAGTAATATATTGACTATCGCATTTTGGTTAATTGTTGTGCTTATTTCCATTTTATGCCCGCCTGGCCAGCCGGTATGAATATCTCTCTCTAGTTTCAGGGATGATTTAGAGAGTGTGTGGCAATTATCCACACTACGATCATTGTGTATTGGTGAACGCCAGTGACTGAGCTAGGGATAGCCAGTTGCCTAGTGCTTGATCGGTCGTACTTCATTGGGGTTGAAACACATCCCAAAAGATCCGGAGTTCCGGGAGGAATCCGCTAATAATACTGCAAGAAATGCATGATCAATAATATTGCTAGAGCATCCTTTAAAACAATCACTAAATCCTAACCAGCGCCTGTCTTTAATCTATCTGCCTATTTGTTTATTTGTGGTTCTGTCATTTATTTTGCTTCAGCATAATTCTTATAAAACCAAATCATTTTACCATCTTTGAAACCATTAGAAAGTTACACAAAATAGGTAGAGTGGAAGCTAATTCAGGACTTGGATTGATAATATTACTTGCTGCAGACTGTGTATACTTGCACAAGAATTCTAGAGTCTTTTATACCATATTTTTACTCACTCTAGGAACCCAACAAGTTTTTGGCGCCGTTGCCGGGGACTTGAATAAGTTTTTATCTGATCTATTTTTGTGTATGTGTTTTATTGGTTTGGTGCTAGAACTTTTTTATTGTTTCTTTTGTTTTTACAAGTGTGAGCTTGGTGCATGAGCGATCTGCCTGGGGTACGGTTTGAGCTTGATCCAGAAATTGAAAGGACATTCAGGAACAAAAGGAGGGAGCAGCGCAGAAACCAGATGGAGAATGTGTCGCGCCTTCCGGAAGGCCCTGAAGGTCCAGCAGACCCCCAGAATCGTTTGCTGCAGCAAAACCCGCTGTTTGAACAAAATGAGCAACAAAATAATCAGGCTGAGAATCCTATCTTGATAGCGAACGATAGGATCAGAGCCATTCGAGCGTATGCTGTCCCAATGTTTAATGAGTTGAATCCAGGGATTGCACGTCCCCAAATCCAAGCGGCAAATTTTGAAATGAAACCGGTAATGTTGCAGATGTTGCAAACCGTGGGACAATTCCATGGTTTGACATCTGAAGACCCTCATTTACATCTTAAGTCTTTTCTAGGAGTTAGTGATTCTTTTGTAATTCAAGGAGTGCCTAGGGATGCCCTTAGATTAACTTTGTTCCCGTATTCTCTTAGAGATGGAGCAAAGGCATGGTTAAACTCTTTTGCTCCAGGATCAATTAGGACATGGGATGAGTTAGTTGAAAAATTTCTGAGTAAATATTTCCCACCTAATAGAAATGCTAAATTAAGGAGTGAAATAGTAGGGTTTAGGCAACTTGAAGATGAGACTTTTAGTGAGGCCTGGGAGAGGTTTAAGGAGATTTTACGAAAGTGTCCCCACCATGGTTTACCTCATTGTATTCAAATGGAAACATTTTACAATGGTTTAAATGGAGTAACCCAAGGTATGGTTGATGCTTCGGCTGGAAGGGCCCTTTTGGCAAAGACTTTTGATGAAGCCTATGAAATTTTAGAAAGAATATCTATTAATAGTTGTCAATGGTCAGATGTTAGAGGCACAAATAAGAAAGTCAAAAGTGTATTAGAAGTTGATGGTGTGTCCACCATTAGGGCTGATCTTGCTATGATTGCTAACGCTCTTAAGAATGTGACAGTGATTAGTCATCAGCAGCCACCAGCTATGGAGTCTGCTGCAGTGGTGAACCAAGTCACAGACGAAGCATGTGTCTATTGTGGTGAAGACCACAACTACGAGTTTTGCCACAGCAATCCAGCTTCTGTGTTTTTTGTAGGTAATCAAAGGAATAACCCGTATTCTAACTTCTATAATCCATATTGGCGCAACCACCCCAACTTCTCATGGGGAGGTCAAGGAAATAATGTGCAAGCGCAACAAAAGGTGAACCAGCCGGGATTTGCTAAAGCGCAGGTATTGCCCCAGCAAAATAAGCAGGCTTTGCCCCAGCAAAATTCGGGAAGTTCTCTCGAGGCGATGATGAAAGAATTTATGGCTCGTACAGATGCCGCAATTCAAAGTAATCAAGCTTCGATGAGAGCCCTGGAATTGCAAGTGGGTCAGCTAGCTAATGAGCTAAAGGCAAGGCCTCAAGGGAAACTTCCATCTGACACTGAACACCCTAGAAGGGAAGGTAAGGAGCAGGTAAAGGCAGTTACTCTTAGGAGTGGTAAGCCACTGGCAGAAAGAATAGAGCCTAGTAAAACCCAGGTTATAGATAAAAATGGTGATAAAAATAATAATGTTGTTGTCGAGAAAGAGTTGGAGTCTGGTCAGGGTGCTGGAGGCAGCTGTTGGCATAGAAATTTTCCAACCAATTAGAAATTGCCACGTCATTATTTAATTTTGGGGTTCAATACATATCTCAAAATTAATTATGGCAAAATAAGAAAGGTCACGTGTCCTTTTGTGGTCGTCTAATTGTGTTAACGGTCTTGGTCGAATCCAACGATGATTAAACTTAAGATCAAATGATCATTTATTTAATTTATCCTAAAGTTTATAAAATTAAATTAAAGTATGATCAAGTTTAGGGTAAATTTGGTTCAATTTAAACCCAATGTCATTAAGATAATTGGGCCTAAAACCCAAAAATTCATCCAGGCCCATAGATGAGCCCAAGCCCAATTTAAGCCCAAGCCCATTAAAGCCGTTGGGAACTTTATAAATAGGAGTCCTTGGCTCATTTGGAAGGGGGGCAGAAAGATTGAATCTTTCAGAAGACTCTGAAGACTGAAGCTCTGATCCTCCTACAAGACTTGAAGACTGAAGCTCCATTCCTTCTACAAGACTTGAAGATTGAAGCTCCATTCCTTCTGCAAGAATCTTGAAGATTGAAGTCCAGGTCCTGCTGCAAGACTCTGAAGATCGAAGCTTCTACAAAGTTCAAAAGCTTGAAGCTTCCTCCAAGACTCTGAAGACTGAAGCCTTTGCAAGATTCAGAAGATCAAAGCTCCCTGCAAGACCCTAAGGATTTAGAAGATTGAAGTTGTCTGCAAGACCTGAAGATTGAAGCTCCAATCCTCCCACAAGACTTTGAAGACCAAAATCTAGATTTTCCTGCAAGCTTGAAGATTGAAGTGAAGTCATCTAAAGACTGAAGACTTGAAGCCTGTAGTCTACTTCAATCATCCAGGAGAATCCTTCAAAGGTGAACAAACCTTCAAGACTCCGAAGATTAAAGTTTCTTGAAGACTTTGTAGATCAAAGCTACCTTGAGAGAAAGCATCAAAGGAGTGTAACTAGAGATTGTATTCCACAGTTACTTATACATAGAAATCAATATACAAGAAGTCGTTTCACGATTTAAATTTTCTCTTCGAGAATCTCGTGTGAACAGTTTGGCACGCCCGGTGGGACCTCTCTACCTTTCATCTCTTTCTCTCATCCAAGATCTACACAAAAAAAAAGAAGTTCTAAAGAAGCAATGGCATCCAAGAAAGATGCTTCCAAGACTTCAAGCGACTCATACGTGGGACCAATTACTCGCGGACGCTCCAAAGAAATTCAAAAGTTAGAAGAAGAACAAGCCTCTGTCATTGCAAATATGATATGGAACCAGATGGCAGAGCCAAATCAAGGCGGAATGATCATCCAAGAAAATCCTTTATTTGGCTATTCTACTTCATCTTCTGAATAAGCAAAGGAGATATCAGATCCTGACGTGATGTCTGTAATGATGGCTGACATAGGTACAGGCGAAGAAAGAATGGTTGAACTGGAAAGGAAAGTCAACATGCTGATGAAGGCGGTTGAAGAGAGAGATTGTGAAATTGCCTCTCTAAAAAATCACATTGAAAGTCGTGATATTGTTGAATCAAGCCAAACACCCGCTGCAAAGAATAATGACAAAGGGAAGGTTGTCATACAAGAAAACCAGCCTCAAAATTCCACTTCAATTGCTTCGCTGTCTGTTCAGCAACTCCAAGATATGATTATGAGCTCCATTAGAGCTCAATATGGTGGGCCTACTCAAAATTCTCTTATGTATTCCAAACCATACACTAAGAGAATTGAAAACTTGAGTATGCCTATGGGTTTCAACCTCCAAAATTTCAACAATTTGATGGAAAGGGGAATCCTAAGCAGCATATTGCTCACTTCGTTGAAACATGCGAGAATGCTGGGACTCGTGGAGATCTCCTGGTTAAACAATTCGTCTGAACCTTAAAGGGAAATGCCTTTTATTGGTATACTGATTTAGAGCCAGGGATGATCAACAGTTGGGAACAACTTGAAAGAGAGTTCCTAAATCGCTTTTACAGCACAAGGCGAACTGTTAGCATGACAGAACTCACAAGTACAAAACAACGGAAATGTGAGCCTGTCATTGATTACATTAATCGTTGGAGAGCTCTGAGTCTTGATTGCAAAGACCGACTCACCGAATTATCCGCTGTGGAAATGTGTATGCAAGGAATGCACTGGGAACTTCTTTATATATTGCAGGGCATAAAACCTCGCACCTTCGAAGAATTAGCAACTCGCGCTCATGACATGGAGCTGAGTATTGCTACTAGAGAAAATAAGGACTTTCCAGTCCCCGATGGGAAGAAAGAGAAAAAAGAAGTGAAGAGCACCGGGAAAACCTCGAAGGGTGCTACAAGAGAATCCATGGTCGTCAATACGACCCTTCTGAAGTTTACTTCTAACAGAAGAGAGAATAAAATAGAAAAGCGTCAAAATGAAGGTGAGAAACGACGCTTGACTTTGAAAGAAAGACAAGAAAAAGTCTATCCTTTTCCAGATATTGACATCCCAGATATGTTAGAACAACTGTTGGAAAACAAACTTATTGAACTCCCTGAATGCAAACGACCCGAAGAGAGGGGAAAAGTAAATGATCCCAACTACTGTAAATATCACCGAGTCGTCAGTCATCCAGTAGAGAAATGTTTCGTGTTAAAGGCGTTAATCTTGAAATTAGCTCGAGAAAAGAAAATCGAGCTAGATCTTGATGAAGTAGCTCAGGCAAATCACGCTGCCATAGTAACTCATCCTAACGTCCAATCATCTATAAGTTTACCTTATGATCAGAGAGGAAGCTTAATCCAATTTGGTACCTTCGAACCTATTATCGTTTGGTCTCAACCAGAGGTCCCAGAAAGGGCTCTCTACGATGAAGATCTTCAAGGAAAGTTTAAGAAAATTGAAGACGAAGATGGAGGCTGGACACTTGTAACCCGACGGAAGAACCGAAAGCAAAATTGGGTTCAGAAGGAATCTCGTTTGTTTCAAGAACACAAAAGACGAAGAAGGCCTCGAAGGAAAAATGGGAAGAAGTATACGAGAAGGCTCAAACCTATCTTAGAGGAAAGTGAGGAGTATATCCACCCTCCACATCCAATAACTCTAAAAGAATTCTTCCCAAGAACT
Organism: Luffa aegyptiaca; assembly: GCA_017139565.1. Lineage (NCBI taxonomy): Eukaryota > Viridiplantae > Streptophyta > Magnoliopsida > Cucurbitales > Cucurbitaceae > Luffa > Luffa aegyptiaca. The sequence goes on along the minus strand of CM029407.1, from coordinate 35,899,884 downwards.
TTTCTTTCAGGAATCAATCAAACTGTTACATGTCACGTCGTTAATGTGACAGAAGATGAAAATGCTACATCAGCCACATCAGAAGTAATCACGAAAGTGGAAGACCTACCATCCTTCAATATAGATGATTTACTGTCACTCCCTCAAGAGGCCAAAAATACTCTTATTGAGGTGTTAAAGGCTTGTAAACCATCCACTTCCCAGACAAATAATGTTGCTCCATGTTGCACATCCATAGCCTTTACCGATGAAGATCTACTACTTGGGTCAAAGCCTCATAATAGGCCTTTGTTTGTCTCAAGCTACATTAGAGAGCAGAAAGTTAGTCGAATTCTCATTGATGATGGTTCTGCCGTTAACATAATGCCCAAGTCTACCATGAGCCAACTAGGCATTCTGATGCAAGAATTGTCAAATAGAAAGTTGGTGATTCAAGGATTTAACCAAGGCGGGCAACGCGCGATTGGCATGATTCGCCTAGAGCTCATCATTGGAGATTTAAAGGCTAACACCCTATTTCATGTTATAGACTCTAGGACCACCTACAAGTTGTTACTAGGTCGTCCCTGGATTCATGAAAATGGAGTAGTTACTTCCACGCTGCACCAATGTTTTAAATTTGATCAAGATGGTATCAAGAAGGTTGATGCTGATACCAACCCTTTCTCAGAGGCTGAGTCTCATTATGCAGACGCGAAGTTTTATATGAAGAATGACAGTGTAGGGGAAGTTATGCCGTCAGAAGTTCCTTTGATAAGAAGTAGTGACAAATCAGAGCGACAGACAAGCACAGAAAAAGAGCTGAATGAAAAAGCGGGTGCTTCTAATAATCAAGAAAGCAGGGTATCCCTAGGCAAACAAAAGTTGAAGTGGCGAAAAATGAGAAGATACTATGTTCGGAAGGGAAGAAGACAAACGCTCCTATCTTGCGCTATGTTCCTTTATCTCGACGCAAGAAGGGTGATTCGCCATTTGCAGAATGCTCCAATAATTTAAGAGTTGGCGACATTGAAGTCTTGAAAGAGAATTTTATCACACCTCTTACAAAGATATCCAAACAAAAGGTCAAAGACAAACAAGTAGAAGCAACTCTGCCTGATAGACGAACAGAAGAGGGGTTTGATCCTAAAGCATACAAACTCTTGGCAAAGGCAGGTTATGATTTCACAGCGCATACTGAGTTTAAAAGTTTACGGATCTGTGACCAAAGGCCTGAACTATCCTCAACACAGAAGAAACTTCAGAAAGAGGGTTATGCTATACCCATTTCAAGAGCTGGTCTTGGATATAAGTCTCCTGAGCCGATTCGAATCACAAGAAAAGGGAAAGTGAAAGTTGCAGATACACTTCACATTACAGTGGAAGAAATCGATGATTCCGAACAGGCTAAAGAAGAGGAAATAGATGATAGAACTTATGCATTTGATCGCATTGGACCGTCGGTTACACGATCCTCGGTTTTCCAAAGACTGAGTACAGCTGCAATAGAAGATGAAAATCAGCATCCAACTTATGGCTCCACACGACCTTCGGCCTTCCAAAGGCTGAGTATGGCTTCTGAGGAAAAAGGGAACGTTCATTCAACCCCTACTACACGACTATCAGCTTTCCAAAGGTTGAGCGTAGCCACAAAAAGGAGTGAAGAACGATCTCCTATATTAGCCTCAAACATAAAAGAGACCACTACCAAGGCAAAAGGTGATGAGAAAATTCATAGCGTTGTCCCCTCACAAATGAAGAGAAAGTTACTTGTCTCTGTAAATACAGAGGGTTCGTTAAAAGTAAAGCGACACGATGTCGTTATCACAAGACCCAGAGAGAAAAGCTTCGATGATGAAAATGACATGGGTATATGCTACCATATTACCATAGGGGATGAATCAGAGCTTGAAGCATTTGAAGAAGATGCAGAAGAGGCTCCGTTGTCACTTGAAGATGGCAACCAATCAACAATTGATGAACTCAAAGAAGTCAACCTTGGTACAGTAGAAGAACCACGTCCGACCTTTATAAGTGCATCGCTTACTCCGAAAGAAGAAGGCGATTATATGAGTCTACTCATGACATACAAGGACATTTTTGCTTGGTCATACAAGGAAATGCCAGGACTTGACCCAAAAGTGGATGTCCATCGCCTGGCAATTAAACAGGGGTATCGACCAATGAAGCAAGCTCAACGGCGATTTCGACCAGAACTCATTCCTCAAATAGAATCTGAAGTCAATAAGTTGATAGAGGCAGGATTCATCCGGGAAGTTAAATATCCAACGTGGACAGCAAATATTGTCCCCGTTTGGAAAAAGAATGGGCAACTTCGTATATGTGTCGATTTTCGCGATTTGAACAATGCATGTCCGAAAGATGACTTTCCATTACCCATTACTGAAATCATGGTTGATGCAACCACGGGACATGAAGCTTTTTCTTTCATGGACGGGTCGTCAGGATACAACCAAATTCGAATGGCTCTTGAGGATGAGGAGAAAACAGCTTTTCGAACTCCAAAAGGAATATATTGCTACAAAGTAATGCCTTTCGGATTGAAAAATGCAGGTGCTACTTATCAACATGCTATGCAGAAAATATTTGATGATATGCTACATATACATGTTGAATGTTATGTTGATGACCTTGTGGTCAAGTCCAAACAGCGACAGGATCATCTTAAGGATCTGAAGGTAGTCTTTGATCGCTTGAGAAAATATCAATTGAGAATGAACCCTCTCAAGTGCGCAATTGGTGTGACTTCAGGAAAATTCCTTGGGTTCATTGTAAGACATAGAGGAATTGAAATCGATCAGTCCAAAATCGATGCAATTCAGAAAATGCCAAGTCCAAGAAACCTACATGAGTTGAGAAGTCTCAAGGGTCGTTTGGCTTACATTAGAAGATTCATATCCAACCTCGCTGGTCGATGTCAACCCTTTCATAGGTTGATGAGAAAGAATGTGAATTTTGAGTGGGATGATATGTGTCAGAATGCTTTGGATAGTATAAAAAGATACTTGCTCAATCCTCCCGTCTTAGGTGCTCCTAAGGCAGGAAAACCAGTAATATTGTATATCGCTGCACAAGACAAGTCTATTGGGGCACTATTGGCACAAGAAAGAGAAAATCACAAAGAACAGGCCCTTTATTACCTAAGTAGAACTCTAACAGGAGCTGAGTTAAATTACTCTCCAATCGAGAAGATGTGTCTCGCTCTCTTCTTTGCTATTGATAAGCTAAGACATTATATGCAAGCCTTCACTGTACATTTAGTGGCAAAAGCTGATCCTATCAAGTATATTCTATCTAGGCCTATCATTTCGGGAAGCCTAGCCAAATGGGTAATCATACTTCAGCAATATGATATGGTGTATGTGCCGCAAAAAGCAGTAAAAGGACAGGCATTGGCAGACTTCTTAGCCAATCATCCGATCCCATCAGATTGGAAATTATGCGAAGATTCGCCTGATGAAGATGTATTGTATATTGAAATTATGAAACCCTGGGTCATGTATTTCGATGGCACAGCACGAAGGAGTGGGGCAGGAGTTGGCATTGTTTTCATCTCACCCGAGAAACACATGTTGCCATATAGCTTCACACTTAATGAATTATGCTCAAATAACGTTGCTGAATATCAGGCACTCATCATTGGCCTTCAAATGGCTTTAGAGTTCGGGATAAAATACATGGAAGTTTATGACGATTCAAAGTTGACAATAAATCAAATATTACTCCAATATGATGTGAAACATGAGGATCTAAAACCCTACTTCAAGTATGCAAGAAACTTACTAGAGAAGTTTGATAATTTAATACTAGAGCACGTTCTAAGATCAGAAAACAAAATAGCAGATGCGTTAGCAAACTTGGCCACTGCTCTAACAATCTCAGATGACATAGCCATAAATATTTCTCTTTGCCAGAAATGGATCGTTCCACCAAGTGCAAATAAGTGCGAAGAAGTTAATGTGACATCAGCTTATGAAATTGAAGAGGAAGACTGGCGGCAACCGATCATAGATTACCTGCAGCATGGAAAGCTTCCCACAAATCTTCGACACAAAGCTGAGATACGAAGAAGGGCTGCCCAATTTGTCTATTATAAGGACACTCTTTATCGTCGCTCGTACGAATGCCTTTTTCTTCGATGCTTAGGAAATGAAGAATCTCAAAAAGCATTGGAAGAGGCACATTCAGGCATTTGTGGTGCTCATCAGTCTGGACCAAAACTTCAATTCCAGTTAAAAAGAATGGGCTATTATTGGCCTACCATGATTCAAGACTTAATGCAATATGCCAAGAAATGTGAAGCTTGCCAGTTTCACGCCAATTTCATACATCAGCCTCTAGAGCCTTTTCATCCAACCGTAGCTTCGTGGCCTTTTGAAGCTTGGGGGCTCGATCTTGTTGGTCCTATAACACCAAAGTCCTCAGCAGGACATTCTTACATTCTGGCAGGGACAGATTACTTCTCAAGATGGGCTGAGGCTGTTGCGTTAAAAGAAGCCAAGAAAGAAAACATTGTAGATTTCGTCCGAACCCATATCATTTATCGATACGGTATCCCTCATCGTATTGTGACAGATAATGGAAGACAATTTTCCAATAGTTTAATGGACAAGTTGTGCGAGAAGTTTAACTTCAAGCAATACAAGTCATCTATATACAACGCTACAGCAAATGGATTGGCAGAAGCATTCAATAAGACATTATGCAACCTACTGAAGAAAGTAGTCTCCAAGTCGAAGAGAGACTGGCAAGAAAAGATCGGTTAAGTGTTGTGGGCTTACCGAACTACTCACCGCACTCCTACAGGAGTCACACCTTATTCCCTCGTTTATGGGGTAGAAGTTGTGCTCCCATTAGAAAGAGAAATTTTGTCATTAAGAATGGCCATACAAGAAGGGTTGACAACAGAAGAGAATGCAAGGTTGCGTCTTCAAGAGTTAGAAGCGCTTGATGAGAGAAGATTAGAAGCTCAACAAGCACTAGAATGTTACCAAGCACGGATGTCTAAAGCCTTCGATAAACATGTGAAGCTTCGATCATTTCAAGTTGGAGACCTATTACTTGCTGTTCGAAGACCTATAATTACAACGCGACACACGGGAAACAAATCCACACCTAAATGGGATGGACCCTATGTCGTCAAAGAAGTTTATTCGAATGGAGCATATAAGATCGTTGACAAAGATGGATTGAGGATCGGTCCAATTAACGGAAAGTTCCTTAAAAAATTCTATGCGTGAAATGTAAACACTCCTTATCGTAAGAGTCTAAACTGCATGATACTCCTGGCCCGCATGAGTTAAAAAGGTGAACGGCCGAAAAAAAAATGTAAACAAAGTTGTATATTGAACTACCTTATGACTTGATCTCTTCCCATTCGAAGAGTACGTAGGCAGCTTCAGAAAAAAACTTAAGTTCAGTCAAAGCAATAAAAAAAAACTATTATGTGTTGCAGATAAAGCATTGAACTTTTATTATGGCATAGACAGTTGAAGCAGAAATGTTTGATACAATGCATTGAAAGAGTTAAAAAAAAATTAAAGGAGAAGTCTTATAGGAGACAAGCTTTAAGGTAAATAAAAAAAGAGTTCTGGCTATGAATGGAATCCTAACTTTTTATTTAATCTAGGAAACATCAATTGATTGACAATAAAAAGAAAGTGTCTTGACATCTAATCTAAAAAAAAAGGTGGGGGCCATCGAATCAAATCATCCACTTGAAGTTCCTCAGCTCTTCACGTAGACCCTCTAAGTTGGCACGAACTGTATCCAAAGACTTAGCATCCTCATCAGTCATGAGAGGGGCACATTCAATATTGGCAATCTCTTCACGGACTTTAGTGACTTTGAGTCCCTGTTGCTCCAAAGCTTTCTCTCCCTCACAAACCGAATTGGAAAGCTTCTCATGCTCCGCTATTGCTGTCTCAAGTTTGGCCTCTAGTTCCTTTATCTCTTCAGATGATCGTGCTAGTGCTTTCTGTAAATCAGAATTTTTCTCCTCTAAGCAATGATTCCTATTCGTCGGAGTTAATTGGGTAGAATATGAAAGTTGCAATTTGTTGTACGTTTCTACACTCTTTAAGTAGTCATTCACGAAATCTTGAGGGAAGGCCAGGTTGTTCGGATGAATCTCTGAAATACCAGCAAATATTTTGTGTATCTTTGGTTCAAGGGCAGCTACCTTGTTAAAAGCAGTGCGTACAATCTTTCGTTGTATGCTGTCCCACAAAGCTAGGGCTGTTTGTCGTCGATGGTCAGAAAGTAAGGTGTCAGCACAATAATGGGAAGCTTCAGGATCCGCATCAATTACTCTCTTTTGATTCTGCTGATAATTTTCAGAAGTCTTGGGAGGAGGATTAGAGCTCATGGCTTTCTCGTTGGACAATGCTTTGGAGTTACTCATATGCTTTGTAGTGTTGTCAAAAACATTTGGACTTGTTAGCGACTCCTCGCTGCATTGCTCCTCCGCTCCTTCAAGGGGATCTTTTAGAGGTGACTACAAGCAAAAGAAAAATATTAAATATATATATATATATATATATATATATATATATATAATAGTAATAATAAAAGGAGAAGAAGTTGCTAACCAAAATGGGAGGAGGACTACGGAATTGAGAAGCCCTTGGAACCTCATCAAAAGAGTTATCTACATTCGTAGACGACACCTTTGCTTTCTTGGTTGGTCTCTTCCAATGATGATCGTGAGAACTGTTGCAGCTTGATTCATCATGTTTTGAAGCATTTTGTACAGGAGCAGAAGTGTCATCCTCAGGCAAGCGAATTTTCTTTCCTCCGTGATTACCCCCATCATTTTTGGGTAGTTTAGGACGAGATGGAGAAGGAATGGCACTACCCACTAATTTATGCACGTTCACTGCAAGATAATCCCCATGTTTTGCCAACCACCACCTTTTATACCGTGAAGTAATCTGAGTATGAGGGTTTAGGGTACAGGCTGGTAAAAATACTTGAGAAGATGTTTTACCCTGGGTGCAAATTCTCCAAAGACGTAATACGTTATCCATATCAGCCACAGGCGGAATATCATCTAAATCATTTGGTATGTCTTGGAAAAAGCCAAATTGTGGACCAAATCGGTAAGGACTATATGACTCAATGATCACCTGGTCCCCGCACACGGATGATAAATAACATGATCGAAGGCTTGCAAAATAAGAGGATTGAGAAAATGACAAAGTACTGTTGTCCTTCAGAGTCTCATGTTTGTTTCTGCCTTGAATATTCACATTCCATAGGACGGAGGCACCCTTGTGGATCAGCTCACGAGCCTCATACTCTTCAAAGTATTTTGATCCGCCCTCACCAGAAAAATTAGCCATCCTCGGGCCTCGAACTTCCACTGGGACTGGATAGTGTGTATTAAAATAATGGGCTAACCAACCATGAACGTAATGCATGGGTAAGCAAACCTCCATACGTCCGATTGGATTAGAAGCCATTGTTATCCGACCCAATCCATGGTATATGTTAGCCAAGGTTGGGACAACAAGGCTAAAAATATGGCCATCAGCCATAAGGCTAGCAATTCTAAAGACTCCAAGGCGAATTAGTTGGGTGCCCCTACGAGGAAATACAAAGAGACACAACCAGCAGGATAGAAAGGCAGCCAAATATGTATGCTCTTGCCATTCGTCTTCTATGCCTAGCTCATGAAACAACTTGTGCTCTTGGCTTGACCAATCCCGATATTTGATACTCGTGCCATCTGGATTGCGAGTAGATTTTGAGCGGGAGGTTTTCTTTGGTTTTCGCTGAGGGGGTTTCTCATACTTTTGAACTCCTCTAAACCAGAAAGATATCCAAGAGTTAATGCTAACATTGGGCTCATTCTTCGAAGATGAGCTGCGGTCATTCTTTGACGTGGATATCTGATAAAAGGCTTTAAAGAGATACTCACAGCTCTTTGGAAGGTATCGATACTGCTTCCGCAAACCAGTCAGCTCTTTAAAAGAAGGAATGACTCATAGAACTTACCCTTGATAGGGAGACCTCCAAACATCCATAGGTCCCAAAGAGAGATAGATAGTTCACCAGCTACAGTATGAAGAGTATTGGTTGTGGGACACGAAGCTTCACAGAAGGCCCGAACCACATCATTATTCCGATCGTACATATAAAGCGAGGCCATCACCGCATTAAATAAGCGAATCTCATAAAGCTTTTGCTCATTGCGACCAACTACCAGCTCCAACCATTCCCAATAGAGTGAAGTGAAGGAGAAGTCTCCAGGAACCTTCATCACAGAATTCCAACGGGCTTGGCCATCTATCATTCGACGTCCTAGAGTCAACTCGGGATCTCGGTTGTAAGCTTTAGGATGGATTGAGGATTGCAAAAGCCACACTCGTTCTTCTTGGCTTAAAACCTTTTCCGTCGATAGTTCGGGTAAGAAGGCGACATCATTTAAATTTGGCCATAAGTCTGAAAGAGGGCCAGATTTCGGTTCCTCAACCAGGAGATTAAGCCCGTGTTTAATAGGCTGATCTTTGTCCTTGAGAATGACAAGATATTTCTTCTCGGAGGAGATATGCTCAGCGAAGTATACCATGATCCTGTGAATAAAAAAATAAAAAAAAAGTTGGGTTCAGTTGTTAAAAAAGGTGGGGGCAAAGCAAATAAAATTTGTTGCAAGCTAAGTAAGGGATGAACACTGAGGGCCATAGCCCTACCTCATAAGTGTCATTCCCCACTTTCACTTGGTTTCGATTTCAAGGTTGGAAGCTAAGTAGAGAATGAACACTGAGGGTCATAGCCCTACCTCATAAGTGTCATTCCCCACTTTCGCTTGGTTTTGATTTCAAGGTTGGAAGCTAAGCAGAGAATGAACACTGAGGGTCATAGCCCTACCTCAAAAGTGTCATTCCCCACTTTCGCTTGGTTTCGATTTCAAGGTTGGAAGCTAAGCAGAGAATGAACACTAAGGGTCAAAGCCCTACATTATAAGTGTCATTCCCAACTTTCGCTTGGTTTCAGTTTCAAGGCTGGAAGCTAAGCTGAGGATGAACACTGTGGGTCAAAGCCCTACCTCATAAGTGTCACCCCCAACTTTCGCTTGGTTTCAGTTTCAAGGCTGGAAGCTAAAGCCGAGGATGAACACTGAGGGTCAAAGCCCTACCTCATAAGTGTCACCCCCAACTTTCGCTTGGTTTCAGTTTCAAGGCTGGAAGCTAAGCTGAGGATGAACACTGAGGGTCAAAGCCCTACCTCATAAGTGTCACCCCTAACTTTCGCTTGGTTTCAGTTTCAAGGCTGGAAGCTAAAGCTGAGGATGAACACTGAGGGTCAAAGCCCTACCTCATAAGTGTCACCCCAAACTTTCGCTTGATTTCAGTTTCAAGGCTGGAAGCTAAGCTGAGGATGAACACTCAGGGTCAAAGCCCTACCTCATAAGTGTCACCCCCAACTTTCGCTTGGTTTCAGTTTCAAGGCTGGAAGCTAAGCTGAGGATGAACACTGAGGGTCAAAGCCGTACCTCATAAGTGTCACCCCCAACTTTCGCTTGGTTTCAGTTTCAAGGCTGGAAGCTAAGCTGAGGATGAACACTGAGGGTCCAAGCCCTACCTCATAAGTGTCACCCCCAACTTTCGCTTGGTTTCAGTTTCAAGGCTGGAAGCTAAGCTGGGGATGAACACTGAGGGTCAAAGCCCTACCTCATAAGTGTCACCCCCAACTTTCGCTTGGTTTCAATTTCAAGGCTTGAAGCTAAGCTGAGGATGAACACTGAGGGTCAAAGCCCTACCTCATAAGTGTCACCCCCAACTTTCGCTTGGTTTCAGTTTCAAGGCTGGAAGCTAAGCTGAGGATGAACACTGAGGGTCCAAGCCCTACCTCATAAGTGTCACCCCAAACTTTCGCTTGATTTCAGTTTCAAGGCTGGAAGCTAAGCTGAGGATGAACACTCAGGGTCAAAGCCCTACCTCATAAGTGTCACCCCCAACTTTCGCTTGGTTTCAGTTTCAAGGCTGGAAGCTAAGCTGAGGATGAACACTGAGGGTCAAAGCCCTACCTCATAAGTGTCACCCCCAACTTTCGCTTGGTTTCAGTTTCAAGGCTGGAAGCTAAGCTGAGGATGAACACTGAGGGTCCAAGCCCTACCTCATAAGTGTCACCCCCAACTTTCGCTTGGTTTCAGTTTCAAGGCTGGAAGCTAAGCTGAGGATGAACACTGAGGGTCAAAGCCCTACCTCATAAGTGTCACCCCCAACTTTCGCTTGGTTTCAATTTCAAGGCTTGAAGCTAAGCTGAGGATGAACACTGAGGGTCAAAGCCCTACCTCACAAGTGTCACCCCCAACTTTCGCTTGGTTTCAGTTTCAAGGCTGGAAGCTAAGCTGAGGATGAACACTGAGGGTCAAAGCCCTACCTCATAAGTGTCACCCCCAACTTTCGCTTGGTTTCAATTTCAAGGCTGGAAGCTAAAGCTGAGGATGAACACTGAGGGTCAAAGCCGTACCTCATAAGTGTCACCCCCAACTTTCGCTTGGTTTCAGTTTCAAGGCTGGAAGCTAAGCTGAGGATGAACACTGAGGGTCCAAGCCCTACCTCATAAGTGTCACCCCCAACTTTCGCTTGGTTTCAGTTTCAAGGCTGGAAGCTAAGCTGAGGATGAACACTGAGGGTCAAAGCCCTACCTCATAAGTGTCACCCCCAACTTTCGCTTGGTTTCAATTTCAAGGCTTGAAGCTAAGCTGAGGATGAACACTGAGGGTCAAAGCCCTACCTCATAAGTGTCACCCCCAACTTTCGCTTGGTTTCAGTTTCAAGGCTGGAAGCTAAGCTGAGGATGAACACTGAGGGTCCAAGCCCTACCTCATAAGTGTCACCCCAAACTTTCGCTTGATTTCAGTTTCAAGGCTGGAAGCTAAGCTGAGGATGAACACTCAGGGTCAAAGCCCTACCTCATAAGTGTCACCCCCAACTTTCGCTTGGTTTCAGTTTCAAGGCTGGAAGCTAAGCTGAGGATGAACACTGAGGGTCAAAGCCCTACCTCATAAGTGTCACCCCCAACTTTCGCTTGGTTTCAGTTTCAAGGCTGGAAGCTAAGCTGAGGATGAACACTGAGGGTCCAAGCCCTACCTCATAAGTGTCACCCCCAACTTTCGCTTGGTTTCAGTTTCAAGGCTGGAAGCTAAGCTGAGGATGAACACTGAGGGTCAAAGCCCTACCTCATAAGTGTCACCCCCAACTTTCGCTTGGTTTCAATTTCAAGGCTTGAAGCTAAGCTGAGGATGAACACTGAGGGTCAAAGCCCTACCTCACAAGTGTCACCCCCAACTTTCGCTTGGTTTCAGTTTCAAGGCTGGAAGCTAAGCTGAGGATGAACACTGAGGGTCAAAGCCCTACCTCATAAGTGTCACCCCCAACTTTCGCTTGGTTTCAATTTCAAGGCTGGAAGCTAAAGCTGAGGATGAACACTGAGGGTCAAAGCCCTACCTTATAAGTGTCACCCCCAAATTTTGCTTGGTTTCGGTTTCAAGATTTTCAGTACCTGGATCGTCGGTGAAAGCTACTGTGACTGGTTGGCAAGCAAATATCAGTTGTGGATGCAATCGTTCCCTAAGATCAATACCGAAAGCTGCTGTGACTGGTTGGCAAGCAAATATCAGTTGTGGATGCAATCGTTCCCTGAGATCAATAAAGAAAATAGTAATTAGCAAAAGTAAAAAAAAAAACGGAAAAAAGAAGTTATAAGTTACCATTTTTTAAAAAAAAAAATGGTGAATTGAAGAAAAGTGGAGTTATGGCTTGTCAAAAAAAAAAACGAAAAAAGAAAAAAAAAAGAAATTAGAAAATTTAAAATATATGTATTTAAAGCTTAAAAAAAGTAAAAAAAAAAAAAGTCAAATAGTAAAAGGGTGGTAAAAAAAAAGTTATTAAAAAAAAGGAGAAAGTAGAAAAGAAACAAAAAGTAAAAAAACAAAAAAAAGAAAATATAATAAACAAACAAAAAAAAAATTGAAAAGATGAAAAAAAAAAGAAGAGGAAAAAAAAAACTCTCAAAAAATTTTCGGCTAAAAACAAGAGATTCTTTAAAATTTAAAAAAAAATAATTAAGAAAAACTGAAAGTTCAAAAGTTGTTTAAAAAAAAAAAAGAAATAAAAAGTTAAAGGCCACGTTGCCTTTGCTAGGATGAAATATATATATATATATATATATATATATATATAATCAAAGAAAAGAAAGGCAGAAAAGAATGAAAAAGAAAGTAAAGAAATAATAATTTTTTTAAAAAAAAAAAATCAGAAAGTTAAAGAAAAAAAAATTAAAAAAAAAAAAGAAAAAGAGGGACACGGTTTCTTCCTCCTTGTCTCTCTCTCTCACCATTTTCTCAACAACTTCTCTCTCTCACCATCTTCTCCATTTTGTTTTTCTATCTCTCACCAACACAGTTTCTTCTTTCTCTCCTACTCTATTTCTTTTTTCACTCACCCCCCTCGCCGTCGCCGCTGCAAAAAAAGGAGCCCGCCACCGCCATGTTTTTCTGCCAGAAGCAGCCCTACGCAAAAAAAAATAAAAAAAAAATCTGTCTCGCTCATCTCACAGCGCCGGCGCAGACTCATCGGCCACACTCAACCTCCGCCTCAGATCTGCCGAGGGTTACTGTGGCGGCTCGCAACCTCCCCCCTTTTTCGGTTCTTCTTCTCCGATAGTCTAACAACTCCGGTTTTTTTTTAAAAAAAAAAAAGAATATTCAGTGAGGAAAATACCTTAAAAGTTCCTAGAAAGTGTGATAGGTAGGTACTAGTTCCCAGCAACAATTTATAGAGGAAGCCAAGTTTGTTGATCTTGGGTTGTTACCCTAAATCTTGAAGTTGATGGGTTTTAAGCCGTACAAGTTGAAGACGTTTTGATTTGGAGAGATTTGTCAATTTAAAATATTCTTTTTTAAAAAAAAAATCAAAACAGAATTAAAAAGAATCTGAATATTTTTTTTTTAATTGTTTTACCCAAATTTTTGGTAAAATTCAATTTTCATTTGGAATTTTACTCCAAATCAAATCAGTAAAATTCAAATTTTCAGCACGTGAATTGTTGCAAGCATCCCAAATTCTAATTAAAATTCGAAGGTTGTGCAAAATCCAATCCCAGGTTCAACTTAAATCAAATTTTATTCGAAATTAAATTCGTAATAAAATTTTGATTCTCTCGAAACCAAATTGGAGTACATTCCAAAGTCCGTAGCAATCGAGATTGGACTAAAATTCAAGTTCAAAGTTCACTCGAATTCAAATCAAGATTTGGATAAAGAAATTCAAAGTCAAAATCTTGGTTGAATTTAAATTCTTTCCAAATAAAAATTTTGGGATAATCCAAAATTTTATCCCAAGCTTGGACTTAAATCCTAGTTCAAATTATATTCCAAATTCCAAATTCTAATTGATTTTAGTCAAAATCTCGATGTTAATATGACCGAGACGAAGGTGCCAAAGATACGTGTTGTTACTCAGAGGAGAAATCTTTTGCCTTTTATTTTGCGTTTCGGCCGTTTTAAACATTTCATGACTTAAAATAGCCTTAGCATCAGTTGGTCTTAACACAAACAATTTATTTTCACGCTTAGCTGAACAAACATAAATTCCATTCCGAGAAATCAAAGCTTCATTAAGTAAGAATGAAATATTGTAACCTTGTTCAAGTAAAGCAGATACAGAAATAAGATTCCTTTTAATTCTAGGAACCAAATACAAGTTCTCCAAAATTAAATACTTATTTCTCAAAAATAATTTTGCAGCTCCCACTGCACGAGCTGAAATGACGTCTCCTATTCCAACCTTCAGCGTCATTTCACCGTCTGCCAGCTGTTGGAAATCATTTCCCTGAAAAGAAGAACAAACATGATTAGTGGCTCCCGAATCCAGTATCCAGGCAAACTCATCATGTTCTACGAGACAAGTCTCTAATACAAGTAAATCGAATTTACCTTCTTTTTCTCTTCTCTTCTCAGCAAGGTAACGGGGACAGTTCCGCTTCCAATGACCATCTGCATTGCAGTGGAAGCACCTGCCTTTGTCGGCCACGACCTTGGCCTTTCCCTTCCCTTGCACAGCCTGTGCAGGAGCCTTCCCCTTGTCTCCCTTCCTCTTTTGGATTTGCTTCGATGAAGAAGCCTGGGGTACAGATTTAGTCCCTGAGGATGAACCCTTCAGGAACTTCTTTTTGGAATGGGCCACGTTGGCCTCTCCTTTAACCACATTTTTGCCCTTGCTTTTCTGCAAGGACTCGTAAATCTGTAACTCCGAGAGGAGGGTAGTCAGGTTGAACTGAATCTTATTCATGCTCGCGTTCGTCCTGAAAGACAGATAGCTCGCAGGGAGCGAGTGAAGGATGAACGCAACCTGACTGCACTCGCAGACAACCCCGCCATTTGCCTCAACTATATTGAATTGGTTAATCATGTCCAGGACGTGTTCCCGAACTGATTGACCTTCTAGCATCTAGGCATTGAAGACGTTCTTCAAGGCGTCGTGGTGGAGCTGGTAGGACGGAAGTCCAAACATCTCCTGCAAGGAATTCATAATCTCCCTGGCAGTTTCCACGTTCTCGTAACGCTTAGCCAATACTTCAGACAAGCTGACCAGTATATAGACTTTGACCTTCTCATTGGCCTTAGTCCAGCGTTCGTAGGCGTCTTTTACTGCCTGAGTGGCAGTGCGAGGGGGAACGGGAGGACATTCCTCCGTTAAGACGAACCTTAAGTCCTCAACCACGAGAATGGTATTAAGATTCGATTTCCATTGTGGAAAGTTTTCGCCGGTAAGTTGTTCACTTTTAAGCAAGGAAATAATTGAGGAAGACATTGCTGAAAAAAACAAACAAGTGACCGTATTAGTTATCTTTGCCTTAACCCATCACACAAGCAATACAAACAATTGCATACATGTTCTAATTCTGCTATTATTTGCTACCGCAAGCGCACGGGTCGCACAAGTAATATAAAACGGTAGTAATACCGAGTATCGAATCCACAGGGAAGCGAAGCGAAAATTAAGCAAAAAATCTCTTGAGCACTAAAAGTACTTAGGCAAAATAATATTTAGGGAACAACCCATGCAAATAAGAGAAATTTAAAATTCAAAGCAGGAAAATAATTTGATCAATCAAATAAAAAAATATGGAGAAAGAGATTTCTTTTAATGGGAAGAGGGGTCTTGAAAATCAATTATGAGCTAAACAATTGTTATAATTATCCTATCTCATTGCCCAACTAATTATACTCCTAGAATCTCCGTTAATCACATAGGTTCTCCTGTCGGTTTCCTCTAATTGTAATTAATTCATTTTAACAACCTAAGTGTCCTTAGCGCCATTAAAAATCATTAATTATTACGCTCTGATTCATTTTAGGAATCTAAGTTTAATCAACTAATCTCGGTGTCACGACGGGCAATTAAACTAGTTGCATGGATTATGATCTATCCTAACTTCTCTCCGTCAAGTTTCCATTAAGAATCGAATCATTACACAATTGGCCAGATTGAATAAAGCATTAAGCACATCCATACAAATAATTAGGAAAAAGGGCAAGAGACAGGTAATTATAACAACATTTCAACTATAATTTCATTTCAAGACCCCAAATTGGGGTTTAGCTATACATAGCTAAAATATCCACAACATTTACAATAGAAAGCATAATTTAAGAGCATAAAAGGAAAGGAATTGACCGTCGAAAAACCCCTTCGCTTGGCGCTCAGAGCTCCGCCGAACACTCCTTTGAGCTTCCTAAGATGCTCCCCAAAATTCCCCAAATATTTCCCACTAAAGAATTCTCTCAAAAAGGCTAGAAAGCCTTGAGAGAGGCTCCAAAGGAGCCAAAGGAAGGAAAGAATGGATTGAAGAATGAATTGATTGATGGTAAAATGAGGCACCAAGAGGTGCCTTTTATAGGCCCGGATTGGGGGTAGCGTCGCGACGCTACATTGCACAGCGTCGCGACGCTGCAACGCACGCGTCTTGTTGCCCAAGAAATGGGTAGCGTCGCGACGCTGCCTTGCATAGCGTCTCGACGCTGCCCCAATTTTCAGAATTTCCAGCTTCGGTTTTGGGCTGGTTTTTGCAAACAAACAATCAAAGAACCCTAATAAAACTATGATTGTGTTTCGCAACGATGCTTTAGAGGTTTAGAAGAACAGCCACCGAAGGGTGATCAGTTGTTCCTCCTCTAAAATGAGACTCTTCTCAGTCAATTTCTAATACCAGAATAACTCATATTCCATTAGATATTAACCACCGTTGTTCGGTCAAGGATTTGTTAACCAATTAACTCCTCCCCGTAAGTGTAACCCTCCCACTTTCAGATCTCAGAGGCACGGACCAACAGGCTACCGTTAGGAAAGACAACTGTTGGTAATTAGCCTAAGTGATCCTATCCTATTCAGGAGTTCACGGTGTTCCGAATCCTATGATCAGGCCCTCCGAAGGGGTGGTTGCTCCAGGGCAACACGCAGGCGGATCATAGGAATCTCACGTTGTGACCTAGGGGTGGAGACCGAAGGATACGTTGACACGCGTCCCGCTCCCACTTACTATAGTTACTTTCCCCATTCACCTTGGTATTGACCCATGCAAACACTCTCCGAAGGGAGGCCGCTCTACGACGACACGAAGCCGAGCATGGATCTCACGGTGTGAACTATACAGGGACGCAGGAGCAAAACTCGATTTAAATCAAGTTTTGTAATTTTCCTCCCACTAAAGTAACCTACCGGGTATTTTAGGGTTTGATTAGGCCTAGATAAATCCGGCTAAGTCATTTATCTAAGTCTAGTCCTATTATAACTATTATAACAAGACCTAATGTCTAGGTGTATTAAACAAATTTAATTAACCTTGCGACATTATTCTAACATTAACCTGAGATTAATTCAACTCCGGTGATCCAAATCAGTTCCCAGGTATGAGGTGTTCCGTATACCGTCAACTTAAATACCTCCAATCCTTAGACAGAACTTCACTGGTAGAGTTCCCTTATAATCACAGGAATATTGTCCTACTTAGTTCATTAAAACTATTTTAAAACTAAGTAAGAATTTCTAATCCTATTAGAAAATGATCTTAGGTCTAATTAATTTTAACTCATTAAAATTAATTCATTTTAACCTAAGATCCTATGTTAGCATGCATATCTTGATTATAGATTGTCGATTTCTAATCACAAATTTTAAACTATTTCAAAATTTTAATGATTAGCCCTATAATCATGCATACTATAGTTTTAAAAACAATTAACAATCATATTCAAGTTAATGAAATTAAAACTATAGAACTTTGCACTGCATGAAAATTAATATAACTTTTATATTAACCTATGGATGTATCATGCTCAATGCAACTTGATTTCCATTTTTAATAAATGAACAATTAATAATTGCCAAAAAAGAATGGTAAATCATAGAAGCATGCTGCAAACAATTCATTTTAATATAACTCTTATATTAATTCTATGTAATTGCATGCATCATACTCTTCCATTTTCATGAATTTAATATAACTCAACTATATATTAAAAAACTCATGAAAATCAAACCATGCATTTCAATCATATATTATAATCTAATTATAACATACATAAATGCATGAGCATGCTTTATAACCTAAGGTGGGATTTCGAATTTTATATGACATCCATAAGGCATATAAAATAGCATATGAACCGATTAATTGGCCCCTAGGATAAAATTAAAGTTAAATTACAATAATAAAGCAAAATTCTATCCTATTACAGCCTTCTGCAGCCCCGAACCGGACCAAAATTGCTTTAAAATTGCCAAAACCGCTCGAACCAGCTCAAAACCACTCGAACCGGACCGGAAAACCACGAAACCAGCGTCAAAACCCGCCCAGTCAACGAACCAGGCGGAAAGTCAACGAACCAGGCAGACCAGTCAACGAACCGGACAGGAAAGTCAACAAACCGGCGAACCAAACGGCGAACCGTGCCTATCCGAAGAACCGGGCGACGCAAACTGGACCGCTCCCTGGACCGCGCCTCATGACGTCAGCGTCCTCCATGCTGACGTCAGCCCTCGTCTGCACGCGTGAATTTCCGTCCAATTTTCCTTTTTTTTTCGAAATTTCTGGAAAAACCTGCACTGTTCCAGCCGCAATTCTTCGCCGTTTTCCGCCGTTTTTGGCCAAATTTCATCGTTCTTCAGCCTAAACTAGACTTGGACTTACAGACACTCGATTTACAATTTAATTGCCCAAAAAACGCAGGGGCCTTTACATATGATCGCATCAAAAAAATTGTAAATCTAAGGCCAATTAACCTCCAGTTCACAGCAAATTAACATACATTATGCAATTAAATCCCACCTAAAGCCAACACAAATTTTAATTCACAAATTAAATTACAGAGAAGTCTCTGATACCAATTGCAGGGATTAAAGCCCTAGCGCAGCGGAAACGACCAAGAACCTTAACTCAGTTTTTAATTCGGAATAAAATACTGTACGTTGGTAAATTAAATACAGCAGTAAAATCATAATTAAACTACTGAAAAATACGAATAAAGCATGCATAAAATATCAAGAATTACCCTAGATCTAATCTAGAGAGGATCCTAACGATCCTAGATCAAGAATACCTTACCGTTAAAGAAATTCTTGATCACCTCGTCGAATTCTAGCCTTTGAATTAAAAATTCCAGCAACCTTCAAGACCCATCTTTGCTGTGATTTGAAGTGAGACACCACCAGAAAAATCACACCGGTATTCTCCTAAGGTAGGGAATTGAGTGGCTTGTGGAAACCAATGAGATTCTAAGGTTTTTGGAGAGAATATCTTTTTTTTCCTCTGTCTTGCTAGAGAGAAAAATAAAAAACCAAAGATCACAGGTTAGAGAGAGAGTCTGTTTTTGCGTGCAACCTAGAGGGTAACCCCTTCTGCACATTAAGTGAGGGAGTTAAGTAACGGATGAGAAACTCCCTCCCTAAAAAACCTCTCTACCACGCATTTTACTGGGTTAGTGGGTAGACCATATCAATTACGTTAACTGATAATAAATCAAATTTTAATTAATAATTAAATTATTAATTAACTTAATTTGATTAAATTAACATTTAATTTAGCAAAATTCATATAAAACAATTTTATACAAATTATACCACATAACCTAAAGTTTTAATCTAATTCAATTAAATCAAATTTAATTAAACTGAATTAAAACAATAATTAATTAATTCTCCAATTAATTAATATCATAATTAAATATCACATATTTAATTATATTTCTCTCAAATAAACTATGGTATTAATGTACATCTAATGCACATTAATTATAACCTATAGTTTTAATATAAATCAAATTCATATTATAACTTAATATTCGAACCCCTTCGAATATTCAATTCTCCCTTAGAATTTTACCTCAACGCCCCTAGTGAGCTACCGGTGGGACCTAATGGACCTACAGATCAGAAGCTCCAACGATGTGAGATTAATTGGCTAAACTCATTAACCAAGTCAATCAATGTTCGTTAACTGTGGTTCACTCCACTAAAGAATCACAGCTACACTCTTCTCACTGTAGATATGTTTCTGTGTCCACGGATATTGACCGTCAACAGCAAGTTAGCCCTTCACGTGTGTTCGTACCTCAGCTGGGTCAAATTACCGTTTTACCCCTGGGCTACCTCTTGGTCCTTAAGTACCAGTGCTCCTCTAATGAACAACCTGTTTGAGGTCCAACCAACAAACAGAAATCCCTCTCGTGCCATAAAGAGGGTAGGGCCCATTGTTCAAGACCCGGAGACACCACTTAAGAGAACACACCTCTACTTACCCTAATATCGGGAAGGAGTGAATTCCATCTTGTAAGACTACGTTCCCAGCTCCCCACTCGGTCTTGTCCCCAAAATGGTAGGCTTATTGAGTCGGCGAACAGGCCACTCTCACCCGTACAAATCAAAGGACAATCCCTCATGGACAGGAGTCCATAATCCCCTCAGGATTAAGGCCAAGTTTCCTAGGTCATCCTAGTGAAATAGAAACCGAGCTAACTAACGGTGTTATAGTTAGTGGTTAACTATTTCGCAGTCCGGTCTTTGTGCAAACTCATTGCACAGGATACCCCCACTCGCATGTCAACTACATGAACGCGTTGGATCAATACGTTTGTATCAATATACAAAGTGGGCCGTATCCATAGTGTCACCAGGACAAGGTACCCAGCCTTATCCCTATACTACAAACCCTTTAGGCTAAAACTTGAACATTAATCCCCGTATGTCCCTACACACTAGTTCAAGCTTCATTCTATTAGCCTTGGATGTTTAGTTTATTGGATTAGGGTTAGTAAGACAAGATATAATACAAACATTGAATAATACATTACTTTTATTAATGTTCGGTCAAAAGTACATTTACTATCTACGAGTTTTCAGGCATAAAACCCAATAAACTCCCACTTGAACTAAAACTCAAGTTACAGGGAAAGTATATACAATATAATCCAAAGCTGGAAATGGTACATGTATGTTGTACATTACATGAAAAGTAAATATACAAAATACAATAAACTAGGGCATCCTTACACCCATTACACATCTCCCACTTGCCCTAGATTACGCTATATACATGTCTCGCAGACCTAGACTTTCTAGATGACCCTCGAACACTTGCCGAGAGGGCCTTCGTAAACGGATCAGCAATGTTGTGCTCGGAAGCGATCTTGGTCACGACCACATCTCCTCTTTGCACAATCTCTCGAATCAGATGATACTTCCTCTCTATGTGTTTACCTCGTTTGTGGCTGCGAGGTTCCTTTGAATTGGCTACAGCCCCACTGTTGTCACAGTATAACGTAATGGGCAAGTTCATATTTGGAACAACTTCCAAATCTGTCAAGAACTTCCTTAGCCAAACAGCTTCCTTAGCCGCTTCACAAGCAGCTACATATTCAGCCTCCATCGTGGAGTCTGCTATGCATCCTTGTTTTATACTTCTCCAAACTACAGCTCCCCCGTTAAGGGTGAAAACTGACCCTGACGTGGATTTCCTAGAATCCTTGTCAGTTTGGAAGTCAGAGTCGGTGTATCCAGTGAGAACTAACTCTTTAGCCCAAAACACCAGCATGTAGTCCCTCGTTCTCCTAAGATACTTGAGGATTCCTTTAACGGCGGTCCAGTGGTCTAACCCTGGATTTGACTGATATCTGCTGACAATCCCTACAGCATAACAGATGTCAGGCCTCGTGCATGGCATGGCATACATCAAGCTACCTACTGCAGAGGCATAGGGAATCCGTCTCATATCCTCAACTTCTTGAGGTGTCTTAGGAGACTGTTCCTTAGACAGGTGAACCCCATGCCTGAAAGGCAACAAGCCCTTCTTGGAGTTCTGCATCGAATATCGGGCCAACATCTTGTCGATATACGTTGCTTGAGACAGAGCTAGCGTTTTGTTCTTTCTATCCCGAATAATCTGGATGCCAAGAACATACTGGGCCTCACCCAAATCTTTCATTTGGAATTGAGTTGCTAGCCATTCTTTTACGTCAGACAGATATCCTACATTATTCCCAATGAGCAGGATGTCGTCAACATAAAGTACGAGGAAAGCTACTTTATTCTTGTTGATTTTCTTGTATACACAAGGCTCATCAACATTCTGGTCAAAGCCAAAATATTTGATCGCAGTATCAAATTTAATATTCCAAGATCGGGAGGCCTGTTTCAACCCATAAATGGATCGATTGAGTTTGCAAACCTTTTGCTCCTGACCTTGGGTTATGAACCCTTCGGGTTGAGACATAAAAATACTCTCGTCAAGGTTGCCATTCAAAAAAGCTGTCTTGACATCCATTTGTCATATTTCATAGTCATAAAATGTGGCAATGGATAAGAGAATTCTTATGGACTTTAGCATAGCAACTGGAGAAAAGGTTTCTTCATAGTCCACCCCTTCTCGTTGGGTATAACCCTTTGCTACAAGTCTGGCTTTGAAAGTCTGTACTTTCCCAGCAGCATCTCTTTTCCTCTTATAGATCCATTTACACCCAATGGGTTTAACCCCTTCAGGTGGATCTACAAGTTCCCAAACTTGATTGAAGTACATCGACTCCATCTCAAGGTCCATGGCTTTGGCCCACTCGTCTTTATCTATGTCATTCATTGCCTGCCGATAAGACAATGGATCTTCTACGCCGTCATCAGGTATGACTACTTGTGTTTCTGTTAAGCCCAAGTAGCGGTTAGGTTGTATCACAACCCTTGTTGGGCGATTTTCCGCAAGCGCACGGGTCGTCACAAGTAATATAAAACGGTAGGTAATACTGAGTATCGAATCCTCAGGGAAATTGAATTAATTCCATTAAGTACCAAGAATCATCATGTTTTAATTTTATTTAGAAGATCAACTCGAATGATAGTGCGAAAATTAAAGGAATTAATAAAAATAAACATGTAATAATGAAATAAAAATATCCAATTAAGGGGGGGCTTGACCTAGGGTGTTATCTAGCTTTCTTGGATTTGTAGCTCAAATACATGGATGCATGTAACTAATAATCAACAATCCCATAAATCTAGAAGTAATTACAAGCGGATTTCTCTTTCAAGCTCCTCCACATCTCATACTAACATAACTAATTTATGTGTCCATCTCCTTAGTTAATCATAGTATGGCATTAAGCAACTTCATAATCAATTTCTAACAATTCTCTTTCACTCTCGTGTTCCAAGCAATCGTTAGCCATGCAATTAGGATCTAATCTAATTTCTCTCTGTCGAGTATCAATTTAGACCATCATAACAATTAATCTGTGATCAAGAGATTAAAAGCATTAAGCAAAAATTGCATAGATGAAATTTGAAGATATTCATTACATAATCCAAGTAATTGCGCTACAATATCCAATTAACTAGAATAACGACCCTAGGTCTCAAGATCTACTCACAAATGGAAATAATTGTGCCAAGATGATCTTGATCCATAGGCCTAACTCAAATTAAAATAAGGAATTACGAAGAAGTAAGGAAGAAATAACCGATAAGTTGATCCCAAGCTCCCGTCCCGATCATCTCGAATCCCGAGCCTTGGAATCTCGCTCAATTCCACCTTTTTCCTCACAATTCTTCTCACTTTTTCTCTTTATTGAGCTAGGGGAGAGCTCCCCCCAAATTTGGGATGATTTGAACCAAAGGGAATTGGCCTTTTTATAGTGAAAGGGGCTGGAATTTTCTTGCTGAACAAGTCGACAGCGTCGAAACGCTACGTCACAGCGTCGAGACGCTGTGACGTCATGATGTCTTGGGGCAGAAGTCGTCGCGACGCTACGCAGACAGCGTCGCGACGCTGTCGCGATTTTGGCACACGCTATGCTGACCACCTAGCGTTGAGACGCTACGGTCCTAGCGTTTCAACGCTAGGCCTTCTAGAAGCCTTATTTGCGGATTTTTGCCTCCTTTCTTTAATCTTTTGGGCTTTTTGGGCCTCCCACTTTAATTATCTTCTCTTCTTGGACCTTAGGGCTTGGATCTTCAATGATTATTCTTTAAATTGCCCAAAAAGTCTTCAAATTCATCCAAATTCTCTTAAAATCTCAGTTTTGCTGCTCGAACTCGGTTTTCTGTAAAATCAACATAAAAATACATTAAAACTCACAATTCATGAACAAAACTAGCTGAAATTAATAGGAAAATGATGACATTTTTGCATGTCATCAACCCTCCCACTGCGTCGAAGCTCTCCCACTACATGAGGAGGACTAGATTGACGAGAAGAACTGGATTCTCCAACAACTCTTGTTGAAGGACCAGGCTCATCAACAACCCTTGTTGATCCTTCTGTAGCTTCTCCTAATACTAACTTACTTCGTGGTTTATGATCTCGAATGTGGTCTTCCTCCAAGAAAGTTGCATTTTTCGATACAAATACTTTATTATCTTGAGGGTCGTAGAAAAGACCACCTCTCGTTTCTTTCGGGTATCCAACAAATTGGCATATTCTCGTACGAGGTTCCAATTTCTTAGGATTTGTCACTAACACATGTGTAAGACAACCCCAAATACGAAAGTAACGCAAACTAGGTTTACGCCCCTTCCATAGCTCAAAAGGAGTTTCAGAAACACTCTTTGAGGGAACGTTGTTTAGAATATGTACTGCAGTCACTACTGCATACCCCCAAAACGAGCTAGGCAATTGAGCATAGCTCATCATGGATCGAACCATGTCCAACAAGGTTCTATTTCTCCTTTCTGATACACCATTCTGCTGAGGTGTACCAGGTGCTGAGAGTTGTGATTGGATTCCATGTTCTATCATATAGTCCTGGAATCGCTGATCTAGATACTCTCCACCTCGATCTGATCGAAGCGTTTTAATCGTTTTACCTAACAGGTTTTCTACCTCAGCCTTAAACTCTTTGAACTTTTCAAGAGCCTCAGACTTATGGCCCATCAGGTACAAGTAACCGTATCGAGAATAATCATCTATGAAAGAGATGAAATATTCATAACCACCTCGAGCCTTTACATTCATTGGACCACAAAGTCCGAATGTATCAGTTCAAGTGGTTCTTTGGCCCTATAACCTTTTCCAGTAAAAGGCCTCTTGGTCATTTTACCCTCGAGACACGATTCACAGGGTGGTAAAGATGTATCTTCTATATCAGTTAGAAGTCAATTTTTAACCAAACGATCGATCTGATCGATGTTAATATGACCGAGACGAAGGTGCCAAAGATACGTGTTGTTACTCAAAGGAGAAATCTTTTGCCTTTTATTTTGCGTTTCGGCCGTTTTAAACATTTCATGACTTAAAATAGCCTTAGCATCAGTTGGTCTTAACACAAACAAATTATTTTCACGCTTAGCTGAACAAACATAAATTTCATTCCGAGAAATCAAAGCTTCATTAAGTAAGAATGAAATATTGTAACCTTGTTCAAGTAAAGCAGATACAGAAATAAGATTCCTTTTAATTCTAGGAACCAAATACAAGTTCTCCAAAATTAAATACTTATTTCTAAAAAATAATTTTGCAGCTCCCACTGCACGAGCTGAAACGACGTCTCCTGTTCCAACCTTGAGCGTCATTTCACCGTCTGCCAGCTGCTGGAAATCATGTCCCTGAAAAGAAGAACAAACATGATTAGTGGCTCCCGAATCCAGTATCCAGGCAAACTCATCATGTTCTACGAGACAAGTCTCTAATACAAGTAAATCGAATTTACCTTCTTTTTCTCTTCTCTTCTCAGCAAGGTAACGGGGACAGTTCCGCTTCCAATGACCATCTGCATTGCAGTGGAAGCACCTGCCTTTGTCGGCCACGACCTTGGCCTTTCCCTTCCCTTGCACAGCCTGTGCAGGAGCCTTCCCCTTGTCTCCCTTCCTCTTTTGGATTTGCTTCGATGAAGAAGCCTGGGGTACAGATTTAGTCCCTGAGGATGAACCCTTCAGGAACTTCTTTTTGGAATGGGCCACGTTGGCCTCTCCTTTAACCACATTTTTGCCCTTGCTTTTCTGCAAGGACTCGTAAATCTGTAACTCCGAGAGGAGGGTAGTCAGGTTGAACTGAATCTTATTCATGCTCGCGTTCGTCCTGAAAGACAGATAGCTCGCAGGGAGCGAGTGAAGGATGAACGCAACCTGACTGCGCTCGCAGACAACCCCGCCATTTGCCTCAACTATATTGAATTGGTTAATCATGTCCAGGACGTGTTCCCGAACAGATTGACCTTCCAGCATCTAGGCATTGAAGACGTTCTTCAAGGCGTCGTGGTGGAGCTGGTAGGACGGAAGTCCAAACATCTCCTGCAAGGAATTCATAATCTCCCTGGCAGTTTCCACGTTCTCGTAACGCTTGGCCAATACTTCAGACAAGCTGACCAGTATATAGACTTTGACCTTCTCATTGGCCTTAGTCCAGCGTTCGTAGGCGTCTTTTACTGCCTGAGTGGCAGTGCGAGGGGGAACAGGACGACATTCCTCCGTTAAGACGAACCTTAAGTCCTCAACCACGAGAATGGTATTAAGATTCGATTTCCATTGTGGAAAGTTTTCGTCGGTAAGTTGTTCACTTTTAAGCAAGGAAATAATTGAGGAAGACATTGCTGAAAAAAACAAACAAGTGACCGTATTAATTATCTTTGCCTTAACCCATCACACAAGCAATACAAACAATTGCATACATCCAATCAATTTTGCAAACAAACAATCAAAGAACCCTAATAAAACTATGATTGTGTTTCGCAACGATGCTTTAGAGGTTTAGAAGAACAGCCACCGAAGGGTGATCAGTTGTTCCTCCTCTAAAATGAGACTCTTCTCAGTCAATTTCTAATACCAGAATAACTCATATTCCATTAGATATTAACCACCGTTGTTCGGTCAAGGATTTGTTAACCAATTAACTCCTCCCCGTAAGTGTAACCCTCCCACTTTCAGATCTCAGAGGCACGGACCAACAGGCTACCGTTAGGAAAGACAACTGTTGGTAATTAGCCTAAGTGATCCTATCCTATTCAGGAGTTCACGGTGTTCCGAATCCTATGATCAGGCCCTCCGAAGGGGTGGTTGCTCCAGGGCAACACGCAGGCGGATCATAGGAATCTCACGTTGTGACCTAGGGGTGGAGACCGAAGGATACGTTGACACGCGTCCCGCTCCCACTTACTATAGTTACTTTCCCCATTCACCTTGGTATTGACCCATGCAAACACTCTCCGAAGGGAGGCCGCTCTACGACGACACGAAGCCGAGCATGGATCTCACGGTGTGAACTATACAGGGACGCAGGAGCAAAACTCGATTTAAATCAAGTTTTGTAATTTTCCTCCCACTAAAGTAACCTACCGGGTATTTTAGGGTTTGATTAGGCCTAGATAAATCCGGCTAAGTCATTTATCTAAGTCTAGTCCTATTATAACTATTATAACAAGACCTAATGTCTAGGTGTATTAAACAAATTTAATTAACCTTGCGACATTATTCTAACATTAACCTGAGATTAATTCAACTCCGGTGATCCAAATCAGTTCCCAGGTATGAGGTGTTCCGTATACCGTCAACTTAAATACCTCCAATCCTTAGACAGAACTTCACTGGTAGAGTTCCCTTATAATCACAGGAATGTTGTCCTACTTAGTTCATTAAAACTATTTTAAAACTAAGTAAGAATTTCTAATCCTATTAGAAAATGAACTTAGGTCTAATTAATTTTAACTCATTAAAATTAATTCATTTTAACCTAAGATCCTATGTTAGCATGCATATCTTGATTATAGATTGTCGATTTCTAATCACAAATTTTAAACTATTTCAAAATTTTAATGATTAGCCCTATAATCATGCATACTATAGTTTTAAAAACAATTAACAATCATATTCAAGTTAATGAAATTAAAACTATAGAACTTTGCACTGCATGAAAATTAATATAATCTTTATATTAACCTATGGATGTATCATGCTCAATGCAACTTGATTTCCATTTTTAATAAATGAACAATTAATAATTGCCAAAAAAGAATGGTAAATCATAGAAGCATGCTGCAAACAATTCATTTTAATATAACTCTTATATTAATTCTATGTAATTGCATGCATCATACTCTTCCATTTTCATGAATTTAATATAACTCAACTATATATTAAAAAACTCATGAAAATCAAACCATGCATTTCAATCATATATTATAATCTAATTATAACATACATAAATGCATGAGCATGCTTTATAACCTAAGGTGGGATTTCGAATTTTATATGACATCCATAAGGCATATAAAATAGCATATGAACCGATTAATTGGCCCCTAGGATAAAATTAAAGTTAAATTACAATAATAAAGCAAAATTTTATCCTATTACAGCCTTCTACAGCCCCGAACCGGACCAAAATTGCTTTAAAATTGCCAAAACCGCTCGAACCAGCTCAAAACCACTCGAACCGGACCGGAAAACCATGAAACCAGCGTCAAAACCCGCCCAGTCAACGAACCAGGCGGAAAGTCAACGAACCAGGCAGACCAGTCAACGAACCGGACAGGAAAGTCAACAAACCGGCGAACCAAACGGCGAACCGTGCCTATCCGAAGAACCGGGCGACGCAAACTGGACCGCTCCCTGGACCGCGCCTCATGTCGTCAGCGTCCTCCATGCTGACGTCAGCCCTCGTCTGCACGCGTGAATTTCCGTCCAATTTTCCTTTTTTTTTTTCGAAATTTCTGGAAAAACCTGCACTTTTCCAGCCGCAATTCTTCGCCGTTTTCCGCCATTTTTGGCCAAATTTGGTCCCGATCTTCATCGTTCTTCAGCCTAAACTAGACTTGGACTTACAGAGACTCGATTTACAATTTAATTGCCCAAAAAACGCAGGGGCCTTTACATATGATCGCATCAAAAAAAATTTAAATCTAAGGCCAATTAACCTCCAGTTCACAGCAAATTAACATACATTATGCAATTAAATCCCACCTAAAGCCAACACAAAGTTTAATTCACAAATTAAATTACAGAGAAGTCTCTGATACCAATTGCAGGGATTAAAGCCCTAGCGCAGCGGAAACGACCAAGAACCTTAACTCAGTTTTTAATTCGGAATAAAATACTGTACGTTGGTAAATTAAATACAGCAGTAAAATCATAATTAAACTACTGAAAAATACGAATAAAGCATGCATAAAATATCAAGAATTACCCTAGATCTAATCTAGAGAGGATCCTAACGATCCTAGATCAAGAATACCTTACCGTTAAAGAAATTCTTGATCACCTCGTCGAATTCTAGCCTTTGAATTAAAAATTCCAGCAACCTTCAAGACCCATCTTTGCTGTGATTTGAAGTGAGACACCACCAGAAAAATCACACCGGTATTCTCCTAAGGTAGGGAATTGAGTGGCTTGTGGAAACCAATGAGATTCTAAGGTTTTTGGAGAGAATATCTTTTTTTTCCTCTGTCTTGCTAGAGAGAAAAATAAAAAACCAAAGATCACAGGTTAGAGAGAGAGTCTGTTTTTGCGTGCAACCTAGAGGGTAACCCCTTCTACACATCAAGTGAGGGAGTTAAGTAACGGATGAGAAACTCCCTCCCTAAAAAACCTCTCTACCACGCATTTTACTGGGTTAGTGGGTAGACCATATCAATTACGTTAACTGATAATAAATCAAATTTTAATTAATAATTAAATTATTAATTAACTTAATTTGATTAAATTAACATTTAATTTAGCAAAATTCATATAAAACAATTTTATACAAATTATACCACATAACCTAAAGTTTTAATCTAATTCAATTAAATCAAATTTAATTAAACTGAATTAAAACAATAATTAATTAATTCTCCAATTAAATAATATCATAATTAAATATCACATATTTAATTATATTTCTCTCAAATAAACTATGGTATTAATGTACATCTAATGCACATTAATTATAACCTATAGTTTTAATATAAATCAAATTCATATTATAACTTAATATTCGAACCCCTTCGAATATTCAATTCTCCCTTAGAATTTTACCTCAACGCCCCTAGTGAGCTACCTGTGGGACCTAATGGACCTACAGATCAGAAGCTCCAACGATGTGAGATTAATTGGCTAAACTCATTAACCAAGTCAATCAATGTTCGTTAACTGTGGTTCACTCCACTAAAGAATCACAGCTGCACTCTTCTCACTGTAGATATGTTTCTGTGTCCACGGATATTGACCGTCAACAAAAAGTTAGCCCTTCACGTGTGTTCGTACCTCAGCTGCGTCAAATTACCGTTTTACCCCTGGGCTACCTCTTGGTCCTTAAGTACCAGTGCTCCTCTAATGAACAAATTATTTGAGGTCCAACCAACAAACAGAAATCCCTCTCGTGCCATAAAGAGGGTAGAGCCCATTGTTCAAGACCCGGAGACACCACTTAAGAGAACACACCTCTACTTACCCTAATATCGGGAAGGAGTGAATTCCATCTTGTAAGACTACGTTCCCAGCTCCCCACTCGGTCTTGTCCCCAAAATGGTAGGCTTATTGAGTCGGCGAACAGGCCACTCTCACCAGTACAAATCAAAGGACAATCCCTCATGGACAGGAGTCCATAATCCCCTCAGGATTAAGGCCAAGTTGCCTAGGTCAACCTAGTGAAATAGAAACCGAGCTAACTAACGGTGTTACAGTTAGTGGTTAACTATTTCGCGGTCCGGTCTTTGTGCAAACTTTTTGCACAGGATACCCCCACTCGCATGTCAACTACATGAACGCGTTGGATCAATACGTTTGTATCAATATACAAAGCGGGCCGTATCCATAGTGTCACCAGGACAAGGTACCCAGCCTTATCCCTATACTACAAACGCTTTAGGCTAAAACTTGAACATTGATCCCCGTATGTCCCTACACACTAGTTCAAGCTTCATTCTATTAGCCTTGGATGTTTAGTTTATTGGATTAGGGTTAGTAAGACAAGATATAATACAAACATTGAATAATACATTACTTTTATTAATGTTCGGTCAAAAGTACATTTACTATCTACGAGTTTTAGGGCATAAAACCCAACATAAGGATCCAGGGTCATTTACCATACCTGTGTCTATAGGTGGAAAAGAATTAGGTAGAGCACTCTGTGATTTAGGCGCAAGCATTAACCTTATGCCTCTTTCGGTCTATCGGAAGTTAGGTATTGGTGAAGCTAGGCCTACCACAGTGACACTCCAATTAGCTGATAGGTCTATCACATATCCAGAGGGTAAAATTGAGGATGTCTTAGTAAAAGTGGATAAGTTCATATTTCCTGTTGATTTTATTATTTTAGACTATGAGGCTGATAAAGATGTCCCAATTATTCTAGGTCGTCCATTTTTGGCTACTGGTAGGGCGTTAATAGATGTTCAAAAAGGGGAATTAACAATGAGAGTCTGTAATGAGGAAGTGAAATTTAATGTGTTTAAAGCCATGAAATATCCAGACGAAATGGAGGATTGCTCCTTCATCAGGATTCTGGAGAGCACAGTTATTGAGACAGCATTACAGGATACGGCTGATAAGCATTCGGAAAAGCATGGAGAGGTTAGTGTAGAGGATTTAGAAATTTGTTCTTTAGATAGAAAAAATGAAAAAGAATTGTTTAGGTGTGAGGATGTTTTTGAGTCTTTAGATTTAGATCAAAGGAAGGCTCCTCCCATTAAGCCATCCCTGATTGAGGCACCTACTTTAGATTTGAAGCCCTTACCAGATCATCTAAAATATGTGTATCTTGGGGAAAGTGAGACGTTGCCCATTATTATTGCATCAGATTTAATGCCAGAGCATGAAGAGGCCTTAATAAAATTGCTGCAGCAATACCGCAAGGCTATAGGTTGGACATTGGCTGACATTCAGGGAATTAGCCCATCTTTTTGTATGCACAAAATCACTCTAGAGGAGGGATCCTTTAGGAGTATTGAGAAACAAAGAAGGTTTAACCCAGCAATGAAAGAGGTTGTTAAAAAGGAGGTAATTAAATGGTTGGATGTTGGGATCATTTATCCAATTGCCGATAGCAATTGGGTAAGCCCTGTCCAATGTGTTCCTAAGAAAGGAGGTGTCACTGTGGTGAGCAATAAAGACAATGAGTTGATCCCAACCAGGGCAGTAACTGGCTGGAGGGTTTGCATGGATTACAGGAGGCTTAATAAAGCTACCCGTAAGGACCATTTCCCTCTACCATTTATTGACCAGATGTTGGATAGATTGGCTGGTCAGGCCTACTACTGTTTCTTGGATGGTTATTCTGGGTATAACCAAATTACTATTGCTCCTGAGGATCAGGAGAAAACCACTTTCACCTGTCCTTATAGGACATTTGCTTTTAGGAGAATGCCTTTCGGCCTCTGCAATGCTCCAGCAACATTTCAGCGGTGTATGTTAGCAATTTTTTCTGATATGATTGAGTCCACTGTTGAGGTATTTATGGACGACTTTTCGGTGTTTGGAGGGTCTTTTCAGAGTTGTTTAGATAATTTAGGAAAGGTATTAAAAAGATGTGAGGATACCCATCTAGTTCTCAATTGGGAGAAATGTCACTTCATGGTGAAGGAGGGCATAGTGTTAGGACATAAAATTTCTAAAAATGGTCTAGAAGTTGATAGAGCAAAAGTAGAGGTTATTGAAAGACTAGAGCCACCGAATTCAGTGAAGGGAATTCGGAGTTTTTTAGGACATGCTGGATTTTATAGGAGGTTCATAAAGGATTTCTCCAAAATCAGTAAACCTCTTTGTAACTTATTGTGCACTGATCATGTTTTTGACTTTAATGCAGATTGTAGGAAGGCTTTTGAGACTTTAAAGGCTGCTTTAATCTCAGCACCCATTCTTTGTGCACCCAATTGGAATTTACCATTCGAGGTAATGTCTGATGCGAGTGATGCTGCAGTAGGTGCGATGCTGGGGCAAAAGCAGGGAAAATTTATCCATCCTATATATTATGCAAGCAAGGTTTTAAATGAAGCACAAGTCAACTATACAACTACTGAAAAGGAGTTGTTAGCTGTGGTGTTCGCTTTTGAGAAGTTCCGGCCATATTTGGTTGGATCCAAAGTCACGGTTTTCACGGATCATGCAGCAATAAGGTATTTAATGTCTAAGAAAGATGCAAAGCCTAGACTAATTCGTTGGATTTTATTATTGCAGGAGTTCGACTTGGAGATAAAGGACAAGAAGGGATCAGAAAACGTCATTGCAAATCATTTATCTCGTCTTGATCCGTCATCATCTTTGCTGGAGCAATCTGCCATTTCCGATTCTTTTCTAGATGAACAGCTCTTTTCTGTTGAGGTGAAGGTAGTTAGGGATGTCCCTTGGTATGCTGATATTGCCAACTTTTTGGTAAAGGGAGTCACTCCTATTGACATGGATTGGAGGCAGAAGAAGAAGTTTAAGCACGATGCGAAATTTTTCTATTGGGACGAGCCATTTATGTATAAGCAATGCTCTGACGGTATTATTCGTAGGTGTGTTTCAGGTGCTGAAGCAACGGAAATCCTGGAGCAATGTCACCCTTCGCCGTATGGAGGTCATTTCAGCGGTCAGAGGACAGCTATGAGGATTTTGCATTGCGGATTTTTCTGGCCTACGTTATTTAAGGATGCCCATTGGTTCTACAAGCAATGTGATGCTTGCCAAAGGAGAGGAAACTTGGGGCCTAGAGATGAGATGCCTCTTACTTACATTTTAGAAGTTGAATTATTCGATGTATGGGGTATTGACTTTATGGGGCCATTTCCCCCTTCTAATGGCAATGTTTTTATCTTATTGGCAATTGATTATGTGTCCAAGTGGGTGGAGGCCATCGCATGCCATCAGAGTGATGCCAAGACAGTAGCAAGGTTTCTTCAATCGCACATTTTTGCGCGGTTTGGGACACCTAGGGCTCTAGTGAGTGATGAGGGTACACATTTTGTTAATAATATCTTAACTAAGCTTTTAGCTAAGTATGGGATTAAGCATAGAATAGCTACCCCTTATCACCCACAAGCGAATGGTCAAGCTGAAATTAGTAATAGGGAAATTAAAGCTATTCTAGAGAAAGTAGTCCATCCATCTAGAAAGGATTGGTCTTTTAGGTTGGATGAGGCTCTTTGGGCTTATAGGACAGCTTATAAGACTCCTCTAGGTATGTCTCCCTATAGGCTAGTATATGGGAAAGCTTGCCATTTACCATTAGAGCTAGAGCATAAAACATTTTGGGCTTTGAAAAAGTTAAATTTTGATCTAAGTCATGCAGGAGCAATAAGAATGCTGCAGCTTAATGAATTAGAGGAGTTTCGTCAATTTTCTAATGAGAATGTGAAAATGTACAAAGAAAAGACTAAGCTGTGGCATGATAAGAAAATAAAATCTAAAGAGTTTTTCAAGGGTCAAAAAGTTTTGCTTTATAACTCTAGATTAAAATTCTTTCTTGGAAAATTAAAATCTAAATGGTCAGGACCATTTATTGTGATTGAGGTTTTTCCCAATGGAGCAATTACTTTGCAGGATGAAAAAGATGGGAGAGTGTTCAAGGTGAATGGACAGCGTGTGAAGCATTATTGGGGTGAGGAGTTTCGGTCGAAATATCCTTCCCTAAGGATGGTTGATGATTGAGAGAGCCGGATTTTTGCGGGAGCATTTCACAGAGCAAAATTTTGAGCTCCCAGAGTTTGTATTAATTTTATTTTTCGCTGATTTGATTTTAATTTCAGTTAGGTTAGATTTGATAAGGTTAGATTTGATTTTGCATGATTTATTAGATTTTATCTTTAAGTATTTTTATTATTTTTGGTAGTTTAGATTTTATCTATTTCATATTTTAATTTGATTTGATTTTCGGATTATTTATTTAAATTATCTTTGTATTATCTTTTTAGTTTGATTTTATTAGATTTTATCTAGATCTTATTTTCAGTTATTTGAATTATGTTTAATTTAAATTCTCTCTAATTTATTCGGTTTCTCGTGAAAATAAAAGATTGATTTGGTCGGGTAAAATTAAAAGATGTGATTTTTCCACTTTGAAATTTGAATTCTGTATCAGTGATTCTTCAGGACCAGTAGGTTGTTGAAGCAAAAGTTATGGCTGGAGCAAATCGTTCGAATAGGAAGGGTTTGTTGAAGTAATTATTATTTTTACCGTTGGGATTTCTCTTTGAATTTTTGCAGGTAAAATTTTGCATGAATCATCTGATGAGGCCACGTGTCGCATAGCAATCATCCAAGGGCTTCGATGGTGGACAGCGCATCGTGAATTACCATGGGCGATTGAGATTCGTAAATTACCGTTAATGGTTTGAAATTTCCGAATTTGCATGCAATTAAAATTAAACGGTAAAATGATTTAATAGGAGCAAATCTTTTCGGTTGGGATTTCAAATTGCTGAAGCCCTATTTATCAGCAACCTCTGGTAGGTACGTTTTACTTCATCTTCTTGATAAAATCTTTGTTGTGTGTGTTCTTCTTTCTTTCTGTGTATTTTCTATCAAACCCCCTTGCACCTTCAATGGCAAAGACAAGAGCTAGAAAAGAAAGGGAGAGTGAGGAGGAAGAGATACCTGTGACCCCCGAAGTTCAGAAAGTAAAAACCAAGAAGAAAAGAACACCGGAGGAGAAAGAAGCTAAAAGAAGAAAACGACAACAAAGAGCTGAAGAACAAGAAAAGGCAAGAGAGGATGAGGTTGTTGCAGTAGAAGAAGAAAACCCAAAAGAATCTGATAAACAGAATCCAGAAGAGGATGAGCAGGGAATGACGGCTACAGAAGAAGCTCGAGAGGAAATTCAGGAGGAACAAGGTGAAGATGTGCAGGTAGAGGCTGAAATTGAAAAGGAACCAGTTCAGGAGGCTCGCATTGAGGTTATCATGCCTGAACATCCGAAACGTCGCCGCATTAAGCGGAAGGTTGGGCGCGTTCCGGTGATCAGGACTGATACCCCGTCGCCTCCATCATCAGATTCCGAGAGAGAGAAGGCAGAGCGAGAGGAACGAGAGAAAAAAGAGGCTGAGGAAAGAATGTGAGAAGAAGCAAAGAAGAAGGCTGAGGAGGAACAATTGCTGAAGCGGAGAGAAGAGAAGGGCAAAAATATTGCTGAAGCATCGGAGGAACACGATGAAATAGAAGAACGACAGATGCCATTTGAACGCTTCGTCAACAAGGTTGCTAGAGCAAAATACGATGAGTTGCTGAAAAGAGATTTTCTATTCGAAAGAGGTTTCAGCAGTGATCTTCCGCCATTTCTGAGGACCGGAATAGCAGACCACGGCTGGGAGCTGTTCTGTGCGAAGCCGGAGTTTGTCAACTCACAGGTGGTGCGTGAATTCTATGCCAACATTGATAAAGAGGAGGGTTTCCTGGTAATTGTCAGAGGAGTCGAGATAGATTGGAGTCCAAGTGCTATCAACGCACTGTACCATCATCAGAACTTCCCCCATGCGGCATTTAATGAGATGGCAGTCGCGCCATCTAATGAACAGTTGAGTGATGCTGTGAGGGAGGTAGGAATCGAAGGGGCGCAGTGGCAGCTATCCAAGACTCAGAAAAGGACATTCCAGTCGGCTTATTTGAAAAAGGAAGCGAACACGTGGATGGGATTCATCAGGCAAAGGTTGCTTCCGACAACACACGACTCGACAGTATCCAGGGAACGAATTCTTCTAGCTTTTGCTATCTTGAGGTCTCTCAGCATTGACGTAGGAAAAATTATTTGTAATGAGATTTCTGGTTTCTGGAAAAAGAAGGTGGGGAAGTTGTTCTTCCCAAATACAATTACTATGCTATGCAGAAAAGCAGGGGTTCCAGTGGATGAGAGTGATGTGATTCTATTTGATAAGGGGATTATTGATACGCCCAATTTGGCGCGGCTCCAGCGGACGCAGGAGATACGACAAGGAGGGCTTATCTACTGCATTAACACGATTCTAGAACAGTTGGCACTGTTGGCCAGTAGGCAGGAGTTTGCTGAAAGGCAAACTTTAACCTTCTGGACTAACGTTAAGAATCGTGATGCTGGTTTGAAGAAGGCGCTGCAAGAAAATTTTTCAAAGCCTTATCCAGCCCTCCCTGCATTCCCCGAAGACCTACTGAACCCCTGGATTCCACCACTGCCTGCTGAGAAGGAAGATGAAGAAGAAGATTTGGGTCAGGAAGATTGAAGAAGGAGTTGAGCGCACAATCTTTTGCTGACATATTTTGTTTGCTGGCACATTCCTGACCACTTCTTCTTATTGCTTGTCTGTTTTTTTTTTAATTTTTCTGCTTTGAAAAAATATATCTCTGCTTATGTAATATCTTTTTCTGTGTTTAATGAAATTTCTGGATGTTTCTGTTCTATGTGCACTAAGTAATACTAACTTAACTAATTTTCTTCTAAATTTTTGAAGCTTGGATTGATTATGCTTAATTAGATCAAGGTATTCTGATTTCCAGAAACCTTTTGCTTGAGCATTTCTTCTAGCCTGGACTGTTGTTGCGGCAAAAGAAGATTTTGGAGGTAGTGTTGACTTGTATGATCCACTTTAAGCTTAATCTGAGTCCCATGTTTAGTTTAAAAATTCAGATAGAAAAATTTAAGTTTGGGGGTATAATTTCAAAATTAATGATTCATTGGGGACAATGAATAATTCAAGTTTGGGGGACTTTTTGCTACTCCAATTATTTTGCTCGAGCATTCCTCTCCTTCAATTAAAATTTGTTAGGTTATTGAGTAACCGGGGATATTTGTGATACCCACAGTTTGTCTTCGCGTCAAAAGATGACCTAGGAAATATGAAAAAATAATGAGATGATTTGCTGAAAAGAATTGATTGTTGAAAATTTTGCTGCAAAATTTGATGGAGCAAAAGTTTTGAGGGATGAATGATGATCCAGCAGTTTTTCTGTCTCCCAAAACTTAGGTGAGCTTCATCATAAAATGTCGCCATTCTGAGGGGCAAGAGATAGAATAACTAGGGATTTTTTAGCTTTATAATGAGTATTGAGCCTAGTTGGTGATGAGTTTGAGGCAAGGGTATACTGCACCATAAAGTGGGTTATCCCATGCTTAAAGGCTTATGATTGTAGGCTGCTTTAAGTCCGATAAACAAGGATATAAACCCCTTTAAAAATATGTTTTGAAATGTCTGATAATAGAGCTAGGCTGTGGTGAGTTCTTAGAATTAAGTTGAAAAGTGGTGATTATTTGTCCATGCCAGAGGAATCATTTTGCTGCAGCAGAGCTTGGTTTTGCAGAGTGCTCAGGTGAAGGTTAAAGGTAGTGTTGGACTGTCTGGTTTGATTAAGCTATTCTTTGTCTAATGTTTTGAATTCTTGAAGGAAGGTTGGTTAGTATTGCTCGGGACGCGCAATAGTTCAAGTTTGGGGGTATGATAACTGCCCAAAAGGTAGTTATTTAGGCCTCAATTATATAGGGATTTGTGTGTCCTTTATGCTTATTAGGGTTGGTTTTGGATAGATATTACATGTTTTAACCCATTTGGAATAATGGAAGCATTGGAAATTATTTTGTGTAGATTATGCTGCTGGGCGACTGGAGGGAGCAAATTCTATGCTGCAGCAAAACTGGGAGCAAAAACTGCCACGTCACAGCTCGTTAGCCAACTTCATGAACCGACTTCTGTTGAGTAATTTTCGTGATAAAGGAGCAAGGAGAGCCCTACACGTGTCCAAGTTGACCTAATTCAAGCCTCCTATCCTTCTATAAAAGGAAGTAGCCGCCCAAGTCAAAAGTCATTCCATGTTTTTCCTTGGAAGCCGAATAGTATAGAGAGATTGAAGATCACCAAGAACACCATCATCCGCAAGCTGATTAAGGAGATTATTTTCTTTATTAACTTGTGATTATGGACATGCCTACTCAGATTGTAATTTGTGTTTCCATGCCTATTATGAACTAAGTAGCTTAGGTGTTGGTTAGGAATAATGTGATTACCGTGTTTCATCTTTAGTAATATATTGACTATCGCATTTTGGTTAATTGTTGTGCTTACTTCCATTTTATGCCCGTCTGGCCAGCCGGTATGAATATCTCTCTCTAGTTTCAGGGATGATTTAGAGAGTGTGTGGCAATTATCCACACTATGATCATTGTGTATTGGTGAACGCCAGTGACTGAGCTAGGGATAGCCAGTTGCCTAGTGATTGATCGGTCGTACTTCATTGGGGTTGAAACACATCCCAAAAGATCCGGAGTTCTGGGAGGAATCCGCTAATAATACTGCGAGAAATGCATGATCAATAATATTGCTAAAGCATCCTTTAAAACAATCACTAAATCCTAACCAGCGCCTGTCTTTAATCTATCTGCCTATTTGTTTATTTGTTGTTTTGTCATTTATTTTGCTTCAGCATAATTCTTATAAAACCAAATCATTTTACCATCTTTGAAACCATTAGAAAGTTACACAAAATAGGTAGAGTGGAAGCTAATTCAGGACTCGGATTGATAATATTACTTGCTGCAGACTGTGTATACTTGCACAGGAATTCTAGAGTCTTTTATACCATATTTTTACTCACTCTAGGAACCCAACATATATCAACAAAATGTTGGTTCGATATTCGATGCAGAACTCCAAGAAGGGTTTATTGTCTTTCAGGCACGGGGTTCACCTGTCTAAGGAACAGTGTCTTAAAACACCTCAAGAAATTGAGGATATGAGACGTATTCCCTATGCCTCAGTTGTGGGCAGCTTAATGTACGGCTCACCTGATATTTGTTATGCAGTGGGAATAGTCAGTAGGTACCAGTCCAATCCAAGGTTAGACCACTAGACGACAGTTACGAAAATTCTCAAGTATCTTCGGAGAACGAGGGACTACATGTTGGTGTATAGGGCTAAGGATTTTATCCTTACAAGATACACTGACTCTAACTTCCAAACTGACAAAGATTCTAGGATATCTACATCAGGGTCAGTGTTCACCCTTAACGGGGGAGCTATAGTTTGGAGAAGCATCAAGTAGGGATGCATAGCAGACTCTGGCCACTATGGAGGTTGAGTATATAGCTACTTGTGAAGCAGCTAAGGAAGCAATTTGGCTCAGGAAGTTCCTTACAGATTTGGAAGTTGTTCCAAATATGGACTTGTCCATCACATTATACTATGACAACAGTAGAGCTATAGCCAACTCTAAATAACCTCGTAGCCACAAATGAGGAAAGCGTATAGAGAGGAAGTATCACCTGATACGGGAGATTGTGCAACGAGGAGTCGTGATCGTCACGAAGATTGCTTTGGAGCACAACTTAGCCAATCCATTTACGAAGGCTTTCTCGGCTAAAGTGTTCGAGGGTCATCTAGAGAGTCTAGGTGTTGCCTTCTGGAGTGGTTAAAATTATAGGACAAATTAACTCCAAAATATTGTGCAAGCATACACAATTCACAACAAGTGATAAGTATTTATCGTATCCACGAGGTCTTGAGTAGTCTCACTCTATCCATTTTGATTAGTTCTTTAGTGATTTCAAAGTTGGTTAAATTGATTGGGTTTTTAAAATGCTAGAACAAAATAAATAAGAAAGCAGAAATGTAAATGAATAAAGGAAACAGATTGAAAACAGGCACTGGTTAAGACTTCTGTAATTGTTGAAAAGATGATCTAGCAATTCTTTTGATTAGGCAATCTCTCGCAGTCTTATCAGCAGGATCCTCATGGAACTCTAAATCTTTTGGAATGTGTTTCAACTCCAATGAAGTTCTACCGATCAAGCGTTAGGCAATTGACTATCCTTATGATGTTAAGATCCAAACTCAAGTTTCATGCTATTAGATTTCATGTTATTAGATCTCATGTTATCAGTTTCAGCCCTTAAGTGGGCTACTTACTAAGTATATTCTTATATACTCAACCCATGCTACATGACTTTCCTTTTTAGGTGGCACTTGGTGACATCAGGCGAGTGGCGATGGCAGTGACTTGGCTAGGCTATGGGATGCAGCTGCAAATCACGTCCCTAGAAGTCTAGGATCGAGTTTCCTAGTCTCATGTTTTCAAATGTTTTAATGTTCAACTTTATAAAAGTTGTCTATCATGTTTTGACTATTATGATATTGTAAAATGACTTATGGTTTTGGGTCTGGTTTATTAAATAAAAGATTTGTACTTATGATCTCTTTCGCTTTAAAGTTTCAAAGTTTTACGTTCCCATGCATGTAGTAACGACCCTTAGTATGTTTTTAATTCCTTTTTAGTCGGGTCGTTACATTCTAATTTATTTTAGTCTTGTAGCAACCCAATATATATTCTTTTTCTCATCTCCTTCCTCTCTCACGGCTGAGCCGTTTTCTTCCTTCTTCTTCAGTTTTTTTACACAAATTAACTCCAATTAAACTTATACTTAGAGAGATTGAGATTCACTTGAAAAATGTCGGTGTTAAAAAAAATCTTCTAATTTTCACAATCAAAATGTAATTAGTTCTAATAATTAAATAAAAAAATCTTCAAATTTTCACAACTAACTCAACCTCCAAAAATTGTTCAACTCAATGTAATACAATTAATAATTTAATAATGAAATAAAAATAACAAATGATAATTAAATAAAAAATATTCAATTTTTCACAACCAAAAATCAATTAGGATTAATCATTAAATAAAAAAAATCTTCTAATTTTCACAATGAAAAAGTGATTAGAATTAATAATTAAATAAAAAAATCTTCAAATTTTCACAACCGGCTCAACCTCCAAAAAATGTTCAACTCAAATTAATATAATTAATAATTTAATAATTAAATAAAAATGAAAAATAATAATTATATAAAAAATATTCAAATTTTTCACAACCGAAAATCAATTAGAATTAATAATTAAATAAAAAAATCTTCAACTCAAATTATTATAATCAATAATTTTATAATTAAATAAAAAGGACAAATAATATATAAATAAAAAATCTTCAAATTTTAACAATCGAAAATCAATTAGAATTAATAATTAAATAAAAAAATCTTTTAATTTTCACAATCAAAAAATAATTAGAATTAATAATTAAGTAAAAAATTTCAAATTTTCACAATCAAAAATCAATTAGAATTAGTAATTACATTTAAAAAAGTAATAAATAAAAATCTTCAAATTTTCACAACCAGCTCAACCTCAAAAAAAAAAATGTTCAGCTTAAATTAATATAATTAATAATTTAATAATTAAATAAAAAAGATTCAAAATTTCAAAACCGCAAATCAATTAGAATTAATAATTAAATAAAAAAATCTTCTAATTTTCACAACCGGCTCAACCTCAAAAAAATGTTTAACTCAAATAAATATAATTAATAATTTAATAAAAAGAAAAAATAATAATTAAATAGAAACAATATTCAAATTTTCAAAACCGAAAATAAATTAGAATTAATAATTAAATAAAAAAAACTTCGAATTTTCACAACCGAAAATCAATTAGAATTAATAAAATCTTCAAAATTTCACAACTAGCTCAACTTCCAAAAAATGTTCAACTCAAATTAATATAATTAATAATTTAATAATTAAATAAAAAAATAATAATTAAATAAAAAGTATTCAAAATTTCAAACCAAAAAATCGATTAGAATTAATAATTAAATAAAAAAATCTTCTAATTTTCACAACCGAAAAACAATTAAAATTAATAAGTAAATAAAAAAATATTTAACTCAAATTAATATAATCAATAATTAAATAATTAAATAAAAAAACAAATAATAATTAAAAAAATCTTCAAATTTTCACAATCGAAAACCCATTAGAATTAATAATTAAACAA
Organism: Luffa aegyptiaca; assembly: GCA_017139565.1. Classification (NCBI taxonomy): domain Eukaryota; kingdom Viridiplantae; phylum Streptophyta; class Magnoliopsida; order Cucurbitales; family Cucurbitaceae; genus Luffa; species Luffa aegyptiaca. Next base: position 35,857,664 of record CM029407.1, on the reverse strand, counting down.
AAAAAATCTTTTAATTTTCACAACCTAAAATCAATTAGAAATAATAATTAAATAAAAAAAAATCAACTCAAATTAATATAATTAATAATTAAATAATTATATAAAAAGGACAAATAATAATTAAATAAAAGGGAAAAATACACTTTTGGTTCCTAAGGGTTGGATTAAGTGACACTTTGGTCCCTGAGTTTTCAAACTCAACAATTTAGTCCCTGAGGTTTGGATTTTGTTTCATTTTAGTCCCTCCATTCACTTTTCTGTTAAATTTTAACGGTTTGCTGACGTGGCACCATTTTTTTATTACAAAAATATTTTTTTTAATTTTAAAAATTAAATAATAATAAAATAATTAAAAATATATTTTTTAATTTTTATTTTCCCTCCCTTATTCTTCTTCTTCTCCCTTCCTCCTCCAGCTCCCTTTCTCCTCCGGTCGCCAGATGGCCGGCCATCGCTGCCGCCGCCGCCGGCGACCGGTCGTCGCCGGATTTTTTTTTTAATCTTTTTCTTCTTTTCTTTTTTTCTCCTCATCTCAGATCTTTCTCAACCCCGTGCCAGCCACCCCTCGCTTAGCCGCCGTACCTTCGGCGCCCGTTGTGCCCCGCCGTCGTGCCTTCGCCTCGTAGGCCTTTCTCTTGGAACCAATTTGGTCTGAAACGAAGGGGACCTTCCCCTTCAATTCCAGCGGCGCACGCGAGGACAGAATATTTGAAGAAGGTAGAGGGATCTGGAACGAACGCCGAGGACAGATCTGAGATGGGTCTTCTCTTCGCATCGAGATGCTCAACAGAGGGAGAGGGATCTTGCGTGCGGTGTTGTTGGAGAGGGAAAACACATCCAAGTCATCGAAAAAATGCAGTGTTGTGCGTTTGGGTCCAATCGGAGCTCGCGTCGAACTGGGATCTCGCCTGAAAACGCGCCTGAAAACGTAGCTGTTGATTGTTGTCGTTGTCAAGCCCGCCGCGAGAACATGCCGGAAGTAGCTGTCGTGGACCACGTTTGGGGTTTAGCTCCTCTTCTTTTCTAGTTTTTTTTTCAGGAAATGTAAAGAAAGGGAACACACCGGAAGTAGCTGTCGTGGACCTCCCCTCGGTTTTTCGGCGAGAAATCGAGGGGGAGGTCCCTCCCTCCCTCTTTCGATTTCCGACGAGATTTAAAAAAAAAGAATGGATTGGTGTGAACATGAGAAGAAGAAGAAGAAAAGGTGAGAGAAGAAGAAAAAAAAAGTCGTCGTCGGCGAACGGTGGTCGCCGTAGAAGATGAATAAGAGAGAGAAATAGAAAACATAATAATAATAATAATAAAATATTATTATTTTAATATTTTTTATTTTAAAAATTTTTAAAAATAATTTTTTTTATTAAAAGAATAGTGCCACGTCAGCAACCGTTAAAATTTAACAGAAAAGTTGACGGCAGGGACCAAAGTGCTCTTTATCTCAAACCTCAGGGATATTTTTGTTGAGTTTGAAAACTCAGGGACCAAAGTGTCACTTAACCCAAACCTCAGGGACCAAAAGTGTATTTTTCCCTAAATAAAAAGATCTTTAAATTTTCACAATTGAAAATCAGTTAGAGTTAATAATTAAATAATTAAATAAAAATGACAAATGAAGAATTTGAAGATTAAAAATGGGCAAAAAAGGAAATCAAAAGTTTCTTCCTTTAAGCCTCTTTTATATATACTAGTTTTATAACACGTGTCATGCATGTGGTTTGTAATGTTTAAAATATAATTTAGTTTTATATTTCATTTGAAAGTTTTCATCCAATGAACCGCGTATAATTAATTAAACTTTTTTCATATTTTAAGATAAAATATAATAACATATTAATTAGATATAAAATATGTTGTATAAAAATTAGACTTAAGGAAGAAACCAAAACGCACAATATTGATATAAAGGCCACGTAGGTGTTGTTCTAGAATTCTCTTTTCAACAGAATTTTCCTACTTTTCAATTTACTGTTATTATTCTCTCTTGTATCTTTGTGCCATGTGTTTGGGCATACTTGATTCTCTCTTCAAATCCCTGATTCTTGGGTGTATAAGTTGTGTATAAAATGAGCCTTCTGGCCTTTGCTGAGATAAGAAAAATACAAGATATTTTACACCATTTATGTGCAATTCTCAATTCGGTATCAGAGCCAATTAATGGCCAATGCCTTGTCTTCTTCCTCAGTCAACATGGTTGCGTCTGCAAGCGTACCGGTTTTCAATAGCCTTCCTTTAAATCAGCTCTTGAATCAAATAACCACAGTCAAGCTGGAAAGAGGTAATTATCTGCTGTGGAAAAATTTGGCTCTTCCCATTCTTCGAAGTTACCGTTTGGAAGGCACTTGTTTGGGGACAAGCCTTGCCCCTCCAAATTTCTTTCTACTTCTCAGGTGGTCACTATGGATGTTACAAATGAAGCGGGATCGTCAAGCTCTGAAGTTGTCCCGTTGGAAAACTCAGCCCAATCCTCAGCTGTGACTCTTACTATCAATCTAGAATATGAAAGTTGGTTGGTAGTGGATCAACTCCTTCTTGGTTGGCTTTACAACTCAATGACACCTGAGGTGGCAACCCAAGTTATGGGGTATGAAAATGCTAAAAACCTTTGGGCTGCTATTCAAGAGTTGTTTGGAATTCAGTCTCGAGCCGAAGAAGATTATCTTCGTCGAGTATTTCAACAGACTCGTAAAGGTTCTCTTAAGATGGTTGATTACTTACGTGTTATGAAATCTCATGCAGATAATTTGGGTCAAGCAGGAAGTCCTGTTCCAACAAGATCTCTAATTTCTCAGGTCCTCTTAGGACTCGGTGAAGAACATAATGTCGTAGTAGCCATGATCCAAGGAAGAATTGGAATATCCTAGTCCGAGATGCAAGTCGAACTGTTGGTTTTTGAGAAAATGTTGGAAATTCTTAACTCACAAGGGTCATCTACATGAAGGTGTACATATTAAACATGCGGAAGCAATTGAAGATCGAAAGCACTTAAGACATTCAATTTTGAACCTAAAGCATGCATGTTCTAGAAAAACAGAATAGAAAGTAAAGGAGTACCTACCTCTTTGAAGCTCACTTGAAAGGAACTCCTTGTGGTGTTATCTTTCTCCAACCTCTCTAGGACAACCTTTAGTGTCTTCCCTACTATTCTCTTGGGCCTAGAAAGACTTGTGGGAGTCTATAGAAGTAAGAAATAGGAAGGGAATGCTTGAAGGAACAAGCTATAGGAAGAAATGAGATGAGAGAGTATTTGAGGGAGAAATTCTATAGCATAACACTAAGATGAAAGCTTGCTCTCTCTTGAATCTGATTCAAGCTCCCTTTATAGACCTCTCCCATGCAAAGACAAGCTTCATGACACTAGACACATGGTGAAAATGCAACTCAAAGTGGATTCTAGGTGTTTAACTCACAACACATGCATCTAGTGCATGGTTGTGTTGTTTTCCACTATGCAAAATGATGCAAGAGTGGGAATGCCACTAAATCCACTATGTTTTGAAAGTTAATTCTGAATTTTCAGCTTGCAATCCATTTCAATTTCAATTCAAAATTGAAATTGATTTTCTAGGCAAATAATTGGGACATTTCCAAGTAATTTTGATATGATTAATCCAATTAATCTTTATCACCTAATGCCATGATACCTAGTTCATATATATGATATTTAAAACACTTTTAAATATCTTATCTCTCAATTCCTAATTTAATTCATAATTAAATCATTGTGTCGAACACGTTTTACGATAAAACCCTATTTCCCGTTTTTGAACGATTCAAAGATTCCTATCAAAATATTCTAGGCTTTAATCCGATATGAGATAGTAGAGGGACCTAATGGACCTATAGATCATGGGCTCCAACGATTCGAGGCTAGCCGACTAATCTCATTATCTAAACTAGCCAACATTCGTTAACTACCAGGACACTCCACTATATCCCGATAGTTGCACTCCCCTCACTATAGATATATTTCCGTCCACTTGATTTAACCATGTTTAGTAAGTTGTTCCTTCACAGGTTGTTCGCAGCTATAGCTAGGTCAAATAACCGTTTCACCCCTATAGTACTTCTTGTTCCTTAAGTTCCACTAATCCTCTAATGAACAATCGGTTTGTGGTCCAACCATCAAACCTAAGTCCCTCTCGATCCAACGAGAGGGTGGGGCCCCTTGTTCAAGTCCTGGAGTTAGTACTTAAGAGAACAACCTCTCTGCTATCCCTGAAATGGGTAGGAGTGAATTCGATCTTATCCCCAAAATGGTAGGCTTGTTGAGTCGGCGATGCTGGCCACTCTCACCCATGCATATCAAAGGATAATCTCGAATAAACAGGAGTTCATAGATAGCTCAGGATTAAGAACGAGTTACCTAGGTCATCTATGAGAAATAGTCAGTTTCTTCAGTAAACGGCGTTATAAAGAGAAAGTGACTTATTTCGTGGTCCAGTCTTATGCAAACTCATTACATAGGACGCCCCCACTCGCATGTCACCACATGAACGATTTAGGATCTCATCGTTTGTACTTAATACAAAGTGGGCCGCGTCCATAGTGTCTCCAGGATAAGGCACCCAACCAATCCTTATACTATAGACTATTTTGACTATAAACTTGAACTTGATCCTACGATATGTCCCTACATATAGTTCGAGTATTCATTTTATAGTCAAGGATCTTAGTTTATTGGATTTAGGTTAATCATTCGCAATTTACATATTCAATATCATCTTTTACTGAATAACCTCAATAACGTCTTTATTGAAAATAGAATATGTCTAATGATTTACAAACTACAAGTTTATAGGACATTAAACCCAACACTACAACCTTTGGCTCAGCAACCTCTGTAAACATGGCAACAAAAGGAAATGGTCAATTTGAGCCGAGGCAGCAAAACTCTTCTGCCAATCGACAACAGTACAACAACAATCAACGTGGAGGAGGTAGAAACAGAGGGCGAGGGCGCTGGAATGACAATAATAACAACCGACTCATCTGTCAAATTTGTGGTAAAAATGGGCATTCTGCACTAGCTTGCTACCAGAGGTTTGATAAACCATTTGCTCGTCCCAGTTAGTATATTAATCGAAATGTTAGTACTGGTGGAAATAGCTTCCAAAATGGGGGCACAAGTAAAATGAGTCTAGTAGCTCCTCAGGCCTTCATGACTACTCAAAATACCAATTCGTTCGTCGCCAGTCCAGAAACCGTTATTGATCCAAATTGGTATGTCGACAGCGGTGCTTCTAATCATGTCACAACCGATTACAACAATATGATGCACTCATCTGAATATGGAGGTAAGGAAAAAGTTATAGTAGGAAATGACAGTGAGCTGTCTATCTCCCATGTTGGCTCATCTACTTGCTTTCAAATGATAGACTGTTACATCTTGAGAATATGTTGTGTGTTCCTTCTATAGCAAAAAATATTGTTAGTGTTTCAAAGCTGGCTCAAGATAACAATGTCTATATTGAATTTCACGTTGACTCTTGTCTTGTTAAGGACATTCACACGGACAAAGTGGTGCTGAGGGGAGTTCTTAAAGATGGTTTGTATCAGCTTGGAACGAGAATCACTGGTAGTGCTTTAGGTTCAGTAGGTAATAGCTTGAAGTCGGCTAATAAATCATTTCCTTACTCTGCCTTTATTACCTCTGGCATCTATGCTAATGTATTGGTGTCCAAATCAGTTTGGCATAGAAGGCTTGAGCACCCATCCTTAAAAATTTTGAACTTTATTGTTAAGAAATGTAATCTACCAGTGAGTGCTATGAAGGGGATAAAAGCCCCCACGTAGCGAAAGCGTATCGATTGGACCTTACGCCGTATATTAATTAACATTAAAATACCGTTACGAAAAACTCAAATAAACTTTAAACACAATTTAAAGTTGCTGGAAAATTGGTTTAAACATGCTAAAAAATAAATCTAAATTTATTTTCATGCTTTTCTAAAGAAAAGGGAAAGAACCGTTACATACCTTCGTTGTAGACTTGACCGTTCTTCGCCAACAACGCTCCAACGAACGAAAACGCAGCAGCCTCCTTGCCTTTTAATCGCTGGAAATTTCTTCTTGATTGACACAATAACCACAGAGGTTACACCGGTATGTCTCTAAGTCTAGGAGACAAAAGACTTGTGGGAGTCTTTCTCTAAGAGGGAGGCTAGAGAGAATTCTAGGTCTTGTCTTGAGAGTCTAAGAGCAAGAGGAGAATGTCATCGACCAATTAGGTCTAGTGTTCTATTTATAGAAGAGAGGCCATGAATAAAATATTCAATTAAATCAATATTTTCCAAAATTGATTCAATCTTATTCCTTATTTAATCAATCCATGATCAATCAATTCCATAATTGATTAATCTTTTCCTCAAATGACTAATTACTTCCATAAGTGATTAGATCATTTCCATAAATGATTAATCACTTCCTTAAGTGATTAATTATTTCCATAATTGATTAATTCCCGGTTAATGAATTCTTTAATTAATTAACCACCAATTAAATATCACATATTTAATTTCCGGCCTTGAATTAATTAATTTGCCCAAATAGATTTTAGGCCTTAAATTAATTAATTCATTATTTGAACTCTTTCAAACTTCCATAAATTTATATTAATATTTGAATTTCTTCAAATATTAATTTCTCTCATAATAATATATCAATATATATTATATTTTTTTCCTTAGTAAATTGAACATTTTCAATTTACATTTATTACTTAGTTGCCTCAAATTACTTTATGAGCTACCAGTGGGACCTAATGGACCTGCAGATCAGAAGCTCCAACGATGTGAGATTAATTGGTCAAACTCATTAACCACATTAATCAATATTCGTTAACTGTGTGTACATTCTACTATAGACTCACAGTTGCACTCTTCTCACTGCAGACATATTTTCTGTGTCCACGGATCTAGACCAATATCGACTAGTTAGTCCTTCACGAGTGTCCGTAACACCAGCTGGGTCAAATTACCGTTGTACCCCTGGGTTACTTCTATTTCCTTAAGTACTAGTTCTCCTCTAATGAACAACCTGTTTGTGGTCCAACCATCAAACAGAAAACCCTCTCGTGCCATTGAGAGGGTAGGGCCCTTTGTTCAAGACTCGGAGTCACCACTTAAGGGAACACTCATCTGCTTCCCTAAAGTCGGGAAGGAGTGAATTCCATCTTGTACAATTATGTTTCCAGCTCCCCATTCGATCTTGTCCCCAAAATGGTAGGCTTATTGAGTCGGCGTATTGGTCACTCTCACCCATGCAAATCAAAGGACAATCTCTCATGAGCAGGAGTCCATAATCAACTCAGGATTAAGACTAAGTTGTCTAGGTCGTCCTAGTGAAATAGAAAACCAACTAGTTAACGGTGTTATAACCAGTGGTTACTATTTCGCGGTCCGGTCTTATGCAAACTCATTGCATAGGATACCCCCACTCGCATGTCTCCTACACGAACGCATTGGATCGTAGTGTCTGTATCAAATACAAAGTGGGCCGTATCCATAGTGTCACCAGGATAAGGCACCCAGTTTTATCCCTATACTATAGACCCTTTAGGCTGTTTCTTGAACAATGATCCCATATGTCACTGCATATAGTTCAAGACTCATATTATAGCCTAGGATGTCTAGTTTATTGGATTAGGGTTATTTTTAGGCAAAGACAAATATAAAATAACTAATAACATTTAATGGAAAAATATATCAATATTATTTCATTAATATCCAGTCAACGGTTACATTCACTATCTACGAGTTTTAGGGCATAAAACCCAACATGCTAATGATATTTTCAATTTCTATGAAGCATGCAAATTTGGAAAGTCTCATGCTCTTCCTTTTCCAAACTCAAAATCTCATGTTATTGCTCCCTTTGACTTGATTCACACTGATCTGTGGGGGTCCAGCTCCAGTTATGTCTCCAGATGGTTATCGTTATTACGTACATTTTCTTGATGATTTTAGCCGTTTTGTTTGGGTGTATCCACTCAAATTGAAGAGTGACACAGTTGCAGCATTTACCCATTTTATTACTATGCTAAAACCCAGTTTAACAAAACCGTTAAAGTTTTGCAGTCTAATAATGGAGGAAAATACAAAAAAGTGCATCAGCTTTATGCCGAGAATGGTATTCAGTCTCGTCTCTCTTGTCCCTATAATTCGGCCCAAAATGGGAGAGCGGAACGCAAACATCGACATCTTGTTGAGACATGTTTAACCCTACTTTCTCAAGCTTCAATGTCGCTCTCTTATTGGTGGGAAGCGTTCACAACTGCTACGTTTCTTATTAATGGGCTACCTACTCTAGTTCTACACGGGAAGTTTCCCATGGAGTTCTACTCGCCCATTCATCACTCCACCACCCGACCCAGCTAGTCCTATACTCGACTCAGTTAATCCTACCCAACCCGAATATCTCATTTAGTCATCAACCCTATTCTCCTATCACGCCATCTGACTCATCACCATCTCAACGTCACTCTGTTCCTGCGTGTCAGCCTTCTCCTCAAATCTTCTGTGACTTATCTGGCGAGTTGTCCGCTTCAGCCTCACCTTCCTCTTCAACTCCAAACAATGTTGTTCCCTCACCCCCATCTCCTCTGATTTTGCCTAGCCATCCAATGATTACACGTGTGAAGGCCAGCATCTTTAAGCCAAAAGCGTGGCTCTCTGTCTCTCCGTCTGATTGGTCTACTCGTGAACCCAGTCATGTTGTTGATGCCTTGGCAACTCCGGTATGGAAAGCCGCTATGGATTTTGAGTTTCAGGCACTTCTATGCAATCAAACTTGGTGTCTAGTTCCACCTTCACCATCTCAAAACGTTGTTGGGTGAAAATGGGTTTTCCGGATCAAGAGGAATTCAGATGGTTCAGTCCAGCGGCATAAGGCTCGGGTCGTGGCCAATGGATTTCATCAAAACCCGGGTATTGATTTCTTTGAGACCTTTAGTTCGGTTGTGAAAACATCTACTATTTGTGTGGTTCTCTCTCTGGTTGTGTCCAATAATTTTCCTCTCCGGCAACTTGATTTTAACAATGCATTTTTTAATGGGTCTCTGGATGAGGATGTTTATATGGCTCAACCTCCGGGCTACACTGATTCGCGATTTCCTGATTATGTTTGCAAGTTGAATAAGGTTATCTATGGGCTGAAGCAGGCACCGCGGGCATGGAACAACACGTTAAAGAATGTCCTTCTGTCTTGGGGCTTTGTGAATAGTCGATCTGACACGTTGTTGTTTATTCATCGAGAAGGTACATCTGTTCTTCTTCTCCTTGTTTATGTGGACGATGTTATCGTCACAGGTAATAATTTTTTCCTGATTGTTCGTCTGGTTGCTGCTCTTGGTCATAAGTTTGCTTTAAAGGATCCTGGTGCACTAAATTATTTCCTTGGTATTCAAGTGACTCGACTTGATTCGGGATTACTACTTACTCAAACTCAGTATATTCATGAGTTACTTTTCAAGTTGGATATGTGTTGCAATTCTGAAGTGGTTAAAAATATGAAATAAATTAACTCCAGAATACTGTGCAAGTATACACAATCTAGTAGCAAGTGATAAGTATTTATCGTATCCACAGGGTCTTGAAATGCCTACCTCTATTGATTTAATTTGCCTTTTTAGTGATTTCAAAAGGTTGGTTAAATTGATTGGGTTTTTTAAAATGCTGAAACAAAAGATATGCGAAAGCAGTAAATGATTACGATAGAGAAAACAGAATGGAAACAGACACAGGTTAAAACTTCTATAATTGTTTATAAAGATGCTCCAGCAATTCTTTTGATCTGTCAATCCCATGCAGTATTATCAGCGGGATCCTCCCGAAACTCCGGATTTTTTGGAATATGTTTCAAAACCAATGAAGCTCTACCGATCAAGCACTAGGCAACTGGCTATCCCTAACTCAGTCACTGGCGTTCACCAATACACAATGATCTAGCGTGAATTATCGCCACACAACTCCTAAATCATCCCTGAAACTAGGAGAAGTTATACATACCGGCTAGCTAGGCGGGCACATAATGAAATTAAAGATCAACAATAATTCAAGATGATCATGATCAAATAGAATTTCCAGATTTTATAAATATAACAATCACATAATTCTTAACCTATGCCTACAAAGCAATTAGTTCATGATTGAAAACATAAAATACGTTACAATCTCGATAAGCACATCCATAATGCAAAATACACAATAAATACTAATCCCTTTTAGCAATTGGGGAGATGAAACAGCTGCTCCAAACCACCAAGAACATAGAAGGACTTCGTCTCCTTGAGAGGAATTGCACTTGGTCTTCTAGATCTCCATTCTGCCGTCAATTCGGCCTCCGGCCGATTGATTTGGTCTCCAAGTTGTGAATGAATTTATCTTTGACGGCTCCTCCTTTTATAAGATGAGAATTAGGTTAAACTGGACACATGGCAGGCTCTCCTCGCTCCTTTATCCCGAAAATAACTCAGTAGAAGTCGGTTTATCAACTTGGCTAACGAGCTGTGACATGGCAGTTTTTGCTCCCAGCTTTGCTGCAGCACAGATTTTGCTCCCTCACGTCGCTCAGCAGTATTTTCTGCACAAAATAACTTTCAAAGCCTCCATTCTTCCAAATGGGTTAAAACATATAATATATATCTAAAACCAACCCTATTAAGCACAAAAGACACACAAATCCCTATAGAAATAAGGTCTAAATAACCACCTGTTGGAGAGTTATCACACCCCCAAACTTGAACTATTGCGCGTCCCGAGCAATACTAACTCACCTTCCCTTAAGAATTCAAAACATTAGACAAAGAATAGCTTAATCAAACCAGACAGTCCATCACTACCTTCAACCTTTACCTGAGCACTCTGCAAAACCAAGCTCTGCTGCAGCAAAATAATTCTTCCGGCATGGACAAATAATCACCACTTTTAACTCAATTCTAAGAACTTGCCACTGCCTAGCTCTATTATCAGACATTTTAAAACACATTTTTAAGGGGTTTATATTTTTGTTTTTTCAGACTTAAAGCGGCCCTACAGTCATAAGCTCTTAAGCATGGGATGACCCACTTTATGGTGCAGTATACCCTTGTCTCAAACTCATCACCAACTAGGCTAAATACTCTTTGTAAAGCTCAAAAATCCTTAGTTATTCTATCTCTTGCCCCTCATAATGGCAACATTTTATGATGAAGCTCACCCAAGTTCTGGGAGACAGAAAAACTGTTGGATCACCATTCATCCTTCAAAACTTTTGCTCCATGAATTTTCTCAGCAAAATTTTCAACAATCAACTTTTTCAGGAAATAATTTTTTCACTTTTTCATATTTCCTAGGTCATCTTTTGACGCAAAGACAAATTGTGGGTGTCACAAATGTCCCTGGTTACTCAACAACCTAGCAAGTTATTTAATGAAGGAGAGAAATGCTCGAGCAAAACAATTGGAGTAGCAAAAAGTCTCCCAAACTTGAATTATTCATTGTCCCCAATGAATCATTAATTTTGAAATTATACCCCCAAACTTAAATTTTTCTATCTGAATTTTAAACTAGGCGTGGGACTAGAAGTAAGCTTAAAGTGGATCAAATAAATCAATACTACCTCAGAATCTTCTCGCCGCAACAATGACCAGGCTAGAAGAAATGCTCAAGCAAAAGGTTTCTGGAGATCAGAACACCTTTATCTAATTAAGCTAACTAGTCCAAGCTTCAAAAATTCAGAAGAAAATTAAGTTAGATACTCAAATGTGCCAAACAAAACAATATTTGATTTCATTAAAGATCAAGATCACAGACTTACGTTATCATGATAGAGATAGATTTTAAAGCAACAGATAAAAACAAAGAAACATAACATAACATAAGCAGAAAGAACAAAACACAAGCAAGACGAGCAAAAAAAATCATTCATCAAAATATTTGCTCGAAGAAACTGAAACTTCCCTTTAATTCTTCTTTATGTTCAGGCTCTGGGTTTTCTTCTTTCTCTCGAATGATGGACGGGGGTGGAATGCATGGGTTCATAAGATCATCAAGGAAAACTAGGAAGACTTGATATGGCTTAGAAAAATTCACTTGCATAGCCCTCCTTAGTGTGGTGTCCCTTCAACGATCATAGCTCTAGTAGGTTTGAAGTTGTCTCTCTGTGAATACTGGCTTACTGAACATCCTCTCAAGTTGCTCCAGCACTCTATGGACACCTCACAACAAACCACCCTGTCGCACCTCACCTTTTTGAAGCGTAGCCAGATTGGCAGTGTCAATAATCCCCTTATCAAACAAGTTTATATCATTGGAACTCTTTTGGGACTCTAAACCTTCAAGTGCACTCGATCACGGGGGACAATGGAATCGTATGTTGAGGTAAGTAATCTCTACATGACAAATCCGAGCCAAGTGTTAGCCTCACACTTCAGGTATGTTGACTGGAATGTTCTTGCCCTCATCCTAGACAACCTCCACTGGGCATTTAGTTGCTCATTTGAGGAAGCAACTAACATTTCATTGAAAACAGCGTGGGGGAAGTCTTTCAAATTAAATAGAGAATTAATCACTACATGGCTCCAGTCGACAACAACTCTACGAACAATAATCAAGAAGCCTTCATTTTCATCGATGTTGGCGTAGAACTCTCATTCTAGTTGATCAACAGTGGGCTCCGGCTTTGCGCACAACTGTTCCCAACTATGATTAATAATGTTCGCTCAAGGAAAATGTGCGAGCTCTTTGCCACCATCGAAGCCGCGTTCCATTAGAACATCTCGCTTCAGGACTTCTTGATATTTTTGTCTTGCCTCTTCATTAATGAACCTCCCGTATAGAAATCTTTCATCAAGCTCAATTTTTTCACTCAATTTCGGTCTCAACTTCATTCCTCTCATCTTCTTTTTCCTCTTCTGGCTTTTCTTTTTCAGAAACAAATGGTAGGGAGGAAGGGTTGGGGTAGGGGTTCTTACTTTTTTTTTCTCTCTTAGACCTCTTCTTCTTTTCTTTGGTCTCTACGAAGCCTCTTTAACCCTCTCTTCCATCGTATCTTCATCCACCGACACTTCTTCCTTTGCCTCTCTTTCTTTCCTTGCTCGTGCTTTTTTTCCTCACAATAATAATACACACACAAAAAAAAAAGAATCACATTAGTAGTAATAAAAGATGAGAGTGAAAAATGTACCTGATGGGATCGTATAAATAGGGCATAACTCAAAGATCTTCAACAAATAATTAGCCCCTAATTATCTCTCAATTAATTGAAGTTACCGTTTTAACTTCATGGATTCATGGAAAACTTTTATTATCTGTCAAACGGTAAGATCTTCCATTTACTGTCTTCCCTCTGTGTGTAACAACCATAACGCTAGCTGCTCTCTGCTCAACACATGACATCTTTGGTAATTAACTGCATGCCCACTTAATTATCCTATTAACAACAATAAAATCTCAACGGTAAAATTGTAATCTTATCTCATAAAAAATCATAACCGAATAAAATCTCTGATCTTCTCAACAAAACTACGAAATCAAATTTTTTTTTTTTTTTTAAATAACATCCACAAGATATATTATTTTAAATCTGGAAAAATCTTTCGAAAATAAAATTCTTCAAAATTAAATCTAAACTAACCAACAAAAAAATAAATAAAATAAAATAAAAATCTAATCAAATCAGAATCATATCAAATCAAAATAATATCAAAACAGACAATAAATCAAAATTAACATAAAAAAAACGAAATCAAATAATGGGAGCTTCTGATTATAATGCCGAAATTTTTGCTCCCTCAAAACTTGTGCTCCCTAAATCTGCCAGCAATTTCAAAGAAGAATATTTCGGAATTAAATCAGGAAGATATATTATTAAAAATCTAATCTAAACAACAATTATAAATTCAAACTGAAATTAAATCTAAACAGAAATCAAATTTACTTTAGACTCACAGCCATCATCAACACATTGTTTAACCATAGATGCATCATTTGATAAATAAAACTTTACCTCATGGAAAAATTCTTTCATTTGTTCTTTTGATAAACCAGGAGGCAAATTTCCACAATCAAGGTAATTGGAAAAGTCATCATACCAAGGTGTTTTCACTGTCTTAATATGAGCTACAGTAAATAACCTCTCATCAATGAAGGATTTCCTAATCTCAGGTTGCTGGAGCAATATCAATGAATTACAAGGTTTAATAGGCTTGGATTTCTCATCTATTGGCTCTAAGGATTCAAAATTCCTCTAAAAACTAGAAATCTCACCTACATCGTCATACTCATGCTCCAATCCACCTATTTCCAAATCCTCAATTTGGATCTCTCCAAATTTTTGGGTATGGTACTCCATCAAATCCTTCTCAAAGTGGTCCTCAACAAACTCATCCAACACCTGAATGAACGAGCAATCCTCAATATCATTAGGATATTTCATTGTATCAAACATATTAAACTTCACCTTTTGGTCATGCACCTTCATTGTAAGCTCCCCCTTTTGGACATCTATCAATGAACTACCAGTTGCCAAAAATGGACGACCAAGAATAATTGGGACATTCTTATTTGCCTCATAATCTAGAATAATGAAATCGACAGGAAAAATAAATTTATCTACTTGGACCAGAACATCCTCAATTTTACCTTCAGGATATGTGATAGATTTATCTGCCAATTGGAGTGTGACTGTTGTAGACCTAGCTTCACCTATACCTAACTTTCGATAAACCGAAAGAGGCATAAGGTTTATGCTTGTGCCTGAATCACAAAGTGCTCTCCCCAACTCCTTTCCACCTATAGAGACAGGAATAGTGGATGATCCTGGATCCTTAGCCTTGGAAGGTAACCCATTCTTAAGAATAGCACTACATTCCTCAATAAGAGCCACAGTCTCAAACTCTCCTAATCTCTTCTTTTTAGTTAAAACATCCTTAAGAAATTTAGCATAATTAGGCATTTGCTCTATAGCTTCTACTAAAGGAATATTTATATGCAATTGCTTAAGAATCTCTAAAAACTTCTTAAATTGACCATCTTGATTCTTAGGTCTTTGCCTTTGTGGAAAAGGTAAGGGTGGGTTATAGGGTGGGGGCAGTACATAAGGTGGTTCCACATCTGGAACAAAACCAGATGCTCCAGCATCATTATTGCTGCCTCCAGCACCCTGACCCGACTCCAACTCTTTTTCAACAACAACATTTTTATCACAATTATTTCCTACATCCTGGGTTTTACTAGGCTCTTTTCTTTCTTCTAGTGGCTTACCACTTCTTAAAGTCACTGCCTTTACCTACTCCTTACCTTCCCTTATAGGGTGTTCAATATCTGAAGGAATGTTCCCTTGAGGTCGTGCCTTCAGCTCATTAGCTAGCTGACCCACTTGCAACTCTAGGGCTCTCAATGAAGCATGTTGACTTAGGATTATGACATCATTACGAGCCATATAATCCTTCATCATTGACTCCAGAGAACTCTCTGAATTTTGCTGGGGCAATGTCTGCTTATTTTGTTGGGACAATGCCTGTGATTTAGCAAATCCGGACTGGTTCACCACCTTTTATTGTGCTTGGGGGACTTGTGAATTGCTTCCTTGCCCTCCCCACGCAAAGTTGGGGTGGTTGCGCCAACCTGGATTATAAAAGTTAGAATAAAGGTTATTCCTTTGATTACCTGCAAAAAACACAGAAGCTGGATTGTTAGGACAAAACTCATAATTATGCTCTTCACCACAATAAACACATGATTCTTCTGTAACTTGGTTTACCACTGGCGGCTGCTGGACATGACTAACCACAGTTACATTTTTAAGAGCGTTAGCTAATTCTACAATATCGACCCTAATGGTAGACACACCATCAACTTCTAACACACTCTTAACTTTTTTATTAGAGCCTCTAACATCTGACCATTGACAACTGTAGGTTGATATTCTCTCTAAAATCTCATAAGCTTCATTAAAAGTTTTTGCCAAAAGAGCCCCTCCCGCAGAAGCATCAACCATACACTGGGTTGCTATGTTTAACCCATTGTAAAATATCTCTATTTGAATACAATGTGGCAAACAGTGGTGGGGACACTTTCGCAAAAGCTCCTTAAACCTTTCCCAAGCCTCACTAAAAGTTTCTTCCTCATTTTGCCTAAATCCCACTATCTCACTCCTCAACTTGGCACTCCTAGTTGGTGGAAAATACTTACTAAGAAATTTCTCTACTAGCTCATTCCACGTACTTATCGATGCTGGAGCAAAAGAATTCAACCACGCCTTTGCTCCATCTCTAAGGGAATAAGGAAATAGGGTTAATCTAAGAGCGTCTCTCGACACTCCCTCGAAAGCAAATGAATCACTAACTCCTAGAAAAGACTTAAGATGAAGATGAGGGTCCTCGGATGGTAAACCATGGAATTGACCAACCATCTCTAACATGTGAAACATGATCGGTTTCATTTCAAAGTTTGATGCCTCAATAACTGGACATATTATCACTGGATTTAACTCGTCAAAAATTGAAAAAACATACTCTCGAATGACTCTGTCCTTATCATTTGCTACAAGGATAGGATTATTAGCCTGATTATTTTGCTGTCCATTTTGCTCCAGCGGCTGATTTTGCTGCATCGCACAGTTCCTCTTCGAGATTCACTTGAAATTTTTTTTAAAAAAATCTAATCCGAAGGGGATCGCTCATACACCAATAGTCACACCTACAAAACAAAAAGAAACAATCAAAAGGTTCACACACCAAATCACCAAAAATACACACACACAAAAATCAATCAAATAAAACAAATTCAAGTCCCCAGCAACGGCGCCAAAAACTTGTTGCAATTCTGAAGTGGTTAAAAATATGAGATAAATTAACTCCAGAATACTGTGCAAGTATACACAATCTAGCAGCAAGTGATAAGTATTTATCGTATCCGCAGGGTCTTGAAATGCCTACCTCTATTGATTTAATTTGCCTTTTTAGTGATTTCAAAAGGTTGGTTAAATTGATTGGGTTTTTAAAATGTTGAAACAAAAGATATGCGAAAGCAGTAAATGATTACGACAGAGAAAACAGAATGGAAACAGACACAGGTTAAAACTTCTGTAATTGTTTATAAAGATGCTCCAGCAATTCTTTTGATCCGTCAATCTCATGCAGTATTATCAGCGGGATCCTCCCGGAACTCCGGATTTTTTGGAATATGTTTCAAAACCAATGAAGCTCTACCGATCAAGCACTAGGCAACTGGCTATCCCTAACTCAGTCACTGGCGTTCACCAATACACAATGATCTAGTGTGAATTATCGCCACACAACTCCTAAATCATCCCTGAAACTAGGAGAAGCTATACATACCGGCTAGCTAGGCGGGCACATAATGAAATTAAAGATCAACAATAATTCAAGATGATCATGATCAAATAGAATTTCCAGATTTTATAAATATAACAATCACATAATTCTTAACCTATGCCTACAAAGCAATTAGTTCATGATTGAAAACATAAAATACGTTACAATCTCGATAAGCACATCCATAATGCAAAATACACAATAAATACTAATCCCTTTTAGCAATTGGGGAGATGAAACAGCTGCTCCAAACCACCAAGAACATAGAAGGACTTCATCTCCTTGAGAGGAATTGCACTTGGTCTTCTAGATCTCCATTCTGCCGTCAATTCGGCCACCGGCCGATTGATTCGGTCTCCAAGTCGTGAATGAATTTATCTTTGACGGCTCCTCCTTTTATAAGATGAGAGTTAGGTTAAATTGGACACATGGCAGGCTCTCCTCGCTCCTTTATCCCGAAAATAACTCAGTAGAAGTCGGTTTATCAACTTGGCTAACGAGCTGTGACGTGGCAGTTTTTGCTCCCAGCTTTGCTGCAGCACAGATTTTGCTCCCTTACGTCGCTCAGCAGTATTTTCTGCACAAAATAACTTTCAAAGCCTCCATTCTTCCAAATGGGTTAAAACATATAATATATATCTAAAACCAACCCTATTAAGCACAAAAGACACACAAATCCCTATAGAAATAAGGTCTAAATAACCACCCGTTGGAGAGTTATCAATATGTTACACTTAAAACTAGCCTTGTCTCCAACAATGTTAGGCAAGAAACTATCATTATCAGAGGGCCAGCCTATGACTAATCCATTCTTGTATTGAAGCACTGTGGGTGTGCTCTACAGTATCTCACCAACACACGCCCAGATATCGCTTATGTCGTTAATCATCTCAGTCAGTTCTTGAAACAACCCACTGATGTTCACTGGCAGGCTGTAAAATGGGTCCTTCGGTATCTTAACGAAACCAAGCATATGGGTCTCCTAATCCAACCGGGTGTTGATTTATCCATCTCTGCTTTTTCTGATGTCGACTGGGCGTCTAATATTGATGACAGAAAGTCTGTTGCTGCTTACTGTGTCTTCCTTGGCAACACCTTGGTTTCATGGTCCTCCAAGAAACAAACTGTTGTTGCCCAATCAAGTACTGAGTCTGAATACCGGGCTTTGGCTCATGCCTCTGCTGAAGTCATCTGGCTAAAGCAACTGTTAGGAGAGCTTGGCGTGGTGATTCCTGCAACTCCCATCATTTGGTGTGATAATCTCAGTGCCAGTGCTCTCCCCACAAATCCCGTCTTTCATCCTCACACGAAGCATATCGAAATTGATATCCATTTTGTTTGTGACCAAGTTCTTCACGATGCTCTTGAGGTTCGCTACGTCCCGTCTGCTGACCAGCTTGCTGATTGTTTGACTAAGTCGCTTGCTCATACTCAGTTTGGTTACTTAAGGTCCAAACTCGGTGTCGTTGAACTTCCCTCTCGTTTGAGGGGGGATGTAAAGGCAGAAACCAAAACGCGCAGAATTGATATATAGGTCACGTAGGTGTTGTTCTAGAATTCTCTTTTCAACAGAATTCTCCTAATTTTAAATTTACTGTTATTATTCTCTCTTGTATCCTTGTGCCATGTGTTTGGGTATACTTGATTCTCTCTTCAAATCCCTGATTCTTGGGTGTATAAGTTGTGTATATAAGGAGCCTTCTGGGCCTTTGTTGAGTTAGAAAAATACAAGATATTTTACACCATTTCTGTGCAATTCTCAATTGGTTTGAATGTATTTTGAATTGGACAGTCCACTAATTCAACACATCTCATTAAAGAAACTAAAGGGAAAAAAACATACAAAAACTTTGGAAAGAATGAAAATTGAGTAAAAGTTAAAAAAACTCTGATGGACATGGGAGCTAGGGATTGAAGTAGTCTGAAGAAAGAATGTTACTGTTGGGAGTGCGACCAAAGTCCCACATCGGCTAGATGAGGGGATGACCATGGGTTTATAAGGGAGGACAGCTATCTCCACTAGTATGAGGCCTTTTGGAGTGAACCAAAAGCAAAGCCATGAGGGTTATGCCCAAAGTGGACAATATCATACGATTGTGGAGATATGTGTAGTGTCCTATAATCCCTTACAGTTACTAAGCAATTTAATTTGATGTTGTCTTTCCTTTGCTTTTTTAATCTTCGCACCTGCAAACGGAGAGGAGGGAGAAACTAAGTAGAGTTAGAAGCTAAAACACGACTTTCGATGGCAAACCTAAAATTCTAAGAAGGTGGCCAACAAATTGAATAGTCAAACACATCCTCAACAAAGATTTATACGATAGTGATTTCAAAGAACGGCTCAGAAAATTACTTTCCCTCCACAAATCATTTGCTTACCTTCTCCATCTTCTTCTACCATTTCAAATTTTCTTTTCCTCATTCAATCAAAACATGATCAATACACAACTCCAATTGCTTCAGGGGAACTTTTACTTGCTTTGATCTTTATTCTATTTTTTACTTTTTAGCTTTTCTAAGCTTATTGTTGTGAAGCAAACATGGAAAACGTGAAGAAATATTTTATATAAAAAATTAAAACAGAAATCGAAGGATTAATACATAAAAATGTACAAATATCATGTAATTCAAATAATTATAATATAAATTATTTCGAGGAAGGTTCAAATTAATGTACGCATGACTTTTCAGACTTTTCAGTTTCTGTTCACATTCACGTTACTTTTTTTCCTTTTTTTCTTTTTTTCTTTTTTTTTTCTTTTTTAGTTAGAGGGTAAAATTGGAAAATACTTTAAGATAAAAGGGTAAACTTGACACATAAAGTTTCTCCTTATAGTGCCTTTAATATATAGATAGATAGATGGACTAGTAAGCAACACGTGCGATGCACGTGGAATCTTGTAGTTGTAGTTTAAAGTTTTTTAAAAAATAGGTTTCTATTTTAAAAAATTATTTATGAAATAAATAAATATTATTCTAACTTAATTTTAATGACTATGGAATTTAAATGAGTGTATTGATTATTATTATTATTATTATTATTATTATTATTATTATTATTTTAAACAAAATGTTTTGATTATTAGTAGGAAGGTATAGATACAAAAACAACTCATGAGAAAAAACCTTAAATATAATATATTTTAAAAAGATTAGCAATTGTCTAAAAAAAGATTAGTAATTACATATATATTGTGTGAGATTAATTTGTAAAAGAATTGGAAGCGTATTACAAAATAATGTAAAAGAATTATGTAAAGTGAATGAAAATGAAGTCTATAAAAAGGAAAAAAAATAATCACATATCTTAATTTAATTCATTATATCTTAATGAAACACAATTACTACCCCTAGATGTATTTATTTATTCTAGATTTTTTTTTGGAGTATAAAAAATGAACTCTGACAAGTTTCAAATCAAGAGAAAAAGAAAAGGTTGGATTCTCCAACCCTCCAATGATTGAATTAAAAAAAGAACATAAAAAATTATTATTTATATTTTTGAAAAAATGAAATGAAAGTATCAGTTTTATGAACTTTATATCAATAAAAAACTTTACCCTTGTTGTGAAGAACGCCTCGATTGCCGATACAACAGTGACCTCGCACGAAATCTCGTTCAGATATTGTAATAGACTTTTGAACACAGTAGCACATTGTGTTGCGAAGAACGCCTCGATCGGTCCCGCCATCGTTGTAGATGTTGAGGTTCCGCAGGTGTCTGGTTTTTCGCGGGAATGGGGAGAAGTCTTTTGGGCTCCTTTTTTTCCCCCTAGATTTTCCCTCTTTTGAGAGATGATGGTTATGAAACAGTTGTTTTTCTTTAATGCTATTTACGTTTTCTCAAAAAAAAAATAATAATAATAATAATAACTCTACCCTTGTTATAGAAAGCTTTAGCTTCATTATTAAAAAAAACAAAAAACAAACAAATAAATATGTACTCAAAAATATAAACAAATAATTCTAATCCTCACTTTCTGTTTCCATATATGTTTTGAAGGAGTGAAGAACACTCGAGCGGAAGCGTTAGCGGATCATAGGCATCAATTTTCATTAATTTTGAGGATTAAAAGCATGCTTGAACAAGAACAAAAACAGGGGAAATAAGAACTTATCTTTTAAGCTTTGAATTCGTTGATCTCGTTGGTTGTTTCTTTACACCAACTCGACTTGGACTACCGCTAGAGCCTTCCCCGCTATTTTCCGGCCTTAGAACGGGCTTGTGGGAACCCGAGCATGATGAATTGGAAGAAGAAATAATATGGGTTTGAGAGAGTTTCCATGGTTTTCAAAGAAAAATCAGCTTGCTGTATGTTTTCATCTTCTTCAAAAACATCATCTTTCCATTTAGCCTTTTACAACCCTTTTTAAAGACAATGAGTAGGCAAAACATTTTGCCAAAAGATTGACAGCAAGCCTTGAGAGGTGGAGTCACTCATGTGAGGTGTTCATCAATTAGATTTTACCTCATGAATTATTGAATTTTGAAAAACCAATTTTTTCAACTTTCAAAATTTAAAAATGAATTTCATGAACTCATTTTATTTTTCTTTTAATGTTTTATAATTTAAAATTCAAATGACTAATTTTAAATATAAAACTAATATTTAAGTAAACCTCTTTTAATTAATTTAATTTTAATATCCAAATATTAAACTAAATGGTTTGTACCAAATTGGATGTCTCTCAAAACCGATAATCTCGACTATGAATCTTTATTCATATTCAAGTATGTAATAAATACACATTTACAATATTTAAGTCATATTTAAATAATAATGACTCTCTCAAACATAGTTTAATTCACAATTAAACCAACACGTTAAATTATATAATTAACGATATCTCCCTAAATTGAATTTGAACGACTTTCAAATTCTTTCATCACTCTGTTCTAAGGTTTAATCCGTTTGAGCTAGCAGGGGGACCTAATGGACCTACAGATCATGGGTTCCAACGATCCGAGATTTACCGGTTGAACTCTTTCAATCCTAGTTAACCAACATTCGGTAACTAACGGGACACTCCACTAAAGCCCGTAGTTGAACTCCCTTCACTGTAGATATATTTCTGTCCACCCGATATAACCGTGATTAGTAAGTCAATCCTTCACAGGTTGTTCGTAACTATAGTAAGGTCAAAAGTCCGTTTTACCCCTATAGCACTTCTTGTTCCTTAAGCCTTAACTGAGTCCCTAATGAACAATTGGTTTGTGGTCCGACCACTAAACCTGAAACCTCTCGGGCCAATGAGAGGGTGACGCGCCTTTGTTCACGTCCCGGAGTCAGCACTTAAGGGAACAACCTTTCTACTATCCCTAAAGTCGGGTAGGAGTGAATTCCATCTTGCAGGACTATGTCCCCAGCTATCTATCCGGTCTTATCCCCAAAGTGGCAGGTTTATTGAGCGGTGCTTATGGGCCACTCTCACCTATGCAAATCAAAGGATAATCCCGAATAAACAGGAGTTCATAGTTAGCTCAGGATTAAGATCGAGTTACTTAGGTTATCACTTTGAAATAGTCAGTTTCACAGTAAACGGCGTTATAAAGTGAAAGTGACTTATTTTGAGGTCCGGTCTTATACAAACTTCTTTTGCATAGGACGCCCCCACTCACATGTCTCTACATGAACGATTTAGGATCACATCGTTTGTATTAAAACAAAGTGGGCCTTGTCACATAGTTTTTCCTAGGATAAGATACCCAGTCTTATCCCTATACTATAGACCATTTTAGGCTATGTACTTGAACCTGATCCACTTTTATGTCACTACATAAAGTTCAAGCATTCATCCCATAGCCAAGGATTCTAGTTTTATTGGATTTGGGTTAAATAAAAACATAGTTAAACTACTCTTTCAACAACCATAATAAAAACCATTCTAATAGTTTTTATATGTCACTTTGTTACATTTACTATCCACGAGTTTTAGGACATAAACCCCAACATGTTTATTAGTATATGCTAAAGAAAAAGAAAAAAATAAAAATCCTAACCTCCGTCCTTTTTCCATCCTTTTTTCTTCTTCTTATTTCCTCCATATTTTGGTCGCACAGGCAAACCCACCCTTTTATTTCATCTCTCACAGTCACAGTCACCCTCTTTCCCATCGAACCACCTTCTTCATGGCTCAATTTCTTAATTCGATCTCCATGGCTACCGCTACCATGTGATTGCCGCCATCAATGAGTAAGGTCGAAGAGTAATAGCACCTCTTGGCGCTTTCCATCATTGTTTTCTTCTTCTACTACCAACATTTCCTTGGATGTCATCACTTTCATTGCTACTGCCACTTCCTACCATCATTGTTGTCGCCACTCCCTCTACTCCTATTGTCATCAACCATTAAGAATTCAAAAAAGATGTTCTAGTTTATGAAGAATGTGTATAGAATATTGCTATGAAGAAAATTAACACAATATGGAATATATATAAAGGGGTTATTGAAGAAAACAAATACACTTAAATTTGTAAGCACAAGCATTTATTGAATACGTTCTCTTTTCCATCTTTTTATCTTTTTTATTTTTTTTCCTCAAAGTTGGCCTCTTTATCTTCCTACTTCTCTCTCGTTGGTATAAATAAAATATGGAATTCTACAACATTTATTTTATTTAAATTTGTAACCACAAGCATTTATTGAATATGTTCTCTTTTCCATCTTTTTTTTGTAAGCACAAGCATTTATTGAATACGTTCTCTTTTCCATCTTTTTATCTTTTTTATTTTTTTTCCTCAAAGTTGGCCTCTTTATCTTCCTACTTCTCTCTCGTTGGTATAAATAAAATACAGAAATTATAGCAGATGGGTTCTTTTGATAACCAAATTTCAATAATGTCCATAATTAATATAATTATTATTGGTAGGTTTTTATCAATTAATTAGTTTATTTCTCTTACCAAAATACCCTCACATTAATGAATGGAATCATGTAATGCCCCAGGTTTCTCAACCTCTAGCCTAGCGGCGCTACTACTTACTCTAGACTCTTAAGCACTTAGGACAACTCTCTTCAAACCGAATGTACCGAAAATTTCGACAACATAACGGCGTAAAACGGGTTATCCCAAAATTTTACAACACTTGCTAAAAACTTTAACACTTCTAAATATTCATCAGGCCAAACTCCACCAAACTACAGCCAGATTCACAAGCCTATCTCCTCTAGACAAGGCATACTTAACCAGAACATGCAATAATCTGAAATCATGCAGCGGAACTTAAAGACAACATGTTAACAGGAAAGCTAGTCCTCTAGCTAAATACATTATTAACCTTAATCAAAATTAACAAGACAAGTTCATAACCCGAAAACAAACCTTTCTCAAGTGAATCCCTCACCATCACAGAACTACAAATTAAACCAACTTAAGGTAACTCAAGCAACAAAATAAAGCTACTAAGAACATAACAACACTCTAGGAATTTCCACGTAGTTCTCCTCCTCGCCACCAAGATCCGGATCATTCTCGATACCTGCAACATCTAAAATGTTGGGGGAAGGTGGGGAAGGGGGTATCAGTACAACCGCGGTACTGGTAAGTAGCTCACACGAGCTAGATCACAAACATCAAACAATTTCAAACAGCATGCTTCTCACACGCACACATCATGCTTCCAAAAGCAGTAAAAACTCATCATGCTCTCAAAGCAATAAACCAACAACATGCTCACAAGCACCAAAACCACATCATGCATATGCATCCCACACTATGCACCCAGACTCTGCTAGACCACACATGATTTACACGTCATGCTCTGCACCTAACACATGAATTACGCGCCATGTTGCGCAAACCAATCGCATGCATTACGCGCCATGCTATGCAAAACCTTACACATGCATTACGCGCCACGCTACGCAAAACCTTTCGCATGCATTACGCGCCATGCTACGCAAAACCACTCGCATGCATTACGCGTCATGCTACGCAACCACTCGCATGCAGTACGCGTCATGCTACGCAACCACTCGCATGCATTACGCGTCATGCTACGCTAAACCAAACACGTGAATTACGCGCCACGCTGCGCACCTACACATGAATTATGCGTCATGCAACGCAATCGCTAGACTCTTGCTATACATCCCGTGACACAAGCTAGCCTAACCAAACATGCTTGACACCCAACACAACATGTTTAATCAACAACCACAGCAAGAAAGTCACATATCTCATGCTTATCACAAACAATCAACAACACATGCTCATCTCAAGCATCGCAGTTTATCCAAACACAACAATCATGCTTATCTCAAGCAAAACACAATTCACGTTCATCTCGAGCAATACAGCACAGAACAACACAGTAGATCATACTTTTTGCAAGTAATAAGATAAAGCATAAAAACAAGCAACATGCTTCACACAGTCAAACAAACCCAGCAAGTAGAAACTACTTACAAAACACGCTTCCAAATACCAACGAGGCACACTTGCACCAAGCTCCACAAGCACCTCGAACTACAACAAAAAATGCTACCATCAAAGACTAAACTAAGAGGAAACGACCTAATAAGCTACTAGGGCCAGAACCACTTTACCCAGCTCATTTCTTCGCTGGATAGCCTTTAAACGTACCCCAACATGAAAACCCAAAACCTTTAGACCATGGGCAACCATGTCTAAGGCACAACGGGTAATGGGTGTTCGCCAAACGGCTCCAGATAAGGCTTTTCAACCGTTGGACAGCAAGTATACGACCCACATAAAGTGTATTAGGAACTCCTAAGGATCGGGCATGCTACTAAAACTAAGACAATTAATGGGGATCTAACCTAACATGCTTTATATGCTACAAACAGCAAGGAAAAGTGCATTTAAACCATGCTTTAAGAACCTATAAGGGTTGGGAAACATTTTAAGGCAATGAGACTTAACGGGCATTGATGAACTACATGATTTTCAACTAAAACAACGACGACAACCCATTTTAAAGCATATTCTAGGACCTAGAAAGATTGGGTGACACTTTAAGAGTCTAGAAACTAATGGGCAATGATCTAAAACATGTTTTATAGCTAGAACAACTAAAGGAGCAGCAAACTCAACGCTATAGATAAAGGGACAGCAAGGAACTTACCCAAACGGACCCGCTTCCGCGCTATACGGGTTATACAAACCTCTAACGTTGCGCTAGAATAGTCCTTGGGCAGTGGGTATCCAAGTCGAAGTGTTTCGAACTTAATCGAACACCTAGACGGGGGCTGCAGATCAGAAAATCAAACACCAATAAACTTTTCAGCACCTAAAGCTAATGGGTAATCAAATTTAAGCTTCAACCAAGAATGGGTAAAGCATAAACTTACCACACGGAGCGTCCTAAGGCCAAACGATCAGCGAAACATAGACAAAAACGCAAGGAACTGAGGTTCAGGTCACTGGACGCGCACAAATTTGACTGAAAAGAGCAATGGGGGTTAGATGGACGTTATTTCATCCAAGAATGAGAGGAACAAGGGCTTACCCACGACTTTTATGGCTGAAACGCGGAGGGGACGATGCTTCGAGGTGCTGTTTGCGCAAGATCTAATCAATACGGACAAGAAGGAGTTAGATTGGGCCTTAAATCAACAAGAACAGAAGGGAAAAAGCTTACCCACGAGGTTTCTTGACCGAACAACAACACACAGACAGGGAGGTGACGACGCGAAGAGAGGGAGAGTCCGTGGGTGGAGACGACGCGATCTGGACGGGGACGACGGCGACTCGATCTGAACGGGGCTGGCGGCGGCTAGATCCGAACGAGAACGGCGCAGAGAGAGGGATCCGCGAAGAGAGAGCTCGCGAGGGAGAAGGACCACGCGGTGGCTTGCTGCGCGGCTTCAGACGGCGGCGACACGACAACCACGAGCAGGGTGGCGGCGGCGCGTCGACGGCGACGGCTGGGCTCTAGTCGGTGGCTGAAGCAAATGGCTGGGGGGGGTGTGCTGCCTCACGCAAGAAGGAGAAAAAGAGATGAAGAGAGGGAGAGTTAGGGTTTGCTTTCTTGTTTTTTTTCCCCTTGAGCTATTATTCTTTTAACCCATTTCCTCTATCTCTTAAAAGCTCAAAAATAGCCATTTTTCAACCAAATCTCATTATTCAGCGTACTGAACTTAAACACAAAAATATCTCAACCGAAAACAAACCAGGTCCATCAACTTAAAGAGAGATTTATTTTAGTAATGCTAAGCACCCAAAGGAATAACATTTAACAAAAAGATTTTTATTAACTCCCAAACACAAGCCAGGTTATAATTAAATTAACCTTGGTCTTAACTACAAGAGAATTAACACATTGAAATGCTTGGGGCGTTACAAATCAATTTTAATTTAATATAATATTTTAAACTAAATATAACAATAAAGTAAAAAAATATTTTGAATTTACTTTTTTTTATCCTAAAATCGGATCCAATACAAAATTTGCAATTAATGTTTGATTCTTCTCCTTAATTTTGTATAGATTTTTCATTTTAAGTTTTAGTTGTCATTATTATTATTATTTACTTTATTTTTTTTCTTTAGGCCAAATAACATTTTCTTCTTAATTTGTTGCAACCATTTTGCCTAAAAATAAGAACCACCTACCCGTGTTCCACGTTAGTTTGTTGCAACCGGTTATTCCTATTTGGAATTTTCCTTTTCAATTTAATTTTATATATTTTTTTTATTAAACTTTCCTATTCATTTTATTCATTTCCTGTAGCAAGATCTTTTAATTTTCTTTCGTCAACCGCCTGCCATTTTATTTACCATTTTCGAATGTAGCCTTCTTCCTTTAAAGATAACATAAATTTTCTCCAATAACACCGTTTGCCCTACAATTTCTTTTCAATTCATTTTTTGTTCTTTCCTCCCATTTATTTTTCATTTGCCGAAGATCGTCCAACAACATTTTCACCTTCATTTTCTTATTTTTCATGCATTGGACCCCAAACTATATCTATATCTATATCTATACTATATTAAAAGGCGCTTAAGGGGAGAAACTTTTGATTTCCTTTTAGCCCCTTTTTAATTTTCAAATTCCTTATTTGTCCTTCCTATTTAATTATTCAAATTTCCACAGGAAGATCATTCCCACGTTTAATTGGTTTAAAAAAAAGCTTCATTCCCACGTTTAGGTTGTTTTTTTTTAAAAAAAAAAATCTCATCTTTAATAAGATTAATTGGTTTGAAAAAAAAAATCTTGATTCCCACCTTTAGGCTGTTGTTTTTTAAAAAAATCTCATATTTGATAAAATTAAGAATTGCTTTTTAAAAAAAATCTTCATTATCACGTTTAGGTTTTTTTTTTAAAAAAAAAAATCTCATCTTTCATAAGATTAAGAATTGGTTAAAAAAATCTTGATTCCCACCTTTAGGTCGTTGTTTTTTTAAAAAAATATCATATTTGATAATTTGATAAAATTAAGAATTGGTTTTAAAAAAAAATCTTCATTCCCACGTTTAGGTTGTTTTTTTTTAAACAAAAAATCTCATCTTTGATAAGATTAAGAATTGGTTTTAAAAAAAAAAATCTCATCTCATGTTTAGGTTTATATATATATTTAAGAATGGTAAAAATCTTTGGTTTTTTAGATCCACACATGTTATTCTTGATTTATAGGTTTTCTTTTTTTTAAAAAAAAAAAACTCTTTTTTAATTTAAGATAAAGTATATTTTCTCAAAATTTATATTTAATTATTTAAAAATCTTTGATTTTTAGATCACTCCCACGTTAAATTACGTTTATGTTTAAGAATTGGAAAAATCTTTGGTTTTTTAGATCCACACACGTTATTCCAAACTTTTAGGTTTTATTTTTAAAAAAAATCTCTTTTTTAATTTTAGGTTTACATAATCTGTCTATATATAGTCCTCCTACAATTTTTTTTCATACTTCCATGCATCTCTTCAAACCATTTCTATCACTCTTGAAATCATGTCTTCCAAAGTGATCCCAATCAACAATCTTCAATGGGCAATTAAGGAAAAATGGAAGAATTCCAAAAACGTGGTGGTCATGACCTACACATTTTAAAAATCATCTTATTAGATGAACAGGTAATTATAATTGATTTTGCTTAAGTTTTCATCTCTAAGTTGTTTCTTCTATCTCTTGTCGATGAAGTTGATGATTTTTTTCAATATTATATATGGTTGCATTTTTATTATCAACGGTTAGTATTTTTACTATTCTTCATCTCTTTTGGAAAACTCCTCACTTGCAAATGACAAAAGTTATGTTTAAACCCAATGCTACTAAGTTGGGAAATTGTGATAATAGTTATTTTTTTTTCTCTCCTTTGTATTTGTCCATTCTTCTTCTCTAGCTTTTTTCTTAATTGGAGAAGGTGTTGAAACAATGTTAGGTTTTCTTAATTCAATTGGTTTAGATAATTCCGAACTTCATGTAGTTGTTCCCAAATGTGGATTACATTATGATGAATGGACTTCGACACTTGACTAATTTTAGAGATTGAAAAAAATATCATCCTATGAGTCATCTTGCATTTCTCCAAAAGACTTCACGAGTCATTAAGTTGCTTCTTATAATCCAAAAATTTCAAGAAATTGTTAACCCAATTATTTTTTTTCTTTCTGGCACACAACCAAGTGTGTGAACGTGTATGAGCAAAATTTTGTGCTTGTGTTTGAATTCTTTAGAGCGTAATGTGATGCGAGTTTTATTAATTCATTTAGCTATTTTTGATACTTGAGTTCTTTGGTTAGAAAACTACATTGGCTATATTTGGTCCCGAACAACATGGTAAGCTTGATATAATGGAGGAATGGATGATGGAGTCGAAGAAAGACTGAAGATTTGAAGATGAAGACTGAGATATGGTGAATGAAGCATCATCTGGTTGGTCTTGACAATAGAATGGAAAATTGAAGGCCGGTGAAAGGAAGAAGCAATGGTAAGGGAAACAACTTACTTTTTAATCTCTTAATTGTAATTTTCAAATTTCGGGAAACTCACTAAGACGATGATTTTGTTTTTTTTTTTTGAAAAATAGGAAGAAGATGATAGTCAAGGAGAAGAGGATGAGACATAAAAAAAAAAAGAAAAATGAAGTTCTTAATTTAGTATTAATAATATATTTTTATTAATTGGACTTTAAATTTGAGCATTAAGTTTCTTTTCCCTCTTCAAATTTTGCCCTTTTTTGTTAGAAAAAAGTTTTGTTTTTGAAAGAGAATACTTTATTAAGACTGCATGTAAGAAACATACGGGAAAAAGCTACAAGAAAGCCTTCCAATTCAAGGCAATGGAAGACGCATCATAGTTTGCAAAAATCTTAGAAGTAGAAGCCCAAAGAGCTGCAAGGGCAAGAATATCTTTCCAAATTTGAGATTGAGACCGAAATTGATTGTTGAAAATACGCTTATTCCGCTCATTCCAAATGGTCCATAGAGATGCCACAAACAAGCCCTGATTGAGAATGCTCTGCGGAGGCAAGGGCCTCCTCACAAAGATAGTTAACCAAAAAAGGGATAGGCAAATGCACCCCGGAAGCTTGATGAATTTGAAGCCAAATCTCGGACACAGGCAACTCTCAGCAGATGAATCTAAAAGGCAAACTTTTGTTAGAAAAAAGTTTTGTTGATTTAGTTATTATGTTTGTTGTTTACGATGTTTTATCAAGTATTCTCAATTAAATTTATTAGCTGGTTTGATAAATAAAATTTACATTAAGGTTTTGCTGGATTCATTTAATTGAAAATCTGTAATGGTATATTTTTTTATGAGAAATATATCAGTGTGACAACATAATTACTTAACGATTATAAAAAATTCTCTATTATATTTTTTTTAATTGAAGAATAAATTTTAACAAAGTACTTTATGCTATAAGTTAATTGATATTTATTATTATAATCTTAAAATTATGTTTATTTGTACTTTTATATTAAAATTGAATAATATGTAAATGTTATCATCGAAGATTATTTTCAAATATTAAAAATCACGTGCGTCGCACGTGAGTATTAACTAGTATTCTATAAGGAGGGGTATGAATTCGTAAAAATTATGATTTGGCTAATTTCATACCTGTTTGTATGTGGTATATAAATTTACAAATTTATAATGTATATGTTTAATACCCTTTATATACCTGAATTCATACCTGGTATGAACAATAAAAACCTTATAATGTATGTGTTTAATACAATTCAACATGGAATTTCTTTTCAATTCAACATGGAATTCATACTTGGTATGAATAATATACACTAAAAAGTATAGAAGGTATGAGATTTATGTGAAAAAAAACACTGGAATCAACATGTTTTTTCAGTGAGAAAACAGAGCAACATGCAAATCTTAATTTACCGTAGGTATTTATAGTGAAGAAGACGAAGGAACTCACTTATTTCGAACCTAAAACTTAATAATCAGTAGGTTTATAGCGAAGAAGACGAAGCAACTTAGTGATTTTTGAACCTAAGAACTCACGGAAAAACCCCCAAAAATGCAAAATCATAAACCGAAAACCCCAAAATCAGTAACTTACTTCGCCGTGAACCCCACAAGTTGCCGGAGTTTTGAAGAAGACGAAGCCCTAACCTTCAACAATGGTGCTGTGAGAATGTGAAGCAAATTGAAAAAAAAACGAAATAAAATATGGCAATCTCGATAGTCTAGATCAGTTTCTACCGTCAGGAAATGTGCCCCACGGACGTGAAGTCAAGGGGAAAAAAGATAAAATAAGATAGAAACTGAACATCTACTCACCTTCAACAACTACAAGTTTGCAACACTCCTTAAGCTTTGCGAACCAATAGCTTATTGCAGGTTCAAATGTAAAGAAAATTGGAGAAACGAACAAAATTTGAAGTAAAAACTAAGGAGGTGTGGCAATTCGAAGAAGACGCTTTCGTTTTCGGAAGGAAGAAAACGGTGTTTTTGGGGATTTTTTCAAATCCAAAATATTTTTTCCTTTTTTGTCTTTTTTTTTTTTTTAATATCAGAGGGTCAAAATGGTAAATGAGCTACATTTTATTAAAACGGACTGGACTGGAATGAAATTTTAAAGGTTTATGGACAAAAGTGAAATATATGGGCTGCTTTTAGCCCATTCTTGTAGATACCCCAATAAAATATGGAATTCTACAACATTTATTTTATTCAATGCATTGCAAACATTTTTCTATCATTTTTTATCTTTCTACTTCTCTCTTGTTGGTATAAATAACCTATAGAATTCTTGAGCATTTATTTCATTCTCTCTTGTTTTTACTATTTCCTATCATTTTTTTTCTCTTTTTCCGTTACTCTCTTTAACCATTAATTTGGTAATAAAGAGTCCTAAGGGAAGTTGAAGTGTTTTCTTCATTCACATCTACATTCTTGCTATGAAATTGGACAATAATAAATAAGAAATTCATATTCATAATAATTGCAAATAAAATAAATAAATAAAAAAGAATGGGCAAAATGGGAAGAGAAAGTTTCTCCTCTATAGCCACTTATATATATATATATATATATATATAGATTTAATCATTAATTTGGTAATAAAGAGTCCTAGGGGAAGTTGAAGTGTTTTCTTCATTCACATCTACATTCTTGCTATGAAATTGGACAATAATAAATAAGAAATTCATATTCATAATAATTGCAAATAAAATAAATAAATAAAAAAAGAATGGGCAAAATGGGAAGAGAAAGTTTCTCCTCTATAGAGACTTTTATATATACTATAGATTTAATCATTAATTTGGTAATAAAGAGTCCTAGGGGAAGTTGAAGTGTTTTCTTCATTCACATCTACATTCTTCCTATGAAATTGGACAATAATAAATAAGAAATTCATATTCATAATAATTGCAAATAAAATAAATAAATAAAAAAAGAATGGGCAAAATGGGAAGAGAAAGTTTCTCCTCTATAGAGACTTTTATATATACTATAGATTTAATCATTAATTTGGTAATAAAGAGTCCTAGGGGAAGTTGAAGTGTTTTCTTCATTCACATCTACATTCTTCCTATGAAATTGGACAATAATAAATAAGAAATTCATATTCATAATAATTGCAAATAAAATAAATAAATAAAAAAAGAATGGGCAAAATGGGAAGAGAAAGTTTCTCCTCTATAGAGACTTTTATATATACTATAGATATAGATTTAATCATTAATTTGGTAATAAATAGTCCTAGGGGAAGTTGAAGTGTTTTCTTCATTCACATCTACATTCTTCCTATGAAATTGGACAATAATAAATAAGAAATTCATATTCATAATAATTGCAAATAAAATAAATAAATAAAAAAAGAATGGGCAAAATGGGAAGAGAAAGTTTCTCCTCTATAGAGACTTTTATATATACTATAGATATAGATTTAATCATTAATTTGGTAATAAAGAGTCCTAGGGGAAGTTGAAGTGTTTTCTTCATTCACATCTACATTCTTCCTATGAAATTGGACAATAATAAATAAGAAATTCATATTCATAATAATTGCAAATAAAATAAATAAATAAAAAAGAATGGGCAAAATGGGAAGAGAAAGTTTCTCCTCTATAGCCACTTTTATATATACTATAGATTTTATATATACTATAGATAGATAGAGATAGAGTATAGATTTTTTTTTTCTTTTCTAGAGGGTAAAATTGGCAAATCCTTTAAGATAAAAGAGGTAAACTCGACACATAAAATTTCTCTTTATAGTATCTTTTATATATAGTATAGATTATAGATCAGAGATAGATTATAGATTAATATTATGTTAACCGATTATAGATTGATATTATGTTAACACTCAAAAACGTGTTTTTCAAAAATTAAAAATAATCCTTCGTGATGGTAAGTTATTTAAATTATTGAAATGAATATTTTAAAAAAAAAAACTCATTTAAACTAATAATTAATTTATTAATACATCACATTATATTAACATGGTTAAAATTGAAATTTATAATTAAAACAATAAAATTACTGAGTTGTAACTTAGGACACCCTACCTAGACCTTAACACAAGCTTCTTAGCTTTCTTATTAGGGGTGAGCAAAAATAATCCGAAAACCGAGCCGACCGACCGAAACCGACCGAACTGACGTCGGTCGGTCGGTTTTTGTATAAGATCGGTCGGGGTTGGTTTTTCTTCGGTCGGTGAGCCCAATAGAGCTCAAACCGGCCGAACCGACCGATAGTTTGTTAAATTAAAAAAAAAAAAAAATACATAGGCGCGTTTCCCTTTCCCCGTGAGTGTGAAGGCACAAATTTAAAGAAAACCAGCTGCTGGTATTAAAAAACCAGCAGCTTGTTTTATAGGTAATGATTACCTATTTTATAGGTAATCATTACCTATTTTTATTTTTTAATTTAATTTATTTTTATGTAATTTTTTTTCTAACTCAATCTTTCCCTCCGAATTCTTCATCTTCTCTTCCCCATTCTCTCTTTTCTCATCTGAAGTTTCTTCTTCCTTTCTCATCTTCATTTTTTCATCTCTCTCTCTCTCTTTTTTTTATATAATCAGAACTGAACTACCCTCTCGTCCGAGACTTGAAGCCTGAAGGAAGCCATCGTCGTTTCGTCATTGTTACACCGTCGACGCATTACATATCATTTTTTTTCTCATTTTCTTCTCTATTCTCTCATTCTTTCTTCTCTTATTGTTACACCGTCGTTCCGTTATTTTACACCGCCGGCGCCGACGCACTTTCACTTGATTCTATTATCCACATGAACCCTCAAACCGACCGAAACCGACCGATTTTTTCTTAAAGTCGGTCGGTCGGTTTCATACTAACTTCTATAACCGACTACCACCGACCGATCAAAACCGACGTGTCGGTGGTCGGAGTCGGTTTTTGTCCAAAACCGACTCCGACCGACCGATGATCACCTCTATTTCTTATATTGTTGAGTCCAATGGAGTCAAAGAAAAGTTCAATCGTAAGCTTCGCTTCAAAAAAAAAAAAAAAAAGTTCAATCGTTAGCTTCAACTAAAAATAAATAAAGAAATAATATAAATATTTGATTCATAAACAACAAATCGTAGAAGCCTATTCTTCCTCTTTCATTGTTTCAAAGGCTCCCTCTTCTTCTCCTCCTTCATTGCTTCGCCATCTCACCACCCCGAGAGAGAGATTCATCCCTCTCGCTCAAAGGCTGTCACTTCATCCCTTACACCCTATGCTTTTGTTGAATGAATATAGAATCGGGCATGTTTGGGAGTGATTTTTAAATGGCTAAAATCACTTTTGTTAAGTTTGAAATCATCTCGAAACATACTTTTAATTATTCAAAATTAATTTCATGTTTGATTTTACATTTTTAAATGTGATTTTCATATCATCAAAATTGATTTTGAATTATCAAAGACATGTTTCGGAGTGATTTTGAATATGACAAAAGTGATTTTCATCATTTCAAAATCACTCTCAAACACAGGGTAAGTCGTTGTCGTTGCATCATTCATTACACTCGGGTAAATTAGCTTAAGAAGCTACCATGCCATCATAGTCCTCGCAACTGTTATTCTATTCTAGGTAAGAAATGGGAAGAAATGTGCCTACGCCAATAGTAATATCTTGTTCAATGCTCTCCCTTTGAATAACTTTTTCACCTCGTGGGTTCCCATGGATACAAAAAACCTCATTCTATAATGTGTATATATATATGTGTGTTCACAACAGCATGAAGAAGATAAAACATCTTTTTGAAATTTAAATCGAGTGAATAAATAGTATTAAAGTTTGTTTAATTGCAGCATGATTCATTATAGGGTAAGGAAGATGAAACACTCCATGGGTATGTCAAGATGAATAATGAATGAGGAATCTGAAAGATTAAAGGGCAAAATGATGAGTATGAAAAATTAAGGGGCAAAATTGGCACACATTTAAAACATGAAAGGACAAAATGGGTACACAAAGTTTCTCCGTATAATATACTATAGATATAGATATAGATATATAATATACTAGTCAAAAGACACGTGTAATGCACGTGGTTAAAAATCTTTAGAACATAAAAAAAAAAAAAAAAAAAAAAAAATTATGCGTGAAATTATGTGTGAATAATATGTAGACAACTAAAAAATTATCTCAAAGCTTGATTGTAATACAATTCAATGTTTTCTTTACAAA
Organism: Luffa aegyptiaca; assembly: GCA_017139565.1. Classification (NCBI taxonomy): domain Eukaryota; kingdom Viridiplantae; phylum Streptophyta; class Magnoliopsida; order Cucurbitales; family Cucurbitaceae; genus Luffa; species Luffa aegyptiaca. Next base: position 35,821,265 of record CM029407.1, on the reverse strand, counting down.
GAACAAATACTTTTATTTATTTTTTATTTTTTTATTTTTTTGTTTTTGGAAACCATTGAAATCTTTAATAAAGGAAGAAATTTTCCTATCACTTGATATTTTGATAGGAAAAAATAGACAATGTATATCGACAATTATGTTTATTTCTTTTTATGCATGGATTGTACCTATATATATGAACGAATACATTGATTTGATGCGTCACATCCACTTGAATAATCGTGTTCCATTGGGATAAGTTACACTTATTCGACTTACAAAGTTATAATTTTAAATATATTTTGTAAATTCAAAGATTGAAGAACCACCTCTATTGGACAACTTTCTCTCAACGGACACTTAAGCTCAAAGAGTCACATCCTGAAGATTGAAGAACCACCTCTATTGGACAAAATTCTCTCAACGGACATACATACTAGGTTTTTACCACGTGTGTTGCACGTGTAATAATTTGAGTAAAATATTATGAACTAAAATGAATCTAAAACTAATTAAGATTAGTTTTATACATTTTTATAGAAGTTTAAACAATAGCTGAAGATTCACATTTTGATATGTACTTATTGTCCATCAATACAATCTCTCTCTTTTTTAAATGATTGACATTAGTTTTTCTTACAAATATCGGTGTAACTTGGATTACTCCACCCACCACATCTGTAAAATGAAATCAATATTAGTAAATAGTAGGATAATGCTAACATTAAGCAATGTATCTCTACTTAAGTAATGAAATCAATATAAGTAATGCTAAACAATTATCTCTAAACTTTCAAGTTTATTCCATTTGTATGTCTAAGCTTTCGAAAAAGTACACAAACCGTTACTTTATATAGAATATATATTTCACATAATTTATCTAAATCATATACAATTTAATTAAATAAAGAAAATCATTTTTTTTAAAGGAAAGAGAGACACTTGAAGCAGAGATGAACGGAGGACATTGAAATTTGATTTTAAAAAAAAATTGAAAAAATCGAAATCCTTCTTGGTAGACACAAAATGTGAAACAAAAAAAAATATTAATTGAAGAAATCAAATTTTAATGAAACTTGATTTTTCTAAAAAAACATTGAAAATTGACAAAATTGACATCTTTCCAAATAGACACAACGTGAAAAAAAATTTAATTGACAAAATCAAATGTTAATGAACCTTGATTTTTCTTTTTTAAAAAAAGAAAATTGACGAAATTGAATTCCTTCCTAGTAGACACAAAGCGTAAAACAAACAAAAAATAATTGATATTTTCACAATTTTTATTTTTTTTTTTAGAAAATCAAATTTTAATGAAACTTGATTTTAAAAAAAAATTGACAAAGTCTAAATCTTTCCAGTAGACACAAAACGTGAAATACAAAAAAGGACAAAAAGAAATTTTAATGAAACATGACTTTTTTTAAAAAAATTGTCAAAATCAAAATCCTTCCCAGTAGACACAAAATGTGAAACAAACAAAAATTTGAAGAAATCAAATTTTAATGAAACTTGAATTTTTTTAAAAAAAGAAAATTGACAAAATCGAAATCTTTCCAAATAGACACGACGTGAAAAAAAAAATTGACAAAATCAAATTTTAATTAACCTTGATTTTTTTTTAAAAAAAAAAATTGAAAAAATCAAAATCCTTCCTTGTAACGCCCCGTGCAAATTTGGGTGTGTTTAAATTCCATGTTTCAAGTTGAAAGAAATATAAACTTTATTTTGGCTTGAACTTGAGGATTTAATTATATACTAAGGTGTGAGGAAATTAATCGGTTAAGTTAATTAGTTTTTCTCCTTAAAAGCTCGATTAAAAGTTAGCCAGTGTTGGTTATCTGAGAGTTAAAGCATTGAAATATTCACGCTAATTGGGGGTTAGTTGAAAGCTAATCTTGGATTGGCTATTTTTGGGGTTTTTGGTTAATTGGTAAAGAAAAAGAAAAGAAACCCTAGTGAACTCTCTCCATCTCTCTTTCTCTTCAGCAACCGTGTGACCCCCCCCCCCCCCAAGCCAAGCTTGCACCGCTGCCTTCCCTTGCCGCCGCCTCCCCCTGCAGACGCCGTCGCGCCACCTTCCTCTTTCAGCCGTGCTCTCCCCAACCGAAGCTTCAGCCGTTGTCGCGCCTGAACCGTGGAAATCTCCCCTCCCCCTCACTCGGCGTTCGCGTGGTGTCCGTTCAACCACAGCCGCCGCTTGCTCGCACCGCCGCCGCCATCTAGTCACGTGTGAGAGATTTTGCGCAGCTTTATCTCCTCCGTTTCGCCATCTTTGCACCGTCTCCTCACTGTCCGTGTGTTTTTCGGCCAAGAAACCTCGTGGGTAAGCCTTTTCCCTTCCATTCTTGTTGATTTAAGGCCGATCTAAGACTCCCTCATGTATGTATGGTTAGATCTTGCGCGGACAGCAGCTCGAAGCCCCGTCTCCTCCGCGTTTCAACCATAAAATTCGTGGGTAAGCTCTTGTTCCTCTCATTCTTGGATGAAATAAAGTCGATCTAACCCCTTTCGCTCTTTTCAGTCGAATTCGTGCACGTCCAACAACTTGAACCTCAGTTCCTCGCGTTTTTGTCTCTGTCCAGCTGATCGTTTGGCCTTAGGTCGCTCCGTTTGGTAAGTTTATGCTTTACCCATTCTTGGTTGAAGCTTAAATTTAAATACCCATTCTTGTTTAGTGTTTTAAATGGAATGCTCATTAGTATTAGGTGCTGGAAAATTGAGTTTGGTTTGATTTTCTGATCTGCAGCGCTGTCTAGGTGTTCGATTAAGTTAGAAACACTTCTACTTGATCACCCACTGCCCAAGGACTATTCTAACGCATCGTTAGAGGTTTGTATAACCTGTCTAGCGTTGAAACGGGACTGTTTGGGTAAGTTTCCTTGTTGTCCCTTCGCTTTTAGCATTAAAGGTTGTTGTCCATTAGTGTTTTAGCCTTAGGATCATGATCTTGTTGTTACCCATTGCATATCTAGGCTCGTAGGAGTTGTCTAACCTTTATAGGACCTAGATTATGCATATAAATGAGTTATCATGGCTGTTTTGGCTAGAAGCTTGTAGTTTTTCAACGCCCATTAAGTCTCGTTGCCTTAGTGTGTTTCTCGAACCTTATAGGTTCTTAAAGCATGAGTTAAATGAGCTTTAGGTTGTTGTTTGTAGCTTATAAAGCATGTTAGATTAGATCCCTATTAATTGTCTTAGTTTTAGTAGCATGCCTGATCCTTAGGAGTTCCTAGTACACTTTATGTGGGTTGTTTACTTGTTGTCCAGCGGCTGAAAAGCCTTATCTGGACCCGTTTGGCAAACACCCATTGCCCGTTGTGCCTTAGACATGGTTGCCCATGGTCTAAAGGTTTTGGGTTTTCATTTTGGGGTACGTTTAAAGGTTGTCCAGCAAAGAAATGAGCTGGGTAAAGTGGTTTTGGCCCCTAGTAGCTTATTTGGTCGTTTCCTCTTAGTTTAGTCTTTGATGGTAGCGTTTTTGGTTGTAGTTCGAGGTGTTTGTGGAGCTTGGTGCAAGTGTTGCCTCGTTGGTATTTGGAAGCGTGTTTTGTAAGTAGTTTCTACTTGCTAGATCTTGTTTGATTGTGTGAGCATGATGTTTGTTTATGTTTACCCTTGTTCTTGTATAAAACATGTTTTGTTCTATATAAATGTACTGAAGGGCTTGTGTGGAGCATGTTATGTTGTTTACAATCGTTCTAAATCGCTTGACATGAACTTATTTTGTCTAGTGCTTGGGATAAGCATGTGTGTTATTGTGATAAACATGATTTGCTGAGTTGCGGGTGTTGTCTAGCATGATGTGTTGGGAGTCAAACATGTTGGTTAGGCTAGCTTGTGTCACGGAAAGTGTAGCATAAGTCTAGCGGTAGCGTTGCATGACGCGTAATTCATGTGTAGGTGCCCAACGTGGTGCGTAATTCACGTGTTTGGTTTAGCGTAGCATGACGCGTAATGCATGCGAGTGGTTGCGTAGCATGGCGAGTAATGCATGCGAGTGGTTTGTGTAGCATGACGCGTAATGCATGCGAAAGGATTTGCGTAGCGTGGTGCGTAATGCACGTGTTGGTTTGCGCAACATGGCGCGTAATTCATGTGTTAGGTGCGGAGCATGTCATGTGTGGTCTAATATAGTGCGGGTGCATAGTGTGGGAGGCATATGCATGATGTGGTTTTGGTGCTTGTGAGCATGTTGCTGGTTTATTGCTTTGAGAGCATGCTAGTTTTACTACTTTTGGAAGCATGTTGTATGCGTGTGAGAAACATGTTGGTTGCCATTGTTTGATGCCTGTGATCTGGCTCGTGTGAGCTACTTACCAGTACCGCGATTGTACTAATACCCCCTTCCCCACCTTCTCCCCAACATTTTAGATGTTGCAGGTATCGAGGATGGTCCGGACATTGGTGGCGAGGAGGAGAACTGCGAGGAAATATTCCTAGAGTGTTGTTATGTTTCTTAGTAGCTTTATTTTTGTTGCTGGAGTTAGCTTGAGTTGGTTTATTTTTCGTAGTGTCCAATATGGTGAGGGATTCACCTGAGGAAGGTTTTGTTTCTGAGATTAAACTAGACTTGTTTATTTTGATTAAGTTTAATAAATGCTTTAGCTAGTGGTCTAGCCCTTTGTTAATAAAATGTCTTTATGATTCCGCTGCATGGTTTTTGGTTATTTTATGTATTGATAAGGTGTCTAGAGGAGGTAGGTTGTGAAATACTGCTGAAGTTTGGTGGAGTTTGGCTTTCTTGGCATATTCAGAAGTGTTAAAAGTCTTTAGCAGGTGTTGTAAAATTTTGGGACAACCAGTTTTACGTTGTTATGTTGCCGAAATTTTCGGTACATTCGGTCTAGAGAAGTTATTCTAGTTGTTTATGAGTCTAGAGTGAGTAGTAGTGTCGCTAGGCTAGAGGTTAGAGAACCTGGGGCGTTAGATTCCTAGTAGACAAAACGTGAAACAAACAAACAATAATTGAGATTTTTTTTTTAAAAAAAAAAAGGTTAATTGAGAAAATTAAATTTTAATGAAACATGATTTTTTTAAAAAAATTGACAAAGTCGAAATCTTTCTCGAGTAGACACAAAACGTGAAATAAAAATGGACAAATTTTTTTTTTAATGAAACGTGATTTTAAAAAAAAAAATGAAAAAATAAAGATCCTTCCTAGTAGACACAAAATGTGAAAAAAAAAATTGACGAAATCAAACTTTAACAAAACTTGATTTAAAAAAAAAAATTGACAAAATCGAAATCCTTTCCAGTAGACACAAAACATGAAGAAAAAAAATTAAATTGACGAAATAAAATTTTAATGAAACTTGATTTTTTTAAAAAAATAAAATTGACAAAATCGAAGTCTTTCCTGACGGACACAAAACGTGAAAAAAAATTGAAAAAATCAAAATTTAATGAAACTTGATTTTTTTAAAAAAAAAATTTGACAAAATCGAAATCTTTCTACACAAAAAACGTGAAACAAAAAAAAATTGACAAAATAAAGTTTTTAATGAAACTTGGTTTTTTTAAAAAAAATTGACAAAATTGAAATCATTTTCAATAGAAACAAATCGTAAAACGAAAAAAAAAAAGTATACAAACCGGATTTTATATAGAATATGTATTTCACATAAATTATCTAAATAATATACAATTTAATTAAATTAAGAAAATCAAAAATTAAAAATAAAAGGAAGAGATATATCTGAAGTTGAGTTGAATGGGGGAGATAACTCATTTTAGACATGAAAATCACAAAAATAAATTGAGAGGAGGAAAATTAAAGTTAGACCATAACATTTGTGAATGACCTTCTTCTAATTAAATTGACAAAATTAAACAAAAATATTATAATAATAATAATAATAATAATGATAGTAATAATAGTGATAATTCAATGGAGGTACCAAAAACGAAATGAAATGAGACAAGCAGTTGTAGATGTGAAAATAAATTGGAGAAGATGGAATATTTATAGACGAAATTTAAAATCAAATCAAATATTATTTTAGATGTAATTATCTAAAATTTAGAGGGGTATTCTAGTATAAAAATGTTTTTCAAAATTCTTTGCCTTTTAATATACTATAGATATAGATAATATAGTATAGATATAGATGTAATTATCTAAAATTTAGAGGAATAATCTAGTATAAAAATGTTTTTCAGAAATCCTTGTCTTTTAATATAGTTTAGGTTTAGATTTATATATATATACAGTGGCGGATCCAAAAAATTTGTTCAGGGGGCTTTACTTAAATTCAGTAAAAATAATTTACAAGTAAGAAATTCCAAAAATTAATCCGAGCTATTATTACTTTTCTTGAATGGAGATGATGACCCAATCGATTTTCTTTGATAATATCTCTCAATTTTCAAATTAAATCTACAATACATTAATAAAAATAAATAAAATAAAGAAACTAAAACCTAAAATAAGAATGATGAAAACTAAATGTATAAAAATAATGGAAACATGACAACTTTGTTTTTTTGAGGCGAAAAACATGACAACTAAATGTACAAAAGTAAATGAAACATGAAAACTAAATGTACCTTATAAAATTAATCTCCAAATTCCTGGCTTCTTGAAATTGTCAACAACAATTTGACTCGCCAAGTGAGGTTCGAATTTGAGCACGGGGGGGCGGGGGGGGTGTAAAACCACATTGACAACACTACACTTTGTCATTAAGAATGTTCACTATAATACTAATATATAAATAACAAAAAACTGAGCCCCCTGAGCCTTAACTAAATCCGTCGCTGTGTATGCATATATGTATATATGTATATATATAGATATAATATATCGAGATTAATATATAATCAGATTCATCAAGGGGTTAGAGGTTCGAATCCCCCCCCCCCCCCCCCACAAAACCATTAAAATTCTCATCTCAAGAAAAAAAAATATAATTAAAATTCTTTTATAATCACTTTGGTAACCTCCAAAATCAATGTCAAACCGTACATGAACCAAAATATTATTCTAAGGGAAAAATACACTTTGGTCCCTAAGGTTTGTGTTAGGTTTCATTTTGGTCCATAAGTTTTCAAACTTGACAATTTAGCCCTTGAGGTTTGAATTTAGTTTCATTTTAGTCCATTTATCCATTTTTCCGTTAGTAACTAACGGATTACTAACGTGACACCTATTTTTTTATTTAAAAAACAATTTGTAAAATTTTAAAATAAAAACAATATTAAATTAATAAAAAATATTATTTTTTAATATATTTTTTTTTCTCTCTCTCGTTCTTATTCTTCTTCTTCACCATCCACCTACCACCCACCTCACCACCTAGCCACCATCTGTAACTGCCAGTGGTAGCATCATCCACCTCCACCATTCACCGGTGACCCTCGTCAGAAGTTGGCCATCGCCATCGCCGACGGAGATTTATATATATATATATTTTATTTTTTTCTTCCAGTTCCTTTCTTTCTTCTCCTTTTCTTGTTTTCTTTTCTTCTTTTAATCCTTTTTTCTCTCCTTGTTGGCGACGAGTAGAACCAAAGCTCGAAGCGAAACTCCTTGCGGCGATGGGGAGAGAGACGATTGAAAGAGAGAAACCCACGCGACTGACCGAGAGAGAGACAACCAACGAATAGAGAGAGACGATAGGACAGAAACTCCCCAGATCTGTTTTTTGAAACCCACACGACGACCGACAAAGAGAGACGACGGGACGAAAACTCCCCAGATATATTTTTCGAAACCCACGTGATGACCGAGAGAGAGAAACCCACGTGACCGACCGAACGAAAACTCCCCAGATCTATTTTTTCTCTCTCTTGATCGTCGCGTGGGTTTCTTTCTCTTGGTCGTCTCTCTCCATCGTCGGAAAGGAGTTTTGCTTCGAGCTTTGGTTCCGCTTGTCGCCGAAAAGGAGGAAAAAAAATTAAAAAAAGAAAAGAAAACAAGAAAAGGAGAAGAAAGAAAGGAAGTGGAAGAAAAAAATTAAAAAAAAAAATCTTCGTCCACAGTTACAGATGGTGGCTAGGGGGTGGGGTGTGTGGTAGGTGGATGGTGAAATAGAAGAATAAGAGGGAGGGAGAGAGAAAAAAATAAAATATTAATTTTTTTTTATTAATTTAATATTATTTTTATTTTAAAAATTAAAAATTTATTTTTTAAATAAAAAAATAGATGCCACGTCAGCAATATGTTAGTTATTAACCGAAAAATGGATGGAGGGACCAAAATGAAACTAAATCCAAACCTCGAGAGCTAAATTGTCGAGTTTAAAAATTCAGACCAAAATAAAACTTAATCAAAACCCCAAGGACCAAAAGTAGATTTTTCCCTATTCTAACATCTTCCATTTTCTTATAGCCCAGCCAGAGGTGAACCAAACTGGTTCGGTTTGAATGGTGTTTGGTTTTAGGGTTTCTCCCGTTTAGGAAATTCACTTCTGGCTCTCAGCATCGTTTCCTTCCCTCTCTTTCTGTCTCTGGCATTTGCCGTCTACTCACACTCAGTCGCCGTTGCCATCGAATACTCAGCCACCGTCGCCGTCGCTCTCTTTTGGAAATTTCGCTAGTCGGTAGACGGAACGTGTGATTCAACAAAGAACGAACCATCCATAGCAACAAAACACAAAGAACCAACCATCTACTGGATTTTGTTTGCAAATATTTCAGGTAATGTCACTCACAAGAGGCTTTAAACTGATTTATTCAATTGACCCAGTAATATATTTGTTGTTCCTGTGATGGGAAATTGTTGGCTGGTTCTAAGCTGGGTTTCTTGCTGCTGTTATTTTGTTTCCTATTTCTAACTGAATGGCTCTAAGAATCACTGGGTTTATTGGCTTTAAAAAAGGTGGCTTTAACCTCGATATCCCTTTGCTGATTGGTCGAAGTCCTTTCTATATGTTCCATCTTGTGATTCTTCAACCGAGCATCACGAATGCTATCTAAATTCTAATTTGCCTCTTCATTACTATACATATGGTTCGATATCCATTCTACTTTTGTCACTAGGTCCAGAATCTTAACTATGTACAGTGTTTAGAAGCTTTTTTCTTTCAGTTTTAGTTCATAGGGCTCAATTCTTGTTAGCTCTAATCTAGTTCTTTTCCTTTAGGAGTTGAGGGTAAGCAATGGGAATTTTCTACACAGATTGATTGAGATTTGGTGATTTGAAATTTAGCATTAGAGGTGAGTGATGGGTGGCTTTCTATTCGGCATTCAAAACATTCTTGAAGAGAGGGTTGGCAAAGTAAAATTTTGTCATCTACAAACAACAGGTGGGAAATGTTGGGGTTTTCTTGAGAAACTTAGAAACCTGCATAAACAATTTCCCTTCATGGCATTCTTCTTCTTTATCAAAATTTTCCTTCGTAGAATCAAAAGCTTAGAAGTTGCAAAAATGGCATCCAAAATAATATTGAAGGAGCTTAAATACTTGCAGAGAGACACACTTTTTGCCCTAAGACTTGAATAAAGTTTTTTTTTTTTTGTTAAAAAAAAAATAGAAAACCAAACCTTTCCATTAAAAAAAGAAAAACTAGCCCAAAAAAAGGAATCTGACATAAAAAAGGGGCTCCAATCAAGTAAAATATGACCTATCAAATAATTACAAAACAACCAATATGCAATGGGTGTTTTCTAATTCAGTAAAAGATATTGTGCTCCAGTTGCTTATTAGTCCTTTTGCATCAAGAGCTAGACTTCTTTGGATTAATGGGATTAAAGCTTTATTATATTATCAGAACTTTGGACGGAAAGAAACTAGAATATTTTACTTGATTTGATTCAGCATGTTTAAAGGTCCACGAGAGGCCTAAGGCAAGGCGACCCCCTTTCCCCTTTCCTCTTTCTCTTGATTGTGGATTCCTTTAGTAGGATGGTCTCTAGAAGTTTAGATGGTGGTATCTTTCAGGGCTTCGAGGTGGGGAAGGAGAAGGTGGCCCTCTCTCATCTTCAATTTGCTGATGATACCATTTTCTTCTGCTCTGGTAATGAAGACTCTTTTCTCATCCTTAACCATATTTTGAGATTTTTTGAGGCTTTGTCTGGGCTTAAAATTAATATTGACAAATGCCTAATTCTGGGCATGAATTGTGAGGAGGGTAAATTAAGTAGATGGGCTTCCTTGGTCGGATGCAAGGTTGGAGCCTTCCCTTCTTCTTACTTAGGGCTTCCTCTAGGTCACAATCCTAAATCTTTACCTTTTTGGAACCCAGTCATTGAGAAGGTCAGAAAAAGACTTGCTTCTTGGAAAAGAAGCTTCTTTTCAAAAGGGGGGAGGGTGACTCTTATCCGCTCGGTTCTTAGTGGCATTCCTACCTACTTCTTATCTCTCTCCAGAGCCCCTATTTCGATTTATAGTACTTTGGAGAAGCTCATGTGGGACTTTCTTTGGGAAGGGGTGGAAGAAGGAAAAGGGGCTCACCTGGTGAGCTGGGAGACTATTGGAAAACCTGTGAGCATAGGGGGTTTAGAATCGGGTAACTTGAGAACTCGTAACAGAACCTTACTTGCTAAGTGGCTTTGGCGATTTCGCCTTGAATCCGATTCTCTTTGGGTTAGGGTCACTGTGAGTAAATACGGTCAACATCCCTTCAAGTGGCTATCAGGTGGGATCAAAGGCACCTACCGAAATCCCTGGAAAGACATTTCTTTGGAGCTCCCTGCTTTTTCTTCCTTAGTCCATTGCATTGTGGGTGATGGGAGGGACACTTACTTCTGGGAGGACACGTGGGTAGGGGATCGTCCCCTCTGCTCCTTGTTCCCGCGCTTATATCTTTTATCTTCCATGAAAAATCGCATAGTGGATGCCATCCTTGGCTTTGCGGGGAGTTCTCCTTCGTTTTCCTTTGGCTTTCTTCGTTCGTTATCTGATAGAGAAACCACAGACATCCTGACCCTTCTCTCTCTGCTAGAGGGGGTTAGTCTGAGACCGAGTAGGAGGGATATTCGCTTGTGGAGTCCCAACCCCTCTGGGGGCTTTTCTTATAGCTCGTTCTTTCAATCTTTGTTAAATCCCTCCTCGAGTAGAGAGTCTGTCTTTTCGTGTCTGTGGAAGGTTAAAGTTCCAAAGAAAGTTTTGTTCTTTGTTTGGCAGGCCATCTTGGGTCGTGTTAACACTTTTAAGAGGCTTTCGAGAGTGATGCCCCCCGTGGTTGGCCCTTTTTGTTGCATTCTTTGCCGGAAGGCGGAGGAAGATCTTGATCACATGTTGTGGGGCTGTGAGTTTGCCCGCTTTGTCTGGAGCCGCTTCTTTGAGGTCTTTGGGTATCAGACGATGGGTCAGCGTCGTTGCAGGGAGATGATCGAGGAGTTCCTCCTCCATCTGCCTTTCCGAGAGAAAGGAAGATTTTTATGGCACGCTGGTGTTTGCACCATTTTGTGGGGTTTGTGGGGGGAGAGGAACAATAGAATCTTTAGAGGGACCGAGAGACATCCTTGTGAGGTTTGAGATAATATTAAATTTTCTGTCTCTTTATGGGCCTCTGTTTCTAAGGCTTTTTGTAATTATAGCTAGGCATGATTTTGGTTGACTGGAAACCCTTTCTGTAGTTGGTTTGGGGCTTGGTTTTTTTGGATGCCCTTGTAATCTTTCATTTCTTCTCAATGAAAGCTCGATTTTTTATCAAAAAAAAAATCAGCATGTTTAAAGGCTTCCTCTTAGTACCCTTTTTCTTAAGTCTTTTACTAGCTTTTCTTTACAGGATTTTTGCTCCAATTGACATGCTTTTATTGTTCCATTGTAATTGTTTTTTTATTTTTCTTTCCTTCTTTTTATTTTTATTTTCACTCCTTCATGGAGTTTGTATCTTTAGCCAGTGTTTTCGAGGCGCACTCGGGCGCGTGCCTCAGGCGACAGGCGAGGTGATTTTGCCCGGGTGCGCCTCACTGAGTGCCCAGGCGAGCGCCTTCAATCGAGCGCTCACCTGGGCGCGCCTTTGCGCGCTTGGGTGCGCCTGTCGCCCGATGGGAGGCGATCGCCTCGTTGAAGCGAGGCGATCTGCCCTTTTTTTTAAAAAAAAAAAATCATTCAAAGCTTTTAAAAAAAACAAAACCCTCTCTCAAACCCTAACTCTTTCCTTTGCCAAAAAAAAAACCCTAACCATTCGAAAAAATGAATAAGATTGAAGAAGAAACGAAGAAAAAGAAGAAGAAAGTAGAAACGAAGAAAAAGAAGAAAGAAGTTGAAGAAAGAAAGGAAGAAGATGAAGAGGTAGAAGCGGCTAGGGTTGGATGTTGACGAGAAGGAAACAGAAAATTAGGGTTTCACTTAGAATTCTATAATATAATTCTATTTATTAGGAGAGAATTAGGTTGGGCTAGCGCTAGCATTAATTCTATTTACTAGGAGTGAGAAAATTAGGTTGGACAGACATTAATTCTATTTACTAGGAGAGAGAAAATGAAAAGTGAAAAGCCTTCTATATATAATTTTTTATTTAAATATTAATTAAAAATTTATGTATCTTGTTAACATTTATTATGGCACTATTCTGATATTGATTTTTTAAACTATGTTTACTATATAAATTTAAGCACTATATATATAATTTTTATTTATTTATTAAGGTGCGCCTCGCTTCACTCGGGCGTCGCCTTTTTATCGCCTCTCGCCTTCGGGCGATCAAATGGCTCGTCGCCTCGAGGTGCGCCTTGCGCCTTGAAAACACTGTCTTCAACATTAGTCCCTTTTCATTTATTCAATGAAAAAATTCGTTTCTTGTTCAAAAAAACAAAACAACCATGTCACTGACGTTCGGAGAGACATGGAATCTAGCTAGGGACCACACATCTCCTAGGGCCCTCTCAATGCCCCTAAAGGTCGTTTTCTTTTTCTCACCCCACAAGCCTCTTTCCAACTCCAAATTTCACAAGCCAAGCCTTAATAAACAGCTTAACTTAAACAAAATTGGAGAGAGATAATTACATGATTTACCACAAGTTTAAATTGCTTCAATCCCTTGATTACCAAGAAGTCTACGTTGCTTCATTAAGATCAAATGATTTTAAAATATTGGAAATTGACCCAAGAACCAAGAGATTAGTCCATGAACCATTAGGTTGAGAGATTTGTCGCAATCCATGTAATTGAGTTGGTGTTTCATGAGCTTTGCTTGGTTTGATTTATGTGTTTTAGAGGTTTAATTTTTTAAAAAATTATTTTACCATGACTTCATCTTTTAAAAATGAGACTTATAAACAAAGTTATTCTAGTCAAACTAGTGGTAGTGGTAAAGTATCAATTGTTAGGTAAAAGAAAACCTACCAAACAAGCTTCAGATGCTTGGGAGCATTTTGATTTTATTAAAGTAGAGGGATCTTTGTTTAATTGAAAGTGATACTCCTAGTCCTGATGCCAGTGGTAAATTATCGATTGTTAGGCAAAAGAAAACCTACTAAACAAGCTTCAGATGCTTGGGAGCATTTTATTAAAGTAGAGGGATGTGAATATTTGTAAGATATATTGTTTCAAAATCGATAAAGTGTTCATTTGACTATTCTATGACCGGTAAGACATATTTGATATGGCGGGGGAGAGAGAGGCAGGAGAAAGGAGGAAGAAGATAAAAGAAAGGAAAAAGAAGCAAAAAGAAAAAAGGAAGAAAAAGAAAGGCGCAGTTTGAGTCGGGTCGGTTTTGTAGAAAAACTGACCCGACCAAACTGGTTTTTGCCCCTAATAAGAGCTGCTTCTCTTGGTGAGTAATCATGCAATTGCTGGATATATTTCTAAGTAATATGTTTATATGTAAATCGTATACTGCATGGAAGGCTAACCTCTTCATTTGTAGATAGTTTATCATTCATTTATGTTAGGTTCTCTTTAAATGAGTGCTTTAATATGCAATGCTCAATTTAATGTTTGCATTGTGCACCTTGATAACATTGAACTGTAAAATATTGCATTAATGGTCATTCACTCCTGCATTGGAAAATAATGGTCATTCACTCCTGCATTGGAAAATCATTTTTGTTTCTGTTACTAAATGTCCTTTAAATTTTGAACATTTTTTTTGTGTGTGAGGCCTCAATAGTAAATACTTATACCAGGACAAAATGTAACTACGTCTACGGGAAGTTGGTTATCATGTCTAGTCAAACTATTTTGTGAGAAGGATACAGGTCGGTCTGTTTGTTTAGGGAATGTAGGTTTTATTTTCTCAGCATCCTTTTGTGTTGGAAAGGAGAGTTCCAGCCCTCTTGAATGGCTGGAGTATCTTCTATTAGCCTGTGGGCTCTCTTGTTAAGTTTGAAATACAATTGTGAGGGAGATACCTTACAATGCACTTATAATATTTGTGTTGTTGTATGATGTATATGTTGTTTTGTTGTTATAATTGGATGCTTTCTTAGTTTTGGGATAATGCTCTTTTTCTCCTTAGAAACCCATAAAACAAACAACTTTTCTAGTGGTAATTGAATTGATTTTATTTTACTATGAGCATCGTGCTATTCTTGTCCATAGAAGCGTTCTGATCTATTAAATATGCTTAGTGATTTACCTAGTGTTTAAGATGGCTGGTGTGAAAGGAAGAATTCATAATGATTCAGATATCCTTGTTTCGCATGAAGAATTGGATGAAGTCTCCTTCCCTATCTGGATGGACCTCCCACATAGGTTGTTCTTCTACTTTGCAGCAAGTCCAACAAATTTCAACAAAAATTCAACTTTCGTATAGTTTTCCTCTAAAGTCCCATCAATTTCATACCTAATATATGTTTATAATTCAATAAACATACATAAGGATATTTCTTTTAACGATATTTTAAACAAAAGTCTATTAAAAAGTAAAAATTAAATTTAACTAGTTAAGATATATATGGTGACCAAAAACTTAGAGGATTGAATCTCCACCCTCACATGTTGACCTAAAAAAAGACAAAGATGTCAATATTTATTGAATTTTTATGGTTTAATTAGATGAAATTGAAAATTTAGGGTAAAAAATGATACACCTCATCAAAAACATATTTATTTGATAGAAATTAGAATGGGCTGAAGAAAAAAACTCAGCCCAACTAAATCCTCCATTAGCCTAGTAAAGTCATTCCAATTTATCAAATAAAATAAAAAAAAAAAAGAAAGGAAAGAAATAAGAAACCCTAGCTTCGGTTCAACAAAGAAATCAAATATTTCGGTTCATTTAGCATCTCTGTTTCGATCTCTCTCTGTGTGATCAACGGATGCCACTCTATCGATACTAAAACAAAAGCAGCTTCTTAGTGTGAGACTTGTGAGGGCTCTGATTTCTGTAGGATCCTCATCTGAATAATCGGTTTCCACCCCATCTGGAAAATTTCTTTTAGATTTTCATTTCTTGCCCTATTAGTTTTAGTTTTAGTTTTTATTTTAAATTCTTTGGATTGCTGCAATTTTTACTTTGTAAAGATGATTGAGGAATTTGTTATGCTTATTTAGATTATTTGGGTTGTTGTGCTTATTTGGATTATTCTACTCGAGAATTATGTGTGCTGGGAAGTCTGTTTCTTATATGTACTCATTTTCAGCCTGTAGTTGAAGTTAATTTGGTATAAATTTTGATTGTTCTTGAAATGGGGGTTTGAGTAAAGCATTTGATAGATTCTTTGTGCTTGATAGGCTTTGACGAAGAACAGATGATCTGAGCTTAGAATTCAATTTTGTTTGACATTAGGGAATTATGTAGTTGTGCATTTCTATAGAATTCTTTTTCACCCTTGCAACTTGCATTAAGAATAATAGTTTGAATGTGACAATTTGTTAGGTCATGGCAGAATCGAACTCGCCTGGTTCGTTTCAACCTCCTCCTGTTCCCCCACTTCCTATCGTTATTGATGGGGCAGATCACGATGCAGCACTCGCCTCTTGTGAGTTCTTTACTCGTCGAGAAGTACTCGAGCGTCGGTCTCGGAGAGTGAAGCAACTTCGTCGAATCTATAGGGAACTTTACTGGGCTTTCATGGAGGAACTCAAGCGCAAGCATAGGGAGTATTGTTGGACATACGGAAAGAGCCCATTTAAGGAGGACGGGAAGGAGGCTGAGGGCATTGGTGATTATCCAGAGGGTATTGGGGAGAATGGAAAGCTAGGATTAGGTTCTGTGACAGGAAGCGATGAGATTAGAAGGTGTGATGTCACAGGTTGCAAGGCAAAGGCGATGGCATTAACAAAATACTGCCATGCTCATATCCTCTCGGATAAAAAGCAGAGGCTCTACAAAGGTTGCACCTTTGTAATCAAGAGGTTTGCATTCTATGACTGATCAATTCTTTTTGGTGCTTAGTAGTACGATTAATTTTTTACTTAGGAAGCGATAGCAATAAATAGAGAGTGATTATCTATTATTGCTATCAGTATGATGATTTATGATGTTCTTGCTCGGGTATGCACTTTACTTACAGTTTATTCGTAAATTAATTTTCTTGATTTTTTTTTTCTTTGGACTGTCTTATAATACGATTTTGGTAAAGTTGGGGGCAGAGTAGATCCGAAGGATAAAGGCTGCATAAAGGCTTTTCTACTACCCAAGTCCTTCCAAATTCCTATTGTTGAATATAGGGCCATTTCTCCCACCCACTAGGTTAAAGAATAATGGTTATCATCTATCTACTGCTTGAATTTACCAAATTAAAACCAAGTGGCATGAAATGAAACCAAGCAAACTTATCATTTCAATATTTACAGGAAATTATATTTCCATTGCCTTTAGTCTGTTTTGTGTCCCGATCCCAAATTATGAGGGTAAGGTAAGTGAGCTGAATCTAATTTAATAAGATGGAAGCCTACTCTAGGATCTGCTCCCTCCCAAAGAAAATCTCTAATATTTTTTGTGATCCTCGTCTCTTGCTCTGTATGAGTCCTACAAATGAAAGAGGCTAGTTTAGGTGTTTTATTTGTGTATTTTACAAGAACATTTTTACAATCGAAAAGTAGGTAACATGGTTTAGCTGAATTAGATGGTCACACCGTTTTGATGGTTCGTTGCATTGATCCAAAGTTGCTGTTCATGCTCTTTGATCGAGCTTTTTCTTTTTCTTTTTTGGGCTTTTTGTATTTGTAACCTTTTCTGGAATTAGGAGCAATTTATAATGACATTTAGGTATACATAGATATCTTGTCGCTTGTTGAGGAAGCTATAATTTGATGCATGATTTATGGATTTATTATCATTATTTTTTATTGGATCAACCTTCTACTAAGGTCTACTGCAAGCAGCAATCTGATGTTCTTTTCGTCTTCATTTACAGTATGCAGTCAGGACCACTTTTATGTTCAAAACCTGTTTTAAGATCTACTGTTCCCTGCTATTGCCCTGGTCATCTACAAAAAGGTGAAAAGTGTTTAGCTAGAGATTTAAGAAAAGCAGGTCTTAATGTCTCCTCCACTAGTAAGCTTCGCCCCGATTTCCATGTATTGATAGCTGAATACGTTCGCCAAATACAAGTCAAAAGGAGGGCGGCGAGAAAGGCAACTGCTGTTAAAACTGAGACTAACTGAAAAGGTGAAGACTAGTTAGGCCCTGTTTGATTAAGAATTTGTAGTTTTCAGTAGGTATGTGTGTATTCAATCCAACCCCCCAATGGAAGAATTTGTTGATAAAATCAATTTTTGTGTATGATCTGATCCCTTCTTCCTTCCCTTCCCTCGATGCACATTTGTTGTGTAATATTCTATGAAGAGGACGTGAATCTGATAGCAGATTGTAGGAATGTACATTCCTTCTCTTGTTTCTGAAAGGATGTTTTAGTGTCAGCTTCCTTTTTGACATGGTTTGATGGTATCGTTTTTCCTAACTTGCAATAAATTAAGGGTGTGTTTGGTTTAACTATCCAAGTGTTTAATTTTGAAAAAAAAATCATTTTTTAAAAAATTATGGTGTTTGGCAACTCCAAAAAATAACTTATTAAAGAATAGTATTATGGAATAATTCATTTTGGAGGAAACATTTGAAAACAGTTTTTTTTTTTTTAAGAGTTTTTAGATGATTAATTGAGAATCTCTCTCAAATTTGAAGGATGTGGGGAAATTACAATTTTACCCCTCAATTACCCCCCCCCCCCCTCATTTTGACCTAATCAAATTGTCTGATTGTTCTCTCTCGTTTTGTTTCGCCATTCTCCTTGGTACGCAAACTATCTTTTCTTTATTTCTTCCGTTCGTAGAAAATCGTTAAAAGCTTTGGTAATTTTAATCTTCGTGTCCTCTGTGTTTTGTTTTCGAATTTGTTGTTATTAATTGGTGAATTTTTACGAAGGTGTTATTGGTGAATGTGTTGTTAAATCTATTATTGATTCTAAGATTTTTGGGAATCTATGCATTTTCGTTGACTTTTGTTTGTAGATTGTAAGGTTCTTGTGGATTTCATGAAAGAGTGATAGTTTACTTCTTGTATGGAGTTATCTGATTATGACTACAAAGTGTTTGATATATTGTCAATGGCTCTGTATAGCGTGAAGTTGGCCTTATTTTGT
This sequence comes from Luffa aegyptiaca, assembly GCA_017139565.1. Taxonomy (NCBI): domain Eukaryota; kingdom Viridiplantae; phylum Streptophyta; class Magnoliopsida; order Cucurbitales; family Cucurbitaceae; genus Luffa; species Luffa aegyptiaca. The sequence continues at coordinate 35,802,866 of CM029407.1, read as the reverse complement.
TAGATTAGTTTTCCCCAACTCAATGCATTTGTTTGTTAAGAGCTAATTAGTTTTCTAGAGTTGGAATTGGTTTTCCTTGCACTTTTTTTAACACTGAATTTGAACACCGAATTTCAATCCAGAAGTAAACATCAACATAAAAACTTGATGAATAAAATGACAAGCTCATACCCAGGTATATCTTTAGATTTTGAGTGGCTTCTGCAATTTTCCTTGTTGAATTTGAGAAATAAAAGTCACCGGCTCTCGGATAACTTGTATCACTCTTCATACTAGTAGAGAACTTACTACCACAATCAATTCTCTTTACTAAGTTCTTCAACCAAGAAAAGTTTTAACTTATTGGTAGCTAGAGACAGAAGAGTATAATTGTAGCAGCCGGTTGTTTGAAAAAAAAAAAAAAAGGAAAGTGGGCAAAAACTGCCCGGTCAAAGGAAAAAAAGGGGGGGGGGGGGAACTTTCCCCCCCAAAATTCGGTCAATTGACCGTAATAAAAAAAAAATATTGAACTCTCTCTCCCTCTCTCGGCACTCTCCCTCTCTCTCTCCCTCACGCTCATCTCTCTCGGTTTTCTCTCCCTCCGCCTCCGCCTTCCGCTCGCCGCTCGCCACTGTCGCCTCCACCTTCCGCTCGCCGCTCGCCACTGTCGCCTCCGCCTTCCGCTCGCCACTGTCGCCTCCGCCTTCCGTTCGCCGTCGCGCCGCCGTCGGTAAGTGCTTTCCCTCTCTCTCGTTTTCGTTTTCTCTCTCTCTCTCTCCGAGCCATCTGCCGACGCCGCCACCGCCTCTCGCCGTCGAGCTCCGCCGCCGCCGAGACGTCGCCAACCGCCGCGAGCCGCCGTTGGTAACGTCTCTCTCTCAGATCTTTCTCTCTCTCGGTTTTCTCTCTCTACTGTGTTAGTAATGGCCGCACTTTTTCCGTTCAGATTTGAGCAGCCACTGCCGTCCTCGGGCTCGTTCGCCTTATCAGATCTGTCCGTCGTTTCAGACCTGTTCGTCTCTGTCGTTTGGAATCGATCGTCACCGCCACCGCCTTAAGATAAACAGCCTCACGCAACTTGTATGTTCGACGATTTCAGTTAGTGGGTAAGTGAGATTTAAGGTGTTTTGGTCAATTTAATGTTTAATCATGGATACCCATTGATTTTAGCTTCTGATTTCAAGGTGCCCGTGGCGTTTGGAGGCCGAATTGTCGAATTTGAGCGATTTGGGACTGTTGGACAACAAGCCGTGGTTCTGTTTTGGGTGAGTTTTGGTTGCTAATTTACCCCCAAATTTAATGGGTTCTTAGTTGAATGCTTGGTTTACAGTCCCTAGTTAATTAAGAGTTCCTTTCCTTGTTGTAGCTTGCTTAAGAACCTTGGAGTTAAGGAGTTTCTTGAAGATTAATCAAGTATCTCCTTCACTAAGGTAAGTAGCCCTTTGGAACAAATTCTATGCTTTGAACCCATTTTAGTTGGGAATTATTTATAATAGTATGAGTTGGGTTAATCCTTAAGTTGCCCCTTGGAATCTAAGTAGCTAATTGGATTCAAATTCCATGTTTTAGATACATTGTATGGTAGCTGCATATGGTAAGAAATTTGCTGCATTGGAATGAAATGTTTACGTTTTGAAATGACTGTTTACTCCTGGCATGAGAATGTGTATATGTTGTTCGGATTGAGACTGAGGTGATATGTTGCGTTAAAATCGAGAATATGGCTACTGCTTATATGTGTTGTGTGATAGAAGCGAACGCGTGTCTAATGTATATTTGTGGCTGGCTGGCATTGTTGTGGGCAACAGGGAGTTTGTGTCTTTCTTTGTTTAGGAGGGTTGCCGTTAAAAAAAATAGCAAGAGTTAAGGGGTCCTAAAGGGAAAAAGGATTAAGAAAGGGAAAAGAATAGGCTAATTGCCTTAGAAGAGGGTCGTGTCGATTAAACACCTAGGACTGAGATGTAATAGACTGAAATGAGGGGCTTAATGGGTGGGACTTGGCTTCGCAGACTAGGTGCCATTTACTAACTGTGGAAGTTAATTTTTGACTTAAACCCACGAATGCTCCACCAGTGAAATGGTAGTTTAGAGCGCTACGCGCCCGTTAGTGCCTTGAGGGATGAGACTTAGCTCCACTGACTGGGTGCCTTCTACCATCAGTAGGAGTAGAGATCTCCCAAAACACCCACCTGTGCACTACCAGTGACTTGGCAAACTTATATGTAGGTGAGTTAATCGATCATGAGGCCCGAACTACAGCTAAATGAAATGAAATGAATGAGAATGAGATGACCTAACCCTTAGGCCCTTAACTCGAATAAGATGTTAAAACTTTGATTGCTACTTACTGAGTATTTTCTTAAATACTCATTCTTTTCCCTTACATACAACTGCAGGTAGAGGTAAAGGTGTACAGAACGCGTGACGGAGAGCTGCTGAGCCATGGATCTCCTTTAGGATAGTCTTCCGCATTTTATGTTTTGAAATTCTTCTTTTGAACTTGTATTGCGAATGATTTAAGGTTTATTCCACTTTAAGTTTTGTGTGAATGACTAAAGTGTTCTTTTGTGTTGTTTTAACTGGGATCCTAGGCTGGAAAGTTTCACAAAATTTCTTAGTATGTTTTCTTTAAACGATATTTCCTCGCTGTTCTTAGAAGTAGAATGAAATGTATGTAGTAATAGCTCTATGATCTAGGCATGAAAAGTAGGGTCGTTACAATAATAATAAGTGCTTCCACCGTACGAAAACTTCAGAACATAATTGTTGGTATGTCTAATAAACTTTACGCCCTGTAAGGCCTTCAACTACTCAAGAGTACTTTATGCCATTCTTAATCAATCCCTCATCAATGTCTAATGTACCATGAATTTGAAATTTTCATCTTCCACAAACCATGGTAATCCTGTGTCAAATCAAATGTCTCGTCATAGTGCTACCATTATCAGATGTGATCAAGGAACTATCAGAAAAAGTTGAGCTTGAAGGAAAGACGATTGAAGATAAGAAACTCCATTAGGTAAGCTGGATTTACTTATGAAGTTGGTGTATTTTGGAATACTAGGACATATTATAGGCCTTATAACATGAAATTGTGAAATAAGATGTTGAACTTTAAGTAGAGTAGATTTGGTAAAATAACAGTGTCTAGTATCTGATAATGGTACATGCAATGGTACATGTATTATCTTCCACCGTCATGTATTTCTTGTGTATTTTGTAGACATGCAATGGTGTGTATAGAAATTACCTTCTTGGCTATTTATGCTTTTGGTATTGGTGTGTATTGGCTATTTATGTATAGAAATAGCACGTGTGTATAATTATTGTTTACATCACTAAGAAAATTTGTTAAATTATAATATTGATTTGCAACATTGGGTATTGCTCATTTTAAGTAGTTTGTGGTGAAGTCGAATGACTATTTGTTTGCTATATGCTGCTTTTGCTACAACAACACGTTTTTTTTTTTTAGTACATCAACATTTGGGGGTGGGGGGATTCGAACCTCTAACCTCATGATCGAGGATACATGCCAATTATCGCTGAGCTAAGCTCGCTTTGGCACAACTACACTGTTTTTGGATTTGAAAATATTGTCTGTCTAATACTTTGTCTAATGCCTTTTTCCGTACTCTCGAAAGGATTTTGATATTGAATTTTCATTTAATAGATGACTATGAATATAGTTGCAAATAGAGACAGTGGCGGATCTAGAACTTTAGGTTAGGGGGGCTTGAAATATTTTAATATTAGTTTGTTCAAATACCATTTTGGTCAATGTATTTTCGGTCTCATTTCATTTAAGTCTGTATACTTTTAAATGTCAAAATTTAGTCCACGTACTTTCAAAAAATTTTAAATTAGTACTTATTTTTTTAGTTTGAAGTACATTTGTATTAAATTTGGTAAAAATAATGATAATAATTTCCATTTAAGAAAAGACACAATGCGAATATGTTTTCAAAATTTATACCAGGAGTGTTATAGACAAAAAAAAAAAAAAAATAATAATAATAATAATAAATAATAATAATAAAAAAAATAAAATAAAAGTTAACAATATACTAACAATATATAAGATTTAATTATGAAAGTACAAAAGACTAAATTTGGACGTTTGTAAACACAATGACTAAATTTTTTTTAAAAAAATTTCAAAATAAAAGATAAAAATGGTATCTTTTACTTATTTTTAATAAAAATATATAAAAATGAAAATCATAATTTATAGTTTTTCAAATAGAATCAATTATTAAAAAACAATCTACTAGCATTTAAAAATATTATAGCTCTAATTTTATTTTCTTGAAAAATATAGTTTTCTACTTATTAAATCAACGAGAATAATAAATTTTTTAATCATATACATACCTATAAAAATTTTATAAGAAAATGATAAAAAAAAAGTTATTAAAAATGAAAAAGAAAACATATTTTTCTAATATATATTTTAATAAATTAACGAAATTAAAGCGAAAAAAACAAAAACATGTTTCAGTGGGCTCGAACTTGGACACTGGGTGCTATTAAAAAAACTACGTTTACCTGGGCTCAAACTCAAACATAAGATGCACGGGAGAGGGGCTGGAGGCACCAATGCCAATCAAGTAAGGAAGAATTATTAGAAAATAAATGAACGTTTTAATAATAATATAATATACAGTAAAGTTCAGGGGGGCTCGAGCCCCCCTGGGCCTACTGTAGCTCCGACGCCGACTAGAGATGAAAAAAGAAAAACAAATCAAGGTAATTTGGGATGATATTACAACTGATGCATTTATTCAAGCTTACGTCGCTGAAACTTTAAAAGGAAATAGGCCAAATGGACATTTAAGTAAAATTGGATGGAAAAATGTGATCAATACATTTAGAGAGAAAACTGGTATATGTTATGATTTCAGACAAATGAAAAATAAATGGAGCGCATTAAAGAAGGATTGGCAGATATGGACAAATTTGGTTGGAAATAAAACAGGCTTAGGATGGAATCCATTGAGACAAACTATTGATGCAACAAATGAGTGGTGGATCTATATATTTATTTATTAGGAATAAAAATCATAATTTAATATTGCAATAATTAATCTTTGTAGGTTAAACCGGCATCAAAATTTAGTGCAAAGGGGTTACAAAATGCAGACCAATTAGGCATTCTTTTTAAAGATATTGCAGTTACAGCAGATGGAGCATGGACACCCTCTCAAGGATTTGTACCTGAAAGTATTGAGGGTGATCCATCTAGAATAGGTGATAATGATGATACAATAGAGGATACAAAGCAGAATGACATCAATGATACTGAATATTCAATACATACTACTAGAGATCATACTCAAGAGAAAGGGAAAAAAAAAGAAAAAGAATAGGATCAAAGGGTAGCGTTGCTCATAAACTTTGTAATCAATTGGAACGTGTGTGTGAATCAATATATGCTAGGAGAAGAGATGTACAAGGTTGTAGCATTCTTGAAGTGATGAATGCCTTACGAGGCATACCTGAAATTGTGGAAGGCAATGAGCTCTTCATGAAAGCTGTAGATATCTTTACAAAGAGAGAAAATAGAGAAATGTTTGCAGCATTGCAAAAGCCCGAGATTCAAGTTGCGTGGCTTAAGCAGAAGAGAGTTTAACCCCCTAGATTGTTAGGTTTATAATGTTATCTTGTTTTGAAAGTGTGACAATGAATTGTTTAGAGTTTAACTCTAGTTTGTTATCGTATTTGAACTTTATCTTTGTTAAGAATGATTTATCGTTGAAATTTGTTAAGAAGGTTTTGTTTCTAATTTTTCTTTTAATTTCTTCCTGCTTTACAAATGTCATCTAATTGTTATGATATTGACAATAATGATTCTTTTGATGAGAGTGAATTTGAATGTGAGCTTGATCAATTAGTAAAAGTGGGATGTGGTGCTGTAGTACATCATTTTGTGATGTATGTTTGTAAAGAGCCTTGTAGGACATCATTTCATATGGGTCATAAATTTGTTTTAGAGATCTTGAATGGTCACGAGGATAGATGTTACCAACAATTCAGAATAGAAAAACATATATTTCAGAAATTGTTAGTAGCACTTGAACAACAATATGACCTTAATAAAACTAAACTTATGCCTTTGGAGGAGGCTCTAGCAATGTTCCTTATTACATTGGGTCATGGTTTCAGCAATAGAATGGTTCAAGAGAGATTTCAACACTCAGGTGAGACGGTATCAAGGTGGTTTAATATAGTGTTAGATGCTATTTGTCCTATGGCTGTGGATGTAATTAAGCCGGTTGATCCACAATTCAAATCTATTCCTGATAAAATTAAAAAGGACACTCGATATTGGCCATATTTCAAAGATTGTATTGGAGCAATTGATGGTACTCATATATCGGTAGTAGCACCCAAAGGAAAACATATACCGTATATTGGTCGAAAAAGTATTACCACCCAAAATATTATTGCAGTATGTGATTTTAACATGTGTTTTACATTTATTTGGGCTGGATGGGAAGGTGCCGCTCATGACGCTCAAATTTTTGTGGAGGCATTAAGAAAACCACATTTGAGATTTCCACATCCACCTAAAGGTTAGTATTTAACAATTAATGTTTATCAATTTTTTTTTAGTATTATTTTTTTATTTATTAGTGCTTATTTGATTGTTTTTATAGGAAAATATTATATTGTAGATTCCGGTTATCCACAAATGAAAGGATTTTTAGGTCCTTATAGAGGTGAGCGATACCATATTGCTGATTTTCGACGTGGAAGTCAACCAAGAGGCATAAAGGAAGTATTCAATCCTAGACATTCCTCCCTGAGATGCACAATTGAGAGAACATTCGGTGTTTGGAAGAATAAATGGAAAATTGTTCGACAAATGCATAGTTTTCCGTTTGACAAACAAGTAAGAATTGTTGTTGCTTCAATGACTCTCCATAACTTTATAAGAATGCATTCGAAAACAGATTTTGAGTCAAGTCTGATGGCGACGATGAAATGTTGTTGCCTTCAAATGATGAACGAAATCATCAAGACGCTAGTGACGAGCATGAGGGTTGAATTCATGAAATGGAGATGAATGAAAAACGTGATCGAATTGCACAACTTCTTATGTTTCATTGATATTATATTGTCTAGCAAAAATTAACATTATTTTATGTCTTGTTGCTAGAGACCAAATTATTATTATTATTTTTTATGATTGTGTATTTGAATTTCGAGATATATGTACTTTAAAATTGAATTGCACAAAAATATTCTATTTTTACTACAAATTTGACCTTAATTGAATTGCATATAGTGTTATAGGTCTTTATAGTAATTTGACAATAGTAGAAACACTTTGGGTATAGAGCAAAACAAACAAACTTGTGAAGAAAAGCACTTATGAGGAAATGTAACCAAACATCAAGTGTTTAAATTTGAAACCATTTTTATACAAAATGTTTTTTAAAAAATGCATTCTTGAAAAACATTTAAATTAGAATGTATTCCAAACGGACCATAACTGTCGGACATGCTATTAGAATGGTGCCTAATTTTAGGGGAAAAAAACAATTTTTACCCCTGAACTTTGCAGGCTGTATCAATTTTAACCCTAAACTTTTAATTTTATCAAATTGAACCCCAAACTTAACAAATTGTATCAATTTGAACCTCTAACTTGCATAAATGTTACAATGTAGACCTTTGGCCAACTTTTCATTTGAATTGCTACTAAAACATGTAATTGACAATCTCATTTTCTTTTTTTTTTCTTTTTTTTTTCTTTTTCTTAATTCACATTGCATTTGAGTTAGTGTTTTGTGAGAAATTTGTTGAAGAAAAAACTCTTTAAGAAATCACATATCTCAAACTATTCTTCTCATTATTATAAAAAAAAATCACCGAATTATTGACAACAAGAAAAATCTAGCAAATATGAGAAATAAAAAACTCGAAATTTCTTTATTTTTGTTTCCTAGATTTGTATATTCTTCTAATTAGCAAGAAAAAAAAACATTAATAGAAGGGAAAAAAAAACCACGGTTCTTAGCAACAAGAAAAAACCAGCGAATATTTGAAGATAAAAAACTTCTCAAATTTCTTTGCTTTCGTAATCTTAAATAGCAGCAAAAAAAAAAAAAAACTCTCACAAAGTTCTCAACAACGAGAAAAAATCATCTAAAATAAAGTTTCTTTAATATTTTATTTATAAGAAACCAATTCAAGTGCAATGTGAATTAAGAAAAAAATAAGAAATAATCAATTACGTACGGTGGTTCAAACAGATAATTAACCAAAGGTATACATTGTAACACTTATGCAAGTTTAGGGTTAAAATTGATACGATTTGATAAGTTTGAGGTTCAATTTGATGAAATTGAAAGTTCAGGGTTAAAATTGATACAACTTGTTAAGTTTAGGGTTCAATTTGATGAAATTGAAAGTTCAGGGTTAAAATTGATACAACCCCCAAAGTTTAGGGGTTAAAAATGATTTTTTCCCTAATTTTAGTTATGACTACAATGGGAAAAGAAATTGAAAATAGGGAAAAATACACTTTTGGTCCCTGAAGTTTGGATTAGGTTTTTTTTTTGTCCATGAGTTTTCAAATTCGACATTTTAGTCCCTGAGGTTTGCATTTAGTAGCATTTTGGTACCTCCATCCATTTTTATGTTAAAAATTAACAGTTTGATGACATAACACTGTTTTTTTTATTAAAAAAATATTTGTTAATTTTAAAAATAAAAACTAAATAAATATAATAAATTATTTTTTATTTTTATTTTTATTTCTTTCTCTCTCATCCTCCTCCTTCATCTTCATCTTCCTCTTTTTCTTCTTCTTCTTCCAGTCGCCGATGACCATCTCCCACCGGCGGCCGACTGCCGCTGCCGTCTCGTCGGAATTTTTTTTCCTATTCCTTTCTTCTTATTTCTTCTTCTTTCCCTTCTTTCTTTTCTTTCTTCTTATTCTTCTCTTTTCACTGTTTTTTTCCCGTTCCAGATCTCCAAAAACCATCCGAAGGAAGCAACTAGTTTTTAGTGAGGCTTGTTCGTTTCGTTTGGACACTGTAATGGCTCTGTGCCTTTGCGATCTCTCAACCGTTCACAATCACATTCCGCCATTGTTACACGAATTCTCTTCCTTTTCGGTTGATGAGTGATAAATCGAGGCACAATACTGGGTAATGAAAACCAACATCATCCAAATGAAAGCCCACAAACCAATTTCTCCCTTTCGAATGTGCTAACTTCTTCGTCTCCAAAAAGACCCAAAACTCACTTTTCAACTCTTCTAGAACCCAAACCCCACCTCTTCAAAACCCTCCAAACCCTTATGTTACTCTTTACTTTCCTATGATCTCATCATCTTCAAGCTCTGGCGTGCCAAAATGTTCGATGAAATGGAAGAAATCCTCCATTTGAAGACCGAAGGAAAGCAGGGCACATCTTATTTGAAGACCGAAGGAAAACAGAGCTTCGAGTGGTGTTCGGCGCAAGCTGTGAGCGATGGGCGTTCCAGATCTGGGCGAGATCTTCCAGATCTGAGCGAAGACGAGTCTCTCTGAGTAGCGCCGTCGTCCTCTCTCTCAGCGGCGAGTTCCCCCTTCGTGTTTTGGCGAGACAACTCGAACGCCGCCACAAACGAAGATCTAAAATCCCTTGCGGCTGTAGCACTCCACGGGTAGCAAATGACGCTCACTTGCAGCGACTGAAAGCTCATTTGCGACTGCAGCACTCCACCGGCGGCAGCGTGGGTTTCGTTTCACTTCAGATCTAAAGTCCCTTTCGATTTTGAAAAAGATTCAAAATCGAAAACGTAGAGAGAAAAACATAAGAAAAGACAAAGACGAAGAAAAGAAGGAAAAAGAGAAAAAAAAAACAACAACTCGCCTGCCGGCGTCGGTGGCCGGCCGACGGTGGACGAAGGTAGCTGGCGGTGGCGGCGACCACCGATGGAGAAGAAAAGAGAAGGATGGAGAGGGGAGAGAAAGAAGAGGGAAGGAAAAAAAATTATATATTAAAATATTTAATATTATTAATAAAATTTAAAATTATATTTTTTAATAAATAAAATGCCACGTAGCTTAAAAATAATAATTAAAATATGTACAGTAAACTTTGTGTTACATATTTAACAGAAAATTTGACGGAATGACCAAAATGCTACTGAATGCAAACGTCAGGAACTAAAATGTTGAATTTGAAAACTCAGCGATCAAAATAAAACCTAACCCAAACTTCAGGAACCAAAAGTGTATTTTTCCCTTAAAAATATGGCAGGTCTGTAAAACTAATTTTGATTGTTCCTGTTTTGCCCTTATTTTGAAGGTAGATTTCGTGTGCTTCTTCCTTCGTCTTTTGGCTAATTTTGACATGTGGCTAAAGTCTATTACTGATAGACTCATATTCCTCTATGATATTAGTCTATCAGCGATAAACTTTAGTCACATGTTTGAAGCCTATCACCGATAGACTGATATTCCTTTCTGATAGGATAGGAATATCAGTCTATTAGTGATATCTGTATGGATGGAGGGAAATGAAGGTGGGAATAGACAAGTATAGTAAATCTCTTTGTTTGGAACAAGGTTTGCAAGCTTGGACATGGGAATAAGTGATTCCCATGCATCACTTTATTCCCATGGTGGGGAGTCTTCTATGTCATTCAAAAAGTGTGAGTTTTCTTTATATTCACATATTCTTTTTCTCTCTATCTTAATTCTTATTTGCTAATATTTGGTATATATATTTATTTATTTTTAATAATTATAATTAAGTTTATTCATAACTAATTAATTTATTTCTACTTGTTGAAATTAATTTTGATTAATTTATTAGATAATGTATCAAAATAATATTTTCACGATTAATTTCATAAATAAGCCTAAAAATTAATATATAATCAATTACGTATCTATTGAAATTATAATTAATTAGTTAACAATATCTAAAATAGAATTAATTAGTGAATTAGAATTATTTAAATTAACGTGGTATGAAAATTTATTTTTCAATAATTATAAGATTATTTATAATCAATTAATTATTTCTTAGGATTGATATATTATAATTATAAAACATTTTTGGAATATTTTTTTATTAACGTTTATTATTAACCTATCCTATTTTTCTCTACTTTTCTTTTATAATGTTTATTAAAATATATTATTTATATTATTAAATTATAATCAATAATATTGAACTGTAATTAATTAAAATTAACGACGTAATTCTATTATAATAAATAAATCCTATATATTTATTAAAATATTTATTTAATTAATTTTTATAGATCAAGGTTTAAAATGTCGATGTCGATGGAAATGTCGAGGTCCAGATTTTATGGAAATATCGATGTCGATGGAAATGTCGAGAGACATTCTAGGAAAATTTACGGAAATCGTGGAAATTGATGGAAATTGTTTGAATTAGTCAATGAAACTTTATTTGTGGCTTAATTAGACTATAATGGACCCTTTTTTATAATCATATCTAAAAAGTAAGATAAAATTTAGATGGAATTGTCGATTCAAATGTCAATATGTGCAGGAATTTTGAAAAAAAAAAATAAAATGGATGAAAATTGTTTGAATTATTAAATGCAAATTTAATTGTAGTTTAATTATATTACAATTAATCATTTTTAACCATCTATTCAAGTTACATATAATAGGCATATTGAAATTTCAATAGAAATGTTGATACCAACAAAGATTTTGAAAAAATTATGACAATCGATAGAAATTGTTTGAATTATTAAATGAATGAAATTTTAATTATAACGACTTAATTAAATTATAATTAATTGATATTTAACATCTATAACTATATTTGAATGAACGACTAAACATCAAACTTAGACCAATTGGATAATTTTAAACAAATATTATAAAGTATAAACACATCAATAAAATAAAAATGTAAAATATTATATTACTAATATATATCATTTTATGTATTTTTTTTTAAAAAAATCATTTTATGTATTAAAAAGTTAAAATAATTAAAGTAGGTGTAATTGTAAACCATTTATATATAAAAAAGTAAATAAAAAATAAAAAGAAAAAAGAAAAAAACAAAATAGAAAAAATATACTTAAAAACAAACTTATAATGAGATGCTGTCTGCTACTAAAACTGAAAATTAAAAAAAAAAAAGTGAAAGGAAAGGACCGCCTGGCAATTGCCAGGCGGCACTACAGTGCAGACAGGCGCGTCAGATGATTGATGCGCCTGCTGACTGCCGTTAATTGAAAAAAAAAACCACAGAAAAGGGAGGAAAAACGAAAATTTCCCCCCTCGATATGTCAAAACAGTCGACATACCGAAATTTCTTCGAAATTTCGGTATGTCGACTAAAATTTAATACACTATTATAGATATTGTTATTTGTGATATTATAAGAGTTGATATTCCAGGTCATCTATTTGTTTGTCTACTCAACATATTTGGTGGATAATATCTGTGTAGTCTACTGATCTGGAATGATAGTATACTACTGTGTATGGGTAATATTCCCCTGTTGCGCTAGCTTTTTTCCATGTGTAGATAACTGAAGTTTGTTATTATTCTCTCATGTACCTTCAACATGCATCGTCTTGGCAGCCAAATTGAGTGGTGTATCCACTGTTTTATCGCCCTAGAAATCAGCTACTCGAAGAATGAAGAGAGTGTGTGAGTGTGTGGGCATTGCAAGCTTTGTGCTGGGATAGTGAGAGTGAAGAATTACTGTATAGGGCTTGATTTGCTCTTGAGTGTGGGGATTGTTGATCAAAGGGATTGAGTATCATCTCTTGTAACCGATTACTGATTTCTTGAGTTTATAAGCATTGACTAAAAGTGGATGTAGATATGTTCGCGGATTGAACCACTATAAATCCCTAGTGTTCTTCTTCTCTCTTTCTTTGGTTGATTTACTTTCCTGCATTAGTATTGTTTTTGTTGTTCTGTGTATTTCTTGGATCCGTACTCTGCTTTCTAGACTCTTTTTTCGTTAACAGATACATATATACTAAATTAATGTAATTAAGAATATTTATTAAAAATATTAAATAAATAATTTGAATTAGTTAGATTAACTTAGTTAGTTCCATTAAAATTATTCTGGAATCAATGGAAAAAAAATCCTTGATTATTAATTCATTAATTTTATTAATTTTGATTGTCTTATTGATATGATTAATTCCATAAAATAAATACATACATAATTGGCTCCCATAAAATCCTGATGACATTTCCATGCACAACCAAACACAGTTATCTTTGATTCCCAACTATTTTATTCCTAGGCATATTATTTCCAGGCATCATTTATTCCCAGACATTTACAAAACCTTAAACCAAACAACCCATAAAGGAATATCAGTATCATCAATAGACTTCAATTCTCAGCTAAAGGCTACTGCTGATAAAATCATATTCCTTCTTGATGTTAGTTTATCACTGATAGAATGAAGCTCTATAGATGTTGACACGAATGCATTACCTCCAGTTGTTAAACGTCAACCAAAAAAACCTCGAAAAGAAAGGATGTTGTATCAATTGGTGAAGCGAGAAGTCACACAAAATGTAGTCGCTGTCATCGTGTTGGTCACAATCGCAGAACATGTAAATTTCCACCAATTGTACAATGATGTAATATTTGGAATTGACTTTTTCTTACTATTGCATTTGATTGGAGATAAACATCAATATTATTATAAAACAAGAACAATAAGAACATTACAAAGAAGAAATGGAGAGAGTAAAGTAGGGAGAGAAAATGTCTCTTCTCATTCAATTGTGTATTCTCCAAATGCTTCATATAACCCTTATTTATACTAATGCAACAGGGTTGGTTACAACTCCGACTATTCTTAAGAGAGAGGGAGAGCCATGGGTAAGAACAACTAAAATTATGGGTTGAATGAGCTAATTAAAGCAAACCAATTTAGTTATCTACCTAGTATTTACAACACTCTCCCTTAGATATCCATTGTATTTAAAATATAAGTCTCGTCAAAACCTTAATAGGAAAACTCAATGGGAAAAGCATAGTGAAGGAAAAAGAGTACATTATTCATATACATTAACAACTTCCTCATTACAAACCCTACTAGGAAAACCCGGTGGGAAAAACCATAGCCAAGGGAAAAAGAGTGCAATATACTTACTGTTGGGTTTTATGCCCTAAAACTCATAGATAGTGAATGTAAATAAATTGATACTTGTTTCAATAAAGTGTTATTGAGTTTCTACAATAAAGTGTTATTGTTAAATATTGCACAATTTGACCCAAATCCAATAAACTAAGATCCAAGGTTGTTTGTATGTAACTTGAACTAGTATGTGGGGACATACGGGGATCAATGTTTAAGTAACAACCTAAAAGGTCTATAGTACAAGGATAAGGCTGGGTACCTTATCCAGGTAACACTATGTGATACGACCCGCTTTGTATTTTATACAAACGTAATGATCCAAAGCGTCCATGTAGTAGACATGCAAGCGGGGGTATCCTATGCAATGAGTTTGCATAAGACCGGACCATGAAATAGTAAACCACTAGATATACACCGTTAACTAGATAGGTTACTGTTTCAATAGGATGACCTAGGTAACTCAGTCTTAATCCTGAGTGTGTCATGAACTCCTTCTCATGAGGGATTGTTCTTTGATTAACATGGGTGAGAGTGGCAAATACGCTGACTTAATATGCCTTCCTTTTTGGGACAAAGACCGAGTGGAAGGTTGGGGACATGACAACACAAGAAGGAATCCACTCCTTCCCACTTCTAGGAGAAGTAGATGAGTGTTCCCTTAAGTGGTGACTCCGGGACTTGAACAAAGGGATCCCACCTTCTCACTGGCCCGAGAGAGACTTTCTGTTTATTGGTTTGACCACAAACAGGTTGTTCATTAGAGAAGCACTGGTACTTTAGGATATAGATGTAATACAGGGGTAAAACAGTAATTTGACCCACCTGTGATTACGAACACTCGTGAAGGATTGACTTACCGGTACAGGTCTATATCCATGGGCACAGAAATGTTCTACAGTGAGAATAGTTCAGTTGTGGGTCTTTAGTGGAATGACCCACAGTTAATGAATATTGGTTAACCTAATTAATGAGTTTAGTCAATTAACTTCATATCATTGGAGCTTCTGATTTGTAGGTCCATTAAGTCCCCCTGCTAGCTCATAAAGAGTAATTAGGAACAATTTATCTTGAAAAGAATTTGAATTCTTTAAATTCGTCATGAGAATCAAATTAATAGTATGAGATACAATTAATATAATGTATGGTGATACATTATAATATAAAGTTTAATTTGTGACTAAACTTTATTAATTGAGAGAATTATATATTTGAAGAAGTTCAGATATATGACTAATTAAGTATATGATATTTAATTAGTAAATTAATTAATTAATTATTCAATTTAGTCTAATTAAATGTGATTTAATTAAACTATAAATTATGAGAGAAATAAATATTTGAAGAAGTTCAAATATTAATATGAATTCGATTCATATTAAATTTATAGGATAGAAGAGAATTTGAAGGAGTTCAAATTTTAATATGAATTTGATTCATATTATAGAATTAATTAATCGAAGACTTGAAATTAAATATATGATAT
This sequence comes from Luffa aegyptiaca, assembly GCA_017139565.1. NCBI lineage: Eukaryota > Viridiplantae > Streptophyta > Magnoliopsida > Cucurbitales > Cucurbitaceae > Luffa > Luffa aegyptiaca. Next base: position 35,787,285 of record CM029407.1, on the reverse strand, counting down.
TTAATTGGGTAATTAATTAATTAACTAATAGAAGGTCTGAAATTAAATATATGATATTTAATTGGTGATTAATTAATTAAAGAATTAATTAATTAGAAATTAATCAATTATGGAATTGATTAATTATGGAAAAGATTAAATCAGTTATGGAAATAGTTGATTTTAAATGAATATTTTATTCATGACCTTTCTCCTATAAATAGAACACTAAACTTAGGGTTTAGGTACTACAACATAAGGCCGAATGCACTCTTGCATCCTCTCTAGCCTCCCTCTCATATTCTCTCAACTCAAGAACACTACGAGAGAATTTTTCTCTTTAGAGTCTTCCCATTTAAGAGTACGTAGTCCCACAACTACGTTCCTAATCTCAGAGTCATAGCGGGAAAGATCAATTGGTGGTGTCCCAAGACAACGACGGTATGTTCGCTTGTCCCTATTAGATTTAGATATAATATTTCTGTATGCTTAGCCTTAATATAAATCAAGAATAGTTTTAAGTTTATTGCCAATGTATTGGTATTTTAGATTAAACAAAATACACTACGAATCGGTCCCAATTACGCTTCCGCTTTACGGAATTACGGAATTCCAATCTTACAATTGGTTTCAGAGCCGATTGTAATTTCAATTTTGTTTTACAAAATTTGCATTGGTTGAATGGTGGGATTAATTCGAGCATTGGATGTATGGAATTTTGCTAGTAGATGCATAAGGTTTTGGCATTAGTTTTGCAATTTCTTCGTTGATTTGATCAATTTAAGGGTCCTTTGTTTTAGGCCATATTTAGATTAATTAGTGTAATTTTTCTATTGCATTTTGTTCTAGGATACCAAAACTCGTCTACCTAGCTATTTATTTTGCTTTATAGATGTCATATAGCTTAAAATCCCACCATAGGTTAAGCATATTCATGCATATTTAATTATAATCGTTATAATATAAGTATCATGCACGAATTTAATTTTCATGAGTATTTAATATAAATTGTTATGATTAAATGGATGAAAATTGAGAAAAATTGAGAAACATTGAGCATGAAATTACTTTAGCAAAAATATAAGAGTTATATTTATGAAAGTAATTTGTATGTTATATTTAATTTTCATGAGCAATTAATATAAATGTTATGTTAATGTATGAAAATGAAAATGCTTATTTTTATTTTCTTGTATAATTAATTTAAGAGTTAGATTAATTAAAGGAAATAAATTTGCATTGAGCATTAAATTACTTTAGTTTAAAAATATAAGAGTTATATTTATATAATTAATTTTCATGCTAAATTATTTTTTCATGAGCTATTAATATAAAGAGTCATATTAATGTATGAAAATGGTAATGCGAATTTCAATTTTCTTGGGTAATTAATTTAAGAGTTAGGTTAATCAAAAGAAAATTAAATTGCATTGAGCATGACATTACCTTAGTTTAATATAATTGTTACAGTATTGGAAAGTACCAATTTCTGGGAAGGCAAAATGAAATGCGACCGCATTTCTAGAAAAACAGGGGCAGTTCCGAGTCTATCGCGGGTCGTTTTTAACGAGACTATTGCACACCTAACCGGCTGTTTTGACCTCGAATTCGACTAGGCTACCTACCAGCACCTATTTCGCAGTTCCTCAACCACTTCCAACACTATATAAGCTCGTGCTTCGAAGTCAAATCCAAGCAGAACTCATTTGGAAGAAGAGGGTGGTGACAGAACCCTAGTTGACGCCTATAAGTAGGGATACCCGAGGTCCTTCTTAGATGATTAAATTCTAACCTTAGTTAGACATCAAACCTTAGGGTTTGTAGGGATTTTCACCCATTCCCACTTGTAAAAGCGAGAGAGTGGAGTGTCGAGCGAACTCTAGAAGGATTGGATAAAAGAGAAAAAACCCTAGTATTTAGCTACTGTCATTTTTTCCAGCTTGTGTTACTTTTCATTTATTTCTATTCTTTATTCTTTATTTCAATGAAAAGATATTCATTTGCATTTTATCCCACCATGAGTAGCTAAATTCCATTGAGGGGTTCAATATGGTGAATTCCCTTATGGTTCAATAGCTTGAAAGTGTTTATTCGCTTAAGTTTCTATTTAATGCATGTCATTCTTTATTGATTATCATTCTGATCTTGCTAAGTTTAAATTGATCACTTAGACTTTACATGCTATGTGAGTTTGATCTCGAAAGGGATAGACGATATCGGTTCTCATAAAGGTGATATAGGAGAAAAAGCTCGAAAGAGATTGTTCAGTGGTATAGGGCAAGCTGCCTAAGGCACCCTATATCAACTATAGGGTTATAGATTGCATTCATGAATTATCTATGTCGGAGTCGAGTCACATAAATGAGCATAACGGTACTCGTTTAGCCTTCTAACGGTTTTAGGGAGCAAGGCCAAATAGAAGTTAAATCTGACCCAATGAATTGATTAGACCTTAAGTTGAATACTCTATGATTAAAGTTATTTGCCTTTGGGATGAAACTATGTTGAATACCTCGTTTTATTTATTATTGTTATTTCTTTCTTCATTTGTTTTATTTATCTTTCAAAAACTAATCAATAATTATTTCTTTGGTTACCCATTTTAAGCAATCATTTGAGCAGTTTCTTATTCAAATATGAATTTCCAATTTAGTCCTCGTGGGATCGATACCCTTGGAATACTTCTAAGGTTTTTTTATTACTCCGTGTGATAATGTATACTTGCACTAAGGTTGCCTGAATTTATCTTTATTATTATCTATCATCTTATCTCACATCCATCATCCAGCCTCTGCCGCACCACGTACCGAGAAGAAACGAGACAAGACCGAGAAAATAAACAGCAAGGCGTGGATCAAGGACGACGTCAAGACGCTGCCCCTTGGCGTCTCGACGTTGACGCGATTTTCATCCGGAGAATAAAGTTCGCAGTGTCTCGACTGAAGGTGTTCATATAACACATGCGGAAGCAATTGAAGATCGAAAGCACTTAAGTCATTTAATTTTGTACCTAAAGCATGCATGTTCTAGAAAAACATAACATAAAGTAAAGGAGTACCAACCTCTTTGTAGCTAACTTGAGAGGAACTCCTTGTGATGTTTTCCTTCTCCAACTTCTCTTGGACTACCTTTAGTGTCTTCTCTACTATTCTCCTTGCCTAGAATGACTAGTGGGAGTCTATAGTGATAAGGAAAGGGAAGGGAATGCTTGAAGGAACAAGCTCTTGAGAGATCTATGGAAGTGTGTGTATTTGAGAGGAAAAACCAGCAGCATAACAGTAGGTAAAACACTCTCTCCCTTTTTTGAATCTGATTCAAGCTCTTTATAAAGACCTCTTCCATGCAAAGACAAGCTTCATGACACTAGACACATAGTGAAAATGCAACTCAAAGTGGATTCTAGGTGTTTAATTCACAACACATGCAACTAATGCATGGTTGTGTTGTTTTCCACTATGCATCATCATGCAACAGTGGAAATGCCACTAAATCCACTAAAATTTGAATCTCAATTCTGAATTTTCAGCTTGCATTTTACCCTAATTCAATTCTAAATTGAATTTAATTTCTAGGTTATTATTTGGGACATTTCGAAGTAATTTATCATGATTAATCATTCTTACCTAGTGCCATTAATAGTATATGATTCCTAATACATATACATGGTATTTAAAACACTTTTAAATACCTTATCTCTCAATTCCTTATTTAATTCATAACTAAAAAGTTGTGTCAAACACATTTTTACGATAATGCCCTATTTCCCGTTTTTGAACGATTCAAAAATTCCTATCAATATGTTTTAGGCTATAATCCGATATGAGCTAGTAGAGGGACCTAATGGACCTATAGATCATGGGCTCCAATGATTCGAGGCTAACCGACTAATCTCATTATCTAAGTTAGCCAACATTCGTCAACTACCGGGACACTCCACTATAGCCCGATAGTTGCACTCCCCTCACTATAGATATATTTTCGTCCAGTTGATTTAACCATGTTCAGTAAGTCGTTCCTTCACAGGTTGTTCGTAGCTATAGCTAGGTCAAATAACCGTTTCACCCCTATAGTACTTCTTGTTCCTTAAGTTCCACTAATCCTCTAATGAACAATCGGTTTGTGATCCAACCATCAAACCTATGTCCCTCTCAATCCAACGAGAGGGTGGGGCCCATTGTTCAAGTCCTGGAGTTAGTACTTAAGGGAACAACCTCTCTGCTATCCCTGAAATGGGTAGGAGTGAATTCCGTCTTGCGTAACTATGTCCCCAGCTATCTATTCGATCTTATCCCCAAAATGGTAGGCTTGTTGAGTCGGTGATACTGGCCACTCTCACCCATGCAGATCAAAGGATAATCTCGTATAAACAGGAGTTCATAGTTAGCTCAGGATTAAGAACGAGTTACCTAGGTCATCTATGAGAAATAGTCAGTTTCTTCAGTAAACGGCGTTATAAAGAGAAAGTGGCTTATTTCGTGGTCCAGTCTTATGCAAACTTATTGCACAGGACGCCCCCACTCGCATGTCTCCACATGAATGATTTAGGATCTCATCGTTTGTACTTAATACAAAGTGGGCGGCGCCCATAGTGTCCCTGAGATAAGGCACCCAACCGTATCCTTATACTATAGACTATTTTGACTATAAACTTGAACTTGATCCTACGATATGTCCCTACATATAGTTCGAGTATTCATTTTATAGTCAAGGATCTTAGTTTATTGGATTTAGGTTAATCATTCGCAATTTACATATTCAATAGCATCTTTTACTGAATAACCTCAATAACGTCTTTATTGGAAATATAATATGTTTAATGATTTTCAAACTACGAGTTTATAGGACATTAAACCCAACAAACTCCCACTTGGACTAGAAACTCTAGTGGGGTACATGAAGTTAGGTGTGAGAGAAACATAAAGACAATAAACTAGGGCTTCAACCATACCCTTACAATTCTCCCACTTGCCCTAGTCTAACAAAGCTCGTAATCCTAGATTAACTAGGTGACCCTAAAAAACTTTAGCCGTGAGGGGTTTTGTAAACGTATCAGCCATGTTGTGTTCCGAAGCAATCTGCGTTACGATCACATCTCCTTGTTGCACAATCTCCCTGATGAGATGGTATTTGCGCTCAATATGCTTTCCTCGCTTGTGACTTCGAGGTTCCTTAGAGTTTGCAACTGCTCCACCGTTATCACAATAGAGGGTGATAGGCTGTTGCATATTTGGAACAATTTCCAACTCTGTTAGGAATTTTCTTAGCCATACTGCCTCCTTTGCTGCTTCGAAGGCGGCTACGTACTCTGCTTCCATGGTAGAGTCAGCAATGCAACCTTGCTTAATACTCCTCCATACTATTGCTCCTCCATTTAGAGTAAACACAGATCCCGATGTTGATTTTCTTGAATCTATATCGGTCTGAAAATCTGAGTCAGTGTATCCTGTAAGGATCAGATCCTTAGCTCCATACACGAGCGTATAATCCCTAGTTCTCCTTAGATACTTAAGGATGTTTTTAACGGCAGTCCAATGCGCATGTCCAGGATTGGACTGATATCTGCTGACAATTCCTACGACATAGCATATGTCGGGTCTGGTACACAGCATGGCATACATCAAACTTCCAACTGCTGATGCATAGGGAATACGTCTCATTTCCTCAACCTCTTGAGGTGTCTTAGGACTTTGTTCCTTTGATAGGTGAACCCCGTGCCTAAAAGGTAATAACCCTTTCTTGGAGTTCTGCATCGAATATCGTACCAACATTTTGTCGATATATGATGCTTGAGACAGCGCTAGCGTTTTGTTCTTTCTATTTCTAATGATTTGAATGCCCAGAACAAATTGAGCCTCACCCAAATCTTTCATTTGGAATTGAGTCGCTAGCCATTGTTTTACGTCAGTCAAGAATCCTACATTATTCCCAATAAGTAGGATATCATCTACGTATAGAACTAGAAAAGCTACAGTGGATTTGACGATTTTCTTGTAAACACAAGGTTCGTCAACATTCTGCTCAAAGCCATACGTTTTGATCGCAGTGTCAAAACGTATATTCCAGGATCTTGATGCTTGTTTTAATCCATAAATGGATCGTTTAAGTTTGCAAACCTTTTGCTCATCACCCTGGACTATGAATCCCTCTGGTTGAGCCATATAGATAGTCTCTTCAAGATTGCCGTTCAAAAAGGCTGTCTTGACATCCATTTGCCATATTTCATAATCATAATATGTTGCAATGGATAAGAGTATTCTAATCGACTTAAGCATGGCAACAGGGGAAAAAGTTTCTTCAAAATCGACTCCTACCCGCTGGGTAAAACCCTTTGCCACAAGTCGAGCCTTAAAGGTTTGAACCTTACCGGCTTGGTCTCGTTTTCTCTTGTATATCCATTTGCAACCAATAGGTTTTACCCCATCTGGCTGCTCTACAAGATCTCAGACCGAATTGAAGTACATTGACTCCATTTCGAGATCCATGGCTTTGACCCACTGATCCTTATCAACATCATTCATTGCCTGATTAAAGGACAATGGATCCTCTATTCCATCATCAGACATGATGGTTTGAGTTTCTGTTAAACCCATGTAGCAGTCTGGTTGTATTATAACCCTCCCACTACGTCGAGGCTCTCTCACTATTTGAGATGGATGTGATTGATCAACAACTTTTGATGGACCAGCTTGATCTACAACTTTTGTAGATTCTTTTGTGTTTTTTCTTGAAATCTCATCTAATACTAGTTTACTGCGAGGTCGATGATCTTTTATGTGATCTTCCTCAAGGAAAGTAGCGTTTGTCGATACAATTACTTTATTATCCTGAGGGTCGTAAAATAAACCACCTTTCGTTTCTTTAGGATATCATACAAACAGGCACAACTTTGAACGTCGTTCCAATTTCTTTGGGTTTTGCACCAACACGTGTGCCAGGCATCCCCAAATTCTGAAGTGACGTAAACTACCTTTACGCCCTTTCCATAGCTCATAAGGTGTTTCAGAAACACTTTTAGAGGGAACCATGTTCAAAATGTATACGGCAGTCTCAACTGCATATCCCCAGAACGAATCAGGCAACTGAGCATAGCTCATCATTGATCAAACCATGTCTAACAAGGTTCGGTTTCTCCTCTCTGATACACCATTTTGTTGTGGTGTAGCAGGGGCTGAGATTTGGGACGTGATTCCATTTTCTATCAAATAGTCTTGGAATTGTATGTCCATATATTCTCCACCTCGATCCGATCGTAGTGTTTTAATCGTTTTACCTAAGTGGTTCTCAACCTCGGTCTTGTACTCTTTGAACTTTTCAAGAGCTTCACACTTGTGATGCATTAGGTAAAGGTAGCCATACCTTGAATAATCATCAATGAAGCTGACGAAATATTCATACCCTCCTCGTGCTTTGACATTCATAGGACCACAGAGATCCGAATGCACGAGTTCTAAAGGTTCTTTGGCCCTATAACCTTTTTCTGAAAAAGGTCGTTTAGACATTTTTCCCTCGAGGCAGGACTCACATGGCGGTAACGAGTCATCTTCTAACTGGTTTAGTAGTCCACTCTTTACCAATCTTTCAATCCTATTGCGATTTATGTGGCCTAATCTCAAGTGCCAAAGATAGGTATTAGGAGAAACTTTTCGCCTTTTGTTTTGAGTTTCCGCTACTTTAAACATCTCCGTATTAAAAATATCTTTAACTTGAATTGGCCTTAACATGTATAAGTTGCTTTCAAGTTTTGTAGAACATAGATGCATACCTCTTTTGTTAACAAACACTTTATTTATATCAAAAGATACTTGGTATTCATGTTCAATCAAACAAGAGATAGAAATTAAGTTCCTTTTTATATCGGGAACGTACAAGACATTTTCATGTAGTAAAAATCTATCTCCAAAAGACAACTTGAGAGTTCCAGAAGCTTTGGCTGAGACGACCTCTCCAGTTCCAACTTTGAGAGTTACTTCGCCGTCTGCCAGCATATGCCAGGAACTAATTTCCTGTAAAGAAGAGCATACATGATTAGTCGCTCCTGAATCTAATATCCAGGCAGAGCTATCTTGCTCAACTAAACATGTTTCGATAACGAGCAAATCAAATTTACCTTGTTTTTCTTTTTCAGTTTTCTTTTCCGCAAGGTACTTCGGACAGTTGTGTTTTCAATGTCCGTTTACATTACAATGGAAACACTTTCCTTTATCTGTAGCTTTAGTTTTTGCCTTGCTTCCCATAGTAGCTTTTCCTTTCCCTTTATCCTTCTTTTTCTTCATTTGAATACTCTTATTCTTTGAAGTGGAAGGTCCAGACTTGGTTCCCGAGGACGATCCCTTTTGGAACCTCTTGGTTGTAGCAACGTTTGCTTCCCCTTCATGTCCCCTCTTGGTGAGACTTTGGTAGGTCTGGAGCTCGTTTAGCAAAGTAGTCAGGTTAAAGTCTATTTTGTTCATGACAGCGTTTGTCCTGAACTGAATGAAGCTCTTCAGAAGAGACTCCATTATGAAACTTACTTGACTCCCCTCGTCAATTGTAGCACCGTTTACTTCAGCAATGTTAATCTGAACCATCATGTTCAAAACATGTTCCCTAACTGAAGCACCTTCCTTCATTCGGGAATTGTAAACATTCTTGAGAGCTTCGTGCCTAATTTGTGAGGACGGTTGTCCAAACATACTTTGCAACGAAGTCATGATCTCCCTTGCGGTGACCATCCTCTCGTGCTTTTTTGACAAGACATCTGAGATGCTTGCTAAGATATAGACCCTTGCCTTTTCATTTGCGCGAGTCCATTTCTCATATGTTTCCCGAACAATTCGGTTTGTTGACGAGCAAGGGTTAGGTGGACACTCTTTGGTAAGGACAAATCTAAGATCCTCGATTACTAGTATTGTGTTCAGATTAGACTTCCAAGTTCCATAGTTATCCCCGTTAAGCTTATTCGCAGCGAGTAATTGTACTAGTGAGCTAGACATGCTGAAAAATTAAACAAAGCTATTAGTAATTTGCTTATTAACCATTTTTGATAAAATCCAATCAGGTTTTAGCAAAAGTAATAATGTACCCAGGATTATTATTTTGCAACGATACTTTAATGAGTTAGAGCAACCGCTACCGAGGGGCAGTCAATTACTCCTTCACTAAACCAAGACGTTCTTGACTAAATACTAATCCCAGAATAACTCTTATTCCTATAGTTGTTTAGTTATCATTACATTTAGTCAGGGATATACTAACACTTAGTAACCCTTGTAAGTGTGACCCGTCGTTTTAAGATTACAGAGAACAGCCCCAACAATGCTACCGAATGAAAAGCTAATGTTGGAAATGGTCCTAAGTAATCCTATCCATTTCTGGAGTTTGCGTTGTTCCGATCTCCATGTTACAACCCTCCGAATGGTTAGTAGCTCCAGGGCATACAAGCAGGTGCAACATGGAAATCTCACGGTGCAACCTAACGGAGGAGACCGTAGGATGTGTTGACACACTTCCTTCACTCACTTACTATAAATACTTTCTCCATTCACCTTGTTATTGATTTATGCAAACACCTTCCGAATGGAGTAGTTGAGGTATAATCAACACGAGGCCAAGCACAAATCTCACCTTGTGAATAAAAGGGAGAACGTGAAAAGGGAAATGGATTTGATATATCTCTCCCCTCCCACTAAGTATTTTAAACGGCTTTGGGTATGCTTATATTTAGGCGAATTCCGGCTAATTGAATAACCCTAAGTCTAAGTTCATTTAATCTTACGATGTCTAGGTGATAACGATTAAAACCTCACATCACACACGTGCATGCTCATAAAACTAGGTTAACTTTAACTCAAGAACCGACTCGATGCCCAGGTAGGAGGTGTTCCGTAAACAGTCAACTTAAATACCTCCAGCCTTAGACAGCATCTCGTCGGGTGAGTTCTCTTGTAACCTATGTTTTACAAGCTTATCGACCTATTTGAATCTAATTGAAATCGATCGAGAGTTGGATACAATTTAACCCTAAGTGAGCATGCACCTTTTCTTTGTTATAGATTTTAGATTTCTAAGTGATTTATAACATTTATAAATCTAATCTATAACATGCTTCCCCATTTGAATATAACTCTTTATAAACAAACACTAAGGAAATTTCATGCTTCATGCTAGGTTAATTTTATCTTTTAATTAATATAACTTTTATATCAATTAACCAATTTTAATTAACCATTCAAGCATGAATCTCCCTAAATTAATACAACATTTATATCAATTAAATCATGAAATATCCCTTATGCATTTGAATTATTAATAATAACACTTATTAAAAATAAAATTACATGTTCATGCTTTCCTATGGTGGGATTTTAATCTATATGGCATGCTCATAATGCACATACATTTAATCTAATTAAACCATTCATTCTCAATGCATAAAAGAAATTAAATCAAGACTAAAATGGAATGGTTTGGCAATTTAAAACAAGCAATTTAACTAATTATTACAATAATAATTAATAAATAAAAGCTTGTAGCAATACCGAGCTTCATGAACCGACCCGAACCAACCCTCCATGGAGTGAACCGGCCTTCAAAAGTGTGTAAAGGAGCTGCAGCAGACCGTACCGGACCCCAACAGAAGCAGCTGAACCGAACCGGACTGGAAAAAAACTACTGTTGGAATTTTGGTTCATCAGCGTCGGGACCTACATGAAGAGCGTCCCGACGCTCTTGCGACAGCAGCCCACTGCTTCTATTTTTCTGCTGCGTCTTCTCCAATTCTTCTTTGATTTTACAGCCTATATGGACTCTAATGACTCTATAAAAATTACAGACTCTAGAACACACATTAACGCTCTTACATTTCCGAGCAATTATAATTTCATGAAGATTTAAAAGCTCAAAAAAATTGCCAAACCAGAACACTTCCATTTTAGCACACAGAAAATTCAATTTCAAAATGGTACCCACCACAGCAAAATTAAAACGACTTAAGTGCTCTAATCATGCTCTGATACCAATTGAAGGTGTTCATATAACACATGCGGAAGCAATTGAAGATCGAAAGCACTTAAGTCATTCAATTTTGTACCTAAAGCATGCACGTTCTAGAAAAACATAACAGAAAGTAAAGAAGTACCAACCTCTTTGTAGCTAACTTGAGAGGAACTCCTTGTGATGTTTTCCTTCTCCAACTTCTCTTGGACTACCTTTAGTGTCTTCTCTACTATTCTCCTTGCCTAGAATGACTAGTGGGAGTCTATAGTGATAAGGAAAGGGAAGGGAATGCTTGAAGGAACAAGCTCTTGAGAGATCTATGGAAGTGTGTGTATTTGAGAGGAAAAACCAGCAGCATAACAGTAGGTAAAACACTCTCTCCCTTTTTTGAATCTGATTCAAGCTCTTTATAAAGACCTCTTCCATGCAAAGACAAGCTTCATGACACTAGACACATAGTGAAAATGCAACTCAAAGTGGATTCTAGGTGTTTAATTCACAACACATGCAACTAGTGCATGGTTGTGTTGTTTTCCACTATGCATCATCATGCAACAGTGGAAATGCCACTAAATCCACTAAAATTTGAATCTCAATTCTGAATTTTCAGCTTGCATTTTACCCTAATTCAATTCTAAATTGAATTTAATTTCTAGGTTATTATTTGGGACATTTCGAAGTAATTTATCATGATTAATCTAATTAATCATTCTTACCTAGTGCCATTAATAGTATATGATTCCTAATACATATACATGGTATTTAAAACACTTTTAAATACCTTATCTCTCAATTCCTTATTTAATTCATAATTAAAAAGTTGTGTCAAACACCTTTTTACGATAATGCCCTATTTCCCGTATTTGAACGATTCAAAGATTCCTATAAATATGTTTTAGGCTATAATCCAATATGAGCTAGTAGAGGGACCTAATGAACCTATAGATCATGGGCTCCAACGATTCGAGGCTAACCAACTAATCTCATTATCTAAGTTAGCCAACATTCGTCAACTACCGGGACACTCCACTATAGCTCGATAGTTGCACTCCCCTCACTATAGATATATTTCCGTCCAATTGATTTAACCCTGTTCAGTATGTCGTTCCTTCACAGGTTGTTCGTAGCTATAGCTAGGTCAAATAACCGTTTCACCCCTATAGTACTTCTTGTTCCTTAAGTTCCACTAATCCTCTAATGAACAATCGATTTGTGATCCAACCATCAAACCTAAGTCCCTCTCGATCCAACGAGAGGGTGGGACCCCTTGTTCAAGTCTTGAAGTTAGTACTTAAGGGAACAACCTCTCTGCTATCCCTAAAATGGGTAGGAGTGAATTCCGTCTTGCGTAACTATGTCCCCAGCTATCTATTCGATCTTATCCCCAAAATGGTAGGCTGTTGAGTCGGCGATACTGGCCACTCTCACCCATGCAGATCAAAGGATAATCTCGTATAAACAGGAGTTCATAGTTAGCTCAGGATTAAGAACGAGTTACCTAGGTCATCTATGAGAAATAGTCAGTTTCTTCAGTAAACGGCGTTATAAAGACAAAGTGACTTATTTCGTGGTCCAGTCTTATGCAAACTCATTGCACAGGATGCCCCCACTCGCATGTCTCCACATGAACGATTTAGGATCTCATCGTTTGTACTTAATACAAAGTGGGCAGCGTCCATAGTGTCCTCAGGATAAGGCACCCAACTGTATCCTTATATTATAGACTATTTTGACTATAAACTTGAACTTGATCCTACGATATGTCCCTACATATAGTTCGAGTATTCATTTTATAGTCAAGGATCTTAGTTTATTGGATTTAGGTTAATCATTCGCAATTTACATATTCAATAACATCTTTTACTGAATAACCTCAATAACGTCTTTATTGGAAATAGAATATGTTTAATGATTTACAAACTACGAGTTTATAGGACATTAAACCCAACATCGACGCCGACGTGTTTTCTATAAATATTTAGCCCTCAGTTTAGTCCGCCGTTAGGTTAGAATTTTGGTCCTTTTACGTTTTCCTTTGTTCCTTTTACTTTCCAGCATTGTTGTAGACCTTTGTAGGTCATATTTTATGGATTCTTTCATGTCTATTGTTGTTTTTACTTCATCTATGCATAGCTAATTGTATTTAGATTGTTGGATTGAGTTTATGCTTTGATCTCTAATAAGATTGGCTGAGTTTTCTAGTTTATCTTGCTATTCTTGCTGTCTTTTTCATTTCGTTTTGCATGTTATCCCGTTTAAACCAATACATGAGGCTACTCTATTAGGATTTACGCCCTATGTGATTACCGCTTGTGTATTCTATCAGTTATTTTTAGATAGCCACTAGGTTGAGGCAAGCCACTCTCTACGCGAGACGACCCTTGATAGACCTAGGATGCATGTTAAAGGTTGTAGGAATTAGATTTGAATTGCATTTGAATTTAGTTCATACAATTCCGGACCCACGATCCCAAAGCGGCTAGTTTAAATAGGTGATTGTGAAATTGCTTGTTGTAACTAGTTAGATATAATTAGTAACTGTTGCAGAGGTCTCAGATGGTGCTATTTTATGAATAAGGGGTGTCAAGCGATAAAGTTAATATTAATTAATCTTGTTAATTGCAGAATTCACGGTAAGCAAGATAATTAGCACAGGTTAGTGTAGGGGGGTCCTCCGAGTAACCTAGAAGTCGACCAGACTAATGAAATCAGTTTAGAACAATCATTAGAGAAAACTAGGAAGCCAACGAATTAGAATCAAGCATAAGAAATCCCAATCCAACGATCCCATTCGTGTTATTGATTCCCGTTTTATTTCTGTTCTGCATGCTTTATTTTGTGTCATTTTAAATTCAGTATTTAATTAATTTTGCTTGTTCTTCATTCCAAAAATCCCCCCTATTTTCATAAGCACGAGATTCTACACTTGCTAGATCCCCCTTCCCTGTGTTCGATCCCGACCACTATTTCTACAAAATAGTTGCAGTGTCATGGATTATAAATTTCATTTGACCAACAGGAGCCTCGACAACTCTGGCCCGTCAAATTGGCGTCGTTGTCGGGGAAGGGCGTTTCTCTAGTGTTTATAGGATTTTGTGTTCTTTTTGTGCTTTTTCGTTTTCTTTTTACAGAGCTTAACGATGAAATCAACATAAGCTCGACGTGGTAAGTTAGTGTGCCATGGCCGAGTGCATGATGCAAGACCTAGTAGCTCCTGATTTGAGTCATCTCCCATCTCTTGGAGACCTTGAAGTCACTAGAGAAATCATATACATCACCTAAGCGCCTGAGGAAGAATTTCACAAGTATTGGGATCACTTCAAAAGGTTATGTGCACTTCCTCATTGCCCATTGTCTAAGGAGTCCTTGTTGTTGCACTTCATTGAAGGATTAGCACCCAATGACAGAAGGATGTTAGTGAAGGGTTGAAATCCCTTTTGGCAGCGGAAGCAAACAAGACCAATCTCGAATTAAATTTCAATTTCAGAAAAACCAATACGTTGGCAACAAAATTAGAAACAATTTCTAAATTACTAAGATTAAGCATGCTGTAAATTAGATCTAAAAACTATTTAGATCTAGAAAAACTTACTTGAATTTGGAGCAAACTGCACAATGCTCCAATTTCGTTCTTGATCGTTCTTGATCTTCCAATCGACACCACCATTATGGATCACCCGCTATATCTCTTGGATCTTTGAGATTTGGCTTGTGGGAACCCAAAACTAGTCTTGGAAAGGGAAAAATTCCAGCAAAAACAAGTTGCTGTAATTTTTGGAAAGAGCCAGAGAGAAAATTGAGAGAGAATTCTCTTTTCTGTAATCGTGAAGCATGAGAGAGTGAGCGCTAATCTGAGTAACCCCTTCTCCACTTAACGATAAGTGGGGAGGGAGTTAAAACCCTACTCATTCTAGAACGTTGGATCAAATCCAAACGATCTTGGCCATCTATTAATTAAATAATAATTATCATTTATCATTTAATTAATTAAATAATTATAATTAATTTAATTAAATCAATTATAACCTAAGGTATTTAATTCAATTTGAATCATATTCAATTGAATTAAATTGACCATTCAATTAATCTCATCAATTGAATCCACATTAATTAAATATCAAATATTTAATTAATTTTATAATTGAATCATATTCAATTTTATCTCTCATTTAACCTATAGTTTTATTTTGCATCAAAATGTACATCAATGTAAATTATAGTTTTAATTTGATTAAATCACATTTAACCAAATTAAAATTAAATTAATTAATTCATGAATTAATCAAATATCACATATTTAATTAAATTCATAATTCTCTCATTAATTAATTTTGAATCATATCCAAAATTAATTTTATTATAAAGTTTAATTCATTAATTAAACTTATACTATAATGTATCTCCATACATCATATTAATTGCATCAAAATACAATTAACTTATATTCCCTTTAATAATCAAGACTATATAATCTCAGAACCCGTTATGAGCTAGCAGGTGGACCTAATGGACCTACAGATCAGAAGCTCCAACGATACGAGATTGATCAGCTAAACTCATTAACCGAGTCAATCAACATTCGTTAACTGTGGGTCACTCCACTAAAGACCCACAGCTGCACTCTTCTCACTGTAGAATATTTCTGTGTCCACAGATATCGACCAATGCAGTAAGTCAATCCTTCACGTGTGTTCGTAACACCAGCTGGGTAAAATTACCGTTTTACCCCTGGGTTACCTCTAGATCCTTAAGTACCACTGATCCCTCTAATGAACAACCTGTTTAGGGTCCAACCACTAAACAGAAATTCCTCTCGGGCCAGGAGAGGACAGCGCGCTTTTGTTCAAGCCCCGGAATCAGCCCTTAAGGGAACACATATCTACTTGCCCCAATAGGGGAAGGAGTGAATTCCATCTTGTAATGTCATGTCCCCAGCCCCCCACTCGGTCTTGTCCCCAAGAAGGTAGGCTTATTGAGTCGGCGTTCTGGCCACTCTCACCCGTACTAATCAAAGGACAATCCCTCGTGAGAAGGAGTTCATGACACACTCAGGATTAAGATCGAGTTACCTAGGTCATCCTATTGAAACAGTAACCTAACTAGTTAACGGTGTTACATCTAGTGGTTTACTATTTCGTGGTCCGGTCTTATGCAAACTCATTGCATAGGATACCCCCGCTCGCATGTCTCCTACATGGACGCCTTGGATCAATACGTCTGTATCGAATACAAAGCGGGTCGTATCACATAGTGTTACCAGGATAAGGTACCCAACCTTATCCCTGTACTATAGACCTTTTAGGTTGTTACTTGAACACTGATCCCCGTATGTCCCCACATACTAGTCCAAGTCTCATGTAAACAACCTTGGATCTTAGTTTATTGGATTTGGGTCATATTGTGCAATTCTAGACTTAATATGACAATAACACTTTATTGCATAAACCTCAATAACACTTTATTGTTACAAGTGTATAATTCGTTAATAATTCACTATCTACGAGTTTTAGGACATAAAACCCAACAGTTAGATATAGTGAGTAGTGGTGATGCTCTAGACAAATCACTCAGTGAGGCTAGAGAGATAATTTCGAGCTTGGCGACGTATGTTGGACTCATCATATGGCAAGCACGAAAGGTAAATTCTTCCGATTCCTCGAATAGCCAAGATTCTGAACAACAACAAGAAGGTAAGTCAATAGAAAATTCCAATGAGGTCGGTAAGCCTAAATTTGATCATTCTTTAGATTATGAGTCTAATTCGTGTGATGCATCATGCATGATAAGAGAAATTGAATTAGGTGTTGAGTTAGCTTCAATCGATTCCATGTCTAAATCTATTTCCCCTGAGCTTATTAATTTCGAATTGCATGAGTTAGATTTTGTAATTCCAATAGTTGACCAGTCTGTTGCTCAAAATAAAGGTGTTTTGATTTCTATGTTGGGGATGATGATGAATTATTTATTTGAATTTTCTTATACTTTGCACTCTGTGTGCAAGTTTAATTTGTCTATGCAGGAGCAAATAAAAAAGAAGAGGAATAAAAATGATGTCCTCAAAATCCAAAAGGTTGATTTTGGATGAGAAAAGAGGAGAATGTGGTCGCGCAAACGACCTTAAACATTTGCAATTTATAATTTTACTGCTTTCTGTCTTTTCAATTCTTAGATAGGTTTATTTTTGTTAGTTGCTTTTATGCTTGTTTCCTTGTTTTTGTCTTTTTAGGAATGGCGGTACCAAAGCGAAGCCTCTTTATTTGTAAGAAAACATGATTCACCACTCATGAGCGCGAAATGCAGGGAAGTTCTATTTCTTTCCCTATGCATTGTCTTATTCTTCATGATTTATTACATTGAGGGTATGTAAATTTTAGGTTGGGGGTGGGGAATTATGCTTTATATTTTTGTTGGGCCTTGAGCATCTGAGTGTCAGGCCAGCGTTTGTGCTCAATGAATGTCTTGCATGCTTGTTGTGTATATGCTTGTTTAAGTGATGATGATTTCTTAGGATTGACTCAATTTTTTTCGAAAATTTATTGCTTTCGATGAGTTGTGACCGAGAGTGTTCAAAAAGGAGCATTTTTAAAACTTTTCTACGATATGTATTGCACTTGTTGGGTGTCTTTCTTGCTTTAAAGTAGGACTTGAATGCTTAGGAGCGAGTTACTTAGCTCATATTCCTGTTGTCACCCCAATAGGTGTAAGGTTAAGCGAGAAAGTCTAATTTTTTTGCAAAATAGTGTGTGGAGTCTTGCCTAGGAGAGAAAAAGAAAATATGTCTGCAATAAAATAAAAAAGAGTGGAAAAATAAGTCAGAGAGCGCAAGCCAAAAGAAAAATCATATGCTCGTCATTTTTATTTTGAAAGAAAAAGCATGCTTGCATTGAGCTTAAACGCTTATGGGTAAAAAGAGCTACTTGGCGGTGTGATCAGTTAGGCCAATCGAGAGTTAAACTCGGGTTATGGGTCCCTGCTGTTGGGTTTTATGACCTAAAACTCGTAGATAGTAGATGAAACAAATTAATCGATCTCAATAAGTCGTTATTTGAGCGATTCAGTAATTTGGTTATTGAATAATCGAGTTTGCATTAATAGACCCTAAATCCAATAAACTAAGATCCAAGGTTGTTTAAATGAAACTTGGACTAGTATGTGAGGACATACGGGGATCGGTGTCCAAACAACAACCTACATGGTTTATAGTATAGGGATAAAGTTGGGTACCTTATCCTGGTGACACTATGTGATACGGACCACACCTTGTATCCGATTCAGATGCAATGATCCAAAGCATCCATGTAGGAGACATGCTGGTTGGGGTATCATATGCAATGAGTTTGCATAAGACCGAACCACGAAATAGTAACCACTAGATGTAACACCGTTGACTAGTTTAGATTTTTATTTCAATAGGATGACCTAGATAACTCAATCTCAATCCTGAGTCTGTTATGAACTCATTTTCAGGAGGGATTGTCCTTAGATTTGTATGGGTGAGAGTGGCCTGTTCGCCGACTCAATAATCCTACCATTTCCTGGACAAGACCAAATGGGGGCTGGGAACATAACAGTACAAGATGGAATTCACTCCTTCCCCTATTGGGGCAAGTAGATGTGTGCTCCCTTAAGGGCTGATTCTGGGGCTTGAACAAAAGTGCGTTGTCTTCTCCTGGCCTAAGAGGAATTTCTGTTTAGTGGTTGGACCCTAAACAGATTGTTCATTAGAGGGATCAGTGGTACTTAAGGATCCAGAGGTAACCTAGGGGTAAAGTGGTAATTTGACCTAGCTGGTGTTACGAACACACGTGAAGGATCGACTTACTGCATTGGTCGATATCCGTGGACACAGAAATATTCTACAGTGAGAAGAGTGCAGCTGTGGGTCTTTAGTGGAGTGACCCACAGTTAACGAATATTGATTAACTTGGTTAATGAGTTTAGCCAGTTAATCTCGTATCGTTGGAACTTCTGATTTGTAGGTCCATTAGGTCCACCTGCTAGCTCGTAACGGGTACTAAGATAATATAGTTTTGTATATTAAGGGAATTAATATAATGTATGGAGATACATTATAGTATAAAGTTTATTTAAAGAATTAAACTTTATAATTAATTTTGGATATGATTCAAAATTAATTAATGAGAGAATTATGAATTTAATTAAATATGTGATATTTGATTAATTCATGAATTAATTAATTTAATTTAATTTGGTTAAATATGATTTAATCAAATTAATACTATAGTTTATATTAATGTACATTTTGATGCATATTAAAACTATAGGTTAAATGAGGGATATAAAATTGAATATGATTCAATTGTAATATTAATTAAATATTTTGATATTTAATTAATGTGGGATGAATTAATTTAGATTAATTGAATGGCCTATTTAATTCAGTTGAATATGATTTAATTGAATTAAAACAATATGTTATAATTGATTTAATTAAAATTGGTTTAATTAAATTAATTATAATTAATTAGATAATTAATTATTATTATTTAATAATTATAATTAATTATTTAATTTATTAATTATTATTTGATAATAATTAAACAGTCCAGATCTAATTGGTTTAGATCAAATGACTGTTGGGGTTTCTGTCCTAGAACTCAAGTTTTGTTATCCTTTATATAAATAAAGATGTTATTCAGTAAAAAATGTTTAATAATATCTTAATAATCCAATAGAAACATCCATGGTTATAACATGAGATACTCGAACTATATCATGAATATGGACAGGGATCAAGTTCGAGTATATAAACCTAAATGGTGTATAGTAAATGAATAAAGTTGGGTACCTTGTTCTGGTAACACTATGGATGCGGTCTGCTTTGCTAAATAAAGCAAACAATGTGATCCTGGTTTGTTCGTGTATTGACATGCGAGTAGGGGCATCCTGTGTAAAAGATGTTTACACAAGACTAGACCGAGAAATAAGTCACTCTTACTTTATAACGCTGTTTACTAGTAAGACTGATTATGTTATGCGATGACCTAGGTAACTCGATCTTAATCCTGAGCTTACTATGAACTCCTGTTCGTTTAAGGTTATCCTTTGATCTGCATGAGTGAGAGTGGTCATAAAAGTATCATTCAATACTCCTACCATTTTGGGGATAACATTAGATGGATGGCTGGGGACGTAGTAAATCAAAACAAAATTCACTCCTACCCGATACAGGGATAGTAGAAAGGTTGTTCCCTTAAGTGCTGAGTTTGAGGCTTGAACAAGGGGCCCCACCCTCTCATTGGCTTGAGAGGGATCTTGTTTTATGGTTGGACCATAAACAAACTGTTCAATAGAGGACCAGTGGACTTAAGGAACTAAGATGTACTATAGGGGTAAAACGAACATTTGACCTGTCTATAGTAACGAACGACCTATGAAGGATTGACTTACTAATCTTGGTTATATCGAGTAGACGAAAATATATCTACAGTGAGGGGAGTTCAACTACTAGGCTATAGTGGAGTGTCCCGGTAGTTAACGGATGTTGGTTAACTAGCTTAAAAGAGTTTGACTAGTTTAACCTCGTACCGTTGGAGCCCATGATTTGTAGGTCCATTAGGTCTCCTTGCTAGCTCGAGACTAACCTTTGGAACAATATGATGGATTAAATATGAATTACTTTTAAGTTCATGTTGAGAAAAATGATAGGTGTTGACGGTATGTCGGGTTTTGTAAAAACCAAGTGTGTATGAATTTTAATATTTAAATATGATTTAAATACCGAGAACATGAATAGGGATTCATGATAGGAAAAATAACATTATATTTCAGAAATGTTCGGGTAAAATGACAAAATATTTAATTTAATATTAAGATATTAAATTAATAATTAATTATTTATTATTAATTTTAATTTAATTTTGAATTAATTTAAAATTAAGAAATTGAAATGATTTTTCAAATTTGAGATTAATTAAAATAAATAAGTTAGTGAATTAATTCAAGATAATATTGGATTAATTAAAATGAAAATGAAATTTGATTTTTTGGGGGTGGAGTGCATGGTGACTAAACCCATGCACTCCCCTCCCTTAAGCCACTTAATACTCCATTAATTTGGAGTGGGTTTGGTGGCAAATCTTGGGCCTTTTCTTCTGCTTAATCATTCTATATAACTGAATAAGAAGGCTGAAAGAATTAGAGAAAGGTACTGAAATTCTGCCAAAATCCATACTCACACAACAACTACAAATTTGACCTTTATTGACGTTTGGCTTTTTACGTTTATTGACGCTGGGCTTTTTACGTTTATTGACGCTTGTATCAAAAAAGCGTCAATAAACATAATTTTTGTACTTTAAAATAAATTATTAATAATTAAATAGATATATTGACGATTTATGGTATCAAGAAATGATATGGGTTATGTTGACGGTCAAAAAGCGTCAATAAATGTGATTAAAAGCGTACTTTACGTAGATTTTTGTCCAACTCTGCCGTTTCACATAGTTGGCGGACAAAAGACATCAATGAAAAGAGTTTTGTTGACGGTTTTTATTGACACTTATTAGCCGTCAATAAACATTACTATATTGACGCGCAATAAATGTCAATACTAATGAGGGTTTCTTGACAGGTATTAAATGTGAAAAAAATTTATCCTTTATGGGATTTTGGATTTAAGTTTAACTTGCTGAAGTGATTTTAGGAGTTTAAATTTGGTTTTTAATTAGAAAATAGATAAAGTTGGAAAAAAAAAAGGGCAAAAATCAATTTTGACCCCTAAACTTTATCCATTGTATCAATTTTAACCCTGAACTTTCAATTTCAGCAAATTGAACCCTAAACTTACATAAGTGTTGCAATGTACACCCTCCGTTAAGTTTTTGTTAGAATTTCCGTTAAAGCACATGAGAGGGAAAAATCTACAAAGAAGGGAAATAAAACCAAAACCAAAAAATTGATTCAGCATGCTTTCACCTCATCCGAAGATACTGACGGGAAATGCAGCATAAACAGAACCATTTTATTTCAATAAATTTTTTTTCTTAAGACAGCACATGCAACCATGTAATGGAAGGAGAAATAATTTCCTATCATCCCATTAATATGTTCCTGACTAATTAAAAAAAACAACAAAACCCACAAACACAATGGGGAAAAAATGAGAGGAAAATCATGTATAACTTCTCACCAACAACAAAATCTTAACAAAAATGAAATACTAGATGAAACCCCCAAAAATGAGAGGAAAAATCCCCAAATTTTCGTATTCTTTGATATTCTTCTTCTTAGCAGTAAAAGAAAACTTGGTTCTCACCTTTTGCACAAACGAGACTTTCCTCCCACACTGATTGAACAGCTTTTCGCCTCCTCCTTAATCAATTGAATTTCTTCTCTTTGTCCCTCTTCTTAGACTGATTGAAGAAAACTCATTGTGCTCTTCAAGTCCCTTCCAAAGAAAAAGCTTCTCCAACAAGTTTTCTTTCATGCAAACTCAATCCACACGTGTAAATGAAAAAAATGAAGAATAAAAAAAGAAAAGAAATGGACAAGCACGTGATTCTAACGGTGGTTGAAAGGGAGGATAACAGAAGGTTAAAATTGCAACACTCATATAAGTTTGGGGTCTAATTTGCTGAAATTGAAAGTTCAGGGTTAAAATTGATACAATGGGTAAAGTTTAGGGGTCAAAACTGATTTTTGCCCAAAAAAAAAAGAATCCAAGACTCTCTTTTAATTTATTTAATAAAAGAAAAAAAGAAAAGAAAAAAAAAAACCCTAGCAATATCTTCATTCTTTCTTTCTTCCTCTCCCCCAACGCTGTTCGTCTTCACGCCCCCCGCTGTTTTTTTTCTTCTCACGCCGCTCGCCGTTTTCGTCAGCACTGTATTTCGTCTTCGCACAAAGTTCGTCAGTTCTTCGTGGTCTTCGCACATCGTTCGTCGTCGTCTTCGCAGCACCGTGTTCGTCAGCGCTGTATCCAGACCACATCGTTCGTCATCGTCTTTGCAGCACCGTGTTTGTCAGCGCCGTGTTCTTCGTCTCCACACGCCGTTTAGCTGGCATTCAGCCGCCGTTCAGCTAGGCGTTCAACTCAAAACAACACTGCCGTTCAGCCCGTCGTTTAGCTCGCACAAGCACTACCGTTCAACGTGTTTTCGACAGCTCCAAGACTCCAACCACCACAGACTGATCTAGGTAGCGACTACCATGCTAGGATTCGTGAATTTCAACAATACTCACTCAAATTCAAGCCTCAAAATCTGTCCAACCACCACTCTCGATTAAGGTTTGTTTGTCCTTCTCTTGGTTGATTAAACTAATTTCTAATTTTTGGGTATTGTTGCTAGTTACCTTTTGCTGGTTACCTTAAGCTTTCTCTTGGTTTTTTAAATTTAGTTCCCACTTTTTGTTCAAATTTTGTGTCCATTGCTCTAGTTTTATCTTGCTGGTTGTAATTTATTTACGTTTTAGTGGCTCCAATCGGTTTTAACTCATGAGTTTTATTTTGATTTCTCTACTAATTTGTATTTTGATTTTTGTTTTTCTATTGAATTTGATTCATTTTACAAAATAAATTGGCATCGCATGAAGGATGTGCTTTAGTATTTTGATTTCAATTTATCTTGATGTGAAAACTGAAATTTTGAATCTATTTTCTAGAGAATTCTCTGCGTTTTTCACAAATCTACAAAACAGGGAACAATCCCAACAATTACACGAGCAAATACAGAAAAAAGTAAAAGAAAATGTCTCAATGGCTAGTGTACAGAGAGGAATACCATTTGCCTTTGATGCCTGATAATTCCCTCGACTGATATCAATGTAAGAGAAATGTAAGATTTGATAGGTTTTTCTCTTTGCTTTATTAGTACAATATTAGAAAATATTGTACAATTCATCTTTCCTTGTTTGTCAGATTTGGGCTCTCTTACTTTGTCTATCACTACTGATGAGGAGGCAAAAAAGAAAGTTTGGCTTGATTTGCCTCATTTTCATAAGATTCCCTTTGGTTCAATATGAAAGCTACATCAAGTCTTATTCTTATCCAAGCTATTATCCCATTTTACCAATTTGACAAACAGAGTTATTAATCATTTAGTTCCTCGTATCCTGAACCTTTTCAATTAATGGATGCAACCATTATATATTTTGTGTGAAATGTATAAATATTGAAATCCATTATTTGGAGGTGAATTTTTAAATGTCAAAGAACTGGACCCTCTTCATCAAACTGGAGGGTCTATTTCTATTTAGTTTTTTCTACGTGACCATTTATTTTTAAATTATTTATGCAATCATTATCATCATTCTTCCAATTCTCAAGCAAGCCCTTTAAGTTCGATCCAAGGGTAAGGGTCTAAGGGCGATGTACCTACTGGTTCCTTTTTAGTAGGTAAACAACTTGTTTGGTGAAGGCTTCCGATGGTCAATAGTTATTGAAACTGGACCTAAAGGTACATACGATGTATTGACTCTGTATCTCATACATGTCATTTCATTCTTGTCGAACCTAAATTCAATTACTAGTCATTTTTAATCTTATTTGATCCTTGGTGTTTGATCACAAATTAAGGAAAGGCTTCCACCCACGGATTCAAGACTTAGACCAAACTAACGACATTTGGAAAATTGTGAATACGAAAGGGCAAATGCAGAGAAACAACACTTAGAGAGACAACAATGAATTGTAAGTGCAAGAAGCTACAATTAGTTGTAGGCTTTGCAATTAATGAAAAATAAGCCCAATGGAAGCAACCAAGCACTATCTAGTTTTAAGTTTTTAACATGGATCTTTTCATAATTTAAGTCTAGAAAATGTACTTAATGGGTTAGATTTGTAAGCCTCTAGAAGGCTAGCACCTCATCCCTTCTTGATATAAATTTTAGGATGACATGGTTTATCTTCTATTTGGCAGGATTTCAGTTTAAACCATATATTCTACTGTAAATTTTACCTCCTTCTGTTTCCTTTTGCCTTTTTTTTTTTTTTAAATTTCACTTTATGGAAGGCAGAACAATGTCTGACAGAAGCTATTCCAACTGTTTCATGCGTTGATGATCAACAAACTTCTGATTTGCATCTTACAGAAGTTATTAAACTTAATTTACATGCGAGAAGTTATCTAATAGATTCGTTTATCCTTTGCAAGTTCAACTTAAATCCTGAGGCATAACATCACTATTGTCACCTAGGTGCTAGATAAGATGTCGTGGCATGAGGAGACTCTTAGCCACTCTTTTTTACAACACCTAAGTATTTTGTTTTTCTTTTTTATTGCAGGATTTGTAGAAGTAAAAAGCTAAAATATTTTGTTGATGTACATAGGGGATGGATTGAGTTTAGAGGCTTCCTTAATTGGTGCTTTGCGTGGCCTTGAAGTATCCAATCTGGAGCCTATATATGCCACACTTTCCTCTCGTTATTTCAATTTTCTTGTGATAGTATGTATTCATCATAAATCATAAGCATGCATATATAGGGACACTATTTCATAAGTACTGATGTTTAAACAATTTGATGTTGGGCAATCTATTTATTATGTCCAATTGCTACTAAAGTTTAGTTGTTTCAATTGTTGAATTGTTCTTTGTATAATACTTGGAACAGTAGAGTTGTCAATTGTGGTTTAGATGTTTGCAAATAATTAACAATTAAGATACTATCATGTGGTGTAATAACTGCTAGCTCTTTAGGATATCAGTAAATGGCATGAAGAACCTTCCTAAGTGTCGTAGCTACACTCTTCCAGGTAAGGGAGAAGCGTGTTGAACTTGAGAAGCTGAAAAGTACCTTGGTTAGAAGAGGTTCTGAGTTCTTGAGAAACTAATTTGCTAGTTTGGTGGATTTTATGATAAGTGACTAGAGTTACTTTTCCCAGGTATTTACACAATTTATTTATTTTCTTATCTTGTTAGTCAATTCCAAAGGTTGCATGTGTGAAAATTCCTGCTTATTTTTATGTTTTTAAATAGAGAGGACAACTGAAGAGGCCTGATCATGCTGACTTGCGGTACAAATGTAGGACTTACGCTCGTCTTTTGCAACATTTAAATACTTAAAATACTCAAAGGACTTGCTGTATGATTGCTTCTATTGCCTCCTTCTGTACTAATTATCACTTGTAATGAGTCTAGAAAAACCTTCAATAGCCCATCAGATGGGGTAAGAAATTTGACTTTCACTCTATGTTTCAGGCCTGCACAATCAACTCCCACAAATAAAAAATGAAGGACTGGAGGACATTTGAATATTTCTCGAAAGAGGCATTAACTTTAGAAATGCACTCAATTTAATAACTGAAATTGGGTTTGACAGTTGCACCTGGATATGTAACATCTACCTTCGTGAGTGGAATGACATTCGTCAATGGATGGAGACAGAACTTCATATCGAAGTGGAGCATGCACCAACTTTTTGTGGAACATGAGCATGCACCTTCGTATGGGTCAAAATGACAATGTGTTATATGTTTCCACGTTTGATTGGATTGTTGAACAATTTTGTATGAGGAATTTGAAACTATATGAATTGACTTTGTTTCATTTTTTTTCTTCTCAACAATCGGAAAATTGCTTCTAACATTCATTTCCATTTCCCACATTAATCATATTATACAAATTCTCTTATTACATTTGTTGAACTATATATGTAGTGTGCTCAACAATCGGGATCTACAAAGTGTGGTGATGTGGAATTTTCCTTACCGCAAGCGCACGGGTCAAGTAATAATAAAGTGTTCGTATAAACGAGTGTTGTCCTCTGGATTGGATTTTTAAGCTAAATCAAGTATTGTGAATTATCTTGCTCGATTTTATTTAAGGATAAAAAAATAGGGAATGAATGATATGAAAACTAAATCAAACAAATAAACAATGGAGATGCAATTGAGAAAATACTTAGGGAATTGATTTCGCCAATTTAGTCTAGGATTGATTTTAAGGAATAAGTTATTATGCACAATGGAATTATGAGCCCAAGAACCTTTAACCACAACTACCTCTCCCGAGTATAGTTGATTCTCATGCAAATTAACCAACTTGATATCCCTATCTAAGTTTATTAACATGCAAGGTAATGAGTTCTTTTGACCAATTCTAAAGTTAATCTAAAAACCGTCACGAAATTAGAAAGTAAACTTTAGTCATGCAATCTTGAGTAAGTCTAAATCAAATCCCCTCTCCCGAGCTAGATTCAAAACTTAAATCATTCAACTAATGACCAATTAATTGAAAGCATTAAATCAAGATTACAAACATAATAACCATTGCACAACTTAAACCATAAATCAATCCATAAATTCAATTGACTACATCAATCCCTAAGCTACAAGTTTAGCTACTCATGATTTGTATTACAAGCTCAACTAAACATGAAAAAGCCATAAAATCTAACTAAAGTGAGGGAAAGAAGAATTAAACTCGTTGTAGGCCGAGACCGAACGTCCCCGTCACGATCCCCACGAACAATGGATTGATTTCCAACTTGCTCCCTTTGCTTCAGCTCCTAATTGCTCTGTTTCTACTCTCTTTACGGCTCCAAAAAGTCCCAAACTGAATCCCCCAAAAACCTAACCGAAAGAAAGCTTATATTCTGTTTTTTTCGTCGTAGCGTCTCGACGCTGCCTCTAAACACGCGTGCTCTAGAAAGGAAATTACACAGCGTCTAGACGCTAAGGTCGCAGCGTCTCGACGCTGTGATCGTTTTGCGCCTATTCAGATAAGGAATGCTAGCGTCGAGACTTTCAAGGGCTAGCGTCTCGACGCTAGTCTGCATTTGACCGAATTTTGACTTTTTTTCTCTTTGACTCTTCTTCATTCCTTTGCATCTTTTCGCGTCCCGAGCACCCGATTGACTCCACTATTGAGTTTTAGCTCCAATCAACCATTTCCTACAACATAAACATTAAAGCACAATAAAATGACCCAAAAATCATAAAAAACTAGCTAAATTAAATAAATAAATATAGCTAGCTATGCTCGCTATCATGTGGATACTACACTCTTAAATTTATCTGAGATATAGTATCTCATAGGAGTAATGTGATTACAGATGTGGTACTAAAGGATTTAGCCTTGTATTCAACTTAACCTTTTACATTTATTACAATTCTTGTAATGTAGTATGTTTACTTTTTTTTTTTTTGTTTTTTTTTTTTGCAGGTATAGGAACTGCATTTAGCCAATCAGAATTCAATGAGATAAGAGCTGAATTATGTGAATATGTAGCACAATACATGTGATGATTGTTTGTTAATATTATACTTAGTTTTTTTATTCGTTTTTTAGACAACTTGTTAGACACTGATATGTTCTTAGTTTGATGAAATTAATTTTATGACTTACTTTAAGTTGTGTTCTTAGATAACTTTTTCGTTAATGAAATCTATTATCTCATTATGATTTCACGTTTGGTTGAAATTATGATTCATTTGATTCTATATTTCTATATGAACAATAATGTGTTTGTTACGATTTTTCAAAAAAAAAAAAAAAATAATGTGTTTGTTACGAGATCTGACTCGTACTATTTATACTTGAGTTTTGATGTTACTTTCATATAATGTATTGAACATGTCATGTTATAGTCAAGTGAAGTGAATGTTGTGTTCTGGGTTTAGAAGTGCATATTTCTGTTCTTTTAGGTACCAAAAATTTTTTGGTTAGTTATAATTACGTCGTTATGCTGTCGGATTTTTGATAAATCAAATTTGGTTACATGGTAAAATTTAGTAATGCCCTCTATATTATGTTGAATTTTGGAGGCATTACAATTGGTAACTAGCTACTATTGTATAAATGTAGGTTGCAATGCAGGGGTAAACACCAATGTGAGGTATTTTTTTTTGTTTTTTTTTTCCAAATATGTATCGTTGACGGTTAAAAAACATCATAACAAACACTATAGTTGACATATATTAACCGTCAATGAAAATACACAATTTGACAATTTAATACGGTAACTTGACGACTAACAAACGTCAATAAAATCATATATTGATAGCTCATAAGCGTCAATAAATGTATATATTTGTTGAATTTTATAATTAAAAAACTGCTTCAGCTCGACTGGTCATCCAGTCAACCATCTGCCAGCCCGAATGGTCAACCAGTCAACCATCTGTCAGCCCGAATGGTGAGCCAGTCAGACAGTCAACCATTTATCAGCCCGAATGGTCAGCTAGTCAGCCAGTCAACCATCTGTCAGCCTGAATTGGTCAGCCCGTCAACTATCTGTCAGCCCGTCAACCATCTGTCAGCCCCAATGGTCAGCCTGCTCTTCTTTTGGCCAGCTTGAGTTCTTCTTCTTTCGAGCAATTACAGTACTAAAATGGACTCTAATGACTCTCAAATTTTATAGACTGGATACTAACTCATTTATGCCCATAAACATGTAGACAATTACAAATTATTTTAACAAATTTGAGAGAATTAAATTGCCAAAAACGTAATATATCCATTCTAGCACCCAGAAAAAATACAATATGCAAATGCTACCCACCATGGTTAAATTAATGCAAATTGAGTTCCAAAACCATGCTCGGATACCAATTGTAGGTTTTAATATCACACACGCGGAAGCAATTTTTGGTTCTTATGAACAACATGTCTTCTAGGATTAAATTGATCAAATTGTGTTCCTAAGATCCAAAATTGCTTTCGCATGTGTGATATTAAAACCTACAATTGGTATCAGAGCATGGTTTTGACACTCAATTTGCATTAATTTAATCATGGTGGGTAGCATTTGCATATTGTATTTTTTTCTGGGTGCTAGAATGGATATATTACGGTTTTGGCAATTTAATTCTCTCATATTTGTTGAAATAATTTGTAATTGCCTACATGTTTATGGGCATAAATGAGTTAGTATCGAGTCTATAAAATTTGAGAGTCATTAGAGTCCATTTAGTACTGTAATTGCTCGAAAGAAGAAGAAGAACTCAAGCTGGCCAAAAGAAGAGCATGCTGACCAGAGGGGCTGACCATTGGGGCTGACAGATGGTTGACGGGCTGACCATTCGGGCTGACAGATAGTTGACGGGCTGACCAATTCGGGCTGACAGATGGTTTACTGGCTGACTAGCTGGCCATTCGGGCTGACAGATGGTTGACTGTCTAACGGGCTAACCATTCGGGTTGACAGATGGTTGACTGGTTGACTGGCTGACCATTCAGGCTGACAGATGGTTGACTGGCTGACCATTCGGGCTGAAGTAGTTTTTTAATTATTAAATGCAATAATTTAGTTGTTTGCTTGCTTGAAGTGCCAAAACCGGTCCATTTTATTGCGATTTAGTTAATTATGCATGGATGGATGTATATTTTAATTAAATAGCCATCAATATGCATAAAACATGTCATATAGATTTAAAATCCCACCATAGGAAACATGTTACATGCATTAAGTATATTATAATTAAGTTATAATATTAAGATGCATGTTTAGGTTTCATGATAGATGCATGTTGATTGAAGTAATTTTGTTTTACTAAACGAAAACGAACAAAGCATGCTGCATGAAACTTCCTTAGCTTGATTTAAAATGTTTCGATTGAATAAATGCATGTTATAGGTTAATGTCGTTTTAATTTATATAAAACCGACATAGACATTTAAAATCTATAACAAATATAAAAGCATGCTCACTTAGGGTTAAAAGGAACTCAAAGATCAATCGATGCAAAGTTTTAGGTCGATAACTTGTAAAGCTAAGGTTACAAGAGAACTCACCCGGTTAGATGCTGTCTAAGGCTGGAGGTATTTAAGTTGACGGTTTACGGAACACCTCCTACCTGGGCATCGAGAAGGTACTTGAGTTAAGTTAACCCGAGTTTTATGAGCATGCGTGAGCGATGTAAGGTTTAAAAGAGTTTATCACCTAGACATCATAAGTATAAAGTCGTTATACATACCTAGACGTAGGTTGCTTTTAAATGGTGCTTTATATAACTTGAAAACTTGTTTGTTACATGCTTTCATCACCATTAGAAGCATGTTATAGGTCTAATTCATTAAAAGTTATAAAAGTTAATGAATAGAAAACCGTCAACCTATAACAAAGAGTTGCATGCTAACATAGGATCTTAGGATATGAATTGAAATTTAAACGGTTTAAAATTTTATTAGACCTAAGATCACAATTCTAATAGGATTAGAATGTCCTACTTAGTATTTTAAATAGATTTAAAATATGATTAAGTAAGATATAAGACTCTTGGTTATAAGGGAACTCTCCTGGCGCCTAATCCGGAACCTGAGTTGAATTAACCACGATCTTATTAGCATGCAATGTCACTAGGAATTAAAAGGTTTAATTCAAATAGACAATAGTGTAAAGACCTTTATAAGAGTTATAAAACGTGTAGACTTAGATAGATTCATTTAGCCGGAATTTACCTAAGTAATAAAAAGACCCAAAAATTTTAGAATACTTTAGTGGGAGGAAAAATGTAAAAACGAGATATTAATATCAAGATTTTACTCTCACGTCCCCCTGTGTTCACACCGTGAGATCCATTATTGGCCTCGAGGCGCCCTGGATGCGTCCCCCTACGGATGGTGTTTGCATGGGTCAATAACAAGGTGAATGGGGAAAGTGTTCATAGTAAGTGGGTGAAGGAACGTGTCAACGTGTCCTGTGGTCTCTTCCATTAGGTTGCACCGTGAGATTCCCATGCACCGCCTGCAGGTTTCCAATAGTGTAACCATAGCTAACCATCCCTACGGAGGGCTTGTGCATGGGATTCGGAACAATGCAAACTCTAGAATTGGATAGGGTTTCTTAGGGCCATTCCTAACATTAGCTCTTCCCTACGGTGGCATTGTTAGGGTCGTCCTCTGGAATCCAAAAATGGCGGGTCACACTTACAAGATTGTCTTGACCGAACCGACGGTAGCTAAGAACTATTGGATAAAGAGTTATTGTGGGAATAATAATTGGCCGAGATTGTCTGGATTTAGAGGAGTAGCTGACTGCCCTACGGTAGTAGTTATTCTAAACCTCTGAAGTATCGTTGCAAAATGTATCAAATAATGTATACTTGGGTCGATGATTACTTTTGCTAAATTTGATTGGATACTGGGTTTAGTGCAAATTTTAAAACAAGTTATTTGTTTATTTCAGCAATATGTCAAATTATGTATGTGTTTTGCCCAACGCCAAATTAAACGGTTCAAAACATACGACTGAGAAAAACTTAAAACATGTGGAAAATAATTTAGGTATGATTTTTATTGAGGAATGTCCTCAAACTAACTACTTAGCCAAAAGGAACGTAATCCACGACTCTAAATTTGATTTATTAGTCTTGGAATCGTGTATAGTGAAAAACGATAGTTCTGCTTGGATACTCGATTCTAGTGCCACTAACCACGTATGTTCCTCATTTCAAGGAATGAGTTTCTGGACACAGTTACAGGCTGGTGAGATGACCCTTAAAGTTGGAATAGGAGAAGTCATCTCGGCTATTGCAGTGGGAGACAAAAATTATTCTTTTCAAAGGAACGTTACATGATATTAGATAATGTGTATATAGTTCCGAAAATTAAAAGAAATTTGATTTCACTATCTTGCTTAATTGAACAAGGTTATTCAATATCATTTTCTGTTAATGAAGCATTCATAACTAAAAGAGGTATTGAAGTTTGCTCTGCAAACGTGGAGAATAATTTATATGTTTTAAGACCAATTGAGTCTAAAGCTATTTTAAATCATGAGATGTTTAAAACTGCTGATACTCAACCTAAAAGACGGAAAGTTTCTCAAAGATACCTATCTTTGGCACTTGAGGTTAGACCATATTAATCTCAATAGGATTGGGAGATTGGTTAAAAATAGACTTCTAAACAAGTTAGAAGATAACTCCTTACCTTCTTTAAAGACAGACGATGTGATCCTAATCGTTCATGTATAAGACATGTGAGTGAGGGCGTCCTATGCAAAGAGTTTGCATAGAGATCGGACCAAGAGATAAGTCACTTTCACTTTACAACACCGTTTACTGTTGAAACTGAACATCTCATACATATAACCTAGGTAACTCGATCTTAATCCTGAGCTAACTATGAACTCCTGTTTATTTAGGATTATCCTTTGATTTGCATGGGTGAGAGTGTCCAAACATCACCGACTCAATAAGCCTACAATTTTGGGGATAAGACTAAATGGATAGCTGGGGACATAACTTTGCAAGATGGAATTCACTGCTACCCATTTTTAGGGTTTGTAAAAGTTGTTCTCTTAAGTGCTGACTCCGAGTCTTGAACAAAGGAGCCCCGCCCTCTCATAACCTTGAGAAGGACTTGGTTCAGTGATTGTATCATGAACCAATTGTTCATTAGAAGATCAGTGGAACTTAAGGAACAAGATGTAACTATAGGGGTAAAACGGACATTTGACCCAACTCTAGTTACGAACAAATCGATGAAGGGTCGACTTACTAATCATGGTTATCTAAAGTGGACAAGAAATATATCTACAATGAGGGGAGTGCAGCTACGGGCTATAGTGGAGTGTCCCGGAAGCTAACGAACGATGAATGACTAAGTTAATGAGATTAGCTGGTTATCATCATTTCGTTGGAGCCCATGATTTGTAGGTCCATTAGGTCCCTCTACTAGCTCAATAGGAATAAAACTTGGAACAATATGATAGGTTAATATTTGAAACGTTCAAAATTTCGGAAAAGGATACAAAAGTCGCTTATATACGATATCTAACGACATATTAGTTTAATTATGAATTAAACTTAAAAATGAAAGTTGGATATATTTAAATATGATTTAAATAATAAACACGTGAATAAAGATTCATGTTCGAGAAATTTCGTTGGGAGAAAAACCAAGATTGCACAAGTGGTATTAATTTAATATAAGATATTAAATTAAATGATTTTATTTTAAATTAAATAAGTTTTATTTAAATTAAAATAAAATTATAATTGAGTGGGATTATTCATATTTTGTATTTAAAATTAAAAATTTTTGAATTTAAAAGAAATCCAAAAAGTTGGTAATTTTTGGAGGTGGTGCTTAATGACTAATCACCTTAGATTAGCCTTCTTGCACCACCTAATCCATGACTCAAATCACTCCCAAATAGTTGTAAACTTTTGGTGCAATTCTTGTGCATGATTTTCCTCTATATATAGAGGATGAGCTTATGAGAATTAGTGGAATTCTTCAACCTATAATGCTGCCAAAATTCTCCCAAGAATTTCCATATTCATACTTTCAAACTTGCTTATACTCATAAGCTTTCCTTTCAAATTTCTATCAATTGAGGATCCTACAACCCGTTCCAAGGCCTAAGGATAGTAGAGAAGATCCAAGTGGTTGTCCAAAAGCTGTTCGTGTGAATTATAAAGCATCAGATTATACGAATTGGGAGCTTCAAGAGGTAGGTTCCTTATTACTCTGTTTTTTTGGTTCTTATGAACAACATGTCTTCTAGGATTAAATTGATCAAATTGTGTGCCTAAGATCCAAAATTGCTTCCGCATGTGTGATATTAAAACCTACATTATTGACATTTTCGATCCTATAATTGACATTGAAAAAACGTCAACATAAGTTTATATTGACGGTTTATAAATATCAATAAATATGGCAACATTGACGCTTTATGGATATCATTGACGAATAAAACGTGTCAATAATACGATTTGCTGATGGCTAGTAAACGTCAACAAAGGTTCCTACGTCGACGCTTTATGAATATCATTGACGGATAAAACGTGTCAATAATATCTTTGTTGATGGCTTATAACCGTCAACAAAGACATTTTCGTTGACGTCCTATAAGCTTCAATGAAAACAGTAATATTGACGCTTCAGTTTTATTGATACAACTTCAATTGACTTCTAAAAAGCGTCAATGAATGTGATAGTTGATACTTTTTAGCCGTCAACAAAGGCCAAATTTGTAGTAGTGCACCTTCATAAGCTTGTCTTTTAAGCTTTCTCTCTCAAATTCGATCACTTGAGGATCCCACAATCCTTTCCAAAGGCTTGAGGATAGCAAGGAAGATCCTTTGGTGGTTCGTGGCTCATTGGTGAAGAAAAACAAGAAGCTAATCCAACCAATTTCTCCATTGAAACAAGGTAGGCAAGCTGTCTCTGTTTTTCTTCCTATGAACAACATGTCTTTGGTGATCAAATTGAGCTTCTTATGTGCCTAAGATCCAAAATTGCTTCCGCTTTTTAGATATTAACACTTCCAAGGACATGTTGGTTAAGGAAGTTAATGATAACTTCCTAACCTAATCCTACGTAGTGGCCTGATGGAGTTTTTTTCCCAACCTCGCTCATTCTCTCATACACGCATGCCAGAAAAAAGAGAAGGCTCTCTGTTTTCTCTCCCTTGCTCAAAATACAGCAAGTTTTTTTCTTTGCTGAAAATTCCCTTTCCAATGCAAGATCGATCCCACCATCGAGATCTCAAGATAGCCTAAGAGAATAGCGAGTGTTCTTGCGTGGTGGTGTCCATTGGGAGATCAAGATCGTGATTCTTGGAGCATTGTGCTTTTTTTCCAGCGTCTTCCATGTAAGTTTGATAATCTGAATAGTTTTAGATTTTATTTTTACAACATGCTTAACATAGATCTAAATAGAAATAGTTTTTGTTTTAATTTTGCACAACGTATTGGTTTTCTAGTTAATCGAAATTAAATCACAAACGGTGAAAATCGCTTCAACTAGATGATTCAATTCCTTCACCTGCATTATAGTGTGAAAGCTAGTGACCCATACAAAAGAAATGCAAAAAGAAAAAAAAAGGAGAAAAAGAAAAAAGAATTCCTTGATCAGGCACCTAAGCAAGAGGAAGCAACCTAATTTGTTCCATTTGGGCCTTTTAGCAAGACCTTAGTGCCAGTGTAGGGGGAAGATAGGATGAGAGTTGAGTAAACTAATCCCGGGCTAGTAAAGTCTTCTTTAGGTAGGTTGGAGTTCTCTTGTGCAAGATAATCTTTGAAAAATTTTGATTTGTTTCCTCATTTGTCTCTCTTGCGAATATCTCTTGATTGCTTTAGTTTTTGGAATATTTGAGTCTTGAGGATTAAATCACTTTTCGATTATATGCACAACAATTTTTTTTCTTTGGTCTGTACGTGCCCTACTCGAGGACTAGAAACATTTAGGTTGGGGGTATTTGATAGGACCTAAATAGTCCTATTTTATCACCTCTAATCTAAGCTTGTTAGAGTTATTTGATGCTTTACTTGTCTTATTTGCAGGATAATTGAGATTAGGCTATGTCAGGAGCCGATCGCGCTAATTGGTGTTAATTCGGGCCAATTACGGAGTTTTGGAGCCATCTCGATGTCTTGAACAGCGAGGAGGTGAAAAGACCCAATTGTGTTGAAGCGGGCCTGAAGAATGACACCAAGAGCCGAAGATTGAAGCCCCGTACCGAGAAGAAACGAGACAAGATAGAGAAAATAAACAGCAAGACGTGGATCAGGGACGGCGTCGAGACGCTGCCCCTTGGCGTCTTGACGCCGACGTGATTTTCATTCGGAGAATAAAGTTCGTAGCGTCTCGACGCTGCCGTATTTTCTATAAATATGTAGCCTCGGTTTAGTCAGCCATTAGGTTAGAATTTTGGTCCTTTTACAATTTCCTTTGTTCCTTTTACTTTCCAGCATTGTTGTAGACCTTTGTAGGTCATATTTTATGGATTATTTCATGTCTATTGTTGTTTTTACTTCATCTATACATAGCTAATTGAATTTAGATCGTTGGATTGGGTTTATGCTTTGATCTCTAATAAGATTGGCTGAGTTTTTTTGATTTATCTTACTGTTCTTGCTGTCTTTTTCATTCAGTTTTGCATGCTATCTCGTTTAAACCAATACATGAGGCTAGTCTATTAGGATTGACGCCCTATGTGATTACCGCTTGTGTATTCTATCAGTTATTTTTAGATAGCCAATAGGTTGAGGCAAACCACTCTCTACGCAAGACGACCCTTGATAGACCTAGGATGCATGTTAAAGGTTGTAGAAATTAGATTTGAATTGCATTTGAATTTAGTTCATACAATTCCAGACCCACGATCCCAAAGTGGCTAGTTTAAATAGGTGATTGTGAAATTGCTGGTTGTAACTAGTTAGATAAAATTAGTAATCGTTGCAGAGGTCTCGGATGGTTGCTATTTTATGAATAAGGGGTGGCGAGCGATAAAGTTAATATTAATTAATCTTGTTAATTGCAGAATTCACGGTTAGCAAGTTAATTAGCACAAGTTAGTGTGGGGGGGTCCTCCGAGTAACCCAGAAGCCGACCAGACTAATGAAATCAGTTTAGAACAATTATTAGAGAAAACTAGGAAGCCAACGAATTAGAATCAAGCATAAGAAATCCCAATCCAATGATCCCTTTCGTGTTATTGATTCCCGTTTTATTTCTGTTTTGCATGCTTATTTAATTTTGTCTCATTTTAAATTCAGTATTTAATTATTTTTGCTTCTCTTTCATTCCAAAAATCCCCCTATTTTCATAAGCACGAGATTCTACACTTGCTAGATTCCCTTTCCCTGTGTTCGACCTCGACCACTATTTCTACAAAATAGTTGTAGTGCCGTGGATTATAATTTTTATTTGACCAACAGGAGCCTTGACAACTCCGACCCGTCAATTGTATATGATTGATATCTTAGTCATTGGGAATGATGTAGGTTATCTTACTGACTAGTAGAAGGAGCTAGCAACTCATTTCAAAATGAAAATTTGGGAGAAGCCGAGTTTGTTCTTGGGATCCAAATTGTTAGGAACTGTAAGAACAAAACGGTAGCCTTGTCTCAAGTGTCTTATATCTACAAGTTGTTAGTTAGATATAAGATGCTGAATTCCAAGAAGGGTTCTCTACCTTTCAGACATGGAATTCTTTTGTCTAAGAAACTGTTTCCTAAGACATCTCAAGAAGTTGAGGACATGAGACGAATGCCCTATGCAGTAGGGATTGTCAGTAAGTATTAATCTAATCCAAGATTTGATCACTAGAAAATCGTTAAGAATATCCTCAAGTATCTTAGGAGAATGAGGAACTATTTGCTCGTGTATGGGACTAAAGATTTGATCCTTACAGGATACACTTACACAGATTTAAGACTGATAAGGATTTGAGGAAATCTACATTAGTATCTATGGTCAATCTTTACGAAGGAGCTATAATATGACATAGTTACAGTCTTGACCATATAGGCCGAAAATATAGCTACTTGTGAAGTAGCGATAGAGATTGTATGACTTAGAACGTTCTTGACTGATTTGGAATGTGTTCCCAATGTGAACTTGTTCATCACACTTTGTAGTGATACAGTGGTGCTGTGACAAATTCAAAAGAACCTTGCAGCCCAAGACAAGCAGGCACATTGAATTGAATGGAATATTGCTGATTCATTCACGAAGGCTCTCTCGGGTAAAGTGTATGGGGGTCATCTAGAAGGTCTAAGTCTACGAGTTATGTACAAAGATGAAATCTAGGACAAGTGGGAGAAATGTAATGGGTATAGTGATACCATTATGTAATGGGTACAGTGATGCCTTAGTTTATTGTATTTGTACATTGTATATGTTTTATACATGTATTTACACACCTGCTACTGTATAAATTATTGTACATCCCACTAAACTAGAGTTTTAGTTCTAGTGGGAGTTTGTTGGGTTTTAGGCCCTAAAACTCATAGATAGTGAATGTAAATCAAATTGTATACTTGTTTCAATAAAGTGTTATTGAGTTTCTACAATACAGAGTTATTGTTAAATATTGCAAAATTTTATCCAAATCCAATAAATTAAGATCCAAGGTTGTTTGTATGTAACTTGAACTAGTATGTGGGGACATATGGGGATCGATGTTCAAGTAACAACCTAAAAAGTCTATAGTACAAGGATAAGGTTGGGTACCTTATCCAAGTAACACTATGTGATACGATCCGCTTTGTATTTGATACAGACGTATGTAAGGGTATGGTTGATGCCCTAGTTTATTGTCTTTATGTTTCTCTCACACCTAACTGAACATGATGGTTCAGTTTAACATTGCTGAAGTAAGCGGTGCTACAATTGACGACGGTAGTCAAGTAAGTTTCATAATGGAGTCTCTTCCGAAGAGCTTCATTCAGTTCAGGACAAACGCTGTCATGAACAAAATAGACTTTAACTTGACCACTTTGCTAAACGAGCTTCAGACGTACCAAAGTCTTACTAAGAGAGGACATGAAGGGGAGGCAAATGTTGCTACAACTAAGAGGTTCCAAAAGGGATCATCCTCAGGAACAAAGTCTGGACCTTCCACTTCAAAGAATAAGAGTATTCAGATGAAGAAAAAGAAGGAAAAAGGAAAAGGAAAAGCTCCAATGGGAGGCAAGGAAAAAGCTGCAGAAAAAGGAAAGTGTTTCCATTGTAATGTACACGGACATTGGAAACGCAACTGTCCCAAGTACCTTGCGGAAAAGAAGGTTGAAAAGGAAAAACAAGGTAAATATGATTTGCTCGTTATCGAAACATGTTTAGTTGAGCAAGATAGCTCTGCCTGGATATTAGATTCAGGAGCGACTAACCATGTATGCTCTTCTTTACAGGAAATTAGTTCCTGGCATATGCTGGAAGACGACGAAGTAACTCTCAAAGTTGGAACTGGAGAGGTCGTCACAACCAGAGCTTCAGGAACTCTCAAGTTGTTTTTTGGAGATAGATTTTTACTACTAGAAAATGTCTTGTATGTTCCCGATATAAAAAGGAACTTAATTTCTATCTCTTGTTTGATTGAACATGAATACCAAGTATCTTTTGATATTAATAAAGTGTTTGTTAACAAAAGAGGTATGCATATATGTTCTGCAAAACTTGAAAGCAACTTATACGTGTTAAGGCCAATTCAAGTTAAAGCTATTTTTAATACGGAAATGTTTAAAGTAGCAGAAACTCAAAACAAAAGGTGAAAAGTTTCTCCGAATACCTATCTTTGGCACTTGAGATTAGGCCACATAAATCGCAATAGGATTGAAAGATTGGTAAAGAGTGGACTACTAAATCAGTTAGAAGAAGACTCGTTACCACCATGTGAGTCCTGCCTCGAGGGAAAAATGACAAAACGACCTTTTTCGGAAAAAGGTTATAGGGCCAAAGAACCCTTAGAACTTGTGCACTCGGATCTCTGTGGTCCTATGAATGTCAAAGCACGAGGAGGGTATGAATATTTCGTCAACTTCATTGATGATTATTCAAGGTATGACTACCTTTACCTAATGCATCATAAGTCTGAAGCCCTTGAAAAGTTCAAGGAGTTCAAGACCGAGGTTGAGAACCAATTAGGTAAAACGATTAAAACACTACGATTAGATCGAGGTGGAGAATATATGGACTTACAATTCCAAGACTATTTGATAGAACATGGAATTACGTCTCAACTCTCAGCCCCTGCTAAACCACAACAAAATGGTGTATCAGAGAGGAGAAACCGAACTCTGTTAGACATGGTTCGATTAATGATGAGCTATGCTCAGTTGCCTGATTATTTCTAGGGATATGCAGTTGAGACTGCCGTATACATTTTGAACATGGTTCCCTCTAAGAGTGTTTCTGAAACACCCTATGAGCTATGGAAAGGGCGTATGGGTAGTTTTTGTCACTTCAGAATTTGGGGATGCCCGGCACACGTGTTGGTGCAAAACCCAAAGAAATTGGAACGACGTTCAAAACTGTGCCTGTTTGTAGGATATCCTAAAGAAACGAAAGGTGTTCTATTTTACGACCCACAGGATAATAAAGTGATTGTATCGACAAACGCTACTTTCCTTGAGGAAGATCACATAAAAGATCATCGACCATGCAGTAAACTAGTATTAGATGAGATTTCAAGAAAAACTACAAAAGAATCTACAAAAGTTGTAGATCAAGCTGGTCCATCAAAAGTTGTTGATCAAACACATCCTTCTCAAATAGTGAGAGAGCCTCGACGTAGTGGGAGGGTTATAAGACAACCTGATTGCTACATGGGTTTAACAGAAACTCAAACCATCATATCTGATGATGGTGTAGAGGATCCATTGTCCTTTAATCAGGCAATGAATGATGTTGATAAGGACCAGTGGATCAAAGCCATGTATCTCGAAATGGAGTCAATGTACTTCAATTCGGTCTGGGAACTTGTAGAACAACCGGATGGGGTAAAACCTA
Organism: Luffa aegyptiaca; assembly: GCA_017139565.1. NCBI lineage: Eukaryota > Viridiplantae > Streptophyta > Magnoliopsida > Cucurbitales > Cucurbitaceae > Luffa > Luffa aegyptiaca. The sequence goes on along the minus strand of CM029407.1, from coordinate 35,746,182 downwards.
TTGGTTGTAAATGGATCTACAAAAGAAAACGAGACCAAGCTGGTAAGGTTCAAACCTTTAAGGCTCGACTTGTGGCAAAGGGTTTTACCCAGCGGGAAGGAGTGGATTATGAAGAAACTTTTTCCCCTATTGCCATGCTTAAGTCGATTAGAATACTCTTATCTATTGCCACATACTATGATTATGAAATATGGCAAATGGATGTCAAGACAGCCTTTTTGAACGACAATCTTGAAGAGACTATCTATATGGCTCAACCAGAGGGATTTATAGTCCAGGGTGATGAGCAAAAGGTTTGCAAACTTAAACGATCCATTTATGGATTAAAACAAGCATCAAGATCCTGGCTTTGAACAGAATGTTGACGAACCTTGTGTTTACAAGAAAATCGTCAAATCCACTGTAGCTTTTCTAGTTCTATACGTAGATGATATCCTACTTATTGGGAATAATGTAGGGTTCCTGACTGACGTAAAACAATGGCTAGCAACTCAATTCCAAATGAAAGATTTGGGTGAGGCTCAATTTGTTCTGGGCATTCAAATCATTAGAAATAGAAAGAACAAAACGCTAGCACTGTCTCAAGCATCATATATCGACAAAATGTTGGTACGATATTCGATGCAGAACTCCAAGTAAGGGTTATTACCTTTTAGGCATAGGGTTCACCTGTCTAAGGAACAAAGTCCTAAGACACCTCAAGAAGTTGAGAAAATGAGACGTATTCCCTATGCATCAGCAGTTGGTAGTTTGATGTATGCCATGCTGTGTACCAGACCCGACATATGCTATGCCGTAGGAATAGTCAGCAGATATCAATCCAATCTAGGACATGCACATTGGACTGCCGTTAAAAACATCCTTAAGTATCTTAGGAGAACTAGGGATTATACGCTCGTGTATGGAGCTAAGGATCTGATCCTTACAGGATACACTGACTCAGATTTTCAGACCGATATAGATTCAAGAAAATCAACATCAGGATCTGTGTTTACTCTAAATGGAGGAGCAATAGTATGGAGGAGTATTAAGCAAGGTTGCATTGCTGACTCTACCATGGAAGCAGAGTATGTAGTCGCTTGTGAAGCAGCAAAAGAGGCAGTATGGCTAAGAAAATTCCTAACAGAGTTGGAAATTGTTCCAAATATGCAACTGCCTGTCACCCTCTATTGTGATAACAGTGGTGCAGTTGCAAACTCTAAGGAACCTCGAAGTCACAAGCAAGGAAATTGAAGGTGTTCGTATAACACATGCAGAAGCAATTGAAGATCGAAAGCACTTAAGACATTCAATTTTACTCCTAAAGCATGCATGTTCTAGGAAAGGCAGAAAAGAGAGTTAGAGAACACCAACCTTTGTAGCTCTCTTATATGGAACTCCTTGTGGTGTTATCCTCTCCAATGCTCCTTGGACAACCTCTAGAGTCTTCTCTACTATTCTCCTTGCTTAGAATGACTTGTGGGAGTCTTATAGAGATAAGGAATGGGAAGGGAATGCATGAAGGATCAAGCTATTGAGAGAACTAAGGAAGGGTGTGTCTTTGAGAGGAAAAACCAGCAGCATAACAGTAGGTAAAAGCTCTCTCACCTTTGAATCTAATTCAAGCTCCTTATAAAGACCTCTTCCATGCAAAGACAAGCTTCATGACACTAGACACATGGTGAAAATGCAACTCAAAGTGGATTCTAGGGGTTTAATTCACAACACATGCAACTAGTGCATGGTTGTGTTGTTTTCCACTATGCATCAACATGCAAGAGTGGGAATGCCACTAAATCCACTAAATTGAACCTTCATACTTGAATTTTCAGCTTGCAATTTTTCTTAATTCAATTTGAAATTGAATTTGATTTCTAGGTTATAAATTGGGACATTTCCAAGTTAATATATCATGATTAATCTAATTAATCATTCTTACCTAGTGCCATTAATAGTATATGATTCCTAATACATATACATGGTATTTAAAACATTTTTAAATACCTTATCTCTCAATTCCTTATTTAATTCATAATTAAAAATTGTGTCAAACACACTTTTACGGTAAAGCCCTATTTCCCGTTTTCGAACAATTCAAAGATTCCTATCATTATGATCTAAGCATTAATTGAATATGAGCTAGTAGAGGGACCTAATGGACCTATAGATCATGGGCTCCAACGATTCGAGGCTAACCGACTAATCTCATAATCTAAGTTAGCCAACATTCGTTAACTACCGGGACACTCCACTATAGCCCGATAGTTGCACTCCCCTCACTATAGATATATTTCCGTCCACTTGATTTAACCATGTTTAGTAAGTCGTTCTTTCATAGGTTATTCGTAGCTATAACTAGGTCAAATAACCGTTTTACCCCTATAGTACTTCTTGTTCCTTAAGTTCCACTAATCCTCTAATGAACAATCGGTTTGTGGTCCAACCATCAAACCTAAGTCCCTCTCGATCCAACGAGAGGGTAGGGCCCCTTGTTCAAGTCCCGGAGTTAGTACTTAAGAGAACAACCTCTCTACTATCCCTGAAATGGGTAGGAGTGAATTCCGTCTTGCGAAACTATGTCCCCAACTATCTATTCGATCTTATCCCCAAAATGGTAGGCTTGTTGAGTCGGCGATGCTGGCCACTCTCACCCATGCAGATCAAAGGATAATCTCATATAAACAGGAGTTCATAGTCCGTTCAGGATTAAGAATGAGTTACCTAGGTCATCTATGAGAAATAGTCAGTTTTTACGGTAAACGGCGTTATAAAGAGAAAGTGACTTATTTCGTGGTCCTGTCTTATTGAAACTCATTGCATAGGACGCCCCCACTCGCATGTCTCCACATGAACGACTTAGGATCTCATCGTTTGTACTTAATACAAAGTGGGCCGCGTCCATAGTGTCCCCAGGATAAGGCACCCAACCATATCCTTATACTATAGACAATTTTGACTATAAACTTGAACTTGATCCTACGATATGTCTCTACATATAGTTCGAGTATTCATTTTATAGCCAAGGATCTTAGTTTATTGGATTTAGGTTAATCAAACGCAATTTACATATTCAATAACATCTTTTACTGAATAACCTCAATAACGACTTTGTTGAAAATAGAATATGTTAAATGATTTACAAACTACGAGTTTATAGGACATTAAACCCAACAACGTAATGATCCAAAGCGTCCATGTAGTAGACATGCAAGCGGGGGTATCCTATGCAATGAGTTTGCATAAGACCGGACCATGAAATAGTAAACCACTAGATATAACACCGTTAACTAGATAGGTGATAAGGGTAAAAAATATACCTATTTTACCCTTATATTTAGCTCATTTCTTGGTCAAATATTGAGTGTGTAGGTCAATTCTACTATTTCCGAGCTCAAAATATGTTAATTTGATAAGTTAGGGTGTTGAGAGTCACTTTTGTTGAATTATTCTTATTTGTGCTTTAAAAGACTTGATTTGAAGCAAATTTGACTTAGTTTGCTGTTGTGCAGAAAAATAGAGGAGAAGCTGGAATTCCCTAGAAATGTGACTGCATTTCTAGGAAGGCAAAATTGAAATGCGACCGCATTTCTGGAAAAGCAGAGGCCGTTCCGAGTCGTGCGCGGGTCGTTGTTGACGAGTCTTCTTCGCACCTAACCGGTTGTTTTGACCCCGAAACTGACTGGGCAACCTTCCAGCACCTATTTCACAGCTCCTCAACCAATTTCTACACTATATAAGCTCGGGATTCGAAGTCAAATTGAAGCAAAACTCACTTGGAAGAAATTGGTGGTGACAGAACCCTAGCTCGACGCTAATGAGTAGGGATGCCCGAGGTCCTTCTTAGATGACCAAATTCTAACTTGAGTTAGACATCAAACCTTGTGGTTTGTAGAGAGTTTCACCCATTCCCACTTGTAAAAGCGAGAGAGTGGAGTGTGTTAGCGAACTCTAGAAGGATTGAGTAAATAGAAAAACCCATAATATTTAGCTATCTCTTTTATTTCCAGCTTTTGAATATTTTCATTATTCTGTATTCTTTACATTATTATTTCAATGAAAATGTGTTTATTTGCTTTTTATCCCATCATGAGTAGCTAATTCCCGTTGAGGGGTTCAATGTGGTGAATTCCTTTAGTGTTTAATGGCTTGAACGTGTTTTATTTGCTTAAGTAGGGTTTAATGCATGTCATTCTGTATTGAATATCATTCTGATCTTGCTAAGTTTAATTTGATCACTTAGACTTTGCATGCTATGTGAGTTTGATCTCGAAAGGGACAAACGATATCGGTTCTCATAAAGGTGATATAGGAGAAAAAGCTCGAAAGAGATTGTTCGGCGGTATAGGGCAAGCTGCCAAAGGCACCCTATATCGACTATAGGGTTATAGGTTGTATTCGTGAATTATCTATATTGGAGTCGAGTCACAAAAATGTGCATAACGATACTCGCTTAGCCTTCTTACGATTTTTGGAAACAAGGGCCAAATGAAAGTTAAATCTGACCCAATGCATTAAACACTCTTAAGTTAGATATTGCATAAGTATGGTTGTTACCCTAGGGATGAATCCATGTTGAATACCTCGTTTGTTTATTATTTGTTATTCTTTATTATCTACTTGCTTGTTTTATTTATCTTTTCAAAAACCCAATCAATCAACTTATTTTCTTTGGTTACCTTTTTCGAAAGCAATCATTTGAGCAGTTTCTTCATCAAATCTGAATTTCCAATTTAGTCCTCGTGGGATCGATACCCTTGGAATACTTTCTGAGGTTTTTTATTACTACGTGCGAAAGTGTATACTTGCACTTAAGTGTTGGTTGAATACTTTTTTCTTATTATTATCCGTCATATCTCACATTCCATCCATTCAGCTGACGACGCACCAATAGGTTACTATTTCAATAGGATGACCTAGGTAACTCAGTCTTAATCCTGAGTGTGTCATGAACTCCTTCTCATGAGGGATTCTCCTTTGATTAGCATGGGTGAGAGTGGCCAATACGCCGACTTAATATCCCTTCTTTTTGGGGACAAGACCGAGAGGGAGGCTAGGAACATGACAACACAAGAAGTAATTCACTCATTCCCACTTCTTGGAGAAGTAGATGAGTGTTCCCTTAAGTGGTGACTCCAGGACTTGAATAAAGGGGCCACCCTCTCATTGGCCCGAGAGGGACTTTTTGTTTATTGGTTGGACCATAAACAGGTTGTTCATTAAAGGAGCACTGGTACTTTAGGAGACAGATGTAACACAGGGGTAAAATAATAATTTGACCCTGTTGTGATTATGGACACTCGTGAAGGATTGACTAACCGATATAGGTCTATATCCATGGGCACATAAATGTTCTACAGTGAGAAGAGTTCCGTTGTGGGTCTTTAGTGGAATGACTCACAGTTAATGAATATTGGTTAACCTCATTAATGAGTTTAGTCAGTTAACTTCATATCACTAGAGCTTCTGATCTGTAGGTCCATTAGGTCCCCATGCTAGCTCGTAAAGAGTAATTAGGAACAATTTATCTTGAAAAAAATTTGAATTCTTCAAATTCGTTATGGGAATCAAATTTATAGTATGAGATACAATTAATATAATGTATGGTGTAACAACCATGAAAAAAAAGGTTTTCTTTTTAAGAGTAATAAGTCAAAGAGGGAGAGAGGGGGGCTGATTTCACGCCTGCCCCCCTAATTCAAGAGGCAAGTGGGCCTTTTTTAAAAAAAAAAAAAAAATGGGGGGGGGGGTGGGAAGGAAGAAAAGCCCCACGATTTCATCTCTTTCACTCATGCTCTCTCTCTCTGCGATTTCTCTCTCTCTCTCACTTACTCCGTCTCGTCTCTCTATCTGCACCGCATGCATCCACGACCACCGCCACTCAAATCCGCCACGTTGCCACCCACGCCGCCTCGAGTCGCCGCCCCGTCGCTTTGCCACCGCCGTTGTGATCTACCGACCACGCTCTGAACCCAGCCTCTGTGAACCGCTGCCAACCTCCCCTTGCATCGTTGTCTTCTCCCTCTCGGCGCTCTCTCTCTTCTGTTTGAGTTGTTGTTGCACACTGCAGCTGAATCGGGATTGGAAACTTCGAGTTTTTTTATCTCCTCTCGCCATCGTCTAAACCCCAGCCTTGGATTCTAGTGAACTATTGGGTAAATAATCGATTTTAGCACTGCTTAATCCCAATCTTGAAATATAGGGTGATGTTCTAAGTTTAGGACCTTCTGTGAATTTTTGTCAGGTCGATTGAATTGGGCTAGGGCATTCTAGGACCAACAAAAAAGTTAAGAATTGAGCAGTCACACAATTGGCTAAATATTCTAGTCGCATAAGCTACTGTATATATATATTTATATATATTTTTTATAGTAACCTGCAGGTCCTGAATTAAACATTTAATTTTTAGGAATTGCTTAGGGGTTGCCAAAAAGGAAACTGTTTATCAAGCCTATTATTAATTCTGCAAAATATCCGGTAAGTGGCTCCCCTATCAGCATGTTGAATTTATTGCTGAAATGTTAAATTATTAGTTGTCATGATAATTGTAAAATTGTTGGGTGCTGATCTTCTTTAATTGTGATGCTTGTATTGGAATTGACTATGTGAAATGTACTATGATTTACATGTTATGGATCTAGAATGTTGAGCATGTAAATTAGAAATTTTCTATTTTTTGTGGGAAGTTATATGAATGAAATGTGAATTTCCATGTGTTGTATTATCATAAAGCTAATTAGGGGACCTCATATTGCATATGTGTGATTCACGGTGCAAACGTTCTTGAAAATCTTAGCACTGAAAAACTTGGCGATATGGTCAAGACATGATTTTTATTAATTTTCTTGAAACTTGGTGATATGGTCAAGAGAATGATTTTAGTACTTATTTTCAAAACTTGGTGATATGGCCATGGTGACAAGTGACGAAATGGCCACGATTAAGTTTTAGTGCCGATAAGGTCACAATATAGTTCATGGCGATAGGGTCAGGTTTGGCGTTATGGCCAAGAAGTAAAGTTGTTATAAAACAAAGTTTAGGTCCCCTCATAAATGTTCGTGCTTGCATAACTGATAACTGCCCAAAAGGTAGTTATTTAGGCCTCAATTATATAGGGATTTGTGTGTCCTTTATGCTTATTAGGGTTGGTTTTGGATAGATATTACATGTTTTAACCCATTTGGAAGAATGAAAGCATTGGAAATTATATTGTGTAGATTATGCTGCTGGGCGACTGGAGAGAGCAAATTCTGTGCTGCAGCAAAACTGGAAGCAAAAACTGCCACGTCACAGCTCGTTAGCCAACTTCATGAACCGACTTCTGTTGAGTAATTTTCGTGATAAAGGAGCAAGGAGAGCCCTACATGTGTCCAAGTTGACCTAATTCAAGCCTCCTATCCTTCTATAAAAGGAAGTAGCCGCCCAACTCAAAGGGATTCCATGTTTACCCTTGGAAGCCGAATAGTATAGAGAGATTGAAGATCATCAAGAACACCATCATCCGCAAGCTGATTAAGAAGTTTATTTTCTTTATTAACTTGTGATTATGGACATGCCTACTCAGATTGTGATTTGTATTTCCATGCCTATTATGAACTACGTAGCTTAGGTGTTGGTTAGGAATAATGTGATTGCCGTGCTTCATCTTTAGTAATATATTGACTATCGCATTTTGGTTAATTGCTGTACTTATTTCCATTTTATGCCCGCCTGGCCAGCCGGTGTGAATAGCTCTCTCTAGTTTCAGGGATGATTTAGAGAGTGTGTGGCAATTATCCACACTACGATCATTGTGTATTGGTGAACGCCAGTGACTCAGCTAGGGATAGCCAGTTGCCTAGTGCTTGATCGGTCGTACTTCATTGGGGTTGAAACACATCCCAAAAGATCTGGAGTTCCGGGAGGAATCCGCTTACAATACTGCGAGAAATGCATGATCAATAATATTGCTAGAGCATCTTTTAGAACAATCACTAAATCCTAACCAGCGCCTGTCTTTAATCTGTCTATCTATTTGTTTACTCATTGTTCTGTCAATTATTTTGCTTCAGCACAATTCTTATAAAACCAAATCATTTTACCATCTTTGAAACCATTAGAAAGTTACACAAAATAGGTAGAGTGGAAACTAATTCAGGACTCGGATTGATAATATTACTTGCTGCAGACTGTGTATACTTGCACAGGAATTCTAGAGTCTTTTATACCATATTTTTACTCACTCTAGGAACCCAACAAGTTTTTTGGCGGCCGTTATCGGGGAACTGAATAAGTTTTTATCTGATTTGTTTTGTGTATGTGTTTCAGTGGTTTGGTGCTAGAACTTTTTGATTGTTTCATTTGTTTTTGCATGTGTCAGTTTGGTGCATGAGCGATCCGCCTGGGGTAAGGTTTGAGCTTGATCCAGAAATCGAAAGGACATTCAGGAACAGAAGGAGGGAGCAGCGCAAAAACCAAATGGAGAACGTGCCGCGTCTTCCGGAGGCTCCTGAAGGTCCAGCAAACCCCCTGCAGAATCCGTTGCTGCAGCAAAACCCGCTGTTTGAGAAAAATGAGCAGCAAAATAATCAGGCTGAAAATCCTATCTTGATTGCAAACGATAGGACCAGAGCCATTCGAGCGTATGCTGTCCCAATGTTTAATGAGTTGAATCCAGGGATTGCACGTACCCAAATCCAAGCGGCGAATTTTGAAATGCAACCGGTAATGTTTCAGATGTTGCAAACCGTGGGACAATTCCATGGTTTGACATCTGTAGACCCTCATTTACATCTTAAGTCTTTTCTAGGAGTTAGTGATTCTTTTGTAATTCAAGAAGTGCCTAGCGATGCTCTTAGATTAACTTTGTTTCCGTATTCTCTTAGAGATGGAGCAAAGACATGGTTAAACTCTTTTGCTCCAGGATCAATTAGGACATGGGATGAGTTAGCTGAAAAGTTTTTGAGTAAATATTTCCCACCTAATAGAAATGCTAAATTAAGGAGTGAAATAGTAGGGTTTAGGCAACTTGAGGATGAGACTTTTAGTGAGGCTTGGGAAAGATTTAAGGAGCTTTTGCGAAAGTGTCCCCACCATGGTTTACCTCATTGTATTCAAATGGAAACATTTTACAATGGTTTAAATGGAGTAACCCAAGGTATGGTCGATGCTTCGGCTGGAGGGGCCCTTTTGGCAAAAACTTTTGATGAAGCTTATGAAATTTTAGAAAGAATATCTATTAATAGTTATCAATGGTCGGATGTTAGAGGCACAAATAAAAAAATTAAGAGTGTATTAGAAGTTGATGGTGTGTCCACCATTAGGGCTGATCTTGCTATGATTGCTAACGCTCTTAAAAATGTGACAGTGATTAGTCATCAGCAGCCACCAGCTATGGAGCCTACTGCAGTGGTGAACCAAGTGACAGAGGAAGCATGTGTCTATTGTGGTGAAAATCACGACTACGAGTTTTGCCCCAGCAATCCAGCTTCTGTGTTTTTTATAGGTGATGTGGACTTTTCCTAATCGCAAGCGCACGGGTCAAGTAATAATAAAGAGTTCGTATAAACGAGTGTCGTCCTCTGGATTGGATTTTTTAGCAAATCAAGTATTGTGAATTATCTTGCCCAATTTTATTTAGGGATCAAAAAGTGATGAATGAATGATAAGAAAACCAAATCAAAGAAAGTAAAAAGTGTGGAATTTCAATTGGGAAGACTACTTAGGGAATTGATTTCGCCGATTTAGTTTAGGATTGATTTTAAGGAATAAGTTATTATGCACAATGAAATTATGAGCCAAAGACCCTTTAATCACAACTACCTCTCCCGAGTATAATTGATTCTCATGCAAATTAACCAACTTGATATCCCTATCTAAGTTTATTAATCATGCAAGGCAATCAGATCTTTTAACCAATTCTAAAGTTAATCTAAAACCGTCACGAATTAGAAACTAAACTTTAGTCATGAAATCTTGAGTAAGTCTAAATCAAATCCCCTCTCCCGAGCTAGATTCGAAACTTAAATCATCCAACTAATGGCCAATTAATTGAAAGCATTAAATCAAGATTACAAACATAATAACATTGCACAACTTAAACCATAAATCAATCCATAAACACAATCAACTACATCAATCCCTAAGCTTACAAGTTTAGCTACTCATGATCAAAATTACAAGCTCAACTAAACATGTAAAAGCCATAAAAATCTAACTAAAGTGAGGGAAAGAAGAATTAAACTCGTTGTAGGCCGAGACCGAACGTCCCCGTCACGATCCCCACGAACAATGGGTTGATTTCCGAATTTTCCCCTTTGCTTCAGCCTTGAATTGCTCTGTTTTTCCTCTGTTTACGGCTCCAAGAAGTCCCAAAATTGGTTCCCCCAAAAACCTAGCCGAAAGGATGCTTCTATTGCAGATTTTTGTCGTAGCGTCGAGACGCTGCCTCTAAACACGAGTGGTCTGGAAAGGAAATTACACAGCGTCTCGACGCTGCGACGATTTCGCGCCTGTTCTGATATAGAATGCTAGCGTCGAGACGCTAGTCACCTTTTGACCGAATTTTGACTTTTTTCCTTTTTGATTCTTTTCCTTCCTTTGCGTCTTTTTGCGTCCCGAGCATCCGATTAACTCCACTATTGCATTATAGCTCCAATCAACCATTTCCTACAAAATAAAGATTAAAGCCCAATAAAATGGCCCAAAAATCATAAAAGACTAGCTAAATTAAATAATTAAAGATAGCTAGCTATGCTCGCTATCAAATACTCCCAAACTTAAGCTTTTGCTAGTCCTCGAGCAAACTACAAATCAAACATACAGTAGAAAAATGGATGCAACAATCCTAACTCAATCCTCAAGGCTCAAAAGTCAATAACCAAGCAAGCAAGAGACATGCACATAAGGACCAATGAGGGAGACAAATTAAAATTTTTCCAAAATTAACTTGCACAAGCGAGATCTAACTCAACAAGATCAGACTCTACTAGCTCGGGATTGGATTATTAAACTCTCAGCTCATCTTCCCTCTACACTGGCACTAAGGCTTCACTAATGAGTTAATGGAACAAATTAGATTGTTTTCCTCCAAACTTAGGTGCTTATAATTAACAATTAAATTAAGCATGTATATGTGGCACTAGCTTTCACACACCTATTGCAGGGACCCTTAACCTGAGTTTTCTCTGGTTGGCCTAACTGATCACAACAGGGGTAGCTCTTTTTGCCTTAATCTTTATTAAACATTGCAAACTATGCACAGGCCATGGCATAATAGTTTTTTTTTCAACAGTAACAACAAGAATGATTTTTCTTTATGAGCATAAATAGCAAATATTCTTTTCTTTCCTCCTAAGCAAGATCAAACATGCTAATTTGCAAAACATTAACTTTTTAGCTCTTCCCTACACCTATCGAGGTGACAACAAGCATATGAATCCAATAATTCGCTCCTGAGAATTCAAATCCAAATCTAGCCAAGACAGATACTCTACTCATGCAAGCCATCTCCTAGAAAATTTTTAAAAAATCTCCCTTTTTGGGCACTCATGCTTACAACTCATTACAAGCTTGAAAATTGACAAGAAAGCCTATCCTAGGACATCATAATCATGCAAAAGTAGCATCCGGAAAACAACCATATGCATAATTCAAAGAAAGCTCAAAACTATAGTCCGAACTCAGATGCTCAAGGGCTCCACAAACATGCTATTCCACCCCCAAACTTAAAACATGCATTGTCCTCAATGTAAAAAGAAAATAAGGCATAAATACGCATGAGAACAATAAAATAATGAAAGGAGTGAACAACACTGGCCTGGAATAATGATGACTTCTTGACTGAAAGCTTGGAATCTTGAAAGCTTGAAAGCAAAGGAGAGAAAGAAAACAAGACCTACAAAACAAAAACAAACAATAAATTAAAAACAAAAAGAAAACACACTAAACTTACTTGGGTTGCCTCCCAAAAGCGCTTGTTTAACGTCATTAGCTCGACGTGTTGATCGTGCTTCAAGGGGGCTTTTGTTCTGTGAATCCAACAGAGGTGCTCTTTCTTGCACCTTTCCTATATCCCATGAAAAGCACTTCATCTTTAGAGTCTTCAACTGCTTTAAAAATTTCTTTTTCGTTCTTGACTCTAATAGTGAGCTCCCTTCGCTCAATATCAATAATCACTCGCCCAGTAGCGAGGAATGGTCTTCCTAATATGACAGGCATCGAAGGATTTTCTATCATGTCCATAACATATAAATCAATAGGGAGGAAAAATCTACCTACTCTGATTAACACATTTTCTACAATACCAACTGGTCTCACCACAGATTGATCAGCCAATTGGAGCTTTACAGGAGTAGACTTAATCTCACCTATATCTAACTTTTTACACAACGATAGAGGAATGATATTAATGCTAGCACCTAAGTCACATAATGCTCTAAAAGAGTAAGTACCAAAACTACAAGGAACAGAAAAACTCCCTGGGTCTGCTACTTTTTCAGGTACTTTCTGTTGTACTCTGGTGCTGCATGTGGAAGCAAGATATACAGTGTCAACCTTCTTTTCCTTTCGTTTCTTTGCTAACCACTCCTTCATAAACCTGTTGTATTGGGGCATCTCTAATGCCTCTGCAAAAGGAATATTAATATTCAGATTCATAAAAGCATTCATAAATTTATCAAACTGAACCTGATTGTTCTTTTTCTTCTTTTTCTTTTTCTTTTCCTTGGGAACCATCAGTGTGGGAGAAGGAATAGGAGGCTCAGGTTCAGGCTTTTCAGCCTCATCAGATGATGTGTCCTCCTCAGCTTCCCCTGTAGGCGTTTCATAGTCCTCAGATTCAGGTTCCTCTTCAGATTCCTCCTGGTGCACAGTGATTGCCTTACAATACTCCATCTGAGGTTTCTCTTGTTCAGCTGGGGGCTTACCTTTATTCATGGTGCTTACAACATTCACCAACTGTCCCAGCTGAGTCTCAATGTTCTTTATTGTTGCACTGTGGCCATTCACCGTGGTGTTGATAGCAATGACTGCCTCCTCTAGTTTGGTTGTCCTGTTACTTGACTCTGCAATGAAAGCTCCAACAAGATCTTCTAACTTTTTATTTTCTTGAGTTTGAGGGGCAAAACCAGGGGGGTTAAGAACATTCTTAGTATTTGCATAAGAGAAATTTTCATGGTTCCTATTGTTGGGGTGATAATGTGTAGGTGTAGAACTATTATTATATCCCCTAGAATTAAAATTTGATACATACTGAACCTGCTCGATGGTCTCCTCCTAAGGTCTAGATGCTAAAGCAGCAGCTGATTCAATTGATTGAGCACTCCCTGTACCTGAAAATTTCATAAAGGCATTAGCAAGAGAGGTCATCTGGGCCTGGAGTGCACTTACTTTATCAACCTCAAACACTCCAGCAGCAATCTTTTTGGGTGTAGACCGCTCAGATGGCCACTGATAACTGTTGGTGGCCATATCCTCTAAAAGTGTGCGAGCGTTTTCCACGGTCTTGGACAACAGAGTCCCACCTGCAGCTGCATCAACAATCGTTTTTGTACTAGGAGTTAAACCATTATAAAACAATTGTACCTGAAGCCAATCGGGGTAACCATGCTGAGGACACTTCCTCAGTAGCTCTTTGAATCGCTCCCAAGCTTCGAACAGCTGCTCATCATATTGTTGTTGGAATGTCCCAATCTCGGTCCTCAGCTTGACCGTCTTTGCAGGAGGGAAAAATTTCTTTAAAAAGGCCTGGACTAAAGCATCCTAGGTGGTGATGCTTCCAGGTGGAATAGATTGCAGCCAATCTCGTGCTTTATCCTGCAAAGAAAAAGGAAATAAGCGTAAGCGAATAGCATCCTCAGAAACTCCATTTATTTTTACCGTCCCACAAATGTCCAAAAATGATTTAAGATGAGAATTTGGATCCTCAGTGGGCGATCCTCTATATGCACAGTCTCGAGCCATCTGAATGAGACCGGTCTTCAGCTCAAAGTTGTTGGCATTAATCGGGGCATAGACAATCCCCGATTGTTGCCCCTGAAACACGGGCTGAAAGTAATCTCTTATAGGCCTAGGCTCCTCAGGTGGATTTTGGTCAGCCATTTGAATAATTTCTCTATTTTCCCTTCGAAGCTTATGAATTGTTCTTTCAATCTCGGGATCCAACGGTATCACTTCTCTACTACTATGCATACAAAAACAAATCTACCCTAAAAAGGAAAGAAAACAATTATGGAAAGCAACAAAGAAAAGAAAACAACTAAAATAAATATGGCAAAATACAAATAAGGAAACTAACAAATAAGGAAAAACTAATTTAAAAAGGAAAAACAAGAAAAAAATAAGGAAAAAATTACACAACTAAAAGAAGAACTAAGCTAGAAAAACAAATATGGAAAGAAAAACAAATAAGGAAAAAAAATGCAATCAACCTAAAAAAGTAAAAATACACCCTAAATTAAGATCAAACAATTTTTTCACAATATCAATCTAGCTAAATGTGCCAATCCCCGGCAACGGCGCCAAAAACTTGATGTGGACTTTTCCTAACCGCAAGCGCACGGGTCAAGTAATAATAAAGAGTTCGTATAAACGAGTGTCGTCCTCTGGATTGGATTTTTTAGCAAATCAAGTATTGTGAATTATCTTGCCCAATTTTATTTAGGGATCAAAAAGTGATGAATGAATGATAAGAAAACCAAATCAAAACAAGTAAAAAGTGTGGAATTTCAATTGGGAAAACTACTTAGGGAATTGATTTCGCCGATTTAGTTTAGGATTGATTTTAAGGAATAAGTTATTATGCACAATGAAATTATGAGCCAAAGACCCTTTAATCACAACTACCTCTCCCGAGTATAATTGATTCTCATGCAAATTAACCAACTTGATATCCCTATCTAAGTTTATTCATCATGCAAGGCAATGAGATCTTTTAACCAATTCTAAAGTTAATCTAAAACCGTCACGAATTAGAAACTAAACTTTAGTCATGCAATCTTGAGTAAGTCTAAATCAAATCCCCTCTCCCGAGCTAGATTCGAAACTTAAATCATCCAACTAATGGCCAATTAATTGAAAGCATTAAATCAAGATTACAAACATAATAACATTGCACAACTTAAACCATAAATCAATCCATAAACACAATCAACTACATCAATCCCTAAGCTTACAAGTTTAGCTACTCATGATCAAAATTACAAGCTCAACTAAACATGTAAAAGCCATAAAAATCTAACTAAAGGGAGGGAAAGAAGAATTAAACTCGTTGTAGGCCGAGACCGAACGTCCCCGTCACGATCCCCACGAACAATGGGTTGATTTCCGAATTTTCCCCTTTGCTTCAGCCTTGAATTGCTCTGTTTTTCCTCTGTTTACGGCTCCAAGAAGTCCCAAAATTGGTTCCCCAAAAACCTAGCCGAAAGGATGCTTATATTGCAGATTTTTGCCGTAGCGTCGAGACGCTGCCTCTAAACACGCGTGATCTTGAAAGGAAATTACACAGCGTCGAGACGCTAAGGTCGCAGCGTCGAGACGCTGCGATGATTTCGTGCCTGTTCTGATATGGAATGCTAGCGTCGAGACGCCTAAGGGCTAGCGTCTCGACGCTAGTCACCTTTTGACCGAATTTTGACTTTTTTCCCTTTTGATTCTTTTCCTTCCTTTGCTTCTTTTCGCGTCCCGAGCATCCGATTAACTCCACTATTGCATTATAGCTCCAATCAACCATTTCCTACAAAATAAACATTAAAGCCCAATAAAATGGCCCAAAAATCATAAAAGACTAGCTAAATTAAATAATTAAAGATAGCTAGCTATGCTCGCTATCAGTAGGTAATCAGAGGAATAACCCTTACTCTAATTTTTATAGTCCAGGTTGGCGCAACCACCCCAACTTCTCATGGGGAGGTCAAGGAAATAACATGTAGACACAACAAAAGATGAACTAGCCGGGATTTGCTAAAGCGCAGGTATTGCCCCAGCAAAATAAGCAGGCTTTGCCCCAGCAAAATTCGGGAAGTTCTCTTGAGGCGATGATGAAATAATTTATGGCTCGCACAGATGCCACAATTCATAGTAATCAAGCTTCGATGAGAGCCCTGGAATTGCAAGTGGGTCAGCTAGCTAATGAGCTGAAGGCAAGGCCTCAAGGGAAACTTCCATCAGATACTGAACACCCTAGAAGGGAAGGTAAGGAGCAGGTAAAGGCAGTAACTCTTAGGAGTGGTAAGCCATTAGAAGAAAGAATTGAGCCTAGTAAACCCAGGTTATAGATAAAAATGGTGATAAAAATGTTGTTGTCGAAAAAGAGTTGGAGTCTGGTCAGGGTGCTGGAGGCAACAATAAAGATGCTGGAGTATCTGGTTCTGTTCCAGATGTGGAACCACCTTATGTGCCGCCCCCACCTTATGTACCACCTCTACCTTTTCCACAAAGGCAAAAGCCTAAGAATCAGGATGGTCAATTTAGGAAGTTTTTAGAGATTCTTAAGCAATTGCATATAAATATCCCTTTAGTAGAAGCTATTGAGCAAATGCCTAATTATGCTAAATTTCTTAAGGATATTTTGACTAAAAAGAAGAGATTAGGTGAGTTTGAAACTGTATCTCTTACTGAGGAGTGTAGTGCTATTCTTAAGAATGGGCTACCCCCCAAGGCTAAGGATCCAGGGTCATTTACCATACCCGTGTCTATAGGTGGAAAAGAATTAGGTGGAGCACTTTGTGATTTAGGCGCAAGCATTAACCTAATGCCTCTTTCGGTCTATTGGAAGTTAGGTATTGGTGAAGCTAGGCCTACCACAGTTACACTCCAATTAGCTGATAGGTCTATCACATATCCAGAGGGTAAAATTGAGGATGTCTTAGTGAAGGTAGATAAATTCATATTTCCTGTTGATTTTATTATTTTAGACTATGAGGCTGATAAAGATGTCCTAATTATTCTAGGTCGTCCATTTTTGGCTACTGGTAGGGCGTTAATAGATGTTCAAAAAGGGGAGTTAACAATGAGAGTCTGTAATGAGGAAGTAAAATTTAATGTGTTTAAAGCCATGAAATATCCAGACGAAATGGAGGATTGCTCCTTCATCAGGATTCTGGAGAGCACAGTTATTGAGACAGCAATGCAGGATTCGGCTGATAAGCACTCGGAAGAGCATGGAGAGGTTAGTGTAGAGGATTTAGAAGTTTGTTTGTTAGAAAGAAAAAATGAAAAAGAATTGTTTAGATGTGAGGATGTTTTTGAGTCTTTAGATTTAAACCAAAGGAAGGCTCCTCCCATTAAGCCATCCTTGATTGAGGCACCTACTTTAAATTTGAAGCCCTTGCCGGATCATCTAAAGTATGTGTATCTTGGGGAAGGAAAGACGTTGCCCATTATTGTTGCATCAGATTTAATGCGAGAGCATGAAGAGGTCTTAATAAAATTGCTGCAGCAATACCGCAAGGGTATAGGTTGGACGTTGGCTGACATTCAGGGAATTAGCCCATCTTTTTGTATGCACAAAATCACTCTAGAGGAGGGATCCTTTAGGAGTATTGAGCAACAAAGAAGGCTTAACCCTGCAATGAAAGAGGTTGTTAAAAAGGAGGTAATTAAATGGTTGGATGCTGGGATCATTTATCCAATTGCCGATAGCAATTGGGTGAGCCCTGTCCAATATGTTCCTAAGAAAGGAGGTGTTACTGTGGTGAGCAATAAAGACAATGAGTTGATTCCAACCAGGACAGTAACTGGTTGGAGGTTTTGCATGGATTACAGGAGGCTTAATAAAGCTACCCGTAAGGATCATTTCCCTCTACTATTTATCGACCAGATGTTGGATCGATTGGCTGGTCAGGCCTATTACTGTTTCTTGGATGGTTATTGTGGGTACAACCAGATTACTATTGCTCCTGAGGATCAGGAGAAAACCACTTTCACCTGTCCTTATGGGACATTCGCTTTTGGGAGAATGCCTTTCGGCCTCTGTAATGCTCCAGCAACATTTAAGCGGTGTATGTTGGCAATTTTTTCTGATATGATTGAGTCCACTGTTGAGGTCTTTATGGACGATTTTTCAGTGTTTGAAGGGTCTTTTCAGAGTTGTTTAGAAAATTTAGGTAAGGTGTTAAAAAGATGTGAGGATACCCATCTAGTTCTTAATTGGGAGAAATGTCACTTCATAGTGAAGGAGGGCATAGTGTTAGGACATAAAATTTCTAAAAATGGTCTAGAAGTTGATAGAGCAAAAATAGAGGTGATTGAAAGATTAGAACCACCGAATTCAGTGAAGGGAATTCGGAGTTTTTCAGGACATGCTGGATTTTATAGGAGGTTCATAAAAGATTTTTCCAAAATCAGTAAACCTCTTTGTAACTTATTATGCACTGATCATGTTTTTGACTTTAATGCAGATTGTAGGAAGGCTTTTGAGACTTTAAAGGTTGCTTTAATCTCAACACCCATTCTTTGTGCACCTAATTGGGATTTACCATTCGAGGTAATGTGTGATGCGAGTGATGTTGCAGTAGGTGCTATGCTGGGGCAAAAGCAGGACAAATTTATCCATCCTATATATTAGGCAAGCAAGGTTTTAAATGAAGCACAAGTCAACTATACAACTACTGAAAAGGAGTTGTTAGCTGTGGTGTTCGCTTTTGAGAAGTTCCGGCCATATTTGGTTGGATCCAAAGTCACGGTTTTTACGGATCATGCAGCAATAAGGTATCTAATGTCTAAGAAAGATGCAAAGCCTAGACTAATTCGTTGGATTTTATTATTGCAAGAGTTCGACTTGGAGATAAAGGACAAGAAGGGATCAGAAAATGTCATTGCAGATCACTTATCTCGTCTTGATCCATCATCATCTTTGCTGGAGCAATCTACCATTTCCGATTCTTTTCCAGATGAACAACTCTTTGCTGTTGAGGTAAAGGTAGTTAGGGATGTCCCTTGGTATGCTGATATTGCCAACTTTTTGGTAAAGGGAGTCACTCCTATTGACATGGATTGGAGGCAGAAGAAAAAGTTTAAGCACGATGCAAAATTTTTCTACGGTATTATTCGTAGGTGTGTTTCAGGTGCTGAAGCAAAGGAAATCCTGGAGCAATGTCACTCTTCGCCGTATGGAGGTCATTTCAGCGGTCAGAGGACAACTATGAGGATTTTGCTTTGCGGATTCTTCTGGCCTACGTTATTTAAGGATGCTCATTGGTTCTACAAGCAATGTGATGCTTGCCAAAGGAGAGGAAATCTAGGGCCTAGAGATGAAATGCCTCTTACTTACATTTTAGAAGTTGAATTATTCGATGTATGGGGTATTGACTTTATGGGGTCATTTCCCCCTTCTAATGGCAATGTTTTTATCTTATTGGCAGTTGATTATGTGTCCAAATGGGTGGAGGCCATCGCATGCCATCAGAGTGATGCCAAGACAGTAGCAAGGTTTCTTCAATCGCACATCTTTGCGCGGTTTGGGACACCTAGGGCTCTAGTGAGTGATGAGGGTACGCATTTTGTTAATAATATCTTAACTAAGCTTTTAGCTAAGTATGAGATTAAGCATAGGATAGCTACCCCTTATCACCCACAAGCAAATGGTCAAGCTGAAATTAGTAATAGGGAAATTGAAGCTATTTTAGAAAAAGTAGTCCATCCATCTAGAAAGGATTGATCCTTTAGGTTGGATGAGGCTCTTTGGGCTTATAGAACAGCTTATAAGACTCCTTTAGGTATGTCTCCCTATAGGTTAGTATATGGGAAAGCTTGCCATTTACCATTAGAGCTTGAGCATAAAACATTTTGGGCTTTGAAAAAGTTAAATTTTTATCTGAGTCGTGCAAGAGCAATAAGAATGCTGCAGCTTAATGAATTAGAGGAATTTCGTCAATTTTCTTATGAAAATGCGAAAATGTATAAAGAAAAGACTAAGTTGTGGCATGACAAGAAAATTAAATCTAAGGAGTTTGTCAAGGGTCAAAAAGTTTTGTTTTATAACTCTAGATTAAAATTATTTCCTGGAAAATTAAAATCTAGATGGTCAGGACCATTTATTGTGATTGAGGTTTTCCCCAATGGAGCAATTACTTTGCAAGATGAAAACGATGGGAGAGTGTTCAAGGTGAATGGACAGCGTGTGAAGCATTATTAGGGTGAGGAGTTTCGATCGAAATATCCTTCCCTAAGGTTGGTTGATGATTGAGAGAGCAGGACTTTTGCGGGAGCATTTCACAGAGCAAAAAATTTGAGCTCCCAGACTTTGTATTAATTGTATTTTCGCTGATTTGATTTTAATTTCGGTTAGGTTAGATTTGATTTTGCATGATTTATTAGATTTTATCTTTAAAATATTGGTAGTTTAGATTTTATCTATTTTTGAATTTAGTTTGATTTTATTTTCGGGTTATTTAGATTATCTTTGAATTATCTTTTAATTAATCAGATTTTTAGGATTAGATTCTATTTCCGGTTATTTAATTCTGTTTAATTTGAATTAATAAAGATTTTCTATAATTTTCGGCTTCTCTTGAGAATAAAAGATTAAATTTGATTTGGTCGGTTAAATTTAAATTTGAAAGATGTGATTTTCCCATTTTTTTTTAAATTTAAATTCTGTATCAAAGATTCTGCAGGGTCAGAAGGTTGTTGCAGCAAGATTATGGTTGGAGCAAAATAATCCGAATTAAAAGGGTTTCCGTTGGAAATTTATTATTTTTACCGTTGGGATTTGGCTTTGAATTTTTGCAGGTAAATTTGCATGCATCATTTGATGAAGCCACGTGTCGCAGAGCAATCATCCGAAGGCTTCAATGATGGACAGCACATCAATTTTTACCATGGGCATTTGGAATCCACGATTTTACCATTGCTGGTTTCAAATTTTCAGGTTACATTCACTTCAAATTAAACGGTAATATTATTTAATGCAGAGAAAATCATTTCGATTAGGATTGCATTTTGCTGGAGCCTTATTTATTCACAACCGCTGGTAAGTTTCTTTCCACTTCGTCTTCTTGATCCAATTTTGTCGTCTGCATTCTTTCTTTTTCCCTTCCATTCTCTGTAAAACCGTTGAGTCCTCCATGGCAAAGACTAGAGCTAGAAAAGATAGGGAGAGTGAGGAGGAAGAGATACCCGTGACCCCCGAAGTTCAGAAAGTAAAAGCCAAGAAGAAGAAGACGCCGGAGGAGAAGGAAGCTAAGCGAAGACGACGACAGCAGAGGGCTACAGAGCAAGATGCTATTCAAGAAGAAGCGGTGAATGACCCAGATACGGACGAAGTTCAAAATCCTGCGGTAGAACCGACAATTTCTGATACGGTTCAAGAAAAGATTGCTGAGAAAAATCAAGAAACAGAGGTTGAGGAGCAGGCCGCAGGTATGACTGAAAAAGAGAAAACACCGGAGCCGGTGCAGGAGGCTCATGTTGAAGTTCGTAATGCCTGAACCACCAAAGCGCCGCCGCATCAAACGGAAGGCGGGTCGCGTGAGGGTGATTCAGAACACTCCATCGCCTCCGACGTCGGACTCTGAGGAAGAAAAGAGGGAAGCTGAAAATAAGGCAAAGGAAGAAAAGGCAAGGAAGGCGGAAGAAGAGATTTTGCGCGAACAAAGAGAAGACAAGGGCAAAGGAATTGCCGAAGCATCGGGTGAGATTGAGGAAGTTCATTCGCTTTGTCAACGAGCTTGCGAGAGCAAAATACCAAGAGGTGCTGAAGCGTGATTTCTTGTTCGAGCGGGGATTTGGCAGTGATTTGCCAAGGTTCTTAGAGTCTGGAATAGCGAACCTTGGGTGGAGGCAGTTTTGTGCGAAGCCTGAACCTGTCAATGCCAACATTGTTCGAGAATTCTACGCTAATCTTGACGTTAAGGATGACTTTGAAGTTATAGTGCGAGGAGTGCTTGTACAATGGAGCCCAGAAGCCATTAATAGTTTGTTTGATCTCCAGGATTTTCCGCATGCAGTTTTTAATGAGATGATGGTTGCGCCATCGAGCGACCAATTAAGTGCGGCGGTCCGAGAGGTAGGTGTTGAGGGGGCTCAATGGAGGGTGTCGCAAACGCGCAAGCACACATTTCAAGCTGCCTATTTGAAGAGTTAAGCCAACACTTGGATGGATTTCATTAGGCTACGCTTACTGCCGACAACACACGACTTCACTGTATCTCGGGACAGAGTATTGCTTGCCTTTGCCATCCTTCGCTCAATGAGTATAGATGTTGGAAAAATAATTTCTACTGAGATTGCTGACTGTTGGCGCAAAAAGGTGGGGAAGTTGTTTTTTCCAAACACGATTACGATGTTATGCAGCAGGGCAGGAGTGCCCATGGTTCCAGAGGATATGATTATGCTTGATAAGGGAATCATTGACACACCTAATCTGGCGCGGCTTCAGCGTACGCAAGAGGCTCGCCAGGGTGGGCTTGTGTATGGAGTTCATCAGATCCTAGAGCAACTGACACTGTTGGCCAGTAGGTTAGAGTTTGCTGAAAGGCAAGCTCAGACTTATTGGACTTATGCTAAAAGGAGAGATGATGCGCTCAGGAGGGCCTTGCAAACCAATTTCTCAAAACCATATCAGGCCTTCCCAGTGTTTCCCGATGACTTATTTAATCTGTGGATACCACCCCCACCTGTTGAAAGAGAAGAGGATGTTGATGAGGAGCAGGGTTAGGAAGATTGACTGATGGGATGACCTAGAGCGAGCATTACTTTTGTTTTTCCATTTTTGTTTGCTCGCGCATATTGACCCTGCTCGCTGTTATAACTGCTTGTCTGTTTTTTTTTTTCTGCTTTGACAAAAATATATCTCTGCTATGTAATTTCTCTTTGAATATTTCTAATGAAATTGATGACATGCAAAAATGTCATCATTTTCCTATTAATTTTAGCTAGTTTTGTGCATGAATTGTGAGCTTTAATGTATTTTTATGTTGATTTTATAGAAAACCGAGTTCGAGGAGCAAAACGGAGATTTTAAGAGAATTTGGGTAAATTTGGAGACTTTTTGGGCAATTTGAAGAATAATCATGGAAGATCCAAGCCCTAAGCTCCGAGAAAAGAAAACAATTGAAGTGGGAGGCCCAAAAAGCCCAAAAGTTTGAAGAAAGGAGGCAAAAATCCGCAAAATCGGCTTCTAGAAGGCCTAGCGTCTCGACGCTAGGACTAGAGCGTCTCGACGCTAGGTGATCAGCGAGGAAAAATCCAGAATCGCGGTAGCGTCGCGACGCTACGACAACTTCTGCCCCAAGACAACCTGACGTCACAGCGTCTCGACGCTGTGACGTAGCGTCTCGACGCTACCGACTTGTTCAGCAAGAAATGTCCAGCCCCTTTCCCTATAAAAAGCCCCCTCTCCCAAGGTGAAAATCATCCCATTTTTGGGGAGCTCTCCCCTAGCTCAATAGAGAAGAAAAAAAAGAGAAGAGTTGTGAGGAAAAAGGAGGAATCGAGCGAGATTCCAAGGCTCGGATTCGAGATGTTCGTAGCAGGAGCATGGGATCAACTTATCGGTTATTTCTTCCTTACTTCTTTGTAATTTCTTATTTTAATTTGAGTTAGGCCCATGGATCAAGATCATTTTGGCAAAATTATTCCCAATTGTGAGTAGATCTTGAGACCTAGGGTCGTTACTCTAGCTAATTGGATATTGTAGCGCAATTACTTGGATTATGTAATGAATTTCTTCATATTTCATCTATGCAATTCATTCTTAATGCTTTTAATCTCTTGATCACGGATTAATTGATTTGTTGGTCTAAATTGATACTCGACAGAGAGAAATTAGATTAGATCCAAATTGCATGGCTAATAATTGCTTGGAACACGAGAGTGAAAGAGAATTGTTAGAAATTGATAATGAAGTTGCTTAATGCCATACTATGATTAACTAAGGAGATGGACACATAAATTAGTTATGTTAGTATGAGATGCGGAGGAGCTTGAAAGAGAAATCCGCTTATAATCACTTCTAGATTTATGAAATTGAAGATTATTAGTTACATACATCCATGTGATGGAGCTACAAATCCAAGAAAGCTAGTTAACACCCTAGGTCGAGCCCCCTTTGATAGGAAAATTCCTTTTTACTTGCATGTTTCTTTTTGTTAGTTTTTTTTTATGTTCGCTTTACCAATTCAAGTTGAAATTCTAAATAAAATTAAAACATGATGGTTCTTGGTACTTAATGGAAATAATTCAAACTCCCTGAGGATTCGATACTCGGAATACTTTCCGTTTTATATTACTTGCGGCCCGTGCACTTTGCGGTCATCAGAAATATCTGGATGTTTCTGTTCCATGAGCACTGAGAAACTCTAACTTAACTAATTTTCTTCTGAATTTTTGAAGCTTGGACTGATTACGCTTAATTAGTTCAAGGTATTATGATCTCCAGAAACCTTTTGCTTGAGCATTTCTTCTAGCCTGAACTGTTGCTATGACAAAGAAGATTTTGAAGGTAGTATTGACTTATATGATCCACGTTTAGCTTAATCTGAGTCCCATGTTTAGTTTAAAAATTCAGATAGAAAAATTTAAGTTTGGGGTATAATTGCTTATATAATGATTCATTGGGGACAATGAATAATTCAAGTTTGGGGGACTTTTTGCTACTCCAATTGTTTTGCTCGAGCATTCCTCTTCTTCAAAGTAAAAATTTGCTAGGTTATTGAGTAACCGGGGACATTTGTGATACCCACAGTTTGTCTTCGCTTCAAAAGATGACCTAGGAAATATGAAAAAAATGATGAAATGATTTGCTGAAAAAGATTGATTGTTGAAAATTTTGCTGAAAAAAATTTGACGGAGCAAAAATTTTGAGGGATGAATGATGATCCAGCAGTTCTTTCTGTCTCCCAGAACTTAGGTGAGCTTCATCATAAAATGTCGCCATTCTGAGGGGCAAGAGATAGAATAACTAAGGATTTTTGAGCTTTATAATGAGTATTGAGCCTAGTTGGTGATGAGCTTGAGGCAAGGGTATACTGCACCATAAAGTGGGTCATCCCATGCTTAAGAGCTTATGACTGTAAGGCTGCTTTAAGTCTGATAAACAAGGATATAAACCCTTTTAAAAATATGTTTTGAAATGTCTGATAATAGAGCTAGGCTGTGGTGAGTTCTTAGAATTAAGTTGAAAAGTAGTGATTATTTGTCCATGCCGGAGGAATCATTTTGCTGCAGCAGAGCTTGGTTTTGCAGAGTGCTCAGGTAAAGGTTAAAGGTAGTGTTGGACTGTCTGGTTTGATTAAGCTATTCTTTGTCTGATGTTTTGAATTCTTGAAGGAAGGTTGGTTAGTATTGCTCGGGACGCGCAATAGTTCAAGTTTGGGGGTATGATAACTGCCCAAAAGGTAGTTATTTAGGCCTCAATTATATAGGGATTTGTGTGTCCTTTATGCTTATTAGGGTTGGTTTTGGATAGATATTACATGTTTTAACCCATTTGGAAGAATGGAAGCATTGGAAATTATTTTGTGTAGATTATGCTGTTGGGCGACTGGAGAGAGCAAATTCTGTGTTGCAGCAAAACTGGAAGCAAAAACTGCCACGTCACAGCTCGTTAGCCAACTTCATGAACCGACTTCTGTTGAATAATTTTCGTGATAAAGGAGCAAGGAGAGCCCTACACATGTCCAAGTTGACCTAATTCAAGCCTCCTATCCTTCTATAAAAGGAAGTAGCCGCCCAAGTCAAAGGGATTCCATGTTTCCCCTTGGAAGCCGAATAGTATAGAGAGATTGAAGATCATCAAGAACACCATCATCCGCAAGCTGATTAAGGAGTTTATTTTCTTTATTAACTTGTGATTATGGACATGCCTACTCAGATTGTGATTTGTATTTCCATGCCTATTATGAACTAAGTAGCTTAGGTGTTGGTTAGGAATAATGTGATTGTCGTGCTTCATCTTTAGTAATATATTGACTATCGCATTTTGGTTAATTGCTGTACTTATTTCCATTTTATGCCCGCCTGGCCAGCCGGTGTGAATAGCTCTCTCTAGTTTCAGGGATGATTTAGAGAGTGTGTGGCAATTATCCACACTACGATCATTGTGTATTGGTGAACGCCAATGACTGAGCTAGGGATAGCCAGTTGCCTAGTGCTTGATCGGTCGTACTTCATTGGGGTTGAAACACATCCCAAAAGATCCGGAGTTCTGGGAGGAATCTGCTAATAATACTGCGAGAAATGCATGATCAATAATATTGCTAGAGCATCTTTTAGAACAATCACTAAATCCTAACCAGCGCCTGTCTTTAATCTGTCTATCTATTTGTTTACTCGTTGTTATGTCATTTATTTTGCTTCAGCACAATTCTTATAAAACCAAATCATTTTACCATCTTTGAAACCATTAGAAAGTTACACAAAATAGGTAGAGTGGAAACTAATTCAGGACTCGGATTGATAATATTACTTGCTGCAGACTGTGTATACTTGCACAGGAATTCTAGAGTCTTTTATACCATATTTTTACTCACTCTAGGAACCCAACAATAACCAACCCTGGTAGAGGGGTTATTTACTGAGTATTTTTAATACTCATTCTTTGTTTAATTTAATTTTTTTTGGGCAAGGTTGAGAACGTGTTAGGCGACTGATCAAGAGGACTTGCTGGTGGTGCCATGGTGGACGATGTCAACATATTTTACTTCCGCATATTAGTTTTCGTTATTTGAATTTTCTATGTACATATTCAAAGACTTATTTATTTTGTTGCATTTTGAGGCGTTCAAATATTTTCATGTTTTACAAGTTTTCTTGGGATCCCAAATAAATGTTATACTAAAATTACTTACCTATTTTATGCGTTCTAAACTTCTAGGAAAACTTTAACTTCATAGTTCTTTGAACCATTCATGCATGTAGTAACGCCCCTAGTCAGTCTTTAGGTTTTAAAAAGTCGGGGCGTTACATATGGTGATACATTATAATATAAAGTTTAATTTGTGATTAAACTTTATTAATTGAGAGAATTATATATTTGAAGAAGTTCAAATATATGACTAATTAAGCATATGGTATTTAATTAGTAAATTAATTAAGGGGTGGTTGAAACAATAGCAAAAGGGGAATTTCTATTTGCAAGCGTGGCTTCACTTTTTGAGGTTTGCAATTATGGCAAAAAAATTCAGCCCAACCCAAAACGTGAATAGAAAAAGTCAAAAATACCCTTTTCAAAATTTTCCCGTGTGTTTTACTGTTATGAAATATATCAGTGGTATATCAAATATATTGTTGATATACTACTGATATACCTAAAATGAAATACATCGATATACTGTTGATATACTACTGATATACTTAAAATGAATTATATCTGATATACAACCGATATACTCTACTATGGTATATTGGTGGAATGATATTCCTAATATGAATTATATTAATAGTATATTGTTATTTTATATTCAATATATCAGATATACCTAAATTGAAGTACATATACTACTAATATACTCTGATATATTAGTGAAATGTTATTCCTAATATGAATTATATATCAACAGTATATCGGCCGTTCATATTCAATATAAGAAATATACTTAAAATAAAGTGTGTCACTAATAATTAAAAATATATTAATGATTTTTTTTTAAAAAATAAAGTTTATCATTGATATATATTGAGTCATAATCAAGTATATCAATGTTATTAATTATTTGAGTAGTATAACAAAAGAGGTATATCGATGGTATATCAATGTTCATAACAAGTATATAAGACACATTTTATGTTATAAAAACAAACATTTCGTTTAAAATACGTAAATAACACAACACAATTCAATAAAGAGAAAATGAAACATAACAAATATAAGTAAAGAAAAGTAACATTTCATATATCAGGTATATCATTCTTATATCAATACTCAAGTATATCATAGGTAACATTTATCAAATCAAGTATATATTTGATATATAATTGTATTCATTCGAGTATATCAAATTTGGCATATCAGTTAACTGATATACTTTATATTTCATATATCAATAAATATAAAGTATATCGTTTAATATACTACTAATATATCAGTTGATATACCAATAAGGGTAAACCTGGAATAATAAAAAAAGCGAAAATCAGATTTAAAATTTTTTGCTATATTTGCAAATCTCAAAAAGCATAGCTAAATTTGCAAATGTCCTAATATTTTTTGCTACCCATTACAATTTCCCATTAATTAATTAATTATGAATTAATTAATTATTCAATTTAGTCTAATTAAATGTGATTTAATTAAACTATAAATTATGAGAGAAATAAATATTTGAAGAAGTTCAAATATTAATATGAATTCGATTCATATTAAATTTATAGGATATAAAAGAATTTGAAGGAGTTCAAATTTTAATATGAATTTGATTCATATTATAGAATTAATTAATCGAAGGCCTGAAATTAAATATATGATATTTAATTGGGTAATTAATTAATTAACCAATAGAAGGTCTGAAATTAAATATATGATATTTAATTGGTGATTAATTAATTGGAAATTAATCAATTATGGAAATGATTAATCACTTATGGAAGTAATTAATCATTTATGGAAATGATTTAGGGTGTGTTTGGTTTAACTTTTCAAATGTTTAATTTTGAAAAAATTTATAATGTTTGGTAACCATTAAAAATGACTTATTAGAAAATGAGATTGATAAATAAACATAAACACTTGAAACCAACTTTTTTAAAAAGAGTCTTTAATATACAATAACTTGTATGTAAAAACACCTATGAGCAAATGCAACCAAACATATGAGTGTTTAAATTCTAAACAATTTTTATACAAAATGTTTTTTTAAAAAATGCATTCTTGATAAACATTTAAATTAGAATGTATTCCAAACGGACTCTTAATCACTTATGGAAGTGATCAATCATTTATGGAAAAGATTAATCAATTATGGAGTTGATTGGTTATGGAATTGATTAATTATGGAAAAGATTAAATCAGCTATGGAAATAATTGATTTTAAATGAATATTTTATTCATGACATTTCTCTTATAAATAGAACACTAAACCTAGGGTTCTAGAGTTTAGATACTACAACATAAGGCCACAAGAATGCACTCTTGCATCCTCTCTAGACTCCCTCTCATATTCTCTCAACTCAAGAACACAACGAGAGAATTTTTCTCTCTAGAGTTTTTCCATTCAAGAGTACGTAGTCCCACAACTACGTTCCTAATCTCAGAGTCATAGCGGGGAAGATCAATTGGTGGTGTCCAAATACAACGACGGTATGTTCGCTACTCCCTATTAGATTTAGATCTAGTATTTTTGTATGCTTAGGCTTAATATAAATCTAGAATAGTTCTAAGTTTATTTCCAATGTATTGGTATTTTAGATTAAACAAAATTAACTACGAATCGATCCCAATTACGCTTTCGCTTTACGGAATTATGGAATTCTAATCATACACCTACTCACCCTCATGGATACATCATTTGAGATCTGTAAGTTGTCGCAATCCAATGTTGTGCACAAGCTTCTCAAATGTTGCAGTAGGTAATGCCTCCGTAAATAAGTCTACCCGATTGTATTTTGAAGAAATTTGTTGAACAATGATATCACCATTTTCTTCAAGATCATGAGTGTGGAAGAGCTAAGGCAAGATATTGCTTTGTTCTATCTCTTTTAATGTATCCTCATTTGATTTGAGCTATACATGTTGTATTGTCTTCATGCAATGTTGTTGGACAATCTTTATTAGAGGACAATCCACATTATTGAAGGAGAAAATTTGACCAATCACAAAATGCCACGTCATTATTTAAAATTAATGACGAAATTACAAATAATAAAATTTGAGACCAATTATAAATTGACATGTGTCCCAAATTTAATTTAAACACAAAGTTGGCCAATTATAATTTTTTATAGCCAAATTTCCATTTGATCAATTAATCAAAAATAAATTATTTTGATCAGATTAATTAATTTGACCTATTAATTAAAAAAAATAATTAATTGGATCAAATTTGGTCCTTTTACTATTTGAGCCATATGGTTTTTGGGTCAAATATAAATCAAACCCAAGACTAATAAAGCCCAAGTCCAAGTTGTTAGGCCCAAAAGTCACCAGGGCCCATTCATGGAGAACTCTATAAATAGAGGGGTTCTCCTCCATTTCTAGGGGTTAGAAATTCTACACTCTCACAAAAACAGGAGGTTTAGAATTGTTAAGCTCTCAACCAAAGCTAGAGAATTCAAGGAGACTCCATGGAGGGACAAGCTGTCGGGGCTCGAACTCAAATAAATTTATAATTCCATGGCACTACCACTATTTTTTGTAGAAATAGTGGCCAGGATCGAACACAGGGAAGGGGAATCTAGTGAATAGTAGGCTTTTACATTTGACACAACATGGGGTTTTTAAACAGACAGGGCAAATAAGTAAATTAAATGCTGAATAATGTAAATAAAAGCAAAATAAGACAAACATTCAATAAAAAGGGAATGGAAAAAATTCAATTTAGACAAGGATCGTTGGATTGATGGTGTTATGCTTGAATATTTTATTACTTTGGTTTCCTAGTTTTCTCTAAAAATCATTCCATGCAATTAGTATGAACCCGATATAGCTTCTCGGTTACTCGGAGGATCCCCCTACACTAACCTGTGTTTAATTAATTAATCAACCCAGAATCCTGCAACCAATATAATTAATTAATATGATTGATCGCCCGCTACCCCGCATGCATAGGCCAATGATCACCAAGCTATATCTAACTAATCTAAAATTAACAGCCCGAGATCTCGCGATTGCTTACATACATTAGCTGCATTAAACTCGTGGGGGAATTGCATTAATCAAACATAAACAGTATTTAAATTCAATTAACACAACCTTTATCATGCATCTTAGGCTTATCAAGAAGCTACACTAAATAGTTATGGACTTGCCTCGACCTAGTGGCTATCTCAAATAACTGATAGAATACACAAAACTAATCTCTTAGAGTCGTCAATTCTAAGATATTAATAACATGCATTGGCTTAAACGAGATTGCATGAATAGCTCATAAAATCAGCAAGGAACATCAATATAAACCAGAAAACTTAGCCAAAGAGATAATATATTCAAAGCATAATCCCAATCCAACAAATCCAAGGAACTTAGCTACTCATACAGAATGAAAAGCAACAAATAAATCCAAAAGAATGCATAGGAATTGACCCTAAAAGGTCTACACAACGGAGAGAAACGAAAAAGGGCAAAAAAAATTTGTAAAAGCACAAAAATTCTAACCTAACAGCGGACTAAACCGAAACCCTATATTTATACTAAACGTCGTAGTGTCGAGATGCTAGGCTCAGTGTCTTGACACCACGAACTTTGCACTCCGCTTCAGAATCGCGTCGGTGTCGAGACGCTAGGGTCAGCATCTCGACGCCGACCCCTCTTTTGGCCTTGCAGCTTTTTTTCTCAGTCTTGTCTCGGTCTTTCTCGGTATAGGGCTTCAACCTTTGATTTTTGGTGTAGTTCTTCAGGCCCGCTTCAATCCACATGGGTCTTTTCACCTCCTTGTCGTCCAAGAACATCGAGATGACTCCAAAACTCGTTAATTGGCCCGAATTAACACCAATGTGCGTGGTTGGCTCCCAATGTCACCTAAGCTCAAAGTTCCTGCAATGAAGACAATTAAAGCATAAAATTCCTCTAACAAGCTTAGATTAGAGGTAATAAAATAACATGAATCAGGTGCTATCATTCCACCGAAACTGAAGATTGAAGACCAAATACTCTTCAAGACTTCAACACTTTTTGAAGACCAAAGACTCTTCAAGACTCCAAGGCTTCAAGACTTCAAGACCCCATGACTTCTTGAAGACTGAAGACCCTTTAAGACGGGAAGACTTCAACGATCCTTGAAGAACAAAGACTCTTCAAGACTCCAAGACTCTAAGACTTCAAGACTTAAAGACTTCAAAGCTCCAAGAATCAATTGAACCTTTAGACTCGAGAACAAGCGCTCCAGTGTCCTCGAGTGAAACACATCCACACACAAGAGAGAGAATCAGAGGATCAAAGTTAGAGATTGTACACCCACACGCATACAAATATCAATACTAATACAACATTCATTCCACGTTTCTCATCTTTGAAGTTACGTGTGAACACACATATTTCACAGATGTGTTGAGTCATTGATCTTAGCCATACACATTCTCTGCTAGCTTCATGAATCACCAAGATCTCAACATGGTTTGAGGAAGTAGTTGTTATTTCTACTTCATCGACCGCCATGATATAGTTGTTCCTCCATATGTAAATAAACAATCTACTTTAGATCTAGCTCTATGTGGGTCAGATAAATAACCTACATTTTCATAACCAACTAGATCAAAATTCGATTTATTAGAGTAAAATAAACACATATGAATTGTTCCTCGAAGATAATGAAGGATATGCTTAACTCTACTCCAATGTCTTTTTGTGGGAGAAGAACTATATCTAGCTAATAAATTTCCTAAAAATGTTATATTAAGTCGTGTATTATTAGCAGGATATATAAGTGCACATATTGCACTAAGATGTGGTACTTTTGAACCTAGATGCTTTTCATTATCTTCTCGAGGTTGGAAGATATCTTTCTTTACATCGAGTGAACGAACTACCATTGGAATGTTCAATGGATGTGCTTTGTCCATGTAAAATCTCTTCAAGATCTTTTCTATATAAGTTGATTGATGAATAATATTCTATATGCTAGATGCTCAATTTGTAAGCCAAGACAAAACTTTGTTTTTCCAAGATCTTTCATCTCAAATTATTTCTTGAGGTATTCTATTGCCTTTGAAAGTTCTTCAAGAGTTCCAATTATATTCAAATAATCAACATATACAGTAATAATAGCAAATCTTGACTGTGATTTCTTTATAGAAACACATGGACAAATTGAATTATTTTTTACCCGATCGTCTTTCAATAAATATTCACTCAGGCGATTATACCATATTCGTCCTGATTGTTTGAATCCATTTAAGAATCTTCGTAATTTGATCGAATATGATTCTCTAGTATTTGAATTATATGACTCTAGTATCTTTAATCCTTTAGAGATTTTTATATAAATATCATTATTAAGAGGTCCATATAAATATGCTATAACTACATTCATAAAATGGATGTCAAGCTTTTTATACACAATCAGACCTGTAACAACCCTTTATTAAAAAAATAATAATAATAAAAAAACAAAAAAAAAAGAAAAAGAAAAAGAAAAGAAAAGTCAAAAGTGGGAGAGAAAAGGGGGGAGATAGCCATGCTCCTAAGCCTTCAAATCTGATCCTACGCATACTAAGGTTCACTCTTGCAAGAAAAATCTTAGAAAATTTTTTAAGAAGCTCAATTTTGGGCAACATGCTTACAACTCATCAAAAGTAATAGAATTGGTAGAATGACACATCGTTGATTCTCATGATCATGGAAAAAGCAACTAGATCATCCAAACATCATGCTCAAAATTTTTAAAAATTGCTAAAAAAAATATAGGTCCAATGCTCAGATGCACGACCTCAATCAATTAAACACAGAGCAATATGTTTAGGTGATCGTAATGCTTTATGAATTCTAGCCAAATTTGTATTGAACATTTACTTAGTGAAAACTCGACGGAGCGAAACTAAGTCAGAACATAGCCCATTCAACTAGGCTTAATTGCTCGTAGTGACAATGAAAGTAGTTGGTTAGGCCTAGAAATCTAAAATGAACCAGGACTTAATAGTTAGCTCATTTAATAGCACTAAGGACACTTAGGTTATTAAAATGTGTTAATTAGAATTAGGGGAAACCGACAGGAGATCCTATGTCATCAAGGAGATTCTAGATTTATAATTAGTGGACATGATACTTAGTAAACAAATATCTATTAGACTATATTTTGGAATAAGACCCGAACTCTCATTCAATTTGTTATCCCTCGTTGTGTTTAAAATCTGTTTGATCAACAATTTGTTTTATTGCTTTGTTTATTTTTTGCTCTACTTCTCTTTGCGCTGTGATTCCTAGATAATGACCACCTTGAGTATTCTAGTGTTTAGATAATTAGTTTGCCTAAATTTAAACTATTCCTTGTGGATTTGATACTCGGTAATACCTACCATTTTATATTACTTGTGGCCCGTGCGCTTGCGGACACCCCCAACAAGTTTTTGGCGCCATTGTCGGGGAATAGGCAACTAATTTCGACAATTTAATTTTCTAACATTAAAAAGAAATTGATGGATGCTAATCTAGGTTGTAAATATTTGAGTTTTATCTTGTGAATAGTTTTGTTTGTTTTTTTTTTTTTTTTTGAATTTGAGATTTTGGGCGATGCATGCGAAGATATAAGGAGGCTAATCTTATTTCATTAGATCTTGAAATTGATAGAACTCTTAGAGCAATTAGAAGAGGAAGAAATCTTCTAGAAAATATGGTCCAAGAAGAAGCACCGAAAGCGATTAGAGATTTCTTACAGCCGGTTCTACCCACGGAAAATTCGGGAATAGTGTATGCACCTATCTAGGTGAACAATTTTGAGCTGAAGATGAGACTAATCTAGATGGCGAGGGATTGCTCATTCAAGGGGCATCCTTTTGAGAGTTAGGATAACTTGCGAAAGAGATAGGCTACTCTGAATAAAGGCTAGGTGGAATAATAGGTAATAGATGTGGGAATGCATGAGAATGTTTTATCTTGAGAGAAGTGAGTGAAGGCCTAGTCTTAGAAAAATCTTGTTGTTAACTTAGAGTGTTAGGAGCCGAGTTCTTTCCTAAAAGGCGCCCTCACGAACTGAACTTACCTATGAAATGCACATCTTTTCTTTCTTGATTCTTTTGATTTTGTTGAAATTGCTTGAGGAAAAACAATGGCTTCAGTTTGGGGGTGTGATAAAGCTAACTTATGTGCGTTATGTAGCCTTAAAAACTTAGGTTATTGCTAGGAAAGCAAGGACTTTATGCTTAAAATCATATATTTTTTAGCCAAATTAGCAAAAGTCTTAGAATCATGTGAAAAGTCTTAGAAATATAGAATTTATGCTTAAAATGCCCAAAAAGATATTACTTTTGTAAGAATTTATCCAAGTTAATGTTTTTGTGCAGAGGACAATTTATGGTGGAAATGCGTCCACAATTGGAGATAAAGGTTAGCGGAGCAAAGAGTAGAAGTTGCAGACTTGCGCCCACATTTGGTCATGAGAATGTGAAGTTTGCGTTTGAATTGCGTCCACATTTGGTCCTGAGAATGTGGAATTTGCGTTTGAATTGCGCCCTCAAACTGATAAAGAAAGTAGACTCAGCTGAAGACAAAACTGTCAAGGCAGTGCATTGAAGATTTGCGCCCGGCTTTGCGGCTGCAACTAGGCTTTCTGACAGATTTTCGAGATTCGCAGGATATTCACAAAATCATCCGAAAATCTCAAATCTCGTATCAAATCTCCAAGGATCGTGGATTTTTACCTTCTAAGGCTCTCTCACACTGATCTCGGCAGCCAACCCTATCTTCCAAGGTCTATAAAAGGCTATCAAGATGCAAAAAGCAAGGGGAGCTCAGAATTTGTCCCTAAGATAGTTTTTATGTTTTTCTCTCTTCTCATCTTGTAACCACTCTGAGTTCTAGATCTTTCAGCCTCTGTCGGCTCTTCCATTCGAAAGAAGAAGAAGAGAAAGGCTTGTCACCCCTTAAAAGAGGACAAGAACAAACTAGATAGAGAGGGGAAGATCAGTAGTTAGTTTTTTTTACTATTTGTATTTTCTGTTTAAGTCTATTATTTCCAGCAATTGTATGTTCTTGTTTTCTTTTACATTCTATTTGTAAGTTTATCATTATTGTACTTCATTCTCTTAATTAATATGAAGTCAAATTGTTTTTCTATTTACTTTTTGGCGTGCTTTTCACTTTCATCAATGAGCTAAGCTTCTTCTAGGGGATTCAAATATGTGGATACCTTGAGTAGAAGAAAGCCCCACCTATGTAAAAGGAACCTTGCTTCCTCTTAGCATTGTTTGTTTTTGTTGAAGTTTAAAGTTTAATTGTTAGCTTAAACTGGCCATTTAAGTTCGCATAGTTTGTATTTAGCTGATGACCGAAAGGTCGGAGTTAAATGCTCTGGTTAGCAAAAAAAATAGTGGAAAAGATCCTAGAAATAGGACTTTTTTTCTTGCATCCTAAAACTCGTAGATAGTAAATGAAACAAATTAATCGATCTCAATAAAGCGTTATTTGAGTGATTCAGTAATTTGGTTATTGAATAATCGAGTTTGCATTAATAAACCCTAAATCCAATAAACTAAGACCCAAGGTTGTTTAAATTAAACTTGGACTAGTATGTGGGGACATACGGGGATCGGTGTCTAAGTAACAACCTAAAAGGTCTATAGTATAGGGATGAGGCTACCCACCTTATCCTAGTGACACTATGTGATACGGCCCACCTTGTATTTGACACAGATGCAATGATCCAAAGCATATCCATGTAGAAGACATGCAGGTGGGGGTATCCTATGAATTGAGTTTGCATAAGATCGGACCGCGAAATAGTAACCACTAGATGTAACGCCGTTAACTAGTTTAGGTTTCTATTTCAATAGGATGACCTAGGTAACTAAATCTCAATCCTAAGTCTGTTATGAACTCCTTTCATGAGGGATTGTGCTTAGATTTGTATGGGTGAGAGTGGCCAGTTCGCCGACTCAATAATCCTACCATTTCAGGGGCAAGACCGAATGGGGGCTAGGAACATAACAGTACAAGATGGAATTCACTCCTTCCCCTATTGGGGTAAGTAGATGTGTGTTCCCTTAAGGGCTGATTCCGGGGCTTGAACAAAGGCGCGCCGTCCTCTCTTGGCCCAAGAGGAACTCCTGTTTAGTGGTTGGACCCTAAACAACTTGTTCATTAGAGGGATCAGTGGTACTTAAGGATCCAGAGGTAACCCAGGGGTAAAACGGTAATTTGACCCAGTTGGTGTTACGAACACACGTGAAGGATTGACTTATTGCATTGGTCGATATCCATGGACACATAAATATTCTACAGTGAGAATAGTGCAGTTGTGGGTCTTTAGTGGAGTGACCCACATTTAACGAATGTTGACTAACTTTGTTAATGAGTTTAACCAGTTAGTCTAGTATCGTTGGAGCTTCTGATTTGTAGGTCCATTAGGTCCCACTGGTAGCTCGTAAAGAGACTTGAGGCAATTAAGTATAAATTGTAAATTGAAAGTATTCAATTTATTTACGGGAATCATATAATATATATTCATACATTATAACATAAAGTTTATGAAACTTTATAATATAATTTTGAATTAATTTCAAAATTAATTCTTGAGAGAAAATATTTGAAAGAGTTCAAATAATTAATATGAATTGGATTCATATTAAATAAATAATTTAATAAAGTCCCTAAGATTAAATATGTAATATTTAATTGGGTAATTAATTAATTATGGAACTAGAGAGAGGTATTCATACCGGCTGGCCAGGCGGGCAAAAAATATAAATAAGCACAACAAATAACCAAGATGCATTAAATCAATATTTATTACTAGAAATTAAGCACGACAATCACATGTTCCCTAACCAACGCCTAAACTACTTAGTTCATAAAATGCATAGAGACACACGTTACAATCTGAGTAAGCATATCCATAACTACAAGGTAATACAAGAAAAGATTAATTCCCTTGATCAGCTTGCAATTGATGGTCTTCTTAATGGTCTCCAATCTCTCTCCTCTATTCAGCTCCCAAAGGTGGAAGTAAACTTTCCAAGAGTGGAATGTTCCTCCCAAAGATGGAATGGGATACTTTTGACTTGAGACGGCTAGCTCCTTTTATAGAGTGATAGGAGGCTTGAATTAGGTTGACCTAGACACGTGAATGGCTCTCCTTGCTCCTTTATCCCGAGAATAACTTAACAGAATCCAGTTCATTAAATTGGCTAACGAGCTGTGACGTGGCAAGTTTGCTCCTCGCTTTGCTCCAGCATAGATTTTGCCCCTCCAGTCGCTCAACAATATATTCTGCACAAAATAATTTCCAAAGCATCCATTCTACCAAATGGGTTAAAACATATAATATATATCTAAAAGCAACCCTATTAAGCACAAAAGACACACAAATCCCTATAGAATTAAGGCCTAAATAACTCCCTTTTGGAGAGTTATCACACCCCAAACTTGAACTATTGCGCGTACCGAGCAATACTAACTAACCTTCCCTTAAGAATTCAAAACGTTAGACAAGGAATAGCTTAATCAACCCAGACAATCCAACACTACCTTCAACCTCTACCTGAGCATTCTGCAAAACCAAGCTCTGTTGCAGCAAAATAATTCTTCCGGCATGGACAAGTAATCACCACTTTTAACTCAATTCTAAAAACTTGCCACAACCTAGTTCTATTATCAGACATATTAAAACACATTTTTAAGGGGTTTATATTTTTGTTTTTCAGACTTAAAGCAGCCCTACAGTCATAAGCTCTTAAGCATGGGATGACCCACTTTATGGTGCAGTATACCTTTGCCTCAAACTCATCACCAATTAGGCTAGATACTCATTGTAAAGCTAAAAAATCCTTAGTTATTCTATCTCTTGCCCCTCAGAATGGCGACATTTTATGATGAAGCTCACCTAAGTTCTGGGAGACAGAAAAACTATTGGATTATCATTCATCCTTCAAAACTTTTGCTCCATGAATTTTGTCAGCAAAATTTTCAACAATCGATTTTTTCAGCAAATAATTTTTCATTTTTCCTAGGTCATCTTTTGACGCGAAGACAAACTGTGGGTATCACAAATGTCCTCGGTTACTCAATAACCTAATAAATTATTTAACGAAGGAGAGGAATGCTCGAGCAAAACTATTGGTGTAGCAAAAAGTCCCCCAAACTTGAATTATTCATTGTCCCCAATGAATCATTAACAGTTTAAATTATACCCCCAAAGTTAAATTTTTCTATCTGAATTTTAACCCGAGCGTGAGACTAGAACTAAGCTTAAAGTGGATCATATAAGTCAACACTACCTCCAAAATCTTCTTGCCCCAGCAACGACCAGGCAAGAAGAAATGCTCAAGCAAAAGGTTTCTGGAGATCAGAATACCTTTATCTAATTAAGCTTAACCAATCCAAGCTTAAAAAATTCAGAAGAAAATTAGTCAAGTTAGAGTTACTCAGTGCTCATAGAATAGAAACAACTTCGGAAATTTCATTAAAAATAAAGCGAAAAGATTACAAAGCAGAAGATTTGATGGCCTAGAAAATGAAAACATAACAGCAGAAATTGAAAGCATTTAAAGAAAATGAGGTTAGAAAATGATCGAGCAAACAAATATAACAAAACAAAAATCATGCTCGCGTAGGGCCACTTCATCCGTCAGCCCTCCTGACCCTGCTCATTCTCATCATCCTCTTCTTCTCTTTCCATCGGTGGGGGCGGAATCTAGGGGTTCAATAAATCCTTAGGGAATGCTGGAAGGGCTGGATATGGCTTGGAAAAATTCTCCTGTAGCGCCTTCTTCAGATTGACATCACGACTTTTAACATAGTTCCAGAAGGTTAAAGCTTGCCTCTCGACAAACTCTTGCCTGCTAGCCGACAGTGCAAGTTGTTCTAAAATCGTGTTGATGTCATAGACAAGCCCACCCTGTCGTGCCTCTTGCGTACGCTGAAGCCGTGCCAAGTTAGGCGTATCAATGATCCCTTTGTCAAACAAAATAACATCTTCTTCATCCTCTGGAACCCCTGCA
This sequence comes from Luffa aegyptiaca, assembly GCA_017139565.1. Lineage (NCBI taxonomy): Eukaryota > Viridiplantae > Streptophyta > Magnoliopsida > Cucurbitales > Cucurbitaceae > Luffa > Luffa aegyptiaca. Next base: position 35,706,486 of record CM029407.1, on the reverse strand, counting down.
CGCTTGTAAAGCATTGTAATTGTATTCGGGAAAAGCAGCTTCCCCACTTTCTTCTTCCAACATCCAGATATTTCACTCACAATAATCTTGCCCACATCAATACTGAGAGACCTTAAGATCGCGAAAGCCAACAGAACCCGTTCCCTAGAAACCGTCGAGTCGTGAGTCGTTGGAAGCAACCTCTGTTTGATAAATCCCATCCATGTATTTGCTTCCCTCTTCAGATAGGCTGACTGAAACGTCCTTTTCTCTATTTTTTAAAGCCTCCACTGCGCCCCTTCAATACCAACTTCCTGCACAGCATCACTCAGCTGCTCATTAGATGGCGCCACAGCCATCTCATTGTATCCTGCGTGTGGGAAATCTCAAAGGTTATATAATGCATTAATAGCACCAGGACTCCAATCGACCTCAACACCTCGAACAATCACTTGGAAACCGTATTCTTTGTCAATATTTGCATAAAGCTCGCGCACCACCTGCGCGTTCACAGATTCAGGCTTTGAACAAACACAACTCTCAGGTGTGGTTCGCAATACCGGCCCTCAGAAAATGTGGAAGATCACCACTAAATCCTCTCTCAAACAGGAAGTCTCTCTTCAGCAGCTCAGCATATTTTGCTCTGGCAGAATTGTTGACGAAGCGAACATACGGCAACTGTGGCTCTTCTATCTCATCAGGTTCCTCCGATGCTGCAGCAACACTCTTGCCCCTGTCAGCCCTTTGCTTGAGCAACTGTTCTTCTTCAGCCTTTTTCTCTGTTTCCTCTCATGCTTTTTCCTCGACCTCCTTTTTCTCTTGCTCCTCTCTCTCTGCATTTTCCCTTTCAGAACCAGTAGTTGGAGGCGAGGGAGTATCAGTTCAGACTACCTTAACACGACCCGCTTTTTGCTTTACACGGTGACATTTGGGCACTTCCGGCATAATCACCTCCACTCGAGCCTCCTGTTCTTGCTCTTTACCTTTTTCAAGTGCATCCTCTGCCTGTTCTTCTTGCACATCCTCCGACTGCTTTTCTTGAACCTCCTCTGTATTTCCTTCTCGCACTTCCTCTGTAACCGCAACTCTCGGCTCAGTCTGCTCTGGATTTTGTTCTTCTGGTTCCTTCGGGTCTTCTTCAACCACTGCGGCAGCAACATCTTCCACAACCTTCTGTACAGCTTCTTGATCCTCAGCCCATTGTTGCCTTCTCCTTCTTTTGGCTTCTTTTTTCTCCAGCGTTTTCTTTCACTTTCTGTGCCTCGGGGGTAACAGGTCCCTCTTCTTCCTCATTATCCCTCTCTTTTCTTGCTCTCGTTTTCGCCATTAGAGATTCAAAGGAAGTTTATCGCACACAGAAAAATAAGAAAAATATAACTAGCAAAGGATGATCAAGAAGATGAAGTGAGAATAACTTACCGAAGGCTTGAGAATAAATAGAGTTGCTGCAAATCAAATCGTAACCGAAAGATTTTGCCCCGCATTAAATGGAATTACCGTTCAAATTTCATTTAATTTGTAAATCAAATCCATTAACGGTAAAATCTTGAATTTCAATCGCCCATGGGAAATAATTGTGTGCTGTCAAACGGCTAAACCGTTGGATTATCCCTGCACGACACGTGGCAACATCCATGCAATCTACCTGCCCACAGAAAATTCAAAATCAAACGGTAAAAGTAATTAATTCACAATAAAATCCTTCCTATTCGGACGGAAGATTTGCTTCAGCCATAACTTTGCCGCAACAACCTTCTGAACAAAAGATTACCTGAAAAATCTTGGATACGGAATTCAAATTTAAAATAGGAAATCAAATCAGGAAATTCAAATTAACCGCTCAACTCAAATCTTTTCTTTTATTTTTATTTGAAGCCAAATAAATCAGGAAAAATCTTTATTAAACCTAATCTAAATAGAAATTAAAATAACCGAAAATAAAAGCTAACTATAATCTAAACTAATCGGAATAAATAAAAACCAAATTACCAGAAATAATAAAATATTCAAAATTACGATAAAATCTACGGAATTAAAAAACAACGAATTTAAAATAAATCATGCAAAATTTAAACAAAAAAAATCTTAAATACTTGAATTTAAATCAAATCAAATCAGCGAGAAATAAAATCAAAACAAACACAGGGAGCTCAAAATATTGCTCTGTAAAATGCTCCCGCAAAAGTCTTGCTCTCTCAATCATCAACCTGCAGGGATTAAAGCCCTAGCGCAGCGGAAACGTACAGAGACCTTAATCGGTTTAAATGCCGATTGGGAAACCAATACGACGGCAAAACAATTATACAGAATAAAAAAAAACATATGCTGGAAAACTGAAATAAAACATGCTTAAACAGCCCTAAAAACAATAGATCTAATCTATAAAGGATCCTATTGATCCTAGGGTTCAAGAATACTTACCCTTGAAGTTTTCTTGACGAGATTTCCCCAAAATCCTTCAATTCCACAGAAAAACAGCAGCCAAGAACTCCTCTTCTTTGCTGGAAAATGATTACGAACACCACCACGACGATTGCACCGGTATTCTCTTAGGTGTGTATGTTGAGTGGCTTGTGGGAACCCAGATCCCTAAGGATTTTCTCTGAAAAGACACTCTGTATTAACAGAGGGTGAGCAGAACGATAGAGAGGGCGAGAGAGAGGGAGAGAGGCGTGAGACTGAGTGTGATTTTCTAAAAACTGAAAATTCATCCCGTTACCTATCGATCAGGAGGGTAACTGCACGCCCTATTTCTTGTAACTGAAGTTCAGTTATCAGATATAATTAATTATTAATTTAAAATTACAAATTTTAAATTATAATTAATTAAATTTCAATTAACCAATATTAATTGAAATAGCATTAATTTAAATCTTATTTAAATTAATATCCCTCTTTAACCTATAGTTTAATTAAATCAAATTTAATTAAACTTGATCAATTAATTAATTCAAAATTAATTAATTTTCAAAATAATAAAATTGAACATCACATATTCAATTATTATTCTCTCTCACAAAACTATAGTATTAATATACATCCCATGCACATTAATTATAACCTATAGTTTTTAATATGAATCAAATTCATACTTTAGCTTAATATTCGAACCCCTTCGAATACTTAATTCAACCTTAGAAAATTACCTCAACGCCCTTATAGAGCTACTGGTGGGACCTGATGGACCTACAGATCAGAAGCTCCAACGATATGAGATTAGTTGGCTAAACTCATTAACCAAGTTAATCAATATTCGTTAACTGTGGTTTACTCCACTAAAGAACCACAGCTGCACTCTTCTCACTACAGGTATATTTCTGTGCCCACGGATATCGACCGTCAACAGCAAGTCAGCAATTCACATGTGTTCGTACCCCAGCTAGGTCAAATTACCGTTTTACCCCTGGGCTACCTCTTGGTCCTTAAGTACCAGTGCTCCTCTAATGAACAACCTGTTTGTGGTCCAACCAGCAAACAGAAATCCCTCTCGTGCCATAAAGAGGGTAGGGCCCATTGTTCAAGACCCGGAGACACCACTTAAGGGAACACACCTCTACTTACCCTAATATCAGGAAGGAGTGAATTCCATCTTGTAAGACTACGTTCCCAGCTCCCCACTCGGTCTTATCCCCAAAATGGTAGGCTTATTGAGTCGGCGAACAAGCCACTCTCACCCGTACAAATCAAAGGACAATCCCTCATGGACAGGAGTCCAAAGGCCAAGTTGCCTAGGTCATCCTAGTGAAATAGAAACCAAGCTAACTAACGGTGTTACAGTTAGTGGTTAACTATTTCGCGGTCCAGTCTTTGTGCAAACTCATTGCACAGGATACCCCCACTCACATGTCAACTACATGAACGCGTTGGATCAATATGTTTGTATCAATATACAAAGCGGGCCGTATCCACAGTGTCACCAGGATAAGGTACCCAACCTTATCCCTATACTACAGACCCTTTAGCCTAAAACTTGAACATCGATCCCCGTATGTCCCTACATACTTGTTCAAGCCTCATTCTATTAGCCTTGGATGTTTAGTTTATTGGATTAGGGTTAATAAGACAAGATATAATACAAACATTGAATAATACATCACTTTTATTAATGTTCGGTCAAAAGTACATTTACTATCTACGAGTTTTAGGGCATAAAACCCAACAAACTCCCACTTGAACTAAAACTCAAGTTACAGGGAAAATATATACAATATAATCCAAAGCTGGAAATGGTACATGTATGTTGTACGTTACATAAAAGGTAAATATACAAAATACAATAAACTAGGACATCCTTACACCCATTACACATCTCCCACTTGCCCTAGATTACGCTATATACATGTCTCGCAGACCTAGACTTTCTAGATGACCCTCGAACACTTTAGCCGAGAGGGCCTTCGTAAACGGATCAGCAATGTTGTGCTCGGAAGCGATCTGGGTCACGACCACATCTCCTCTTTGCACAATCTCTTGAATCAGATGATACTTCCTCTCTATGTGTTTACCTCATTTGTGGCTGCGAGGTTCCTTTGAATTGGCTACAGCCCCACTGTTGTCACAGTATAAAGTAATGGGCAAGTTCATATTTGGAACAACTTCCAAATCTGTCAAGAACTTGTTTAGCCAAACAGCTTCCTTAGCTGCTTCACAAGCAGCTACATACTCAGCCTCCATCGTGGAGTCTGCTATGCATCCTTGCTTTATACTTCTCCAAACTACAGCTCCCCCGTTAAGGGTGGACACAGACCCTGACGTAGATTTCCTAGAATCTTTGTCAGATTGAAAATCAGAGTCGGTGTATCCCATGAGAACTAACTCCTTAGCCCCAAACACCAGCATGTAGTCCCTCGTTCTCCTAAGATACTTGAGGATTCCTTTAACGGCGGTCCAGTGGTCTAACCCTGGATTTGACTGATATCTGCTGACAATCCCTACAGCATAACAGATGTCAGGCCTCGTGCAGAGCATTGCGTACATTAAGCTACCTACTGCAGAGGCGTAGGGAATCCGACTCATATCCTCAACCTCTTGAGGTGTCTTAGGAGACTGTTCCTTAGACAGGTGAACCCCATGCCTGAAAGGCAATAAGCCCCTCTTGGAGTTCTGCATCGAATATCGAGCCAACATCTTGTCGATATACGTTGCTTGAGACAGAGCTAGCGTTTTGTTCTTTCTATCCCGAATAATCTGGATGCCAAGAACATACTGGGCCTCACCCAAATCTTTCATTTGGAATTGAGTTGCTAGCCATTCTTTTACGTCAGACAGATACCCTACATCATTCCCAATGAGTAGGATGTCGTCAACATACAGTACGAGGAAAGCTACTTTATTCTTGTTGATCTTCTTGTATACACAAGGCTCATCAACGTTCTGGTCAAAACCAAAAGATTTGATCGCAGTATCAAATCTAATATTCCAAGATCGGGAGGCCTGTTTCAACCCATAAATGGATCGATTCATTTTACAAACATTTTGCTCCTAACCTTGGGTTATGAACCCTTCGGGTTGAGACATAAAAATACTCTCGTCAAGGTTGCCATTCAAAAAAGCTGTCTTGACATCCATTTGCCAAATTTCATAGTCATAAAATGTGGCAATGGATAAGAGAATTCTTATGGACTTAAGCATAGCAACTGGAGAAAAGGTTTCTTCATAGTCCACCCCTTCTCGTTGGGTATAACCCTTTGCTACAAGTCTTGCTTTGAAAGTCTGTACTTTCCCAGCAGCATCTCTTTTTCTCTTATAGATCCATTTACACCCAATGGGTTTGACCCCTTCAGGTGGATCTACAAGCTCCCAAACTTGATTGAAGTACATAGACTCCATTTCAAGGTCCATGGCTTTGGCCCACTCGTCCTTATCTACGTCATTCATTGCCTGACAATAAGACAATGGATCTTCTACGCCGTCATCAGGTATGACTACTTGTGTTTCTGTTAAACCCAAGTAGCGATTAGGTTGTATCACAATCCTCCCACTGCGTCGAAGCTCTCCCACTACGTGAGGAGGACTAGATTGACGAGAAGAACTCGATTCTCCAGCAACTCTTGTTGAAGGATCGGGTTCATCAACAACCCTTGTTGATCCTTCTGTAGCTTCTCCTAATACTAACTTACTTCGTGGTTTATGATCTCGAATGTGGTCTTCCTCCAAGAAAGTTGCATTTTTCGATACAAATACTTTATTATCTTGAGGGCCGTAGAAGAGACCACCTCTCGTTTCTTTCGGGTACCCAACAAATTGGCATATTCTTGTACGTGATTCCAATTTCTTAGGATTTGTCACTAACACATGTGCAGGACAACCCCAGATTCGGAAGTAACGCAAACTAGGTTTACACCCCCTCCATAACTCAAAAGGAGTTTCAGAAACACTTTTTGAGGGAACACTGTTAAGAATATGTACTGCAGTCTCTACTGCATACCCCCAAAACGAGCTAGGCAACTGAGCATAGCTCATCATAGATCGAACCATGTCTAACAAGGTTCTATTTCTCCTTTCTGATACACCATTCTGCTGAGGTGTACCAGGTGCTGAGAGTTGTGATTGGATTCCATGTTCTATCATATAGTCCTGGAATCTTTGATCCAAATACTCTCCACCTCGATCTGATCGAAGCATCTTAATTGTTTTACCTAACAGGTTTTCCACCTTAGCCTTAAACTCTTTGAACTTTTCAAGAGCCTCAGACTTATGCCCCATCAGGTATAAGTAACCGTATCGTGAATAATCATCTATAAAAGAGATGAAATATTCAAAACCACCTCGAGCCTTTACATTCATTGGACCACAAAGATCCGAATGTATTAGTTTAAGGGGTTCTTTGGCCCTGTAACCTTTTCCAGTAAAAGGCCTCTTGGTCATTTTACCCTCGAGACACGATTCACAGGGTGGTAAAGATGTATCTTCTATATCAGTTAGAAGTCCATTTTTAACCAAACGATCGATCCGATTGATGTTAATATGACCAAGACGAAGGTGCCAAAGATACGTGTTGTTACTTAAAGGAGAAACTTTTTGCCTTTTATTTTGCGTTTCGGCCGTTTTAAACATTTCATGACTTAAAATAGCCTTAGCATCAGTTGGTCTTAACACAAATAAATTATTCTCACGCTTAGCCGAACAAATATAAATTCCATTATTTGAAATTAAAGCTTCATTAAGTAAGAACGAAATCGAATAATATTGTTCAAGCAAAGCGGAAACAGAAATAAGGTTCCTTTTAATTCTAGGAACCAAGTACAAGTTCTCTAAAATTAAAAACCTATTTCTAAAGAATAATTTTGCAGCTCCCACTGCACGAGCTAAAACAACGTCTCCCGTTCCAACCTTGAGCGTCATTTCACCATCTGCCAGCTGCTGGAAATTATTTCCCTGAAAAGAAGAGCAAACATGATTAGTGGCTCCCGAATCCAATATCAAGGCAAACTCATCATGTTCTACGAGACACGTCTCTAATACAAGTAAATCGAATTTACCTTCTTTTTCTCTTCTCTTCTCAGCAAGGTAACGGGGACAGTTCCGCTTCCAATGACCATCTGCGTTGCAGTGGAAGCACTTGCCTTTGTCGGCCACGACCTTGGCCTTTCCCTTCCCTTGCACAGCCTGTGCAGGAGCCTTCCCCTTGTCTCCCTTCCTCTTCTGTATTTGCTTCGATGAAGAAGCCTGGGGTACAGATTTAGTCCCTGAGGATGAACCCTTCAGGAACTTCTTTTTGGAATGGGCCAGATTGGCCTCTCCTTTAACCACATTTTTTCCCTTGCTTTTCTACAAGGACTCGTAAATCTGTAGCTTCGAGAGGAGGGTAGTCAGGTTGAACTGAATCTTATTCATGCTCGCGTTCGTCCTGAAAGACAGATAGCTTGCAGGGAGCGAGTGAAGGATGAACGCAACCTGACTGCACTCGCAGACAACCCCGCCATTAGCCTCAGCAATATTAAATTGGTTAATCATGTCCAGGACGTGTTCCCGAACAGATTGACCTTCCTGCATCTTGGCATTGAAGACGTTCTTCAGGGCGTCGTGGTGGAGCTGGTAGGACAGAAGTCCAAACATCTCCTACAGGGAATTCATAATCTCCCTGGCAGTTTCCACGTTTTCATAACGCTTGGCCAATACTTCAGATAAGCTGACCAGTATGTAGACTTTGACCTTTTCGTTGGCCTTAGTCCAGCGTTCGTGGGCGTCTTTAACTGCCTGAGCAGCAGTGCGAGGGGGAACGGGAGGACATTCCTCCGTTAAGACGAACCTTAAGTCCTCAACCACGAGTATTGTATTAAGATTCGATTTCCATTGTGGAAAATTTTCGCCGGTAAGTTGTTCATTTTTAAGCAGGGAAATGATAGAGGAAGACATTGCTGAAAAACAAACAAGTGACCGTATTAGTTATCTTTTCCTTAACCCATCACACAAGCAATACAAACAATTGCATACATCCAATCAATTTTGCAAACAAACAATCAAAGAACCCTAATAAAACTATGATTGTGTTTTGCAACGATGCTTTAGAGGTTTAGAAGAACAGCCACCGAAGGGTGATCAGTTGTTCCTCCTCTAAAATGAGACTCTTCTCAGTCAATTTCTAATACCAGAATAACTCATATTCCATTAGATATTAACCACCGTTGTTCGGTCAAGGATTTGTTAACAAATTAACTCCTCCACATAAGTGTAACCCTCCCACTTTCAGATCTCAGAGGCACGGACCAACAGGATACCGTTAGGAAAGACAACTGTTGGTAATTAGCCTAAGCGACCCTATCCTATTCAGGAGTTCACGGTGTTCCGAATCCTATGATCAGGCCCTCCGAAGGGGTGGTTGCGCCGAGACAACACGCAGGCGGATCATAGGAATCTCACGTTGTGACCTAGGGGTGGAGACCGAAGGATACGCTGACACGCGTCCCGCTCCCACTTACTATAGCTACTTTCCCCATTCACCTTGATATTGACCCATGCAAACACTCTCCGAAGGGAGACCGCGCTAAAACGACACAAAGCCGAGCATGGATCTCACGTTGTGAACATTACAGGGACGTAGGAGGAAAACTCAATTTAAATTAAGTTTTGTAATTTTCCTCCCACTAAAGTAACCTATTGAGTAATTTAGGGTTTAATTAAACCTAGATAAATGCAGCTAAGTCATTTATCTAAGTCTAGTCCTATTATAACTATTATAATAAGACCTAATGTCTAGGTGTATTAAACAATCTTAATTTACCTAGCGACATTATTCTAACATTAACCTGAGATTAATTCAACTCCGGTATTCCATATCAGTTCCCAGGTAGGAGGTGTTCCGTATACCGTCAACTTAAATACCTCCAATCCTTAGACAGAACTTCACTGGTAGAGTTCCCTTATAATCTCAGGAATGTTTGTCCTACTTAGTTCATTAAAACTATTTTAAAACTAAGTAAGAATTTCTAATCCTATTAGAAAAATGATCTTAGGTCTAATTAATTTTAACTCATTAAAATTAATTCATTTTAACCTAAGATCCTATGTGAGCATGCATATCTTGATTATAGATTGACGGTTTCTAATCAAAAAATTATAAACTATTTCAAAATTTTAATGATTAGCCCTATAATCATGCATACTATAGTTTTAAAAAACAATTAACAATCATATTCGAGTTAATGAAATTAAAACTATAGAACTATGCATTGCATGATAATTAATATAACTCTTATATTAACCTATGGATGTACCATGCTCAATGCAACTTGATTTCCATTTTTAATTAATAAACAATTTTATTATTGCCAAAAATGGAAAGTCACCTTAGCATGCTGCAAACAATTTATTTTTAATATAACTCTTATATTAAAACTATGTAATTGCATGCATCATACTTTTCCATTTTCATGAATTTAATATAACTCTACTATATATTAAATAAATCATGAAAATCCATGCATTATCATCAAATATTATAATCACATTATAACATACATAATGCATGAGCATGCTTTATTTCCTAAGGTGGGATTAAAATTCAAATGACATCCATAAAGCATTTAAATAGCGAATAAACCGATTTAATTGGCCCCTAGGATAGATTAAAGCAAAATTACACTAATAAAGCAATAAATCTATCCTATTACATAAATCTGCAGCTCCAAATCTGGTCTACAAGCCTTGAACCGACCCGAACCACTTCGAACAGGACTTGAAAAACTCGAACCGCGCCCAAACCGGGTTAAACCGGACCAAACCGGTCCCAGCTAACCCAAAAACCACAACCGGACCGGCAAATTAGGGCACCACCCACGTTTTGACGAATAAAATTCGCCCGCACTAAATCGTGACAGCGTCGAGACGCTGGCGCGATTTCAACCGTCTGGAGCGTGAAATCGCGACAGCGTCGAGACGCTAACTACTCTGCGTCCCGACGCTGTTGCGTCTGGAGCTGAATTCTGGGCAGAACCGCAGCTGTTCTTCACGAAATTCGGCGATTTCTTCCACGATCTTCATCAATTTTCAAGCCTTATCTAGACTTAGACTTTACAGACTCAATTTACAGCAAAATGCCCAAAACACAGGGGCCCTTACAAGATCAAATCAATGAAAATACTGTAAATCTAAGGCCAAATCAAATCTAAACAGTTTATCGCAAACCCACATTCATAATGCAAAATTAATCCCACCGAAACAGCCAATCGCAAATCCCAAATCAATATTCAAAACACGATTTGGCTCTGATACCAATTGCAGGGATTAAAGCCCTAGCGCAGCGGAAACGTACAGAGACCTTAATCGGTTTAAATGCCGATTGGGAAACCAATACGACGGCAAAACAATTATACAGCATAAAAAAAACATATGCTGTAAAACTGAAATAAAACATGCTTAAACAGCCCTAAAAACAATAGATCTAATCTATAAAGGATCCTATTGATCCTAGGGTTCAAGAATACTTACCCTTGAAGTTTTCTTGACGAGATTTCACCAAAATCCTTCAATTCCACAGAAAAACAGCAGCCAAGAACTCCTCTTCTTTGCTGGAAAATGATTACAAACACCACCACGACGATTGCACCGGTATTCTCTTAGGTGTGTATGTTGAGTGGCTTGTGGGAACCCAGATCTCTAAGGATTTTCTCTGAAAAGACACTCTGTATTCACAGAGGGTGAGTAGAACGAGAGAGAGGGCGAGAGAGAGGGAGAGAGGCGTGAGACTGAGTGTGATTTTCTAAAAACTGAAAATCCATCCCCTTACCTATCGATCAGGAGGGTAACTGCACGCCCTATTTCTGGTAACTGAAGTTCAGTTATCAGATATAATTAATTATTAATTTAAAATTACAAATTTTAAATTATAATTAATTAAATTTCAATTAACCAATATTAATTGAAATAGCATTAATTTAAATCTTATTTAAATTAATATCCCTCTTTAACCTATAGTTTAATTAAATCAAATTTAATTAAACTTGATCAATTAATTAATTCAAAATTAATTAATTTTAAAAATAATAAAATTGAACATCACATATTCAATTATTATTCTCTCTCACAAAACTATAGTATTAATATGCATCCCATGCACATTAATTATAACCTATAGTTTTTAATATGAATCAAATTCATACTTTAGCTTAATATTCGAACCCCTTCGAATACTTAATTCAACCTTAGAAAATTACCTCAACGCCCTTACAGAGCTACCGGTGGGACCTGATGGACCTACAGATCAGAAGCTCCAACGATATGAGATTAGTTGGCTAAACTCATTAACCAAGTTAATCAATATTCGTTAACTGTGGTTCACTCCACTAAAGAACCACAACTGCACTCTTCTCACTGCAGATATATTTCTGTGTCCACGGATATCGTTCGTCAACAGCAAGTCAGCCCTTCACATGTGTTCGTACCTCAGCTAGGTCAAATTACCGTTTTACCCCTGGGCTACCTCTTGGTCCTTAAGTACCAGTGCTCCTCTAATGAACAACCTGTTTGTGGTCCAACCAGCAAACAGAAATCCCTCTCGTGCCATAAAGAGGGTAGGGCCCATTGTTCAAGACCCGGAGACACCACTTAAGGGAACACACCTCTACTTACCCTAATATCGGGAAGGAGTGAATTCCATCTTGTAAGACTACGTTCCCAGCTCCCCACTCGGTCTTATCCCCAAAATGGTAGGTTTATTGAGTCGTCGAACAGGCCACTCTCACCCGTACAAATCAAAGGACAATCCCTCATGGACAGGAGTCCATAATCCACTCAGGATTAAGGCCAAGTTGCCTAGGTCATCCTAGTGAAATAGAAACCAAGCTAACTAACGGTGTTACAGTTAGTGGTTAACTATTTCGCGGTCCAGTCTTTGTGCAAACTCATTGCACAGGATACCCCCACTCACATGTCAACTACATGAACGCGTTGGATCAATACGTTTGTATCAATATACAAAGCGGGTCGTATCCATAGTGTCACCAGGATAAGGTACCCAGCCTTATCCCTATACTACAGACCCTTTAGGCTAAAACTTGAACATTGATCCCCGTATGTCCCTACATACTTGTTCAAGCCTCATTCTTTTAGCCTTGGATGTTTAGTTTATTGGATTAGGGTTAATAAGACAAGATATAATACAAACATTGAATAATACATCATTTTTATTAATGTTCGATCAAAAGTACATTTACTATCTACGAGTTTTAGGGCATAAAACCCAACACAACCAACTGTAGGGAAGGATATTTCGTCTGGAACTCCTCTCCCCAATAATGTTTCACATGCTTTCCATTCACTTTGAACACTCTCCCATCTTTTTCATCCTGCAAAGTAATTGCTCCATGAGGGAAAACTTCAATCACAATAAATGGCCTTGACCATTTAGATTTTAGCTTCCCAGGAAACAATTTCAATCTAGAATTATAAAGCAAGACTCTTTGACCCTTGACAAACTCTTTAGGCTTAATTTTCTTGTCATGCCACAGCTTAGTCTTTTCTTTATACATTTTCGAATTTTCATAAGAAAATTGAAAAAATTCCTCCAATTCATTAAGCTACAGCATTCTTATTGCTCATGCACGACTCAAATCAAAATTCAATTTTTTCAAAGCCCAAAACGTTTTATGCTCAAGCTCTAATGGTAAATGAAAAGCTTTTCCATATACTAACCTATAGGGAGACATACCTAGAGGAGTCTTATAGGCTGTCCTATAAGCCCAAAGAGCCTCATCCAACCTAAAAGATCAATCCTTCCTAGATGGATGGACTACTTTTTCTAGAATAGATTTAATTTCCCTATTGCTAATTTCAGCTTGACCATTTGCTTGTGGGTGATAAGGGGTAGCTATTCTATGCTTGATTCCATACTTAGCCAAAAGCTTAGTTAAGATGTTATTAATAAAATGCGTACCCTCATCACTTACTAAAGCTCTAGGTGTCCCAAACCGTGCAAAGCTGTGAGATTGAAGAAACCTCGAAACCGTCTTGGCATCATTCTGGTGGCATGCGATGGCCTCCACCCACTTGGACACGTAATCAACTGCCAATAAGATAAAAACATTACCATTAGAAGGGGGAAATGGCCCCATAAAGTCAATACCCCATACATCGAATAATTCCACTTCCAAAATGTAAGTACGAGGCATTTCATCTCTATGCCCCAAGTTTCCTCTTCTTTCGCAAGCATCACATTGCTTGTAGAACCAATGGACATCCTTAAATAAGGTAGGCCAGAAGAATCCACAATGCAAAATCCTCATAGCTGTCCTCTGACCGCTGAAATGGCCTCCATACGACGAAGAGTGACATTGCTCCAGGATTTCCTTTGCTTCATCTCCTGAAACACACCTGCGAATAATACCATCAGAGCACTGTTTATACATGAATGGCTCATCCCAATAGAAAATTTTTGCATCATGCTTAAACTTGTTCTTCTGCCTCCAATCCATATCCATAGGAGTGACTCCCTTTACCAAAAAGTTGGCAATATCAACATACCAAGGGACATCCTTGACTACCTTTACCTCAACAACAAAGAGCTGTTCATCTGGAAAAGAATCTGAAATGGCAGATTGCTCCAGCAAAGATGATGTTGGATCAAGACGAGACAAATGATCTGCAATGACATTTTTTTTTATCCCTTCTTATCCTTTATTTCCAAGTCGAATTCCTGTAATAATAAAACCCAACGAATTAATCCAGGCTTTGCATCTTTCTTAGACATTATATACCTTATTGCTGCATGATCCGTGAACACTGTGACTTTGGATCCAACCAAATATGGCCGAAATTTCTCAAAAGCAAACACAACAGCTAACAACTCCTTTTCAGTAGTTGTATAGTTGACTTGTGCCTCATTTAAAACCTTGCTTGCATAATATATAGGATGGATAAATTTTCCCTGCTTTTGCCCCAGCATAGCACCTACTGCAACATCACTTGCATCACACATTACCTCAAACGGTAAATTCCAATTAGGTGCACAAAGAATGGGTGCTGAGATTAAAGCAACCTTTAAAGTTTCAAAAGCCTTCCTACAATCTGCATTAAAATCAAAAACATGATCAGTACACAATAAGTTACAAAGAGGTTTACTAATTTTGGAAAAATCTTTTATGAACCTTCTATAAAATCCAGCATGACCTAGAAAACTCCGAATCCCTTTCACTGAGCTCGGTGGTTCTAATCTTTCAATAACCTCAATTTTTGCTCTATCAACTTCTAGATCATTCTTAGAAATCCTATGACCTAACACTATGCCCTCCTTCACCATGAAGTGGCATTTCTCCCCCAATTAAGAACTAGATGGGTATCCTCACATCTTTTTAACACCTTACTTAAATTATCCAAACAACTTTGAAAAGACCCTCCAAAAACTAAAAAATCGTCCATAAATACCTCAATAGTGGACTCAATCATATCAGAAAAAATTGCTAACATACACCGTCGAAATGTTGCTGGAGCATTGCAGAGGTCAAAAGGCATTCGCCTAAAAGCAAACGTCCCATAAGAGTAGGTGAAAGTGGTTTTTTCCTGATCCTCAAGAGTAATGGTAATTTGGTTATACCCAGAATAACCATATAAGAAACAGTAATAGGCCTGGCCAACCAATCTATCCAGCATCTGGTCAATAAATGGTAGAGGGAAATGGTCCTTACGGGTAGCTTTATTAAGCTTCCTGTAATCCATGCAAACCCTCCAACCAGTCACTGTCCTGGTTGGGATCAATTCATTATCTTTATTGCTCACCACCGTGACACCTCCTTTCTTAGGAACACATTGGACAGGGCTCACCCAATTGATGTCTGCAATTGGATAAATAATGCCAGCATCCAACCATTTAATCACCTCCTTTTTAACAACCTCTTTCATTGCAGGGTTAAGCCTTCTTTGTTGCTCAATACTCCTAAAGGATCCCCTCTCTAGAGTGATTTTGTGCATACAGAAAGATGGGCTAATTCCCTGAATGTCAGCCAATGTCCAACCGATAGCTTTGAGATATTGCTGCAGCAACTTTATTAAGGCCTCTTCATGCTCCGAGATTAAATCTGATGCAACAATAATGGGCAACGTCTCACCTTCCCCAAGATACAGATACTTTAGATGATCCGTCAAGGGCTTCAAATCTAAAGTGGGTGCCTCAATTAGGGATGGCTTAATGGGAGAAGCTTTTCTTTGATCTAAATCTAAAGACTCAAAAACATCCTCACACCTAAACAACTCTTTTTCATTTTTTCTTTCTAAAGAACAAACTTCTAAATCCTCTACACTAACCTCTCCATGATCTTCCAAATGTTTGTTTGTCGAATCCTGTATCGTTGTCTCAACAATTGTGTTCTCCAGAATCCTAATGAAAGAGCAATCTTCCATTTCGTCTGGATACTTCATGGCCTTAAACACATTAAATTTTACTTCCTCATTATAAACTCTCCTTGTTAATTCCCCTTTTTGAACATCTATCAATGCCCTACCTGTAGCCAAAAATGGACGACCAAGAATAATTGGGACATCTTTATCAGCCTCATAGTCTAAAATTATAAAATCAACAGGAAATATGAATTTACCTACCTTCACTAAGACATCCTCAATTTTACCCTCTGGATATGTGATAGACCTATCAGCTAGTTGGAGTGTGACTGTGGTAGGCCTAGCTTCACCAATACCTAGCTTTCGATAGATCGAAAGAGGCATAAGGTTAATTCTTGCACCTAAATCACAGAGTGCTCTACCTAACTCTTTTCCACCTATTGACACAGGTATAGTAAATGATCCTAGATCCTTGGCCTTGGTTGGTAGCCCATTCTTAAGAATAGCACTACATTCCTCAGTAAAAGATACAGTTTCAAACTCACCTAACCTCTTCTTTTTAGTTAAAATATCTTTAAGAAATTTAGCATAATTAGGCATTTGCTCAATAGCTTCTACTAAAGGGATATTTATATGCAACTGCTTAAGAATCTCTAAAAACTTCTTAAATTGACCATCCTGATTCTTAGGCCTTTGCCTTTGTGGAAAAGGTAGAGGTGGTAGATAAGGTGGGGGCGGCACATAAGGTGGTTCCACATCTAGAACAGAACCAGATGCTCCAGCATCATTATTGCTGCCTCCAACACTTTGACCAGTCTCCAACTCTTTCTCAACAATGACATTTTCATCACAATTATTTTCTATATCCTGGGTTTTACTAGGCTCTTTTCTTTCTTCTAGTGGCTTACCACTCCTAAGAGTTACTGCCTTTACCTGCTCCTTACCTTCCCTTCTAGGGTGTTCAGTATCTGAAGGACGTTTCCCTTGAGGCCTTGCCATCAGCTCATTAGCTAGCTGACCCACTTGCAATTCCAGGGCTCTCATTGAAGCTTGATTACTTTGAATTGCGGCATCTGTACGAGCCATATATTCTTTCATCATTGCCTCAAGAGAACTCTCTGAATTTTGCTGGGGCAAAGCCTTCTTATTTTGCTGGGGCAATACCTGCGCTTTAGCAAATCCCGATTGGTTCACTTTTTGTTGTGCTTGCACATTACTTCCTTGTCCTCCCCATGAGAAGTTGAGGTGGTTGCGCCAACCTGGATTATAAAAGTTAGAATAAGGGTTATTCCTCTAATTACCTATAAAAAACATAGAAGCTGGATTGCTGGGGCAAAACTCGTAGTTGTGGTCTTCACCACAATAGACACATGCTTCCTCTGCAACTTGGTTCACCACTGCAGCAGGCTCCACAGCTGACGGCTGCTGATGACTAAACACTTTCACATTTTTAAGAGCGTTAGCTAGCATTGCAATATCAGCCCTAATGGTGGACACACCATCAACCTATAACACACTCTTAACCTTTTTATTTGTGCCTCTAACATTTGACCACTGACAACTATTAGTTGATATTCTTTCTAGAATTTCATGGGCTTCATTAAAAGTTTTTGCCAAAAGGGCCCCTCCAGGCGAAGCATCAACCATACCTTGGGTTGCTCCATTTAACCCATTGTAAAATGTTTCCATTTGAATACAATGTGGTTAACCATGGTGGGAACACTTTCGCAAAAGCTCCTTAAACCTTTCCCAAGCCTCACTAAAAGTCTCATCTTCAAGTTGCCTAAATTGATCCTGGAGCAAAAGAATTTAACCATGTCTTTGCTCCGTCTCTAAGAGAATACGGGAACAAAGTTAATCTAAGGGCATCTCTAGGCACTCCTTGAATTACAAAAGAATCACTAACTCCTAGAAAAGACTTAAGATGCAAATGAGGATCTTCAGATGACAAACCATGGAACTGCCCCACGGTTTGCAACATCTGAAACATTACCGATTTCATTTCAAAATTTTCTGCCTCAATTTGAGGACGTGCAATCCCTGGATTTAACTCATCAAACATTGGAAAAGCATACGCTTGAATGGCTCTGGCCTTATCGTTCGCTACTAAGATAGGATTCTCAACCTGATTATTTTGCTCCTGCGGCTGGTTTAGCTGCATCAAACGATTCTACTGCGGGTTCGCTGGATCTTAAGGATCTTGCGGAAGACGTGACACGTTATCCATTTGATTCTGGTTTCTACGCTGCTCTCTCCTTCTTCTCCTGAATGTCCTCTCGATTTCTAGATCAAGCTCGAACCTTACCCCAGGCGGATCACTCATACACCAAACTCACGCTTCCAAAAACAAAAGAAACAATCAAAAACTTCTAGCACCAAACCACTAAAACACATACACAAAACAGATCAGATAAAAACTTATTCAAGTCCCCGGCAACGGCGTCAAAGACTTGTTGGGTTTCTAGAGTGAGTAAAAATAAGATATAAAAAGACTCTAGAACTCTGTGCAAGTATACCTAGTTCGCAACAAGTAATAAGTATTTATCGAATCTAAGGTCTGAACTAGCTTTCACTTTATCTATTTTGTTTAGTTTTTCAATGGTTTCAAAAGTGGTTAAAATGATTGGTTTTTATAGAAATGCTGAAGCAAAAGAAATGATAGAATAGAAAGTAAACAAATAGGCAGACAGATTAGAAACAGGCGCTGGTCAGGATTTAGTAATTGTTTTAAAAGATGCTCTAGCAATATTATTGATCTTGCAAAACTCTCGCAGTCTTATTAACAGATTCCTCCTGGAACTTCGGATTTTTTAGAATGTGTTTCAACTCCAATGAAGTACTACCGATCAAGCACTAGGCAATTGGCTATCCTTAGCTCAATCACTGGCATTCACCAATACACAATGATCTAGTGTGATTAAATACCACACACTCCCTAAATCATCCCTGAAACTAGAGAGAGGTATTCATACCGGCTGGCCAGGCGGGCACAAAATATAAATAAGCACAACAAATAACCAAGATGCATTAAATCAATATTTATTACTAGAAATTAAGCACGACAATCACATGTTCCCTAACCAACGCCTAAACTACTTAGTTCATAAAATGCATAGAGACACACATTACAATCTGAGTAAGCATATCCATAACTACAAGGTAATACAAGAAAAGATTAATTCCCTTGATCAGCTTGCAATTGATGGTCTTCTTGATGGTCTCCAATCTCTCTCCTCTATTAGGCTCCCAAAGGTGGAAGTAAACTTTCCAAGAGTGGAATGTTCCTCCCAAAGATGGAATGGGATACTTTTGACTTGAGACGGCTAGCTTCTTTTATAGAGTGATAGGAGGCTTGAATTAGGTTGACCTAGACACGTGGATGGCTCTCCTTGCTCCTTTATCCCGAGAATAACTTAACAGAATCCAGTTCATTAAATTGGCTAACGAGCTGTGACGTGGAAGTTTTACTCCTCGCTTTGCTCCAACACAGATTTTGCTCCCTCCAGTCGCTCAGCAATATATTCTGCACAAAATAATTTCCAAAGCATCCATTCTACCAAATGGGTCAAAACATATAATATATATCTAAAAGCAACCCTATTAAGCACAAAAGACACACAAATTGTTTTAAAAGATGCTCTAGCAATATTATTGATCTTGCAAAACTCTCGCAGTCTTATTAACAGATTCCTCCTGGAACTTCGGATTTTTTAGAATGTGTTTCAACTCCAATGAAGTACTACCGATCAAGCACTAGGCAATTGGCTATCCTTAGCTCAATCACTGACATTCACCAATACACAATGATCTAGTGTGATTAAATACCACACACTCCCTAAATCATCCCTGAAACTAGAGAGAGGTATTCATACCGTCTGGCCAGGCGGGCACAAAATATAAATAAGCACAACAAATAACCAAGATGCATTAAATCAATATTTATTACTAGAAATTAAGCACGACAATCACATGTTCCCTAACCAACGCCTAAACTACTTAGTTCATAAAATGCATAGAGACACACATTACAATCTGAGTAAGCATATCCATAACTACAAGGTAATACAAGAAAAGATTAATTCCCTTGATCAGCTTGCAATTGATGGTCTTCTTGATGGTCTCCAATCTCTCTCCTCTATTAGGCTCCCAAAGGTGGAAGTAAACTTTCCAAGAGTGGAATGTTCCTCCCAAAGATGGAATGGGATACTTTTGACTTGAGACGGCTAGCTCCTTTTATAGAGTGATAGGAGGCTTGAATTAGGTTGACCTAGACACGTGGATGGCTCTCCTTGCTCCTTTATCCCGAGAATAACTTAACAGAATCCAGTTCATTAAATTGGCTAACGAGCTGTGACGTGGAAGTTTTACTCCTCGCTTTGCTCCAACACAGATTTTGCTCCCTCCAGTCGCTCAGCAATATATTCTGCACAAAATAATTTCCAAAGCATCCATTCTACCAAATGGGTCAAAACATATAATATATATCTAAAAGCAACCCTATTAAGCACAAAAGACACACAAATCCCTATAGAATTAAGGCCTAAATAACTCCCTTTTGGAGAGTTATCACACCCCCAAACTTGAACTATTGCGCGTCCCGAGCAATACTAACCAACCTTCCCTTAAGAATTCAAAACGTTAGACACAGAATAGCTTAATCAAACAAGACAATCCAACACTACCCTCAACCTCTACCTGAGCATTCTGCAAAACCAAGCTCTGCTGCAGCAAAATAATTCTTCCAGCATGGACAAGTAATCACCAATTTTAACTCAATTCTAAAAACTTGCCACAACCTAGCTCTATTATCAGACATATTAAAACACATTCTTAAGGGGTTTATATTTTTGTTTTTCAGACTTAAAGCAGCCCTACAGTCATAAGCTCTTTATGGTGCAGTATACCCTTGCCTCAAACTCATCACCAATTAGGCTAGATACTCATTGTAAAGCTAAAAAATCCTTAGTTATTCTATGTTTTGTCCCTCAGAATGGCGACATTTTATGATGAAGCTCACCTAAGTTCTCGGAGACAGAAAAACTTCTGGATTATCATTCATCCTTCAAAACTTTTGCTCCATGAATTTTGTCAGCAAAATTTTCAACAATCGATTTTTTCAGCAAATAATTTTTCATTTTTCCTAGGTCATCTTTTGACGCGAAGACAAACTGTGGGTATCACAAATGTCCTCGGTTACTCAATAACCTAATAAATTATTTAACGAAGGAGAGGAATGCTCGAGCAAAACTATTGGAGTAGAAAAAAGTCCCCCAAACTTGAATTATTCATTGTCCCCAATGAGCAAAACCATGGAATCTTGTCTCAACTCTCAGCACCAGGTACACCTCAACAGAATGGTGTATCTGAAAGGAGAAACAGAACCTTGTTGGACATGGTTCGATCTATGATCAGCTATGCTCAACTGCCTAGTTTTTTTGGGGGGTTATGCAGTAGATGTTGGGTTTTATGCCCTAAAACTCGTAGATAGTGAATGTAAACGAATTGTATACTTGTTTCAATAAAGTGTTATTGAGTTTCTACAATAAAGTGTTATTGTTAAATATTGCACAATTTGACCCAAATCCAATAAACTAAGATCCAAGGTTGTTTACATGTGACTTGAACTGGTATGTGGGGACATACAGGGATCAGTGTTCAAGTAACAACCTAAAAGGTCTATAGTATAGGGATAAGACTGGGTACCTTATCCTGGTAACACTATGTGATACGGCCCGCTCTGTATTTGATACAGACGTATTGATCCAAGGCGTCCATGTAGGAGACATGCGAGCGGGGGTATCCTATGCAATGAGTTTGCATAAGACCGGACCACGAAATACTAAACCACTAGATGTAACACCGTTAACTAGTTAGGTTACTGTTTCAATACGATGACATAGGTAACTCAGTCTTAATTCTGAGTGTGTCATGAACTCCTTCTCATTTCGATCTTGAAATATAAGATTTGGTATAGTGACCAAATCTTTTGGCTGTAATCAGAACATTAATGAGTCTTGTGTTTACAAGTAATCATAAATAGTTCAGTAGCTTACTTTGTGTTGTATATGATTGATATCCTAACCATTTGGAATGATGTAGGTTATCGTACTGACATTAAAGGAGCTAGCAGCTCATTTCCAAATGGAAATTTGGGAGAAGCCGAGTTTGTTCTTGGGATCCAAATCGTTAGGAATCGTTAGAACAAAAAACTAGCCTTGTCTCAAGTGACTTATATCTACAAGATGTCAGTTAGATATAAGATACAGAATTCCAAGGAGGGTTAACTACCTTTCAGGCGTGGAATTCTTTTTGTCTAAGAAACTGTTTTCTAAGACACCTCAAGAAGTTGAGGAGATGAGACGAATGCCCTATGCAATAGGGATTGTCAGTAAGTATTAATCTAATCCAAGATTTAATCATTGGAAAACCATTAAGAATATCCTCAAGTATTCGAGGAGAACGAGGAACTATATGCTCGTGTATGGGACTAACGATTTGATCCTTACAGGATACACTGACACAGATTTTAAGACTGATAAGGATTTGAGGAAATCTACATCAGTATCTGTGGTCACTCTTTACGATGGAGCTATAGTATGGCATAGTTACAGTCTTGACCGTATAGGTCGAAAAAGTAGCTACTTGTGAAGCAGCGATAGAGACTGTATGGCTTAGAAAGTTCTTGATTGATTTGGAATGTGTTCCAAATGTGAACTTGCCCATCACACTTTATAGTGATATAGTGGTGTTGTGGCTGTTGGGTTTTATGCCCTAAAACTCGTAGATAGTGAATGTAACCGTTGACCAGATATTAATGAAATAATATCGATATATTTTTCCATTAATTGTTATTAGTTATTTTATATTTGTCTTTGCCTAATAATAACCCTAATCCAATAAACTAGACATCCAAGGCTGTAATATGAGTCTTGAACTATATGTAGCGACATATGGGATCATTGTTCAAGAAACAGTCTAAAGGGTCTATAGTATAGGGATAAGACTGGGTGCATTATCCTGGTGACACTATGGATACGACCCACTTTGTATTTGATACAAACGCTGCGATCCAACGCGTTCGTGTAGGAGACATGCGAGTGGAGGTATCCTATGCAATGAGTTTGCATAAGACCGGACCGCGAAATAGTAACCACTGGTTATAACACCGTTAACTAGTTGGTTTTCTATTTCACTAGGACGACCTAGACAACTTAGTCTTAATCCTGAGTTGATTATGGACTCTTGCTCATGAGAGATTGTCCTTTGATTTGTATGGGTGAGAGTGGCCAATACGCCGACTCAATAAGCCTACCACTTTGGGGACAAGACCGAATGGGGCGCTGGGAACATAATCGTACAAGATGGAATTCACTCCTTCCCGACTTTAGGGAAGCAGATGAGTGTTCCCTTAAGTGGTTACTCCGAGTCTTGAACAAATGGCCCTACCCTCTCAATGGCACGAGAGAGTTTTCTGTTTGATGGTTGGACCACAAACAGGTTGTTCATTAGAGGAGAATTGGTACTTAAGGAAATAGAGGTAACCCAAGGGTCAAACGGTAATTTGACCCAGCTGGTGTTACGGACACTCGTGAAGGACTAACTAGTCGATATTGGTCTAGATCCGTGGACACAGAAAATATGTCTGCAGTGAGAAGAGTGCAACTGTGAGTCTATAGTGGAATGTACACACAATTAACGAATATTGATTAATGTGGTTAATGAGTTTGACCAATTAATCTCACATCGTTGGAGCTTCTGATCTGCAGGTCCATTAGGTCTCACTGGTAGCTCGTAAAGTAATTTGAGGCAACTAAGTAATAAAAGTAAATTGAAAATGTTCAATTTATTAAGGGAAACAAATATAATATATATTGATATATTATTATGAGAGAAATTAATATTTGAAAAGTTCAAATATAAATTTATGGAAGTTTTGAAAGAGTTCAAATAATGAATTAATTAATTTAAGGCCTAAAATGTGTTTGGGCAAATTAATTAATTCTAGGCCGGGAATTAAATATGTGATATTTAATTGGTGGTTAATTAATTAGAGAATTCATTAACCGGGAATTAATCAATTATGGAAATAATTAATCACTTAAGGAAGTGATTAATCATTTATGGAAATGATCTAATCACTTATGGAAGTAATTAGTCATTTGTGGAAAAGATTAATCAATTATGGAATTAATTGATCATGATTGATTAATTAAGGAATAAGATTGAATCAATTTTGGAAAAGATTGATTTAATTGAATATTTTATTCATGGCCTCTCTTCTATAAATAGAACACTAGACCTAATTGGTCATGACACTTGACATTCTTGCTCTTGCTCTTAGACTCTAAAAGACAAGACCTAGAATTCTCTCTAGCCTCCCTCTTAGAGAAAGACTCCCACAAGTCTTTTGCCTCCTAGACTTAGAGACATACCGGTGTAACCTCTGTGGTTATTGTGTCATTCAAAGAAGGAATTTCCAGCGAAGAAAATCAAAGGCGACTGCTGCGTTTTCGTTCGTGAAGCGTCGTTGGCGAAGAACGGTCAAGTCTACAACGAAGGTTTGTAACGGTTCTTCTTTCTTTCTTTAGAAAAGCATGAAAATAAATTTAGATTTAATTTTAGCATGTTTAAACCAATTTTTCCAGCAGCTTTAAAGTGTGTTTAAAGTTAGTTTGAGTTTTCGTAACGGTATTTTAATGTTAATTAATATACGGCCTAAGGTCCAATCGATGCGCTTCCGCTGCGTGGGGACTTTTATTCCCTTCAGTGGCAAATTCAAAAGAACATCACAGCCTAAGACAAGCAGACACATTAAATTGAATGAAATATTGTTGATTCATTTACAAAGACTCTCTCGGCTAAAGTGTTTGAGGGTCATCTAGAAGGTCTAGATCTACGAGATATGTACAAAGGTGTAATCTAGGGCAAGTGGGAGAAATGTAATGGGTATAGTGATACCATTATGTAATGGGTATAATTATGCCCTAGTTTATTGTATTTGTACATTGTATATGTTTTATAGATGTATTTATACACCCACTGCTGTATAGATTATTGTACATCCCACTAAACTAGAGTTTTAGTTCAAGTGGGAGTTTGTTGGGTTTTATGCCCTAAAACTCGTAGATAGTGAATGTAAACGAATTGTATACTTGTTTCAATAAAGTGTTCTTGAGTTTCTACAATAAAGTGTTATTGTTAAATATTGCACAATTTGACCCAAATCAAATAAACTAAGATCCAAGGTTGTTTACATGTGACTTGAACTGGTATGTGGGGACATACGGGGATCAGTGTTCAAGTAACAACCTAAAAGGTCTATAGAACAGGGATAAGACTGGGTACCTTATCCTGGTAACACTATGTGATACGGCCCGCTCTGTATTCGATACAGACGTATTGATCCAAGACGTCCATGTAGGAGACATGTGAGCGGGGATATCCCATGCAATGAGTTTGCCTAAGACAGGACCACGAAATAGTAAACCACTAGATGTAACACCGTTAACTAGTTAGGTTACTGTTTCAATACGATGACATAGGTAACTCAGTCTTAATTCTAAGTGTGTCATGAACTCCTTCTCATGAGGGATTGTCCTTTGATTAGCATGGGTGAGAGTGGCCAATACGCCGACTCAATATGCCTTCCTTTTTTGGGGACAAGACCGAGTGGGAGGCTGGGGACATGACAACACAAGAAAGAATTCACTCCTTCCCACTTCTAGGAGAAGTAGATGAGTGTTCCCTTAAGTGGTAACTCCGGGACTTGAACAAAGGGATCCCGTCCTCTCACTGGCCCGAGAGGAACTTTCTGTTTAATGGTTGGACCATAAATAGGTTGTTCATTAGAGGAGCGCTGGTACTTAAGGAGACAGATGTAACACAGGGGTAAAACGGTAATTTGACCCAACTGTAGTTACGAACACTTGTGAAGGATTGACTTATCGGTATAGGTCTATATCCGTAGACACAGAAATGTTCTACAGTGAGAAGAGTTCAGCTGTGGGTCTTTAGTGGAATGACCCACAGTTAATGAATATTGGTTAACCTGATTAATGAGTTTAATTTGTTAACCTCATATCATTGGAGCTTCTGATCTGTAGGTCCATCAGGTCCCCCTACTAGCTCGTAAAGAGTAATTAGGAACAAATATATCTTGAGAGAATTTGAATAGTTCAATTTCATATTGGGAATTAAGTTAATTGTATGAGATACAAATTAATATAATGTATAGTGATGCATTAAAATATAAAGTCTAATTTGAGATTAAACTTTATTATATTGAGAGATTGATATATTTGAAAGAGTTCAAATATATGTCTAATTAAATATATGGTATTTAATTAGAAGATGAATTAATTCATTATGAATTAATTAATTATTCAATTTAGTTTAAATTAAATGAGATTTAATTAAACTATAGTCTATGAGAGAAATAAATATTTGAAGAAGTTCAAATATTAATATGAATTTGATTCATATTAAATTTATAGGATATAAGAGAATTTGAAGGAGTTCAAATTTTAATATGAATTTGATTCATATTATAGAATTAATTGAAGGCCTGAAATTAAATATATGATATTTAATTGGGTAATTAATTAATTAACTAATAGAAGGTCTGAAATTAAATATATGATATTTAATTGGTGATTAATTAATTAAAGAATTAATTAATTGGAAATTAATCAAGTATGGAAATGATTAATCACTTATGGAAGTGATCAATCATTTATGGAAAAGATTAATCAATTATGGAATTGATTGGTTATGGAATTGATTTATTATGGAAAAGATTAAATCAGTTATGGAAATAATTGATTTTAAATGAATATTTTATTCATGGTCTTTCTCCTATAAATAGAACACTAACCCTAGGGGTTAGGTACCACAACATATGGCCACCATAAGGCCCTCTCATATTCTTTCAACACAAGAACTCTAGGGAGAATTTTCTCTCTGAGAGTTTTTCCCATTCAAGATTAGGTAGTCCCACAACTACGTTCCTGATCTCAGAGTTATAGCGGGGAAGATCAAATGGTGGTGTTCTTCGTTGTTGCAAAGTAATCAAGAATCATTCTTGAAGTATTAAGAGTCGTCAACGGAGGTATGTTTATCATCGCTTAACCTTTTGCCAACGTATTGGTATTTTGTAAAACAAAATTAACTTACGAACGGTCCAATTGCTTCCGCTTTAACTGAATTGGGAAATTCCAAATCCTTCAGTAGAGACTGCAGTTTATATTTTGAATGTAGTTCCCTCAAAGAGTGTTTCTGAAACACCATTTGAGCTCTGGAAAGGGCGTAAAGCTAGTTTACGTCATTTCAGAATTTGGGGCTGTCCTGCACATGTGCTAGTGGCAAACCCAAAGAAATTGGATTCACGTTCAAAATTATGCCTATTCGTGGCTACTCAAAAGAAACAATAGGTGGATATTTCTTCGAACCACAAGAAAATAAAGTATTTGTATTGACAAATGCTACTTTCTTGGAAGAAGACCATGTTAGAGCACATAAGCCACACATTAAAATTGTGTTAAGTGAACTTTCTGGTGAAGCTACAAATGAATCAACAAGAGTTGTTGATGAGGCTGGACCTTCAACAAGGGTTGTTGATGTGCCCAGTTCAGAGGCTGGACCTTCAACCAGAGTTGTTGATGAGCCAGTACATCTGGTCAGACCCATCCTTCTCAACAGTTGAGAATGCCTCGACGTAGTGGGAGGGTTGTTATTCAACCTGAACGTTATTTGGGTTTAGCATAAACTCTAGCTGTCATACCTTGTGATGGAGTTGAGGATCCATTTGTTGGGTTTTATGCCCTAAAACTCGTAGATAGTAAATGTACCTTTTGACCGAACATTAATAAAATGATGTATTATTCATTTGTCTGTGTTTGTATTCAATAATCTTGTCTTTTTAACCCTAATCCAATAAACTAAACATCCTAGGCTGATAGTATGAGGCTTAAACTAGTGTGTAGGGACATACGAGGATCAATGTTCAAGGTTCAGCCTAAAGGGTCTATAGTATAGAGATAAGACTGGGTACCTTATCCTGGTGACACTATGGATACGACCCGCTTTGTATTATGATACAAACACGTTCATGCACTACAGGAAAAAAAGTCTATGATAGCTTCGAAAAAATGCTATAATAGACATTTTATAGCGTTTTCGCAAAGTCATGACAGCCCACGCTATAAAAAAGTCTGGACTTTTTATAGAGCTTTTATAAAAGCTATGAAAAGTTGGACTTTTTATAGCGTTCTATTAATGTCATCAAAATGCTATAATAAAAGTCTTTCCATAACATAATTTCTTCTTCTGAAAGCATACAATAGCGTTTTTTAAAAGCTATAAAAATCTTTCTATAGCGAAAATAAGAAGTTATTGTTTGTCAATGATAGCATTTATTTACAGATATAAATATTTATTTATAACTTTAAATTAAAGTTATAATAAGCTTTTAAATGGTCAAACTTTTTTCTATTTATGACATGAATGAATGCTATTATGGTATCTTTTCTAGCTTTCAAAATATGTTCATAATAATACTATTCATGTTTCATACTTTATGTCAAATTAGAAAATAATAAATAAACGATCACCACAAATGGATACAATTAAAATGTGTCTTTATTTAAGCAAACATTCATACAAGATTCACATTAATCTACTATTCATTCCTTACAAAACATGTTCCTATCCAAAATCAAAATAACTCAAGCTAGTGTTCGTGGCCAAGACATTCCCCATTGATATACTTTGACAAGTCTACCCAAACTTTGACATCTTGTGGTCACAAGCTTTGATGTATGTCGTCATATCTGAGTAGACTCCATGAGTTCATTCGTTTCATTAGAACGTTGTTCACTTGTATTACCCTAAAATTAGAAGAAGTACAAAAGTGTTAAATAATAAGAAAATATGAACATAAAAATGCATTAATTATACTCAAAATTTGACTAGATAAGTGGAGCGTAAACTTCAAGGGTCAAATGGATCATAATGAATCTCTAATAAAATGCAATCGCAAATCAACATAAAAATGCATTAATTGTACTCTCAAAATTAAATACATTACAATAAAATAGGATCATATGGAAAAATGAAATGGTAATATCATTAAATGATGGAGGAGACTTGCAATCTTTTCCATGTTCAGCTATACAAAATCTTAGTCCAAGACATCACACATCTAGAACTAGAAAGAGCATTCCTTGCAGCTTTGAACAACTTAAACCAGTTAAACCTGGGAGAGAGAAAGAGAGATAGAAGCTTTCCTTCTAACTTTGAAGATTTTCAACTACTCAGAGAGAGAAAGAGAAGCTTCCTATGCAACTTTCAACTACTCAGAGAGAGAGAAAGGTATTTATAGACTACTTACATAAATGGGCATTGGAAATCACAAATTTGAAGGTAGCAAGTCCTTGCTTCCCACCCACCCTTCTAGCATCGGATGTTGTGTCTATTAATTCACTGTGCTGCATTTAAATCCTTTAAGCTATCAGACTTCTGCTCTTTGAAATTGAAACTCAAGAAGTCAAGCACAAATGCTATAGAAATCAACATTATAATTACAAACTTCAAGGCAAGGTCAAAGCAAACCAGTCTATATATGCCCTTTTATACACACAACAGAAAAACATCAAAATGCATACAAGATTGTGACAGAAGAAGAATCAGAATTGAAATGAAGCTTACCATAGTAATAGCATCAATTTTAGAACTGATGCTGATCTCCCAAGTACTTGTAAAAGCAAATACTGAACAACAATACAATTGATTGAGTTCCATACAAAAACCCAATATAAAAATTGACAAACCTCTTCTCCCATCGGTTAGCACTGAAAAGAAGATGTATTGTGTTGTCATCCAGCTGTGATTTGTTTGAAAGATAGGAAGATATCATCTATCCAACACTTGTAGTTCTGGCAGGAAACCGCCATAGTTCAGCAGAATGCCCAAGTCCTTCTAAGTACTGGACTAATCTACTGGACTGTGTAGTCTTCCCACAACGGTTCAAACCTTCAAGAACCACCAAGGCTCCTCTAGAGTTACTGCCGCAACCTCTCAGTATAGAGTTCTGATTAGTTCCCATTTGTATCCTTCAGATAAAATTCTTAGAAGAAACTTTCGGTAGCAAACTCGAAGATCTTCTTGTTGTTACTGCTCCAAAACTCCTAATCTGTCCAACAGTTGTAATAAACATCAACAAGAATTTAATCTTACAATGGCTTATGGAATGTGGAAGCGAGCATGGATCATAACCTGACCTTAAAACTGCGTCAAATTGAATGCTCAAAAGCTTTATCCCCAAGTCGATGAAGTACCATAAATAGAACTCGCAACTATCGCAACTATCACAATTCAAAATAATATTCTCGCTTTTCCAAAAAATCAACTCAATTATTCACAGGCACAACACACCGAAAGTAAGAAAGACAATCAAAAGCCACAATCTAGGTTGTTCTCTACTTTAGAGGCAAGTCTTAAAATTCTAAAAGGAGCTTATATCCCACATGCATTTCTAGTCAAGCTTCTCTAACATGGTTATTACCAAACACACACATTGAACCAAATTCAACAACTTCAATTTGAGGGTTGTGTGGCTAAGTCATTTCATAGAGACAGAGGAACTCAGTTTGCTTTCTCAACAACACTGCTCTGATACCAAATTGATAGAACCTTGTTATTATTTATGAGCAAGCTCTGTTACAAGTCTAGGGAAAGTTTTGAGAGTTTCTCCTTCTCTCCAATCCGGTACTCATCTAGGTACATTAGCCAAAAGATACCCGCTAATAGCTACACAACTACCTTTATACAACATAACTACTAACACTAACAGACTTAACAAACTAACCTCTATTGGTCCCCACCCGACTTCTTCTTTCTATCCTTACTTGCTTCAAAGTCTTTGTGTGCTTTTACTTGCAACTCATGAACAAATTGCAAAAATATGATTAAACAATTGAATAGGTTACGTTCAGAAGGAACAATAGATCATTCATTACTAAGAGCTATCAAGATGTAGATTTGTAAACAACTCTAAACTCATAAACTAAAAACACATGCTAGTCACTAAACATCAATATTTCAAGGTCATATAACAATGAATGATATTGACTTTAATGTAAAACAACACTAATTGAGTCTTGAACACCAAAGAAGTAGCAAACCACACTAATATAATCATTGAATCAAATCATTCCCATAAAGATAAATTCATATGTCATAAAAATGCAGGAAAAAAAAAACTAAATAAGCTAAAACCCTGCTTGAAGTCTAGTTTCAATTGTACTTGCATACTGTTGCTTTAATACCTCTCAAGTATAGCAACCTCTCCTCAACTTAGCACCAACAGCCCAAAGTTACGTTTAATTCCACTAGCTTTGCAAATGAATGAAGCATTAATGAAATTTTGCCTTAAAGTCTTATAGGAGCAACTATTTGGTCTATTGCAAGTAACAACTTATATCAAAATACAACTTTGCAGAATAAGAAGTTGAGAAATAGCTAGCCATTTTCAATCCTTTATCTTACATATCAGTAAATTTTTTTGTTTGGCTATTTGGTAAATAGTCAACGATGTTAAATGAGAGGAGTTATATGCTTTGATTTGTTGTTGCTCATGTGTCTTAGAACTTGTAACACAAAACACATTAGCAATTCCTTTCCAAACACCCTTTACAAATATCTGGAAAAAGAAGAAAGAAAAAGAGAAGTGAGAGAATGAACTAGCAATCGTCTCTTCCAATAGATGCCTTGTACACAATGTGAAGACCAATAATTCACTTACAAGAAGATTCACACAACAAAATTTGACAGATAGAAGACAATCCCCACGAAAAAAAAAAGAATACATTTATCTTTTTTATTGATCAACCAACGCAATTGTCAAAACTTGGCTAAAACAGAGTAACCAAGAAGCTAGATTGGGTAAATTGAAAGATCTTGACGCATACACAAAGATCTCTTAAGAACAAAATAAAATGGCACGTATACAAAACTTCCACATAGGCAAACAAGAAACAGAGAGGTAAATTACAAGCCAAAACTGACCCTCTTCAACAAGATATTCAGCAAATAATCAACAAATCTCACGATTACACAAAGTTGAAGAGAATAAACGAACATGAAGCAAAATGTAAGTCACAAAAAATTAAAAACCCAAAAGAGAAAATCATCCAAGTAACTCGATACATGAGTAAATTTCCAAAAAAAAGTAAATTTCCAAAAAAAACCCAAAGCTAAAGAAAACAAATGAACGCGAATCAGGATGTAACTAAGAAAAAACTCAAAACCTAGAAGAGAAAACCATTGAAATAACCTGATACACGAGAAAATTTCCAAAAAAAACCAAACTAAAGAGAAAAAAACAAACACGAATTAACACCTAAGTACGAAAAAACTCAAACCCCAGAAGAGAAAAATGTTGAACTCACTTGAGATTGCTACTAATGCGCTTTCGTGGTCGTTGCGCTCACCGGCGACGGTTGGAAAGAGGACTAGCGGCGACGTGCAGTGCTGGACGACGAGAGAGGATCGACGGGAGACAGACAGACGCGACGAGAGGGCAGCGGCGGTGCTAGGCGTTCGATGAGAGGGAGGAACCGATGGGAGATAGAGAAACGCAAGGCAGAATCGAGAGAGAGATGTCAGTTTGGCAAAATGTGGGAAAGACGGAGAGGGACGAGAAAGAACGACAGAGAGGAACGAGAGAGAGATGTGGGTTTTGGGGAAAAGAGAGGGAAAAAGAAAAAAGAGAAGAGGGAAAAAAGTCGCGCAGGCCTTTTTTTAATTTTTAATTTTTAAAATTTTTTCTTTCATAGCCTATATTCATAAATGCTATATTAAAAAGCTATTAAAAGATGTTTTTCTTGTAGTGATGTAGTTGGCATTCGAGTGGGGGTATCCTTTGCAATGAGTTTGCATAAGACCGGACTGCGAAATAGTTAACCACTAGCTGTAACACCGTTAGCTAGCTAGGTTTCTATTTCACTAGGATGACCTAGGCAACTTAGTCTTGGATTATGGACTCCTGTCCGTAAGGGATTGTCCTTTGATTTGTACGGGTGAGAGTGGCCTGTACGCCGACTCAATAAGCCTACCATTTTGGGGACAAGACCGAGTGGGGAGTTGAGAACATAATCACACAAGATGGAATTCACTCCTTCCCGACTTTAGGGTAAGTAGAGGTGTGTTCCCTTAAGTGGTGTCTCTGGGTCTTAAACAATGGGCCCTGCCCTCTCTATGGCACGAGAGGGACTTCTGTTTGTAGGTTGGACCTCAAATAGGTTGTTCATTAGAGGAGCACTGGTACTTCAGGATAAAAAGGTAGCCTAGGGGTAAAACGGTAATTTGACCTAGCTGGGGTGTGAACACACGTGAAGGGCTGACTTGCTGTTGATGGTCGATATCCATGGACACAGAAATATATCTGCAGTGAGAAGAGTGCAACTGTGGTTCTATAGTGGAGTGAACCACAGTTAACGAATATTGATTAACTTCGTTAATGAGTTTAGCCAATTAATATCATATCGTTGGAGCTTCTAATCTGTAGGTCCATTAGGTCCCACCGGTAGCTCACTAAGGGCGTTGAGGTAAATTTTTAAGGGAGAATTGAATATTCGAAGGGGTTCGAATATTAAATTAAAATATGAATTTGATTCATATTAAAACTATAGGTTATAATTATTGCACATTTGATGTACATTAATACTATGGTTTATATGAGAGAGATATAGTTAAATATATGATATTTAATTATAGTATTAATTAATTGTTGAATTAATTAATATTTTGTTTTAATTTAATTTAATTTAATTTAATTACATTAAAACTATAGGTTAAGTGGAATAATTTATATAAAACTGTTTTATATAAATGTTATCAAATTAAATGGTGATTTAATTTAATTAAATTAATTAATAATTTAATTATTTATTAATTAATTTAATTATAAATCAGTTAACGTAACTGATAGGCTTTTTCAACCCACTAACCAAGGATGATGCACGATGGAGAGGGTTTTTAGGAAGGGTTGGGTATTTTTCCGTAATCTCAACTTTTGCTTCCCTTATTCCATCGTGTGATCAGATTTAAACCCCAGAAATTCTCTCTCAACCTCGCTAGCTCTCTGCGTTTTTTCTCTAGTAACACAGAGACCAAAACATCTCAAGAAAATTCCCTAGAATTTTTCCTTGCTCCCACAAGCAATCAACGTGTTTTCCTGTGAGAATACCGGTGCAATTCTTGTGGTCGTGTTCACAAAATCCAGCAAGAAGGAACCTTGGAGGTTGCTATTTTTTTGCAAAATTTTGGGAAAATGGCGAAATTCGATCAAGATTTCTATATTAGTAAGTGGTTTCTTGATCCCTTGCCTAATAGGGTTTGCATCTAGATTAGATCTAGGTTATTTTATGGTATTCAACATGTTTTATAATATTTTTCCTGCACTTATAATAGTTATTTACTACTGTGAATGATTTTGCCAACGTATTGGTATTCCGATCGTTGTTTTCGTTTAAGTTAGGTCTCTGAGATCTTCCGCTGCCTAGGGCTTTTATCCCTACACCATTGACCTTTAGACAGACAATGAATGATGTTGATCATGACCAATGGGTCAAAGCTATGGACCTGGAGATGGAGTCCATGTACTTCAATCAAGAATGGGATCTTGTAGACCAACCTGAAGGGGTAAAACCCATAGGGTGCAAATGGATCTACAAGAGAAAACGAGTCGCAACTGGGAAAGTACAGACTTTCAAAGCTCG
This sequence comes from Luffa aegyptiaca, assembly GCA_017139565.1. NCBI lineage: Eukaryota > Viridiplantae > Streptophyta > Magnoliopsida > Cucurbitales > Cucurbitaceae > Luffa > Luffa aegyptiaca. The sequence continues at coordinate 35,671,963 of CM029407.1, read as the reverse complement.
ACTTGTGGCAAAGGGTTATACCCAAAAGGAAGGGGTAGACTATGAAGAACCCTTCTCCCCAGTTGCCATGTTAAAGTCGATAAGGATACTCTTGTCCATTGCTACGTTTTATGATTATGAGATTTGGCAAATGGATGTCAAGACTGCTTTTCTGAATGGCAAACATGAAAAGAGCATCTTTATGTCTCAACCAGAGGGGTTCATTGCTCAAGATCAGGAGCAAAATGTTTGCAAGCTTAAACCATCCATTTATGGGTTGAAGAAAGCTTCTAGATCTTGGAATATAAGGTTTGACATTGCTGTCAAATCTTATGGCTTTAACCAGAACGTTGATGAGCCTTGTGTTTACAAAAGGATTATAAAAAATTTAGTAGCTTTTCTAGTGTTGATGTAGATGATATTCTTCTCATTGCGAATGATGTAGAATACCTAGCTGACATTAAAAAATGGCTATCGACTGAGTTCCAAATGAAAGATTTGGGTGAAGCTCAGTATGTTCTAGGGATTCAAATTATCAGGAATCGTAAGAACAAAACATTAGCCTTGTCTCAAGCATCATATATAGACAAGATGTTGTCTAGATATAAGATGCAGAATTCCAAGAGGGGTTTACTACCCTTCAGACATGGAGTTCATTTGTCTAAGGAACAGTGTCCTAAGACACATCAAGAAATTGAGGATATGAGACGGATCCCTTATGCTTCAGCTGTGGGCAGTCTTATGTATGCCATGTTGTGTACTAGGCCTGGCATTTTCTATGCAGTTGGGATAGTCAGCAGGTATCAATCCAATCCAAGGTTAGACCACTGGACTGCAGTTAAAAACATCCTCAAATATCTTCGGAGAACGAGGGACTATCAGCTTGTGTATGGCTCTAAGGATTTGATCCTTACAGGATACACAGACTCTGACTTTCAGACTGATAAGGATTCTAGGAAATCCACATCAGGGTCAGTATTTACCCTCAACGGGGGAGCTGTAGTCTGGCGTAGCATCAAGCAAGGATGCATTGCAGACTCCATCATGGAGGTCGAATATGTCGCTGCTTGTGAAGCAGCTAAGGAGGTTGTATGGCTACGGAAGTTCTTGATGGATTTGGAAGTTGTTTCAAATATGAACTTGCCAATCACCCTTTACTGTGATAATAGTGGTGCAGTGGAATATTCAAAAGAACCTCGCAGTCACAAAAGAGGCAAGCACATAGAGCGCAAATATCATCTCATCAGAGAGATCGTGCAACGAGGGGATGTGATCGTCACGAAGGTAGCCTCTGAGCACAATATTGCTGATCCATTTACGAAGGCTCTCACAGCTAAAGTGTTCGAGGGTCATCTAGAGGGTCTAGGTCTGTGAGATATGTACATAGAATTGTTGGGTTTTATGTCCTAAAACTTGTAGATAGTGAATGATTAACGAATTATACACTTGTATCAATAAAGTGTTATTGAGGTTTATGCAATAAAGTGTTATTGTCATATTAAGTCTAGAATTGCACAATATGACCCAAATCCAATAAACTAAGATCCAAGGTTGTTTACATGAGACTTGGACTAATATGTGGGGACATACGGGGATCAGTGTTCAAGTAACAAGCTAAAAGGTCTATAGTATAGGGATAAGGTTGGGTACCTTATCCTAGTAACACTATGTGATACGGCCCGCTTTGTATTCGATACAGACGTATTGATCCAAGGCGTCCATGTAGGAGACATGCGAGCGGGGGTATCCTATGCAATGAGTTTGCATAAGACCGGACCACGAAATAGTAAACCACTAGATGTAACACCGTTAACTAGTTAGGTTACTGTTTCAATAGGATGACCTAGGTAACTCGATCTTAATCCTGAGTGTGTCATGAACTCCTTCTCACGAGGGATTGTCCTTTGATTAGTACGGGTGAGAGTGGCCAGTACGCCGACTCAATAAGCCTACCTTCTTGGGGACAAGACTGAGTGGGGGGCTGGGGACATGACAATACAAGATGGAATTCACTCCTTCCCCTATTGGGGCAAGTAGATGTGTGTTCCCTTAAGGGTTGATTCCGGGTCTTGAACAAAGGCGCGCCGTCCTCTCCTGGCCCGAGAGGAACTCTTGTTTAGAGGTTGGACCCTAAACAAATTGTTCATTAGAGGGATCAGTGGTACTTAAGGATCCAGAGGTAACTCAGGGGTAAAACGGTAATTTGACCCAGCTGGTGTTACGAACACACGTGAAGGATTGACTTATTGCATTGGTCGATATCCGTGGACACAGAAATATTCTACAGTGAGAAGAGTACAGCTGTGGGTCTTTAGTGGAGTGACCCACAGTTAACGAATGTTGATTGACTCGGTTAATGAGTTTAGCTGATCAATCTCGTATCATTGGAGCTTCTGATCAGTAGGTCCATTAGGTCCACCTGCTAGCTCATAACGGGTTCTGAGATAATATAGTCTTGATTATTAAAGGGAATATAAGTTAATTGTATTTTGATGCAATTAATATAATGTATGGAGATACATTATGGTATAAGTTTAATTAATTAATTAAACTTTATAATAAAATTAATTTTGGATATGATTCAAAATTAATTAATGAGAGAATTATGAATTTAATTAAATATGTGATATTTGATTAATTCATGAATTAATTAATTGGAGAATTAATTAATTTAATTTTAATTTGGTTAAATGTGATTTAATCAAATTAATACTATAGTTTATATTAATGTACATTTTGATGCACATTAAAACTATAGGTTAAATGAGAGAGATTAAATTGAATATGATTCAATTATAATATTAATTAAATATTTGATATTTAATTAATGTGGGATCAATTAATTTAGAATTAATTGAATGGCCAATTTAATTTAATTGAATATGATTCACATTGAATTAAAAACTATATATTATAATTCATTTAATTTGATTAAATTAATTATAATTAATTAATTAATTAAATATTTATTATTTAATTAGTTAATGGTCGAGATCATTTTGATTAAGATCTAACGGTCTAGATCCAGTAGGGCAATAACTCCCTCCCCACTTATCGTTGAGGGGAGGGGGAGTTTCCCTACAGACGCTCATTTTCTCTCAAACTCACGCAAGGTACAGAGAGAAATTCTCTCTGAATTCTCTCGAGTTTTCTCTCAATTCTAGCAATTAACTTGCTGGAATTTTTCCCTTCAAAGACAAGTTTTGGGTTCCCACAAGCCAATCTCAGAGATCCAAGAGATATAGTGGGTGAATTCGTGTGGTGGTGTCCATTGGAAGATCAAGAACATAATTTTGGAGCATTGTGCAGTTTGCTCCAAATTCAAGTAAGTTTCTGGCATCTAAAAGGGTTTTAGATTTAATTTCTAGCATGCTTAATCTGCAAATTTATCGAAATTGTTTCTGAAATTACCCAACGTATTGGTTTTCTTTAATTGAAATTATATCACGTACGGTGAAAACCGCTTCCGCTTGGGATTCAATCCCTTCAAGAATAATCTAGGGCAAGTGGGAGAAGTGTAATGGATATTGTGAATGCCCTAGTTTATTGTATTTATCTGTATTTGTACTTTTCATGTATTATACAGTATTAATACAAAACCACTATTCCTACTTCAATGATTATTCATTCAATTTTGATTGTTGATGTACATTGCCCACTAGAGTTTAGTTCAAGTGGGAGTTGTTGGGTTTTATGCCCTAAAACTCGTAGATAGTAAATGAAACAAATTAATCGATCTCAATAAAGCGTTGTTTGAGTGATTCAGTAATTTGGTTATTGAAAAATCGAGTTTGCATTAATAAACCCTAAATCCAATAAACTAAGATCCAAGGTTGTTTAAATGAAACTTGGACTAGTATGTGGGGACATACGGGGATCGGTGTCTAAGTAACAACCTAAAAGGTCTATAATATAGGGATGAGGCTGGGTACCTTATCCTGGTGACACTATGTGATACGACCCACCTTGTATTCGATATAGATGCAATGATCCAAAGCATCCATGTAGGAGACATGCAGGTTGGGATATCCTATGCAATGAGTTTGCATAAGATCGGACCGCGAAATAGTAACCACTAGATGTAACGCGTTAACTAGTTTGGGTTTCTATTTCAATAGGATGACCTAGGTAACTCAATCTTAATCCTTAGTTTGTTATGAACTCCTTTCATGAGGTATTGTCCTTAGATTTGTATGGGTGAGAGTGGTCAGTTCGCCGACTCAATAATCCTACCATTTCAGGGGCAAGACCGAATGGGAGCTGGGAACATAACAGTACAAGATGGAATTCACTCCTTCCCCTATTGGGGTAAGTAGATGTGTGTTCCCTTAAGGGCTGATTCTGGGGCTTGAACAAAGGCTCGTCGTCCTCTCCTGGCCCGAGAGGAACTCCTGTTTAGTGGTTGGACCCTAAACAACTTGTTCACTAGAGGGATCGTGGTACTTAAGGATCCAGAGGTAACTCAGGGGTAAAACAGTAATTTGACTCAGCTGGTGTTACGAACACACGTGAAGGATTGACTTACTGCATTGGTCGATATCCGTGGACACAGAAATATTCTACATTGAGAAGAGTGCAGCTGTGGGCCCACAGTTAACGAATGTTGACTAACTTTGTTAATGAGTTTAGCCAGTTAGTCTCATATCGTTGGAGCTTCTGATCTGTAGGTCCATTAGGTCCCACTGGTAGCTCGTAAAGAGACTTGAGGCAATTAAGTATAAATTGTAAATTGAAAGTGTTGAATTTATTTATGGGAATCATATAATGGATATTGATACATTATAATACAAAGTTTATGAAACTTTATAATATAATTTTGAATTAATTTCAAAATTAATTCTTGAGAGAAAGTATTTGAAAGAGTTCAAATAATTAATATGAATTGGATTCATATTAATATAAATAATTTAATAAAGTCCCTAAGATTAAACATGTGATATTTAATTGTGTAATTAATTAATTATTTATTAAAACTAGATATGAACAAGATAATAGATTTGATCTTATTCATGACCTTTTCCTATAAATAGGACCCATGGGGTGGGGTGAAAGGTATCCCATTCATTCTCCTACTCTCAGAGAATTCCCCTAAAGGCTCCATCTAGACTCCCACCACTCTCCTGCCTCTAGAAGTCTCAGAGTCATACCGGTGTAGCCATAGTGGTGGTGTTCGCAGTAGTTCGTGATTATTTCACAAGCAGTTGGTGAATTTAATCTGTTACTATATAAATTAGATTTAGATCTAATATTTTTGTATGCTTAGCCTTAATAAAAATTTATAATAGTTCTAAGATTATTGCCAATGTATTGGTATTTTAGATTAAACAAAATTAATTACGAATCGATCTCAATCACGCTTCCGCTTTACGGAATTACAGAATTCCAATCCGTTAATCTGCACCATGTCTATGTGGGCAACATAGATAATTTTGTTCAGTCGACTGTGATGCCTGAGTAAGTGTCGGTGCACAAGGTGGGCACAATCTAATGCTTTTGGTTGATACTATTTGAATTTCCCCCGCTTATCTCATAAGTCTTTACCGTTTTTCTTTTACTCGCCTTATTTTATTTTTGTTTTAAATCAAAACCCCCATTCATAATATTTCTTTTGTCACCACCCTCGGTTTCAAATTTTAGAGGAGGTTCTCGCTTTGCAGAATCCTATGTTTTTCGACTAGCCACCATCTCCCTTGGGTACGATATCCGAAATACTTTCCACTTTATTACTTGATAGTGTATACTTGCACTTATAGTCATCTAGCACGTTGTGCACTCACACACCTTCAAGTTTTTAATTTCTGAAAAGCAGGAATGCGAGTTTAGTAATGCATTCCCTTTTTTCTTCTGACGCATCAGGAAGTTCTAGAAGTATGTTGATGATGCTCGGTGAAAATGCAACTATGTTGCCCCGCACCATTACTTCGTTTATTTTGTCCCTCCATTGCGCGTGGTAGAACTCATGGACCAGCATAGGGATGTACTCTGGGATTGCTTCGCAGGCTAACTGCCACTTACGTTGGGAGATCAAGTCTTGCATCGCCTGCAAGAGCGCACAACTAAATCTGTGCTGCTCGGTGAAGTTCATTCGTTCTTCACCCACTTTCTTTTTGCCCTTTGCCGCTGCGGTGAGGGTTTTTTTTCTCTTGTTCTGGGCACTGGGCCCAGCTTCGTTGCGTTGCGGCAACTCTCTAATCACTAGCGCAGTCGCCTGAAATGAGCGGCGCTGTCGCAGAGGGACCTCATCTTCAGAGTCCACAGGCTCATACTCTCTTTCTTCAGTTGGTACGCTTCGGGTTGCGCTAGCCTCAGCTATTGCGGCTAGTCTTGCGGCAGCAATCTCTTCTGTCGCTTTTTCCTGTGCTTCCTTCTCAGCACGCTCCCTTTCAATTTGTGCTACAACTTCCAACTCTGCGGCTGCTTTTCTTGCGGCTTCGTCTGCCGCAACCTTTTGCGCTTCTTCTTGTTAAAGAAGAACTTACTACCGTTGAAGCCTTTGAAAAAATCACCAATTTCTTCTGTTTTAAAGCAACCTCGTTTGCTAGAAATTCCTTCAAGAACACTGACCAGCTCTTGGATCACCACCAAAATAATTCCACTGGTATTCTCCTTAGGATTTTTGGTTGAGAGGATTGTGGGAGCAAATTTACTGGACGGAATTGGGAGAGGATTTTTCTTTCTTTGTGAGTAGTGAGAATGAGAGAGCTCGAGAGTTCTTCATTGAATGAAGTAAAAACCACCAACTCCTCCCCTCTATGCGTAAGGAGATAAAAGAGGAAGACTTAATCGTGTAACTACACACGATTAGGTCTCAATTAACTGACCAAGTCAGTTTTGCATTTTTAATTTTAAAATTAAATTAAAATTAAAAACAATTTAACTTAATTAATCAATATTAATTAAATTAATCATATCTAATTTAATCATATTTAATTAAATGAATCATCCTCATTTATCCTATAGTTTTAATGTGCTGTAATTAAAGCAAATTTAATTAAAACAAATTAAAATATACAATTAACTAATTCTTTAATTAATTAATCATTCAATTGAATATCACATATCCAATTGTATTTCTCTCACATAACCTATAGTATTAATGTGCATCTAAAGCGCATTAATTTTAACCTATAGTTTAATATGAATCTAATTCATATTTTAAATTTTAATATTCGAACTCCTTCGAATATTCAAATCTCCCTTAGTAAATCTATCTCAACCCCCTAAAAGAGCTACCGGTGGGACCTAATGGACCTACAGTTCAGAAGCTCCAACGATATGAGATTAATTGACAAAACTCATTGATCAATTAACCAATATTAGTTAACTGTGGTTCACTCCACTATAGAACCACAGCTGCACACTTCTGACTATAGATATATTTCTATGTCCATGGATATTGACCAATAACAGCAAGTCAGTCCTTCACGTGTGTTCGTAACCCCAACTAGGTCAAATTACCGTTTTACCCCTGGGTTACTGTTGGCTTTTTGGCCTTTAATCTCAAATTAATTAATTTTAATTAATTAATTAATCAATGTTTTGATGATAACAAACCCAATTTATAATTACTGAAAATCTCATTATTTTAATGTGCCCATAGCATAGAGCTCGAAGCAACGATTCTAAAGCCTCTTGAATCACTCAAATCGGAGCTAAAATGAAGAAGTTATAGCCGAAACAAGCTTTAACGAAAAATACCCGAGGCGATGACGTGGCGGGCTGAGTCAACATCAATGGACCAATCCGACGACGACACGTGGATTAATGGGAGAATAACACATGGGCTTTTGATTATTTAAACATATATTTATTATATATATGTATATTATTTTATATTAAACATTTTGAGTCTAACGGTTTTTAAATTAAAAAAAAAATCAAAATTTCAGAATCCATTAAATGCTGCGTTTGAAAAGTTTTTTTTACATATATATATATTTTTATATTATTATTATTATTATTATATGTTTAAAAATTTTTTACCGTTGGATTGTTTTATAAGTTGGAAAAGTTTTTATTTATTTTATTATTATTATTATATATTTATATTATTATTTTAAATTTCCTTTTACTTTTAATTTTTTTTAATCTCCACCCTTGGTTTTTTTTTAACTTCAATCCAATGGTCCAAATTAAACTCAATTTCAAATTTCTCTCAACTCCATCTTCTTCCTATTTATACCTTCATTCATTCACAAAATGAACAACAATTTCTCTCTAAATTCTCTCCAATTTCTCTACATGTTTCTTCTCTCCAATTCTTCAATGTTTCCTTAAATTTATTGTGAGAGTTTTATTTTGAGAGATTCTTGAGCTATTCAATTTTATTGTTCTTAGCCATTTGAGGGCTTTTATTTTGTAAGATTTTTCTTACAATTTTGTGAGCGTAAATTTGTATATCTACTCTTTTGAGAGAGTTTGTAAGATTGTATTCAAATTTCAAATTCTTTGTAAGGGTTGCTCTTGAGCCCGAAAAAGAGCGGTTGAAACGGTTTGATCCTAAACCGTGGAAAGGATCGGGTTTGTTCTTGCTCCCGCAAAAAGAACATTGTACCGGTTGGACTCTAAGCCGTGGAAAGAGTCGTGTTCCTCAATCGAATACCCAAGAGGAGCTTGGGGAGTGGAGTAGGTCGTTTGCCGAACCACTATAAATTTCCGGTGTTATTTTTTTTAACCCTCTACTATTTAATTTTTGCCATTAATTTTCTTTATCGTTATTTGCATGAGATTAATTCCTATAATTTATTTTTAATGTTTATGGACAACATTTACATTGGAATTAATTTGGGTGTTTAAAATCTATTTCTAATTTGTTGACTAATTTGTGTTAAAATTAATTATTTCTAAAAAGTTCACTTATTTGTTTAAATCGGGCCCACTGTACTAAAAAGTTTATAAAAATTCATTAAACCCTATTCACCCCCCCTCTAGGGTTGTCATACCGATCCAACAGTTACATCTATGTCCTTAAGTCCCAGTGCCCCTCTAATGAACAACCTGTTTGAGGTCCAACCAACAAACAGAAGTCCCTCTCGTGCCATAGAGAGGGCAGGGCTCTTTGTTCAAGACCCGGAGACACCACTTAAGGGAACACACATCTACTTACCCTAAAGTCGGGAAGGAGTGAGTTCCTTCTTGTGTGATTATGTTCCTAGCTCCCCACTCGGTCTTGTCCCCAAAATGGTAGGCTTATTGTGATCCTGTGGATTTTGGCTTGCAAGCATCCATGAGAAGGTCATTGATAGCGAGCATAGCTAGCTACTTTTACTTATTTAATTTAGCTAGTCTTTTATGATATTTGGGCCATTTTATTGTGCTTTATTGTTTATTTTGTAGGAAAGCGATGATTAGAGCTAAAACGTGGGATTGGAGTTAATCGGGTGTTCGGGATGTGAAAATATGCCAAAGAACCGGAAAGTTCAAGCAACAAGGAGCCAAGAGAGGGCATCCTGCCCATCAACGTCGAGACGCCACTCTTGGAGGGTCTCGACGCTGGTTTTCCTTAATTAGAAGAGGCGGCAGCGTATCAGCGTCGAGACGCTGTGATAATAGCGTCTCGACGCTACCGTTATTTCCATTCCAGACGCGCGTATTCTAGAGGCAGCGTCGAGACGCTGTCTTGATAGCGTCTCGACGCTACGACGAAAAAATAGAATAAAAGCTTATTTTCAGCTAGGTTTTTGGGGGATTCAATTTGAGACTTTTTGGAGCCGTAAAACAGAGGAGAAAACAGAGGATTGAGGCTGAACAAGAGAGATAAAAGCGGAAATCAACCCATTGTTCGTGGGGATCGTGACGGGGACGTTCGGTCTCGGCATACATTGAGTTTTCTTTTCCCATTCCTTTTCTCTAGCTAGATTTATGGCTTTGTTATGTTTAGTTGAGCTTGTAACTTCATTCATGAGTAGCTAAACTTGTAGCTTAGGGATTGATGTAGTTGATTTTGTTTATGGATTGATTTATGGTTTAAGTTGTGCAATGATTATTATGTTTGCAATCTTGATTCAATGCTTTCAATTAATTGGCCATTAGTTGAATGATTTGAGTTTTTATTCTTGCTCGGGAGAGGGGATTAAATGTAGACTTACTCAAGATTGCATGACTAAGGTTTATTTTCTAATTCATGACGGTTTTAGATTAACTTTAGAATTGGTCAAAAGATCTCATTGCCTTGCATCTTAATAAACTTAGATAGAGATATCAAGTAGATTAATTTGCATGAGAATCAATTATACTCGGGAGAGGTAGTTGTGATTAAAGGGTCTTAGACTCATAATTCCATTGTGCATAATAACCTACTCCTTAAAATCAATCCAAGACTAAATTGGCGAAATCAATTCCCTAAGTGTTTTTCCAATTGAATTTCCACTTTTTACTTGCTTTGATTTAATTTTCATACCATTCTCTCACTACTTTTTGATCCCTAAATAAAATTGAGTAAGATAATTCACAATACTTGATTTGCTTAAAAATCCAATCCAGAGGACGACACTCGTTTATACGAACACTTTATTATTACTTGACCCGTGCGCTTGCGGTAAGGAAAATTCCACATCAGTCATCATCATTCCAAGGCAGTATTGTTCACTCCTTCCATTCTTTTATTGTTCTCATGCTTGATTATGCTTTATTTCTCTATACATTGAGGACAATGCATGCTTTAAGTTCGGGGGTGGAATGCTTTGCTTGTTGAGCCCTTGAGCATCTGAGTTCAGGCTAAATTTTTTTAGTTTTCTTCGAATCTAGCATATGGTTGTTTTGTGGATGCTATTTTTGTATGACTATGATTTCCTAGGATAGGCTTTCTTGTCAATTTTCAAGCTTTTGATGAGTTGTAAGCATGTGTGCCCAAAAAGGGAGACTTTTTAAACTTTTTCTAGGAGATGTCTTGCATGAGTAGAGTATTTTCCTTGGTTAGAATATGACTTGAATGTTTAGGAGCGAATTATTAGGTTCATATGCTTTTTGTCACCTCGATAGGTGTAGGGAAGAGCTAAAGAGTTATTATTTATTTATTTTTTTTTGCAAATTAGCATGTTTAAACATACTTAGGAAGAAAGAAAAGAACATATGCTTACCATGATCATGAAAGAAAAATCATTCTTGTCTTTACTGTTGAAAGAAAAAAAAAATAATGACGTCATATGAGCTCAATATGCAATGTGTAATGATGTTTTAGGCAAAAAAAGTTACCCCTGTTGTGATCATTTAGGCCAACCAAGAGTAAAACTCGGGTTATGGGTCTCTGCAATAGGTGTGCGAAAGCTAGTGTCACTTATAAATATTTGATTTAATTTTCAATTTAAAGCACCTAAGTATGGATGAAAACAAACTAATTTCTTCCATTGACTCATTAGTAAATCCTTAGTGCCAGTGTAGAGGGAAGATGAGTTGAGAGTTTAATAATCCAATCATGAACTATTAGAGTCTAATCTATCTAAGTTAGATCTCGCTTGTGCAAGTTAATTTTGGAAAACTTTTGATTTGTTTCCCTCATTGGGCTTTATGTGTTTGTCTCTTGATTGCTTGATTGTTGACTTGTGAGCCTTGAGGATTGAGTCATGTTTGTTGCATCTATTCTTCAACCGTTGCTTGATTTTTAGTTTGCTCGAGGACTAGCAAAAGCTTAAGTTTGGGGGTGTTTGATAGCGAGCGTAGCAAGCTATTTTTCCCTAATTAATTTAGTTAGTCTTTGATATTGAATTGGCCAAATTTATGCATTTTAGTGTTTTATTTGTAGGAAATATGTATTGGAGCTAAATTGAGAAATTGGGAATGATCGGGTGTTCGGGACGTGAAAAGAGGCCAAAGAAACGAAATGAATAGAAGATGGAAGCTTATTGAAGTGGGCAAGCTGCAGACCAGCGTCGAGACCCTAGCTTCTGGGCGTCTCGATGTTGGGCTATCCTTAATTAGCTTCTGGGCGTCTCGATGCGACGCTGTAACCCTAGCGTCTCGACGCTATCAGAAATTTCTAAAATAGAATGCTCGGTATAGCGACAGCGTCGAGACGCTGTGCCTATAGAGTCTCGACGCTGTCGACTGTTTTCCTATAAATAGATTGCGATTAGGGCTGGCCAAGGGGACTTCTTTGGATGCAATTTTAGCCTAAAACTCGACTGAAAACCTTCTATGGAAGCTAAAGCAAGTGGAGAGGAGCGAGATTCAAGGCTTTGCTCGTGTAGATCGTGACGGGGACGTGTGGTCTCGGCAACTTAGCGTTTAATCTTCTTTCCCTCTTACTTTAGTTAGTTTTCAATGGTTGTTTTAGACTTAGCTTATATCGTAACACGTTGTATGATTAGCTAGGTTCTTTATCTTAGGGATTGATGTAGCCCTTTGGGCAATTATGGATTGATTTATGGATTCTTGCTTTGGTTTCATTTTTGCATGTTTTTTCCTAATGCTTTCAATTTACCGGCCATAAATGGATTTTTGATTGTGTTTAAATCTTGCTCGGGAGAGGGGATTTAGCTTAGATCGCATCATGCATAACTAGGATAGCCTTGAGATCGGGAGATAAAAGATAATTCTAGAAATCGTTAAAAAGGATAACCTTAAGGCCTTGCATGTTAATGAATTTAGATAGGGATATTGGATTCAAAGCATGTGAGATAATTATGTATGCTCGGGAGAGTTATATATGAGTTCTGTATTCCAAGATTTATGAATCAATAGCATGTTATTCATCCATCAATTAATCCATAATCCCAATTGGTGAAATCAACTCCATAAGAATTTGTCATCATTTGATTTCCATAGTTTTAGCTTTGTGTAATTTTGCATTCATTCTCACTAAGATTAATTCCCTAGATAAAATTGGATCAGAGTATTTACGGTAGTTAATTCGATTAGAAACCCAATCCAGAGGACGACATTCGATCTTAAAAAATCACTATATTATAACTTGGCCCGTACACTTGTGGTAAGCAATTTGTGCAGCACCTATCTCGAGTGTCGTGCACGTGATGTGATTTACTTGAGTGCATCAGAAATTGATGCAACGACACGAAGACTGTGAGTCACACTCGTTGATGCACAGTGTGATTTCCTCATTTGTGCAAAGCTTGCGATGAGACTACTATCAAGGCACTAATCTAAACCTACTAAAATAAGCTAACACAAGGTATGACATAGAATAAATGCGGTACAGAAAATAAACATACTAAATTGCGAGTACTCCCACAGATGCGCTAGGTCCTGCCGTAGACGAGAGCTCCTATTTGCTGGACCTAATTTTCTCACGTGCTCAGGGTGGATCTGTCAGGGTGATGAGTTCAGCCACCTCGTCTAAGGTCCCATCAACATATGGTTTGACTCTTTGCCCGTTGACCTTGAAAATTCTTTTTCCATCAGCGGAATGCAAGTCTACTACCCTGTGGGGATAATATCTTGTGGATAATGTAGGGACCCTACCACGTAGATTTCAGTTTTCCTAGAAAAAGACGTAGACGAGAGTTAAATAATAAAACTTTCATTCCTTCTTTTAATATCTTTTTCTTGATCCACTTGTCATGCCATTGCTTCTACTTTTCTTTATTAATTTTGGCATTTTCATATGCGAAGAGCCTGAATTCCTCCAACTCTAAGATCTGACGCATTCTTGCTTCTCCTGCCGCAGCTAAGTTGAGGTTTAGGCACTTTAGCTCCCACTGAGACTTATACCCCAGCTTAAGCGGCAAATGACATGCTTTTCCAAATACCAGCGCATAAGGCAACATTCCTATGGGTGTTTTGAATGTGATACGATATGCCCATAATGCGTCATCCAAATGTTGCGCCCAGTCCTTCCTTCCTGTGCTGACTACTTTCTCTATTAGACACTTCAGCTTGCCCATTGCTCTGAGGGTGATATGTGGTAGCTATATTGTGCTTCACATTGTATTTCATCAGGAGCTTATTCATGATTCGATTCACAAAATGTGTCCCTTCGTCACTGATGAGTCTCCTTGGCACTCCATATCGCGAGAATATATTCTTCTTAATGAACTTTGCTACAGTGGCCGTATCATTTCTAATGCAAGCTATAGCTTCTAACCATTTAGTCACGTAATCGACCGTAAGAAGAATATATTGATATCTGATAAGTCCAATTTGTTATACATTTAGAATCTCCCATTTTCTTATCTTAGTTGAATTCCTTGCGAAAAATGTTTTAAAATGAGTATAATATGTCTATAGGTCCTCACCGGAGCTTTGGAAGCGATTCGGGGCTTAAATGAGCAAAATCGGAGCGTAAAATGACTATTCTGCCGTTGGAGCCGTCACAGCGTCGATACGCTACCATCCAAGCATCGGGACGCTACGCAAATAAGGAAAGGATTCTGGAATTTACGCGTGAAGCAAGAGCGTCGAGACGCTGTTGCCCTAACGTCGTGACGCTAGGGCAACCCGAGAGTTTTTCCTATTCTGCAGGGGGCAGCGCCGCAACACTGTTACATAACGTCGCGACGCTGCGACTGGGTATAAAGTGTATTTTTCAGATTTTTGCTGCTCTCTTTTGGCTTCTTCCCCTTTGACCTGATTTCTCCTTCTTCCTCCCTGTACTATTCTGCATTCCTTTGTAATTTTAGTGAGTTTTATTATATTTTGGGATGGTTAATCGAGCCGAGGAGCTTAGTTGGAGCGTTTCGGTGACCGACTAAGATCACATCGTTGCGATTGGGGACTTCTAATGTAAGTTAGGCATACTCTTGAGACCCTATTTATGATTTTAGATGAATTATTATTGGTTATGTCTTGAATTCCCATTCTCAAATTACAATTTCTTGATAGAATAGTTTGACAAATTATTTGATTGATTTAAAGTAATTGCTTTACTAATTGGTTAGTGATAAATTTATTGTGTGATTGTGTTGAATGGAGTGTTATCTCATTTGATATATTTGCATGATAGATTTAGGAATTTGAGCTTAGAATTGTATGAATTTAGGTTGTTCCTAGTTTATGCAAATTTACTCAACGATCCAATTTGCTTTATGCGGTTAGGTTCATGTTTATGAATTATAATTAGATTCTAACTTTGATGTTTTTGTCGAGTTGGAAGGTTATAGATCTTAATCATTGGTTCCAATGAATGTTGAGTAATCAATAATAATTCTTTAAATTTGAGTGTCAATGATTGAGTAGCCAAACCCAAGTTAGAATAATCAATTGCGCGATACCGAGGTGAGATTAACTAAACTACCTTTACTTCCCCGTTATTTTACTTTATTGCAGTTTTATGTTTCCAATCAATCCATCTTTCAAAACCCCCTTTTTAGTTACTAATTGAGAAATCTAATTAAATTAATTAATTACGCTGCTCCCTGTGATCGACCCCAGCCACTATTGCTACAAGTTAGCTTTAGAGGTTGTGGATTATACATTTATTTGATAAGAGACCTCGACAATCTCTTCCATCAATATCCTTGCGATGATGGGAAGGGTCTCATGAAATCAATCCCCCAGACGTCGAATGGCTCAACTTCCAACACATAGTTCTGCGGCATCTCGGTTCATGCGCTAATGTTTCCTGTGCGTTGACATTTGTCACATTGCGTTACATGCACCCTTGCGTCACGAAATAGGGTCGGCCACAAATATCCACTTTGTAGCACTTTTGTTGTTGTGCGCTGACCTCCAAAGTGACCACCATAGGGCGATTCATGACATTCCTACAGGATTTTCATCGCATCCCCTTCTCCAACGCATCGATGAATTACCTAGTCTGGTCTTCTGCGATAAAGAAAAGGATCATCCCAAAAATAGAACTTTAACTCATGAAACAATTTCTTACGTTGTTCCGCTGAGTACTCCTCAGGTATTACTCCTACGGTAAGGTAATTTGCTACGTCAGCATACCACGATGCATTGCTTTCAATTCCTAATAGCTTTTCGTCTGGAAATTCGTCTGCGATGAGAATGTCAGGCACATCCACCTTTTCAGGATTGTCCAACCGCGACAGATGATCAACTACCTGGTTTTCACTTCCCTTTTTGTCCTTGATTTCTAGATCAAATTCTTGGAGTAATAAAATCCATCGAATCAATCGTGGCTTGACATCTTTTTTCGAAATCAAGTATTTAATTGTCGCATGATCAGTGTAGACAGTGACTTTTGAACCAATTAGGTAGGTGCGGAATTTATTGAACCCATAAACGACAACCAATAATTCTTTCTCGGTGGTTGTGTAGTTTGTCTGCACTCCGTTCAATGTTTTGCTGGCATAATAAATGAGGTGTATCGCCTTTTCCTTCTTTTGCGCCAGCACTGTGCCAATGGCTACATCACTTGCGTCACACATGAGAATGAATGACTCTTCCAAATTAGGCATTGTGAGGATTGGCGCTGAGACCAGCGCATGCTTCAGATAGCAGAATGCCTTCATCCATTCTTTTGAAAATTCAAATTTCTTGTTTGCCTCCAACAACACACATAAAGGCTTCGTTATGTGTGAAAAGTCTTTAATAAAACGGCGGTAGAAGCCCGCATGCCCTAGGAAACTTCGAATTCCTTTAACAGATGTAGGCGGTGGCAACTTGTCAATCACATCAATTTTTGCCCTATCAACATCTATTCCAGCTTTTGAGATGTGATGGCCCAACACAATTCCTTCTTCCACCATGAAATGACACTTCTCCCAATTAAACACCAGATTGGTTTCCTCACATTGCATCAAAACATGCTCTAAATGCGTCAGGCAATCTGCATATGAATTCCCATAGACAGAAAAATCATCCATGAAGCCTTCTACTGATTTTTCTAGAAGGTTAGAGAAGATGACCATCATGCATCACTGAAAAGTTCCTGGCGCATTGCATAACCCAAAAGGCATCCTTCTAAACGAAAAGGTGTCATTTGGGCATGTGAAGGTTGTCTTTTCTTGGTCCTCCGACGCAATGGAAATCTGATTGCAGCCTTAATATCCGTCTAAAATGCAATAGTAGGCGTGACCAGCCAAACGATCCAACATTTGATCCACGAATGGTAAGGGAAAATGGTCTTTCTTTGTTACTGCGTTGAGCTTGCGATAGTCCATACATACTCGCCATCATGTGACTGTTCGCGATGCAATTAGTTCATTCTTTGCATTGGTAACCACTGTCATTCCTCCTTTCTTTGGAACACATTGAACTGGACTAACCCATCTACTATCTGCGATGGGGTAGATGACTCATGCGTCAATCCATTTGATAATTTCCTTTCGCACAACTTCCATCATCGCAGGGTTTAAACGCCTCTGACGTTCCACAAACTCGTCAGATTTATCTACCAGTCTGATTTTATGCATGCAATAAGACGGGGTTATTCCCTTGATGTTAGCAAGACTCCATCCTATGGCGCATTTATGCCTCTCGAGAACCTCCATCAACAACTTTTCTTGGGTTAGATCTACTTTGGATGGGATAATAACCGGTAAGGACTCTCTCGCCTAAGAATTTATACTTAAGATGCGCTGGGAGACGTTTTAGTTCTAACGCAGGTGGAGATATAATGAAGGGTAAAGGGAACTCCCTATTAGAGAGATCCAGCGCATGTACTTCTGCGGTGGTCTCACCAAATATGTGACATTCCTTTACTTTACATGCGACTTGATCTTCTTCTTCAGCATTGCGCGCTGCTCCTAACGCATCCATCCGGAATATCTCCATTGGCGAGCAGATCTCTATGCGTGCTACCGTCTCACTATCCTTGGGTTCAACATGGTATTTTAATGCGTTGAACACATTGAATACAACTTTTTGATCGTTAACTCGCATGGTCCTTTTCTAACACATTGAATACAACTTTTGGTCCTTCTTGAACAGTCTCATCTGTGCTGGTTTCTTTTTCAAGTTTGGGTTGTGGGATGACTGATTCTTCTTGCATTGGCGCAGTGTTTTCATTCAGAAGTTGCTTCCCACTGCGAAGTGTCAACGCATGGCATTGCTCTTTTCCTCTGGGGGCTTCTGTGTTACTTGGCAAAGTCCCCGCAGGTCTATTTTTTTAGTTCTGACGCAAGCTGTCCCACTTGAACCTCCAGGTTTCTCAAATATGCAGCCTGACTCTGGACGACCACATCATTCTTTGCCATATATTCCTTCTGGCTTGCCATAAAATCCTTCATCATGTTCTCCAAAGAGTTTGATGATGATGCGCCCGAGTCGCCACTGCTTGCATCGTTGTTGCACTGGAAATTTCCCTGCGCCACATGCTCATTGTTAGCGTTAAGCAGTCTAGGGCTAGAATTTGCATTACCTTACTTTGTTTGTTTGGATGCGCCAGCGTTTCCACTCCATGAGAAATTAGGATGGTTCCTCTAGCCAGGGTTGTAAGTGTTTGAAAATGGATTGTTGCGTATATTCCCTTGTGGTCCCACATAGAACACTGAGTCTAGATTGGAAGGGCACTAGTCATGTGTGTGTCCTTCTCCACAAATTCCGCATCCCACCACAGTGAGCTGCGATATGAGGGGAGCTGTATTAGCTGTTAGTGCGTCCATCCTTGTAGTTAGTGCTACAATTTTTGCGTTCACCACAATCATAGGATCCACTTCAAAGCTTCCTGAGTTGGTCTTCACTTGGCGCTTTCATTTATCTTCTACGGTGCCCCATTCATAGTTATTCCTTGCGATGCGATCAAGAATCTCATGCGCTTCATCATATGTTTTACTCAGTAGCGCACCATTCTCGGATGAGTCAAGCAAGATTTGGGAGTTCTTGTTCAGCCCAACATAGAACGTCTCCAACTAAATACAGTGGGGCAATCCATGATGAGGACATCTTTGCAGCAAACTTTTAAAGCGTTTCCATGCATCACTGAGCGTCTCATCTTCCATTTGAGCAAACGTCAAGAATCTCGCCATGATGTGAGTGTGGGTCTTTAGCTACACTTCCTCGGAATTGTCCTGCAGAAGTTAACATTTGAAACATAACGGGTTTTAGCTCAAACCTTTCAGTTTCCAGTGTTGGGCGCACTATTCCTCGGTAAAAGTTGCACATTGCAGGCACTGCATAATCTCTAATTCCTCGTTCTCTGTCATCAACCATTTGTATTGGATTCACGGGATGGTTTTGTGGATTTTGCGCAACCATTTCTTCCAGTTGTTCTATGGCTTGTTGACGGGACGAGTTGTCGGGACTCGTGTCAAATAAAATTTATAATCCACGACACTATAACTATTTTGTAGAAATAGTGACCAGGGTCGAACACAGGGAAGGGGATCTAGCAGATGCAGAATTTTGTGTTCATGCAATAGGGGGTTTGAAAAAGTGGATGTAGTAAAAAAATGCTGAATGTAAAAGAGGCAGAATATAGCATGCGATAGAGAGAAAAATAAAACAAAAACCAATATCAGAAAGAGATCGTTGGATTGGGATTTCTTATGCTCGAATGGTATTTTATTAGTCCGGTTGGCTTCTTGGTTACTCGGAGGACCCCCCTACACTAACCTGTGTTTAATTAACCCATTAACCCAGAACCCTGCAATTAACATGGTTAATTAATTTATCATGATCGACCGCCACCCCTCATGCATAAAGTAACAATCATTCGAAACCTACAATGACTACTAAATTATGTCTAACTAATATAAGATAAGCAATCTGAAACCTCACAATTACCTACTTAAACTAGCCGCTTTAGGTTCGTGGGTTTGGAATTGTATTAACTAAACATAAATTAAATTTAAATCTAATTAATACAACCTTTAGCATGCATCTTAGGCCTGTCAAGTGTCGTCACTCTATAGAGATTGTCTTGCCTCGGCCTAGTGGCTATCTAAAAATAACTAATAGAATGCACAAATAGAAATCTCTTAAGGTCGTCAATCCTAAGAAACAAATCTCATGCATTGGTTTAAACGAGATTGCATGCAAAACTTAACAAAATACAACAAGAACAGAAAGTTTAAAGCCAAAAAAACTCGGCCAATATCAATATCATTCAATGCATAATCTCAATCCAACGATACAATCTAGTTTAGCTACTCATAAACAAAGGAAAACTACAAATAGATGCAAAAGAATGCATAAAATATGACCCAAAATGGTCTACACAGCAGCTGGAAACAAAAGGAAACGAAAGTAATCGAAAAAAGGCCAAAATTCTAACCTAACGGCGGACTAAACCGAAGCCATATATTTATAGAAAACGTCGTGGCGTGGAGACGCTAGGCTCGGCGTCTCGACGCCACAGACATTGATCTCCGTGTCGAATTCGCATCGACATCGTGACGCTAGGGGCAGCGTCTCGACGCCATCCCCAATCTGAACCTTACTGTCTTTTTTCTCGGTTTTGTCTCGTTAATTCTCGATACAGGGCTTCAACCTTCGATTTTTGGTGTCATTCTTCATATCCGCTTCAATACACTTGGGTCTTTTTCACCTCCTCACCGTCCAAGAACACCGAGTTGGCTCCAAAACTCCATAATTGGCCCGAATTAACACCAATTTAGCGTGGTTGGCTCCCGACATCACCTAAGCTCAAAGTACCTGTAAGTAAGACAAATAGAACATAGGGAAAAATAAACTTTTAGTCCCTGAGTTTTTTGTTAAGTTACACTTTGGTCATTGAGTTTTAAAACTCAACAAAATTACCCCTAAGGTTTGAGATAAGGAGCAATTTGGTCCATGCCATCCATTTTGCTGTTAAATGCCAACGGATTGCTGACGTGGCCGCATTTTTTTAATTAAAAAAATCCTTTTTTTTAATTTTAAAATATTATTATTTTTTAGTATTCTATTATTATTTAACTATTCTTCAATCTCTCTCTTCTTTCCCTCTTCTTCATCATCTTCCCACACCCTCATCCTTCTTCTTCTTCAAGTCTTCGGCTACTTTTTTTTTTTTCTCTTTTCTTCTCCTTTCTTCTTCTCTCTTACCCCATTTCTCTTCTTTTCTTTTTTTTTTTTTAAAAAAATATAGAGGGAGGAGGGATCTCCCTCCTCCTCTGTAGGCCAGATCCGTCTCTCTCCCTTTTGTTTCTCCTCCGCCGGTAGCAAGATCTCGCCGTCGCTCGCCCAGATCTATTGAAGCTTGTCGTCGTTCGCTCAGATCCGCCGCTCGTGAGTGTCCAAATCTTGTTGTCATCTCCCTCGTTGAGACCCACGACTCCCTCGTTTGGATTTCATGTCCATTTTTCAGTTAACTGTTAACAGAATTACCGTCGGGCAAATGAATTTCATCTTGTTCTTGTTCTTCGTTTGTCTAAGAACTTTCCCCCGAATCGACCTCATCTCCCACTTCCCTTTGCAAATCCCCGATTTGGGTTTCTTTAGAGGCCACCACCGAAGGCGGAGGGGCCACGACGGCGGATTGAGCCACCACCGAACTTGCAGACGACGATGGCGTCAATGAATGTCGGTGGGAGGTCGATGATGTAGATGTACCAGATGGGGTGGTTCAAAACCGGGTCGTGTTATTCGTCGAGAAAATCCTACTGGTGGGTGGCCTCCAATGGGGCAGGGCCGCGACGGCGCCTGCGGCGACCGGAGTAGAAACGAACGTAAACGGCATAGCAGAGGACGAGGAGATAGGTGAAGGAGAGAAGGGTGATGGTAATGGTGATGGTGAGCAAATTGGAGAGTTTGCGGGGCGTTTTGGAAGTGGAATTGGGATTGAGATCGTCAGAATTGGGCGGTGGGATTAGAATTGATAAATATTGACAGAGTTTTGGGCATTTTTCGAAGCAATCAGAAGAGCAAGGATCGTGAGGGAGGCAATCTTTATCGCAGAATTTCTTGAGGTCGTTGTCATCGGAGAGGAGATTTCTGGAGAGGAAATCCATGGCGGATTTGAAGAACAGGTGAGAGAGAGTTGAAATTGAAAAGCAGACGGCTGGGAGAGTGGTCTAAGGGAGTATATTACCGAAAGTAAGTTTTGAATACTTTGTAATGGTGATTGGATTTTTCTTTATCGCATAATTTCTAGAGCTCCTCCACCGATTCTCCCTCTTTTCTTAAAAGAAAAAAAAGAATAACCCAAACCTCAGGGACCAAAAATGTATTTTTCCCTAGAACATAAAATTCCTCTAACAAGTTTAGATTAGAGGTGATAAAATAGGATTATTTTGGTCCTATCACTTGTCTTATGGAACGCCTATTTCTTCTCCTTCTATGATATGTTCTGTCGATCTCGGGGTCTATTGCGATGCCAATGCGGCGAGCAGCACGCATACAATCTTGCACACCTGAAATAAATCTACTTACAACAAGTAGCAAAAATAGCACCAAACAGAATATGAGTTAAGAAAGAATGTTAAAATTTCAATTGTCTACCCCAGAAACGGCGCCAAAAACGTGGTTCGAACTGTAACGGCTCAATATTATGCAAAATAATCAAAGAAGAATATCGCTGTTATGCACTAATGCAAGTATAAATCAAGCATAACCAAGTAATACCTGGAGTATTCTAGGGTCAGATCACAGGGAAGGGAAAAGAAAATCTTAACAAAGCTATCTAACAAATTCTCATATGCATGGCGATAAATATGATATGAAAGATGATTGCGTTAATGATTACTGCGATAAAGGAAGTAAGATAAAGATCGTTCGATAGAGGTAAAAGAAAACAGATGAGAGAGGCTATCAAGGCTTTCACTGCAGCGCATAGTATGAATGAAATGCTAACAATGCTTAAGCGAGAAATAAACATGTGATTCCCTTCCGTTATTACACATGCGTTTTTCGTAGGACTAAAAACGTTTCTGTTCACTTAGTTCATGTGTTAGCGCAGTTCTCTAATTTACTTGCAAGTGATTGAGTTATTCCTAAAACAATCCAAACACATTCATGAATTTTCTCTCGCGGCAGTGCTAATTCTAACACAACCTAAACTACATGCAATGTGTTAACTTGTTCTCACTACTACAAAAATCACTTTTAATGATGGACATTGCCCGTCATTAAAAGTCGCTCTTCATAACAAGTTACGACGACACTCGTATAGACGACGGACGTCGCAAAATCACTTTTAATGACGAGATTAAAGACTTTTCATTACGGGCAGCGTCCGTCGTCTATACGAGTGTCGTAACTTGTTATGACAGGCGACTTTTAATGACGAGCAATGTCCGTCATAACAAGTTACAATGACAGACGTTTTTCATGACGGTCAATGCCCGTCATGAAAAGTCGTCCGTCATCAAAAGTCCATCATTAAAAGATATTTTCCAACCAACCAAATCTTTAATGACGGGCATTTTCCGTCATTAAAAGTCGTCCGTCATGAAAAGTTCGTCATCAGAAGGGTTTTTGCGAACCAAATGTCCGTCATTAAAGGTCCGTCATTAAATGTCATTTTTTATGACAGGCATTGCCCGTCATTATTTTGTTCATAATTTAATAAAAAAATTTGTTGGTTGCCTGATGGCAAACCAACAATATTTTCTTCATTTGTCAATGTGTAAAGAAAGTAATCTTAATTTTAAATGTGCAAAATTGTATAGAAATCAAATATTTGTCAAATTTCATTCCAATAAAATTACAAACACTTACACTTAAAAGCCTCAAAATTACTAAACACCTATGCTTTAAAGTCTACACCTACACTAAAAAACAAAAATTCTCGTACGTGCCGCTTTCATTCCTGTCACCATAATCTTGCTCGTACATCAAACTTGAAGAACCTAAGAAAAACAAATTTAGTTAACAATAAAATACACAAAAAAAAAAAATCAATCTCGATGAGTATCAGAAAAAAATGTTAGAAAACCCAATAAACTCCAAAAGCTTACAAACTTCAAGATATCAAGTTTAACCCCTTCAGAGAACCTATAATGCTCTAGGTTTCTATACTTAACCTAGAGACATTACTAAAGCATCTATCCTAATTCTAACCGGTTGCTCTAGAAATTTCGACAGCATAACGACATACATATGACTAACCCAAAAATTTTTAAACCTGTTAAATAAGAGAAACACACTTCTATATGAAAAAAAATCACCCAACTACAGTCTCTCACAACACTTCAGGTTCACAACAAGACCCCAAATATCCTAAAACTAAGCAAGTTGCACAAGTAAATGAAAGATCATAGTTACAAAAGCTCTATGCAAAAACTTCTTAAATTAACACGATATCAAATAGAGAGAGCCAACCAACTAATATCAGTGAAATACGCAAGCTTGCATGAAGTATATATATTTGCATCTCTGCTAAATAAGCCTTTGAGCTAACCATTTGCTATATACCTCTAGTCTTATCACTTATGTTAGTTCCTAAATGTACTAGGCAGTAATGCACACAACAATTGGGAGAACATTAAATTAAAAAAAAAAAAAAAAAAAAAAAACCATTTTACAACTATAAGAACTATTGTTGCAATTTAAGTGCAATAGTTTGAAGACTTGCGCCTGAGTGGTGCTAAGAAGCACCTTCATGCTATGGCTATTTTTTAGTAGTGAACACTCTAGGTTTCTATACTTAACCTAGCGACATTACTAAAGTCTTATCCTAATTCTAACCGGATGCTCCTAAAATTTCGACAGCATAACGACATACATATGGCTAACCCAAAATTTTTTAAACCTTTTAAACAAGAGAAACACACTTCTGTATGAAAAATTGTCCAACTACAACCTCACAACATTTCAGGTTTACAACAAGACTACAAATATTCTAAACTAAGTTTTCAAAATCCAAACTAAGTTTTGAAAGCTAAAACAGGAGATACCAACAGGGTTTATAAATAAAAAAGGATGATTTGAAGTATACAAACTAAATAAGTTTACACATTTCCAATAAGTTCCATATAACCACTTCAGTATGTCACATAAAGAGAATAGAGCAAATATACCCTATAACTTGCAGAAAAAAAGTTTCAATAAGCAAACAATTTCATCACATTGACAAAGTAAAAGCAGCAACAGTTATAGGCTGAAAACAAACTAAAAGTGAAAAAATGCTTTACAATCCTACATAAAAGCATCATGAACCATAAACCATTAGAATAGGTTTCAAGCAAGGTGCTGATAATTAAACATCAATTTTTAGTGGCTATAGTATAGTTTCCATCGTATATCAGATACTAAGTTAGAGTATTTGCACCAAACTTTATGCTAAACTCTGAAGCAAACCAAAAATCTTCATCGAAAAATCTTCTTATTATTAAGATCCAGGCGCAAATCACAGCCATAGTACATAAATGAAAAAAAAAACTAAATTGCAAAAGTTCAAGAAAGCTTCTAAACCAGGCTAGACAAGACACCATTTCATCCAAAACCAAACACTATTGATTTTAGTTTTCACCCCAACGTCAAAGTCAGAATACATTTATGTTAAACACCACTGAACTTCAACAATCAAACTAGAGTACAAATTAAAAGAGAAAAAGAGAGACCTATAACACGAACTGAACTTCCAAAAAAGAGAAAAAGAGAAAAAAGCTTACAAAATTCAATACATTAATGCTTGAAATAGAGAAATACATTATGGAGCAATCAAATTGAAATGGTTGAAAATGCCAAAAAATAAATGCACGAAACAGAAGCCCATCAACGCCAACACAATAGGAAGATAAATCCACGTCAACACTACAATACATTATGGAGCAGCATCAAATTGGGGTGGTTGTCATATATGATAAAGAAAAATCTAGTGTAATGACCATGCATAATATCCAAAAATGATTCAAACATCAAGAAGTATACCTTGTTAAACATAATTAGCCACCCCAACCTATGATTATAAAATTCCAATTAAATACAAACTACCATGGATGAAAAAACTAGCCAAACCTCTTTCTCTCCATTCAAATGTGTGAATCAAATATGTCAATAAAATCATAATGAATATAGTTTGAAACTTTTGTTAGCGTTAGGGATTAGGGAAATAATAGAAAAACTTAGCTTAAACCAAACTCAATAACTAACAAATGACAGACTGATTAAAGCGATAAAGTTTGGTGCAAAATCAATTTTAGCATTTGACACAATAGAATTGGAAGAAAAACCACTATGAAATGAAAGATCACAAGCAAACTGAAGAGAGTAAGAATTGAAAGTTCACTGTTTCGAATGGTTGATGTCATGGGCTTTTGGCCATTCTTTGACCTACACAAAGCTTTAGTAATAATGTTTGCAAACTATAGTTGGGATCCAATAGGCATGGACTTATGAATGCAACAACCACCTAGCAGCTTAAACACGCAACTTCCAAATAAGATTTTCCAGACTAATTAATAAAGTAGACAATAAGCAACTTTTGGCACAAAAACGACATACCTTTTATACATCAACATGAAATTCTTCCTTCAAGGGAGTGGGTACTACATGTGTGAAACAAATTCGAGCACAACATGTCACTTTCTCCTCTAGCAGCTTCAACCTCGACAAAGTCAAATGCCAATACATTCAAATTGTATAAAGAAAGAGAGCAAAAAACTTACAAAAGAGCAACCACCATCACCATTGTATACAGTCAAATCGTATAAAGAACGGATTGGAAAAGAATTCTAAAACAGCACAAGGAGAAAATTAATTAGCTGGAGAGTAAACGAAAACTAACGTTTTCCAAATGGTTACAAACATCGTTTAGATGTCAATTTAATTTATTCTTTAAGTCTACACTATTTGCATACCTCTTTCGTACCCCTTTCTCTAGATTCTTTTAAAGTTATATATTCCGGTCAGTAAACTTTCAATGAAGAAAACAATAACAATTCATCCACCACTTCCTTCGGGGAACTTGAGTTCTTACTAGTATCATTCTTCTTCACTAAATAGAATGAACTGATAGGGAGCCAATCCATAAATCAACTAATGAGCCTAGGATGTATCAAAAGTAGGAGATGACATACACACAATTATCTCAAGATCCATCAACATCCATGCTTTTCATCTAACTAACATATTAATTTGTTCGTTTTTCTTAAGACACTTAATTTTACACGAGTACCTGTATTTTTCACCCAAGACGCAAGACTTGATGCATTGTCCTAGAGTACAGACTTCAAATTAGTTCTCCTCAGTTGGTAAGCTTACATAAACATATTTTTCATTCAAATAAGAAAGTTTGAAATGGAAAGGAAGTTAGAGAAGTTTACAAAAGAACATCAACATTTAAAATAAATAAATTAAAACCTGATATTAGTAAAGACATACAACATCAGAAAACGCCACAGAAAGAGACTCGGGAAGTATATACGTAGTAGCACCATACTTGCTATTAACAAGGGTAGCCATAAAGCTCCATGAGAACGCACCAAGGAGCCCTAATAAAATTAAGTAGGACCTTCTTCGATAACCAAAAAAGAGGATCGAAGTTAGTGCAATAACCAACTAACAAAAAAAAATGAATGGAAAATGGAAGACAGTAAGTTACAAAAAGAAAAGAAAAGAACCTCTCTTCTCCTACCTCACAATGGCCAAATTTGAGCTCCCATCACCTCGCTTCTACCATCATTATCTTCTCCGTCAATGAAGCAATCAAAGCCACTACTGAAAACCTATCCATATGTTAGAAAGGGTCAAACAAGAAAACATTGAGGAACTTACCAAATTAAAAATTAGAACAGTACAACGATTTACCAAACAATTTTATATCGACGTTTTTTGAAAAGAGAAAAGAGTTTACCAAAAAAAAATTATATCGACATTTTTCTAAAAGAGAAGAGATTCATCTCACCAACAAAAACGTGGCAATTGAAAGTTCATAACAAGCCCATGAATATTCATCCATGTATAATTCAATGGCCTTAAAGTGCATTCCTTTCTATTGCAAAATCATAAATTCCTGAAAACACAAAAAGTTACCATCAGATTTAAAAAAATTAGATTGAATTTTGAGGAAAGACAAAAGTAGATTTATTGTAAACAAGCACATTTAAATCAACACTAAGCTCATAGATTATAAGTTTTAAATCCATATTATTCAGATTGTTTTGAGGGAATTCAGTATCCAGGTTGAGTCGCCTTGTAGCGACTTTATCCTAGACTCAGGGGCCACTTAGGACAGATTAATGGATCACTATTCCTTACTAGAGATTTCTAAAATAAGCCATCACGTTTCACACCAGAAAAGTCTATCCTATAAGAAGTCAAAAGAATAAATCCATATCATTCACATTGTTTGAGGGAGGGAATCAGGCAATCAGCTGTAGAGTTATATTATATTTGAGCAACAAGAAACAGTCTCCAGAATTTCAAATTAACAAGAGGGAAATTTCACAAACTTTTTCTTTTTTTCCATGTCAACAAGATAATCAGTGTGCTGTTTAAGCCCAGTACAGGTAGTGAACGACTCTACAGTTTCTTTATAACAATTATGAACAAGGTATGATAGAACAATGTTCTGGATATCACCATCATTGATATTCTTTCATGGAATGTGAGAAAAAGAAATTTCTTAGAATTTAAAACAAGTAAATAAAATTAACAATTCGACAAGAAACAAACTTGGTGAAAACCATTGCGGTAACCAATATCAGTTTCTTATTCGCCTATAATGAATTTTCAGAGGGCGATCACACAAGGAAAAAGGAAATTAAAAATTAATATTATTCTACACCCTAAAAGAACCAGACATGGAATTTCTCACATAGAAGCAACCAACCTTGTGCTATCCGAGCTCAATAGCAGTTCTTGAAATGCCTATCCAATTGCATACGTCTACCATATAATCAAGTTACCAACACATTACTAAAGCGTTGTACACTAATATAACCTCAGCACTTCCCCAAGAGCATCATCTAATTAACTATAATAAAAGCTTTCCTGACGTAAACAAAAGATGATTGTCCGATATCTGATGTCAGAAACTAGTTGTTTCTTATCTAGACTAGCAAATAAACATTAACAAGGAGGGAGGTGAACTACGAACTACAATTTCAATTATTCCACTAGTCCTCGTTCGAAGAGAGAGGGAAAAACCATTAGAAAAATGTATTTGTGATAGTGAGAAAGAACGTAAGGAAAGGCTAGGGTCCAGTCCAACTAAAACTTGACAAATTAAACAAGATAAGGAAAAACAAAGTAATCGAGCAATGGCGACAAAGCATAACAAAAATGAGCGAGTGCTTTACTAAATTGAAGAGGATAAGCAGTGAAGTTTGGTAGATTTCGTCATCAGAAATGGAGAGGAGAAGGAACTCACGATGTGTGGTTGAGTGACGAGGATCGACGTCCATGGTTAACCGTCGGCCGACGAGAAATACAGCAGTTGAATGATGAAAAGTTAAGTCAACAAAGCGGCGGAGGAGGAGAGGACCGCGATTTGTGAGTCGTCGTTGCGATGAGGAGGAAGATTTTCATGGAACCAACCGTCGCTGGTGGGAGCGAATGCTGGAGCCAAGGACTGAGGCCGAGCAACCGGCAAGAAGATGGCAAAGATGAGCGCGCTGGTAGCCACGAATCCAAAAGACGCCCTAGAAACCGCCATTTGACTCCAAATCGTGGTGTGATTTGTCTAGTCCTTTGTTCAGGCAAAGAATCGCAAGAAATGTAGTAGTAGACGAGGCTCGATTTCTCTGCGATGTGTCTCTCAGATCAAGAAGCTTTGATATGAGAGACAAATGCCGTCAGTGAGAGGAAAAATCAAAATGACGAGGGAAAGAAAGAAACCAAATGTCGTCGGTGAGAGAGACCAAAGAAGGGGAAAATGGGTTTTTTTCGGTATAGGTCTGCTGGTTAGGTTTAATTTAAAGGTACATGCCCAACGTTAAAGGCTTCCTGAAAAT
Organism: Luffa aegyptiaca; assembly: GCA_017139565.1. NCBI lineage: Eukaryota > Viridiplantae > Streptophyta > Magnoliopsida > Cucurbitales > Cucurbitaceae > Luffa > Luffa aegyptiaca. The sequence continues at coordinate 35,642,348 of CM029407.1, read as the reverse complement.
TTTAGCCCAAAAAACCGCGCCTCTTTTAAACGTCAGTCATTGAAGGCCATGCACGTTTTTTTATGTTCGTCATTATAAGCCCAATTTGTAGTAGTGTCTATTTAGATATTTCCACAGGCGTTATCCTTATGAGATTTATCATGCTGCTAGTGCAACCGACTGGTTAGACGGGAATTAGTAATGAAAATATTAAAGCATCAAAGTAGAAAGCATCAATTTCATTCATTCAAACATAACACATATGGACAGTTTATCGCCGCATGGGCGCCTAAGTTAAGCCTTGATAAAGGAAATTAGCTCATGCTACAAAAAAAAATACATGGCGCAATACATGTTACAACAGCAAATGACTGCACTGGGCTAGGGCTCTTCCCTTCTTTCCACTGATCTCTTCTCTCTGCCCTCCCCTCCACTCTCTTTGATCGAATGGGAGAATAAATAGGTTGAGGATGCTGACTTCTCTAAGAAATGGGCTTGCGTGTTCCAATCATCCAATGCCAGCTTGCAGCTCTGCCAGATGTCAGGTCTAGCGACGAAGAGGGTGCTAATGTACTTTCCACGTGCTTGGTTCAACGCCTGCGTTATAAGATTACTTGCACAAGGGAAAAAGCTACAGCAGCCATGCGTTAGATAATAAATATATTTGATTTCTCGCCGCATCAAAGAAATGTACTTTGAAGATTGAATTATCGCAATTCAAAGCTTTTATGCATCCAATCAGCGCATCATAACTCTTTTCTAGCCTTATTTAATTTAATTTTAGGTGAGAAATAACTTGCTTTTTGCAAGTTATCACAACCTCACCTTCCAAGGTCTATAAAAAGGGACCAAAATGCAAGAAGCAATAAGAGCTTGGGATTTTGTCATTAGGATAGATTCTATATTTTTCTCTCTTATCATCTTCTAACCACTCCGAGTTTTGGATTTTCCAGCCTCTGTCGGCTCTTCCATACGAAAGAATAGAAGAGAAAGACTTGTCTCCCTTTGAAAGAGGACAGGAGCAAGCTAGATAGAGAGGGGAAAATCCGTAATAGTCTTGTTACTCTTTGTATTTTCTGTTTTAAGTTAAATTCTTGTACTCAATTCTTTATTTAATATGAATTCAAGTTGCTTTTATATGTTTAGTTTTCTTTCTTTTATGTGTTACGTTTGTTTTATTATGAGCTAAGTTTCTACTTGGGGGGTTCAAATATGTGGATATTTTGAGTAGAAGAAGGTCCCACCTATGCAAAAGCAACCTTGCTTCCTCTTAGCATTGCTTGATCTTGCTGAAATTTAAAGTTTATTGTTAGCTTAAACTGGCCACTTAGGTTAGCATAGTTTGTATTTAGCTGATGGCCGAAAGGTTGAAGTTAAATGTGTGGGTTCACAAAAACAATAGTGGAAAAGATCCTAGGAATAGGACTTTGTCTTTTTGCATCCTAGAAATAGGACTGAAACCACTAGGGTTTTAAGAGTCATGAGCGTTATTCATCTAAGTTTCAACTAGCCCTAGAAATAGGTGTCTAGTTGGCGTAGTCTTCTAAAGGCACTGATAGCACCTGATTCGTGATATTTTATTACCTCTAATCTAAGCTTGTTAGATGCTTTAATTGTCTTATTTGCAGGTACTTTGAGCATAGGTGACATTGGGAGCCAACCACACAAATTAGTGTTAATTCGGGCCAATTAAGAAGTTTTGGAGCCATCTCGATGTTCTTGGACGACGAGGAGGTGAAAAGACCCAAGTGGATTGAAGTTGGCCTGAACAACTACACCAAAACTCGAAAGTTGAAGCCTCATACCGAGAAAAGACCGAGAAAAAAGGCAGTAAGGCTGGAAGAGGGGTCGACATCGAGACGCTGACTCCGCAAAATCGAAGCGGAGTGGAATATCCGTGGCGTCGAGACGTCGAGCCTGACGTCGAGACGCTGTGACATTTATTATAAATTTAGGGCTTGGTTTAGTCCTGTGTTAGGTTAGAATTTCCCGATTTTCTCTATATTCAGCACGTTTTCTTTCTGTATTTCTTTGTTTCTTTGATTTCTAGACTAATTAGGATGTATTTCTTGATTAGTTTAGCCTTGTTCCTTTCCATTATGCTAGCTTAATTCTCTTTTCATTGGATTCTTGGGATGTAGTTGGATTGCATTGATTTTTTCTTTTGGTTGAGCTTGAAGGTGTTAATATCTAACATGCAGAAGCAATTTTGGATCCTAGGCACATAATTACTTCAGTTTGATCATACAAAGCATGTTGTTCATATGAGGAAAAACAGAGACAGTGAGTACCAACCTCTTTAATTTTGAAATTGGATGAATTGGTTGGTTGTTTTTGCTCACCAAGTTGTCACGAACCACCAGTTCATCTTCCTTGCTATCCTCAAGCCTTTAGAACGGATTGTGAGATCCTCTAGTGATGGAATTTGAGAGGGAAAGAGCTTGAAACACAAGCCTTCAAGAGAGTTGAATTCATGAGTATTTGGAGAGATTTTGGCAGTATAACACTATCAAATTCAACCTTCTTTCTTTAGCAATCTTAACTCTATTTATAGAGGAACCAAAGCTGAAGAAATGCACCAAAAATTGACACCATTTAACCCAAGATTAAGTGGGTAATATGGTGGCTTAATGAGGGGAGTGCATGGCTTTAGTCACCATGCACTCCACCTCCTAAAATTCATTTTAATTTGAATTTTCTTATTTCAAATTAAAACGAATTTTAGTTAATTTAATTCTTATAATTAATAATCTGAAAATTTAAATCCAATTTTGAATTTTGAATTTTAAATTAATTCAAAATTAATTTAAAATAATTATTAATTAAATAATAAAATATATAATTAATTTAATATCTAATATTAAATTAATATTTTGCTACCAATCCCGAACATTTTCGAAATGTAATTTTTCAATCATGAATCCCTATTCTTGTGCTCGATATTTAAATCATATTAAATATATTAAATTATCTCAAAGTTAGGTTTAACCAAAAACCCGACGCAAGTAGATACTCTACCTATTTGACCGATATTTAAATCCAATATGACCGACCATTTCCCTAAACCGAATTTGAACTTATTCTAATTCTTTCCATCATATTGTTCCAAAGTTTATTCTCAAGCTAGCAAGGGGATCTAATGGACTTACAGATCATGGGCTCCAACGGTTCGAGGTTTAACCAGTTAAACTCTTTTAACCTAGTTAACCAACATCCGTTAACTACCAGGTCACTCCACTATAGCCTAGTAGTTGAACTCCCTTCACTGTAGATATATTTCCGTCCACTCGATATAACCATGATTAGTAAGTCAATCCTTCACAGGTTGTTCGTAACTATAGCTAGGTCAAAAGGTCTGTTTTACCCCTATAGCACTTCTTGATTCCTTAAGTTCACTGGTCCTCTAATGAACAATTTGTTTATGGTCCAACCACTAAACAGAGTCCCTCTCGGGCCAATGAGAGGGTGGGGTTTAGTTGTGATTAAAGGTTCTTAGACTCATAAAACCATTGTGCGTTATAATTCATTCCCTAAAATCAATCCTAGATTAAATTGACAAAATCAATTCCCTAAGTATTCTCTCAATTGAATTTCACATCTTTAATTTGCATTACCTTAGTTTCTAAAATTCATTACTTTTTGGTCCCGAAATAAAATTGAACAAGAACATTCATGGTAGTTAATCTAACTTAAAAATCCAATCTAGAGGACGACACTCGATTGCAAAATCACTTTATTATTACTTGACCCGTGCGCTTGCGGTAGGAAAATTCCACATCAAGTTTTTGGCGCAGTTGCCGGGGATTGACACATTTAGTTAGATTAATATTGTGAAAAAAATTGTTCGGTCTTAATTTATGGTGTATTTTTACTTTCCTAGGTTGATTGCATTGTTTGCCTTATTTGTTTTTCTTTCCTTATTTGTTTTGCTAGTTTAGAGTTTTCCATATTTGTGTAATTTTTTCCTTATTTGTTTTTGCTATTATTTGTCTTCGATTTTTCTTTCCTTTTACTTAGATTCTTTCCTTGTTGGCGATTTTTCTTTATTGTAATTTTCCATATTTGCCTTCGTTTTCCTTAATTAGTTAGTATTTTCCTTTTCTAGATTATATTTTTCCTTATTTAGATTAGTTGTTTTCTTTTCTTTGTTTCTTTCCTTAATTGTTTTCTTTCCTTTTTAAGGTAGTTTAGGTTGTGTATGCGAAGGAATAGAGAATTGATTTTAGTACCTTTGGATCCCGAGATCGAGAGAACAATTCATAGGCTTCGAAGGGAGAATAGAGAAAATATTCAAATGGCCGACCCAAATCCACCTGAGGAGCCTAAGCCTATTAGAGACTACTTTCAGCCTGTGTTTCAAGGGCAACAATCGGGGATTGTCTATGCTCCGATCAATGCCAACAACTTTGAGCTAAAGACCGGTCTCATTCAGATGGCTCGAGATTGTGCATATAAAGGATTGCCCACCGAGGACCCAAACTCTCATCTAAAATCCTTTTTAGACATTTGTGGGACGGTAAAAATAAATGGAGTTTCTGAGGATGCCATCCGCTTACGCTTGTTTCCTTTTTCTTTGCAGGATAAAGCACGAGATTGGTTGCAGTCTATTCCCACTGGAAGCATCACCACCTGGGATGCTTTGGTCCAGGCCTTTCTGAAGAAATTTTTCCCTCCTGCAAAGACGGTCAAACTGAGGACCGAGATTGGGACGTTCCAGCAACAATTTGACGAGCAGTTATTCGAGGCATGGGAGCGTTACAAAGAGTTGTTGAGGAAGTGTCCCCAGCATGGATATCCTGATTGGTTGCATATTCAATTATTTTATAATGGTTTAAACCCAAGTACTAAGACTATTGTTGATGCAGCTGCAGGTGGGACTCTGTTGTCCAAGACAGTTGAGAACGCTAGAACCTTGCTGGAAGATATGGCCACCAACAGCTATCAGTGGCCATCTGAGCGGTCTGCACCAAAAAAGATTGCTGCTGGAGTTTTTGAAATCAATAACTTAAGTGCACTTCAGGCCCAGATGACTTCCCTCGCTAATGCTTTTCTGAAATTTTCAGGTACAGGGAGTGCACAGTCAATTGAATCAGTAGCTGCTTTAGCATCTCAGTCTCAGGAGGAGACCATGGAACAGGTTCAATACGAATCAAATTTTAATTCTATGGGATATAATAATAATTCTACACCTACACATTAACACCCTAACAATAGGAACCACGAAAATTTTTCTTATGCTAATAATAAGAATGTTCTTAATCCTCCTAGTTTTTCCCCTCAAACTTAAGAAAATAAAAAATCTTTAGAAGATCTTGTTGGAGCTTTCATTGCAGAGTCTAGTAACATGACAAACAAGTTGGAGGAGGCAGTCATTGCCATCAACACCACAGTGAGGGACCACAGTGCAACCATAAAAAACATCGAGACTCAGCTCGAACAGTTGGTAAGTGTTGTAAACACCATGAACAAAGGTAAGGCCCCAGCTAAGCAGGAGATAACCTAGATGGAGTACTATAAGGCTATTACTGTACACCAGGAGGAGGTTGAAGAGGAGCCTGAGTCTGAGGAGTATGACACGCCTACTGGGGAAGCTGAGGAGGACACATCATCAGATGAAGCTGAAAAGCCTGAACCCGAGCCTCCTATTCCTTCTCCCACAACGATGGTCCTCAAAGAAAAGAAGAGGAAAGAGAAAAAGAAGAATAATCAGGTTCAGTTTGACAAATTTATGAATGCTTTTATGAATCTGAACATTAATATTCCCTTCGCAGAGGCGCTAGAGATGCTATTGCACGATTTTAATACGCAAGCGTACAGGTCGTCACAAGTAATATAGTGATTTTGAGTATTAGAGTATCGTCTCCACGGGGATTGGATTTATTCAGTTAATTACCATGAGTAATCTTGCTATGCTTTATTTAGAGAACAAAATCTAATGCCAAAAAGATAAACTAACAAGCTAATCTAGAAAGCAAAAGATAAATGGAGACACAATTTGGAGGGATAATTCTTAAAGGGTTGATTTCATCAATTGGGCCTTTATTCGCTTAATCAATTAACTAACTTGGATTAACTAATCATTTGATTCATAAGTCTAGAAGCCTAATGACAATGACTCTCCTGTCGGTCTCCTCCTATCTCATACCTTTCAATAAAGAATTTCCTTTCGGTCTCCTCTTTATTTACTTAACATGGCATTACGACCCTTCAATACAACCTCTAACGTTATTTATTCTATCTCGTGCCACTCAAGTAAATAAGCGTTAGTCATGCATTCAATTCTAGTCTAAGCTTCTCTCCGTCGAGTTTCCACTTAGTAACGATTCATTTAATCAGTGATCAGTTGATTAAAAGCATTACGAACAAAATGCACAAATGAACAATAATGGCAATTAAACCAAATCAATTCATTAATTCAGCAAAGGTTCAACAACCAAATCAATCTCATAGAATTTAAGAATTAACTACTCATAATCACTAAAATCCAATAATTCCTAATCACAACAATTCTAGAAACTAAAACACAAAGGAAAAGGAAAGAGAAATGCTCATAAAAGTGTCGATCTCCATCGATCCCGAGCTCCAAAGATCTTCAACAAAGCTCCAAAAAAATCCCCAATTTTAGTGTGAACTCTAGAATGGGGTGAAAGCCCACAAATTGGCTCCTCAAACTTGGATGAAAATGGCTCTATTTATAGGCTCCCAGCAGGCGCAGCGTCGCGACTCTATGTCCCAGCGTCGCGACGCTCTGACGTCATATTGTCTTGGGCTCAAAGTCGTCGCAGCGTCGCGACGCTACCCACTTTCTGGATCTTTCTCACGCTCTGACGTCACTTCTTTTCTTGCCACTCAAGATGGTGCAGTGTCGCGACGCTACATGGACAACGTTATAATTGTGCGTTATAATTCATTCCCTAAAATCAATCCTAGATTAAATTGGTGAAATCAATTCCCTAAGTATTCTCTCAATTGAATTTCACATCTTTAATTTGCATTACCTTAGTTTCTAAAATTCACTACTTTTTGGTCCCTAAATAAAATTGAACAAGAATATTCATGGTAGTTAATCTAACTTCAAAATCCAATCCAGAGGACGACACTCGATTGCAAAATCACTTTATTATTACTTGACTCGTGCGCTTGCGGTAGGAAAATTCCACATCCCCATCCAAGCGTCGGGACGCTGCTCAAATAAGGAAAAGACTTAGGCGTGAAGTTGAAGACCTAGCGTCGCGACGCTCTCGCCATAGCGTCTCGACACTGTGTTGATCCGCAGATTTTTTCCATAGTTGAAGGCCTAGCGTCGTGTCGTTGTATCCTAGCGTCTCGACGCTAGGCAGTTTTCCAGAATCGATTTTTTCCCAATTTGGCTGGAATTTTTCCTTGTTTGAAGACCCAATTCAACACCATTCTACCACGAATTGAAGGACAAGAAACACTATAAATAGAGGGTCTTGGTGTAGGTTTAGAATAATCCCTCAATACAATATTGTAGCCACCTTTCTCTTTACTTTTCTAGAGTTCTTTTAAGTTTTCTTAGTTCATGGGTCGGTTGATCGAGTCTCGAGCTTGGAGGTGCTTGTCTATGGCCAACTAAGCTCGGATCGGTGTAATCGGGACCTCGGTTTGTAAGTTTGATTCAATTTTATGAGATTTCCATTCTTCATTACTTAGTTAATTGTCTTTGTGATTTTAGTTCTTTGCATACAAGTTTAGATTGTGGTAGGAAAGATTGACAACCTTGGCTGCGCCCTGTCTAAATTTACTTGCTAAATCTAAGTAGAAAATAGGCTAACGTTATGATATTACGCATGCGTCCCTTGAACTAAATGATTTAAGCAATTGTAATTGTGGTTTGTTGCCCGTTGCATGTGAATTAATTCGGTTAGATCCCAATGCGGTTTAGATTAGTTAATAGGCCAATTAATTAATTTAAATTAGAATCAAACTTAGCGTTTGCATGTTTGTGATAGTTGGATCATGGCTCTCGGTTTGTTGCCGGAGTACGCCAGACTTAGATAGTTAATTAAATATCAATTGATAATCGATGAATTAAATTAATCGAACTTAACACCGAGTCCAAACCCGATTACAGTGATCCTCGTGGTAAGATCAACTAACCCCGCCTTTACTTTCCTTGCATTTAATTTTCCTTATTTATTTTCCCGTCTTTACTTTATGTCTTAATCTTTTATCTATAAAATCCCCCTTTGGTTACCTCAAAGACACAAAAGAATTTAGAAATAAACCGATTGTTCCCTGTGATAGACCCCAACCACTACTGCTACAAGTTAGCTTTAGGAATCATGGATTATAATTAATTTGATAAGAGACCGCGACAATCTCTTTCGTCACCTTTTATACACACAAGGCTCGTCAACATTATGTTCAAAGCCATTAGACTTGATCGCAGTATCAAATCTTATATTCCAAGATCTTGACGCTTGTTTCAATCCATAAATGGATCGTTTGAGTTTGCAAACCTTTTTCTCTGGACCCTGGGCAATGAACCCTTCTGGCTGAGACATAAAGATACTTTCTTCAAGATTGTCGTTCAAGAAAGCAGTCTTGACATCCATTTGCCATATTTCATAATCATAGAATGCAACAATGGATAGAAGTATCCTGATCAACTTTAACATGAAAACTGGGGAGAAGGTTTCTTCATAGTCAATCCCTTCCCTTTGGGTAAAACCCTTTGCCACAAGTCGTGCTTTAAAGGTCTGTACCTTTCCAGCAGCGTCTCGTTTTCTCTTATAGATCCATTTGCATCCTATGGGCCTAACCCCTTCGGTTTGATCTACAATATCTCAAACTGAATTAAAGTACATGGATTCCATTTCGAGGTCCATAGCTTTAATCCATTCATCTTTGTCAACGTCATTCATTGCCTGTTTATAGGTCAATGGATCCTCAACTCCGTCATCAAGTATGACTGGTGTTTCTGTTAAACCTAAATAGCGATCAGGTTGTCTAATAACCCTCCCACTACGTCGAGGCTCTCGTATCTCTTGAGAAGGACGTGACTGATTTGAGGTGCCAGCTTCATCAACGACCCTCGTAGATGATTTTGTTGCTTCGTTTGATAATTCACTTAAAAAAACTTTACTCCGTGGCTTGTGATTCCTAACATGGTCTTCTTCCAAGAATGTAGCATTTGTCGATACAAATACTTTATTTTCTTAAAGATCGAAGAAGTAACCACCTCTCGTCTCTTTGGGAGAACCTATAAATAGGCAAAATCTTGAACGAGGTTCTAATTTCTTTCGATTTGCCTCAAGCAGGTATGTCGGGCATCCCCAAATTCTGAAATGACGTAAACTTGCTTTACGCCCTTTCCAGAGCTCAAACGATGTTTTTGGAACACTATTTGAGGGAACCACGTTAAGAATGTAAACTGCAGTCTCTACTGCATAACCCCAAAATGAGTTAGGTAATTGAGCATAGTTCATCATCAAGCGAACCATGTCTAATAGGGTTCTGTTTCTCTTTTCTGATATACCGTTCTGTTGAGGTGTACCAGGGGCTGAGAGTTGGGACGTGATTCCATGTTCTATCAAGTAGTCTTGGAATCTTGAGTCCATATACTCTCCACCTCGGTCGGATCGAAGTGTTTTTATCGTCTTACCTAATAGGTTCTCAACCTCGGCCTTATACTCCTTGAATTTTTCAATGGCGTTGGACTTATGATGCATTAGGTAGAGATAGCCATACCTTGAATAGTCATCAATGAAACTGATGAAATATTCGTACCCTCCTCGAGCTCTAACGTTCATCGGTCCACAGAGGTCCGAATGTATGAGCTCTAAGGGCTCTTTGGCACGATAACCTTTTTCCTGTGAAAGGTTGTTTAGTCATCTTGCCCTGAAGGCACGACTCACAAGGAGGTAAGGAGTTATCTTCTAACTTGTTTAGAAGTCCATTTTTAACCAATCTCCCAATCCTATTGAGATTAATATGGCCTAACCTCAAGTGCTAGAGATAGATATCTTGAGAAACTTTCCGTCTTTTAGGTTGAGTCTCGGTGGTTTTAAACATCTCATGATTTAAAATAGTTTTAGACTCAATTTTTTTTAAAACATATAAATTATTCTCCATGTTTGCAAAGCAAACATCAATACCTCTTTAGTTATGAACGCTTCATTAACAGAAAAGGATATTGAATAACCTTGTTCAATTAAGCAAGATAGAGAACTCAAATTTCTTTCAATTTTAGGAACTATGTATACATTATCTAATATTATGTAACGTTCCTCCGAGAAGAATAATTTTATGTCTCCCACTGGAGTAGCCGAGATGACTTCTCGTGTTCCAACTTTAAGAGTCATCTCACCAGCTTGTAACTTTGTCTAGGAACTCATTCATGGAAACGAAGAACATACGTGATTAGTGGCACCTGAATTGAGTATCCAGATAGAACTATCGTCTTCGACTATACATGATTCCAAGACTAATAAATCAGATTTAGATTCATGGATTATGTTCCTCTTGGCTAAGCAATTTGCCCAATGACGTTCCTCAGTTAAAACCATACCTAAATTGTTTGCCACATGTTTTAAGTTTTTCTTAGTCGTATGTTCTAATCCGTTTAATTTGGCGTTTGACAAAGCATATACATAATTCAACATATTGCTGAAATAAACAAATAACTTGTATTAAAATTTGCACTAAACCCAGTATACATATTATCCAATCAAATTTTGCAAAAGTAATCATCGACCCAAGTATATTATTTGATACATTTTGCAACGATACCTCAAAGGTTTAGAATAACCGCTACCGTAGGGCAATCAGCTACTCCTCCTCTGAATCAAGACAATCTCGACCAATTACGATTGCCACAATAACTCTTTATCCAATAGTTCTTAACTACCATCGGTTCGTTCAAGACAATCTTGTAAGTGTGACCCGCCGTTTTCAAATTCCAGAGGACGACCCTAACAATGCCACCGTAGGGAAGAGCTAATGTTAGGAATGACCCCAAGAAACCCTATCCATTTCTGGAGTTTGCGTTGTTCCGAATCCCATGCGCCAGCCCTCCGTAGGGTGATCGCTCTCAGGGCGACTCGCAGGCGGCGCAAAGGAATCTCACGGTGTAACCTAATAGAAGAGACCGTAGGACACGTTGACACGTTTCCTTCACCCACTTACTATGAACACTTTCCCCATTCACCTTGTTATTGACCCATGCAAACACCATCCGTAGGGGGACGCTCCCAGGGCGCCTCGAGGCCAAGCATGGATCTCACGGTGTGAACATAAGGGGGACGTGAGAGTAAAAACTTGATATTAATATCTTGTTTTTATACTTTCTCTCACACTAAAGTATTCTAAAATTTTAGGGTCTTTTTATTACTTAGGTAAATTTCGGCTAAATGAATCTATCTAAGTCTACGCCTTTTATAACTGTTTATAAAGGTCCTTACTGTAATATCTAGGTGAATTAAACCATTTTAATTACCTAGCGACGTTTGCATGCTAATAAGACCGTAGTTAATTCAACTCAAGTACCGGTCCAGTTGCCGGGAGAGTTCCCTTATAACCGAAGTCTTATATCCTACTTAATCATATTTTAACTCTATTTAAAATACTAAGTAGGAGGATCTAATCCTATTAGAAACGTGATTTTAGGTCTATTAAATTTTAAACCATTTAAAATTAACTCAATCCTAAGATCCTATGTTAGCATGCAACTCTTTGAATTGTTATAGGTTTATGACGGTTTCTATTCATTAACTTTTATAACTGTTATAACTTTTAATGAATTAGCCCTATAACATGCTTCTAATGGTGATGAAAGCATATAACAATCAAGTATTCAAGTTATATAAAGCACCATTTAAAAGCAACCTACTTCTAGGTGTGTATAATTATTTTATACTTATGATGTCTAGGTGATAAACTCTTTTAAACCTTACTTCGCTCACGCATGCTCATAAAACATCGGTTAACCTAACTCAAGTACCGACTCGATGCCCAAGTAGGAGGTGTTCCGTAAACCGTCAACTTAAATACCTCCAGCCTTAGACAACATCTCGTCGGGTGAGTTCTTTTGTAACCTTAGCTTTACAAGATATCGACCTATTCTATGCGAATTTGTTCGATTTGAAGGTTCGTTAAGCCTAAGTGAGCATGTTTTTATCTTGTTATAGATTTTAACGTCTATCTCGGTTTATAACACTTTATAAAGAACGGTAAATCTATAACATTTATCTAAGCTACAACACATGGATATCGTGGCAACCTCATGAAATTTGTCTCTTGGATTTTTATTTAATTGAAATTGAATTTTCAATTAATTTCAACAAAATCCACTAATTCAATTTTAATTCACCAAATTAAAATTAATTTTATTTATTAACTAAACATTTTAATTAATAATAACTAATTTAATTTAATATCAAATATTAAATTAAATATTTGCACGAATTCTTACTTTTTCTCAATCCCAGTTTCTAATATGAATCCCTATCTATATCCAAACCGAAATATTGTATCGAATACACTATTCTAATATTTAAATTTTATTTAAATATTCTTGACTCTCTCTAATATAGTTTAATTCGTACTTAAACTTTAGCGTAACTTAACGACATCTCCCTAATTTGAGTTTGAACGTTTCAAACTTTCTCATCACATATGTTCTAAGGATTATTTCATATGAGCTAGCAGGGGGACCTAATGGACCTACAGATCATGGGCTCCAACGATTCGAGATTAACTAGTTAAATCCTTTTAACTTAGTAAACCAACATTCGTTAACTACCGATACACTCAACTATAGTCCGATAGTTGAACTCCCCTCACTGTAGATATATTTTTGTCCATCCGATATAACCATGATTAGTAAGTCGACCCTTCACAGGTTGCTCGTAACTAGAGTTGGGCCAAATGTTCGTTTTACCCCTGAAGTTACATCTTGTTCCTTAAGTCTCTAGCTGAGTCCCTAATGAACAATCGATTTGTGGTCCCACCACTAAACCTAAAACCTCTTGGGCCAATGAGAGGGCGGGATCCCATTGTTCATGTTCCTAAGTCAGTCACTTAAGAGAACAACCTCTCTACTTTCCCTAAATTTGGTAGGAGTGAATTCTGTTTTGCAAGACTATGTCCCCAGCTATCTACCCGTTCCTATCCCTGAAATGGGGGTTTATTGAGTCGGCGATGTTGAGCCACTCTCACCCATGCAGATCTAAGGATAAGCCCGAATAAACAGGAGTTCATAGTTAGCTCAGGATTAAGATCGAGTTACCTAGGTCATCGCATTGAAATAGTCAGTCTTGTCAGTAAACGACATTATAAAGCAAGAGTGACTTTTCTCGGTCCTGGTCTTATGCAAACTCATTTGCATAGGACGCCCCCACTCGCATGTCTATACATGAATTATTAAGGATCACATCGTTTGTACTAAAACAAAGTGGGTTGCGTGACATAGTTTCCTAGGATTAAGGTACCCAGCCTTATCCTTATACTATAGACCGTTTAGGCTATTACTTGAACTTGGTCCATATTTATGTTACAACATATAGTTCAAGCCCTCATATCATAGCCAAGGATACTAGTTTATTGGATTTGGGTTATTTAACGTGCAAATCACTCAATTAATAACTTGAGTGAACAAAAACTCCATAACGACTTTATCGAACAAGTATATAACTATTTGTTTTATTCACTATCTACAAGTTTTAGGGCACCAACCCCAACATTTAAATCAAAACCCTCATTCAAAATATTTCTTTTGTTACCACCCTTAGTTGCAAATTTTAGAGGAGGTTCTCGCTTTGTAGAATCTTATGTTTTTTGACTAGTCACCATCTCTCTTGGGTACGATATCCGGAATACTTTCCACTTTATTAGTTGTTAGTGTATACTTATACTTAGAGGCATCTAGCACGTTGTGCACTCACACACCTTCAGAAGCCTTCCCTTTTCCTCCCTTATTCTTCTGAATCTTCTTAGAAGCAGAAGATTGAAGTACTGGCTTTGTTCCAGAGGATGAACCCTTGTGGAACTTACGGGAATGGGCAACATTTGCCTCTCCCTCTATCGGTCTCTTATTCTTCATAAGAGACTGATAAGTCTATAACTCGTCCAGGAGGATAGTCAGGTTGTAGTGAATCTTATTCATCATTGCATTCATGCGAAATTGCAGGAAGCTCTTCGGTAGAGACTCCATTATGAATGCAACCAGGCTACGTTTGTCAATGATCGCCCCATTTACCTCAGCCACATTGAATTGGACCATCATGTCGACAACATTTTCCCGAACAGATTGGCCCTCCTTCATGCGCATAGTGTAAATGTATTTGAGGGCCTCATGGTGGAGCTGATAGGACTGTTGTCCAAACATCTCCCAGAGAGATTCCATAATCTCCCTTGTTGTAACCTTGCCCTAACATTTCTTGGCCAATACTTATGACAAGCTTGCCAAGATATAGACGTGGGCCTTTTCGTTGGCCTTTATCCATTGGTCATATGCATCCCTCGTAGCCTGAGATGCATTGCGCGCAGGGCAAATTGCAGATCGTCGATTACAAGAATCATATTTAAGCTTGACTTCCATGTTGCATAGTTCTCACCGGTTAGTTTTTCGTTTTTAAGCAGTGAAATGATTGAGGAAGACATGCTTAAATAAAACAAACATTGACGTAGTAGTCATCTTTGCCTTAACTCATTACACAAATAATGCATTCAATCCAATCACGTTCAACAAAAACAAGCAATCAAAGAAACCCTAATAAACTATTAATTTAGTTTTTGCAACGATACTTCAAAGGTTTAGAGGAACAACCACCGAAGGGTAATCGGCTACTCCTCCTCTGAATTGAAACTTGCTCAACTAATTCTAATGCCAGAATAATAATGTTTCTATAGACATTAGCTACCGTTGTTCAGTCAAGGATTCGTTAACACATTTAACGCATCCCTGTAAGTGGAACCCTCCCACTTTCAGATCACATAGGTACGCACCAAGAGGCTGCCGTTAGGAAAGACAGCTGTTGGTAATTAACCTAAGTGACCCTATCCATTTCTAGAGTTCGCAGTGTTCCGAAACCTATGATCAAGACCTCCGAAGGGATGGTCACTCCAGGATGACATGCAGACGGATCATAAGTATCTCACGGTGCGACCTAGAGGTGGAGACCGTAGGATACGTTGACACACATCCTATTCCCACTTACTATAGACACTTTCCCCATTCACCTTAGTATTGACCCATGAAAACACTTTTTGAAGGGAGGCCGCGCCCAAGGCGACACGAAGTCAAGCATGGATCTCATGTTGTGAACATACAAGGACGTAGGAGCAAAACTTGATATAAATATCTTATTTTTTACTTTTCCTCCCATTAAAATGTCTTATCGGTATTTTAGGGTTATTTAACTTAGATAAATTCGGCTAAGTCAATCTATCTAAGTCTATGCCTATTATAACTCTAATAATAAGGTCTTTAACCTATGTTCTAGGTGAACTAAACTCCTTTAATTAACCTAGTGACATTTGCATGCTAACATAACTATAATTAATTCAACTAAAGTTTCGGGTTAGTTTCCAGGTAGGAGGTGTTCCATAAACCGTCAGCTTAAATACCTCCAGCCAAGACATAACCTCACCGGTAGAGTTGCCTTATAATCATAGTAAAGTTTATCCTACTTAGTTCATTAAAACTATTTTAATACTAAGTAAGAAATTAATTCTAATCCTATTAGAATTAAAATGATCTTAGGTCTAATTAATAACAATTTAAAATTAATTTTATTTCCTATGATCCTATGTTTGCATGCAACTCTTGATTATAGGTTGACGGTTCCTAACCATTAATTTTAAAACTATTTCAAAATTTAATGATTAGCCCTATAATCATGCTTTTCTATGGTTTCATTTAATTAACAATCATATTCCAATTAATTAATAAACCATATATTATGCATTGCATGATGTAATATAACATTGATATTAATAACTATGGATGTGTCATGCTCAATACATCATAATTTTCATATAATTATTAACATAACACTTATATTAATGCAAATCAAGAAAATCATACAAGCATGCTCAAGACATTGTATTAAATAAAACTCTTTATATTTAACCTATGTAATGACATGTTTACTACTTTACCATTTTCATATATTTAATATAACTCATACATTAAATAACTCATGAAAATAAATAATCATGCATTATCCCATACACTATAACTATTATAATATATAAAATGCATCCATAAAGCATTTAAATAGCATATGAACTGGTTAATTGGCCCCTAGGATAAAATTAAAGCATAAAATTACATTAATTTTACAAATTTCATCCTATAAAGCCTTCGGCCACTCCAAAACCAGACCACAAATGCTTGAACCAGCCCAAAATCGTTTGAACCAGGTCTCAAAATGCCTGAACCAGGTTAAGCATTTGAACAAGTCAAGAACCGAATGGACCGAAGCTGAAACGCGCCTCGTGCCGCTGGATCAGACTGGACCTCACGCGAACCGTACCCTAGGGCTAACGCACACTTGTCAGCACCGTGTGCCAGTGACGGGACTTGTCGAGGGGCCTAGTTAAATAAATTTATAATCCACGGCACCCGAACTACTTTGTAGTAACAGTGGTTGGGGTTTGACGTGTGTGTGCTATGACACTACTCGAGTGCAAGTATACACTATCAAGTAATAAAGTGGAAAGTATTTCAGATATCGTACCCAAGGGAGATGGTGATTAGTAAAGTTAACACACGATTCTGTAAAATGGGAACCTCCTCTAAAATTGCAGCCACGATTGGTAACCAAGAAAAATAGTTTGATTGGGGTTTTGGTTTTAAGACGAAAGTAAATTAAGCAATAAAGTAAAAGAAGATAAAATCTATGAGATAAACAAGGGATTCAAATAATTTCAACCTTAAGCTTTAGATTACACCCACCTATGTGTCCGCAAATTACTCAGTCATTACAGTTGGTTGTGAAACACTATCTATGTTGCCCACATAGACATGGTGCAGATAGCATCTCACAGTTGTGCCCGTAATTGCCTTGACAACTTGATTGTGAGTTAAGTCAAACTTCTATTCTAAGGCTAAGCCAACTAGACATCTATTTCTAGGGCTAGTTGAAACTTAGATAAATATGCTCACTACTTCTTAAAACTCTAGTGGTTCCAGTCCTATTTCTAGGATGTAAGAAAACAAAGTCCTATTTCTAGGATCTCTTCCACTATTATTTTTGTGAACCCGCACATTCAACTCCAACCTTTCGGCCATCAGCTAAATACAAACTATTTTAACCTAAGTGGCCAGTTTAAGCTAACAATAAACTTTAGTTTCCAACAAGAACAAATAATGCTACGAGGGAACAAAGTTGCTTTTGCATAGGCGGGCTCTCTTCTACTCAATGAATCCACATATTTGAACCCCTAAGTAGAAGCTTAGCTCATAATTGAAAATAAAGTGCACAACATAAAAGAAAGAAAGCTCAAAGTATATAAAAAAAATAGAATTCTTATTAAGTAAAAACTTGAGTACAATAACTTAACTTACAATTGAAAAGTAAAGAAAAACAAGTACAATGATGCTGGAAAAAGAATACAAAACATAAAGTTCAAAACATTAAGACAAGACTAACTATGGATTTTCCCCTCTCTATCTAGCTTGCTCTTGTCCTCTTTCAAGGGGAGACAAGCCTTTCTCCTCTACTTCTTTTGAACGGACGAGCCGACAGAGGCTGGAAAATCTTAAAATTCTATCCTAAGGACGAAGACTCTAAGCTCTCTTGCTTCTTGCGTCTTGGTCCCTTTTATAGACATTCCAAGGTAAGATTGGCTGCCGAGATCAGTGTGAGAAGGCCTTGGAAGGTACGAATCCACAATCTTCGGAGATTTGATACCTGATTGGGGATTTTCGGACAAATTTGTGAAGATCCCATGAATCTCAGTATTCTGTCGGAAAGCCCAGTTGCGACCGCTTCTTGGGCGTAATTTTTCCTCTGCATAGCTTTGACAAGTTTGTCTTCAGCATGGGGCTACTTTCCTTATATGGCTTGCGGGTGCATCTTGATCGCATTCTTCACATCCTCAGATCCAGATGCAGGCACAATTCTTTAGCTTCACCTCAGTTTCTCCGCTAACCTTTACTCTCCTCTTGCGAGCGCCTCATCCTCGCAAAGACTTCTACACAAAAACATTAACTTGGATAAATTTTTACAAAAATAATCTCTTCAAGTACATTTTAAGCTTAAATTCTATAATTCTAAGTTTTTCTTCGTGATTCTACAACTTTTGCTAAAATGACTTAAAATGATAAGAATTTAAACACAAAGTCCTTGCTTTCCAAACAGTAACCTAGGTTTTTAGGGCTAATTAAACGCACATAAATGAGCGTTATCAAGGTCTAACACAGGGAAGGGAGTTCTAGCAGAGTTCAGGTTTTTCGTGTAGAACAAAAACAGGGGGTTTTAGAGATGTGATGCTGATAACTCTCCAAAAGGGAGTTATTTAGGTCTTATTTCTATAGTGATTTGTGTGTCATTTGTGTTAAATAGGGTTGTTTTTAGATAAATATTATGTGTTTTAACTTATTTAGAAGAATGAATGCTTGGAAAGTTATTTTGTGGAGAAAATAATGTTGAGCGACTTGAGGGAGCAAAGTACATGATCCAGCAAAGTAGGGAACAAACTTCCACGTGAGCCGCACGTGATTCATTAAATGAGGTGGCATTAGCTGAATTAATCTCGGATCTAGGAAGCTTGGAGAGTCCTCCACGTGTAAAATTTGACCTAATTAGGGTTGACTTCACTCTATAAAAGGAAGTAGTCGTCTCAAGTCCAAAACATTCCAAATTGGAGAAAGGAAAGTCTCAATCCATTCGTGGAGGCTTACTTTCCATCTTTAGAAGCCGAATAGAGGAGGAACGATTGGTGACCTCAAGAAGACCATCAACTACGGATTTCTTCAAGGGAATTAATCTTTTCTTGTAAATTTCTTGTAGTTATGGATGCACATACTCAGACTGTAGCGTGTGTTATTTTGTACTCCATTAACTAAATTTACTTAGGTGTTGGTTAGGATCTATGTAATTGACGTGCTTACACTCTATGCAACATATGTTGATTTGAGCAACTTGATTATTTGTTATGTCTATTTCTTTTTTGTGCCCGCCTGGCCAGACGGTATGAATATCACCTCTTAGTTTCAGGGATGATTTGAGAGGTGTGTGGCAATTAATCACACTAGACCATTATGTGTTGGTGGACGCCAGTGACTAAGTTAGGGATAACCAGTTGCCTAGTGCTTTGGTAGCACTTCATTGGAGTTGAAACACATTCCAAAAAATCCAGAGTTCCGGGAGGATCCTACTGATAAGACTGCAAGAGAATTGCCTAATCAATATTATTGCTAGAGCATCTTTTAAAACAATTACAGAAATCCTGACCAACGCTTGTTTCCAATCTGTCTGCTTTATCCGTTTACTTTCTGCTTTCTAATTTCTTTTGCTTCATTATTTTATCAAAATCAATCATTTTAACAATTTTGAAACCATTAAAAAGTTGCATAAAATAGGTAGAGTGTAAGCTATCCAAAACCTCGTGGATACGATAAATTACTTATCACTTGTTGTGGATTGTGTATACTTGCACGGTATTCTAGAGCTTATTTTTATCATATTTTTACTCAACTCTAGAAGGCAACAAGTTTTTGGCGTCGTTGTCGGGGACTTGAATAAGTTTTTATTTGATTTGTTTTGTGTATGTGTTTTAGTGGTTTGGTGCTAGAACTTTTTGATTGTTTCTTTTGTTTTTGCAGGTGTGAGTTTGGTGCACGAGTGATCCGCCTGGGGTGAGATTCGAGCTTGATCCAGAAATTGAAAGAACATTCAGAAGAAGAAGGAGAGAGTAGCAAAGAAATCAAAATCCAATGGATAACGTGATGCGTCTCCCGCAAATTCCAGAAGGTCAAGATGATCCCCAAAAGAAATGTGTGCTACTGCCAAATCCACCGCTGGAGCAAAATGGACAGCAAAATAATCCGGCTGAGAACCCTATCTTGGTGGCGAATGCTTTTCCGATGTTTGATGAGTTGAATCCAGGAATTGCGCGTTCTCAAATTGAGGCAGCAAATTTTGAAATGAAACCGGTAATGTTTCAGATGTTGCAAACTGTGGGTCAGTTCCATGGTTTGTCATCTGAAGACCCCCATTTACATCTTAAGTCTTTTCTAGGAGTTAGTGATTTGTTTGTAATTCAAGGAGTGTCTAGGGATGTCCTTAGATTAACTTTGTTCCCATATTCTCTTATAGATGGAGCAAAGACATGGTTAAATTATTTTGCTCCAGGATCAATTAGGACTTTCGATGAGTTATTGGAAAAATTTCTTAGCAAGTATTTTCCACCAACTAGGAATGCCAAGCTGAGGAATGAGATAATGGGATTTAGGCAACTCGAAGATGAAACTTTTAGTGAGGCTTGGGAGAGGTTTAAGGAGCTTTTGTGTAAGTGTCCCCACCATGGTTTACCTCTTTGTAACCAAATGGAAACATTTTACAATGGGTTAAACATGGCAACCCAAAGTATGGTCGATGCCTCTGCAGGAGGGGCCCTTTTGGCAAAAACCTTTAATGAAGCCCATGAAATTTTAGAGAGAATATCAACCAGTAGTTGTCAGTGGTCAGATGTTAGAGGCTCTAATAAAAAAGTTAAAAATGTGTTAGAAGTGGATGGTGTGTCTACCATTAGGGCTGATATTGCAATGTTAGCTAACGCTCTTAAAAATGTAACAGTGGTTAGTCATGTTCCACAGGCACTAGTGGCGGAGCCTGCTGCAGTGATGAACCAAGTTACAGAAGAATCATGTGTCTATTGTGGTGAAGAGCACAACTACGAGTTTTGCCCCAACAATCCCGCTTCAGTGTTTTTTGTAGGTAATCAAAGGAATAACCCTTATTCTAACTTTTATAATCCAAGCTGGTGCAATCACCCCAACTTTGCATGGGGAGGGCAAGGAAGCAATTCGCAAGTCCCCCGAGCACAGCAAAAGGTGAATAAGTCAGGATTTGCTAAATCGCAGGCATTGCCCCAGAAAAATAAGCAGGCTTTGCCCCAGCAAAATTCAGAGAGTTCTCTTGAGGCAATGAAGAAAGAATATATGGCTTGTATAGATGCCGCGATTCAAAGTATTCAAGCTTCAATGAGAGCCTTGGAATTGCAAATGGGTCAACTAGCTAATGAGCTGAAGGCAAGACCTCAAGGGAAACTTCCTGCGGGTACTTAACACCCTAGAAGGGAAGGTAAGGAGCAGGTACAGGCAGTGACTCTAAGGAGTGGTAAGCAACTAGAAGAGAGAAGATGGCCTAGTAAAACCCATGATGTAGAGAAGAATAGTGATAAAAATGTTGTTGTTGAGAAAGAGTTGGAGTCTGGTAAGAGTGATGGAGGCAACAATAATAATGCTGGAGCATCTGGTTCTGTTCCAGATGTGGAACCACCTTATGTGTCACCCCCACCTTATGTACCACCTCTACCTTTTCCACAAAGGCAGAAGCCTAAGAATCAGGATGGTCAATTTGAGAAGTTTTTAGAGATTCTTAAGCAATTGCATATAAATATTCCTTTAGTAGAAGCTATAGAGCAAATGCCAAATTATGCTAAATTTCTTAAGGATATTTTGACTAAAAATAAGAGGTTAGGTGAATTTGAAACTGTATCTCTTACCGAGGAATGTAGTGTTATTCTTAAGAATGGGCTACCAACCAAGGCTAAGGATCCAGGGTCATTTACTATTCCTTTTTCAATAGGTGGAAAAGAGTTAGGTAGAGCACTTTGCAATTTAGGCGCAAACATTAACCTTATGCCTCTTCCGGTCTATCAGAAGCTAGGTATTGGTGAAGCTAGGCCTACCACAGTCACACTCCAACTAGCCGATAGGTCTATCACTTATCCAGAGGGTAAAATTGAGAATGTCTTAGTGAAAGTAGATAAATTCATATTTCCTATTAATTTTATTATCTTAGATTATGAGGCAGATAAAGATGTCCCAATTATTCTTGGTCGTCCATTTTTGGCTACTTGCAGGGCATTGATAGATGTTCAAAAAGGAGAATTAACAATGAGGGTTTATAATGAAGAAGTAAAGTTTAATGTTTTTAAGGCCATGAAGTATCCAGATGAAGTGGAAGATTGTTCTTTCATTAGGATTCTGGAGAACACAATTGTTGAGACAACAATGGAGGATTTGACAAACAAACATTTGGAAGATCATGGAGAGATTAGTGTAGAGGATTTAGAGGTTTGTTCTTTAGAAAGAAAAATTGAAAAAGAAGTTTCTAGGTGTGATGATGTTTTTTAGTCCTTAGACTTGGATGAAAGGAAGGCTCCTCCTATTAAGTCATCCTTGATTGAGGCACCCACTTTAGATTTGAAGCTGATAAGCGCCCAATATGCTAGGTTTACAAAGCTAGAGGTCCTTCTAGGATCCTTCTAAACAGACACAAATAAGACTAACTTATCGAATGATTCCAACCAAGAGCTTAGTTAGAAGATGAAGCACTCTTAGATCAAACTTAGAATCTATGATGGTCACTCCTAGATCCTAAGACGACTCACTCCAGAATTAGATTGATCAGAACTAATCCAATGAATCGATTGAACATCAAACCTAAAACAAGATTTGAAAGAAAAGACAACACCAAAAGGTTGAATAATAAAAAAGCTTTTTAATATTCATAATCTGTCTTTTCAAGAGCATTACAAGCCATTTTAAAGGCCAAATGGTCGTTCACAATACCAAAGACACAAAAGTCTTCAAAAGTCATTAAATGCAAAATTATGAAAATAAGACCTAGGAACTTCGAACTTGATTGCACGTCAAACGAGCAGTCATAACTCAAAACTAAAAAGACAGAATTGTTTTAAATTGTCTTAAATATCTACTATGGGAGGCGATCCACATAATGACGATGTTTGACAAGGTTTGACATCACGAAATTGCAAGAGACGCAAGCTGGACAACCACCTCTTCACAAATTCTGCACACTTTTTTCGTCCCCCGTGCCATCTTCCAAAATACACGACTTTTCCTGTGCCATCTTGACTCCATTCTCTTCTTGACTTGCTGAACTAACATTATACAGAAATTTGGGTTCAAAATTCTTTGCCTCATGTTGCGCATTTGCTAGGTTTTGAACATGCAATGTGAAAGCCTCTTGTATCTTCTTTGCCTTGCTCCTTGTGATTGGTCCTTCAGGTACATGCAATGGATTATTGGTTGAATCCATATCATCCCCCCTTTCTTTAAAAGGATTGGTCCTCAAATCAAGGTCTTCATTTCCTACATCAAAAGGAGTCAAGTCAGCCACATTAAAAGTAGAACTTACATTGTACTCACCTCGTAGATCTAATTTGTATGCATTGTTATTGATCCGTTCAAGCACTTGAAATGGACCATCTCCCCTTGGTTGAAGTTTAGACTTACTTTGATCAGGAAACCTTTCCTTTCGTAGATGAACCCAAACCCAATCACCCAGTTTAAAAATCAATTCCTTTCTTCCTTGGTTCTTGCGAGTGACTAGCTTTTGATTCTTCTTTTCAATTCGTTCTTTGATTTCTTTGTGCAAAGTTTTGATGTATTCGACCCTAGAAGAAGTTGCATCACTATTAAACATATTAGGCGGCAAAGGTGATAAATCTAGAGGAGTCAAAGGATTAAAGTCGTACACAACCTCAAAAGGTGAACAATGAGTTGTGCTATGAATCGCCCTATTGTATGCAAACTCCACAAAAGGTAGAGTCTATTCCCAAGATTTAAGATTTTTAGAAATTAGTGACTTAAGCAAGGCCCCCAATGTTCTATTAACCACCTCAGTTTGCCCATCGGTTTGTGGGTGACAAGTTGTAGAAAATAGAAGCTTAGTTCCCAATTTTCCCCACAAAACTTTCCAAAAATGACTTAAAAATTTAACCTCCCTATCACTAACAATAGTTTTGGGAATTCCATGCAATCTAACCATTTCCTAAAGAAAAGATTAGCTATGTTGGTAGCATCATCGGTTTTGTTACATGGAATGAAATGCACCATCTTACTAAACCTATCAACCACCACAAAAATACTACAATGATGTCTTCTAGTCTTTTGTAATCCTAGAACAACATCCATGCTAATGTCTACCCATGGTTTACTAGGAACATCTAAAGGTGTGTAAAGGCCATGTGGTTGTGTCTTAAATTTAGCCTCCTTACATTTGAAACATTGCTTGCACACTTTGTTCACATCTTTCCTAATTTTCAGCCAATAAAAATGTTCACACAACATGTTGTATGTTTTAAATTCTCCAAAATGTCTCATAAGTCCTCCCCCATGAGCCTCCTTCACAAGTAACTCTCTAATGGAACACTTAGGAATACAAAGCTTACCCTTCCTAAAAAGCATCCCATCAAACACAATATATTCTTGTACATTTTTCCTTTCTAAACATTGTGCATACACATCATAAAATTTAGATTTCTCAACTTTGTACAGCTCAATCATGTGTTTAAAACCAAGAACTTTTGCACTAAGGGATGAGAATAAAGCATACCTTCTTGATAATGCATCAACCACCACATTGTCCTTACCTTTTTTTGTAATGGATTACATAAGGAAATGTCTCAGTGAATTCCACCCATTTCGCATGCCTCTTGTTAAGCTTCGTTTGGCCTTTGAGGTGCTTCAAGCTTTCATGATCCGTCTGGATAACAAACTCTTTTGGCCATAAGTGATGTTGCCAAACTTTCAAAGCCCTCACAAGCGCATGTAGCTCCTTGTCATAAGTCGGGTAGTTGAGTTGAGCTCCATTTAGCTTTTCACTAAAGAACATTATTGGTCGCTTTTCCTGCATCAAAACAGCTCCTATACCTATCCCACTTGCATCACATTCAATTTCAAAAGATTTATCAAAGTTAGGTAAAGCAAGACAAGGTGCATTGGTCAATTTTTCTTTTAGCTCATTGAATGCATACTCTTGCTTTTCTTTCCATTCAAATTTCACATGCTTTTTCACAAGTTCAGTTAATGGTGAGGCTATGCTACTAAAATCTTTAATAAATCTCCTATAGAAACTAGCCAAACCATGAAAGGATCTTACCTCGGATGCATTGGTAGCTAGGATTGGCCATTCTCGGATAGCCTTTACCTTTTCTTCATCAACTTTCACTCCATCCTTTCCAACAATGAACCCTAGGAAATTGACTTGGTCTAGACAAAAACTACACTTTTTGAAGTTGGAATAAAGCTTCTCTTCTCTAAGTTTAAGTAAAATTGTCTCAATATGCAGAATATGATCATTCAAGTCCCTTGAGTAAATAAGGAGATCATCAAAATATACAACCACAAATTTTCCAATGTATTCCCTCAAAACATGATTCATTAGCCTCATAAAAGTACTTGGTGCATTAGTAAGGCCAAATGGCATAACAAGCCACTCATAAAGTCCAAACTTTGTTTTGAAAGCCGTTTTCCATTCATCTCCTACATGCATACGAATTTGATGATAACCATTTTTAAGATCTATTTTTGAAAACAGATTATCATCATGTAATTCATCTAACATGTCATCTAATCGAGGAATAGGATGTCGATACTTTACCGTTAATTTGTTGATAGCTCGACAATCAACACACATCCTCCATGTACCATCTTTCTTGGGTACCAAAATCACCGGAACCGAACAAAGACTCATGCTTTTTGTAATATATCCTTTATCCATGAGTTCTTCCACTTGCCTTTGGATTTCCTTAGTCTCGGTTGGATTGGTCCTATAGGCAGCCATGTTTGGAAGAGTTGCACCCGGAATGAAGTCAATTTGATGTTCAATCCCTCTTAGAGGAGGTAAACCCGTAGGTGCATCTTCATGTGGAAACATGTCATTAAATTCCTGCAAAAGAGACTTAAAAGCACTTGGCAAAACATAATCAGATTTTGGTTCGGTTGCTAGACACATTCCTTTGCACATAAGCACAAGATTTGGTGCTTGAGATAGCAACACATTCCTCACTTCCCCCTTTCTTAGATCCAAACTCACATTCTTTCTTTTTTCCTCAAAATCACTCTTTCTTCCCACTTGGTTTTCACTCACCTTTTGCCCATCACTTTCCTCTCTTTTTTCACTCTTCTCTCTTTCTTTAAACTTACTTTCTTCTCTCTTCTCTTGTTCTTCAAATTCTTTTCTTTTCTTCTCTAATTTCAAGTGATCACAATGTACCTGATATGGAGATAATGGAAGTAAAGTAAATTTCTTCCCATCCAAAGTAAAGGTGTACTTGTTCAACAACCCATTATATGTAACCTCTCTATCATATTGCCAAGGTCAGCCTAACAAAACATCTCCCGCATGCATAGGTACAACATCACAAAGAACTTCATCCTTGTATCTCCCTAAAGTAAAAGAAATGAGAGCTTGGGAGTTTACCTTAAGTTCTCCTTTGTTTGTCAACCATTGAAGTTTATATGGTTTCGGATGTGGACGAGTAGCAAGTTGAAGCCTTTTTACAAGAAAACTACTTACCACATTTGTGCAACTTCCACTATCAATCACCAAGTTGCATGGGCTTCCTTCAATCAAACATCTTGTGTGAAACAAGTTTTCCCTTTGATCTTCAACTTTCTCTTCCTTGATTTGCACATTAAGTACCCGCCTTGTAATCAAGGATATGGAGTTACCTTCTTCAATATACTCGTCATCGGGTGTTTCATATTCTTCCTCAAGTTGTGCATCATTTTCCTCACATTCATATTCTGAATCAATCAGGCCATTTCTTACCACCATGACTCTTTTATTGACACACTCTTAGCTCATGTGTCCAAACCCTTTGCACTTCCAACATTGAATAGAGCTAGTCTTCTCCCTTACCTCCTTTGAAGCTTTAATCTTCTTAGTATTAGAGCTCTCGGCCTCCACTCGTTTAGCAGCCACAAATTTCCCTTTTGATTGCATTGATTCATTCCTATTCACAAAACCATCCTTGTTCCACGTATTGGAGCTTGAAAAGGTGTGAGTTTTAGATACTACACTGTTTTCAACTGTGCCTTGTCTGGTAAAGCTTGACTGAAGTAAGCAATTGGTCTCCCTTTTTGAGATAAAACTCCCCCTAGCCCATAGCCTGATGCATCCGTCTCAACAGTAAAAGCCAATGAAAAATCAGGCAATGCTAATACAGGGAGAGTTACCATCGCTTGCCTCAAGGCTTCGAAAGCTCGAGTAGCTTCGTCATTCCAGTTGAAGGCGTCCTTCTTCAAAAGAGATGTCAGTGGGGCAACAATACTTCCATAGTCCTTCACAAATCTTCTGTAATAACCTGTCAATCCCAAAAAACCCCTCAATTCCGTAACTGATTTTGGTAAAGGTCATTCTAACATAGCTTTGATCTTCTCTGCATCAACCTCGACACCTCCAGTAGAAACCTAGTGGCCTAAGTACTCCACTTGCTTCTTAACAAAAACACATTTCTTCCTATTAGCAAATAAGGAGTTTTCCCTCAACGTTTCCAAGACTATGGCTAAATGTTTGCGATGAGTATCCATGTCATGGCTGTAGACTAAAATGTCGTCAAAGAAAACAAGGATAAACCTTCACAAATATGGGCGAAATACCTGGTTCATTAGTGACTGGAAGGTTGTTGGGGCGTTGGTCAAGCCAAAAGGCATAACCAAGAATTCGTAGTGCCTCTCATGAGTCTTGAAAGCCGTTTTTGTTACGTCTGCTTCATTCATACGGATCTGATGGTAGCCAGATTTAAGGTCCAACTTGGAATAAACCGATGACCCATTCAATTCATCCAACAACTCTTCTATGACCGGTATGGAAAATTTACCAGAAACTGTGGTGTTGTTCAAGGCCCTGTAATCAACACAAAACCGCCATCCCCCATCCTTCTTTTTTACCAATAGGACCGGGCTAGAGAAAGGACTAGAACTTGGTCGTATGATCCCTGAAAATAACATATCTCCAACCAGCTTTTCTATTTCATCTTTCTGTACATGAGCATATTTATACGACCTAACATTAATGGGAGTCGTACCCTCATGTAGCACTATTTGATGATCGATGGCCCATTTGGGAGGTAAGCCGTCTGGGAGTTCGAAAACATTTCTAAATTCAGATAATACTTCCTTAAAGGAATTGGGAAGCTCTTTGGGTTCCTCTGTCAGTCTGAACTCCTTTTCACTCTGTTCATTTACATTCAATCCTCTGAGTTCAACCAAAAATCCTTGGTCAGAGTCAGTCCATGATCTTACCATCATCTTCAACAAAACCTCTGCTTTTGTCAGCCCAGGATCCCCTCTGATATTAATCTTTGATCCGTCAATCACAAATGTCATAATTAAACTAGTCCAATCTACACCCATGAACCCCATCGTGCGTAACCACAACATTCCCAGTATTACATCTACTCTGGCCAACTTCAGGGGAAGAAAATTCTCGGTGACAGATAACTCTAGTAACTTAATCACTACAGCCTTGCATACTCATTTTCCTTTAATTACTGCTCTGTTCCCCATAACAATACCATAGTGGCTGGTTGAAGTTATAGGTAAGTGTAACTCTTCTACTAAATCCTCTAAAATAAAATTGTGAGTCGCGACGCAGTCAATCAACACCACTACGGCTCTGCCCTGAACCCCTCACCTTCATTGTGCCTGGGGTCGAAAATCCAATCACGGACTTTAAATCCAGCTCTACTAAGTCGCCTACTTCAGCGCTTGGGACCTGAACCTCCTCTTCAATCATGTCTTCAGCTTGGGCTTCTTGAACAAGTTCAATCTCTTCTTCTTCATTAACCGGCAACACTCTGATTTCCTTGGTTTCGCGTACCTTGCAACGGTGGTTTGGAGTATACTTCTCGTCGCATTTAAAGCAAAGTCCCTTCTCCCTCTTTTCCATAAATTTGGCCTCTGTCATTCGTCTTACATTTAGATCCTTCTTGAAATTCCCTCCCGCAGGTATGGTTACCGATCGAAAGGAGTGTGTGTCGCTTGCCCTATTCGTCGGTTTGGATTGAACATTCTTGGACATGCTCTGAGAATTGGGCTTGACCGTTTCACTATTCCCAATTGCGCCCAACTGTTCCATAGCCAATTGTATAGCCATATCTCTATCTTCGACCAACTGGACCTGTTTCATCGTTTCCCTAAGCCTAATGGGCCGTCTACTCGCTACATCCGCCCGTATGGTAGGTTTCAGCCCGTTGAGGTGAAGGTGTTCATATAACACATGCGGAAGCAATTTTAGGATCGGAGGCACTTAACTACATCAATTTTAGAAAATGAAAACATGTTGTCCAAATACCGTAAACAGAGAGCAGAATTTGTACCAACCTTTTTGGAGACCGATTCAACAACTCCCTTTCATTCCTTTGATCACGAACGGTGTGTGGATCACCTCTAGTGTCTTCCCTACTATTCTCCGGGCCAAGAACGACTTGTGGGAGTCTATAGAGATAGGGAATGGGAAGGGAATGCTTGAAGGTTCAAGCACTAGAGAGATATATGGAGATGAGTGAGTTTGAGACCAAAATCCAGCAGCATAACAATATAGAAAATGGCTCTCTTGTCTTTTAATCTGATTCATAATCCTTATAAAGACATCTTCCATGCAAAGAGAAGCCTCATGACACTAGACACATGGTGAAAATTCTACTCAAAGTGGATTCTAGGTGTTTAATTCATAACACATGCAACTAGTGCATGGTTGTGTTGTCTTCCACTATGCATCAACATGCAAGAGTGGGAATCCCACTAACTCCACTCAATTGAATCTAAATTTTGAATTTTCAGCATGCAATTCAATCTTATTTCAATTCTAAATTGAATTTGATTTCTAGGTAATTAATTTGGGACATTTCCAAGTAATTTTGACATGATTAATCCAATTAATCATTGTCACCTAGTGCCATTCATTATATATGATTCCAAATACATATATATGGTATTTAAAACACTTGTAAATACCTTATCTCTCAATTTCTAATTTAATTCATAATTAAATCATTGTGTCAAACACAATTTTATGATACTACCCTTTTTCCCCGATTTTGAACGATTCAAAGAATCCTATCAATATGTTCTAGGCTTTAATCCGATATGAGCTAGTAGGGGGACCTAATGGACCTATAGATCGTGGGCTCCAACGAGTCGAGGCTAACTGACTAATCTCATTATCTAAGCTAGCCAACATTCGTTAACTACCGGGACACTCCACTATAGCTCGATAGTTGCACTCCCCTCACTATAGATATATTTCCGTCCACTTGATTTAACCGTGTTAAGTCGATCTTTCACAGGTTGTTCGTAGTTATAGCTAGGTCAAAAGTCCGTTTCACCCCTATAGTACTTCTAGTTCCTTAAGTCTCACTGATCCTCTAATGAACAATTGGTTTATGGTCCAACCAATAAACCGAGTCCCTCTCGGGCCAATGAGAGGGCGGGATCCCTTTGTTCAAGCCCCAGAGTCAGCACTTAAGGGAACAACCTCTCTACTATCCCTAATTTGGGTAGGAGTGAATTCCTTCTCGCACGACTATGTCCCCAGCTATCTACCCGTTCCTATCCCTGAGATGGGAGGCTTATTGAGTCAGCGATACTGAGCCACTCTCACCTATGCAGATCTAAGGATAAACGCGAATAAACAGGAGTTCATAGTTAGCTCAGGATTAAGATCGAGTTACCTAGGTCATCACATGAAATATTCGGTCTCGTCCGTAAACAGTGTTATAAAGCGAGAGCGACTTATTTCTCGGTCCTGGTTTTATGAAAACTCATTGCATAGGACGCCCCCACTCGCATGTCTCTACATGGACGATTTAGGATCACATCGTCTATACCATCTATAAAGTGGGTCGCGTCTCATAGTGTCCCCAGAATAAGGTACCCAACCCTATTCCTATACTATAGACCGTTTAGGCTATAACTCGAGCTTGATCCACTTTTATGTCTCTACATAAAGCTCAAGTGTTCATCCTATAGCCATGGATCTTAGTTTATTGGATTTGGGTTATTAAAAGTGCAATTTTACTTTATTCAGTAATGACTTTACTGAATTAAACTCGATAACGCCTTTATCGAATAAGTATATAATTTTTGTTTTGACATTCACTATCTACGAGTTTTAGGGCACCAATCCCAACATGAGGAAGGTGCTTTCCATGACTGACTGTGGTAACTCTGGCAACGGCGCCGATAAAATCTCAAATCGTTTTAGAAATTCAGCAACGGTTCCTTCTTGTTTGACTGCTAAAAATGGCGAACATAGACTCCCTTCTTGGGAGGGTCGATATCTCTCAAAAATCTTGTCTCGCAACTCATCCCATGATTTAATCTTCGCCTGATTGGTTTCCCATCGGTACCAGTCCACCACATCGTGGTTGAAACTGATAATGGTTGTTGTTATCTTATCTGCTTTTGTAAGTTGATGAAGCTCGAAATAGCATTTCACACGAAATAGCCATGAGTCGGGGTTCTCACCGGTGAAAACCGACATTTCCAGCTTCTTGAACTTACATCGATCGCCTATGGCAAGATCCTTCTGAACTCGATTCAACTCTCCTTCCCCAGACTCGGTAACATTGGTGTCCACCACCGTTTTCGCGATCATCTTCTGTTTTTGCGCTGAGTGTAAAGTGACATCCGATGAGGACGCCTTTTTACTTACAGCCTGGCCAGCCATCAACGCCATTATCGCGCGTTGATTATCCTTCATCTCCATCGACATTTGTTCCAAGCTCTTGTCGAAACTCATAAGAGCTTGCTTGACATCTGCGATCTCTTTTTCACTGCCATCTAATCTTTCTTCAAATTGACGTTGAGCCATACTACGTGTCTTCCCCATGATTTCACGTGCTCTGATACCAAAATGTTAGGTTTCTTCTTCGATTTCCTGCACCAAACAAGCCAAACAACCAGAAAAAGAAGAAAGAAAACACACAAAAACCAATCCAAAGAACCGACTCTGCTTCAAGGATAGTTCTTCTTTGAGCAGAGGGGTTATTTTATTGAGATAATACTCAAAATAGCCAAACAACAAGGTAAACTTCCAGCAATTCGAGAGTGCTGGTTCTCTCCCTCTCAGACCTCACGTCCAAGCCAAAATTACCCAAAAAAAACATCCCCTACAATCACACCCTCGGCCATTAAAACTCTCACTGCCCATACAGGTGGTCCCCAAGCTCTCACTCTTATATCGTGGTCCCTTATCTCCAAACATTCCTAACTTTTTTCTGCTGTGCTACCCATTTTACCCCTCCTACTATACGTCTTAGTGATTGGAGGTCTCACAGATGTTTTCGCGAGGGGGAGTAAATATACTGCACTCTTTTTTCTTTCACTATGGTTTTTCCCAGTGGGTTTTTCTAGCAAAGTTTTTAATGAGGCAGTTGTTAATGTATATAAATATAATGTACTCCTTTTCCTTCACTAGGGTTTTTCCCATTGGGTTTTTTCTAGTAAGGTTTTAACAAGACATGTATTTTATATATAATGGATATCTAAGGGGGAGTATTGTAAATATACCTGGTATATATTAGATATCCATATTACTCCATTAGCTTTAGTCAACCCATAATTGTAGCTATTCTTCCCTATGACTCTCCCTCTCCCTTAGGAATAGCCATGAGACTCTCACTCTCTTCTATTTTGAGAATTTTGAAGTTGTAACCTACTGATAGCGAGCATAGCTAGCTAGTTTTCCCTATTCAATTTAGCTAGTCTTTTATGATTTTTGGCCATTCTATTGTGCTTTAATGTTTATTTTGTAGGAAATGGTTGATTGGAGCTAAAACGCAATAGTGGGGTTAATCGGGTGCTCGGGACGCGAAAAGATGCAAAGGAATGAAAAAGAGTCAAAGAGGAAAAAAGTCAAAATAGGGTCAAACGCAGACTAGCGTCGAGACGCTAGCATTCCTTATCTGAATAGGCGCGAAACGGTCACAGCATCGAGACGCTGCGACCTTAGCGTCTCGACGCTGTGTAATTTCCATTCCAGACACGCGTGTTTTAGAGGCAGCGTCTCGACGCTACAACAAAAATCTGCAATATAAGTTATTTTCGGTTAGGGCTGAAGGGGGATTCCTTTTGGACACTTTTGGAGCCGTAAAACAGAGGAGAAAAGAGAGGATTGAGGCTGAACAAAGTAGATCAAGATGGAAATCAACCCATTGTTCGTGGGGATCGTGACGGGGACGTTCGGTCTCGGCCTACATTGAGTTTTTCCTTTCCTTTTCCTTTTCTCTAGCTAGATTTTATGGTTTTGTCATGTTTAGTTGAGCTTGTAATACCATTCATGAGTAGCTAAACTTGTGGCTTAGGGATTGATGTAGTTGATTTAGTTTATGGATTGATTTATGGTTTAAGTTGTGCAATGGTTATTATGTATGCAATCTTGATTTATTGCTTTCAATTAATTGGCCATTAGTTGAATGATTTGAGTTTTGATTCTTGCTCGGGAGAGGGGATTAAATGTAGACTTACTCAAGATTGCATGACTAAAGTTTATTTTCTAATTCGTGACGGTTTTTAGATTAACTTTAGAATTGGTCAAAAGAACTCATTGTCTTGCATGTTAATAAACTTAGATAGGGATATCAAGTTGGTTAATTTGCATGAGAATCAATTATACTCGGGAGAGGTAATTGTGATTAAAGGTTCTTAGGCTCATAATTCCATTGTGCATAATAACTTATTCCTTAAAATCAATCATAGACTAAATCGGCGAAATCAATTCCCTAAGTATTCTTCCAATTGAATTTCCACTTTTTACTTGTTTTGATTTAGTTTTCGATCTATCACTCATTACTTTGTGTTCCCTAAATAAAATTGAGCAAGATAATTCACAATACTTGATTTAGCTTAAACATCCAATCCAGAGGACGACACTCGTTTATACGAACACTATATTATTACTTGACCCGTACACTTGCGGTAAGCAAATTCCACATCACCTACCCCATTGCATTAGTATAAATAGAGGTTGTATGAACTATGAAAAACACACACTTGAATGAAAAGACATTTGCTCTCTTTTCTCCCTACTTTGCTCTCTCAAATTCTCTCTTAGTGTTCTTATTGTTCTTCATGTTTTATAACAATTTAAAAATTCCAACGATTTACATCAATTTCTATGATCTCCAGGATTTTTTTTTTCAAAATTTCCATCAACATCGACATTTTTGTAAAATTAGAACCTCAACTTTTTTGTTGTGATCAACATTTCAAACTTTGTCCATATTAATGGTTAAAATGTAGATACCAATGAATATTTCTGAAAAAATATTTAAAACAAAAATATTAAAAAAGTTAAATTAATAAATAAGTATTTTACATTTTTTAGATATGTTAAAATACGGATTATTAACATCACCTGTACATTTAGTTACATTTCGTTACTATTTTCTTTATATTTTAACAATTTTTAATGGTAGGATGAGAATATTGATTCATCTCTCACATCATCGAACTCATAAATCTATTTAATTATTCAATAGATTTATGAGTTAGGATAACAATTTTTAATGGTAGGATGAGAATATTGATTCATCCTTTTAAGCCCCTTTTTAATATTCAAATTCCTTATTTGTCCTTCCTATTTAATTATTCAATATTTTATAATTCAAATTCTCACGAGTAGATCATTCCCACGTTTAAGATTAAGAATTGGTTTTTAAAAAAATCTTCATTATCACGTTTAGGTTTTGTTTTGTTTTTTTTTTTTAAAAAATCTCATCTTTCATACGATTAAGAATTGGTTAAAAAAAATCTCATTCTCACGTTTAGGTTTTGTTTTGTTTTTTTTTTTAACAAAAAAAAAACTCATCTTTGATAAGATTAAGAACTAGTTAAATTTTTTTTTGATTTTCGGTGGTTATAATAAATAGAATTTTTAAAATTAAATTTTGTGAAATCTAAATTTAGATCAATTGTTTTGATTTTTCAAAAATAAAAAGATATTTGAGTTTAATTTTCGATTAAATCAAATCAAGTTTTAAAATTAAATTTGAAAAACTAAAATTCAAATTAATTGTTTTTAATTTTCAAAATTTCTAATTTGAAAAGATTTATCATAACCACCCGATTCACTTGAACCCTATAAATAGTGGTCTAAACCAATGGATGGGGGTGGACCTTTTGTGGTGCATGGAGAATTAAAAAAATTGCAGCAAACATCAACCAAGTGGGAGGAGACCCATTCATACTCCATCTTTACTAATGTGAGTATAGATGAGAATATATATAATCTTTTTTTATTTTTTTTTCAAGTAGACTAATGTATCCTTAGGAGATTTTGAGATTTTATTAGTTTATATTATATTTTCGTCACCCATAAGAGTTTCATATGAATAAGAAATATTTTTTGTTTATTTCTTTAATAGAAGCGAGTACACCTTTGTGTGAGTTCATTAGTATTGTTTTTCTTATTCTTTCTGAAATGGGAAAGAAGATCGATCACTATTATCTTCTTTTTTTAACATCGATCTCTCTTCATTATGCTTTTCTCCGACCTTCAAAATTTTTCATATATTTTTGAGATTTTTTTAGACAAGATGATAGGAAGAAAATGATATTTTTATTTAATTATTGCTCATTTAACGGTTGGATTGAACATAACTTTAATTGAATTATTAATTATTAATTGATTACAAAATTAAGATTTTGGAAAATATAAATGCTTACGTGGGTAATTTAAAAGACTTTTCGTTAAATTCAATCTTAAAAAAATGTTTAAGCGGGTGAGATTTTTTATATTTGATTTATATCCATGATATTGGTTATAAGCCATTTTTATTAGAATAGTTCAATTTGGTCACATAAATATCAATTTTTGCAATAATTATAAATTCATGTGTATTTATTCATTTTTATATTTTTTTGGTACATTATCAAGTCATATTTCAAATTTTCTAATTTTTTTTTTGAAACATAATTTTCTAATTAACTACTTATACTTTTAAAGGTATTATAACTTCTAATTAACTATTTATACTTTTTTTTTTAAACAACAATTAACTACTTATACTTTTTTTTTTTTTTGAAAAAATTAACTACATATACTTTTTTTTTTTTTTGAAACAATTAACTACATATACTTTAAAAGGTATTATAACACGTGCAATGCACATAGTTTCAAACTAGTATATGAAAATTTCGATAAACATATCCATCCATCAAAGAAATTTAATATAATCGTTCATACTTCATACTAAACATTCAAAAGGGATTTTTGGCAAAAAAAAAAAAAATAAAAAAAATCCTAAATAGGGGCGTGTTTGGACTTGGCTGTCGTTATCCATTAGGGAAAGATAAATTATAGGCGTTTAGAATAAGAGCATAGGCGTCGGATAAGAGAGTGCGCAAGTTATAAATTGGCTCCGATCTCCCTCCTGCGCAAATTAGGGCTCTGCTCCTTTCACTTTCACATCTTCATGGCGCCATCTATACCTTCAAACCGCGGTAAAAATCATCCTCCCTCTCTCATTTTCTGTACATCAATTTGTTTCTGGTCCAGATTCATAATCATGAAATTAGAGGAATCTGTGTGCCCGTTGATTCTTTGCAAAATAAACACCTGACCCCGTTGCTAATTTTTCTTGTTTTTGATTAAGTGGAAACGTGTAGGCCTTCTTTCTGTTTGTCGTGCTTGAAAATCTGTGCCAATTTGGGAATTATGATCTGGGAGCTTGACGGTTTTTGTTCATTTGGTCAATTCTGGCTGTAACTTGAATATGATGAGATAACAGTGATGTATGGAAAAAACTATGTTGTGAAAATCGATTATCAAATTCGTTCTGCGGTATATTAGAACTCTGGGAGGGCATTACACTGACTTAGAGGTGCTCTTCTTGGGTTTGAATTGGAAATGTCTGTACTTCTAACCTGTAAACTTTCATTTGAAAGGCTATTGCTTCCTGAAAATGGAAGAAGAAGAATTTCTTCAAAATTATAAGATTGAAAAGAAGAGTGCTGAATATTTTGAGTTTTTGATTTTTCGGATAAGTTTCTCCCCATTCTCAATTTCTCATTTCTAAATGCTCGAGCCAGGTTATTAAGTTGAACTTGAGGAGTTAGATGAGATATGATGTCTGAAGAGACTGGACAGTTGTTGGTGGTGTATGATGATCCCTCTGACCAACAGTCCTTGTCTTTAGACGAAACTGGCAGCACAGAGGAGTCGCCTGATGAAACCAGGCTGTCCCTGG
Organism: Luffa aegyptiaca; assembly: GCA_017139565.1. Classification (NCBI taxonomy): domain Eukaryota; kingdom Viridiplantae; phylum Streptophyta; class Magnoliopsida; order Cucurbitales; family Cucurbitaceae; genus Luffa; species Luffa aegyptiaca. Next base: position 35,605,163 of record CM029407.1, on the reverse strand, counting down.
ATTCAAGTAATGATGCAATTCCATATATAGGGCAAAGGTTTCCTACTCATGACTCTGCTTATGAGTTTTATAGTGAATTTGCAAAGAGGTGTGACTTCTCGATCCGAAGACATCGAACAGAGGGAAAAGATGGGATTGGAAAAGGCCTTACGAGGCGGTATTTTGTTTGCCATCGTGCTGGGAATACACCTATTAAAACGCCTAATGAAAATAAGCCTCAAAGAAATAGAAAATCCTCTCGGTGTGGATGTCAAGCATATATGAGGATAAGCAAAACAATGGAACTAGGACCACCAGAGTGGCGTGTCACTGGTTTTGCAAACCACCATAATCATGAATTATTAGAACCAAACCAAGTTCGTTTCCTTCCGGCATATCGAACTATTTCTGAGATAGACAAGGCTCGAATTGTGATGTATGCCAAATCAGGAATTTCTGTGCAGCAAATGATGAGACTCATGGAGCTAGAAAAAGGCGTGGAGCCAGGATATTTGCCATTCACTGAGAAGGATGTGAGAAATCTACTTCAATCATTTAGAAAATTAGATCATGAAGAAGAGAGCATTGACTTATTGAGGATGTGCCGGAACATTAAGGAGAAAGATCCGAACTTCAAATTTGAGTATGTGATCGATTCAAACAACAGGTTAGAGAACATTGCCTGGTCGTATGCGTCATCCATTCAGGCATATGAGATATTTGGTGATGCGGTGGTCTTTGATACCACTCACCGATTGACTGCATCTGACATGCCCCTTGGTATATGGGTTGGAATTAATAACTATGGCATGCCTTGCTTCTTAAGTTGTGTACTTCTTCGGGAGGAGAATTTGAGATCATTTGCATGGGCATTGAAGGTACTAAAGTTTAAATATTATTTCTTCATCAATCAGTGTGTCACAGTGAGCATGTAACTTTTTCTGGTAACTATAATATTACCTATCTTTATCTTCAACTCTAGAAAATTAAATCAGTATTCTCAATGGTAACATAATCAGTAGAAGATTGAAAACGTTTAAGTGTTTGTTTTGTTTGAGAGGTTAGATGGGAAAAATCGATGCACAACCTGTCAGTTGATATATACAAAAGCCATCTTTATCTATTTAATACTAGGTTCTGAATCTTGCATGAGGACTTTGAATTTGGCAGAGCACGTTCTCCCCTTCTTAGCTCATGGTAGTCAATTTGCAAGAGCTCTGGTTTCGCTCTCTCATTATAAAATAAATGAAGTTTAGTACCCATTTCATTGCCATTTTAATTTCAATTTCGCCCCTTCATTTCACAATAATGGCTCAGGGATGGGCATGACATCTATTTAAATAGTTCACCACTCTGAATTTATTTATTTGTTTGTTTCTACTGTGCTATAAAAGGTATTTTTGGGGTTCATGAATGGGAAGGCTCCACAGACGATATTAACTGACCAGAATGTGTCTCAAAGATGCAATAGCAATGGAACTGCCAACTACTAAGCATGCACTTTGTATTTGGATGATTGTGGCGAAGTTTCCATCATGGTTTAACGCTGTTCTTGGAGAACGTTACAATGAGTGGAAGAGTGAATTCTGTCGACTGTATAATCTGGAGTCAATTGACGATTTTGAATTAGGGTGGAGGGACATGGAGAATTCCTTTGGTCTGCATACTAACAGGCACGTAGCCAACTTGTACTGCTTGCGATCTCTTTGGGCATTACCATTCTTGAGAAGCCATTTCTTTGCTGGATTGACAACTATTGGCCAATCAAAAACAATTAATGCTTTCATTCAGCGATTTTTGAGTGTGCAGACTCGACTTGCACAGTTTATTGAGCAGGTTTGCTGATTTATCTTGCTGTTTCCATTGGATTAGATCTGACTTATTTCGAAAATATTTGCCCAAACTGTTTGTTTGGTACTTCATCAAGCTTCTTTCATCTTCTTTTTGTGATCGAAGTACGGGGCCAATTTTTAGTCGATGAATGAGCAATTTTAGTGCAATGCAGGCATTAAGATCATTTTAGTCCTATTACAAAAATATATTGTGTCTAATCTTGGGTATACTAGATCTACTAAGTTTCGAAACACTGGTTTGAGCAATGTCATTTTTGGCACATACTTTAGACCCTTGTTACTTAGTTTTTGGATTGCGATTCTTTTAAACAATTACAAGAATCATTGGAGAAATGTCTAGTAGAGATAATGAAGGAAACAAAAAAATCTTAGTCGTGTAAGCAAACCTACCGATAAAAAATAAAACACAATTACACCAAACAACCGTGGAAACAAAATCAAAGTTTTTTTCTTTTTTGGACAAGAAACAATTTCATTGATATGTGAAATTTACAAAAAGGATAATGTATCCATGATGATTACAAAAGGCTTTCCAAATTGGTTAAAAGGGAAGCATATGAGTATGAAACAAATATACTAGAAGATTAACCCCAAGAAACAACATTATAAATTACAATATCAAAGAGCTCATAAAAGGGAAGCTCTTTGTCCATAAAAACTCTATGATTTCTTTCCTTCCATAGGACTCAAAAGAAAGCTCTAACGATACACAACCATAAAACCGCTTTGATATCCTTAAAAGGGTGGCCAATCATGATGAAGTGAAGGTTGCTTCTAATGTCCTCTGAGAAAGCCAGCTTCCAACCAAAAACAGAGAGAACGTTATTCTAGAGCCTTCAGGCATAGGGGCAGTGGAAAAAAAAAGGTGATCTAGCGTCTCATCATTTTCCTTACATAACGTACACCAGCTTAGGGATAGGGCCAAATTAGGCATGCACTTCTAAAGGTTTTCCTTGGTGCTAATGGCTCTATGTGCCAATTCCCAAAGGAAAAATTTGATCTTCTTTGGATAAATATCTCTCCAAATAGCCCGAACAAGTTGAGACTCCAGGAAGATAGTTGGGTTACCCATATTGGCCATCAGAGATTTGGTGTGGAGAAGAGGCCATTTGAGCTAAGAGTCCATTTCCATGTATCTATCGATTGCGAGAGGATAATGGGCTCAAGAATAAAATTAATGTCAATCCATTTGGCTACTTCCTCATCCTTCAAATTGACCCCAATTGGAGATCCCAAACAGAACTGTCGCTGTTCCATACATCTTGGAGATCCCAAACAGAACTGTCGCTGTTCCATACATCTTTTACCATAGCATCTTTACACCGAGACAATCTGTGCAAAAGGGGAAATTGATTGGCCAATGGGGGGTTTGATACCCAAGGATCGATCCAAAATCAAGTAGATTCTCCATTCCCTACTTGGTGATAAATTCTACGGGTAATGAGTTCTTGATGTTTAACAATAGCTTTCCATGGGCCTTTGGTTTTAGCAAGAGAAGCCCAATGTAAATAAGTGGAGGATCCATATTTACCTTGAATAAGTTTTCACCATAAAGCTTCCTTCTCTTGGTTAAATCTCCAAATCCATTTAGCAAGGAGAGCCTTGTTTTTTTCTTTCATGGATTGCAATCCGAGATTGCCATGTTTCATTGGGCAAGTGATGGTGCTCCATTTAATAAGGTGGAGGCCATCTTTCCAAAGTAAATTCCTGAAAATTCTATCCAACCTGTTGGCTACTCTGATAGGCATAGAGAACAAAGACATAAAATATGTTGGAAGGTTGGATTGTGTGGCTTGGAGGAGAGTGTGTTGCCCACCCTTAGAAATATATGATGTACCCCAAACCGAGAACCCTTTTTCAATCTTTTCAACAATAGGATCCCAAAAAGCATTAGTTCTAGCCAGGAGACCCATCTAGGGGAATGCCCCTGGTGAGAATTTGGCCATTTTCCTATTTTGCAACCATATATCTTAGCAAGCTCCTAAATGTTATCTTGCTCCACATTTATGCCTATCATTTCAGAGTTTAGGAGATTAATGTTATGTCCAGACATATTTTCGAAAGCACCCACCAGTGAAAGCAAATGTTGAAGGGAGGAATCGTCTTCGTAATAAAAAAAAAGGATTGTATCATCTGCAAACTGAATATGGTTGATACATATGTCGCCGTGACCCGTGACCCACATGAAACCCCTTTATATTGCCTTGCTTTTCCGATTTAGATAGAAAACGGCTAAGGCAATCCATAACCATGATGAATAGAAATGGCGAAAGAGGATTGCCTTGACGAAGACCCCGTGTAGCAATAATTTTACCTCGAGGTCGACCGTCAATGATAGAGAAATTTGCAGAGGAAATGCAACCTTTGATCCATGATCTCCATTTGCCTAAACCCTTTGGCGGATAGGATACTGTCAAGGAAGCCCCAATCTACTTTATCAAAAGCTTTTTCAATGTCTAGTTTAAGGAGTAAGGACCACTCCTTTATCGAAAGCTTTTTCAATCTCTAGTTTAAGGCCATAAGAGATGCATCAAGAATTTGTCTACCTTGAACAAAAGCATTATGATATTCAGTGATAGTGTGAGGAAGAACCTTTTTAAGATGTTCAAATAGGACCCGAGCAATGATCTTGTAGAGGCATGTAGTGAGGCTAATGGGGCAAAAATTGGCCATCGATTGTGATTCAAGCTTCTTGGGGATCAGACAAATATAAGTTTCGTTATCTTGCTCCTAAATGTTATCTTGCTCCACATTTATGCCTATCATTTCAGACTTTAGGAGATTAATGTTGTGTCTAGACATATTTTCGAAATCACCCACCAATGAAAGCAAATGTTGAAGGGAAGAATCGTCTTCATAATAAGAAAAAAAGGATTGTATCATCTGCGAATTGAATATGGTTGATACATATGTCGCCGTGACCCACATGAAAACCCTTTATATTGCCTTGCTTTTCCGATTTAGATAGAAAACGACTAAGGCAATCCATAAACATGATGAATAGAAATGGCGAAAGAGGATCGCCTTGACGAAGACCCCGTGTAGCAATAATTTTACCTCGAGGTTGATCGTTAATAATGATAGAGAAATTTGCAAAGGAAATGCAACCTTTGATCATGATCTCCATTTTTGCACAAACCCTTTGGCGGATAGGATATTGTCAAGGAAGCCCCAATCCACTTTATCAAAAGCTTTTTCAATATCTAGTTTAAGGACCACTCCTTTACCGAAAGCTTTTTCAATCTCTAGTTTAAGGCCATAAGAGATGCATCAAGAATTTGTCTACCTTGAACAAAAGCATTCTGATATTCCGTGATAGTGTGAGGAAGAACCTTTTTAAGACGTTCAAATAGGACCCAAGCAATGATTTTGTAGAGGCATGTAGTGAGGCTAATGGGGCGAAAATTGGCCACTGATTGTGCTTCAAGCTTCTTGGGGATCAGACAAACATAAGTTTCGTTGACATCAACATTTATAATCCAGTTCTTAAAGAAGTCTTGGAACACTCTCATAATGTCATCTTTAAGGATGTTCCAGCACTTTTTAAAGAATTATGAAGTGAAGCCATCGGGCCCAGGGATTTATCTCTGCCAAGAAGATTGATAGCTTTCAATACCTATGTTTCTGTAAATTTAGCTTCTAACTCAATGGTTGTATTGTGTTCAATCGGCCTCCAATCAATGTTAGAGGGAAAGCCTCCAAATTGTCTTTCATTTTTTTTTTTTTTTTTTTTTTTTGTATAGTTGAGAATAGAACTCTATAAATTCATTGACAATATCATTTTCTTTGAGAAGGCTTTTTGCCTTGTGTGGAAAGGATCTCGAGGAGGGTGTTTTTTCTCTTTTTTGTGGCCAAAAGATGATGAAAGAAGCTGGAATTTAAATCCCCCTCTTCAATCCTTCTCTTTTTACACTTTTGTCTCTAGCTTTGTTCTTCTTTAGTGGCTAAAGACATTAGATCAATTTTCACCAATTTTCTCTGGGTGTGTTGGGCCAAAGGAATGGGCCAGACTCCTCCAAAGTATCAAAGATGGAAATTTCAGTTAACGGATGGTTTCTTTGGGTGGTGATGGAGCCAAAACCTCTTTATTCCATAATTTAATCCTCTCTTTGAGCCCCATGAGTTTGGTGATAAATCCGTGTCCGGCCCAACCGCGAAGGGGGTGTTTTCCACCAATATTCAACCAAAGGAATGAAGGATATGTGCTGCAACCACATATTTCAACCTGAAAAGGAGATGGGCCCCATTTGGAACTGCCTATCGATAAAATAAGGGGGAAATGATCTGATGTTGGCCTGTCCAGTCTTTTATGCCCAACGCGGTCGAATTTTTCTAGGACCTTGTTTGTGGCCAAAAATCTTTCGATAAGTGTCATAGTTGGAGTAGTACAATTGTCGGTCCATGTATATAATCCGTTGGATAAAGGAACATTAATGAGATCAAAATCGATAATAAATTGGTTGAATTTCATCATGCTTTGTGTCACAGTCGCGGTCTCTAGGGTCTCGTAAAGCGACTGTGCGGCACTTACTTTCGCTCACAAGTAAGTCAGCCAACTTGAAAACGGATCGCCGGTGGCACAACGGGCGAATATCGCAACCTCTACCCCCGTTCTTGGAAAACGGTTTTAGAAAACGGGGTTAGAGAAAAGATTTTGGAAAACGTTTGAAGACATTTTGAAAGAGTATTTGTTGCACAGACTATCAAGTAAGCAAAGGCACAACAACAGCTTGATAGCATACAACTCTCGGGTAGGAAGGTTTGACAACTAGTCGTACCCCCCTATAGTATATTATTAAGCATTTTAGCCTTGGCAGGCTTACACATGAAAATCACGAGGAGTCATACACTTGAGAAATGCAAAGGAAAGTAAACAAGCGATACAAAGGAAATACATATAATGAAAGCATGAGGGGAAAGGGTTGACATGGGCATGCGGCCATGGGCAACACGCCTTGGACAAGCATGACCGTGACATCCTCCCCCACTTAAATGGTTGACGTCTTTGTCAACCGACGCTGCTCGAACTCTGCGATCTGGAGGGCAGCAGTCTTCAGGTCTTCGGCGCGCTCCCAACTGATTTCGGCCTCTGGGAGCCCCTTCCACTTCACTAAGAATTCTTGTAGATCCCGTCGTGGGTTGCCGACGCGACGGGTCCTTTCTGCTAACACTTCCTCGACTTCTTTATCGGCGACGTTCTTCATGGTGACGGGTGGTCGAATGACTTCATTGCGGGCGGTATCCTCGAGGTCGGGGTGGAAGGGTTTCAAATTACTGACATGAATGACAGGATGGATTTTCATCCATGCAGGAAGTTGAACCCTATATGAGGCTTTCCCGACCTTTTGGATAACGTCGACTGGACCTTCATATCTCCGGATGAGGCGTTGGTCGCGGCTTCCCCGGAAACGAAGTTGTTCAGGTTTCAGCTTGATCAACACTTTGTCCCCTTCTTGGAACTCTAGAGGACGCCGCTTCTGATCTGCCCATTTCTTCATGCGCTTCGACGCCTTCTCTAAGTAGGCCCGAGCAACTTCAGAGGTTTGTCTCCACTCTTTGGTGAAGTTATACGCTTGGGGGCTTTTGCCTGCATACGGGTGATCGATGACATGGGGCATCATGGGTTGCCGCCCGCAAACAACTTCGAACGGAGTCTTGCCTGTCGAGGTGCTCTTTTGGCAATTGAAACTGAATTGTGCTACATCGAGCATCTCGACCCAATTTTTCTGTCTTGCATCGATGAAGTGGCGCAGATATTCTTCAAGCATGCTATTGAATCTCTCGGTTTGGCCATCTGTCTGGGGGTGGTAGCTGGAAGAAATGTTCAGGTTAGAGCCTAATAGCCTGAATAATTCCGTCCAGAAAGTACCGGTGAAACGTGCATCTCTGTCGCTAATAATGCTGGCAGGAACACCCCATAGTTTGACTACATGTTTGAAGAATAGCTGCGCTGTCATCTCAGCTGAACACAGTTTCTTGACTGGTATGAACGTCGCATATTTTGAGAACCTGTCGATGACCACTAATATGGCCTCAAATTCCCCAACCTTGGGCAGGTGGGTGATGAAGTCGAGGGAGACGCTTTCCCACGGCCTTGCAGGAACAGGCAAGGGTTCCAGCAATCCTGCTATCTTGGCCCTTTCGACCTTGTCTTGTTGGCAGATAAGACAAGTCTTTGTGAATTGCATGACGTCGTCGCGGAGGTTTGGCCAGTAATAACCCTGTTTCAGAAGGGCATAAGTTCTTTGCCACCCTGTGTGGCCTGCCCACAGAGTGTCGTGACATTCTTCTAGCAGGAGTCTTCGTAAGTTCTCCGAACGAGGAACATATAGGCGGTTGCCTCTAGTGAAGAGTAAGTCCTCCTCTACCCAATACTGGCGTGTCTTCCCTTCTTTCGCCAGTTGAATGATGGCCTGCGCTGCCGTATCGTTCGACAAATGTCTCTTGATGGTCTTGCGGATGGTTCCGTTCAACCTACTTGCTTTCAAATGAGCTAGCATGCACAGGGCCGCATGTTCGCTCTTCCGACTTAACGCATCTGCCGCTTGGTTGGCCTTACCCGCCTTATGTTCGAACTGAAAATCATACTCTGCGAGACATTCTTGCCATCTCGCTTGCTTGGAGGACAGTTTAGGCTGACTGAAGAAGTGACAGATAGAGCTGTTATCGGTCTTGACGACGAATTTGGCTCCGAGGAGGTACTGTCTCCAAGCTCTCAAGCAGTGAACTACTGCTAACATCTCCTTCTCTGAGGCGACGTATCTCTTCTCAGCGTCATTCAGTTTCCGACTTTCATATGCGATGGGGTGTCCATCCTGGGTTAGAACACCACCCAACGCGTAGTCTGACGCATCGGTCTCTACCACGAAAGGTTTGGTAACATCGGCAATTCCGAGTACCGGGCCTTCCATCATTGCTCGTTTCAACTCATCGAACGCAGTTTGGCAGTCTGGAGTCCAACTCCACGTCTTGTCTTTCTTCAACAACTCGGTCAAAGGACTGGCACGATTCGAGAATCCCTCTACGAATCGTCGATAGTAATTGGCCAGTCCTAAGAAGGAACGTAGCTTTGTCACTGTCGTCGGAACTTCCCAATCCCTGATGGCTGCCACCTTTCCTTCTTCCATACCGATACGGCTGGCTTCGATCACGTGTCCGAGGAAATTAATGCGCTGTTGAGCGAAGGAGCATTTCTCTCTCTTCACATACAGTTGATTTTTCTTCAATTTCTCAAAAACCAACTGCAAGTGAAGTTCATGTTCTTCCATGGTCGGGCTGTAGACTACTATGTCGTCGAGGTAAACCACCACAAATTTGTCGAGATACTCATGGAACACTTGGTTCATTAGTGTGCAAAAGGTAGCCGGAGCATTTGTCAGGCCGAATGGCATGACTAAGAACTCGAAGGCCCCGTACCTTGTGACGCACGTTGTCTTGGGTTCATCTCCTTCGGCGATGCGTACTTGGTAGTATCCCGACCTAAGATCTAATTTCGAGAAATACTTTGCCCCGTGGAGCCGATCAAACAAGTCGGTGATGATAGGAAGTGGATACTTATTACGCACCGTGAGCTTGTTGAGGGCTCGATAGTCAATGCATAACCGCAGACTTCCGTCTTTCTTTTTCTGGAACAACACTGGGGCCCCATATGGAGCCTTCGCGGGCCTAATGAATCCAGCATTCAGTAACTCATCTAACTGTTTTCGCAGTTCGGCTAATTCAGGCGGAGCCATGCGGTAGGCATTTTTAGCGGGCGGTCTCGCCCCTGGTAACAGTTCGATTTCGTGATCTATCCCCCGCCGTGGAGGTAGGTTCCTGGGCAAACTTTCTGGCATTACATCACGATACTTGTCCAACACACGTTGGATCTCACTGGGGACTGGTGCTTCCAAATTTTCGTCTTCTGTCATTGGGATGGCCATGAACGTGGGTTCGTCGTGTGCAAGACCTTTCTTTAACTGGAGGGCTGATATCATTTTCACTCCATTCGGTTGTCTGATACTGGTCGTCACGACCGTGGGGTTGGTTCCTGTGATCACCAAGCATTTTGCTAGGGGCATTGGAATGACTTTGTGTTCGAGAAGGAATTCCATTCCCAACACCACGTCGAAATCATCCATCTTTACAATCACAAAATCTGCATGGCCATTCCAATCACCCAGCTTGACAGTCGCTCTCTTAGCAATTCCCATGATCGGTAGGGCGGCTGAGTTTACCGCTTTCATCTTTCCAGGATCCCTATCCCACTTTAGGTTCAATCGTCGTGCTTCAGCTTCGGTCATAAAGTTGTGGGTGGCACCAGAGTCGACCATTGTACTCTTGGCCTGCCTCTGATTAACCCACGCCTCAACATACATGAGACCCCGTTCGAGCGGCTCTTTGGCCCCTTCGGATTTCCTTTGGAGGGCGGATAGAAACTTCAAGGCCCCCATGCGAGGGGTTTCCTCATTCGTCTCATTCGTCGTGTTATTCTCAACAATCTCAGTCTCAGGACTCACGCTGCCCGTCAACGAAGCTTGAAAGGCATTGAATGCTGTTCGACTAGGGCACTGGTACGATCGATGTGCCCCTTTACAGATGTAACAATAAGGTTTGTCGCTATTGAACTGCTGGTTCGGGCCTCGATACGAATTTCCGCCTCTTGGTTGGAAGTAATTGCGGTTACTTCCCCCACTTTTGTCTCCTCCCCCACTTTTGGGAGAGCTAGATCGCACGGGTCTATTTCCCCCGCTTGAGGAGGCTTGATTCCGTTTCTGTTCTTGCGGTTGGTCGTTGCTAAGATCGAACAGACGTTCTGCGGCTGCATAAGCGTCTGATAGTGACTGTACCCTCTGTTCATACAGCTTTGACTTCGCCCACGATTTCAATCCCTCTACAAAGCAGAAGACCTTGTCTTTCTCTGACATGTCTCGGATGTCCAACATTAATCCAGAAAACTGTTTGACATATTCTCGGATCGTTCCTGTGTGTTTCAACTCGCGTAACTTACGACGCGCCAAAATCTCAACGTTCTCTATGAAGAACTGCGAACGTAACTCTTGTTTCAGTCTTTCCCATGTGTCAATGACACATCGACCTTCTTGAGCATCCCTATAGCGGGACCTCCACCACAACTTGGCGTCATCTGCCAGGTGCATAGTCGCCAAGGTGATTTTCGACTCCTCTGTTGTCGTATTCGTGGCCCTGAAGTACTGTTCCAGATCGAAGATAAAGTTCTCCAGGGCTTTGGCGTCTCGAACCCCACAGAAGGGTTTCGGCTCGGGGACTTTTACTTTGTTTAATTGGACCGCACCCCCTGTCGGGGTTTGGTTTCCCACCGCTCTCATGGTGAGGTTTAGTCTAGCGCTTAAGTCCGCCACTTCGGCTCTGACGACGTCGAGGGCGGCTTTCACATCTTCAGACAGTTCTGTGACCATCTGAACTATTGCTTTCTGGGAGCTGTCTAGACCATCGACACGCTCCTCCATTTGGGCAACAGAGCCCGTCGAGCTGTCCCCACGCTCGAAGTTGCTAGGTTTCGCAGCTCTGTTCTCGAGGTTTTCAACCCTCATAATCAATTCTTGGATGGGCATTCCATCCACGCGGCCAGCTACCGCATCGATCTTATCTGTCCTCGTCGCAATCTCTTCAAGACGAGATTCTAGGAAGCGAACCGAATCGGGGACTTCCCTCAGGTAGAGCATCTGCTCTTCGATCTCTACCAATCGTTCCACGTGGGTCTTGCCCAACTGTTTTACTGCCGACATGATTTCGGACTTCTATCTCAGGAGCCAACTGGGCTCTGATACCAACTGTCACAGTCGCGGTCTCTAGGGTCTCGTAAAGCGACTGTGCGGCACTTACTTTCGCTCACAAGTAAGTCAGCCAACTTGAAAACGGATCGCCGGTGGCACAACGGGCGAATATCGCAACCTCTACCCCCGTTCTTGGAAAACGGTTTTAGAAAACGGGGTTAGAGAAAAGATTTTGGAAAACGTTTGAAGACATTTTGAAAGAGTATTTGTTGCACAGACTATCAAGTAAGCAAAGGCACAACAACAGCTTGATAGCATACAACTCTCGGGTAGGAAGGTTTGACAACTAGTCGTACCCCCCTATAGTATATTATTAAGCATTTTAGCCTTGGCAGGCTTACACATGAAAATCACGAGGAGTCATACACTTGAGAAATGCAAAGGAAAGTAAACAAGCGATACAAAGGAAATACATATAATGAAAGCATGAGGGGAAAGGGTTGACATGGGCATGCGGCCATGGGCAACACGCCTTGGACAAGCATGACCGTGACACTTTGCATAACTCCCCCATTGGATTTCTCATGAGACCATCGAGAAACATTAAAATCACCCGCATGTAACCAATATTCGGAGCATAGGTAGGAGAAATCATATCATTCTTGCCAAAACTGATCCCTATCTTTATAAGACGAAGGGCCATATATCCCTAAAATCCATAATTTGAAGCCGTCTGCAAGTGAAAGTAGAGTGGAAAGAGAGTACAAACCTCTGGTGACTTCTGATATAGATATGACAGGGTCATTCCACATAATCAAGATACCCCTGAAGAGCCGGTAGCATCCAAAGAAGTCTAGCTGATATTGCGAGCACTCCACAAAGATTTGATAATGAATCTATCGATGAAGGATAACTTAGTCTCTTGTAGAATAAGGGTTGAATTTGAGAAGGAAAGATTTGATAAGAGCTCTTTTTTGCCAGTCTCCAAGGCCTCTGACATTCCATCATATAATAATCATGTAAAAGAATTATCAACCCAGGGCAAGTTTGGAAGAAGATTTATCATAGTTAATGTTGGTGATAAGACCTGCAAGCTCTCTCGCCAATTTTTTCGGTCTCAGCCTAGTTTTGCTCTTTTTGCTAGTAGATGGGATAAGCATAATACACATGATATTTTTGAAGCCATGGAGCAAGAATACGGATGGCCATCGAGGGAGATGGAGGGTTTGTTTTCTTATTTTCTCCATGTCGTCTTCTTCTGTGTTGTCTCCAAGGAGGAGACATCCCACAACCTTACTGGATAGATCAATCTCAATAGGGGATGGGGGGATGGATGGGGTAACAGTAGTGGGAGATTGGGGGGGGGGGGGGGCAGAAGATAGGGGAAGGGGGCTGGAAAAATTTTCCTCTGGTTCAATATGAGATGAGGTAGAAAATTTAGTACCCGACACTAAATAGGTATTTTTGCTCTTTATGGTAACGACAAGTTTGCCAGGTGTGGAGGCTACAGACGGTAGATCAAGTAAAATGGGGTGGTGAGTGATTTGGAGAGGGTTGTTTAGGTTGTCTAGTGGATCAATGGGCTTTGGTTGGTGGGTAATGGATAGGCTTTTGTCTAGAGTTTTATTGGGCTTTTGGTGTATGGGGCTGGATGATTGGGGAATGGGCTCATTAGGGATAGGGTACGCGGACTCAGAGGGGTTAGTGATAGGCTAATGGGTTGGGGGGGGGGGGGGTTGAACTTGACATCTGTATGGTGGGGGTCTTGAGGGTACGGTCCCAAAATCCCTATTGACTTGTCGAAATTCTTGTTTCCCCGACAGGGAGGCTCCAGCGAGGCTCTTCGGCCATGGACGGTGTACAAAGTATTAGGAAAAATACTCTACTATTCACATTAGAGAATAACACATATATATGGGAATACAAGAAAACCCTAACTTAAGTAATGTACAATTACGATAAAGGACATATACAAAATAGCATATATCATAACACTCCCCTTCATGTTGGAGGAAATATGTCAATCACGTCCAACTTGTTGCAGAGATAAGTTATTCTTGCTCCATTTAATGCTTTCGTAAGAATATCTTCCAATTGTTCTTCTGTTTTCACATATCCTGTGGACACCAACTCTTGTATTTTCTCACGAATGAAGTGGCAATCCACTTCAATATGTTTAGTCCTCTCATGAAACACTGGATTAGATGCAATGTGAAGGACATCTTGATTAATACCACAATTTAGCTGGCATAGTAACACTGAACCCTATCTCCATAAACAGTTGATGTATCCATACTATCTCACATACAGATTGTGCCATAACTCTATATTCTAACTCTATATTCTGATTCAACACTCGAATGTGAAACCATATTCTGCTTCTTACTCTTCAATGAAACCAAATTGCCTCCTACAAAGACACAATAATCTAGAAGTTGATCTTCTATGTTCTTTAGATCCAGCCCAATCAACATTTGAAAAACATTTAACTTTTGTATGACCATGATCTATATATAAGATTCCACGCCTTGAGACAGCTTTTAAGTAGCATAGAATTTGTTCTACTGCAGCCCAATGATCTACTGTAGGTGATGACATATACTGACTTACAATACTCACTGAATGAGCAATGTCTGGTCGTGTCACTGTTAGATAATTCAACTTCCCAACTAATCTTCTGTATCTTTCTAGGTCTTTAAATAATTCTCCTTCTTTGTTGAGTTGCAAATTTGGTATCATCGGAGTACTACGTGGTTTAACTCCTAGTTTTCCTATCTCAGATAACAAATCAAGTACATATTTTCTTTGTGAGAAAAAGATACCCTTCTTGCTTCTCATCACTTCAATACCCAGAAAATACTTTAGTGTTCTTAGATCCTTAGTATGAAATTGACCTTGAAGGAAAGTTTTGAGAGAGGCTATACCTGATGTATCATTTCCAGTGATAACAATATCATCAACATACACAACAAGCAAAGTAAAACCATTCTCAGATCGTCGGTAGGAAACCGAATGATCAGACGTACTCTTCTTCATTCCAAATTGCTCAAGTGCTTGACTAAACTTACCAATCCATGCACGTGGACTCTGTTTCAATTCATACAATGATTTTCTAAGGCGACAAACTTTATCACTCTCCCACTGAGCAACAAATCCAGGTGGTTGCTCAATATAAACTTCTTGAAGATCGCCATGTAAAAAGGCATTTTTGATGTCTAGCTGATGTATAGGCCAACCTTGAGTAGCAACCATGGAAAGAAACAACCAAATAGACGTTAGTTTAGCAACTGGAGAAAATGTATTAGAATAATCAATCCCATAAACTTGAGCATATCCTTTAGCAACAAGATGTGCTTTCAAACGAGCAACGGATCCGTAAGGATTGACCTTGATGGCAAACACCCATTTACTACACCCAATGGCCTTCTTGCCTGGAGGATGAGATTCTAAATCCCAAGTACCATTAGCATCTAAAGCATTCATCTCCTCAATCATTGCATTACGCCAACCAGAATGAGATAACGCTTCATGAACAAAGTTAGAGATAGAGATAGAATCAAGGGATGTGATAAACGAATATGTGGGTGTTGACAACTGGTTATAAGACACAAACGAAGAAATAAGATAAGTACATGTGCGCTTACCTTTACGGAGGGCAATGGGAAGATCATCACTTGGTCCAAGATTCGATGTTGAAGAATTTTGTGGTGTAGGACATGTGCCTGAAGGTTCCTGTGGTGGCCGCTTGGAGTATACCTGAGTAATGGGTGGACGAGGAGGGATAGATATTGATGGAGAAGGATCAGGGGATGATGATGGAGAGATAATCTCATAGATAAAGAGATCATCATCCTCCCCCTCACTCGGGCTGCAATGACAGACTAAAAGGAGTATCTTCGAAAAAAGTAACATAAGGAGAAACAAGATATTTGTTAAGACTAGGACAATAACAATGATATCCCTTTTGAACACGAGAGTAACCGAGGAAGATGCACTTCAAGGATTTAGGATCTAACTTGGTACGATGAGGATGAACATCTCGAACAAAACAAGTGCAACCAAAGATTTTTGGTTCAATGGGAAACAAAGGTTTGGTGGGAAAGAGTACACGATAAGGAATCTCACCATTAAGGACGGAGGAAGGCATTCTATTAATCAAGAAACACGCCGTGGAAACTACATCTGCCCAGTAAGGCTTTGGAACATGCATTTGAAAGGATAATGCTCTCGCGGTTTCAAGTAAATGCCTATTCTTTCGTTTAGCGACCCCGTTTTGGGATGGAGTGTCAACACACGAAGATTGATGAACAATTCCATGTTTACACAAGTAAGAACCAAGCATGTGAGGAAAATATTCACTAGCATTATTAGTGCGCAAAGTTTTCATGAATTGAAAAAGGGAGTTCTAATTTGATATATATATATATATATATATACTTATTGACAAGTGGGGTATTGGGACCCTACTCCTTGGCCCTTCGAATTATGCTAATAGCCCACGTCACTTATCTCTGAGGAAGTTTTCACACGGTAAGACCACCTCTAAGAGGCAAAAGTTTTACATTATTAAGTTTTTTATATGGAGACTTGAACCTAGTACCTCAGACCATTCCAAGTCCTTAACACTAATGCCATCCCATAGAGGCATTTTACCTTATAAGTTATATCTTTTCCAAAGTATAAGGAACCATAATAGATGAATTCTACTTGATTACCATCTTTAGTTGGTAAAGTACCAACTAAACTTGTGTCAAGCGAAAGTCCTTAACACTAATGCCATCCCTTGGAGGCATTTTACCTTATATCCTTTCCAAAATATAAGGAACCATAATAGATGAATTCTACTTGATTACTATCTTTAGTTGTGTAAACTCTTACCTTAGAGAGAATCAGAATTAATTTATTCCATTCACATCAAGATATATATATATTCAAGTGTACAAGGTTAACCCTAAGTAGGAGAATGTAAAAAGACAATAAAGGACAACTCTATATAATTACACTTATTATACTAATATAATAACTCTAACACTCCCCCTCAAGTTGGAGCATATATATTCGTCATGCCCAACTTGTTAGAGAGATAATCTATTCGAGCTCCATTTAGTGCCTTTGTGAAGATATCTCCTAATTGCTCTCCAGTCTTCACATATCCTGTTGACACCAAACCTTCTTGTATCTTTTCACGTACAAAGTGACAGTCAACCTCAATGTGTTTAGTCCGTTCATGAAATACCGGATTAGATGCAATATGAAGAGCTGTCTGATTATCACACCACAATTTTGTCGGTGTTGTGATATCAAATCCCAATTCAACAAGAAGTTGACGTATCCAGACTAATTCACATACAGATTGTGCCATTGCTCTATATTCTGATTCAGCACTTGAACGTGACACCACATTTTGTTTCTTACTTTTCCAAGAAACCAAATTACCACCCACAAATACACAGTATCCTGAAGTTGATCTTCTATCTTCTCTAGATCCTGCCCAGTCAGCATCTGAGAAGCATTCAATGTTCATGTGTCCATAATCCTTATATAATAAACCACGTCCAGGAGCTGCCTTCAAATAACACAAAATGTGTTCCAATGCAGCCCAATGATCAACTGTAGGAGAAGACATAAACTGACTCACAATACTCACTGAATAAGCTATGTCAGGCCGAGTCACTGTAAGATAATTGAGTTTTCCTACTAACCTTCTATACCTTTCAGGATCTTTAAGTAACTCTCCCTCTTTCGTAAGCTGTAAGTTCGGCATCATTGGGGTACTACATGGTTTAGCCCCTAACTTCCCTGTTTCAGTTAACAAGTCAATTACATATTTTCTCTGTGATAACAGGATTCCCTCCTTGCTCTTTATTACCTCAATTCCTAGAAAGTATTTCAACGCTCCCAAATCTTTTGTATGGAATTGACTATGGAGAAAGGTTTTGAGTGCTTGGATACCTGATGTGTCATCGCCAGTAATAACAATATCATCAACATACACAACCAACAAGATAACACCATTTGCAGATCGCTTATAAAAAACCGAATGATCTGATTTACTTTTCCTCATTCCAAAATTTACAATCACCTGACTGAATTTTCCAAACCAAGCTCGGGGACTCTGTTTTAATCCATACAAGGATTTAAGAAGACGACATACCTTTCCATTCTCCCCTGAGCAACAAACCCTGATGGTTGCTCCATATACCCCTCTTCTTCAAGATCACCATGAAGAAAGGCGTTTTTAATATCAAGCTGATGCAAGGGCCAATGATGAATGGATGGATGCCAACGAAATGAACAGCCGAACAGAAGCCAATTTAGCAACGGGAGAAAAGGTATCAGAATAGTCAACTCCATAGGTTTCTGCATAACCCTTAGCAACAAGGCGAGCTTTCAAGCGAGCCACAGATCCATCTGGATTGACCTTGACCGCAAATACCCATTTACAACCAATAGGCTTCTTTCCTGCAGGAAGTGAAACTAAATCCCAAGTACAATTGTCATCTAAGGCATTCATCTCCTCAACCATTGCAGCACGCCAACCAGGATGAGACAAAGCTTCATGAACAGTCTTAGGAACAGATACCGAGTGCAAGGATGCAATAAAAGAACAGGAAGAAGATGACAAATGATTATATGAAACAAAATTGGAAATAGGATAAGTGCATTGACGTTTACCTTTACGAAGAGCAATAGGAAGGTCATCGCTCGTTCCTGGATCCAATGACGAAGAAGCCTCTGGTTCAGGGCATGTAACTGAAGGGGGTGGTTGTCGAGAATAAACCTGAGTAATAGGTGGACGAGTAGAAACAAGCATAGATGGAGGTGAATCAGTAGAAGGCTCACAAGAGGAGAGAATGGTATAGACAAGAAAATCATCATCTTCCTCATTACGCTCCCCCTTAGACTGACTGGAAGGTGAAGAAAAGAAAGAAGAATCCTCAAAGAAGGTGACATCAGGAGAGACAAAATAACGATCGAGACTAGGACAATAACACCAATACCCTTTTTGAACACGAGAATAACCAAGGAAGATACATTTAAAGGACTTGGGATCAAGTTTGGTGAGATGAGGATGAACATCCCGAACAAAGCAAATACAACCAAAGATTTTGGGGGAAGAGAGAATGAAGGTTGTGTGAGACATAAAATACGATAAGGTATCTCACCCTTTAGAACTGAGGAGGGCATGCGATTTATTAAGAAACAAGCCGTGGATACAACATCGGCCCAAAAATACTTTGGAACATGCATCTGGAACATTAAGGCTCTGGCTGTTTCGAGGAGATGACGGTTCTTTCTTTCTGCAACCCCATTTTGAGATGGAGTATCAACACATGAGGATTGATGGAGGATGCCATGTTCATCTAAATAAGAATTAAGAGCATGAGAGAAGTATTCTTTAGCATTATCACTCCGTAGAACTTTAAGAGAACCGTTAAATTGAGTTTGGATTTCAGCATGGAAGTTACGAAAATGAGAAAGCAACTCAGAGCGATTTTTCATTAAATATAACCAAGTTACACGAGAAAAATCATCGACAAAGGTAACAAAATATCTAAACCCTATCTTTGACTCAATAGGACACGGACCCCAAACATCAGAATGAACTAATTCAAATGGAGCATTAGCTCGTTTAGTTGCACGGGGATACAGACTCACACGATGGAACTTAGCAAACTGACATGACTCACAAGCTAAAGAAGACAAAGAAGGAAACTGCGGACGAAGACTCTTCAATACTGAAATAGAAGGATGACCCAAACGACAATGATCTTCAAATGGAGATGACACTTCAGAACATGCAACGGCTGTTGATATTTCTGGTTCAAAGATGTAGAGACCTCTAGATTCACGCCCTTTACCAATAGTCCTTTTCGTCATAAGATCCTGAAATAAGCAATAACCAGGAAAAAATGAGACACAACAATTAAGGTCACGAGTGAGTTTACTAACAGAAATCAAGTTAAATGAAAACTGTGGTAAACTCAAAACAGAAGACAATGAAAGTGAGTTGGTAAGTCGAACATTGCCGACTCCTAAGACTGGAGAGGTGGTTCCATCAGCTATAGTGACACTAGGGGAAGATGTAGATGGATCAATGGTAGAGAATAAACGGGGATTACCTGTCATGTGATCGGAAGCGCCTGAGTCTATGACCCATTTTGAAGAGGAGGAAAGAAGACATGTAGATGTGTTACCTGTGTCGGCAATGGCAGTAACAGGAGTGGAGGATGAAGCCGTCAGTGACTCTTGATATAGTCGGAATTTAGCAAACTCCTCAGCTGAGATCGAAACAGACTTGTCAGAATTATCAGGAGTAGAGGCAACATGTGCAGATGGAAACCTCTAGTTTCTATAAAGCAATTTCCGACAATCACGTTTTATATGCCCTGGCTTATGACAATAGCGGCAAACAATATCTCCTGAATTTGCTTTTGGAGCAGTAGAATTTCCTTTGGACATGTTCGATCCTACCCTTCGATTACCTCTATATTCAGTGGTCTGTCCAACTAAAGCACTGTTAGATTCAGATGACACTTTCAATAGAATTCTTGATTTGTAGAATAAGTCGAGACTCGTCCCGTAGCCAACTCTTCTTAGTATCATCGTTTGGCGGGGATTCTAAAGTCAGGTGGTCATCCATATCAAGACTTCGAATATAATGATGAATATTCGACTGCCAAGCATAAAAATGAGAACCATTCAACTTATGTTCCGTGATCTTGGATACCATTGGAATCATCTCGGACAGCACTAAAGCCTTCTTTTCAGCCATAACCTCAACAAAAACAGACCAAAAAGTAGAGTTGAAATCTGAATCACACAAACCCTAAACCTCCAAACAAACTATGACTTTCAAACATAACCAAACAAACCCGATATGGCCGAAAGCAACACACGACTGGAAGGAGAAGACCAAACCGAGCCGACCCACTAAAAAGGAGCAAAACAACGGTGGCGCACGCTCTCACATGCGCCGGCGCGTGAGGCTGGCGCAGAATCTGGAGGCGGCGCGTGAGGGCCACGCGCCGGGAGTTCCTTCTTCGGATTTTGAGGACCAACAGATCGGCGAGTGGGCTACGTTTTGGACTAGGCGGTGACAAAAAAATCCTCCAGTGACAGACCAAAACGGGGGCGGCGGCGGCGGTTTCAGGCGGCAGCGGAATCTAGTGGTGGCAGCGGCGGTTTCGAGCAGCAAACGTTTTGGGCAACCCAAAACCCTCAAAAGGTGTTCCAAACCAAAACCCTAACCGTTCACAAATCCCCAACGAGACAAAACCCTAACCGTTCACAAATCTCCAACGAGACAAAACCCTAATTGTCCTAGACCCGCTCTGATACCATGTAAACTCTAAGGTTTGAGAGAATCAGAATTAATCTATTCCATTCACATCAAGATATATATATACAAGTGTACAAGGTTAACCCTAAGTAGGAGAATGTAAAAAGACAATAAAGGACAACTCTATATAATTACACTTATTATACTAATATAATAACTCTAACAAGTTGGTAAAGTACCAACTAAACTTGTGTCAAGAGAAATGAGAAATGAGATTGGATTGAAGATTTTTGTTTGAGAGATTTGTTATTGTGTTTACGGGACGTCTGACTTTTAATATGTTGGTGGATTATTACCTCGTCATATAAATTCTTAAAAGATCAGTGTTTTCAAGGTGCGGGCAAGCACCCAGTGAGTCGTGTGCCATTTTGTCAACTCTTCCTTTGGATTGGTGCTACCATTGCCTACTTTCTATATGGATGTTCATGGAAGCTATGGCAAGCACGTTATTATAGAATTGAACACTTAGCTTTCTCATCCATAGAGCAACCAAAAGCTCGTCAACTTATATATTTAAACTTTTTTTTGTCAACCTATACATTTGAATTTCACCACCCTTGTTTTTTATTTGCTTGAGATGTGCTTTGGCACTTGTTCCTTCCGAAATTTCTTCCGTCGAATCTCTCTCGCTCCCTCTCTTCTCCCATTGACTCTATGTTTATAGACTCTCCCTTGCTCCCTCTTTCTTATTCCCTGTTTTTCCCTCTAGTCAATAATTATCTTTGCATTTGAATTTTTCTTCATACATACCTCTTTTTCTTGGTTGTTTATTCATTAAATGTATTCCTACCATGTTGAAACATGGCATCATGATTTTTTATTGAACAAAAGATAAAGAAAAAAAGAAATTAAAAGCACATAAAAACAAGGGCCAAAATGCTCGTTCTTTCAGTGTTTACTAAATCCCTGTTCGATTAGTGAGTCGGTTTTTTCACGTTTGTGGAAGGTAATAGTTCTAAATAAGGTTTAGTTCTTCGTTTGGTTGGTCATCCATGGGAGAGTTAACACTTTTAATCGACTTTCAAGAAAGATACCTATATTGATAGGGTTGCTCGGTTGCATTCGCGGAGGAGGATCTTGATCACTTGCTATGGGGCTGTAACATTGTTTAATCTGTTTGGAGTCTCTTCTTTGATGTATTTGGCTTTCAGTTTGCTAGACATAGAGGTTGCAGGTAGATGAACGAAGAGTTCCTTCTCTATCTGTCGTTTCATGAGAAGGGGATATTTTTGTGGTTTGTGGGGATTTGTGCAATCTTGTGGGGTGAAAGGAATAATGGAATCTTTAGAGGGACTGATAGATTCCCTAGTGATGTTTGATCCTTTGTTAGGTTCTATGTTTCCCCCTCGGAGTTAGTGTCAAAGGTTTTTTGTAATTACCCGTTAGGTCTCTTGATTGTGGGTCCAATTTCTTTTAATTGGGTTCTTTTTGTGGACTTGGTTTTTTTTGGATGTCCTTGTATTCTTTCATTTTTTCTCAATGAAAGTTCGGTTTCTTATTAAAAATAAAAAATCCTGAAGTGAGTACAAGGGCATAACCAAAAGGAGTAAATTCTCCAATTAGTGGTGTTAGGTGTAAGTGGGTTGGTTCCTGATCCTGGCCGGTCCAAATCCATCCAAACTAAACTGGTGGATTATTTTTTTCTTATATACTTAAGAAAACTGAACTGACCTATAAAAGATCGGTTTTGGCTTGCACTGCCATCTCCAATTATGAAGGAAGAATGCCCATAAAGTACGGTCTTTCTCCTTTGTGTTCAATTCATTTATATTTGATATGACCTTGATTTGGATGGTTTCTCATTTGGGTTTCGCTGGTGGTGCGGATATACATTCATCCGACCACTAGATCTCACTAAAACATACAGTAGTTCATTTTATTTCCTGTAAGAATGGTTTAATTGTTAGGATATAAGGAAAGTCTTAAATTTTCTAAGTGTGCATATTCAGGTAGCTGTTGCTGTGGATTTTAAAGATCAAGCTGGAGAACAACAAACAATGCAACAAAATCTTCAAAATATTAGCCTCAAAACAGGGGCCCCTATGGAATCGCACGCTGCCACCATCCTCACTCCTTTTGCCTTCTCGAAGCTTCAAGAACAACTTGTGTTGGCAGCCCATTATGCATCTTTTCAAATGGACGATGGCTTTCTTGTGAGGCATCATACGAAAGCCGAGGGAGGTCGAAAGGTGTATTGGGTTCCTCGTGAAGGCATCATAAGTTGCAGTTGCCATCAGTTTGAGTTCTCAGGGATTCTCTGCCGCCATGCTCTTCGAGTCCTATCGACCGGGAACTGTTTCCAGATACCTGATAGCTATCTTCCCGTAGGATGGAGAAGGATAAGCATGCCCTCAGCAAAGCTCCTTCAGAGTACTACAAATGATCATGCTGAACGGATTCAGTTGTTGCAGAGCATGGTGTCGACTCTTGTTACTGAGTCTGCAAAGTCCCGGGAGAGGCTCGATATTGCAACTGAGCAAGCTTCTCTCCTCTTATCTCGCGTGCGGGAACATCCAACTTCATTCCCAGGTTCAAGGGATGTTTCTACCATACACAGGAACTTGTAACTTATGTTGTAAACTAAAATAGGTGAAAGAGGTGTCATTTTAAAAGCATATGAGCTTAGTATCATGTGCCATTGTGAGCTTTAGCAAAGGAAAGAGGGGTTGTGTCATATATTTGCTTAAGAAGGATTATTACCTTCTCCACAATTCTGTAATGTAAAGTATTCAATATTAGCTTACTCTCCTGTACTTATTTGTACGCATTCCCTTCTGTTCTAATTCGTTACAAATTTGCAGGCTTTTCTTTCGTCTATGACCTTTCTGTAAGGCTAATAATTAGCCTTGAAATGATGAGAAATGTGATTGACACTACTAGTAAGGTATACATGGAGAATAATGGTAGAATATTAGTAAGGGTGAAGTGGTAATTAGTTAGGGTAACTTGGTTATGAATAGGGAAGTTAGGGGTCTTAGAAAGCTATGGAAAATTTTGAAGGTAGTGTCCATTGTGGGACTTTGGGAGAGAAATGACCCTCTTAAAAGGCTATTGGTATATTTTAGGTCCTATTTTGATGTAGCAATATATTACTATCTTGAGTTTTCAGTGTTGAGGTACCTAACCCAGGAGTTATTGAATCTTGAATGTTAATGACTTCAAAAGTCTTTAATTTGTCAGATGGTCTTAAAAAAAATTTGGAGATTTTAGAAAGCTCTATAAGTCCATGTCTTTTGGGTCTTCCATGTGTTTAAAATGGTGAACGAACTTTTATTTATTTGGAAAAATACACTTTAGTCCCTAAGGTTTGTCTTAGGTTTTATTTTGGTCTACGAGTTTTCAAACTCAACAATTTTCTGAGGTTTGGTTTTAGTTTCATTTTAGTCCCTCCATCCATTTTTTTCGTTAAAAACTAACGGTTTGTTGATGTGACACTATTTTTTTTATTAAAAAAATTATTTTTGAATTTTTTAAAATATAAATATATTAAAATAATAAAAATAATATATTTTTATATTTTTTTTTATTTATTTCTCTCTCTTCTTCTTCTTACAGCCACCGGAGTCGGTGATGTCGCCGACGAACCTCTTTTTTTATTTTTTTTCCTTTTCTTTTTCTCCCCCACGAACTGTCGTCGCTCTGTTCTCGTGTCTCCGCCCATTGCGCCTCTCTTTCTCTAACCCTTCGTTTCAAACCACGATTCCAACTTCAAACGGGAGTGGCGTGCAGTGATTTAGACCAACGGCGCGAGGACGGACGATGCGATTCAGACCCACTATGCGAGGACGATTCAGACCACGATTCTAGCTTGGAACAACGTGCAACGACGAAACGAACGACGAAGGGAGCTGACCCACGATGCGAGGATGAACGTGCAACGACGATTGGGCAGAACGGGCGGTGACAGTGGGCGGTGGCGGTGACGACAAAATGAGAAGAAGAAAGGAAAAGGAAGAAAACGATTAAAAAAAAAAACTTTGACGACGATGGCGGTGACGGCGGCGACCGACGGTGGGCGGTGGGCGGTGGCTGCAAGTGAGTTTATTAGGGTTTGAGAGTGGTGGAGAAGAAGATTAAGGAAGAATGTGGAAGAAGAAAAAAGAAAAGAAAAAACTAATAAAAATATTTAATATATTATTTTATTTTAAAAAATTAAAAAATATATATTTTTAATAAAAAAAACTATTGCCACGTTAGCCATCTGTTAGTGTTTAACGGAAAAATTGACCAAGGGACCAAGAATGTAACGAAATCCAAACCTTAGGGGCTAAAAAGTAAAGTTTGAAAACCTAGAGACCAAAATGAAACCTAACCCAAACCTCAGAGACCAAAAGTGTATTTTTCCCTTATTTATTTGAAACAATATTTTTAGAGTTTTTCATAAGATTCATGTGAACTTGAGAACTCAAAGACTAAAAATGAAAGCCGTAAAGAAATAAGAGAAATTTTGGTGGATGGACTAATTTGAAATCCTATCTTCAGATTTGTTAAAATATTTGAAAATTTACAAGATTAGATTTTCGTGAGATTTTTTTTACCATATTACCCTTGTTTTGATTCTCTCTCCATAATCAAATTCAACCTTGAAAATATTTTGTCAATTATCTTTCCTAATTAAATTCAACATATATATATATATATATATATATATATATATATATATATATATATATCTTCTTAATTCTATTAAAGTTCCACAATTTTAGCATTTTGATTAAATTTTATTTGTTGATTTCTTAATTTCATATTTTCTCTCTCTACAATAAATTCATTGATTTTGTTTATTCTCTTCCCTATATTATACCTAAAATTAAATGATTTAATTTTGATTTGAAAATTTTAATATTTTTTTCATGATAATCTCACGTTTTTTGTATTGATTTTGTATAACATGTTTTTTTTTTCTCAAGATTTTTTCATTTTACAAAAAAAAAAAAAAACGTCGATATTTGTTTATAATTTCATATATACTTTACATATATCATGTATGTATGTGTGTATATATATATATATATATATACAATTCTTTTTTCTTAAATGTCACACAATCTTAGCATTGATTTTTTATTGTATATATATATATATATATATATATATATATATTCAGATTTTTGCATTTTGCGGAAAAACATTTATATTCATATATATCAATTTATATATAATATGTACATACGTTTTTATTTATTTTTTAATCATTATTGTAACCACACATACCTGTGTTTTTTTTTGTCATAACAATAGTATTAAATATACATTTGTTATTACAATTTTTTTAAAGAAAATATACCCCTACATTGATATTGGAAAAATCAATATACAACCATAAAAACTCGAGTGTTTTAAATAATAATAAAAAATCTTCCCCTATTATGGATTTCAACAAATATATTCCGTTATTTGCAAATATATACTCAATATATTTGTTCGTCATCACTCATTTGCATAAATATATATGCAGATATATATCTTTAAAAAAAAAGTTATACACAAAATATATCCCCCATATTATTAAATATACTATTACATTAGGAAATATATACATGGTATGAAACAAATATACAATTATACACACATATATATATGTATATATAAACTTTACTATCTTTCAAAAAGGGGCAGTTGCATAGATGGAAAATTGGACCAAATTAATAGCAAATATAGCACAGTTGCAAACTAATTGCAAATATAGCAAAATTAATTGTACAAGACCAAAAGTTGTTTCAGATTCTATCCGTGTCTATCACTGATAGACTTTGATTATTCAAAGTATATCAATGTCTATCGCTGATAGACTTCGATTAATCAAAATCTATCAGTGACTATCATTGATAGGCTTTGATTAACTAGAGTTTATCAGCGATAGACAGTGATAGACTCTGAATAATTGGAGTCTATTAGTAGACTGATAGATTTTGATTAATCAGAGTCTATCGCTGATAGACTCTGATAATGGAAGTCTATCAGATAGATTCTAATTAACTAGAGTCTATCAGTGTCTATCAGTAATATACTTTGATAGATTTTGCTATATTTGCAATTTTTTTTTACATTGTGCTATATTTGCTATTAATTTGGTCCAATTTGCCACCCATTGCAAATTCTCTTTCAAAAACTCTCTTCTCCAACAACCACGTGACTTCTCATTGAGTTCCTCCCTGTAGAGACATCGACAATCGATTGTTTGGGACGTAGCTAGCTTGAACAACAATGACGGTTGCGAAATCTGGCGATATCCACAGTGGGATAGCAATAGGAGGAAGGCGATTGACGAGCTTGCAACAACCATTGATGTGCGAGTTTTCGTTCGAGTTTGCGATGACGGTGGCGCCTCCAGTGGTGGTTGGTCGTCAACGGCAAGCGGTGAAGAGAAAGAGAGGAGATCGGAGATGAAGAGAGAGAGGGAAGACAAGAGAAAGGGAGAGAGACCGTGAAGGAGGGAGGAAGAGAGGAAGGAGCCATATGAGAAAAATGAGTTTTTTTTTTTTTTTTTTTTTTTTTAAGATGGAGAGTGATTTTAGAGACTCTTCCAAAATTGGAGAGTGAATTAATGAGTTAGATTTTTT
Organism: Luffa aegyptiaca; assembly: GCA_017139565.1. Taxonomy (NCBI): domain Eukaryota; kingdom Viridiplantae; phylum Streptophyta; class Magnoliopsida; order Cucurbitales; family Cucurbitaceae; genus Luffa; species Luffa aegyptiaca. The sequence goes on along the minus strand of CM029407.1, from coordinate 35,577,691 downwards.
TAATAGAAAAGAATAAAATATGATTTTTCCTTTTATGACTTTTGTTGTATTTTAAATACAAAAATTATGAAAGAGGGTATAAATGTAATTGAATAACAACTTGTATATAAAAAGTCTAGGCTCTTAGCCTATTTGTGTAAAAAATGGTGGGTTTGAAAAAAAAACGAAATATATGGTCATTTTATAGGCTAATCATGTGTTTATCCAAAAAAAAAAAAAAAAAAAAACCCCAAAAAGATTATGGGGATGGATCGGAGAAGCAATTTTGGCCTAACTTGCTCCTCAATTTTTGTAAGCGCCAATTTTGCAAGCAAATAGGCTACTTGATTTCCACTCCGTAGTACAAAACTTGTCTTCGGAGCAGCTTGATGTGGTAAAGATGTATTGAAATCCTTAATTTGTGTTCCAATTTCAGAGGTCACCAAAGAACGAATGATATATGCAGCTGGAATCGACCTCTACCCAAATATACCTCCTTGTAGAGCCACTCGAATGACATTAGAAATCGCAGGAAAATGTTTAAACGCGGTGGCAACTGGCAAGTTCCTCTCCCTCTGAGTTTCTTATGAAGCTATGCCAAATAGTCCATTCCCGAACCTATGTTTCTCAAATGTCAATTTTTAGAAAATATTTCAGCTTTAGCTTGCTTTGTGTGTCTGCCATTTTTTTTTCTTGCCATTTTACCCTCATTTAATATTATTTCTCTATTTTGAATTTATTATTTTCTAATATACATATTTTCATTCAGGACAATTATTTCATGCATTTATGATAAATCTAATTTTGAAATATATATTTTTTAATTATTACATGTAATATTTAATAATTATTATACCATTATGATTTTTAAAAAATAATTTTGCTTTTACCGTTAACATTAAAAAATTGGATAATTGTAATGGGTGGCAAAATTAGGGCAAATAATGGCAAATTTAGCAATTTTTTAAAATATTTGCAAATATGGCAAAAATTTTCAATTAGTTTTTTATATTCCTATTTTGCCCTTGCGCGCGCACATCTCGTGGATTTCTCTCCTCTCTTTTTGTTTTGGTAGGTTTCTAATTGATAGAATCTATCAGTGATAGAAAAATTTTCTATCAGTTATCACGGATAGAATTAACTTTCTATCAGTGATAGAAGTTTTCTATCACTATCACTGATAGAATCTATCAGTGATAGAGAAAGTTTTCTATCAGTGATAGAAAACTTCTATCACTGATAGAAAGTTAATTCTATCAGTGATAGAATACTAGTTTTCTATCAGTGGTAGAAAATCGATAGAATTAACTTTCTATCAGTGATAGAAGTTTTCTATCACTAGAAAGTTTTTCTATCACTGATAGATTCTATCAGTGATAGAAAAACTTTCTATCAGTTATCACTGATAGAATTAACTTTCTATCAGTGATAGAAGTTTTCTATCACTATCACTGATAGAATCTATCAATGATAGAAAAGTTTTCTATCACTGATAGAAAGTTAATTCTATCGATTTTCTATCAGTGTGATAGAATTAACTTTCTATCACTGATCGAAGTCTTCTATCACTGATAGAACCATCTCCCAGTACTTATTCAACGACTGTTCCCTCTGCAACCTCATCTCCTCGTTGAACCTCCTTATGAAATGCTCTACTCGCCGGTTCAAATCGTCCTGGCTCAGCGACAGCTCTTTCCTTAGCTTCACCGCTTGAGCTAACACATTCACAGGCGTCAATGCCAGATTCGTCCTGAACGTCTCCGATTTCTTCACCGGCGACGACTCGGCCTTGCCGGCACTAATCTGATTGCCGTGATTCTCCCAGGTCTCGCACTTCTTCATGTGCATGCTCAACGACATTGCTCTGCCTTCCGTTATCGCCTTCCAGTTTCTGTTTATCGAATGAGAGATTCTCGACCTAACGATCCTCGTGGCAGAGCTTCAATCGACGTCAATTTCGCCTTCATGGAGGAGTGAAGTTCATTTTAATGCCAGGGGTCGAAGGTGGAGAGGGTGAAGAGAAGAAGAGAAACAAACATGGGTCAGGAAGGGCATTTTCGTAAATTCTACGTTCAGACTACAACTTTTTGCTATTTTTGCAAATTCTTTTGTGGGCTGCTATATGGGCAAATATTTTGGCCCAAATTGGTAGATTTGCAACCGGCCCTAAAAAATTTCCAATTAACATATTCATCTAAAATTTTCCCATAGTGGTGTTGTCAACTAAAAATTCCTATTTTTTTTGAATCTATATTTTGCCTATATACTTATTTTTATTTCAGGCAAACCTTTCATCTCTTTATTACATGTCTAATTTTCAAATAGAGCTTTTTTTCTTCAACATGTTTACTTTCATAATGACATTCGTATATAACTCCATATGAGAAACCTGAATATATAATATGCTTATATATATTATTCCATCTTTATTGAAGTATATATTCCATCTATAATAAATTTCTTCATATATAGCTGGTATATTTAGTCATTTGTTATATTCAGTGTATTTGTTCGTCACAACCACGAGGAGACCTTGATAGAAAGGTTCTACAAAGGATTGACGCCTGACGATAGAAGGATGCTTGACTCAGCTAGTGGTGGTGATGTGCTTGCTACGACACCCGGTGAGGCATGGGAGATCATTTTAAAACTAGCAGAAATCACTTGGTTCCGTGCCACCGCCCATGATGAGCTAGAGAGCCAAATCCCAGAGCAGCAGCAGAAAGGTAAGTTAGAAGAAAATCCCATCGAGGTCAGTGAGCCTGAACTTAATTCTTCTATTCATTATGAGCCTGATTCATGTAGTACTTCATGCATGTTAGGAGACTTAGAAATTAGGGATGCTGAGCTCGATTCTGATTATATAGATATATTTCCGTCCACTTGATTTAACCATGTTCAGTAAGTCGATCCTTCACAGGTTGTTCGTAGTTATAGCTAGGTCAAATGACCGTTTTACCCCTATAGTACTTCTTGTTCCTTAAGTTCCACTAATCCTCTAATGAACAATCGGTTTGTGGTCTAACCATCAAACCTAAGCCCTTCTCGATCCAACGAGAGGGTGGGGCCCCTTGTTCAAGTCCTGGAGTTAGTACTTAAGGGAACAACCTCTCTACTATCCCTGAACGAAACTATGTCCCCAGCTATCTATTCGATCTTATCCCCAAAATGGTAGGCTTGTTGAGTTGGTGATGCTGGCCACTTTCACCTATGCAGATCAAAGGATAATCTCGTATAAACAGGAGTTCATAGTTAGCTCAGGATTAAGAACGAGTTACCTAGGTCATCTATGAGAAATAATCAGTTTCTTCAGTAAACGACGTTATAAAGAGAAAGTGACTTATTTCGTGGTCTAGTCTTATGCAAACTCATTGCATAGGACGCCCCCACTCGCATGTCTCCACATGAACGACTTAGGATCTCATCGTTTGTTTAAAATACAAAGTGGGCCGCGTCCATAGTGTCCCCAGGATAAGACACCCAACCGTATCCTTATACTATAGACTATTTTGACTATAAACTTGAACTTGATCCTATAGATTTGTCTCTACATATAGTTCGAGTATTCATTTTATAGCCAAGGATCTTAGTTTATTGGATCTAGGTTAATCATTCGCAATTTACATATTCAATAACATCTTTTACTGAATAACCTCAATAACGACTTTATTGGAAATAGATATATGTTTAATGATTTACAAACTACGAGTTTATAGGACATTAAACCCAACACTTGATCCGTCGCGAAACAAGCTCTCGATCCTCCCCAAGAATGCCCAAAAACAATCTTTAAGAACTACTCTCACTTACTCTCATCCTAACCTTAAAAAATGGCTCAAAGTTCCTTTAATTTCACCTGGAGAATGTTGCTTGATGATCAAAATCCGAGGCCAAACGCTGCTTAAATAGAGCTCTAGGCGTGATAGTGTCGTGATGTTGTGACGTAATTGTCTTGCCGTCCAAGTTGCTGCAGCGTCGCGACGCTGGCTTTCTCTGGAACCTTCTTCCATTCGGTTCTTGGGTTGGATTTGGGCCTTTCTCACCATATTTTAGGCCTTTGGGCTTCAATATAAAGCCCTTTAATTCTCCCTTTGACCCATCCTTAATCTCTCATGATCACATCTTCATAAAATGGGCCAATTCTTCTCGTTTTTCTAAAAAAAAATTCATCCAAAAGCTCATTGGGACAAAAATTATGAAATTAACCTAATAAATCATTAAAATAACAATAAATTCAAGCAAAACCTCTTAAATTTAGGGATAAAGTGTTAGCATTTTTGAATGCTAACACACCCCCAAACTTCAGCTTTTTCTAGTCTCGAGCAAAATAAATTCTATGGATACATGAAAAAAAAATTGCTCTAGCCTCAATGAATTAGAATTCTTAGGGAAATATGGAAAATATGCAAGTGGACTAAGCAAGCACAACATACTCATGAAGAAATTTTAAAATGAAACTTAGCATTGATGAATAGCATGCTCAAACTTATCTAGGGGTTCTTGTACTAACCTAGATTAGTTTTACCGCTTTTTCCATTTGTCTTCCCCCTACACTGGCTAAGAGTCGTAACATTTCAGAATTTTAGCTATCATGCAAACAAAGAAGCTAGGGCGTCTGATTATTTTCTTTCTTTTTCTATAGGGATTTTCCCCCAAACTTGCATTTTATGATCCTAAGGGCACTGGCTTTCACACATCGCTGCAGGGATCCATATCCCGAATTTTATCCTTGGATGGTCCTAACTGATCACAACGGAGGTAGCTCTTTTTAACACCTAGCTCTATTTTTTCTTTTGCAAGCAAAAAATATTTTTCTATTATTCTTTTCAACAAATATTTCTTTTTCTTTTTGCAGGCATAACATTTTTTCTTTTCTTTTCATCTAGCTCTTAAAACATTCAAGCATGAACTCCTAGTGCTAGAAACTAAGCGTATCGGAGTGACAACAAACTTATAAAAGCCATAACAAGAATCTAGATTTTCAAAGATCTCACAGGATAAGTTTATTGCATGCTTTAGACATTAATACTAAGCAAAAAATTTCAAACTTTCTCAGTTTTTTGCTATGCTCCCGAATTGCACTATCATATAAACCATATTCCCCCAAAAACTCTAACTCATAGCCTAGGCTGTCCTTGCTATCCTAACATGCATTCAAAAGAATTCAGGTGAGCTCAAAAATAACGAAAGCCTCCCCCCCAAACTTAAAATAAAACATTGTCCCTAATGTTTTAAACAGATAAAGCGAAAGGGGATACTGAGACTTCCTTGACTTCTTTTTGGAGAAATTCAACATCTTTTGGATCGAGAGAGCGCTCTTTTGGATTTGACAGGGCTTGCTTCATGGATCCTAAGACACAAGATTGTATCAAGGAGCAAGGGTTTATTGAAATCCGCAAAAAGAAAGAACAACTAATTATCAATCCTTGGGTTGCCTCCCAAGCAGCGTTTCTTTAACGTCTTTAGCTAGACGAGGCTCGATTCGCTAATGGAGGTTCAAAGATAAAATTTTCGTCCTCCAACCCATAGAGCCACCAATGAACTACGCTACAGTCTTACATTAAGCAAATAGGGGAAAGAAAGAATAATCCCCTGGGCCCTCATCGTATAACAAATTATTCAAAAAAATTTCCATTACCATAGCATCTATATCAAACATCTTCTCTAAATCTCTATTTTCAAAACAATTATTCACAGAAAAATCAAGCATCATTACATTTATGGGTCTCTTACGTAGGATGGTTTTTCAAAAAGAGCCAACTCTTCATCAGGCATGGTATTTTGTACAGATTTATCTACATGAGACTCATTTTCAACACTAGACCGTATGACGCTATCATCTAATTCATGCTCATTATAATCCAGCAAAACAGGCAATTCCAACTCTTCTAACATCTCCTCATCATCAAACATATCATCATAAAAAAAATCATCAGCATTAAAACTATCATCAAGCAAACCTTCTAATTCTAATGCTATATCTAACTCTTCATCCTCTTCATTAGATAAAAATGCATGGCCCACAGAAAAACAAGTATGAATACTACAAACAGATTCATTTTGACCAAAAATATTGAAGACCACATTTTCATCATATATATCAAGAGTTAGTTTACCAGTATGTAGACTAATCTCGGCCTTACCTGTGGCCAAGAAAGGTCTACCAAGAATCAGGGGTACCTGTTTGTCTTCTTCCATGTCTTGCACCACGAAGTCAATCAGGAAGATGAACTTGTTTACTTTTACCAAGACGTCCTCCACAATCCCCATGGGTTGGGTCACAGATCGATCTGCCAACTGTAGGGTGATCTCGATCTCTTGCAAACCACTAAGTCCAATCCTCTTGAAAAGAGAGTAGGGCATTAAATTTATACTAGCTTTTAGATCGCATAACGCCCTATCAAAAGATACATCTAATATAGTGCAGGGAAGAATAAAGTCTTTTCTTTTTAGAGACATCTTTCCCTGGACTATCGTGCTACTACTCTCAGATAATCTCAAGACTTCTTCTTTTTTCAATTTCTTTTTCCTAGCTAGCATATCCTTCATAAACCTACGATAATTGGGCAATTCGATAAAGCATCAACTAAAGGGATGTTAACCGTCAACTTCATAAACATTTCTAAAACTTTGGCAAACTGTTCATCTGATTTCACATTTTTAAATCGTTGAGGAAAAAACAACTTCCTGTAATCAAAGGTCGGACATTCGCCCCTCCGCCTGGGTGGACTGATGTGTGACCCTCTGTCATGATGGTTGCATGGCACATTTTCTTCAGTTTCCTCTTCTTTTAGCTTCTTTTTCTCTTCAACTTTCTCTTTTTCTTCATTCTCTTCAACTTCTGCATCAAGGTTAGCATTCAAAAATTTTTCAAAAGAGCTAAGAAGGCTTTGGGACCTTTTTGTGGAGGTTTTTTCTGCCCTAGCCCTTCTGGCTCCATCTTTGCTCTTCATCTCCTTCTTCTTTCTTTCTTCCGACACTTCCTTCAACTGTGTACCACTCTGGAGTGTGATAACCTTACATTGCTCTCTCGAATTAACTTTTGTGTCGCTGGGAAACTTCCCATTTTGAAGGGCATTTACTACAGTTGCTACTTGTCCCATTTGGACCTCCATATTTTTCAGAGCAATGTCATGATTATTAACCGAGGTTACCAGAGTGTTCACAATGGTATGAAGGTTGACATTCAAGACCTTCTGTTCCTTGATGAAGAGTGCCACCATCTCCTCCAGGTTACGCTTCTTTTCTTTCTAACCTGATCTGGAAGCAAAACCCGGGGGTGGCTGCAAAACATTCTTGGAGTTAGCATACGAAAAAATTTCGTGATTGCACAAACTTGGGTGGTAAAAATTCAGCAGGTTTTAGTTCTGACTGAATTTTCGATTACCAATGAATTGAACTTGCTCCACCTCTTGGTCTTCCTTCTTTGAATGGCTTTCAGCTAAAGTGACAATTGACTTAACCACTTCTGAAGCTGTAAGCTTGTTCAGGGCACTGGTCAGGGAAGCCATTTGCGCTTACAACTTGTTTGATTCGTCAAACTCATAAATTCTAGCCTTTTTTATCAGGGTCCTCTCCGTGGGCCACTGGTAGCTTGCCGACACCATCTCTTCCAATAGTTCCTTTGCATCGTTTACTGTCTTGGAAAAGAAACTTCCACCTGCAGACGTATCTAAAATAGTTTTAGTGAAACTATTAAGCCCATTATAAAATAACTGTACCTGGAGCCAGTCTGGATATCCGTGCTAAGGGCATCTCCTTAACATTTCTTTGTACCGTTCCCACGCCTCGTAGAGTTGCTCGTCATTGTTCTGCTTAAACGTCCCAATCTCCGTACGAAACTTGGTGGTTTTAGCAAGTGGGAAAATTTTGGTAAGGAACGTCTGGGCTAGCTCATCCTAAGTATTTATGCTTCCAGGCTCCAAAGATTTCAGCCAACCCTTTGCTCTGTCTTGCAGGGAAAAAGGAAAGAGTCTCAGTCTAATGGCATCAATTGTCACTCCATTCATCTTCACTGTCCCACAAATCTCCAAAAATGACCGAAGGTGGGAATGTGGATCCTCAGAAGGATGCCCTCTGAACAAGCAGTCCCTCGCCACCTGTATCAGTCTCGTCTTCAGTTCGAAGTTATTAGCTTGGATGGGAGCGTAGGCAATTCTCAAATTTTCAGTAGGAAGTATAGGCTGTAAAAAGTCTCGAATAGCCTTGGGCGCTTCCTCTTGTTGGGCCATCTCTTCTATTAGTTTTCTTCCTCTTCAAATAGCTCTAAGAGTTATGTTATTCTCAAGATCTAACGGAAGAAGATTAGCCTCCTTATGTGACGGAACGACTTTTCGAGGGACGTGTCAAATTAATTTGTAATCCACAATCTCTAAAGCTAACTTGTAGCAGTCGTGGCCGGGGACGATCACAGGGAATTTATGCAAACAAATCTTAATTTCCTAATTTGTTTTAGGTAACCAAAAAGGGGGGTTTTTGTATTTGGAAAGAAAATAGTTATGGAAGGGAAACTAAATATGGAAAATATTAAAAAAGGAAAGTAAGGGAATAAAGTAAAAAGGAAAGAAATCGATACCCCAAAGATCATGTAATCGGGATTGTTATGGTAAGTTTAATTCAATTAAATCATTAATCTCACTAATTAGTCAAAACAAGTTTAAGTTCTAGCTGCTCATGGAGTAAGAACCAGCTGAATACTTCATGGAATACATCATGGAAAGCAAGTAAAACTAAAACTAAAACTAAGAAGAATGGTGGAGAATAGGGGAGAAAGATGGACTACAATGTGTAGTGATTTGTGAATTGGGGGATGATTCTAAACCTAAACCAAAGGCCTCTATTTATTGGATTTCTTGGCCTCAAAATCGTGGTAGCTTGATGCTGAAGAAGGTCTAAAATCTGGAAAAAGTAGTGGAGAAAATATGGAAAACTGCCTAGCGTTGAGACGTTATAACACAACATCGTGATGTTGTCCCTTCGGAATAGGAAAGTTGCTCTCGGGTCTGCCTAGCGTCGAGATGCTAAGATTTCAGCGTCTCGATGCTGCGCTCCAGCTTGATCTCCAAGTTCTTTTTTTATTTGCACGGGTGGTGCGTCGTCAGCTGAATAAATGGAAGTGAGATAAAATGATAAGTGTAAGAATAAAGAATAATTCAGCCAACACTTAAATGCAAGTATACACTGTCGCACGTAGTAATAAAAAAACCTTAGAAGTACTCCAAGAGTATCGATCCCACGAGGACTAAACTGGAAATTCAGATTTGATGAAGAAACTGCTCAAATGATTGCTTTTGAAAAGGTAACCAAAGAAAATAAATTGATTGATTGGGTTTTTGAAAAGATAAATAAAACAAGCAATAAAATAATAAAGAATAGCAATAAGATAAACAAACGAGGTATTCAACATGGATTCATCCCTAAGGTAACAACCATACTCATGCAATATCTAACTTAAGTGTATTTAATGCATTGAGTCAGATTTAACTTCTATTTGACCCTTGTTTCCAAAAACCGTTAGAAGGCTAAGCTAGTATCGTTATGCCCATTTCTGTGACTCAACTCCGACATAGATAATTCACGAATGCAACCTATAACCCTATAGTCGATATAGGGTGCCTTAAGGCAGCTTGCCCTATACCGCCGAATAATCTCTTTCGAGCTTTTTCTCCTATATCACCTTTATGAGAACCGATATCGTTTGTCCCTTTTGAGATCAAACTCACATAGCATGCAAAGTCTAAGTGATCAAATTAAACTTAGCAAGGTTAGAGTGATAATCAATAAAGAATGACATGCATTAAACACTACTTAAGCAAATAAAACACATTAAACCCTAAGGGAATTCACCACATTGAACCCCTCAACGGGATTTAGCTACTCATGATGGGATAAAAAGCAAATGAACACATTTTCATTGAAATAATAATGTAAAGAATACAGAATAATGAAAATATTCAAGAGCTGGAAATAAAGGAGATAGCTAAATATTATGGGTTTTTTGTTTTCTCAATCCTTCTAGACTTCACTAAGACACTCACTCTCTCACTTTTACAAGATGAGAATGAGTGAAACTCTCTACAAAGCACAAGGTTTGATGTCTAACTCTCTCTCGGGTTAGAATTTGGTCATCTAAGAAGGACCTCGGCCATCCCTACTCATTGGCATCAAGCCAGGGTTCTGTCACCATCCTTTTCTTCCAAATGAGTTCTGCTTAGATTTGACTTCGAATCTCGAGCTTATATAGTGTAGAAATTGGTTGAGGAGCTGTGAAATAGGTGCTGGAAGGTTGCCCAGTCAGCTTCGGGGTCAAAATAACCTATTAGGTGCGAAGAAGACTCGTCAACAACGACCCGCGTGCAACTCGGAACGACCTCTGATTTTCCAGAAATGCGGTCGCATTTCATATATAAAAAATGCATGAGCATGTTTATAACCTAAGGTGGGATTAAATATTCTATATGACATCCATAAAGCATATAAATAGCAATTGAACCGGTTAATTTTGGCCCCTAGGATAAAATAAAGCATTAAATTACATTAATTTAGCTAAATTCTATCCTAAAAATCCTTGTACAGCTCCAGAATTTTGTTTAGACATCACGAACCGCCCCGAACCACCTCGAACCGGCCTCCAAAATCACGAACCATGCCAAAAATTGGCTGAACCGAGCCAATAACACAGAAAATCGGGCTGATCCAGAAAAAAAACCAAACCAGATCGATTTCCCAGTCAGGATCCCGACCGGGAATTTCCTGGTCTCGATCCCGGTCGGGATCCCGGCCGGGAAATTTTCCAGCAAACCCTAAATCGTCGATTCCTCTGTTCTGCACTCTGTTTTTCCGATTTCCAGCGCCGTTCTTCATGATTTTCGCCCAAAATCATCTCGATCTCCATCGATAACAGCCCTAAATCTAGACACGGACTTACAAGGACTCGATTTACATAAAATACCCGAAACACCGGGCCTTACATGATCAAAATCACATAATATAAAATCTATGGTCATAAAATTAACCCAAACAGTTCAACGCAAACCGAACATACATTATGCATAAATCCCACCTATTAGAGCCTATCGCAACTTTTAATATTAATTAATTGGGACAGCGATGACTCTGATACCAATTGAAGGGAATAAAAGCCCCCACGCAGCGGAAGCGCATCGATTGGACCTTACGCCGTATATTAATTAACATTAAAATACCGTTACGAAAACTCAAACTAACTTTAAACACTCTTTAAAGCTGCTGGAAAAAATTGGTTTAAACATGCTAAAAATAAATCTAAATTTATTTTCATGCTTTTCTAAAGAAAAGGGGAAGAACCGTCACATACCTTCGTTGTAGACTTGACCGTTCTTCGCCAACAACGCTCCAACGAACGAAACCGCAACAGCCTCTTCGCCTCTTGATCGCTGGAATTTTCTTCTTGATTGACACAATAACCACAAAGGTTACACCGGTAAGACTCTAGGTCTAGGAGGCAAAAGACTTGTGGGAGTCTTTCTCTAAGAGGGAGGTTAGAGAGAATTTTAGGTCTTGTCTTTGAGAGTCTAAGAGCAAGAGCAAAATTTCAAGTGTCATGACCAATTAGGTCTAGTGTTCTATTTATAGAAGAGAGACCATGAATAAAATATTCAATTAAATCAATCTTTTCCAAAATTGATTCAATCTTTTCCAAAATTGATTCAATCTTATTCCTTAATTAATCAATCATGATCAATCAATTCCATAATTGATTAATCTTTTCCACAAATGACTAATTACTTCCATAAGTGATTAGATCATTTGCATAAATGATTAATCACTTCCTTAAGTGATTAATTATTTCCATAATTGATTAATTCCCGGTTAATGAATTCTTTAATTAATTAACCACCAATTAAATATCACATATTTAATTTTCGGCCTAGAATTAATTAATTTGCCCAAACACATTTTAGGCCTTAAATTAATTCATTATTTGAACTCTTTCAAACTTCCATAAATTTATATTTGAACTTCTTCAAATAATAATTTCTCTCATAATAATATATCAATATATATTATATTTGTTTCCCTTAGTAAATTGAACATTTTCAATTTACATTTATTACTTAGTTGCCTCAAATTACTTTATGAGCTACCAGTGGGACCTAATGGACCTGCAGATCAGAAGCTCCAACGATGTGAGATTAATTGGTCAAACTCATTAACCACATTAATCAATATTCGTTACCTGTGTGTACATTCCACTATAGACTCACAGTTGCACTCTTCTCACTGCAGACATATTTTCTGTGTCCACGGATATAGACCAATATCGACTAGTTAGTCCTTCACGAGTGTCCGTAACACCAGCTGGGTCAAATTACCGTTTTACCCCTGGGTTACCTTTATTTCCTTAAGTACCAATTCTCCTCTAATGAACAACCTGTTTGTGGTCCAACCATCAAACAGAAAACCCTCTCGTGCCATTGAGAGGGTAGGGCCCTTTGTTCAAGACTCGGAGTAACCACTTAAGGGAACACTCATCTGCTTCCCTAAAGTCGGGAAGGAGTGAATTCCATCTTGTACGATTATGTTCCCAGCTCTCCATTCGGTCTTATCCCCAAAGTGGTAGGCTTATTGAGTCGGCGTATTGGCCACTCTCACCCATACAAATCAAAGGACAATCTCTCATGAGCAGGAGTCCATAATCAACTCAGGATTAAGACTAAGTTGTTTAGGTCGTCTTAGTGAAATAGAAAACCAACTAGTTAACGGTGTTATAACCAGTGGTTACTATTTCGCGGTCCGGTCTTATGCAAACTCATTGCATAGGATACCCCCACTCGCATTTCTCCTACACGAACGCGTTGGATCGCAACGTTTGTATCAAATACAAAGTGGGCCGTATCCATAGTGTCACTAGGATAAGGCACCCAGTCTTATCCCTATAATATAGACCCTTTAGGCTGTTTCTTGAACAATGATCCCATATGTCACTACATATAGTTCAAGACTCATATTACAGCCTTGGATGTCTAGTTTATTGGATTAGGGTTATTATTAGGCAAAGACAAATATAAAATAACTAATAACAATTAATGGAAAAATATATCAATATTATTTCATTAATATCCGGTCAACGGTTACATTCACTATCTACGAGTTTTAGGGCATAAAACCCAACACTAAGATCCTATGTTAGCATGCAACCCTTTGTTATAGGTTTTATGGATTCTATTCATTAACTATTATAACTCTTATAACTATTAATGAATTAACCCTATAACATGCTTTCTAATGGTGTTTAAAAACATATAACAATCAATCATTCAAGTTATAAGAAAAGCACCATTTAGAAACAACCTATGTCTAGGTTTGTATAACACTTTATACTACGATGTCTAGGTGATAACACTTTAAAACCTCACACCGCTCACGCATGCTCATAAAACTCGAGTTAACTTAACTCAAGAACCGACTCGATGCCCAGGTAGGAGGTGTTCCGTAAACCGTCAACTTAAATACCTCCAGCCTTAGACAACATCTTCTCGGGTGAGTTCTCTCGTAACTATTGTTTTACAAGATATCGACCTAAACTATGCAAGTTGATCGAATCGTTGAAGGTTCATTAACCTAAGTGAGCATGCACTTAATCTTGTTATAGATTTTAGATTTCTAAGTGATTTATAACAATTATAAATCTAAACTATAACAACCTTGCCTTTTGAATATAACACTTATAAACAAAATTCTAAGGAAATTTCATGCTTCATGCTAGGTTAATTTTATCTTTAAATCAATATAACTTTTATATCAATTAACCAATTTTAATTAACCATTCAAGCATGAATCTTCCTAAATCAATACAACAATTATATCAATTTTAACATGAAATTTCCCTCATACATTCACAATGCATAAAGAAATTAAATCAAGCTAAAATGGAATGGTTTGGCAATCCAAAAACAAACAATTAACTAATTATTACAATAATAATTAATAAAAAAAATTGCTTGAATCAATCTCGAGCTTCACCAACCGACTCGAACCAACCCTTCATGGAGTGAACCGGCCTTCAAAAGTGTGTATAGGGGCTCAACTGGCTGCAAACAAACCGAACCGGACTGGAAAAGAAGAAGAAGAAAAAAAAAATCTGCTGCTAGAATTAAAAAAAACAGCTTGCTGGAATTTTCATTTTCTGCTGCGTCTTCTCCGGTTTTTCTTCGATTTTACAGCCTATATGGACTCTAATGACTCTATAAAAATTAAAGACTATAGTACACACATTAAAGCTCTTACATATCCGAGCAATTACAATTTCATGAAGGTTTGAATGCTCAAAAAATTGCCAAACCAGAACACTTCCATTTTAGCACACAGAAAATTCAATTTCAAAATGGTACCCACCAAAGCAAAATTAAAATGAATTAAGTGCTCTAATCATGCTCTGATACCAATTGAAGGTGTACATATTACACATGCGGAAGCAATTGAAGATCGAAAGCACTTAAGACATTCAATTTTACTCCTAAAGCATGCATGTTCTAGAAAAGACAAAATAGAGAGTTTAGAAAACACCAACCTTTGTAGCTCACTTATGTTGAACTCCTTGTGGTGTTTGCCTCTCCTATGCTCCTTGGAAAACCTCTAGAGTCTTCCCTACTATACTCCGGGCCAAGAACGACTTGTGGGAGTCTATATAAGATAGGGAAAGGGAAGGGAATGCTTGAAGTATCAAGCAATGGAGAAGAATGAGAGATGAGAGAACTTTGAGTCCAAATTCCAGCAGCATAACATTAAGGAAATGGCTCTCTCATGTTTGAATCTTATTCAAACTCCTTTTAAAGACATTCTCCATGCAAAGCCAAGCCTCAAGACACAAGACACATGGTGTATTTGCAAGCTCAAGTGGATTCTAGGTGTACATTACACAAGACATGCAAGAATGCATGAATGAGTTGTCTTTCCACTTTGAATGATCATGCATTAAATGGATTTCCAACTAAATCCACTAAATTCAAATTGAAATCAAATTTCAAGCTTGCAAGTTATCCCCAATTTCAATTCTAAAGTGAAATTGATTGCTTGGTAATTAATTTGAAAATTTTCAAATTAATTTTGATATGATTAATCTAATTAATCTTTGTTATCTTGTGAAATTTCATATATATGATTCCTAATACATATATATAGTATTCAAAACACTTTTAAATACTTCATCTCTCATTTTCTAATTTAATTCATAATTAAACTATTGTGTCAAACACAATTTACGATAATACCCTTTTTCCCGATTTTGAACGATTCAAAGCTTCCTATCTTTTGTTCTAGGCTTAATTCCGATATGAGCTAGTAGGGGGACCTAATGGACCTATAGATCATGGGCTCCAACGATTCGAGGCTAACCGACTAATCTCATTGTCCAAGCTAGCCAACATTCGTTAACTATCGGGACACTCCACTATAGCCCGATACTTGCACTCCCCTCACTATAGATATATTTCCGTCCACTTGATTTAACCATGATTAGTAAGTCGATCCTTCACAGGTTGTTCGTAGCTATAGCTAGGTCAATAAGCCGTTTTACCCCTATAGTACTTCTAGTTCCTTAAGTCCCACTGATCCTCTAATGAACAATTGGTTTATGGTCCAACCAATAAACTGAGTCCCTCTCGGGCCAATGAGAGGGCGGGATCCCTTTGTTCAAGCCCCGGAGTCAGCACTTAAGGGAACAACCTCTCTACTATCCCTAATTCGGGTAGGAGTGAATTCCTTCTTGCACTACAATGTCCCCAGCTATCTACCCGTTCCTATCCCTGAAATGGGAGGCTTATTGAGTCGGCGATACTGAGCCATTCTCACCTATGCAGATCTAAGGATAAGCCCGAAAAAACAGGAGTTCATAGTTAGCTCAGGATTAAGATCGAGTTACCTAGGTCATCACATGAAATAGTCAGTCTCGTCAGTAAACGGTGTTATAAAGCGAGAGTGAATTATTTCTCGGTCCTGATCTTATGCAAACTCATTGCATAGGACGCCCCCACTCGCATGTCTCTACATGGACGATTTAGGATCACATCGTCTATACCATCTATAAAGTGGGCCGCGTCTCATAGTGTCTCCAGAATAAGGTACCCAACCCTATTCCTATACTATAGACCGTTTTGGCTATTACTCAAGCTTGATCCACTTTTATGTCTCTACATAAAGCTCAAGTGTTCATCCTATAGCCATGGATCTTAGTTTATTGGATTTGGGTTATTATAAGTGCAATTTACTTTATTCAGTAATGACTTTTACTGAATCAATTTGATAACACCTTTATCGAATAAGTATATAATTCGTTTAACATTCACTATCTACGAGTTTTAGGACACCAATCCCAACAGGGACATACGAGGATCGGTGTCCAAGTAACAAATTAAAAGATCTATAGTATAGGGATAAGGCTTGGTACCTTATCCTGGTGACACTATGTGATACGACCCACCTTGTATTCGATACAGATGCAATGATCCAAAGCTTCCATGTATAAGACATGCGGATGGGGGTATCCTATGCAATGAGTTTGCATAAGATCGGACTGCGAAATAGTAACCACTAGATGTAATACCGTTGACTAGTCTAGGTTTCTATTTCAATAGGATGACCTGGGTAACTCAATCTCAACCCCGAGTCTGTTATGAACTCCTTTTTAGGAGGGATTGTCCTTAGATTTGTATGGGTGAGAGTGGCCAGTTTGCCGACTCAATAATCCTACCATTTCAGGGGCAAGACCGAATGGGGGCTGGGAATATAACAGTACAAGATAGAATTCACTCCTTCCCCTATTGGGGTAAGTAGATGTGTGTTCCCTTAATGACAAATTTCGGGGCTTGAACAAAGGCGCACCGTCCTCTCCTGGCCCGAGAGGAACTCCTATTTACTGGTTGGACCCTAAACAACTTGTTCATTAGAGGGATCATTGGTACTTAAGGAACCAGAGGTAACCTAGGGGTAAAACGGTAATTTGACCCAACTGGTGTTACGAACACACGTGAAAGATTGACTTACTGCATTGGTCGATATCCGTGGACACAAAAATATTCTACAGTGAGAAGAGTGCAGCTGTGGGTCTTTAGTGGAGTGACCCACAGTTAACGAATGTTGACTAACTTGGTTAATGATTTTAGCGAAATTAGTCTCGTATCGTTGGAGCTTATAATCTGTAGGTCCATTAGGTC
The DNA here is from genome assembly GCA_017139565.1 of Luffa aegyptiaca. Taxonomy (NCBI): domain Eukaryota; kingdom Viridiplantae; phylum Streptophyta; class Magnoliopsida; order Cucurbitales; family Cucurbitaceae; genus Luffa; species Luffa aegyptiaca. Next base: position 35,560,520 of record CM029407.1, on the reverse strand, counting down.
CCACTGGTAGCTCGTAAAGAGACTTTAGGCAATTAAGTATAAATTGTAAATTTAAAGTGTTCAATTTATTTAGGGGAATCATATAATGTATATTGATAGATTATAATATAAAGTTTATGAAACTTTATAATATAATTTTGAATTAATTTCAAAATTAATTCTTGAGAGAAAATATTTGAAAGATTTCAAATAATTAATATGAATTGGATTCATATTAATATAAATAATTTAATAAAATCTCTAAGATTAAATATGTGATATTTAATTGGGTTATTAATTAATTATGGAATTATTTATTTATTTATTAAAATTAGATATGAATAAGATAATAAATTTGATCTTATTCATGACCTTTTCCTATTAGGAATAGGTCTTGGCCTATTTCCTATAAATAGGACCCCTGTGGTGGGGTGAAAGGTATCCCATTCCTTCTCATACTCTCAAAGAATTCCTCTGAAGGCTCCCTCTAGACTCCCACCAGTCTCATGCCTCTAGAAGTCTCAGAGTCATACCGATGTAACCATAATGGTGGTGTTCGTAGTAGTTCGTGATTATTTCACAAGCAGTTGATGAATTTAATCTGAGTCGTCAATGAGAGTAAGTAATTTGTTACTATATAAATTAGATTTAGATCTAATATTTTTCTATGCTTAGCCTTAATATAAATTTAGAATAGTTCTAAGATTATTGCCAATATATTGGTATTTTAGATTAAACAAAATTAATTACGAATTGGTCCCAATCACGCTTCCGCTTTACGGAATTACAGAATTCCAATCCCTTTAATTGCTATTAGAGTCGATAGTATATCTAATTTTGTTTCTCTAAAATTTTCCTTGGCTATTGGTGGGATTGATTAATGCAAAAATGTATGTGTGGTTTGCATTGGATTGTTTAGGTTAATTTTATGGCCATAGATATTATTGTTTTTTATGTGATTTGATCATGTAAGGGCCCGGTGTTTCGGGTATTTTATGTAAAATCAAGTCCTTTGTAAGTCCGAGTCTAGATTATGTTTTTTATGAGATGAAAAACGTTGAATTCTTGGCTGAAATCGAAGAAAAAGACAAAGAACAGACGCTGTCACGATGTGCAGCGCACGTTAGGGTTTCGCAAGGACGTGTTTCAGATGGATCAAGGTAGCTTGCGGTCTGGTTCGCACGGTCCATCTGGGCTGGGACCAATTTGGTCGAATTCAGTTGAAATTTGGCTCGGTTCGTGGTTTTTGTGGTTGGTTCGAAGTGGTTCGGTCGGTTCGGGCGGTCGAGACCAGTATTTGGAGTTGCAGAAGGACTTTTAGGATAGAATTTAACTATAATTATTGTAATTTATGCTTTATTTTATCCTAGGGGCCAAAATTAACCGGTTCAATTGCTATTTATTTTCTTTATGGATGTCATATAGCTTAAATTCCCACGTTTGGTTAAGCATATTCATGCATATTTATTATTATAAATGTTATAATGTATGAACTATGTATGAATTTTATTTTCATAGATGTTTAATATAAAGTGTTATATTAAATGGATGAAAATTAAAATGCATTGAGCATGACATTACCTTAGTTTAATATAATTGTTATATTAATGTATGTCATAAATGCTATTGTATGGTTGTAAATTAATTAGAATTCGATTGTTAATTTATGTCACCATAGTAGCAAGTTATAGGATTAATTCATTGAAATTTTATAAGTGTTATAAAATTTAGAATCCGTTAACCTATAATAAAGAACTGTATGCAAGCATAGGATCTTAGGAAAATTAGATTAATTTTAAAATGTTAAAAATTAAGTAGACTTGATCATATTTCTAATAGGATTAGAATTATTCTTACTTAGAATTAAAAATAGTTTTAATTAACTAAGTAGGAAAAACATTACTCTGATTATAAGGGAACTTCACCGTTTAAGTTCTGTCTAAGGCTGGGGGTACTTAAGATGACGGTTTACGGAACACCTCCTACCTGGGAACTAACCCAGAATACCAGAGTTGAATTAATCATAGTTAAATGTTAGCATGCAATGTCAATAGGTTTTTTAAAGAGTTTAATTCACCTAGATCTTTAGAGTAAAGAGTTTACATTACTATGGTTATAAGGGAACTCTCCCGATGAAGTTCTGTCTAAGGCTGGAGGTACTTAAGATGACAGTTTACGGAACACCTGCTACCTGAGAACTGACCCGAAACTTGAGTTGAATTAACCATAGTTATGTTAGCATGCAATGTTGCCATGTTAATTAAAAGAGTTTAATTCACCTAAGACATTAGATTAAAGACCTCCATATAAAAGTTATATAAGGCATAGACTTAGATAGATTCATTTAGCTAGAATTTACCTAAGTAATAGACCATATAATTATAAAAATACTTAGTGGGAGGAAATAGATCAAAACAAGATTTTCATAAATCAAGTTTTGCTCTCACGTCCTCAAAAGTTCACAATGTGAGGTCCATGCTTGGCCTCGAGTCACCCTGGGAGTGACCCCCTACGGATGGTTTTTGCATAGATCAATATCAAGGTGAATGAGGGAGTATTTTATAGTAAGTGGGAGCAGGACACGTGTCAACGTATCCTACGGTCTCCTCCATTAGGTTGCACCGTGAGATCCCTATGATCTGCCTGCGAGTCGCCCTGGGAGCCATCACCCTACAAAGGGTTTGATCATGGGAGTCGGAACAACGCAAACTCCAGAAATGAATAGGATTTCTTAGGTCCATTTCCAACTTTGACTTTTCCTACGGTAGCATTTTTGGGGTCGACCTCTGAGATCTGACAAATGGAGGGTCACACTTACGGGAAATTGTTAATGTGTTAATAATTTCATGACAAAAAAAAAAAAAAATGGTAGCTAAGAACTATTGGAATATGAGTTATTCTGGGAATAAGGATTAGTTGAGATTGTCTCAATTCAGAGGAGGAGTAGCTGACTGTCCTACGGTAGCTGTTCTAAGCCTCTGAAGTACCGTTGCAAAATGAATGTTTACTCTATGGGTCGATCATTACTTTTGCTATATTGATTGGATTAAAATAATACTATTATTTTGTGTAATGGGTTAATGCAACATTAGTTATTAAGTTAATTTGTTTGTTCTCAACATGAAACGCTCTTTGTATGCCTCAAATAACGCCAATTACAAAACTGGTATTTCTAATGCAACTAAGAAAATGAACTTAAACAATAATTGTGTGAAATTGGTCTTAACTGAGGACGGTCCTCAAGCCCACATGTCTAATTCATCTGAAATTGTTCATGATGAATATGACATAGACTACTTAGCACATATCAATGAAAATAAATTTGATTTATTGGTCATTGAAACGTGTATAGTGGAAAATGATGATACAACCTGGATTCTTGATTCAGGTGGCACTCATCACGTATGCTCTTCCTTTGAAGGAATGAGGTCCTGGCAACAGTTGGATGCTGGGGAAATGACTCTCAGAGTTGGGACTAGGGAGCTCATTTCAGCTAAAGCAGTGGGAGATATTAAAATGTTCTTCTCCAGGGAACACTATATGCTATTAGATAATGTATATAGAGTTCCCAAAATAAAAAGAAATTTGATTTCTATTTCTTGTTTGCTAGAACTAGGATATACAATGTCCTTTTTTGTGAATGAAGCTTTCATTACTAAAAGGGGTACTAATATTTGTTCTGCAAAAATGGAGAACAATTTGTATGTTTTAAGACCAATAGAGTCTAGGGCTATTTTGAACGATGAAATGTTTTAAACAGCTGAGACTCAACCAAAAAGGCAAAAAGTTTCTCAAAGTACCTATCTTTGGCACTTGAGACTTGGCCACATAAATCTCAATAGGATTGAGAGATTGGTTAAGAACGGACTTCTAAGCCAGTTAAAAGATGGTACTTTACCTCCGTGTGAGTCATGTCTTGAAGGTAAAATGACCAAACAACCTTTTTCTGAAAAAAGTTATCGTGCCAAGGAGCCCTTAGAACTCGTACATACGGATCTCTGTGGTCCAATGAATGTAAAAGCTCGAGGAGGGTATTCATTTCACCTCTTTCATAGATGATTATTCAAGGTATGGTTATTTATACCTAATAAGTCATAAGTCTGAAGCCCTTGAAAAGTTCAAGGAGTACAGGACTGAAGTTGAGAACTTGTTAGGTAAGACCATTAAAACACTTCGATCTGATTGAGGTGGAGAGTATTTGGACTTAAAATTCCATAACTATTTGATAGAACATGGAATCTCATCTCAACTCTCAGCACTAGGTACACCTCAACAGAATGATGTATCTGAAAGGAGAAACAGAACCTTGTTGGACATGGTTCAATCTATGATGAGCTATGCTCAACTGCCTAGTTCTTATTGGGGTTATGCAGTAGAGACTGCAGTTTATATTTTGAATGTAGTTCCCTCAAAGAGTGTTTCTGAAACACCATTTGAGCTCTGGAGAGGGCGTAAAGCTAGTTTATGTCATTTCAGAATTTGGGGCTGCCCTGCACATGTGCTAGTAGCAAACCCAAAGAAATTGGATTCACGTTCAAAATTATAACTATTTGTAGGCTACCCAAAAGAAACAAGAGGTGGATACTTCTTCGATCCACAAGAAAATAAAGTGTTTGTTTCGACAGATGCTAGAAGAAGACCATGTTCAAGAACACAAGCCACACAGTAAAATGGTGTTAAGTGAACTTTTTGGTGCAGCTACAAATGAATCAACAAGAGTTGTTGATGAGGTTGGATCTTCAACAAGAGTTGTAGATGAGCCCAGTACATCTGGTCAAGCCCATCCTTCTCAATAGTTGAGAATCCCTCGACGTAGTGGGAGGGTTGTTACTCAACCTGAACGCTATCTAGGTTTAGCAGAAAATCCAGCTGTCATACCTGATGATGGAGTTGAGGATCCATTGACCTTTAGACAGACAATGAATGATGTGGACCATGACCAGTGGGTCGAAGCTATGGACATAGAGATGGAGTCTATTTACTTCAATCAAGTTTGGGATCTTGTAGACCTACCTGAAGGGGTTAAACCCATAGGGTGCAAATGGATCTACAAGAGAAAACAAGTCGTAGCAGGGAAAGTATAGACTTTCAAAGCTAGACTTGTGGCAAAGGATTATACCCAAAAGGAGGGGTGGACTATGAGGAAACCTTCTCCCCAGTTGCCATTTTAAAGTCGATAAGGATTCTCTTTTCCATTGACACGTTTTATGATTATGAGATTTGGAAAATGGACGTCAAGACTGCCTTTCTGAATGACAATCTTGATGAGAACATCTTTATGTCTCAACCAGAGGGGTTCATTGCTCAAGGTCAGGAGCAAAAAGTTTGCAAGCTTGGACGATCCATTTATGGGTTGAAGCAAGCTTATTGCTTTGACCAGAACGTTGATGAGCCTTATGTTTACAAAAGGATTATCAACAGTTCAGTAGCTTTTCTGGTGTTGAATGTAGATGATATTCTTCTCATTGGGAATGATGTAGAATATCTAGCTGACATTAAAAAATGGCTATCGACTGAGTTCCAAATGAAAGATTTGGGTGAAGCACAGTATGTTCTAGGAATTCAAATTATCAGGAATCGTATGAACAGAACGTTAGCCCTGTCTCAAGTATCATATATAGACAAGATGTTGTCTAGATATAAGATGCAGAATTCCAAGAGGGGTTTACTACCTTTCAGGCATGAAGTTCATTTGTCTAAGGAACAGTGTCCTATGACACCTCAAGAAATTGAGGATATGAGACGGATCTATTATGCTTCAGCTGTGGGCAGTCTTATGTATGCCATGTTGTGTACTAGGCCTGACATTTGCTATGCATTTGGGATAGTCAGCAGGTACCGGTCCAATCTAGGGTTAGACCACTGGACTGCAGTTAAAAACATCCTCAAGTATCTTCGGAGAACGATGGACTATCAGCTTGTGTATGGCTCTAAGGATTTGATCCTTATAGGATACACAGACTCTGACTTTCACACTGATAAGGATTCTAGGAAATCCACATCAGGGTCAGTATTTACCCTCAACGGGGGAGCTGTAGTGATACGAACCGAGGTGTCTTAATCAAGCTACAATAACCCAAGATAATTACAAACTTTAAAGTTAGCTTTTTGGAAGATGAATCTCGGATTTAAGGCATTTTTATTGTAATTTTCAGTTTTAAAGTTGTGTTTTTAATGTTTTAACTTATTATTTAGTTAGTGGTCATAATAGCATTGATGGGGATGCATGTTAAAACCCTTCATATGCCCATAGGTTATGTTTGAAGGCTATAAATAGCCATCTATGTTGTTGCTTTGAAGGGAGATTAGTTTTGATGGAATTTCAATGAAATGAAAGTCTTTTGAGCCTAAAGGCCATGAACACCTTTGCATATCTTATGTTTAGATTTGCATGTTAGGATAATTCAAGTAGCGTTGATCAAACTACTTGTGGAGTGATTCGAATCTCGAGTTTAGAAACGAGTTTTCTCTACTCTTGATCTTGATCGTCAAGGTAATCCGTTCTATCTTCTTCCTTGAGATGAAATCATCTTGTTTTGGGGGTCTTAGCATTTGAGATCTAGGGGTTTGCATATCCATAAGGGTTCTTAGATCCAATTGGATCGGGCTGCCGTATCATGTAGTCTGGCGTAGCATCAAGCAAGGATGCATTGCAGACTCCACCATGGAGGCCGAATATGTTGCAGCTTGTGAAGCAGCTAAGGAGGTTGTATGGCTACGGAAGTTCTTGATGGATTTGGAAGTTGTTGCAAATATGAACTTTACTGTGATAATAGTGGTGCAGTGGCAAATTCTAAAGAACCTCGCAGTCACAAAAGCGGCAAGCACATGGAGCACAAATATTATCTCATCAAAGAGATCGTGCAACGAGGGGACATGATCGTCACGAAGGTAGCCTCTAAACACAATATTGTTGATCCATTTACGAATGCTCTCATGGCTAAAGTGTTCGAGGGTCATCTAGAGGGTCTAGGTCAGCGAGATATGTTCATAGAATAATCTAGGGCAAGTGGGAGAAGTGTAATGGGTATTGTGAATGCCTTAGTTTATTGTATTTATCTGTATTTGTACTTTTCATGTATTATACAATATTAATACAAACCACTATTCCTACTTCAATGATTATTCATTCAATTTTGATTGTTGATGTACATTGCCCACTAGAGTTTTAGTTCAAGTGGGAGTTGTTGGGTTTTATGCCCTAAAACTCATAGATAGTAAATGAAACAAATTAATCGATCTCAATAAAGTGTTATTTGAGTGATTTAGTAATTTGGTTATTGAATAGTTGAGTTTGCATTAATAAACCCTAAATCAAATAAACTAAGATCCAAGGTTATTTAAATGAATCTTGGACTAGTATGTGGGGACATATGGGGATCGGTGTCCAAGTAACAACCTAAAAGATCTATAGTATAGGGATAAGGCTGGGTACCTTATCCTGGTGACACTATGTGATACGACCCACCTTGTATTCGATAGAGATGCAATGATCCAAAGCATCCATGTAGAAGACATGCTGGTGGGGGTATCCTATGCAATGAGTTTGCATAAGACCGGACCGCAAAATAGTAACCACTAGATGTAATGTTGTTGACTAGTCTAGGTTTCTATTTCAATAGGATGACCTAGGTAACTCAATCTCAATCCTGAGTCTGTTATGAACTCCTTTTCAGGAGGGATTGTCCTTAGATTTGTATGGGTGAGAGTGGCCAGTTCGCTGACTCAATAATCCTACTATTTCAGGGGCAAGTAGATGTGTGTGTTCCCTTAAGGGCTGATTTTGGGGCTTGAACAAAGGCGCGTCGTCCTCTCTTGGGTCAAAATGATCATTTTCCACTCAGGTTTCGCTCGTTTAAGCCCCGAATTGCTCCCAAAGCTCCGATGAGGACCTATACACATATTATACTCATTTTAAAGTATTTTTAACTAGGAATTCAACTAAGATAAGCAAATCGAGAGATTCTAAATGTATAACAAATTAGACCGATCAAAATACCCCCAACCTAAACCTTGCTAGTCCTCGAGCAAGCTAAGATTAGAATGAAATAGATTGTTGTGCAATGCAATATTTATGACTCAACTTCTCAAAGATAAGCATGATCAACATTTTACTTAAGAGAATTAAATGCAAGTCTAATAGTTAGAGACAAATTAAAATTAATCAAATTCTTTCTCATTCATAATTATGAGCTAAGTCTTCCCTAGAGATGTTTTGAAAAGTTCAAGAAGGACTTTTAAAATTCCTATTCCATATTCCCTCTACACTGGACAAAGGTACAATGCATTAAAAGAAAGGAACAAACTAACTTGTTTAAGTATGCAGAAGGGGGGCCTTAAACTCTTTCTTTCTTTTCTTTCAACTAAAGGGCCCTAAGCTTGCATATATATGATCTTTATGGGGCACTAGCTTTCACACAACTAATGCAGAGCCTCATTTCTCGAGTTTTACCCTTGAACGACCTAACTGATCACACTAGAGACAACTCTTTTTACCCCGAAAAGCAAAACAAAAACAAGATTTGTTTTCTTCTTTTTCTCGCATTCTTTTTCTCAATAAAGTAAATGATTTTTCTTTTGAAGCTCACAAGGAAAATATTCTTTTTCTCAGTCCCCAAAGCACGAAACAAGTTATTTCGCAAACATTTTCTCTAAACATGCTACCTATCCTATCGAGGTGACAATTGAGGTGTGAATCCTATAAAGTCATCTAAAACCAACAAAACTACGCTAGGAAGGACTCATGCTCAATTTAGTCAAGAAAAATTTTGAAAATTTTTAATGAAGTTTTGATCGGTCTAGTTTGTTATACATTTAAAATCTCCCAATTTGCTTATCTTAGTTGAATTCCTTGCGAAAAATGCTTTAAAATGAGTATAATATGTGTAAAGGTCCTCATCGGAGCTTTGGAAGCAATTCAGGGCCTAAACGAGCAAAACCGAAGTGTAAAATGACCATTCTGCCCTTGGAGCCTCATCAATGTCGAGACCCTCATCATTAGCGTCGGGATGCCATTCAAATAAGGAAAGAACTTGGAGATCAAGCTGGAGAGTAGCGTCGAGACGCTGTAATCCTAGCGTCTTGATGCTAGGTAGATCCGAGAGATAATTTCCTATTCTGAAGGGGCAGTGTCACGACGCTAGGGAGTTTTCCAGATTTGAAGTTTTTCATATTTGCTCCACGATTTTTTCCAGATTTGTGGACTTCTTCAACATCAAGTTACCATGATTTGGAGGCCAAGAAGTCCTATAAATAGAGGCCTTTGGTTTAGGTTTAGAATCATCCCTCAATTCACAAATCACCACACATTGTAGTCCATCTTTCTCCCCTTTTCCCCACCATTCTTCTTAGTTTTAGTTTTTCTTACTTTCCATGATGTATTCCATGAAGAATTCAACTTGTTTTTGTTCCATGTGCGGTTAGACTCTTTATTCATGTAATCGGGGCGTCAAAGTGTAAGTTCAATTTCTTTTAATGAAATCTCTTGTTTGAATTCTCAAAGCATGTTTATGTGATTTTAGTTCTTTGTTTATATGTTTAGATTATGGTAGGAAAGATTGACAACCTTGACTGTGCCCTCCCTAAATTTACTTGTTAAATCTAAGTAGCAAATAGGCTAACGTTAGGATTTTACTCATGCATCCCTAGAACTAAATGATTTAATCAATTGTAATTGTGGTTTGTTGTTCGTTGCATGTGAATTAATTCAGCTAGATCCCAATGCAATTTAGATTAGTTAATTGGTCAATTAATTAATTTAAACTAGAATTAAACTCAGTGTTTGCATGTTTGTTATAGTAGGATCATGGCTCTCGGTTTGTTGTCGGAGTACGTCGGGCTTAAACTTGTTTTGACTAATTAGTGAGATTGATGATTTAATTGAATTGAACTTACCATGACAATCCTGGTTACATGATCTCTGAGGTATCGATTTCTTTCCTTTTTACTTCATTCCCTTACTTTCCTTTTTTAATATTTTCCATATTTAGTTTCCCTTCTATAACTATTTTCTTTCCAAATACAAAACCCCCCCATTTTTGGTTACCTAAAACAAATTAAGAAATTAAGATTTGTTTGCATAGATAGTATCGACCCCAACCACTACTGCTACAAGTTAGCTTTAGAGGTTGTGAATTACAAATTTATTTGACACGACCCTCGACAAGTCGTTCCGTCAAGTCTCTAAAGATGCTAGAATACATGCAATTCAACAATAGGAAAAATATATACTCATGATTTTCTCATCCTAGAAATCTCATAATCAATTCTAAAGCAAGGCATACAATGTCAAATTTTAAAGCTCGAAATTTCCTCAATTTTAAAATTGTTCAAACTCGGATCTTAGGCTAGTTCCCAGGTAGGAGGTGTTCTGTAAACCGTAAGCTTAAATACCTCCAGCCTTAGACAGAACTTCACCGAGAGATTTCTCACATTTTAAAATTGCTTAAAATAATTGGTCCAATAAAGCATAAAACAATCATAAAACATACATATGTTCCCACCCCCAACCTAAACATTACATTGTCCTCAATGTAAACTAAGCATACATCCTAAAGGACAAAAAGTAAAAGGGAACAGAAAACCTCCCTTGTTTAAGCATTGGTTGGGGAAGATGGAAACTTCCACAATTGGCAAAAATGGTAGAGCCTTGGTTTAGAGGTCCTATAAAACAAATAAAGACAATTGAGAAGGATAACAAAGGAATAAACTACTAAATTGAAAATGATAGAACTAATTGGGTTGCCTCCCATAAGCGTAATTTTTTAACGTCGTTATGCTCGACGGGATTGAACCAATCATCCTAGGCTTCCAACTTCATCATGGTAGACAAAAGGTGCAGAATTTCCAAAGGACTCATCATCAGAAGAAACATAGTCAACATGGTCAGAAACAATAGTGCTAAGATTGATAGAGGAATGAGAGTTATTACCAACTACTCTAAATGTTAATGTCTTACCTTTAAATCCTACTGTAACAACTCCTGAATCTACATCAATGTTTACCTTGGTCGTCTTCATGAAAGGGCGACCCAAAATAATAGAGGCAAAAGTAGAATTACATGGTGTAGGCATATCAAGTATATAGAAATCAGCGGGAAAGACAAAATCCTCTACTTTAACAAGGACATTCTCACAAATACCTAGAGGGGTAATGCTAGATCTATCAACTAATTGAATTATAACACTAGTCTCATGCAAATTAGACAATCCTCACTCATGATATAGAGACATATGCATGACATTAATTGAAGCTCCTAAGTCTAGCATGACATGTTTAACATAGTGATGTCCTATCATGCAAGGTAAGGAAAACATACTTGGATCTAAGAATTTTTAAGGAAAAGGTTTAAAAGCAAGCATGAAAATATTTTCACAAACCTTTTTGTTGTTGGAGGTTTTCTTTTTGGCACACCATCTTTTCAAAAATTTGGCATACCTTGGGAATTGTTGGATGACCTCCAAGAGTGGAATGTTCATTGAAACCTTCCTGAAAACTTCCAATGCATCATTGTCCTCTTCCTCCTTTTTCTTAGTATGTTGGATCAATCTAGAAGGGAAAGGAGCAGGCTTAGTATAATAAAAAACAACAGGGGGTTCATAACTTACCTTATCAGTCTTTTCTTTGATATTTTTTTGAAGGAATTGGAGGTGACTTCAAAGTGGCTCCACTCCTAAGTGTGATTGCTTTGAGGCCTTCCTTCTTTGGTATCTCCGATTGGGCAGGCAACTTCCCATATTGGGCCTCCAATCTACTTATGGAAGTGGCAGATTGTGTAATTTGGTTTCCCATATTTTGCATACCGACCTTAGTCTCCTGTTGAAATGTATAAGTAGATTCAACTAAAGATTTAACCATATCTTCAAGAGACGTACCTGATTGGGAAGATTGACCTCCAAAGTTCTGTTTTTGATTATTGTTTTGGCCATAACTAAAGTTGGGGTGATCCCTCCATCCCATATTGTAAGTATTGGAATATGGATTGTACCTCCTACCTTGGCCATTCTGATTTCTATAACCTCCAAATGCATTAACTTCTGAGGTTTGACCTTTTTGCAACTATGGGCAAGAGTCAGTGGGGTGGCCTGGGATCGAACAAATCCCACAGACCTTTTCCTTTGCAATTTGTCCTGTCACAAGTTGTTTAACAAGGTCAGTAAGTTCAGACATTTTTTAATCAAAATTACTTACCTTATTTACAACTGTTACTTTTGGTAATAGACCGGGAACTCATGTTCCAAATTGTTGAGAATTTTTGGCCATGGATGATATGAGTGCTCAGGCCTCTGTTGCATTTTTGTTCACCAATGCTTCTCAACTAGCTACATCGATCATGCCACGATTTGTAGGAAGTAATCCTTCATAGTAATATTGAATTAGCAATTGATCGACTATTTGATGGTGAGGAAAACTAAGCTCATAATCTTTTAAAACGTTTCCAATATTCGTAAAGAGTTTTGCCGGTGATTTGAGTGATGCCATAGATTTCTTTACGAAGATTGGCGGCCCTACTAACAGGAAACAATTTTTCTAAAAATATTTTTTTCATCTCTGCCCAAGTATTTATGGAACCACTAGGAAGAAAATACAACCAATCTTTTTCCATATCTTTTAAAACAAAAAAGGAAAGAAAAATTTGCCGAAGACTCCCCTGGAACGGTGCCAATTTGATGGAACGACTTGTCGAGGGTCGTGTCAAATTAATTTGTAATCCACAACCTCTAAAGCTAACTTGTAGCCGTAGTGGCCGGGGTCGATCACATGGAGTCTATGCAAACAAATCTTAATTTCCTAATTTGTTTTAGGTAACCAAAAAGGGGGTTTTTTGTATTTGGAAAGAAAATAGTTATGGAAGGGAAACTAAAACTAGAAAATATTAAAAAAGGAAAGTAAGGGAATCAAGTAAAAAGGAACGAAATCGATACCTCAAAGATCATGTAACCGAGATTGTCATGGTAAGTTCAATTCAATTAGATCATTAATCTCACTAATTAGTCAAAACAAGTTTAAGTTCGGCGAACTCTGGCAACAAACCAAGAGCCATGATCCTACTATCACAAACATGCAAACGCTAAGTTTGATTATAGTTTAAATTAATTAATTGGCTGATTAACTAATCTAAACCGCATTGGGATCTAGCCGAATTAACTCATGTGCAACGGGCAACAAACCACAATTACACTTAATTAACTCATTTAGTTCTAGGGACGCATGAGGAATATCAAAACGTTAGCCTATTTGCTACTTAGATTTAGCAAGTAAATTTAGATAGGGCGCGGTCAAGGTTGTCAATCTTTCCTACCACAATCTAAACTTATAAACAAAGAACTAAAATCATATAAACATGCTTTGAGAATTCAAACAAGAGATTTCATTAAAAGTGATTGAACTTACAGTTTGACGTCCCAATTACATGAATGAAGAGTCTAGCCGCTCATTGGTTGGCCTAGCGTTGAGACGCTAAGATTGCAGTGTCTCGACGCTGCACTCCAACTTGATCTCTAAGTTATTTCCTTATTTGCACAGTGTCTCAACGCTGATGATGGGGGTCTCGACGCTGATAAGACTCCAAGGTCAGAATGGTCATTTTCCACTCTGGTTTTGCTCGTTTAAGCCTCGAATTGCTTCCAAAGCTCCGATGAGGACCTATACACATATTATACTCATTTTAAAGCATTTTTTGCAAGGAATTCAACAAAGATAAGAAAATTGGGAGGTTCTAAATGTATAACAAATTAGACAGATCATTATGCCTTTGCATGCTTTGCCCCAAGATTTCCAAACAAGAAAAATAAAATAACAAAAATATTCACAAAATAAAAACTCAACTATATACAATCTAGATTAACATTCATCCTTTCCTTCTCAATGTTAGAAAATTAATTTGCCTAAATTAATTACTAGTCCCCGACAACGGTGCCAAAAACTTGATGGACCGTAAAGTGCACGGGCCGCAAGTAATATAAAACGATAAATATAACCGAGTATTGAATTCACAGGGAGTAGCATAAACTCAGGCAAAACAATAATCTAAACACTAAATTTACTAAGGTTGTTCATTATCTAGGAAATTTAATGAAATGAAAGATGGAAATAAAAATCAAACAAGGCAATGAAACAATTTTTGATCAAGAATTTAGTCACAAATGAGGGAGATCAAGTCAAATGAGAGACGAGGGTCTTGAATTCCAAAATATAGCTTAATAAGTATTCTGATTACTAAATATCATGTCCGACTAATTATAGATCTAGAATCTCGTTGTTAACATAGGTTCTCCTGTCGGTTTCCCCTAATTCTAATTAACTGACTTTAACAACCTAAGTGTCTTTAGCGCTATTAATAAGTCTTGATTCATTATCGATATCTAAGCCTAATTGATAAATCTCCAAAAGGGAGTTATTTATGCCTTATTCTATGATGATTTATATGTCACTTGTGCCAAATAGGTGTGTTATTAGATGAATATTATGTGTTTTATCCTATTTATAATAATTGATGCTTTGAAAGTTCTTTTGCAGAGAAATTAATGCTAAGCGACTTGAGGGAGCAAATTTTATGATCCAGCAAAGCTGGGAGCAAAACTAACCACGTGATCTGCATGTGATACATGAATGAGGTGGCGTTTTCAGAAGCAATCTCAGATATGGGAAGCTTGGAGAGTGTTCCACGTGTAATATTTTACCTAATTAGGGTTGACTCCATTCTATAAAAGGAAGTAGCCGTCTCAAGTCAAAACATTCAAGGAGGAAAGTCTAATTCTTTCCATCTTTGGAGTCGAATAAAGGAGGAACGATTGGAGACCTAAGAAGACCATCAACTACGAATTTCTTCAAGGGAAATTATTATTTCTTGTAAAAGTTTGTAGTTATGGATGCACGTGAACAGATTGTAACGTGTGTTGTTTCCAATTCCATGAACTAATTTACCTTAGGTGTTGGTTAGGATTATGTAATTGTCATTTCTTTAACAATCTAGCAATTGAGAATGATTTTGAGCATCTTGATTACTTGTTGTGTTTAATATCATTTTGTGCCCGCCTGGCTAGCCGGTATGAATAACTTCTCTTAGTTTCAGGGATGATTTAAGGGATGTGTGACTTGTAATCACACTAGACCATTATGTGTTGGTGAACGCTAGTGACTGAGTTAGGGATAGCCAATTGCCTAGTGCTTGATCGGTAGAGCATCATTGGAGTTGAAACACATTCCAAAAAATCCAGAGTTCCGGGAGGATCCTGCTGATAAGACTGCGAGAGATTGCCTTATCAATATAATTGCTAGAACATCTTTTTAACAATTACAGAAGTCTTAACCAACGTTTGTTTCCAATCTATCTTCTTTATCCGTTTACATTTCTGCTCTATTATTTCTTTTGTTTTAGCATTATTTCAAAACCCAATCATTTTATCAACTTCGAAATCACTTAAAAGACTAAACAAATTAGGTAAAGTGAGATTGTTCAAAACCTCATGGATACAATAAATTACTTATCACTTACTGCAGATTATGTGCACTTGCATAGTATTCTAGAGTTAATTTACATCATATTTTTAACCATTCTAGAAAGGCAACAAGCTTTTGGCGTTGTCGCCGGGGACTTGAATTAGTTTTTATCTGATCTGTTTTATTATGTGTTTTTAGTGGTTTGGTGCGAGAACTTTTTGATTTTTTCTTTTTGTTTTGTCGGTGTGCGATTGGTGTATGAGCGATCCTCTTGGGGTAAGATTTGAACTTGATCCAGAGATTAAGCAGACATTCAGACGGAGAAGGAGAGAGCAGCAAAGGAATATCAATCCAATGGATGCCCTTCTGCATCTTCCAAATATTCTAGAAGTTCAAGCTGATCCCCAGCAGAATCGTGAGCCACAACAAAATCCACCACTAGAGCAAAATGGACAACAAAAATAACCAGGCTGAGAACCCTATTCTTGTGGCGAATGATAGGGCCAGAGCCATTCGAGTGTATGCTTTTCCGATGTTTGATTAGTTAAATCCAAGAATTGTGTGTCCTAAAATTGAGGCAGAAAATTTTGAAATGAAACCGGTAATGTTTCAGATGTTGCAAACCGTGGGTTAATTCCATGGTTTACCATCTGAGGACCCCCATTTACATCTTAAGTCTTTTTTAGGAGTTAGTGATTCCTTTGTGATTCAGGGAGTGTCAGAGATGCCCTTAGATTAACTTTGTTCTCATATTCTCTTAGAGATGGAGCAAAGGCGTGGTTAAATTCTTTTGCTCCAGGATCAATTAATACTATGAACGAGTTAGTGGAAAAATTTCTTAATAAGTATTTTCCACCAACTAGGAATGCCAAGTTAAGGAGTGAGATAGTGGGATTTAGGCAACTCGAAGATGAAACTTTTAGTGAGGCTTGGGAGAGGTTTAAGGAACTTTTGCAAAAGTGCCCCCACCACGGTTTACCTCATTGTATCCAGATGGAAACTTTTTACAATGGGCTAAATGTAGCAACCCAAGGTATGGTAGATGCTTCTGCGGGAGGGGACCTTTTGGCAAAAACCTTTAATGAAGCCCATGAGATCTTAGAGAAAATATCAACCAATAGTTGTCAGTGGTCAGATGTTAGAGGCTCTAGTAAGAAAGTTAAGAGTGTGATAGAAGTTGAAGGTGTGTCTACCATTAGGGCCGATATTGCAATGTTAGCTAATGCTCTTAAAAACGTAACTGTGGTAAGCCATGTTCAGCAGCCGCCACTGGTGGAGCCTGCTACATTCGTAAACCAAGTTACAAAAGAATCATGTTTTTATTGTGGTGAAGAGCATAATTATGAGTTTTGCCCCAGCAATCCAGCTTCTATGTTTTTTATGGGTAATCAAAGGAATAACCCATATTCGAATTTTTATAATCCAGGTTGGCGTAACCACCCTAACTTTGTGTGGGGAGGGCAATGAAGTAATTTGCAAGCGCCCCAAGCACATCAAAAGGTGGCGAACCAGTCAGGATTTGCTAAATCGCAGGGAATGCCCCAACAAAATAAGCCTGTGATGCTCCAACAAAATTCAAAGAGTTCTTTTGAGTCGTTGAAGAAAGAATATATGGCTTGAAATGATGCCGCAGTTCAAAGTAATCAAGCTTCATTGAGAGTCCCGGAGTTGCAAGTGGGTCAGCTAGATAATGAGCTGAAGGCACGACCTCAAGGGAAACTTCCTTCAGATACTGAATACCCTAGAAGGGAATGTAAGGAACAGGTACAGGCAGTGACTCTAAGGAGTTGTAAGCCGCTAGAAGAGAGAAGAGAGCCTAGTAAACCCTAGGATGTAGAGAAGAGTAGTGATAAAAATAATGTTGTTGAGAAAGAGTTGGAATCTGGTAAAAATGATGGAGGCAGCAATAAAAATGCTGGAGCAACTAGTTCTTTTCCAGATATAGAACCACCTTATGTACCGCCCCCACCTTATGTACCACCTCTACCTTTTCCACAAAGGCAGAAGCCTAACAACCAGGATGGTCAATTTAAGAAGTTTTTAGAGATTCTTAAGCAGTTACATGTAAATATTCTTTTAGTAGAGTCTATAGAGAAAATGCCAAATTATGGCAAATTTCTTAAGGATATCTTAACTAAAAAGAAGAGGTCAAGAGAATTTGAAACTGTATCTCTTACTGAGGAATGTAGTGCTATTCTTAAGAATGGGCTACCAACCAAGGCTAAGGATCCAGGGTCATTTACTATTCATGTCTCTATAGGTGGGAAAGAGTTGGGTAGACCACTTTGTGATTTAGGAGCAAACATTAACCTTATGCCTCTTTCGGTTTATCGAAAGTTAGGTATTGGTGAAGCTAGGCCTACCACAGTCACACTCCAACTAGCTGATAGATCTATCACATATCCTGAGGGTAAGATTGAGGATGTCTTAGTTAAAGGAGATAAATTCATATTTCCTGCTGATTTCATTATCTTAGATTATGAGGAATATAAAGATGTCCCAATTATTCTTGGTCATCCATTTCTGGCTACTAGTAGGGCATTGATAAATGTTCAAAAAGGGGAATTAACAATGGGGGTTCATAATGAGGAAGTTAAGTTTAATGTTTTTAAAGCCATGAAGTATCCATATAAAGTGGAAGATTGCTCTTTCATTCAGATTCTGGAGGACACAAATATTGAGACAACAATGGACGATTTGACGGATCAACACTTTGAGAATTATGGAGAAATTTGTATGGAGGAGTTAGTAGTTTTTACTTTAGAAAGGAAAAATGAAAAAGAAGTGTCTAGGTGGGAGGACGTTTTTGAGTCATTAGATTTGAATGAAAGAAAGACTCCTCCTATTAAGCCATCCCTAATTGAGGCCCCTACTTTAGATTTGAAGCCTTTACCGGATCATCTAAAGTATGCGTATCTTGGGGAGGGTGAGACGTTGCCCATTATTGTTGCATAAGATTTAGTGCCGGAGGATGAATAGGCCTTAGTAAAATTGCTGCAGCAATACCGCAAGGCAATAGGTTGGACATTGACTGACATTTAGGGAATTAGCCCATCTTTCTGTATGCATAAAATCACTCTAGAGAAGGGATCCTTTAGGAGTATTGAGTAGCAGGGAAGGCTTAACGCTACAATGAAAAAAGTTGTCAAGAAGGAGATGATTAAATGGTTGGATGCTGGGATTATTTATCCAATTAGAGATAGCAATTGGGTAAGCCCTGTCCAATGTGTTCCTAAGAAAGGAGGTGTTACGGTAGTAACTAATAAGGAAAATGAGTTGATCCCGACCAGGACAGTAACTGGCTGTAAGGTTTGTATGGATTACAGGAGGCTTAACAAAGCTACCCGTAAGGACCATTTCCCTCTATCATTTATTGACCAGATGTTGGATAGGTTAGTTGGGCAGACTTACAACTGTTTCTTGGATGGTTATTCTAGGTATAACCAGATTACCATTGCTCTTGAGGACCAGGAAAAAACAACTTTCACCTGCCCGTATGGGACATTTGCTTTCAGGCGAATGCCTTTCGACCTTTGCAATGCTTTAGCAACATTTCAGCGGTGTATTCTAGCTATTTTTTCTGATATGATCGAGTCCACTGTTGAGGTATTTATGGATGATTTTTCAGTTTTTGGAGGGGTTTTTACAGCAATGTTTGAATAATTTAGGTAAGGTGCTAAAGAGATGTGAGGATACCCATCTAGTTCTTAATTGGGAAAAATGCCACTTTATGGTGAAGGAGGTCATAGTGTTTGGTCATAAAATTTCAAAGAGAGGTCTAGAAGTTGATCGAGCAAAAATAGAGGTTATTGAGAAGTTAGAACCAACGAATTTAGTTAAAGGGATTCATAGTTTTTTAGGTCATGCAGGATTTTATAGAAGGTTCATAAAAGATTTTTCTAACATTAGTAAACATCTTTGTAAATTGTTGTGTGTTGATAGTGTTTTTGACTTTGATGCAGATTGTAGGAAGGCTTTTGAGACTTTAAAAGCTGCTTTGATTTTAGCGCCCATTCTTTGTGCACCAAACTGGAGTTTGCCATTCGAGGTGATGTGCGATGCCAGTGATGTGGCAGTAGGTGCAATGTTGGGGCGAAAGTAGGACAAAGTTATCCATCCTATTTATTATGTAAGCAGGGTTTTGAATGAGGCACAAATCAATTAAACAACTACTGAAAAGGAGTTGTTAGTGGTTGTGTTTGTCTTCGAGAAATTCCGCCCATATTTAGTTGGTTCTAAAGTCACGGTGTTTACGGATCATGCAACAATAAGGTATTTGATGTCTACGAAAGATGCGAAGCCTAGATTAATTCGTTGGGTTTTGTTATTGCAGGAGTTCGACTTAGAAATAAATGAAAAGAACGGATCGAAAAATGTTATTGCAGATCATTTGTCTCGTCTTGATCCATCAACATATTTAATCCACTCGTTCTTGTCAACTCCGTAGCTTTCTTAGTACTGTATGTGGATGATATCCTACTCATCGGGAATGATGTAGGTTATCTAACTGACATTAAACTGTGGCTAGCAACTCAATTCCAAATGAAAGATTTGGGTGAGGCACAATTTGTTCGAAACCGAAAGAACAAAACGCTAGCCCTGTCTCAAGCGTCTTATATAGACAAATTGTTAGTTAGATATAAAATGCAAAATTCCAAGAAAGGACTATTACCTTTCAGGCACGGAATTAACTTGTCTAAGGAACAGTGTCCTCAGACACCTCAAGAAGTTGAGGACATGAGACGTTTTCCCTATGCCTCTGCAGTAGGTAGCCTAATGTATGCCATGTTGTGTACAAGGCCTGACATTTGTTATGCAGTAGGGATTGTCAGTAGATATCAATCCAATCCAGGATTCGATCACTGGACAGCCGTTAAAAATATCCTCAAGTATCTAAGGAGAACGAGGGACTATATGCTCGTGTATGGTTCGAAGGATTTGATCCTTACAGGATACACTGATTCTGATTTTCAAACCAATAAAGATTCGAGGAAATCTACATCGGGGTCAGTATTCACTCTAAATGGAGGAGCAATAGTATGGCGTAGCATCAAGCAAGGATGCATTGCAGACTCGACCATGGAGGCCGAATATGTAGCCGCTTGCGAAGCAGCAAAAGAGGCAGTATGGCTCAGGAAGTTCCTAACTGACTTGGAAGTCATTCCGAATATGCATCTGCCTATCACCTTGTATTGTGATAATAGCGGCGCAGTTGCAAACTCAAAGGAACCTCGCAGCCATAAGAGAGGCAAGCACATCGAAAGGAAATACCATCTCATTAGGGAGATTGTGCACCGAGGAGACGTGATCGTCACGAAGATAGCATCGGAGCACAACATTGCTGATCCATTCACAAAGGCTCTCACGGCTAAAGTGTTCGAGAGTCATCTAGAAGGTCTAGGTCTGCGAGATATGTACGAGAAATAATCTAGGTCAAGTGGGAGATTTTGTAACCGGTATTTTGATACCTTTGCATACTGGGTATTTAGATGCCCTAGTTTATTGTATTTTTACTCTGTTATTAATACAAGTATTTATTCACCCACTGTTGTTATAGATTATAGTACATCCCACTAAACTAAGAGTTTTAGTTCAAGTGGGAGATTGTTGGGATAGGTGTCCTAAAACTCGTAGATAGTGAATGATAAACGAATTATATACTTATTCGATAAAATTACTGAATAAAGTAAATTGCACATATAATAACCCAAATCCAATAAACCAAGATCCATGGCTATAGGATGAACACTTGAGCTTTATGTAGAGACATAAAAGTGGATCAAGCTTGAGTAATAGCCAAAACGGTCTATAGTATAGGAATAGGGTTGGGTACCTTATTCTGGGGACACTATGAGACGCGGCCCACTTTATAGATGGTATAGACGACGTGATCCTAAATCGTCCATGTAGAGACATGCGAGTGGGGGCGTCCTATGCAATGAGTTTGCATAAGACCAGGACCAAGAAATAAGTCACTCTCGCTTTATAACACCGTTTACTGACGAGACTGACTATTTCATGTGATGACCTAGGTAACTCGATCTTAATCCTGAGCTAACTATGAACTCCTGTTTATTCGGGCTTATCCTTAGATCTGCATAGGTGAGAGTGGCTCAGTATCGCCGACTCAATAAGCCTCCCATTTCAGGGATAGGAACGGGTAGATAGCTGGGGACATAGTCGTGCAAGAAGGAATTCACTCCTACCCGAATTAGGGATAGTAGAGAGGTTGTTCCCTTAAGTGCTGACTCCGGGGCTTGAACAAAGGGATCCCGCCCTCTCATTGGCCCGAGAGGGACTCGGTTTATTGGTTGGACCGTAAACCAATTGTTCATTAGAGGATCAGTGGGACTTAAGGAACTAGAAGTACTATAGGGGTAAAACGGCTTATTGACCTAGCTATAGCTACGAACAACCTGTGAAGGACCGACTTACTAATCATGGTTAAATCAAGTGGACAGAAATATATCTATAGTGAGGGGAGTGCAACTATCGGGCTATAGTGGAGTGCCCCGGTAGTTAACGAATGTTGGCTAGCTTGGATAATGAGATTAGTCGGTTAGCCTCGAATCGTTGGAGCCCATGATCTATAGGTCCATTAGGTCCCCCTACTAGCTCATATCGGAATTAAGCCTAGAACAAAAGATAGGAAACTTTGAATCGTTCAAAATCGGGAAAAAAAAGGGTATTATCATAAATTGTGTTTGACATAATAATTTAATTATGAATTAAATTAGAAAATGAGAGATGAAGTATTTAAAAGTGTTTTGAATACTATATATATGTATTAGGAATCATATATATGGAATTGCACAAGATAACAAAGATTAATTAGATTAATCATATCAAAATTAATTTGAAAATTTTCAAATTAATTACCAAGCAATCAATTTCAATTTAGAATTGAAATTGGGGATAATTTGCAAGCTTGAAATTTGATTTCAATTTGAATTTAGTGGATTTAGTTGGAAATCCATTTAATGCATGATCATTCAAAGTGGAAAGACAACTCACTCATGCATTGTTGCATGTCTTGTGAGATGTACACCTAGAATCCACTTGAACTTGCAAATACACCATGTGTCTTGTGTCTTGAGGCTTGGCTTTGCATGGAGAATGTCTTTAAAAGGAGCTTGAATCAAATTAAAAGGGTTGAGAGCCATTTTCCTTAATGTTATGCTGCTGGAATTTGGACTCAAAGTTCTCTCATCTCACATTCTTCTCCATTGCTTGATGCTTCAAGCATTCCCTTCCCATTCCCTATCTTATATAGACTCCCACAAGTCGTTCTTGGCCCGGAGTATAGTAGGGAAGACTCTAGAGGTTGTCCAAGGAGCATAGGAGAGGCAAACACCACAAGGAGTTCAACATAAGTGAGCTACAAAGGTTGGTGTTTTCTAAACTCTCTATTCTGTCTTTTCTAGAACATGCATGCTTTAGGAGTAAAATTGAATGTCTTAAGTGCTTTCGATCTTCAATTGCTTCCGCATGTGTAATATGTACACCTTCAGACTCTACCTCTGATAGGCACTACCCGAACTCATCTGCCTCGATGACTGGCCACTAGATCGACGCTTGAAGTCTTGACGACCTGAAACATTCACTCCAGGTGTGAACTTCCGCTGCTCACGACCTCGGAAACCAATAGCTGTTGGAGCTCCACGACTAGGCTCCACTATCGACTTTTCCTCTATAATACTCTGCTCCACACGTAAGGCAGTCTCTACTAGCTGGGAAAAATCCGTCCACTTGGCAATCGCGGTAACTGGGGTACGTATCTAAAAACGCAGCCCTCTTTCAAACCATCGACACCTGTCACTCTCAGATGCCACAATCACATCGACATACCGTGAAAGATCGGTATACTTTCTCTCGTACTCGGCCACTGAAAGTGACCCTTGCTTCAGCCCCAGAAACTCATCTCTCTTTGTCTCACAATATGTGGTGGGATAGTACTTATCCTCGAATATGCCTCTGAAAGTCTGCCAGTCTAACGTACGTGCATCATTGCGCCTGGCTAAAATGGGTTTCCACCTTCCCTCTGCCTCATTCTACAGAAGAAATGTAGCTAATTTGACTTTTCGCTCCTCAGGATAACTCATAACGTCGAAGCATTTTTCCAGTATATTTAACCAGACCTCGGCGTCAGCTGGAACTGTGGAACCCTCAAACACTGTGACTCCTAACTTCTTCAGCCGTTCAATCCCATACATCTTTTCTGGATCACTAGGCCCTACTCTCTTTGGCCTACCGACCTCCTGAGCAGATTTAGCAAACTTCTCACTCCTTGCCTCATTCTGACCTCTCGGGGTACTGGATCCCCTTTCAGATTGACTCTAAGTAGGATCCTACGTCCCGTCCTGATTCTGCCTGCGTCGTCTGCTCGTACGTGGTGACATGACTCCTATAACATATCAACACATCAGACATGCTATAGATACTTAACTCAGATTCATGATACTAAACTTCTAACCACATTCTAGTCCTGACTGGACTCACTCTCAACAATACTTGGACCGTACTCTGCTAGTTCTATCTGAACTGACTCAACGTCTAACTATTTACTTCCTAGATTCTTCTTTGCACTAACTACCATGTCTCATTTCCCATGGAGCTAACTACTCTGATACAAAGTTGTCACACCCCCACCCGGACCACCTGCTAGCTTAGTCCGAAAGATGGCATGAAGCCAACAGACATCGTCCTCCTCTAACGATACTCGTTTACCCTCCTGAAACGTTGAACCTGATAAACATACTAACCTTTGATGTAAAGTACTTTACATGTAACGCAACACAGCGGAAACCCTGAAAACTTTAGACATACATGGGGTGCAACCCCGACATAACTCGGTTTAGAAAATAACCTGGTATAGATATCACAACCAAAAACATATTCAACTGGGGTTTATACAACTACGATCTCTAGAACTTACACAAACCGTAAATTATCCAATACTTACAAAACATTTACAATATAAACAGACTCAATATACAACTCCACCCACGTACTGGAGCTTGATCTGGAACTTTCAGCAAACGTTGGCAGTGTATCAGGCACCGGGAGCTCGACCTCTAACTGAAAAGTGGGAAAACATTTTGAAAGAGTGAGCTATGAAGCCCTGTAAGTGACTAAATTTAAAACTGTAAATCTGGAAATCAGAACTCGTGATAAACCTTTAAATGTATAAATCTGTTCATTCCAAGCGTTAAACATAAACGTGAAATAATAAAAGCTTTCTTAAATATCCCGCAAGTACGTCATGAAAATCTAGCAAGGCTTATCAATTATATAAAAAATCTTAACTAACATGACAAATTAACGTTGTGTGGGGCACACCCAGTACAACCAACGTTTACTAGCTCTACGATGTAGTGGGCCCCGCCCAGCACTCCCATCATCTTTGTTGCAGTGGGGCACGCCCAGCACTCACGACAGCATCGTTGTCACAGAGTACACGCAACGTCGACAACGGAATATAACCTGTGTGCACACGATACCATATAGCCTCGGGCTCAATATCTCAGTCATGTAGTCAATAGAAATCTAAGAAAATCACATGAAAACATTAAAACATGTCTGCTTATCGTTATCTTTCGTAAAACTCAAGCTTACTCATCTTGCTCGTGAAAAACTGAAAATCTTTAAACAGTACTTGCTAATACATACTTTACTTTAAATGATATCATTTCAACTACATTTCATTAAGTCATTAACCATGTGCCCGTATATAAACCTCATTAGAAAATATAAGCTCAAAACTTATGCTTGAAACCATTCATAGAAATCATGTATCGTTCATAGAAAAACATATAAAACATCTAATCATGAACAACCGTTTAACAATTTTCGAAATTTGTTTTGTCACTCACTGTCTTAGCTAGTTTCCTGGTCTGTAGACTCGACCTATTTGCTCTTGGCCTGTCAAACAACTAAAACCGAGCATTAGAACCATAAGTAGTTTTATCTTTCCATGCTCATGAATTCTAAACACTTGAATCAAAAATCACACTTCACATTCTACTTTTCCAGATTTTCCATATTCTATACCCCTAACTTCCAACACCCATAACATCCTCAACACTTGACCAAAATTAATGTACTATACATAAAACTCTTCATTTCCGAACACTCTACAACTTACCTGAAGGAATGAAAACGAGATTCCCAACCGATTTGTCCAGAAATGCCCCGAACATAGAAAACACAGATTCGAGCTTCTCTGCTACCCTCTATCTTTCTCCTGAAATTAAACCTATTTCTAGTCCTTTTTGGCTCACCAATTCTTCATGAAATTTGTAGGATATTGAATAAGCTTTCCAACCATACCAAATGGAACTTTTGATTCAACTTGTACACCCCAGAATGACCGAAAAACCAGAGAAAACTAGAGATTTGTTGATATGCCTTGAATTTGTTACGATGTACTCTGAATGACCAAGTACGTGGGTCTTGTCGGGGTCTAGGGGCCAAGCGCCTTGTAGAGGTTCAGGGGCAACACCCCCTAAGCTAAATTATGTATAGAGATTAGATATGTTATTTACGTTTTGGGCTTTTATTTTGGGCCTATTATGTTAGGGTTAAGAGTGGTGCTATATATAAACCATGTTAAATCTAATATGGCCTAATCTCTGTAATTTGCATACATATTCTCCTCACTAATAAGATCGTTCTTCTCTCCCTCTGCTCGTGGACATAAGCTAACACATCGTTAGTGAACCACGTAAATTCTGTGTTGTTTCTTCTCCCTTTCATTGTTGTTTTGATGATTTTAGTCTACTATCTTAACATCAATTTATATAAAGAACAAATGACAAAATAACATGATCAAAAAGATCCAAAAGCGTTCATTTCCACCTGGAAAACAAGTACTTCTTTTTAACTCATGCTTACATCTGTTTCCACGTAAACAAAGAATTAGATCAACGGGTTCATTCATAATCAAAGAGGTGTTTCCACATAAGACAATAGAGTTGTTGCAAGCTAGTGGTGGACCATGGTTCAAAGTCAATGGACAACGAGTTAAACACCATTGTGTAATAGTGACCATGAGTGGCTAGATTCTTTAAACTTAGGGATTAATGTAACCATTGTATCTTATGTTTCGATTATTTGAAAGTCTTGATTGAATTTATATATTCCATTCATGCTTGTATGTCTGTTTAATGCTTATAGTCTCTTGATCATGAATTATTTGATTGATTGATCAAAATTTACACTTGATAAGGAGTGATTTAGACTAGAACTTAATTGCATGGCTAAGGGTAGTTCAAATTTATTAATGATTAGGA
The DNA here is from genome assembly GCA_017139565.1 of Luffa aegyptiaca. NCBI lineage: Eukaryota > Viridiplantae > Streptophyta > Magnoliopsida > Cucurbitales > Cucurbitaceae > Luffa > Luffa aegyptiaca. The sequence continues at coordinate 35,533,809 of CM029407.1, read as the reverse complement.
CTTCTTTAGAGGTTGTTAAAAAAAGAGTTCTCAATGTCTTGCTAACTTGTTATAAAAAGCTAAACAGTGATGTCGGTCTTCTTAACGACGTATGAAATATTTGTGTAATCAATCTTGGTTGTTTGATTAGTTGAATTGTTGGTCTAATAGGTGAAATCAATTCTCTAGGATATTTCTCACACATTTATCTTTTAGTTTTTAATTTAGTTTTAGATTTCATCATTCAATTGTTTTCCCTAAATAAAATTGGAAGTTTATATTTGTGGTAATTACGTGAACCAGAACACCAATCTTGAAAACGATACTCATACACTCCTTTCACAATATTAAAACTTGGCCCATAACACTTGTAGGAAATCATGCAACACAACTCCATTTTATTGAGCATATATTTAACTATCTTGTGGCGTGTAATTTCACGCTCTCGGCAGAAAGAGTTGAATTACTCATCATTGAATTCGAGCTAAGGAAAGCCCAATGGAGATATTAGAAACTAAGGGTCCGTTTGGAATACATTTTAATTTAAATGTTTTTCAAGAATGTATTTTTTTAAAAACACTTTGTATAAAAATTGTTTAGAATTTAAACACTCATATGTTTGGTTACATTTCCTCACAAATGTTTTTATACACAAGTTATTGTTTACTTGAGAAGTCTTTTTTAAGAAATTGGTTTCAAGTGTTTATCTCAAAAAGGTTTATTTATCAATCTCATTTTCTAATAAGTCATTTTTAGTGGTTGCCAAACACTAGAAATTTTTTCAAACTGATTTATTTTCAAAATTAAACACTTGAAAAGTTAAACCAAACACACCTTAAAGCCCATGGTTTAATTTTCAAAAGAAAATGGTTATTACTTTTCTAAAAAATTATCTCTCATGGTTATTAGTTTATATGGTTATAACTATGGAGTTATAACCATATAAAGTTTGGTTATATTCGTTACTTTATGAGTATAATCTCTCACTTTTGAGAGTTGGAAAGTATGATTATAATTTCTACCATTCAAAACCCTTTTTTTTCTTTCTATTTTTCCTTATAACCTCTTTCATTTTGCAACTTCATGTTGAAAATAATATAATTGTCTCTAATTAACAAAGTTTACTACATATATCAAAGAATGATTTTTAGGCCATTCACTATAATTTGGATACTTGAATAGAAATAAATAAATAAAAAAAAAAGTTCATAAGAAGTTGAAACATAGCATTATTCAATGATCCCAACTAGCTGCTATAGGATTAAAAGTACATTTTCAGTATCAATTTATTGAGAGAAGAAATCATGTCAAATAATATCAACATTTTTGTGAGCAGAAATTTTGCCATGTCATGAGCTAATTCCAGGAGAATAGACCAAATATTGAGCATACAATCCAATAGGGATAGTGATTATACCGTGGAAGTTATCATTTGACTTGAATAGCCATACTCTTCTTGAGTTTGACCAACCTATCAAACTATAGAAAGATTCAATTGGATTCAAAACGACTGCGAATTGAATTTCATCTCCTTCTGCAACACCTCCAATTATGCATTCTCCTTTCTGTACAACATCATTAATACCAACAACTTCACTCATGAATAATCAAACATTCCTAATTTTGACATAACTTTTATGTCTGAATCTTATTTTGTTAAATTATTAAAAATACCCGTGAACGATGGAGTTGGTTTCATTTATATCCCTAAACATTCAAAAGTTTCTTTTTAACTCTAAAAGTTTGAAGTTTGTTCCAAAATAACCCTTATTAAATTAAGGTTTTTTTTTTTTTTTTTTCGTTAAATTCATAGACAGAAAAATACATGTTTGCAAGTGTCTTTATTTGTTTTTCCATGTATGTGTTCAAATTTGTTCACATAAGCAACAATAACATATGTCAACACGTCATTTTACGTCGATGAATTCAATATTGAGAGAAAAAGTCTTCAAAGAATCGTTTTGAAACAAAACTTCAAACTCTTGAAAGTTTAGGAATATAATTGAAACAAACTCCATAGTTCACGGGTATCGTTAATAGTTATATCTATTTATTCTAGGTCATTCCAAGAACTTGTTTGTACACAAATATTGTATTTCAAACACATGCTACAGTCGTTGAAATTACATGGTTTATAAGATGTTGAACATTAAAAGAAGAAGAAGAATAATACCTCTTCCGTAAGAGTAAACCCACTTGTGAATTGGTTAGAGTAACAAAAACTAGGAGAAAACGATAACAAGTTTTCAGAAACTAAAAAGCACTTTCTTTGGAAAAGCACAAGAAGGAAAGAGTTGGTTAGTATATGTGTACCATAAGGAAGATTCAAGATGACTGCAATTCGTAGGAATTCCTGTGAAAGAATGGAGACAAAGGTTCCATAGTTAATGAGGGCGGGATCCGCCTCTTCAAAAGGCAAAAGCAATGGCACATAAGCTTCACAGCGATCATGGCCTGAAAGTGAAGAAAAAGGATGAAAGGGAAAGAAACAAGAAACAAGAAACAAGAAACAAGAAGAAATGCAAGAACGTAACACTGACCAGAATAGGTGATAAATGTAAGGTGGAGGTGACCGAGGGGTTCAGTGAGGGAGAAAATCATCAAATGGAAACCGGAGCGTTTCATATCGAACAAAGTGGTGAAGAATTCGTGGATGGAAACGGTGGAATGCGAAATCTGATCGCAGAAAAAGAGGGTGAAGAATTGAGGCATGGTTTGGAGCTCAATGACGCAGCGAGGGGAACGGCGTGAGACTGTCATGGAGAGCATCGCCTGCGAGCATTTGAAATCCACTGTGTTGTAGTACTTGTTTCGACTGTGTACGAAGTTGGTCACTTCCGGAAAATCATCCAACCCGTCTGTAACGACCCACCTTCTCATGACAAATTCCTAGGGCCATTACCATATACATTTCATTTTTCTTTCTAAGATCAACGATGAAATGACATTCAAAGGAAAACATGGTTAGAAAATACGTGAAACTTTTCAGCCTGGGATCCCAGTTAAAAAAAACAAGAAGAAATTTTAGCCATTCCAGCAAAAGACTTTTAGCGGAATAAATCTTAAAACATCACATGACAAGTTCCAAAAGAAGGAATTTGGAAGCATAAAATGCGGAAGTCTATCCTAAGGGAAATCCATGGCTTGTCAGCAGCAGTCCGCCACGCGCCCTGTATGTCATTGCTTGTACCTGAAAGGAAACATTTGAAAAGAATGAGTATTAAAAATACTCAATAAGTAACACTACTATTGGGAGGAGATTTACAAGCATTACATGGATATTTGGAGGTTAGTTGCTATTACAGGGCCTAATAGTCATTTCATTTCATTTCATCTCATTTCATTTCATTTCATTTATTATGTCGTATGGGTCACGTGGACAATTAACCAGCCTGTCACATGCTTACCAACTCACTGGAGGTACACAAGTGGGAATCGCAAGAGATCTCTACTCCTACTGATGGTAGAAGGCACCCAGTCAGTGAAGCCAAGTCTCACCCATCAAGGCACCTACGTGTGCATAGCACTATAACTACCAACTCACTGGTGGGGCGTCCATGGGTTTGTAGTCGGAACTTTACTCCCACAGATAGTAGATGGCACCTAGTCTGTGAAGCCGAGTCCCGCCCATTTAGCTCCTCATCTCAATCTATAAACATTTCAGTCCTAGGTGTTTAATTGCCACGGTACCTACCGGAATAAATAACTTGTCCTCATTTCGCATTAGGGCCCTATTAGCAAGTTTAACTTGCAACTTAACCATCAAGTTTCCTTCCCATAAAGGTTTTTGGAGGGCTAATCTAACATGTTCTAGCTACCTCGCGTTTCCTCTCATTCAAGCATAATTATCGTAACCAACATCTAAAACACTAAGTTGAAAAGGCACATATTTTAAACAACCAACAACCAATAATAGCACATCGTAATCCAAGCGATATCACGAATCTTAGCCTCATTATTCCCTGTAATGCTACCGAAAATTCAGCAGCACAACGACATACGTATAGCTGTTCCCAAATTTCTTATCACCTATAACCAAGAGAATACACTTCAATATTCAAAACTGCCCAACTGCAAACTTCCACAACACTTCCAATCAACATAATAGACTCCAAATTTCCAAAAACAAGCGAGTCAGGTCTCGCATCCACAACTCAACCATTTAAAACATCCTATCCTCCCCAGCATAAAACATTCAGAGCATTCAGGGTTTACCCAAACAGAACATTTCATATTTACCAACACAAAATATTCAGAGCGTTCAATAGTGACAAACACACGCATAACCAAAAGATTTAGTATCGCCAGAACACACAATATCCAACATTCCATATTCCAACCATACATAATCGCTGTCTCCTGTGTTATACCATTCAAAGCTTGTAACAATTCATAATAAGCAGTCTAGCCTAGCCAAGGCTTTCCAAGTAGTAAGGTTACTTACATAGTGAAGAATATACTTGATTTAAGCACCAACCCACTAATTCAATGCGACACCGCTCACGCCACAAGCAACTCAAATCTAAAAATCACAAGAAAGGTCTAAAAATTAGGGGCATCAAATTCTCATAATTTTCTTTAGATCCAACTTAAAAAATAAGGAGGCCACGACTCACTTAAAAGAGATCGATGCTTGCTGTCCGGGCTCTAAATTTCGCTCCAAATCAATAATCTGCCTCAAAATACAATGGGTACCTTAAAAACAATAGCTAAGGTCAATGGGTATTCCTCTAAATTACTTTAAACAACCAAAACTAGGCTTAATTCACTTACCCATTGCTGAAGGCGTCGAACAGATCTGAAACGAAAGACGAACAAGGGGTAGCAGTGGCTGCTCGTGGCTGGTGACACTTCGGGAGACGGCAAATGGCGGCGGTTCATGGCAACGAGATGGCGGCAGCGTGCGGCGGCTGGCTGTGGGCGGCAAGGAGACGAGCGGCGGCGGACCTACAACCCGAGAGAGAAAGTTGCGAGAGAGAAAGGGAAACGGGTTAGAGAGAGAAAGAAACGAGAGAGAGTGAGAGAGAAAAAAAAACCCGAAGCAACACTCACCGGCGGCGACTTGTGCGCGGCAGCGTGTGACGGCGATTGAGGCGGCGCGGACGAGGTTGCGGGCGGAGAGAGAGAGGGAGACGAGAGGGAGAGAGAGATTGCCGAGGGAGGGAGAGAGAGTATCGGGTGAGAGAGAGATGAGTTCTCTCTTTTTTTTTTTTTTTTTTTTAAACCCCCCTTTGACCGAAAATGTGGGGGGGGGGTAAATTTCCCCCCACTCCCCTCCTTTTTTTTTCTTTTTTTTTTTAAAAAAAAAGAAGCTTGTCGTTATAGTCCATGCTCAGCAGTCCGCCACGCGCCCTGTATGTCATTGCTTGTACCTGAAAGGAAACATTTGAAAAGAATGAGTATTAAAAATACTCAGTAAGTAACACTACTATTGGGAGGAGATTTACAAGCATTACATGGATATTTGGAGGTTAGTTGCTATTACAGGGCCTAATAGTCATTTCATTTCATTTCATCTCATTTCATTTCATTTCATTTATTATGTCGTATGGGTCACGTGGACAATTAACCAGCCTGTCACATGCTTACCAACTCACTGGAGGTACACAAGTGGGAATCGCAAGAGATCTCTACTCCTACTGATGGTAGAAGGCACCCAGTCAGTGAAGCCAAGTCTCACCCATCAAGGCACCTACGTGTGCATAGCACTATAACTACCAACTCACTGGTGGGGCGTCCATGGGTTTGTAGTCGGAACTTTACTCCCACAGATAGTAGATGGCACCTAGTCTGTGAAGCCGAGTCCCGCCCATTTAGCTCCTCATCTCAATCTATAAACATTTCAGTCCTAGGTGTTTAATTGCCACGGTACCTACCGGAATAAATAACTTGTCCTCATTTCGCATTAGGGCCCTATTAGCAAGTTTAACTTGCAACTTAACCATCAAGTTTCCTTCCCATAAAGGTTTTTGGAGGGCTAATCTAACATGTTCTAGCTACCTCGCGTTTCCTCTCATTCAAGCATAATTATCGTAACCAACATCTAAAACACTAAGTTGAAAAGGCACATATTTTAAACAACCAACAACCAATAATAGCACATCGTAATCCAAGCGATATCACGAATCTTAGCCTCATTATTCCCTGTAATGCTACCGAAAATTCAGCAGCACAACGACATACGTATAGCTGTTCCCAAATTTCTTATCACCTGTAACCAAGAGAATACACTTCAATATTCAAAACTGCCCAACTGCAAACTTCCACAACACTTCCAATCAACATAATAGACTCCAAATTTCCAAAAACAAGCGAGTCAGGTCTCGCATCCACAACTCAACCATTTAAAACATACTATCCTCCCCAGCATAAAACATTCAAAGCATTCAGGGTTTACCCAAACAGAACATTTCATATTTACCAACACAAAATATTCAGAGCGTTCAATAGTGACAAACACACGCATAACCAAAAGATTTAGTATCGCCAGAACACACAATATCCAACATTCCATATTCCAACCATACATAATCGCTGTCTCCTGTGTTATACCATTCAAAGCTTGTAACAATTCATAATAAGCAGTCTAGCCTAGCCAAGGCTTTCCAAGTAGTAAGGTTACTTACATAGTGAAGAATATACTTGATTTAAGCACCAACCCACTAATTCAATGCGACACCGCTCACGCCACAAGCAACTCAAATCTAAAAATCACAAGAAAGGTCTAAAAATTAGGGGCATCAAATTCTCATAATTTTCTTTAGATCCAACTTAAAAAATAAGGAGGCCACGACTCACTTAAAAGAGATCGATGCTTGCTGTCCGGGCTCTAAATTTCGCTCCAAATCAATAATCTGCCTCAAAATACAATGGGTACCTTAAAAACAATAGCTAAGGTCAATGGGTATTCCTCTAAATTACTTTAAACAACCAAAACTAGGCTTAATTCACTTACCCATTGCTGAAGGCGTCGAACAGATCTGAAACGAAAGACGAACAAGGGGTAGCAGTGGCTGCTCGTGGCTGGTGACACTTCGGGAGACGGCAAATGGCGGCGGTTCATGGCAACGAGATGGCGGCAGCGTGCGGCGGCTGGCTGTGGGCGGCAAGGAGACGAGCGGCGGCGGACCTACAACCCGAGAGAGAAAGTTGCAAGAGAGAAAGGGAAACGAGTTAGAGAGAGAAAGAAACGAGAGAGAGTGAGAGAGAGAAAAAAACCCGAAGCAACACTCACCGGCGGCGACTTGTGTGCGACAGCGTGTGACGGCGATTGAGGCGGCGCGAACGAGGTTGCGGGCGGAGAGAGAGAGGGAGACGAGAGGGAGAGAGAGATTGCCGAGGGAGGGAGAGAGAGTATCGGGTGAGAGAGAGATGGGTTCTCTTTTTTTTTTTTTTTTTTTAAACCCCCTTTGACCGAAAATGTGGGGGGGGGGGGGAATTTCCCCCCACTCCCCTCCTTTTTTTATCTTTTTTTTTTTTAAAAAAAGAAGCTTGTCGTTATAGTCCATGCTGAACACCAACATTTCTCAACCCTTCAATACAATCACATCCTCCGCCTTAATTTTTGGCTCCTTTTATACCCACTACTACTACTAGAAAGTTTTAGGTGTTGGGTTTTTTTTTTTTTGGGAAAAGTAGGAAAAAAACTAAAAGAAATTAAAGAAAAAGAGCAAGTTTGAAAGTATTTGGGAATATGAGAGAGACTCGACACCCTTGCGTTTTGTGGGCCGCGTCTTTTTATTTTTTTTTTAGCGTTGATGGGTCGTATCTCCTCAAGAGACGCGACTACCTGCCACGTGTCACATCCATGTTTTTTTAATTTTGTTCACAGTTTTTTTTTTTAATTTGAAGATTATCTTAACCAAATGATTTTGTTTTTTGTTTAACTAACTATAATTTAAACTAAATGATATTAAAAAAAAAAAAAAGACCAAATGGTTTTGTTTTTGTATGTTTTTGTTTAATTATATATATATATATATATATATATATATATTAAACCAAATGATATTTAAAAAAAAAAACAACAAATGATTATATTTTTTTTGTTTAACTAACTTATAAAATTTTATCAAATAAAAAAAAAAACCTAACTTATGAATTAAATATATAAATTGTTTCTTTAGAATGAATTGTTAAGATATTCATAATATCTTAAATGAATTGTTATGGACATCTATTTTCTATACTTGTTTTCCCAACTCTCATTATCATGTTGAACATTAGCATCCATTGGTGTTTTGTCGTAAATGTGACAGTAAGTATTGTAATCAACTCATGTAGTTACAAGTTCATTCCATCCCATTAGTATTTGATATAAGGAAACGGGCCTACAAAAAAAATTCCAAATACATGGCCTCATGAGAGAAGTTATTTTCTACCTAGGCACATTACAACTATTCCAATTACGAATCCTATCATGAATCTACAAAAAAATCACAACAAAACAATCAAAACAATAAAAAAAAGACGAATCTAATAATGTACTTGGGAACTTTGTGTCTTCATGTAATTATCTTATTCAAAACAATTTTGTAACAATATAATCTTGATTTAATATTTATAAAAACAATTATAATTTCTGGTTTTAATTGTCATGTAATTTAGAAAATTGAATATATTTTTTCCTAAAAAAAAAAACGTGTTTTCGTGGACATTTGAGTTTCAATTATCGTATAATATAAAGCATTGAATATTGTTTTCATATTTCAAAAAACTCATCTAAGTGGAGATTCGAGTTTTAATTATCATGCAATTTTAAGGAATTGAATCTTACGTTTTCATGCTTAAAAAAACTCATCTAATTGAAGATTTGGGTTTTAATACACTAAAATTAATCAAACTTACAATTTTAAACAAGATTTTAGGGGTCTTGACTAAAAGATGGTGTCCTATGGCCCCTAGCTCGTGATCAGTGAGCTACATATTGACCTCGATCACCCCGACCTCTAGTATTTCCCGTATCACCTACATCCCTAATATGTATTCTCTGACTAAGATTCTTGTACGTCACATACTGGTCCTTCAGGAGCATGGTAAGTATGTGAGGATTGACCTTCTTCCCACGATCCCAAGAATGTAGGCGTTTGCATCATGAAATCAAGGGAGGAAAATAGTTTTGGGAATGTCTCTTCAAACATCAAGGATGGTCAAGGCACATATGGGAATAAAGGGGTGATAAGTGCCAAAAATATACCTATTTTGCCACTTATTCTTAACTTATTTCTTATGAAACTTATATGCTTTAGATCAAAATCACTATTCCCGAGCTTAAAAAGTGTTAAAATTGATGAGTTAGGTTTTTGAGAGTCATGTATGTCAAATTCTATGCATTTGTGCTAAATTGGACTTATTTTGTTAAGAATTTGACTCAATTTAGTGTGTTGCAGAAAAAGAGAGGAAAACAGGGCAAATAGCAGAAATGCGACCGCATTTTCTGCCAAGGCAAAATGAAATGCGACTGCATTTCTGGGCATAAACAGACAAGTTCGAGTCCATCGCGGGTCAGTTTTAAACGAGCTTTCCACACACCTAACCGGCTGATGTCTAACTAAGGTTTGAATTTCGTGACTTTTCAACCACTTCCCATGCTATAAAAGGGCATGATTCGAAGGCAAATTCAAGCAGAACTCACTGGGAATAAGAGGGTGGTGACAGAACCCCTAGTAGATGCCCTTGAGTAGGGATGCCCGAGGTCCTTGCTAGAAGACGAAATTCAAACATTAGTTAGACATCAAACCTTAGTGTTTGTAGAGATTTCACCTTATTCCCAACTTGTAAAAGGAGAGTAGAGTGTCGTGAGAACTCTAGAGGGATTGAATAAATTGAAAAAACCCTAGTTTTAGCTACAACACTATATTTTCCAGCACCTATTTCTTTCTATTATTTCTTGTATTTATCATTCATTTATTCAATGGAAATTAAAGTTATTTCTTTGCATAATTATCCACCATGCGTAGCTAAATTCCACTAAGGGGTTCGATATAGTGAATTCCCTTATGGATTAAATGGCTTGAAAGTTGTTTATTCGCCTAAGTTCTATTTATTGCATGTCATCCTTTATTGATTATCATTCTAATCTTGCTGAGTTTAACTTTATCACTTAGACTTTGCATGTTATATGAGTTTGATATTGAAAGGGCCAATTAACATCGGTTCTCATAAAGGTGATATAGGAGAAAGGGCTCGAAAGAGTGTATTCCGTGTTATAGGGGATGGTTGCCTATAACAACTATAGGGTTATAGGTTGCATGCATGAATAATCTATGTCGGAGCGAGTCGAGTCACAGAAATGTGCATAATCGTACTCGCTTAGTCTTCTAACGGTTCTTGGGAGTAAGGCCAAATAGGAGTTAAACCTTACCCCAATGCATATGTAGACTTAGGTTAAATAAGCCATTACTAGAGTTATTTGTCTTAGGGTTGAAGCTTTACTAGACACCTCGCTTTTATTATTGTTTGTTATTTCTTTTATTATTTGCTTGTTTATTTTCCAAAACCTCAACTTTAATTATTTCCTTTGGTTACCTTTTTAAGCAATTTAAGAGCAGTTTCGTCTTCAAATCTGTGTTCAAACTTAGTCTCTGTGAGATCGATACCTTTGGAATACTTCCAGAGTTTTTATTACTATATGCGATAGTGAATACTTGCGCTTGGTTGACTAAATTCATTCTTATTCATTGTTTACCATCTTATTCCTACCTCCACCTTCATTCTACATCGCATCAAGTTTTTGGCACCACTGTCGGGGACTAAAAGTGAAACCAATTTTTGTTTGTTGAAATTGCGATTTTATTGCGACCGCATTTCTATCTTAAGAGAATCTAACTTTGGTTTTCAGTTCTTTTGTAGGTTGAGGTTGGTGCATGAGCAAAGAGTATTAACTATTTGAGCTAGATCCTGAGATAGAAAGAACCTTTCGTCGTCGTCGTAGAGAGTAAAGGCGAAAGAAAATGGAACAACAGGAGTTGAGCACATGAGAACATCTTGAAGAAATTGCTTATATTCAAGAACTTCCAATGGACCAACCCGGAGTCGATCCTCTTATTGACCAATAGAAACGTGGAATGGACCAAAATGGTGGGAGAATACCTTCAGCACCACAAGTTCCACCGGTGCCACAAAATGAAAATCTGATCTATATTGCAGAAGATCTGACACACCCCGCCCCAGCTCTCTCGTAACCATCTAGTGACGTGGTGTGCTGGCAATGAATCCTGACTAACTATAGGACTCAAGGCCTCTACATGCTCTTAATCACGCTTAGGCTCTCAAAGAAACAAAAATTTGGGCAGAGTTTCCCCTAAAACTTGGCTAAAACACCTGGAAAGAAACCACGCATATACATATATTCATCAACTATATCCCAACTAGATCCAGATTAGAGACCCAGGCGTCTCAACCATAATATTCAGCCCAACACTTCGAGATACGATAAATTTACAACTGACTACTCTTAGCCACACATAAGCTTTTACATAACTCCAACCCAAAACATAAAATACATACAAAAGTACTAAAAACGCGGTCTCGAGTGGTAAGATCGACTTTGGTAGGCTTGTCGAAACTCAGTCGCTACCTGGTAGAAAAATTTAGAGGAAAAGAATGAGCTAACGCCCAGAGAGTGGTATTTACTCTCTATTACGAAAATAACTCTTGAAAATACTTAACTCAACTAACAAAATATCGTGAAAACTCATAACTCAGAAACTCATAACATTTAGCTTGCAAACAGAAATATGGTAAAAACTCTTTTTAAACATAACTGAAGAATCAACAAGAACTCGCTAACCCTGTACCCTTATCTCTAGTCATACCGGCACAGAGTCTTCTCAATACGCACAGCAGAGCAAACTCTGTCATACTAAGCATAAAATATATTCCACACTTAGTAGAGCAATTCTCTAATCTTACGTGCACGCAGAAAAATCTCTCTCAGGCTAACCACCCCACCACATGGCCCGAAGCCTACCTGCACCGGAGTGGATCCTGAGGCTCTCTATATGTACTATGGAAACACATTCACATAGCACATGGGCAATCACCTAGGGTACGTAGAGCTAGCGACTTAAAACTATTTTCTAGTGTAAACTTCTTTACTCAAAACTCATCTAAAATCAATTCCTCTTGTACCATAACATTTCATAAACTCCAACAATGTTTCCAAATAACGAAATCATTATGAAAATCTCAAATAAGCTCACAATGTTCCAAATGCTACTGAAATACATAATTCAACTAAGAAATCGTAAAGCAATTGGAACTTAAATCATTTCCTTTCAAAACATGCTCAACTCTAGCTTTTCTCAAACTCATAAATATAGTACTTTTGCTAGTGGAAAAAAAATAATCATTAAAACAACCACTCACAGTCCTATTGTTGAGAGAAATTCAGGTCGAAGGCCGTCCCGATCTCCGTTCGACCTGAAATATTTATTAGATCAACATATGAGTTCCCATTTAACTAAAATAACTAGTTTAGCTTAAGCACATTTTTAAAACATTCCATGAATTCCAACCTTTCTCAACTCCCCATTCTAAGTACTATTTTGTCCCTTTCTACCATTTAATACTATCTTTTCAATTCCCCAAACATTTTTCCTCCTTTCTCTCTCTTCATTATCTCAAGGTACAACTTCCTATTAAATTTATTCCTTCTTTTCTCCATCAAACCACCAACTTCTCTTTTTCCCCAACTCCATTCACACTTCCCACCTTTCCTTCCATCATTGTTGTTGTTTTTGTTTTTTTTTTAACTTTTCCTTTTTGTTTAAACCAATTCTCTCTCTACCATTTCATCTCCTACCTCACAACCTACTGTTCTTTTTCCCTTGCCTTCATCTCCAACAACAACAAAACCCATAATTCAACCTCTCTTCCTCTCTCGGTTTTCCTCTTTTTTCTTTTTTTTTGTTCTTCCTTCAACCACCAACAACCAACACATTCCATCTTCCCTCTTCTTCTTCCTTTACACACAAAAACCCACATAACATACTTACCCATAGCCAAAACGAAAACTAAGAAACCTTCTAAATCAACTTACCAAAACCGTTGAGAAACGTCGTGGTTGAGCTCAAACACCCCAAAAATCGCGCCCCCTCTTCGAACATCCTCTCGATCTCTTCGTCTCCCTCTTCAATCGGTCCTTCTTCTCCTTTCTCTCTCTAACTTTTCCTCTCCCCGACGGTTCCTTGCTTCCTTTCTTCTTCTTTTGTTTTTTTTAAATAACTCTCTCTCTCTCTCAACGTGGTACTTTTCCACACCTTTCTTTCTTTTTTTTTCTTTTTTTTTATGACTTAAGATACCCATTTACCGCTTAAAAAAAATACCCAACTTTTCATTTTTTTTTTTTTTACTAAAATGAAAGAAAAAAAAAACTCAAATGGGCTGGGCCTTACAGAATATTACCTCCTTTTAGGAATTTCGTCCTCGAAATTCGACGTCTCCAATCAAGAAAATAGTTGAGGATATTGAGCTCGCATTTGATCTTCACTCTCCCAGGTTGCCTCTTCCACTGCATGGTTTCCCCATAACACCTAAACAAGTGGAATGGTCTTGCTTCATAGCACCTGCTCTTTCCTATCCAGAATCTTCTTGGGCTCCTCCACATAAGTTAGATTCTCTTTTAGTTGCACTGGCTGCGACTCTATTATATGCGATGGGTCTGGCACATACTTGCATAACATGGAAACGTGAAACACATCATGAATCCTGGAAAGTTCCATTGGCAATGCCAAACGGTAAGCAACTGGTCCAACACGTTCTAGGATCTCGTATGGACCTATATATCGCGGACTTAACTTTCCTTTCCTCCCGAATCTCAACACACCTTTCCAAGGTGACAATCAAAGAAAAACTTTTTCACCCACCGAAAAGTTTAGATCTTTTCGACGTTTATCAGCATAACTCTTCTGTCGATCCTGAGCCATTTTCAATCTTTCTCTAATCAGTTTCACCTTTCCTGAAGTGATCTGAACAAGCTCGGGTCCCATCAACTTCCTTTCTCCAACTTCATCCCAACAAACTTGAGTTCTGCACTTCCGACCATACAACGCTTCAAACGACGCCATTCCAATGCTGGAATGGTAACTATTATTGTACGCGAACTCTATCAATGATAAATGTGAATCCCAACTCTCTTTGAACTTCAAGAAACAGGCTCGCATCATGTCTTCTAAGGTCTGAATAGTTCTCTCTGATTGACCATCTGTTTGAGGGTGAAAAGCTGTACTAAAATGTAATTTAGTACCTAAAGCTTGTTGCAAGCTTGGCCAGAATTTAGAAGTAAATCTAGTGTCTCTGTCTGAGATTATCGACACTGGAGCTCCATACAAACTCACTATTTCATCCACATATAATTTAGCCAACTTGTCAAGCGTGTAAGTGATCTTGATTGGCAAGAACCGCTCAGTCTTGGTTAACCTGTCAACTATCACCCAAATTCCATCGTGACCAGCTTGTGTACAAGGAAGTCCAAATAAGAAGTCCATGGTGATATGCTCCCATTTCAACTCTGGGGTCGGGAGTGGGTTTAGAAGTCCACTAGCTTTCCGGCGTTCTGGTTTTACTTGCTGGCAGATAAAACATTTGGAAACAAACTCTGCAATCTCTCATTTCATACCAGACCACCAATAATGCTCCCTCAAGGTTCTGTACATTTTCGTGCTCCCTAGATGCATAGCATAAGCTGAACTATGCGCTTCTTCCAGGATCTCATTTTTTAAATCTGGTTGGTTCGGCACACATAAACGATTACAGTTCATCAAAGCTCCATCTTCCCTCAATGCATAGTCTGCTCGCTGACTATTCAGCACTTCCATCTTTATCTTACTTAAAACTGAATCACCCTGCTGAGCCTCTATAACCTTATTAATCAAAGTAGGTCTTACTTGAAAGTGAGCAAGTAAACCTCCTGAACCATCCACTGCTACTTCAACATTCAAGCTTTTTAGCTCGCCCAACAGGGAGAAGCTAATCGCATTTTGCGAAACATGTGAACAGATAGGCTTCCGACTCAACGCATCAGCCACCACATTAGCTTTCCCTGGATGATAATCAATAGTGCAATCATAGTCTTTAATCAATTCGAGTCACCTCCTCTGACGTAGATTCAACTCCTTTTGGTAAAAGATATACTTGAGACTCTTATGGTCTGTATAAATATGACATTTCTCACCAAACAGGTAATGTCGCCAAACCTTCAATGCCAAAACCACAGCAGCTAACTCCAAGTCATGAGTTGGATAATTATGCTCATGCTTCTTTAATTGTCTCGATGCATAAGCTATCACCTTGCCCTTCTGCATCAAAACACACCCAAGCCCCTGATGAGAAGCATCGCTATACACATCATATTCCTCACCAGGCATGGGAAGTGATAGAATTGGAGTCGAAATCAACCTTTTCTTCAATTCCTGGAAGCTCTGCTCGCACTTCTCTGTCCACAAAAACTTCATGTTCTTCTTGGTCAGATTAGTCAATGGAAGTGCTATCTTAGAGAATCCTTCCACAAACCGACGCTAATATCCTGCTAGACCAAGGAAACTACGAACTTCTGTCACCGTAGTAGGTTGCTCCCACCTAGCCACTGCCTCGGTCTTCTGTGGATCAACGCATACACCCTCTACAGAAATCACATGACCCAGAAACATCATCTTGTCAAGCCAAAATTCACACTTGTTGAACTTAGCGAACAATTTCTTCTGCTTAATGTTTGTAGCACAATTCTGAGATGCTTAACATGTTCATTCTGACTTCTCGAGTATATCAGTATGTCATCAATAAACACTATTACAAACTGGTCTAAGAATGGGTGAAATATTCTATTCATAAGATCCATAAACGTTGCTGGAGCATTGGTCAATCCAAATGGCATGACCAAAAACAAATAATGTCCATAACGTGTTCTGAATGCAGTCTTCAGCACGTCTGTTTCTTTTATCTTAAGTTGGTGATATCCTGATCGTAAATCAATCTTGGAGAACACTGCAGCACCTCTCAACTGATCAAACAGGTCGTCAATTCGAGGTAAGGGATACTTGTTCCGTATCGTTACCTTGTTCAATCGCCTATAATCAATGCACAATCTCAAAGTACCATCCTTCTTTTTAACGAACAAAACCGGCGCACCCCATGGCGACACACTAGGCCTGATATAGCCTTTTTCAACTAACTCTTGCAACTGCGTCTTCAACTCCTTTAGCTCTGTAGGTGCCATTCTATAAGGAGCTTGTGAGATTGGTGCAGTGCCTGGTATCAGGTCGATACTAAACTCTATCTCTTTATCAGGTGGTAATCCCGATAGATCTTCTGGAAACACCTCTGGAAACTCTTGCACGACAGGTATATCCTCAAGTTTCAACTTTCCAATTCGTGTATAAACCACATGAGCCAAGTAAGCTGCACACCCCTTCCTTAGCAATTTAGTGGCCCTTAGTGATGAGATAATACACGATGGCCAGATCTTTCTTTCACCCTTAAAGGTAACTTCTGCTTCACCAGGTCGTTTAAACACAACCTCCTTATGATAGCAATCAACTGATGCATGATGCATAGCTAAGAAATCCATCTCCAAGATAATATCAAACTCTTGGATTCCTAATGGTATTAAGTCCACAGACAACTACTTCCCCTCTATTTCAATCATACAATTCCTATAGACATTATGTGCTACTACTGATTCCCCCACAGGTGTGGCTATCACTAATTCACCAGGCAATATCTCTAGAGTTTTATCTATCCCAACAGTGAACATATACGAAATAAATGAATGAGTAGCACCCGGGTCAAACAAAACATGAGCATTTTTATTAAAGATAGCTAACGTACCCATCACAACATCAGATGACTCTCGTGCCTCCTGCTGTGTCATCACAAAAGCTTTTCCTTGACCACAGGGCCTGCCAACTTGCCCCTTTTGCTTTGAGCCGCTCGAACTGCCTTCCTTATTTTGACTATCACCACCTGCTGTAGTAGGTTTCGCTTGTGTGCTAGAGGGTCCCTGATTACTAGGAAAAGACGAGGCACCTTGGGACACGCTACCCCCTTATTGCAACTGAGGACACTCTCTTTTCATATGACCTGATTGGCCACAGTTATAACATACTCGGGTCCCCCATAAACACTGTCCCTGATGATGCTTGCCACAATTTTGACAAGCTACGCCTCTGCTT
This sequence comes from Luffa aegyptiaca, assembly GCA_017139565.1. Lineage (NCBI taxonomy): Eukaryota > Viridiplantae > Streptophyta > Magnoliopsida > Cucurbitales > Cucurbitaceae > Luffa > Luffa aegyptiaca. The sequence goes on along the minus strand of CM029407.1, from coordinate 35,516,659 downwards.
TGGCTGGATGCTGGTTCCCCTGACTGCGATGCTTGCTGACCGCCAGAGGACCGCGAAGACCGGCCATAACCACTACTAGCGGACTGGCTGAAACTGGAATCTGCTCTCGCTGAACCACGATGCCTCGATTTAAAACTTCCATGCCCCCTGACTCCTGGTACAAAACTCTTGTTGCCACCTCTATATGATCTGTCCCCTGAACCTCGTGCACTCCTAGAAGCTTCACTTTGAGTTCTCGCGTCTATCAGACTTTTTTCTACCCTCATGGCAAGTTCCACCAATGTTCCAAACTCCTTCCTTTTTGTGCTGGCAGTAACATGAGTTTGAATTTGACCTCGAAGACCGTCTTCAAACCGCTTGCACCTATCGATCTCATCACTGATCACATTTGTAGCGTACTTAGATAACTCAAGATACTTATGCTCATATTCAGCCACTGTCATCGATCCCTGCTCAAGTCTCAGAAATTCATTGCGCTTTGCATCCTGAAAAGATTGTGGGTAGTACTTTTCGAAAAAGACCCTCTTAAACTCTTGCCAAGCCATTCCTTCAGCGTCTGCTCGTCTATTCAAGATTGACCTCCACCAATCTCGAGTTGCTCCTTGTAGGAGATATGTAGCTAATGATACCTTCTTGTCTTCTGGGCACCCTATAACTTTTAATCCAGTTTCAATATTATCCATCCACTACTCTGCATCAACAGGACTGGCTTTACCTAGAAAAGGTTTTGCCCCCAAGGCTATGAGTCGTTCGATCTTAATATTCTTTGCTGGATCTTTCTTGAGCATCTTTATCGCCTCCGCTACACCGTGGGTGATGCTAACCATCAGTTCTTGCTTTTCCTCTGCACTTCTTTTTCCTCGAGACTCCTTTCGGTCGTGACTCGACCCTCCTACATTACCTTCATCCATTGTATCTACTCTGTAGGTAGCTCTCTAGTTTCGATGTCTTGTAGCCTACGAGTCTTGCCACCATGAGACAACAACAAACTGCATGACATACTAACACAACAAGAGCAACACGACTCTTTAGGTTAAACTTGCAGAATCTAACATTCTCTGATACCAAACTGACACACCCCGCCCCAGCTCTCTCGTAACCATCTAGTGACGTGGTGTGCTGGCAATGAATCCTGACTAACTATAGGACTCAAGGCCTCTACATGCTCTTAATCATGCTTAGGCTCTCAAAGAAACAAAAATTTGGGCAGAGTTTCCCCTAAAACTTGGCTAAAACACACCTGGAAAGAAACTACGCATATACATATACTCATCAACTATATCCCAACCAAATCCAGATTAGAGACCCAGGCGTCTCAACCATAATATTCAGCCCAACACTTCGAGATACGATAAATTTACAACTGACTACTCTTAGCCACACATAAGCTTTTACGTAACTCCAACCCAAAACATCAAATACATACAAAAGTACTAAAAACGCGGTCTCGAGTGGCAAGATCGGCTATGGTAGGCTTGTCGAAACTCAGTCGCTACCTGGTAGAAAAATTTAGAGGAAAAGGATGAGCTAACGCCCAGTGAGTGGTATTTACTCTCTATTACGAAAATAACTCTTGAAAATACTTAACTCAACTAACAAAATATCGTGAAAACTCATAACTCAGAAACTCATAACATTTAGCTTGCAAACGGAAATATGGTAAAAACTCTTTTTAAACATAACTAAAGAATCAACAAGAACTCGCTAACCCTGTACCCTTATCTCAAGTCATACTGGCGCAGAGTCTTCTAGATACGCACAGTAGAGCAAACTCTGTCATACTAAGCATAAAATATATTCCACACTTAGTACAGCAATTCTCTAATCTTACGTGCACGCATAACAATCTCTCTCAGGCTAACCACCCCACCACATGGCCCGAAGCCTACCTGCACTGGAGTGGATCTTGAGGCTCTCTATATGTACTATGGAAACAAATTCACATAGCACATGGGCAATCACCTAGGGTACGTAGAGCTAGCGACTTAAAACTATTTTCTAGTGTAAACTTCTTTACTCAAAACTCATCTAAAATCAATTCCTCTTGTAACATAACATTTCATAAACTCCAACAATGTTTCCAAATAACGAAATCATTCTGAAAATCTCAAATAAGCTCACAATGTTCCAAATGCTACTGAAATACATAATTCAACTAAGAAATCGTAAAGCAATTGGAACTTAAATCATTTCCTTTCAAAACATGCTCAACTCTAGCTTTTCTCAAACTCATAAATATAGTACTTTTTTTTTCCCTTGCCTTCATCTCCAACAACAACAAAACCCATAATTCAACCTCTCTTCCTCTCTCGGTTTTCCCCTTTTTTCTTTTTTCTTTTTTTTTTGTTCTTCCTTCAACCACCAACAACCAACACATTCCATCTTCCCTCTTCTTCTTCCTTTACACACAAAAACCCACATAACATACTTACCCATAGCCAAAACGAAAACTAAGAAACCTTCTAAATCAACTTACCAAAACCGTTGAGAAACATCGTGGTTGAGCTCAAACACCGCAAAAATCACGCCTCCTCTTCGAACTTCCTCTTGATCTCTTCGTCTCCCTCTTCAGTCGGTCCTTCTTCTCCTTTCTCTCTCTAACTTTTCCTCTCCTCGACGGTTCCTTGCTTCCTTTCTTCTTCCTTTGTTTTTTTTAAATAACTCTCTCTCTCTCTCAACGTGGTACTTTTCCACACCTTTCTTTCTTTTTTTTTTCTTTTTTTTTATGACTTAAGATACCCATTTACCGCTTAAAAAAAATACCCAACTTTTCATTTTTTTTTTTTACTAAAATGAAAGAAAAAAAAACTCAGATGGGCTGGGCCTTACAAGATCGTAATAGAGCAATAAGGGATTATGCCTTACCAGTTTTTTAGACTCTGAATCTAGGAATACTTGAGCCGCCAATAGAAGCGCCATAGTTTGAATTGAAGCCAGTGATGTTTCAAATGCTCAATACTATGGGCCAGTTTTCAAGACTTCCGAGTGAAGACGCGCATAAGCATATCAAGAAATTTTTAAGAATTTGTAGTTCATTTAAGGTAACAGGAGTATCAGAAGACACATTGAAGCTTAAACTTTTTCTTTTCTCATTGTAGGGAGATGCCGAGACGTGGTTAGATTCATTTCCACCAAGCTCCATCACATTCTGGAATGACTTGGTAGAGAAGTTCCTAGAGAAGTTTTTTTCGCCCAACAAGAATGCTAAGTATAGAGCAGAGATTATTTCCTTCAGACAATCTTACAATGAGCCTTTAGACGTAACATGGGGAGAGATTCCAGAGGCTAGTCCGAAAGTGTCCTCATCATGGGTTGCTAGCATGCATCATTCTTGAGCATTTCTATAGTGGGCTCGATCAAGCTTCAAAATTCCTAGTCAATGTGTCTGCGAATGGATCTTTCCTAAAAAAGTCTGCAAACAGAGCACATGTCATACTAGATACAATAGCCACAAATAACCGACATTGGGGGGAGACTGAACCTACAATTTTGAAAAATCTAGTGAAAGTTGTGGATACGGAAGCAAACTCAACCATGCAAGCTTAGATTAATGCTACTTATAACATGATGAAAGGCTTGACTATGAGAAATCAAGCAAACATTGCTCCCGCGAATGTTATCTCTTCTCCTTGTTGTGATATTTGTAGTGAAGAGCATATCACAGATAATTGTCCAGTAAACCCTGCTTCTATTTTTTATGTAGGACAACAGGGAAACCAAAACCGTTGGAATTCATATGCAGCTACGTACAACCAAGGATGGAGACAACATCCAAATTTCTCTTGGGGAGGACAAGCCAGTACTAGTAATATCGGTACAAATCAATTCGAAAAAGCTTCAACAAGATTTAATTCCCAACCTACACAGCAACAACAGTAGAAAAATTTTCAACCAATACAAGTTCAGAACACTAACCAAGAGTCGAATCTTGAGGCTCTAATGAAGGAATACGTGGCAAGGAATGACGACACACTAATGAACTTGGAAACACAGATAGGACAAATAGCTCGAGAAATCAAGAACAAACCTTAAGGAACGTTGCCTAGCAAGATTGAAAATCCTCACCGTGAAGGCAAAGAACAATGTAAAGCAGTTACCTTGAGGAGTGGATTGGAGTATGACGGACCATAATACCCCATCAATCAAGAAGTTAGGAGAATCCCAGAAGAAGTGTCAGAAAAATCTACCAAAAAAGAATCAGAAGTCAACACAGAAGTTAGTCAAAATAAAGAAGTTTCAGAAAAAGACCAAGGAGCTAGAAGCCTTGGAATAAAAAATTGAAAGATCGAGTAAAGATAAAGAGCATGAGAACACGACCGCGAAGACGACCGCAAAACCAAAAAAATCATCATTGATCCAGATTATAGACCACCACCACCACCATACCCTCAAAGATTCAAATACGCATCACAAGATACACAGTTCAAGAAGTTCTTAGACATTTTAAAGTAACTCCACATCAACATCCCGTTGGTCGAAGCGCTTGAACAAATTCCGAACTATGTGAAATTCCTGAAAGACATCTTGTCCAAGAAGAGACAATTGGGAGAATACAAGACAGTTGCAAGGGAAATGTGCCCGCAATTGTAGATTAACAGTAGTGGAGAAAAATAGTCGAAGTTGAAGATTTGCACCCACGTCTAGTCTTGAAGATGTGGAAGATGCATTCGAAATGCGCCCGCAAACCAATAAAGAAAGTAGCCCCAATTGAAGACAGAAGTGTCAAGGCAGTGCATAGAAACTTTGCGCTCGACTTTGCGGCTGCAACTGGGCTTTCCGACAGAATTCCGAGATTCGCGGGATCTTCACAGAATCACCCGAAATTTCCAAATCTCGTATCAAATCCCCAATGATCATGGATTTTACCTTCCAAGGCTCTCTCACATTGATCTAGGCAGCCAACCCTACCTTTCAAGGTCTATAAAAGGCGGCCAAGATGCAAGAAGAAAAGGGATCTCAGAAATTCGTCCTTAAGATAGTTTTTTCTGTTTTTTCTCTCTTCTCATCTTGTAACCACTCTGAGTTCCGGATCTTTCAGCCTTTGTCAGCTCTTCCATTGGAAAGACTTGTCTCCTCTTGAAAGGGTTAAGAGCAAGCTAGATAGAGAGGGGAAGATCCTTAGTTGAGTCTTGCTTTGTTTATTTTACTTTCCGTTAGTTTTTACTTTCAGCTGTTGTACTTTTCTGTTTCCCTTTAATTTTTAGTTGTAAGTTTATCATTCTCGTGCTCATTCTATTTAATTAATATGAATTTAGATTATTATTCTACTTTGGCTCTCTTGCTTTTATGTCTTGCACTTTACTTTCATCAATGAGCTAAGCTTCTTCTCGAGGATCCAAAAATGTGGATACCTTGAGTAGAAGAAAAACCCCACCTATGCAAAGGCAACCTTGCTTCCTCTTAGCATTATTTGCTTCTGCTGAAGTTTAAGTTTCATTGTTAGCTTAAACTGATCACTTAAGTTAGCATAGTTTGTGTTTAGCTAATGGCAGAAAGGTTGGAGTTGAATGCACGAGTTCGCAAAAACAATAGTGGAAAAGATCCAAGAAATAGGACTTTGTTTTCTTGCATCCTAGAAATAGGACTGAAACCACTAGAGTTTTAAGAGTCGTGAGCATTACTTATCTAAGTTTCAACTAGCCCTAGAAATAAATGCCTAGTTGGCTTAGTCTTTTAAAGGCACCTACAGCGAAGCTAAATAGAAGTAGAACTTAACTCACAATCTAGTTGTCAGCGTATTGATAAGGGTAAAAAATATACCTATTTTACCCTTATATTTAGCTCATTTCTTGGTTAAATGTTGTATGTTGTGATCAATTTACTGTTCCTGAGCTCAAAATATGCTTAATTTGATAAGTTAGGGTGTTGAGAATCACTTTTGTCAAATTTAACTTATTTGTGCTTAAAAAGACTTGATTTTAAGAGAATTTGACTTAGTTTGTTGCTGTGCAGAAAAAAAGAGGAAAAGCTGAAATTCCCCAGAAATGCAACCGCATCTCTGGGAAGGAAAAATTGAAATGCGACCGAATTTATGAAAAAATCAGAGGCCGCTGCGAGTCGTGCGCAGGTCGTTCTTGACGAGTCTTCTTCGCACCTAACTGACTGTTTTGACCCCGAAACTGACTGGGCAACCTCCCATCACCTATTTCGCAGCTCCTCAACCACTTTCTACACTATATAAGCTCGAAATTCGAAGTCAAATTCAAGCAGAACTCACTTGGAAGAAAATGGTGGTGACAGAACCCTGGCTCGACGCCAATGAGTAGGGATGCCCGAGGTCCTTCTTAGATGACCAAATTCTAACCTTAGTTAGACATCAAACCTTGTGGTTTATAGAGAGTTTCACCCATTCCGACTTGTAAAAGTGATAACTTGCAAAAAGCAAGTTATTTGTCCTTTAAATTTAAGTTAAAACAAGGCCAAAAGATACAATGATGCGTTACTTCAGCACAAAAAGAAAGGAAAATGTAATGATTTTATGCGGTAGGCTATATTCATGTATGTGGTGAGAAATTATAAAATATAGTTGTTTTCTAAGTATCTTCTTAGCGCAGGCACACATCCGAAAATGATCACGAGACAGACAAGATGGATGAAAGGACAGCGCTGACACAACTGACGCAACTAACGTAAGTGGGCTAAAAAGGGGGGCTGAGAAGTTACAAGTGGGCTGAAATGATTGGAGCAAGTTGCCAATTTCTTGGTGAAGTTAGTTTCCTTCGCCTATAAATAGAAGCTACCTGCTTAAGGGAACCATTCATGATTCGATTGGAGGAAGAGAAGACGAAGATCAAGGAGAAAGAGAAATCACAGTAAGTTATGTTTTAGAGTAGGCTTGCGTTTGCTATGTCCTGCGAAATGTATTGTTTTACTCACATGGGCCAACTTTCTTCTTCAAGGCTTAGCGCAAGCACCCATGCAGTGATAAGTATATTTTGTAAGCGCATATTTTGATTTAAATGAAACATTATTTTCCTTCTACTTAGTTGCGATACTATTTTCATTGCTAACTCCCGCTTGGCCAGCTGGATGCGGTACTAGTATGCTAAATCCCTGACAGGTAATGTATGCAGACATCTCTAAGTAGAATAAGTTAGCGCATGACATGTAGTCTTGGTAGCATTAAACCACTACTGCTAAAAGATAGTGCATGCATGAGCTTAGACTGCGTTAAGACTAGCGCATTCCCTTGTAAGTTTTCAGAGAACTAAGCCTCACACATAAACTAGCCAAACAATCAGATGATAGTTTGATGCCAAACGCAGAATTAGTACCAGAAGGGAAACTTGTGTTATTTTCTCTCTTAGGCATTAATGGATCAATTAGCCAATGTATGCGCTACAAGGTTCTTATAAACGCATGAGGTTGCGACCGCAACAGCCTTGATATTATTCTCCTTAATACTTTACCTTTTTCTCTTGTCGCATGTTTTTCTTTCAGAAAGTCTTAATTTTTTAGAATCCCCAACCCTCTTATTTTTTTTTATATAATATCCCACGTTTTTTAGTTTAGATCAGTAGAAATTATTAAAGTTCGAAAATAACCTTTTCCTGTGGATTCGACACTAGACTCACTAGGTATTACTTGATTTTGTCAATTTATACTTGGATTGATAAACATCTACGGTAAATTTTTATTAAGTTATTAAGCATACTCACAAACCATCAAGTTTTTGGCGCCATTGTCGGGGAAAGGCAACAACTTTTTAATAATCATTCAGATCTGTTACTCCGTTTGATATTATTTACTGTGTTCCTTGTTGAGTACTTTTTCTCCAGGAAACCAGAGATTGTATGCGTGCTGCTCGACAGATCGATTTCGAAGTTGATCCTGAAATTGACAGAACATATCATAGAAGAAGAAGAAATCGAAGAGCCAGGAGACAATCAGGAGAAATGGCAGCACCCAACAAACCAAACAGACTAGTAAATCCCATACAAATGGTTGATGATAGGGCCAGAGGAATCAGAGATTATGCAGCCCCTGCAAATTGTAATTTCAATCAAGGGATAGTACAACCCACTCTAGAAACAGAAATGTTTGAGTTAAAACCTGTTATGTTTCAAATGCTGACAGCTGCAGGACAGTTCAGAGGAAGTCCAACAGAAGACCCACACTCTCATTTAAAGTCATTCTTGGACATTTGTAATAAATTTATTATTCCAAGAGTAACGCATGAGCAATTGGAAGTCATCCTATTTCCTTATTCATTAAGAGATGCGACGAAAGTATGGCTAAATCAGCAACTAGCAAATTCCATCGCAACATGGAACGATTTGGCTGAGAAGTTTTTAGAAAAATACTTTCCACCCACTGCAAACTCTAGATTGAGGAAGGAAATAATGACTTTTGCGCAAATGGAAGATGAAACACTGAGTGAGCCGTGGGAACGTTTTAAGAGCTTAGTGCAAAGGTATCCACATCATGGATTACCACTCTGCATTCAATTGGAGACCTTCTATGTGGGACTCAATAAGAACTCACAAGTTTTAGTGGACTCATCGGCAAATGGTGCGCTACTCAGGAAAACGTATGATGAAGCTCACGCAATCCTCGACCGGATTGCACGCAACAATTACGAGTGGGGCACTGCGGAAGACAGAAGAAGGAGACCCATAAAAACCAGCTCGGGAAGTTTTGAGGTTGATCCAATAACTTCAGTAAACGCAAAGATTGGTGCATTGACCATGAAAATGGATGCGCTGACGGCTAGCACATCACCTTTGATCGCGCAACTCAATGCAATTGGGTGCGGGATCTGCGGAGATTGACACACGCATGACCAGTGTCCTTCGAACCTAGAATCAGTTGTCTATGTAGGACCGTAAGGAGCTGTGCGCAACAACCCATTTTCAAACACATACAACCCAGGATGGAGAAATCACCCCAACTTTTCATGGAACGGTGGCGCAAATAAACAGCCACAATAAGGTAATGTAAACCCTGCGCCTAGATTATTTAATTCTAACAATGAATAGTCATCGCAGGGTCAATTTCAACGCAATACCAACACAGACGGTGGAAACCAAAGAGCATCATCTTCGAATGCGTTGGAAACAATGATGAAAGAATTTATGGCGAGCCAGAAGGAATATATGGCAAAGAATGATGTGGTAGTGCAAAGTCAGGCCGCATCCTTGCGCAGTCTAGAGATGCAGGTAGGACAGCTTCGTCAGAACTTAAGAATAGACCTGTGGGGGCGTTGCCCAGCAATACAGAAGATCCAAAAGGGAAGGAGCACTATCATGCTGTGACTCTTCGCAGTGGTAGACAACTGCAGCCAAATGACCCTGCACCCACGCAGAAAAATGGGACTACAACCGCAACTGCAACAGATAGCAACCAGGCGCAATAAGAGAAAGTAGTCGCAGAAGAAAAGAAAGAGGCTCACGCAGAAAAAGAACTTGATGCATACAAGCCCACAATCCCTTTTCCTCAAAGATTAAGGAAGAAAAATGACGAAGCCCAATTCAAGAAATTTTTAAACGTCTTGCGAGAACTGCACATAAACATTCCACTTGTGGAGACATTAGAAAAAATGCCTAGCTACGCAAAGTTCTTAAAGGACATTCTGTCGAATAAAAAACAATGGAAAGAGTTTGAAACTGTTGCGTTGACAAGTGAGTGTAGCGCAATACTTGCCAACAAGCTCCCACCTAAACTAAAAGACCCTGGAAGCTTCACGATTCCTTGTTCAATAGAAGGAATCGATGTTGGCAAAGCATTATGCGACCTAGGCGCAAGCATAAATTTAATGTCGTTATCAGTTTACAAGCGCCTAGGGATTGGAGAAACAAGACCAACCACCGTCACGCTTTAATTGGCAAACAGATATGTGGTCCACCCCGAAGGAAAAATTGAAGACGTTTTGGTAAAGGTTGACAAATTTATTTTTCCTGCTGATTTCATCATACTTGACTACGAAGCTGACAGAGAAGTTCCCATTATTTTGGGAAGACCGTTTCTTGCAATCGGCCAAACATTGATTGACGTACAGAAGGGAGAGCTGATCATGCGCATGAATGATCAAAAAGTGGTTTTTTAATATACTCACCTCATTAAAATACCCAGATGACCACAAAGAATGCGACATGGTAGCACGCATAGATGTGTGTTCCCATTAGAGATACTACAATCAAATGCGTTCAAAACTATGCGCGAAGAGACAAAGGAAGAACATGTCGAAGAAAATTGCATCCTAGTGTAATCCAGAGAAATAATCCATGTGCTAGAAATTAAAGAAAGAATTTCCAACCTACCTTCCATAGCGCAACCACCTGCGCTAGAGCTCAAGCCACTCTCAACACATTTGAAATATAAGTTTTTAGGAGAAGAAGAATCCATGCCAGTTATCATTTCATCAAAGCTTGATCAACCACAAGAACACCTTTTAATGCAGGTCCTCGCAAAGCACAAGAAGGCCATTGGATGGCGTCTCGCAGATATCAAAGGAACTAGCGCTTCGTATTGCATGCACAGAAGTCGCTTGATAGATGAATCTGAAGAATTTATTGAGCGACAAAGAAGACTGAACCCTACGATCATGGAGGTCATGCGGAAAGAGATTATCAAATGGCTCGACGCAGGTGTGATTTACCCCATCGCAGACAGTAGATGGGTGAGCCCGGTGCAATGCGTACCTAAGAAAGGAGGAATGATAGTGGTAGCAAACACAAACAATGAATTGATCCCATCACGCACCACTACTGGGTGGCGCATATGCATGGATTACCTCAAGCTCAACACAATCACAAAGAAGGATCATTTCCCTCTTCCATTCATTGATCAAATGTTGGATTGACTTGCGGGACAAGCATATTACTGTTTTCTTGACGGATACTCAGGATATAACCAAATATCCATTGCGCCAGAGGACCAAGAAAAGACTACCTTCACATGCCCATATGGAACTTTTGTGTTCAGAAGGATGCATTTTGGACTATGCAATGCGCCAGGGACATTCCAGAGATGTATGATGGCCATCTTTTCAAAATTACTAGAAAAATCAGTGGAAGTTTTTATGGACGACTTCTTAGTTTATGGGAAGTCCTTCGCAGATTTTCTAACGCAGTTGGATCAAGTGTTGGAGAGATGCGAAGAAACTAACCTGGTACTAAATTGGGAGAAGTGTCATTTTATGGTAGAAGAAGGCCTCGTCCTAGGTCATCGCATATCACGCGCAGGTATTGAAGTCGATCAGGCAAAAATTGATGTTATTGAAAAATTGCCCCCACCAACCTCGGTAAAAGGAATTCGAAGTTTCTTGGGCCACGTAGGTTTCTACTACAGATTCATCAGGAACTTCTCGCATATTGCAAAGCCACTATGCGCATTATTGGAAACAAATAGAAAATTTAATTTTTTAGAAGAATGCTCCAAGGCGTTCAATAATCTGAAGCATGCGCTAGTCACTGTGCCCATTCTCGCAACCCCTGATTGGAGGGAACCATTTGTCTTGATGTGTGATGTGAATGACGTGGCGGTGGGAGCAGTCCTAGCACAGAAAAAGGAAAAGATTCTGCACCCTATTTATTTTGCATGCAGGACATTAAATGAAGCACAAATTAATTACACAACAACTGAGAATGAACTATTAGCAGTTGTTTATGCCTTTGATAAATTCTGTGCTTATTTAATTGGCTCCAAAGTCACTGTCTACACAGATCATGCGGCGATAAAATACCTAATCAACTAAAAGGATGTGAAACCAAGGTTGATTAGGTGGATCCTATTGCTCCAAGAATTTGATTTAGAAGTCAAAGACAAAAACGGGAGTGAGAACTTGGTCGCAAATCATTTATCCCGATTAGAAAATCCTGAAGAGGTAGATGTGTCAGATATCCATATCATAGAGGAATTCCCTGGTGAGAAGTTGTTGATGGTTGAAGAAGAAGAACCATGGTTTGCAGACATCGCAAATTATCTCGCCGCAGGGGTCTTACCCGAAGAATACTCAACGCAACATCGTAAGAAATTTTTTGATGAACTAAAATTTTATTTATGGGATGACCCTTATCTCTATCGCAGAGGACCAGACCAGATAATTAGGAGATGCGTTGGACGTATGGATGCGATGAGAATTTTGAAAGCATGCCACAAAGCTCTAGGACAGAAAGAAATACGTGGATGGATGTGACAAGTGTTAACGCACGGGTAATATCAGCGCAAGGAACGAGATGCCGCATAACTACATAGTAGAAATTGAGCCGTTTGATGTGTGGGGCATTGATTTTATGGGACCTTTTCCATCATTGCAAGGATACCAGTACATCCTCCTCGCAGTTGACTATGTCACCAAGTGGGTGGAAGCAATCGCTTGTGTTAAGAATGACGCGGCGACCGTGGCAAACATCCTTAAGAAGAATATTTTTACAACATTTGGTGTACCACGCAGACTTATCAGTGATGAAGGGACCCATTTCATAAACAAGGTCATGACTAAGTTGTTGCAAAGATACAATGTTAAACATCTTATCGCAACAGCTTATCACCCGCAAAGGAATGGACAGGTCGAGGTATCGAACAAGGAAAGAAATAAAGTTCTCGAGAAGGTGGTCATCACAAGCAGGAAAGACTGGGCGCAACATCTGGACGATGCGCTATGGGCATATCGCACAACTTTCAAAACACCCATAGAAATGTCTCCTTATGCGTTGGTGTTTGGCAAGGCCTGTCATTTGCCTTTAGAATTAGAATATAAAGCACATTGGGCAATGAAACGTCTCAACTTTGATTCAGATGCGGCTGGACAAGAACGATTGCGTCAGCTGTCGAAATTAGAAGAATTTAGAAGATGTGCGTATGAAAATGCCAAGATTAACAGAGAAAAACAAAAACAATAGCATGACAGAAGAATATGCAACAAGGATCTTAGGAAGGTATGAAGGTATTATTATTCAACTCTCGCTTACGTCTTTTTCAAGGTAAGCTGAAATCTAGTTGGTCGAGCCCATACACTATCCATAAGGTATATCCATATGGGGCAGTAGACCTACATTCTACTGACGAAAAGAGATTTTTTAAGGTCAACGGGCAAAGAATAAAGTTGTACATTGATGGGACCTTGGACGAGGTAGTTGAAATTATTCTTCTGAAAGATCCGCCTTAAAATAACAGGACAAGAATAGGTCTAGGACAAAAATTGCTCTCAGCTGCGTCAGGACCTAACGCAAGGTAAGAGCACAACAGGTTAGAAGTTGTAATTATTTGTTTCCTTCAGCATGTTTATTCTATTGCGTTAATATTTTGATAATTTAGACCCCATCACATTCTACTCGCATTAGTTGCGTTATAATTTTGGTAGATTCGTTGCGTTAGTATTTTTGTTGCGACAAAGCCTTAGAAGGAAAACCCTAACGCATATCCCAGTCGAGTATATCACTCGCATTGGAAGCGCAACAAAATCATTTCACATTTAATGAGCCGCACTAATCCATGTCTTTGCACATTACTCGAGGCAACCGCTCACATTCCCCCATAATTATCATGACTTCCTACCTACGTGGGATGCGAAAGGGCATCATTACCTAGGCTAGCTTAACCTTGCGTTAGCTATATAAAGGGATGTGTTCTCTCTCTCAAAAATTTCATTTTCATCATCTTCTCCAAAAACCTTAAACCCTTGTTCCTCTTTCTTGCGAAGCTCTCTCTCTCTGTCTTCATCGTAAGCCATAATGTCGGATTCGCAAAACCTCTCAGTTGCTGGCTACGCAGACAATGCCTCCCCCTCATCGCCAGAGGTTGAAGGCCCTAACCGAGACGCCTTTTCCTCCCCTATTGAGGAAAATGAGAGCCAAACCGAGGGAGACCCCATGGAATTAGAGGAGCATGAGGTCATTGACGTCGAGCAAACACCCACTGAACTATTCACCTCCACAACCAACCCTACGGAGGTACTCGACGTTGCGCCATTAGACATCTCCACCTTCACCATCCAACCTGTCACCCTCCAACCTGCCCAAAACATTTTAGCCCCTCGAAACCTAACTCCATTTCCATCACCCTTCCCTTTTGTTCCCCTCCTTCTTCCACCTCCATTTTCTTCAGCTTCCCTCGCATCAACCACCAACCCTTTATCTTCCTTCTTTTCTCCCGCAAACACTTCCCACCAACCATCCACCTCAGCGCAACCCACTTCACCACAGTTTTCCGAGCGGGAAGTGGCTGCATGGAACTCCCTGATGGGAGGATTAGGTGAAGAAGGTGACGCAATTCGCCTGCGATAAGAGCAAGAGAAGGATGCGGCAGCTCTGGATGTAGAATCTACTGATTCCGAGGATGAACTTCCCCTAACACATCGCCACAACATCCAGTCCACAGGGGTAGTCATCCAAGAGCCATTCGAAAGGCTTGCGGCGGCCCCAAGCAAGAAGAGAAAACCGTGCACCGCATCCAAAGGGCAAAGAAAAAGTGGGCGCAAGCAAAGAAAAGGTGGGCGAGAACTGGGGGAAGTTTCAAGAATAAAGAGGTTACAGCTACACCCTCTCGCCGACGATGACTGAGTAGATCTCCCAACGCAAATGGGAAACAGTTTGCGAAAACCCTCGCAATTATGCCCCTGCGTTAGTCCATGACAAAGTTTTAGTGCGAGGCCACGCCGTCGCATTCTCCTCTGCATGAATCAACAATGTGTACGAGCTGCGAGACATTCTTGAAGTAGAACAGAATGCGCTCTTCAACTGCCTCGACGATGACTTCCTAAGCATAGTCCTTCTTGTGGTGGCCAAACCTGGGCCAAGTGGGATGGCCACGGAGCTGTGAGGACCCTCAAATCACAGCTACTAGACTTTGAGGCCACCTACTGGATGCACTGGGTGAAGAATCACATCATGCCCACAACACATGATGCCACATTGAGCCTTCAACGGGTGATTCTCGTCTATTGCATCATGAAGGGAACCCCAATCGGCTTGGGTTGAATCCTTGTTGACACATTGCGCCAGACTGCTGCAAAACCTAAAGGCGCAATGTTTTGCCCAGGCCTTGTCGCCCGTTTATGCTGCGCATCAGGCCTCTTGCTCGCAGCAGACGAAGAAATCTGACCCATGCTAAAGGATTTCAATGATCCATGGTGGACGCTAGTAACGCGCACCCGCGATATGCATCTGCAAGGAAGCACCCAACAACCAGCCTCCGCATTTCAACAAGCAATGCCTGCGCCTGAAGCACCAAAGAAGAAGAGGCACAAGCAAACTGAGGGTAGAAATCCTCCACCAGCCGCAAGGATCCATCAATCAGCTGAATCAGCACAAGAAAACACTGTCTGCGCCTAGCCTCAAGCATCCTTGCCGCCACCGCCTCCTCCTCCTCTGCCACCGCCACCACCAACTATCCAACAAGCACCTCCTCCACAGCACACCGAAGACTTGCGTTCAGAGGAGATTTTTGAAGCCTCATTCCCTAGCCCCCCTCGCAATGAAGAAGTCCCTACGCCAAGCCCCACGCCGCAAGCCACCGCTTCTGGTGATCTACAGATTGATGTGGATTCAGTCCTTATCTTTTCAGAGCTGCGACAGATGATTCAAGAAGTTGTAGAGCCCCTGCGCCGGTAGCAAGAAAGGATGTGCTAGCAACAAGAGTTACTGCGAAAACAACAGGACGAGCTGTCCACACGAGTCAACACCTTACTCTTTTTCCTTATGCGATGGAAAGAGTCTTTTGGCTGCCTACCAGTTACGCCCAACCTATTCATGCGGCCAACTGTACAACAAAGACCCCCTGGGGCAAGCCCATCACAAGTACGTGGTTCCATGCCTCCGCCTGCGCCGAGGGATCCAAGATCACCTCCACCACCACCACCACAGGAGTAGAATACACTTTGTCTTGTTTTCTTTTTGTCTCTTTTAGATGTATGCGCTCTTGGTTTATCATTTTGTACCGCATTACATCAATATAACTTACCGTTTTATCTCATCGCAATTTTCTTTCTGCCTTAATATAATGTCTCTATCTAACAAACTCTTTGCGTTAGCTCATTTTCTTTAATCCATGAATCTAACAGTCTTAAATTTCTTGCCGCATTAGTTAAATTAGCTTAACCTTTGATTTCATTTCCTCAGCACTTAAGGAAACTCCCTTTGCATTTTCGACTTGCCGCAACTCAGCCTTGATCTCCGTAGGTCCATGTGCTCCCGTGTCAGTTTGGGGGACAATGGGGACATTGTCCAATTTAAGTTTGGGGGAGTCAGCGCATAAATAAATTAATGTGTTCCTCTGCGAATGCGGCATGTTTGTAGCCAGGGGCATTTATGACACCCATAGTTTGCCACTGCGTGAAGACAAACACATCCCATGAGCATATAAGACAGTAAAAAAATGTAATGCCCGTAGTTGGATACCTTTCATCACAAATGTGGGTAAGCCAAAACGAAAGCATGTGTTTTGTTGTCTATTGTTTTCGTTATTTGTCTTCTAAAAAATATATATATAATAATGATAATAATAATAATAAACATTTATGCGCCCAGGACATGCAGGAGAAGATTGGCTGAGTTAACGCAAGGAAGAATCTAAGCGCAAGGAACTTTCCTTCAATGAAGGAAAGTTGGCAAAAGTTAACCCTGTTTAGTAATGTGTGCAAGAGAAAGAGAAAAGAGAATGCTAGGACCATAGGCGTTGAAGAGCTAAGTAATCCTCACAGAGTTGATAATAGACATTGCTCGGGGACAAGCAATAGTTTAAGTTTGGGGGTTTGATAACTTGCAAAAAGCAAGTTATTTGTCCTTTAAATTTAAGCTAAAACAAGGCCAAAAGATACAATGATGCGTTACTTAAGCAAAAAAAGAAAAGAAAATGTAATGATTTTATGCAGTAGGCTATATTCATGTATGCGGTGAGAAATGATAAAATATAGGGCGCTAACACAAGTAATTTAGTTGTTTTCGAAGTATCTTCTCAACGCAGGCACACATCCCAAGATGATCACGAGACAGACAAGATGGATGAAAGGACAGTGCCGACACAACTGACGCAACTAACGCAAGTGGGCTATAAAGGGGGGCTGAGAAGTTACAAGTGGGCTGAAATGACTAGAGCAAGTTGCCAATTTCTTGTTGAAGTTAGTTTCCTTTGCCTATAAATAGAAGCCACCTGCTCAAGGGAACCATTCATGATTCGATTGGAGGAAGAGAAGATGAAGATCACGGAGAAAGAGAAATCACAGGAAGCTGTGTTTTAGAGTAGCCTTGCGTTTGCTATGTACTGCGAAATGTATTGTTTTGTTTGCACGGGCTAACTTTCTTCTTCGAGGCTTAGCGCAAGCACCCATGCAGTGATAAGTATATTTTGTAAGCACATACTTTGATTTAAATGAAACATTATTTGCCTTCTACTTAGTTGCGATACTATTTTCATTGCTAACTCCTGCTTGGCCAGCCGGATGTGGTACTAGTATGCTAAATCCCTGACAGGTAATGCATGCAGACATCTCTAAGTAGAACAAGTTAGCGCATGACATGTAGTCTTGGTAGCATTAAACCACTACCGCTAAAAGATAGTGCATGCATGAGCTTAGACTGCATTAAGACTAGCGCAGTCCCTTGTAAGTTTTCAGAGAACTAAGCCTCATGCCTAAACTAGCCAAACAACCAGATGATAGTTTGATGCCAAACGCAAAAGTAGTACCGGAAGGGAAACTTGTGTTATTTTCTCTCTTAGGATTTATGGATCAATTAGCCAAAGTATGCGCTACAAGGTTCTTATAAACGCATGACGTTGCGACCGCAACAGCCTTGATATTATTCTCCTTAATGCTTTACCTTTTTCTCTTGTCGCATGTTTTTCTTTTAGAAAGTTTTAATTTTTCCGAATCCCTAACTTTCTTAATTTTTTTATATAATATCACACGTTTTTTAGTTTAGATCAGTAGAAATTATTAAAGTTCGAAAATAACCTTTCCCTGTGGATTCGACCCTAGGCTCACTAGGTATTACTTGATTTTGTCAATTTATACTTGGATTGATAAACATCTACGGTAAATTTTTATTAAGTTATTAAACATACTCACAAACCATCAAAAAGCGAGAGAGTGGAGTGTCTTAGCGAAATCTAGAAGGATTGAGTAATAGAAAAACCCATAATATTTAGCTATCTCCTTTATTTCCAACTCTTGAATCTTTTCATTATTCTGTATTATTTACATTCTCATTTCAATGAAAAAGTGTTCATTTGCTTTTTATCCCATCATGAGTAGCTAAATCCCATTGAGGGGTTCAATGTGGTGAATTCCCTTATGGCTTAATGGCTTGAAAGTGTCTTATTTGCTTAAGTTATGTTTCATGCATGTCATTCTTTATTGATTATCACTCTAATCTTGCTGAGTTAAACTTGATCACTTAGACTTTGCATGTTATGTGAGTTTGATCTCAAAAAGGACAAACAATATCGGTTCTCATAAAGGTGATATAGGAGAAAAATCTCGAAAGAGATTGTTCGGCGGTATAGGGCAAGCTGCCTAAGGCACCCTATATCGACTATAGGGTTATAGGTTGCATTTGTGAATTATGTATGTTGGGATTGTGTCCTAAAACTCGTAGATAGTGAATGTTAAACGAATTATACATACTTATTCGATAAAGGCGTTATCGAGATTAATTCAGTAAAGTTATTACTGAATAAAGTAAATTGCACATATAATAACCCAAATCCAATAAACTATGATCCATGGCTATAGGATGAATACTTGAGCTTTATGTAGAGACATAAAAAATGGATCAAGCTTTAGTAATAGCCAAAGCGGTCTATAGTATAGGGATAGGGTTGGGTACCTTATTCTGGAGACACTATGAGACGCGGCCCACTTTATAGATGGTATAGACGATGTGATCCTAAATCGTCCATGTAGAGACATGCGAGTGGGGGCGTCCTATGCAATGAGTTTGCATAAGACCAGGACCGAGAAATAAGTCGCTCTCGCTTTATAACACCGTTTACTGTCGAGACTGACTATTTCATGTGATGACCTAGGTAACTCGATCTTAATCCTGAGCTAACTATGAACTCCTGTTTATTCGGGCTTATCCTTAGATCTGCATAAGTGAGAGTGGCTCCGTATCGCCGACTCAATAAGCCTCCCATTTTAGGGATAGGAACAGGTAGATAGCTGGGGACATAGTCATGCAAGAAGGAATTCACTCCTACTCGAATTAGGGATAGTAGAGAGGTTGTTCCCTTAAGTGCTGACTCCGAGGCTTGAACAAAGGGATCCCGCCCTCTCATTGGCCCGAGAGGGACTCGGTTTTATGGTTGGACCATAAACCAATTGTTCATTAGAGGATCAGTGGGACTTAAGGAACTAGAAGTACTATAGGGGTGAAACGGCTTTTTGACCTAGCTATAGCTACGAACAACCTGTGAAGGATCGACTTACTAATCATGGTTAAATCAAGTGGACGGAAATATATCTATAGTAAGGGGAGTGCAACTATCGGGCTATAGTGGAGTGTCCCGGTAGTTAACGAATGTTGGCTAGCTTGGATAATGAGATTAGACGGTTAGCCTCGAATCGTTGGAGCCCATGATCTATAGGTCCATTAGGTCCCCCTACTAGCTCATATCGAAACAAAGCCTAGAACAAAAAGATAGGAAGCTTTGAATCGTTCAAAATCGGGAAAACGGGTATTATCGTAAATTGTGTTTGACACAATAATTTAATTATGAATTAAATTAGAAAATGAGAGATGGAGTATTTAAAAGTGTTTTGAGTATCATATATATGTATTAGGAATCATATATAATTCATGGCACTAGGTGATAAAGATTAATTGGATTAATCATGTAAAAATTACTTGGAATTGTACCAATTAATTGCCTAAAAATTAATTTCAATTTTGAATTGAAATAAGAATGAATTGCAAGCTGAAAATTGAGAATTTAGATTCAATTTTAAGTGGATTTAGTGGCATTCCCACTCTTGCATGTTGATGCATAGTGGAAAACGACACAACGATGCACTAGTTGCATGTGTTGTGAATTAAACGCCTAGAATCCACTTTGAGTTGCAATTTCACCATGTGTCTAGTGTCATGAGGCTTCTCTTTGCATGGAAGATGTCTATATAAGGAGTATGAATCAGATTCAAAGGTAGTAGAGCCATTTTCCATATTGTTATGCTGCTGGATTTTGGTCTCAAACTCTCTCATCTCCATATATCTCTCTAGTGCTTGAACTTTCAAGCATTCCCTTCCCATTCCCTATCTCTATAGACTCCCACAAGTCGTTCTTGGCCCGGAGAATAGTAGGGAAGACACTAGAGGTGGTCCACACACCGTTTGTGATCACAGGAATCAAAGGGAGTTGTTGAATCGGTCTCCAAAAGGTTGGTAAAATTCTGCTCTCTCCTTACGGTATTTGGACAGCATGTTTTCATTTTCTAAAATTGATGTAGTTAAGTGCCTCCGATCCTAAAATTTCTTCCGCATGTGTTATATGAACAGCTTCAATCTATGTCGGAGTCGAGTCACAGAAATGTGCATAACGGTACTCGCTTAGCCATCTAACGATTTTTGGGAATAAGGGCCAAATAGGGAAATTTCATGTTTTATTAATATAAGAGTTGTATTAATTTAGGGAGATTCAAGCTTGAATGGTTAATTAAAATTGATTAATTCTTATAAAAGTTATAATTATTAAAAGATAAAATTAACCAAGCATGTAGCATGAAATTTCTTTAGTTTGTTTATAAGTGTTATATTCAAATTAGACTTGTTATGGATTGATTTTTTAATTGTTATAAAAGAGATAGAAATCTAAAATCTATAACAAGATAAAGAGCATGCTCACTTAGGTTAATGAACGAACAAATCGATCAACTTGCATAGTTTAGGTCGATATCTTGTAAAACAACGTTTATAAGAGAACTCACCCGACAAAATGCTGTCTAAGGCTGGAGGTATTTAAGTTGACGGTTTACGGAACACCTCCTACCTGGGCATTGAGTCGGTTCTTGAGTTAAGTTAACTCGAGTTTTATGAGCATGTGTGAGCGGTGTGAGGTTTTAAAGTGTTATCACCTAGACATCATAGTATAAAGGGTTATACAAACCTAGACATAGGTTATTTCTAAATGGTGCTTTTCTTATAACTTGAATGTTTGATTGTTATATGCTTTTAAACACCATTAGAAAGCATGTTATAGGATTTATTCATTAAAAGTTATAAGAGTTATAAAAGTTGATGAATAGAAACCGTAAAACCTATAACAAAGAGTTGCATGCTAACCTAGGATCTTAGGATCTTGTCATTCTTTAAATGGTTTAAAATGAAATAGACCTAAGATCGACTTCTCTAATAGGATTAGAAATATGTCTTACTTAGTTTTTTTTAAAAATAGTTTTAAAATTTGAGTAAGTAGGACATTAGACCTTGGTTATAAGGGAACTCTCCCGGCAAATGGTTCGGAACCTGAGTTGAATTAACCATAGTCTTACTAGCATGCAATGTCACTAGGTTATTAAAAGTGTTTAATCACCTAGACATTTAGTGTAAAGACCTTGTTTAATAAGGCATAGACTTAGATAGATTCATTTAGCCGGAATTTACCTAAGTAATAGACCCTAAAACCTTACGACACTTGAGTGGGAGGAAAAGTATAGAAACGAAATATTCATATTAAGTTTCTACTCTCACGTTCCCCTGAGTTCACATCGTGAGATCCATGCTTGGCCTCGAGGCGCCTTGGGAGCATCCCCCTATGGATGGTGTTTTCATGGGCTTATATCAAGGTGAATGGGGAAAGTTTTCATAGTAAGTGGTAGAAGGAAATGTGTCAAACGTATCCTGCGGTCGCCATCATTAGGTTGCACCATGAGATTCCTATGCACTGCCTGCGAGTCGCCCTGGGAGCGATCACCCTACGGAGGGCTTGCGCATGGGATTCAGAACAACGCAAACTCCAGAAATGGATAGGGTTTCCTAGGGCCATTCCCAACATTAGCTCTTCCCTACAGTGGCATTGTTGGGGCCGCCCTTTGGGATCTGAAAATGATGGGTAACACTTACAAGATGGTCTTGACCAAATTAACGTTAGCTAATAACTATTGGAGTAAGAGTTATTCTGGGAATAGTATTTGGCCGAGATTGTCTCGATTCAGAGGAGGAGTAGCTGACTGCCCTACGGTAGCGGTTATTCTAAACCCCCTAAAGTTACGTTGCAAATAAATCAATTGTATATATGGGTCGATGATTGCTTTTGCTAAAATCTGATTGGATTATATGATTAATGGGTTTAGTGCATGTTTCTAATAGAGATTAATTTGTTTGTTTCAGCAATCTGTCGAAAAACGAATGTGCTTTGTCAAATGCCAAATTAAACGATTTAGTACATACGACTAAGAATACTTACTTAAACGCTAACCACGTGGCAAAGAATTTAGGTTTGGTCTTAATTGAGGAATATCCTCAAACTAACTGCATAGCCAAGAAAAACATAAGGACTCTAAATGCGATTTATTAGTCTTGGAAACGTGTTTAGTGGAAAACGACGATTCTGCCTGGATACTCGATTCAGGTGCCACTAATCACGTATGTTCTTCATTTCAAGGAATGAGTTCCTGGCAACAGCTAAAAGCTGCAGAGATGACTCTTAAAGTTGGAACAGGAGAAGTCATCTCGGCTATTGCAGTGGGAGACATAAAATTATTCTTCACCAAGGAACGTTACATGATATTAGATAATGTGTACATAGTTCCGAAAATTAAAAGAAATTTGATTTCTTTATCTTGTTTATTGGAACAAGGTTACTCAATTTCTTTTTCTGTTAATGAAGCGTTCATAACTAAATGAGGTATTAATGTTTGCTCTGCAAACTTGAAGAATAAATTGTATGTTTTGAGACCAATTGAGTCTAAAGCTATTTTAAATCACGAGATGTTTAAAACCGTTTAGACTCAACCTAAAAAGCGAAGAGTTTCTCAAGATACCTATCTCTGGCACTTGAGGTTAGGCCATATCAACCTCAATAGGATTGGGAGATTGGTCAACAGTGGACTTCTAAACAAGTTAGAAGACGACTCGTTGCCTCCTTGTGAGTCATGCCTTGAGGGTAAGATGAAAAACCAACCTTTTACCGGAAAAGGTTATCGTGCCAAAGAGCCCTTAGAGCTCATTCATTCGGACCTCTGTGGACCAATGAACATTAGAGCTCGAGGAGGGTACGAATATTTCATCAGTTTCATTGATGATTATTCGAGGTATGGCTATCTCTACCTGATGCATCATAAGTCTGAAGCTTTTGAAAAGTTCAAAGAGTACAAGGCCGAGGTTGAGAACCTATTAGGTAAGACGATAAAAACACTTCAATCCGATCGAGGTGGAGAGTACATGGACTCAAGTTTTCAAGACTATTTGATAGAGCAAGGAATTACGTCCCAACTCTCAGCCCCTGGTACACCTCAGCAAAACGGTGTATCGGAAAGGAGAAACAGAACCTTGTTGGACATGGTTCGTTCGATGATGAGTTATGCTCAGTTGCCTAACTCGTTTTGGGGTTATGCAGTAGAGACTGCAGTTTATATTTTGAACGTAGTTCCCTCAAAGAGGGTTTCTGAAACACCATTTGAGCTCTAGAAAGGACGTAAAGCTAGTTTATGACATTTCAGAATTTGGGGATGCCCTACATACGTGCTAGAAGCAAATCCAAAGAAATTAGAACCTCGTTCTAAATTTTGCCTATTTGTAGGCTATCCCAAAGAAACGAGAGGTGGATACTTCTTCGATTCAGAGGAAAATAAAGTACTTGTATCGACAAATGCAACATTCCTAGAAGAAGACCACCTCAGAGATCACAAGCCACGAAGTAAAGTCGTTTTAAGTAAACTATCAAACAAAGCTACAGAAACATCAACAAGAGTTGTTGATGATGCTGGCACCTCGAGTCAATCGCGTCCTTCTCAAGAAATAAGAGAACCTCGACGTAGTGGGAGGGTTGTTAGACAACCTGATCGCTATTTGGGTTTAATTGAAACTCCAGTCGTCATACCTGATGATGGAATCGAGGATCCATTAACCTTCAAACAGGCAATGGATGATGTTGACAAGAACGAGTGGATTAAAGCCATGGACTTGGAAATCGAGTCCATGCATTTTAATTCAGTATGGGATCTTGAAGATCAACCTGAAGGGGTTAGACCCATAGGGTGTAAATGGATCTACAAGAGAAAAGGAGACGCTGCTGGAAAGGTACAGACCTTTAAGGCACGACTTGTGGCAAAGGGTTTTACCCAGCGGGAGGGGATTGACTATGAAGAAACCTTCTCCCCTGTTGCCATGTTAAAGTCGATTCGGATACTTTTGTCCATTGCCACGTTTTACGATTATGAAATATGGCAAATAGATGTCAAGACTGCCTTTCTGAATGGTAATCTTGAAGAAAGTATCTACATGTCTCAGCCAGAGGGGTTCATAGCTGAGGATCAAGAGCAAAAAGTTTGCAAGCTTAAACGATCCATTTATGGTTTAAAACAAGCATCTAGATCCTGGAATATGAGATTTGATACTGCGATCAAATCTTATGGCTTTGAACAAAACGTTGAGGAGCCTTGTGTTTACAAAAGGCTCATCAACAACTCCGTAGCTTTCTTAGTACTGTATGTAGATGATATCCTACTCATCGGGAATGATGTAGGTTATCTAACTGACATTAAACTATGGCTAGCAACTCAATTCCAAATGAAAGATTTGGGTGAGGCACAATTTTTTCTAGGGATCCAAATTGTTCGAAACCGAAAGAACAAAACGTAGCCTTGTCTCAAGCGTCTTATATAGAAAAATTGTTGGTTAGATATAAAATGCAAAATTCCAAGAAAGGATTATTACCTTTCAGGCACGGAATTATTTTGTCTAAGGAACAGTGTCTTCAGACACCTCAAGAAGTTGAGGACATGAGACGTTTTCCCTATGCCTCTGCAGTAGGTAGCCTAATGTATGTCATGTTGTGTACAAGGCCTGACATTTGTTATGCAGTAGGGATTGTCAGTAGATATCAATCAAATCCAGGATTCACTCACTGGATAGCCGTTAAAAGTATCCTCAAATATCTAAGGAGAACGAGGGACTATATGCTCGTGTATGGTTCGAAGGATTTGATCTTTACAGGATACACTGATTCTGACTTTCAAACCGATAAAGATTCGAGGAAATCTACATCAGGGTCAGTATTCACTCTAAATGGAGGAGCAATAGTATGGCGCAGCATCAAACAAGGATGCATTGCAGACTCGACCATGGAGGCCAAATATGTAGCTGCTTGCGAAGCAGCAAAAGAGGCAGTATGGCTCAGGAAGTTCCTAACTGACTTGGAAGTCGTTCCAAATATGCATCTGTCTATCACCTTGTATTGTGATAATAGAGGCGCAGTTGCAAACTCAAAGGAACCTCGCAGCCATAAGAGAGGCAAACACATCGAAAGGAAATACCATCTCATTAGGGAGATTGTGCAACGAGGAGACGTGATCGTCACGAAGATAGCGTCGGAGCGCAACATTGCTGATCCATTCACGAAGGCTCTCACGGCTAAAGTGTTCGAGAGTCCTCTAGAAGGTCTAGGTCTGCGAGATGTGTACGAGAAATAATCTAGGTCAAGTGGGAGAATTGTAACCGGTATGTCGATGCCTCAGTATACTGGGTATTTAGATGCCCTAGTTTATTGTATTTTTACTTTGTTATTAATACAAGTATTTATTCACCCACTGCTGTTATAGATTATAGTACATCCCACTAAACTAGAGTTTTAGTTCAAGTGGGAGATTGTTGGGATTGTGTCCTAAAACTCGTAGATAGTGAATGTTAAACGAATTATACATACTTATTCGATAAAGGCGTTATCGAGATTAATTCAGTAAAGTTATTGCTGAATAAAGTAAATTGCACATATAATAACCCAAATCCAATAAACTAAGATCCATGGCTATAGGATGAATACTTGAGCTTTATGTAGAGACTTAAAAAATGGATCAAGCTTGAGTAATAGCCAAAACGGTCTATAGTATAGGGATAGGGTTGGGTACCTTATTCTGGAGACACTATGAGACGCGACCCACTTTATAGATGGTATAGACGATGTGATCCTAAATCGTCCATGTAGAGACATGCGAGTGGGGGCGTCCTATGCAATGAGTTTGCATAAGACCAGGACCGAGAAATAAGTCGCTCTCGCTTTATAACACCGTTTACTGACGAGACTGACTATTTCATGTGATGACCTAGGTAACTCGATCTTAATCCTGAGCTAACTATGAACTCCTGTTTATTCGGGCTTATCCTTAGATCTGCATAAGTGAGAGTGGCTCAGTATCGCCGACTCAATAAGCCTCCCATTTCAGGGATAGGAACGGGTAGATAGCTGGGGACATAGTCGTGCAAGAAGGAATTCACTCCTACCCGAATTAGGGATATTAGAGAGGTTGTTCCCTTAAGTGCTGACTTCAGGGCTTGAACAAAGGGATCCCGCCCTCTCATTGGCCCGAGAGGGACTCGGTTTTATGGTTGGACCATAAACCAATTGTTCATTAGAGGATCAGTGGGACTTAAGGAACTAGAAGTACTATAGGGGTAACACTGCTTTTTGACCTAGCTATAGCTACGGACAACCTGTGAAGGATCGACTTACTAATCATGGTTAAATCAAGTGGACGGAAATATATCTATAGTAAGGGGAGTGCAACTATCGGGCTATAGTGGAGTGTCCCGGTAGTTAACGAATGTTGGCTAGCTTGGATAATGAGATTAGTCGGTTAGCCTCGAATCGTTGGAGCCCATGATCTATAGGTCCATTAGGTCCCCCTACTAGCTCATATCGGAACAAAGCCTAGAACAAAAAGATAGGAAGCTTTGAATCGTTCAAAATCGGGAAAACGGGTATTATCGTAAATTGTGTTTGACACAATAATTTAATTATGAATTAAATAAGAAATTGAGAGATGGAGTATTTAAAAGTGTTTTGAATACCATATATATGTATTAGGAATCATATATAATTCATGGCAGTAGGTGATAAAGATTAATTGGATTAATCATGTAAAAATTACTTGGAATTGTACCAATTAATTGCCTAGAAATTAATTTCAAATTTGAATTGAAATAGGAATGAATTGCAAGCTGAAAATTGAGAATTTAGATTCAATTTTAAGTGGATTTAGTGGCATTCCCACTCTTGCATGTTGATGCATAGTGGAAAACAACACAACCATGCACTAGTTGCATGTGTTGTGAATTAAACACCTAGAATCCACTTTGAGTTGCAATTTCACCATGTGTCTAGTGTCATGAGGCTTCTCTTTGCATGGAAGATGTCTATATAAGGAGTATGAATCAGATTCAAAGGTAGTAGAGTCATTTTCCATATTGTTATGCTGCTGAATTTTGGTCTCAAACTCTCTCATCTCCATATATCTCTCTACTGCTTGAACTTTCAAGCATTCCCTTCCCATTCCCTATCTCTATAGACTCCCACAAGTCGTTCTTGGCTCGGAGAATAGTAGGGAAGACACTAGAGGTGGTCCACACACCGTTCGTGATCAAAGGAATCAAAGGGAGTTATTGAATCGGTCTCCAAAAGGTTGGTAAAATTCTTCTCTCTCCTTACGGTATTTGGACAACATGTTTTCATTTTCTAAAATTGATGTAGTTAAGTGCCTCCGATCCTAAAATTGCTTCCGCATGTGTTATATGAACACCTTCAATCTATGTCGGAGTCAAGTCACAGAAATGTGCATAACGGTACTCGCTTAGCCTTCTAACAATTTTTGGGAATAAGGGCCAAATAGGAGTTAAATCTGACCCAATGCATTGAATACACTTAAGTTAAATATTGCATGATTATGGTTATTACCTTAGGGATGAATCCATGTTGAATACCTCGTTGTTTATTATTGTTATTGTTTATTATTTATTTGCTTGTTCTATTTATCTTTTCAAAAACCCAATCAATCAACTTATTTTCTTTTGTTACCTTTTCAAAAGCAATCATTTGAGCAGTTTCTTATTCAAATCTGAATTTCCAGTTAGTCCTCGTGGGATCGATACCCTTGGAGTACTTCAAAGGTTTTTATTACTACGTGCAACAGTGTATACTTGCACTAAGTGTTAGCTGAATTTCTTTATTATTATTATCCATATTATCTCATATTCCATCAATTCAGTTGACGACGCACCAAGTTTTTGGCGTCGTTGCCAGGACCAAAAGTGAAACCAAATTTGTTTTTGAAATTGTGATCAAATTGCGACCGCATTTCTGTCTCAAAGGGAATTTGACTTCAGTTTGCATTTGTTTTTCTTTTGCATGTTGGAGTTAGTGCATGAACAAGGGGTGTCAACTCCTTGACATTGATCCAAAGATAGAAAGAACCTTTCTGTAGGGGATAAAAGTCCCCACACAGCGGAAGCGCATCGATTGGACCTTACGCCGTATATTAATTAACATTAAGATACCGTTACGAAAAACTCAAACAAACTTTAAACACACTTTAAAGTTGCTGGAAAATTTGTTTAAACATGCTGAAAAATAAATCTAAATTTATTTTCATGCTTTTCTAAAGAAAAGGGAAAAAACGTTACAAACCTTCGTTGTAGACTTGACCGTTCTTCGCCAACAACGCTCCAACGAATGAAAACGCAGCAGCCTCCTTGCCTTTTAATCGCTGGAAATTTCTTCTTGATTGACACGATAACCACAGAGGTTACACCGGTATGTCTCTAAGTCCAGGAGGCAAAAGACTTGTGGGAGTCTTTCTCTAAGAGGGAGGCTAGAGAGAATTCTAGGCCTTGTCTTGAGAGTCTAAGAGAAAGAAGAGAATGTCATGGACCAATTAGGTCTAGTGTTCTATTTATAGAAGAAAGGCCATGAATAAAATATTCAATTAAATCAATCTTTTCCAAAATTGATTCAATCTTATTCCTTATTTAATCAATCCATGATCAATCAATTCCATAATTGATTAATCTTTTCCACAAATGACTAATTACTTCCATAAGTGATTAGATCATTTCCATAAATGATTAACCACTTCCTTAAGTGATTAATTATTTTCATAATTGATTAATTCCCGGTTAATGAATTCTTTAATTAATTAACCACCAATTAAATATCACATATTTAATTTTCGGTCTTGAATTAATTAATTTGCCCAAATAGATTTTAGGTCTTAAATTAATTAATTCATTATTTGAACTCTTTCAAACTTCCATAAATTTATATTAATATTTGAATTTCTTCAAATATTAATTTCTCTCATAATAATATATCAATATATATTGTATTTGTTTCCCTTAGTAAATTGAACATTTTCAATTTACATTTATTACTTAGTTGCCTCAAATTACTTTATGAGCTACCAGTGGGACCTAATAGATCGGCAGATCAGAAGCTCCAACGATGTGAGATTAATTGGTCAAACTCATTAACCACATTAATCAATATTCGTTAACTGTGTGTTCATTCCACTATAGACTCACAGTTGCACTCTTCTCACTACAGACATATTTTCTGTGTCCACGAATATAGACCAATATCGACTAGTTAGTCCTTCACGAGTGTCTGTAACACCAGCTGGGTCAAATTACCATTTTACCCCTGGGTTACTTCTATTTCCTTAAGTTTCAGTTTTCCTCTAATGAACGACCTGTTTGTGGTCCAACCATCAAACAGAAAACCCTATCGTGCCATTGAGAGGGTAGGGCCCTTTGTTCAAGACTCGGAGTAACCACTTAAGGGAACACTCATCCACTTCCCTAAAGTCGGGAAGGAGTGAATTTCATCTTGTATGATTATGTTCTCAGCTCCCCATTCAGTCTTGTCCCAAAAATGGTAGGCTTATTGAGTCGGCGTATTGGCCACTCTCACCCATGCAAATCAAAGGACAATCTCTCATGAGCAGGAGCCATAATCAACTCAGGATTAAGACTAAGTTGTCTAGGTCGTCCTAGTGAAATAGAAAACCAACTAGTTAACGGTGTTATAACCAGTGGTTACTATTTCGCGGTCCGGTCTTATGCAAACTCATTACATAGGATACCCCCACTCGCATGTCTCCCACATGAACGCATTGGATCATAGCATTTGTATCAAATACAAAGTGGGTCGTATCCATAGTGTTGCCAGGATAAGGCACCCAGTCTTATCCCTATACTATAGACCCTTTAGACTATTTATTGAACAATGATCCCATATGTCACTACATATAGTTCAAGACTCATATTAAAGCCTAGGATGTCTAGTTTATTGGATTAGGGTTATTTTTAGGCAAAGACAAATATAAAATAGCTAATAACATTTAATGGAAAAATATATCAATATTATTTCATTAATATCCGGTCAACGGTTACATTCACTATCTACGAGTTTTATGGCATAAAACCCAACAAACTCCCACTTGAACTAAAACACTAGTTAGTGGGATGTAAATGCAATAATCTAAAGCTGGAAATGTCATGTCTATTAAAATAATACAATGAACTAGGGCATCCTTATACCCATTATACATTTCTCCCACTTGCCCTAGATTTGATGGCATACATATCTCGTAGACCTAGACCTTCTAGATGACCCTCAAACACTTTAGTCGTGAGAGCCTTCGTAAATGGATCAACGATGTTGTGCTCTGAAGCGATCTTAGTGACGATCACATCTCCTCGTTTCACAATCTCTCGTATCAGGTGATACTTCCTCTCAATGTGTTTACCTCGTTTGTGGCTTCGAGGTTCTTTTGAGTTGGCTACAGCCCCACTGTTGTCACAGTATAGTGTTATGGGCACGTTCATATTCGGAACCACTTCCAAATCAGTCAAGAAATTTCTAAGCCATACTGCCTCCTTAGCTGCTTCGCAAGCTGCTACATACTCAGCCTCCATTGTTGAGTCTGCTATGCATCCTTGTTTGATGCTTCTCCACACTACTGCTCCTCCATTGAGGGTGAATACTGACCTTCATGTGGATTTCCTTGAATTCTTATCAGCTTGAAAGTCAGAGTAAGTGTAGCTATTAAAAATCAAATCCTTAGCTCCATACACAAGCATGTAGTCCCTCGTTCTCCGAAGATACTTGAGGATATTCTTAACCACTCCCCAGTGGTCCAACCCTGGATTAGACTGATACCTATTGACTACTCTCACTGCATAACATATGTCAGGCCCAGTGCAGAGCATAACATACATTAAGCTGCCCACAGCTGAGGCGTAGGGAATGTGTCTCATGTTCTCAATTTCTTGAGGTCTCTTAGGAGACTGTTCCTTAGACAGGTGTACCCCATGTCTGAAGGGTAGTAGTCCCTTCTTGTAGACATATTTTCTGTGTCCACGGATATAGACCAATATCGACTAGTTAGTCCTTCACGAGTGTCCGTATCACCAGCTGGGTCAAATTACCGTTTTACCCCTGAGTTACTTCTATTTCCTTAAGTACCAGTTTTCCTCTAATGAACAACCTATTTGTGGTCTGACCATCAAACAGAAAACCCTCTCGTGCCATTGAGAGGGTAGGGCCCTTTGTTCAAGACTCAGAGTAACCACTTAAGGGAACACTCATCTGCTTCCCTAAAGTCGGGATGGAGTGAATTCCATTTTGTATGATTATGTTCCCAGCTCCCCATTCGGTCTTGTCCCCAAAATGGTAGGCTTATTGAGTCGGCGTATTGGCCACTCTCACCCATGCAAATCAAAAGACAATCTCTCATGAGCAGGAGTCCATAATCAACTCAGGATTAAGACTAAGTTGTCTAGGTCGTCCTAGTGAAATAGAAAATCAACTAGTTAACGGTGTTATAACCAGTGGTTACTATTTCGCGGTCCGGTCTTATGCAAACTCATTGCATAGGATACCCCCACTCGCATGTCTCCTACATGAACGCGTTGGATCATAGCGTTTGTATCAAATACAAAGTGGGCCGTATCAATAGTGTTGCCAGGATAAGGCACCCAATCTTATCTCTATACTATAGACCCTTTAGGCTGTTTCTTGAACAATGATCCCATATGTCGCTACATATAGTTCAAGACTCATATTACAGCCTAGGATGTCTAGTTTATTGGATTAGGGTTATTTTTAGGCAAAGACAAATATAAAATAACTAATAACATTTAATGGAAAAATATATCAATATTATTTCATTAATATCCGGTCAACGGTTACATTCACTATCTACGAGTTTTAGGGCATAAAATCCAACACTTTCGTCGTCGAAGGAAGGAACAGAGACGAAAGAAGAAGGAGCAACAAGAGTTGAACGCACGTGAATTTCTAGAGGAAGCATCTTGCATTCAAGAGTTTCCAATGGAACCTCCTGGAGTCGATCCTCAAGTTGATCCACAAGTTCGTGGAAGGGAGCAGAATGGCGGGAGAATTCCTCCTGTTCCTCGAGTTCCACAGGTGCCACAACAAGAAAATCCGATCTACATTGCGGAAGATCGCAACCGAGCAATAAGGGACTACGCTTTACCAGTTTTTCAGACATTGAATCTAGGAACTTTGGAGCCACTGATTGATGCTCCACAGTTTGAACTTAAACCAGTGATGTTCCAGATGCTAAACACAATGGGCCAAATCTCTGGACTTCCAAATGAGGATCCACACAAGCATATTAAACTATTTTTGAGAGTTTGCAATTCTTTTAAAGTCACAGGAGTGTCGGAAGATACTTTGAAGTTAAAACTTTTTCCATTTTCTTTGCAGGGAGATGTTGTTGCATGGTTGGATTCATCCCCTCTAAACTCCATCACCTCTTGGAATGATTTGGCGGAGAAATTCTTGGAGAAGTTTTTTCCATCAAATAAGAATGCCAAGTACAGAGCAGAAATTATCGCTTTGAGATAATCTTACAATGAACCTTTGGATGTAGCTTGGGAAAGATTCCAGAGGCTGGTTCGGAAGTGTCCACACCATGGACTGCCTGCTTGCATTATTTTGGAGCATTTTTATAGTGGATTAGATCAAGCTTCAAAGGCACTAGTATACACATCTGCAAACGGATCTTTTCTGAAAAAGTCTGCTAATGAGACGCACGTTATTCTAGACACCATAGCCACCAATAATCGACATTGGGGAGAAAATGAACCAACAACCATTTTGAAAAATCCAATGAAAGCAGTGGAAACACAGGCTAACTCTAAGATGCAAGCCCAGATCAAGGTCATCCACAGCATGATGATGGGCATGACCATGAACAATCAAGCCAACATAGCCCCTGCCAATGCTGTTTCTTCTCCCTGTTGTGAGATATATGGTGAGGAACACATCGCTCATAGTTGTCCACTAAACCCAACATCTGTTTTTTATGTAGGTCCACAAGGAAATCAGAACCAAAATAGATGGAATCCTTATTCGGCCACGTACAATCCAGGATGGAGACAACATCCAAATTTTTCTTGGGGAGGACAAGCCGAGTCAAGTAATTCCAACACTCATCAATTTGGGAAGCAACCTACACAACAACAGCAGCAGAAAAACTTCCAACAAGTTCCAGTGCAGAGCCAAAAGTCAAATCTAGAGACTCTTATGAAGGAGTACATGGCAAGGAAGGATGTTGTAGTAAGGAATTTGGAAGTTCAGCTTGGACAAATTGCTCAGGAGATTAAAAATAGACCGCAACGGATGTTGCCTAGCAAAACTGAGATCCCTCACAGAGAAGGCAAGGAATAATGCAAGGTAGTGACCCTAAGAAGTGGACTATAATACGATGGCCAAAAGTATCCAGTAAGTCAAGAAGCAGATATCCCAGTTGAAGCTCGAGAAAAGATTTGTGAAAAGAAGTTAGACATTACCTCAGAGATTTTGCAGAATAAAGAAGAAAAAGTAGAAAAGACCAAGGAGCCTGAAGCCTTGGTAGAAAAAGAAGAAAAATCAAAGTTGGAGAAAAAAACAGGAAAATGTGATTGCAAATGCGACCACAAAACCTCAAAAATTTGTGATAGACCAAGATTACAGACCGCCTCCTCCGTACCCCTCAGAGATTTAAACATGTCTCACAAGATGTACAGTTCAAGAAGTTTTTAGATGTATTGAAACAATTGCACATCAACATACCATTAGTGGAGGCATGTGAACAAATGCCTACATATGTGAAGTTCTTGAAAGATATTCTGTCGAAGAAGAGAAGGTTGGGAGAATACGAAACGGTTGCACTCACGAAATGTTTTAGTGCACTGGTAAAGAACGAGATCCCTCCCAAGCTTAAAGACCCAGGAAGCTTCACCATTCCATGCTCTATCGGAGGCAGGAGGCAGAGCTCTGTGTGACTTAGGAGCAAGCATCAACTTAATGCCATATTCGGTTTTTAAACAGTTAGGGATAGGTGAAGCACGACCTACGACTATGACCTTATAGTTGGCGGACCGATCACTCACACATCCCATTGGAAAGATTGAAGACGTATTGGTTAAAGTTGATAAGTTTGTTTTTCCTACATATTTTATCATTTTAGATTGTGAAGCTGACAAAGACGTGCCAATCATCTTAGGACGACTGTTCCTAGCCACAGGCAGAACCTTAATAGATGTGCAGAAAGGAGAATTGACCATGAGGGTCAACGATCAGCAAGTCACGTTTAATGTGATGAATGCAATGGAGTACCCTGGAGATTTCGAGGAATGTTCAATGATTGATGAACTCTCTCAATCTACTTTGCAGGAAATAATGGGAAGAGAAACTTTGGAGGATATACTTGGAGATGAAGAATTAGATGAAAAAGGTGAGAAAAAGATTGAAGTTGAAGAAATTAGTCAAACCATGGTTTATAAATAATTTTTGGGGAGAAATAATTATAAAATATGTCGCTAAAACGAAAAATGCGTCGGTAATACTTTCAGTGGCGCACGTAGCTTCGTCGCTGCATCCGTCGCTGTATTTACGTAGTCGTAAGTATCTGCGACATATTACTGTAGACGTCGCTGAAAGTTATCTTCAGTGACGTCTACACGTCGGTGTAAGCGATAGGTAGGGACGTGGGGGCACGTCACTGAAGATAACTTTCAGCGACATCCGACCCGTTGTCGCTGAAAGTGATATTCAGTGACACTAATAGCTCGTCACTAAAAGGATGCTTTTAGTAACATCCAAACCGTTGTCGCTGAAAAGGATATTCAGTGACATGGTCAGCGCGTCACTAAAATGGATACTTTCAGTAACGTCCAAACCGTTGTCGTTGAAAATAATATTCAGTGACATTGTCAGCATGCCAAACTTGTCACAGAAAAGAAGTTTTAGTGACGTGAGCAACGCTGCTAAAAGAATATATTTTGCGACATATATGTATGTTGGTAAAAGAAAGTTTACTCGTCACTAAAAACTGAATGCTAGTTTTTTTTTGGGGTATGCTTTCGATCAGGTTTTGAAAACGCACTGTACCATGATGGTTTAACGACATTATATCAAACGTCGCTAAAAATTGTTTATGATTTAAAAAACTAAATAGTTAATTCAATTAGTAGACCTGTAAATAAAATAATATTATCATCTTCGAACCAATTAACAATTCTACAATTAATCAAATAGAAAATGTAATATGCCAATTATAGTGAAAATGCAATACTTCATATTAACCATAATCAACAAACATGTCTAGAATGTAATACAAATTGATCATTTTCTAAAATGATCTCAAGTGTCTAGGTGAATAAGTTTGCTTAACAAAATGATTCACAACCTACATTCTTCACATTTACATACAAAACGATTCACTAACAAAAGATCACAAACAACAAAAGGGGACCCTTGTCGAAATGATTCGTGCATCCAAGCTGAAAAATAAAAGGAAATAAAATATGTAAGCTTGAGATTGAATAATTGATAAACAACTCATTAAAAGCTATGAAACTTAATAATTAAACAAGTGATGAAAAATATGAAACAAGAACACAACTACACTTATGAGAAATAATGAACAAAAACTTAAAAACATAAGAAATCACCTTATTCATAATCACAACAACTAAACTAAACTAAACTTATCAACATCACGACAACTACACTAGTTAAAATACTCAAGTCCAAATAGGTATCGACTTTCTAAACATAACAACTAAATGGAAAATAAGTGAAACTAAACTTTCAAAAACACAATAACTCGTTAAAAGAACTACGTGCATCAAGGTATTAACTCCCCTAAATAAAATAACTCAACAACTCCAACTTATAAACTCAACTTTGCAAATGGAACAAGTCTCAACAAGGTGTCCAACTCCCTAAACATTTATCCCAAATATCATGTAAGCCATTTGCAATCAAACACAACTCAACAACACTGTGACAACTAAACATATGAATGAAAACAAGTAAACTCGAAAGTGCAACAGGGTATTGACCCCCCCTCCCCCCCAAACACATTAACTTAACAAATCAAACAACGAAACTCAACTTTGCAAATAAAACTCAACTTATGAGAAATAATGAACACAAACTTAACAACATAAGCAACCATCTCTATTCAAAGAACTTAATAAAACAAGTGAAACTAAATTTATAAGAACTTAATGAAACTATACTTATCAACATCACAACAACTACACTAGTTAAAATACTTAAGTGCAAATAGGTATCGACCTTCTTAAACACAACAACTAAATGGAAAATAAGTGAAACTAAACTTTAAAAAACACAATAACTAGTTAAAAGGACTAAGTGCAACAAGGTATTGACCCCCCAAATAGAATAACTTCACAACTACAACTTAGAAACTCAACTTTAATGGAACAATTCAACTAAACAACTCAACAAAATTAAACTCCCTAAACACAATAACTTAAGTGCAACAATGTATTAACCCAACTTTGCAAATGGAACAATCACCGGTTGGTATGAAGGAACGGTGGTAAACTAAGGAAGTTATATAAGTTATGAGTTCAAATCAATTGTCCTCACCTACTTAAACTATTAAATAAACAATTAAAAATCTTATGAGTTTTCCAATGTATAATCA
This sequence comes from Luffa aegyptiaca, assembly GCA_017139565.1. Classification (NCBI taxonomy): domain Eukaryota; kingdom Viridiplantae; phylum Streptophyta; class Magnoliopsida; order Cucurbitales; family Cucurbitaceae; genus Luffa; species Luffa aegyptiaca. The sequence goes on along the minus strand of CM029407.1, from coordinate 35,479,764 downwards.
AGCAATTGTCTCGAGATTGATCGACATGCATGTAAACTAACTCAGACACGATTATCGACATATATAGTTACAACTAAACATGTCACCCATGTTTCCTCACTGTTATATTAGGATTTTAAGCAAACACAGTCATTGACAAAGAGAATCAAAGATACGAAGAGAGATAATTACCCTCTACGGAAGTCAAGCACCATTAACGCCTCAACTAGACACAACAATTCTACCTCAAGTGCGGCCAAATTAAAGGCAGGGCAATAGAATAATAAGTGAAGAGGGTTACTTTTCTACTACTCTATGTACCTAATAACAAGTAATATTGTACATAATTGAGATGCACGCTAAGTCAATAACATTGATAGGCTACCTTTTGTTGGATCTAATTATGCAGGTAAAGGTACTAACCTTGATAGAATGGTGTGAAATCTAATTAAATGTTTCACGTTGGTGCCTTATAGTTGTTTATAGCATCCTCTACTAGGTGAACTCTTCTGCATCAAAACTGCAAAATAAACAAGTTCACTGTCTAAAAAGATATATGGTATGGTACAAACCTCCTATCTGAGAATTAGTAGCAAAAGTGGAACTCACAAGTAAATGATAAAAAACGGTTCATTCAATCACCCTTGAGCCTCAGTTCCCATCCCATCCCAAGCTATAAATGATGTACGAGGTCAATACAAGGAAATAATTTATTCAGTGAAACATTATTAAAATGATTAATCAAATATTCAGAAAGAATTTGAAAACCATGAAAATGCAAGCTCAATCCGTATTATACCGGCCTAAAGATATATTGAGGCTTAAGATTAAGTTTCCTCAGAAAAGCTAAGATTGGCACCTCATAAATAGAGTTATTTCTTACCAGCTAAATTTGATGCAATAGGAAAACAAGAACATGCTTTGCAAGCAATACAATGACCGCGAGAACAAATTGGAAAACCACCAAGGCACCAACCAATTAACATAGTTGGCTCAATTTGCAGTAGAAATCATTCAAAGAAAACTATTTTTGTGCATTCAAGCATGACCATTCCAACGACATAAGGTGACTTGTGCCACTAAATGTTTATTCCCATGTTCATCCAGCAAACATTCTATGTTATTGGCCAAAACAGATTAATAAGTTGACTTTTCACAAGTAGCTAAAACTCCATTACATTTTGAAAAGGCTAAGATACACGACAATAAATTTAAAAGAAGCAGAAGGCAAAACATTCCCACCAACCTACACGACAAAGACAAACTCCGGAAACAAATATGCGCAGAGCACCAAAATAATCTTAAATCCGTGAAAAAAAACCTATATAACTCTTAGATAACTGTCCTAAATTCCGATTGGTTTTGAGAAGATTGCATCAGTACATCCTAGAACATAATTCAAACACACACAAGCAAACAAACGTAAAAAGATGTTGAATCAATTCCTACAACTTTACACTACAAAGTTCCATACACCTAAATCATCTATATAACATGCAATTATGTAGCCCATTGAATAACAACCCTCTGGAATAAACAAACCATAAATAAAATAGATTCGGCTTTTTAACTCCAAACTAAAAAAAACAAAACCCGTGAAACACCTCCAAGAGCTTTTAAAAAATGAAAAGAAACGAATGACCTCTAAAAAGGTCCAAACGAATTCGATAACAACAAAATATGAACTTGAATTCCCTCTACTACAACCTGCAATAATAAAATTTTACCAAGTCTTCCTTTTTTTTTCCTAAAGAAATGGGGACAGAGGTATGGAAGATGAGATAAGGATGTGTGTGTGTGTATATATAATGAAATTTAACCGATAGATTTTAGTAATGTACACATTTTTTTCTAAGAAACTGACAGGTTTGAGAATTTCCCAAACAAGATCGGTCTTCCCCATGGAATATCAGTATTTGGGATTTAATTTTTTTGTGCACTTAATGATGTTCTAGAATAGTTTTTTTGAATAGAGATGTATAGCATGGTCCATTACAAAACAAGGTCACATGGTTGACAAACCCCAGTTTGCTTAAGTTATTAAATAACCATTGAGTTTTTGGATGCCTGATGTCATCGGACAAGTTCATTGTGTGGGGTTGGATACTGATAGCTATTAAAGAAATGGAAGAATGAAAGCTACTGATACAACTTGTTACTGATAGCTATTAAAAAAATGGAAGAATGAAATTCAACTTGTTACTTTAATGAAGGAGATAAGGATGGATTTATGGATGGATGGATGAGATGAGATTGATTTTCAAATTTTTTTTATGATCAAATCAGTTACATTTATCTTTGACCCAATCAGTTACATGCTTGTTAAAATTAAAACCAGGTAGGAAAATCTTTCCTTCTAGAATAGATGAATTCGCAAGCTTGAAACTCCATGTTAACCACTCAAGCTTGGAATTCCATGAATTTGGAGGAATGTGCAAAATGTTCTGTTCAAAGATTATGAATATATCTTCTATAAGAAAAATAAAAAGGGGTAAAAATCGTCTCTGTGTCAGTTTTTTTTTTTTCATTCTCCTCCCTACCTGATATTCCCTATTTCTTACTTGTTTTTTTCTGCAAATGAAAGGGGAAATGAAAGTGAACAATAATTGTTTTTTGTCCACCACAAAAATTTTAAAAACTTCAAATTAATAAAAGAGAGTGAAGAGGGGTAGCGACCTTAGCGACTTCAACTTCGGCGGCGACGTAGGCATCTTGAGCTTCGAAGACGACGTAGGCGACCTCAGCGACTGGAGCTTCAGCGACCACCTTCAATCGAATGAGGGTTACAATCAAGTGAGAGAGGGTTGGGGCGATGGCTGAAAATAGAAGAGGGAAAAGGGAAAAAACCTGAGCTTCAACGGCGACCTCAGTGACCGAAGCTTCGACAGCGACCTCATTGACTGGAGCTTCGCTGGCGATCTTCAATCGAGTGAGAGATGGAAAAGGGTGGCGACGAGCTTCAACGAGTGAGAGATGGAAAAGGGACCTTAATCGAGAGAGGGAAAATACGTAAGGGTTGAAAATAGAAGAGGGAAATGGGAAAAACGAGGGAAAGACAACCTTAATCGAGGGAGGGAAAATACGCCAGGGTTGAAAATAGAAGAGGGAAATGGGAAAATCGTAGCCCTAAAAAAAGTTTTAATATTTAGTGACTCAAAAAATATTTTTTAGCAACGTGGTAAACATGTTGCTAAAAATAATTTTTTTTGTGGCGCGAGTTTTATGCGTCTCTGAAACTATTAGCGACATCTAATTTTATTGCGCCACTGAAAATATTTAATTGTGACATCTGGTTTACGATGCCGCTGAAAGTCATCTTTAGCGACTTATTTTGGCTGCGTCACTAAAAATTTGTCACTAAAAACACGTTTTCTTGTAGTCGAATGACTTTGACTTGGACGGCTACATCCTTTTATAGAAGGATAGGAGGCTTGAATTAGGTCAACCTGGACACGTGTATGGCTCTCCTTGCTCCTTTATCCCGAAAATAACTCAACAGAAGTCGGTTCATGAAGTTGGCTAACGAGCTGTGACGTGGCAGTTCTGCTCCCAGTTTTGCTGCAGCACAGAATTTGCTCCCTCAAGTCGCCCAGCAACAGATTCTGCACAAAATGATTTTCAAAGCTTCCATTCTTCCAAATGGGTTAAAACATGTAGTATCTATCAAGAACCAACCCTATTAAGCACAGAAGACACACAAATCCCTATATAAATGAGGCCTAAATAACTACCTTTCGGGCAGTTATCAATTATACAACCCTCAACCTATCTTCCTTCTACACTGACACTAGGAACAAACATTCAAGCAGTTTGAATAATCAAGCAAGTAATATGTTACTAGGCACCTCAAAATAGAAACACATTATATTTTTCATTTAAAGGATGGCAGTAGCTTTCACACGCCTATTGCACGAACCCATAACCCGAGTTTAACCCTTGGTTGCCCTAACTGATTACAATAGGGGTAGCTCTTTTCGCCGTAACATTTTTAAACGATGCAAGCTGCACACTAGACTAGACTTTTTCTTTTTCTTTTTTTTTTTGTTTTTAATTTTTTTGTCAAGTCAAGAGTGATTCTTTATTCTTTTAAGCACGACATGCATATTTTCTTTTATCGTTCCTAAGCAAGGCATTGCAAGCCATTATGTCCTAGATCGCTAGATAGCAAATCCATACACGTATCAAGGTGACAACAAGCATATGAGTTTTATAATTCGCTCCTAAGGATTTCAAATCTAATCCCATGCACACGAATGTTCACTCTGTGTAAGAAAATTCTTCGAAAACGTTTAAAAAGAGTAAATTTTAAGTAACATGCTTACAACTCGTCAAAAGCAGTAGAACTGGCAGAATGGCACATCGTTGATTCTCATAATCATAGCAGAAGCAACTAGATAATCCTAGCAATCAAACTCAAAATCATACTCAAAATTTTAAACATTTCTCATAAAATAGGTCCAATGCTCAAATGCATGGCCTCAATCAAATAAGCATAGATCAATAAAATAAAGCATGCATAATAAAATAGTCTGATGCTAGGTGCATCGAGACTCAACAAAACACATGCACGCAAAACCAATTCCCCCTCTGACCTAAAATCATACATTGTCCTCAATGTATCTAAACAATAAAAACTAAACGACGACAAGTAAGGGAAAAAGTAAACCTCGCCTGATTTTAAGCGCAATGGTTGGAAGGGAAGGATTCACCACACCTCGGAAGATTGGTTGCTCATAGGAATAGGTCATAGACTCCTATAAAACAAAACAAAGTAAACAAACATAAATAAGGACTAAAAAGGCAAACAACTAAAAATAAAGGGAATGATAAAAATTATTTTTATTGTTGGGCTGCCTCCTAGAAGTGAAATTTTTTAACGTCAATTACTCCACAAGATTTGCAAAAGAAGACTGTGGGGCTTAAAAGAAGATTTGCATTGCACGTTCAACCCATTCTATCTTAGGGAAAAGTGGATCGAGAGTCTGCTAGATATCCAATAAGCTCAGATACCCTTCTCCTTGCTTCTCGGTAGAAAGTAAGTTTGCTCCTATAAAGATTTGTGACTAGTTTCTACAGAAACAAACTAAAAACACAATAGACGAGAAAAAGGCGAAGACACAAAAATAATTAGAAATAAAGCAACGTGTTCGCCGACAAAGGCACCAATTTGACGGGTCTGAAGTTGTCGAGGCTCTGAGTTCTCAAATAAATTTATAATTCACCGACTACTAAACTACTTGCAGAAGTAGTGGCTCCGGGTCGATCACTGGGAACAATTAGTTTATCTCTAATCACTTTTGTTGATAACAGGGGGGGCTGGAAGAAGAATGGAATAATTGCAAGAAAGTAAATTGCATAAAATTAAATAACAAAAAAGCAAAAGGGTGGTTGCTTAATCTCACATTGGCGATCACTGTAGCTGGAAACACTTGAATTCAGTACACTTGTTTTTACTCATCGATTAACAGATAATGATGTTGCCTAATTGGTACTCTAAATCATCCAATCATACATCGACTCAATTATTAATTAACCCCTACTAATATGTCAAGATTAACTAATTAAATATATGCATTACGACCAAGATACCCGACTAGCCCATCGAACCAACATCCAATCAATTAATTAATTAACCCGATCATGATTAACGAATTAAATAATTGTTCCTCTAGGTTAGAATTCTCTAATTAACTAGGAAAAACCTAAATTAATTAAGAACACCGATTTAGACAATAGACCTATCTTGCAGACGACAAAGTCTAAGAACTGCTCTTGGGACACGTGTCCATGACTTGTTCTATATGATAACTACAATAAAAAATTCATTCCCGGGGTGGATTTTAATTTCTTGACTAATTACTAACATACAACTTGCGAGTTAGGGTAACAATCTAACCTACTGTGCATGCTAGTAGTGTAAACGAGAATCTAGAATCACGAACAACACATAATCATGTATTATCAAGCTATTTACTGATAGTGTAGATAAATATTTTTATTCTTCAATTGCAACGACAATATGCTCAAACTTTCTTGGCATACTTCTAAGAATCTTTTCAACAACTCTTTTATCACCTAATTCTTCTCCATATGTTCTCAAATTGTTGGTAATCGCAAGAATATGATTGAACAACTCTTCAACAGTTTCGATCTCTTTCATCTTAATCCCATCAAATTCAGATCTGAGAGCTTGTAATCTTACCATCTTTACCTTATCTTCTCCTTGATAGGTGGGTTGAAAAATACCTCAAGCCGCCTTTGCAGAAGTAGCTGTTGAAATTCATTCGAAAACATGTTCATCAACAGCTTGATAAATGAAGAACAAAGCCTTTTTGTCTTTCTTAAGATTTTCTCTCAACTCGGCAAGTTGTTGATTCTGAACTTCAGTGTATCCTCTTTCAACAATATCCCACAATTATTTGTGAGCCATGTAACACTTTCATTTTAATGCTCCACTTATTAAAATTTTTCACACTGAATCTCGGGAGTTGGGGTTGCAATATGTTACTGATAGCGTGCATAGCGAGCTATGTTTCCCGTTTCAATTTGGTTAGTCTTTGAGTAATTCGTAACCATTTTATTGCTATTTTGTAGGAAATTGTTATGTTGAGCTTAATTGAGAAATTGGAGTCAAATGGAGTTCAATCCTAAAAAAAAAAAAAAATAATAAAAAATCATAGCGTAGGGACGCTAGAACCAGCGTCGCGACGATCTCGGCAAATTTTCCAGAATCGCAGTATCGCAACAGCGTTGCGACGCTGTCGCCAGATTTTCTATAAATTCATCCTTTTGTGCTACAGATTGGGGGAGTCCAATTGGTGAGATTTTAGCCCTAATTTCGACTAGAGACCTTTTGTAGGAGCAAAAGGCAAGGCCAAGGAGCGGGAATCAAGCGTGAAGACGTGGAGATCGTGACGGGGACGTGCGGTGTCGGCGGATTCGAGTTTTCCTTCCTCTTTCCCTTAACTCTTGTAGTTTTTATGGCTTTTCTTGCAATTAGTGTTTGTGGTTTAAAGACTATGAATTGCTAATTGTTTGTCTTAGGGATTGATGTAATTGTTTTAGTCGTTGGATTGATTTTTAGTATGAATGTGTTGTTATTTTATGCATGCAATTTTGTGTAATGTTTTCAATTACTTGATCACTAATTGAATGATTTAAGTGTTGAATCTAACTCGGGAGAGAGGATTTGGCCTAAGACTTACCTTGTTTAATTCCATGATTAGAGTAGAAATTCTAAGTTTGTGACGGGATTTGGAATTACTTTAGAAGTATAACAAGGACCGAACCGAATAATGCCTTGCATGTTAATGAACTTAGATAGGGATATCAAGTTAGTTTATATGCATGAGAATCAATTATACTCGGGAGAGGTAATCGTGATAAAAGTTTCCTTGGCTTGTAGAATAATTGCACGGTCAATTCATTCATATTAATCAATCCTCAATTTTAATCAATGAAATCAATTCCCTAAGAGTCTTTCCATTTGAGTCTCCACTTTTATTTTAATGTGTTTTGTCTTTACTTTTATCTTTATCTTTGAGTTTTGCTCCCTAAATAAAATTGAACAAAAGTATTCACGGTACTTAATTTGCTAGAAATCCAATCCAGAGGACGACACTCGTTTAATCACGAAAACACTATATTATTACTCAACCCGTACACTTGCGGTAAGCAAATTGCGCATTAAGTTTTTGGCGCCGTTGTCGGGGATTGGCATATTTAGTTGAATCAATATTGTGGAAAAATTGTTCGGTCTTAATTTAGGGTGTATTTTTATTTTGTAGAGAGATTGCATTTTTTTTCCTATTTGTTTTCTTTCCATATTTGTTAGTTTCCTATTGTAGTTTTTTCCTTATTTGTTTTTGTTTTTCCTTTATTTATTTATTTTTTCTTTATTTCCTTTTTTGTTTGAGTCTTTGTCCTTTGTTCTTGTTGGGTTATTATATTATTGGAAGCCTAATTATCATTGTTGCTTTAATTGAATGGTTTTTTATTCAACACCATATTCCAATTTTTCATCTTCAAGTTTTACCCCTTTAAAAGAAAATTCTTCCTTGGAAAGCATAGTTCAAAATTATATTGAGGAGTCTAGAGCGTGGAGTCTAAAATTTGCTGAAATTATAAAAGGGCTTCAAACCCCAAAGGAAGTTAGTGAGGTGGGATCTACTTCCATAGGATGTCTAATGAGTCATGTGGCCGATGATTCGTGGACACCCATTCAAGAGCTTAGTTCTGTCGATCTTGCTAAGGATGAGCAGTTAGGGGTGAGTTGCATGAATAATGGGGAAGAATTGGAGAGTTGTAGCACCTATCAAGAACATGTTTGTGAGGAAGAAAAAGAAAATGAGCTTGAAGTGTCAGAGGAAGTTCAGGAGGTAGAGTTTAAGGTTGAAAAAACTTCGTCTGTTTTATCATCTCCATCCTTTGTAGATTTTGATTGTTCTTTTTTCTATTCTCACGAGTCAGTTGTAGAGTCAGAGTCTCTTTATTTTGATATTTCCCCTTTTATGCTTCTTTTATTCAAAAATACCAAAAATAATTCTGTTTCAGGGGCCCATGAGAAGCTAGTCAGTTTGCTAGTGATCGTTGGTTATATTGATTCAAGGAAGAAGGGCCCAAAGAAATACGAGAATTTTTATGTGCCTTGACAAACTGGACGAGCACGTCGAGCTAAAGACGATAAACAAGCGCTTATGGGAGGCAACCCAAGTTACTTCGTTATTGTTTTTTATGTCTTGTTGTTTTTGTTTTGTAGGAGTTCCCGTGCTCTTGTCTATGCCAAGCATTCATGAAAAGGTCATCATTCCAGGGCAGTATCGTTCACCCCTTCCATTCTCTATTTGTTCTCATGCTTGACTATGCTTTATTGATTTATACATTGAGGACAATGCATGTTTTAAGTTTGGGGGTGGAATACATGTTTGTGGAGCCCTTGAGCAACTGAGTTCAGGCTATAGTTTTGAGCTTTCTTTGAATTAAGCATATGGTTGTTTTCTGGATGTTATTTTTGCATGACTATGATTTCCTAGGATAGGCTTTTTTGTCAATTTTCAAGCTTTCGATGAGTTGTAAGCATGAGTGCCCAAAAAGAGAGACTTTTTAAACTTTTTCAAGGATATGTCTTGCATGAGTAGAGTATTTTTCTTGGCTAGATTTGGATTTGAATGCTTAGGAGCAAATTACTAGGTTCATATGCTTGTTGTCACCTCGATAGGTGTAGGGAAGAGCTAAGGAGTTAATTTTTTGCAAATTAGCATGTTTGATCTTGCTTAGGAGGAAAGAAAAGAATATATGCTTATCATGATCATGAAAGAAAAATCATTATTGTTGTTACTTTTAAAAGGAAAAAAAAAAATTATGTCATGGCCTGTGCACAGTTTGCAATGAGTAATGAAGATTTAGGCAAAAAGAGCTACCCCTGTTGTGATCAATTAGGCCAACCACAGAAAACTTAGGTTAAGGGTCCCTGCAATAGGTGTGTGAAAGCTAGTGCCACAAAAAAAATACTTGATTTAATTTTCAATATTAAGCACCTAAGTATGGAGGAAAATAAACTAATTTGTTCCATTGACTCGTTAGTGAATCCTTAGTGCCAGTATAGAGGGAAGATGAGTTGAGAGTTTAGTAATCCAATCCCGGGCTATTAGAGTTTAATCTCGTTAAGTTAGATCTCGCTTGTGCAAGTTAATTTTGGAAAAATTTTGATTTGTCTCCCTCATTGGTCCTTATGTGCATGTCTCTTAATTACTTGATTATTGACTTTTGAGCCTTGAGGATTGAGTCATGTTTGTTGCATCCATTCTTCCATTGTATGCTTGATTTCAGTTTGCTCGAGGACTAGCATAAGCTTAAGTTTGGGGGTATTTGATAGCGGGCATAGCGAGCTATGTTTCCCGTTACAATTGGGTTAGTCTTTGAGTAATTCGTAACCATTTTATTGCTCTTTAATGTTTATTTTGTAGGAAATTGTTATGTTGAGCTCAATTGAGAAATTGGAGTCAAATGGAGTTCAATCCTAAAAAAAAAATAATAAAAAAATAAAATAAAATCTTAGCGTCGCGACGCTCTCGGCAAATTTTCCAGAATCGCAGTATCGTGACAGCGTCGCGACGCTGTCCATAGCGTCTCGACGCTGTCGCCAGATTTTCTATAAATTCATCCTTTTGTGCTACGGATTGGGGGAGTCCAATTGGTGAGATTTTAGCCCTAATTTCGACTAGAGACCTTTTGTGGGAGCCAAAGGCAAGGCCAAGGAGCGGGAATCAAGTGTGAAGATGTGGAGATCGTGACGGGGACGTGCGGTGTCGGCGGATTTGAGTTTTCCTTCCTCTTTCCCTTAACTCTTGTAGTTTTTATGGCTTTTCTTGCAATTAGTGTTTGTGGTTTAAAGACTATGAATTGCTAATTGTTTGTCTTACGGATTGATGTAATTTTTTTAGTTGTTGGATTGATTTTTAGTATGAATGTGTTGTTATTTTATGCATGCAATTTTGGGTAATGCTTTCAATTACTTGATCACTAATTGAATGATTTAAGTGTTTAATCTAACTCGGGAGAGAGGATTTGGCCTAAGACTTACCTTGTTTAATTGCATGACTAGAGTAGAAATTCTAAGTTTGTGACGGGATTTGGAATTACTTTAGAAGTATAACAAGAACCGAACCGAATAATGCCTTGAATGTTAATGAACTTAGATAGGGATATCAAGTTAGTTTATATGCATGAGAATCAATTATACTCGGGAGAGGTAATCGTGATAAAAGTTTCCTTGGCTTGTAGAATAATTGCACGGTCAATTCATTCATATTAATCAATCCTCAATCTTAATCAATGAAATCAATTCCCTAAGAGTCTTTCCATTTGAGTTTCCACTTTTATTTTAATGCTTTTTGTCTTTACTTTTATCTTTATCTTTGAGTTTTGCTCCCTAAATAAAATTGAACAAAAGTATTCACGGTTCTTAATTTGCTAGAAATCCAATGCAGAGGACGACACTCGTTTAATCACGAAAACACTATATTATTACTTGACCCGTACACTTGAGGTAAGCAAATTGCGCATCAGTTACCACTTGAAGTCATCTCTGATCTTAGCTCTAATAGCACTTGTTGGAAACGAAGTAGGCCCTCACAATACAACTCAAGAGATAAGAGAAGAAGATTGTTCTCTAACTCACACGAGATTGGAGAAACTAGAACTTTAATATTACTTTATTTTCTTGGTTTTCTTGCTTACAAATGACAAATCCTACACATATTTATACTAGTAGGAAATTACATCAAAAGACATCAATGATAAATGCTAATACATGTGACTTTTCACCAATACATGAACATTCATTATGTATCTTGTAATTCATGAATTCAACTATTCCTTGAATCTCAACAATTCATGTATCTAATTAAATGTGATTCATGTACCTTGAATTATGTCTAGATTAATTTTAACATTTTCTTTCTAATTATCAATGACTATTTCATTTTATGAACTTTGAGACTTTAAAGTATTATTATTTATATTTATAAAGTTTGGTTTGGATTCCAAATAAAATGGACTGCGAGCGGTCTAGCTGGATCAACATCGAGTTAGGTCGACTCGGCTCAAATTTCTCTAGCATTTACGCCCATGTTAGACCTTGCTTTTTCGACCCTCGTTTTGTTTTCAATTCACCTTTTCTTATTTGGGCTTCTCGTTCATTCTTAGGGTAGTTAGATTATCCAACTTTTACCCTAACACAACAATAAAAAATTGGAATGCTTGATGAAAGGTCAGGAAAAATTAATAAATTCGTTAAGAAAGAATAAATTAAAATAACAAATAGAAAAATGCAATAAAGGATATAAGTGAATAGAAATAGATTTTATTTATTTATTTTATTTATTTATTTTTTTTTTGTGAATATGGTACAAAATAAAACAAAATTATTTCATTCAAAAATGAAATCAAAGTGTCTTCATTTGAAAATGAAATGAAAATACATAATGGTGACAACCATTAAGAAAAATATCATAACAATACCTACATTTAAGAAATAACTTTATTGGATTACCATCTCACTCTAGACCATTCAATTTTACCCTTTCCTTTATTTCCCATTTGGTATTTGAACTTTTTCCCTCTCATTAACTACATAAATATTAATAAATATAAATAAATAGATATGCTAAGACTTCAATATTTTTTAGTTACTTTTCATCTTTTAGAATAGATTACATATTTGCAATATGTTGGCACTTTGTACGTGTTTATATACACATACATATATGTGTATATGTAGGGTTGAGTTACGAATCGCTAGTTTCTAAGTGTGTATTAAATGTTACATATGTTAAGTTTTTGTTTAATTTTAATAGGCAAAATATTTTTAAAGATTGTAGAAATGATTAAAAGTATGCAAAATTGAATGATTACAAGTTTAATATCATAAGGTTCTGTTTTGAGACGTTTATTTCTCATACCAATCGTTTAAAAATATAATTTAACCTAGAAAAGAAAACTATTTTTCTTTTGTCTGGTACTGCTTTTTTACTGTTTTTGTCCTAATTCTAATAAGCACATGTCCGAATATTATGGATTTCTTTTTTACACTGTATTCTCGTTTGTCGCATGATTTTGCATGGTTATTATAATTAGTGTGTTGTCCGTTTTAGAATTGGGAAATTGTAATGGGTAGAAAAAAATATTAGGACATTTGCAAATTTAACTATGCTTTTTGAGATTTGCAAATATAGCAAAAATTTTAAAATCTGATTTTCGTTTTTTTTATTATTCCAGTTTTATCCTTGTTGGTATATCAGTTGTATATTAGTAGTATATCAGACGATATACTTTATATTTATTGATATACGAGATATAAAGTATATCAGTGAACTGATATACCAAATTTGATATACTCGAATGAATACAATTATATATCTAATATATACTTGATTTGATAAATGTAACCTATGATATACCTGAGTATTGATATAAGAATGATATATCTGATATATGAAATGTTACTTTTCTTTTCTTATATTTGTTATGTTTCATTTTCTTTTTATTGAATTGTGTTGTGTTATTTACGTATTTTAAACGAAATGTTTGTTTTTTATAACATAAAATGTTTGTCTTATACTTGTTATGAACATTGATATACCATTGATATACCTCTTTGGTTATACTACTCAAATTATTAATAACATTGATATACTTGATTATTTGTGACAAAATATATCAATGATAGACTTTATTCTTTTAAAAAAATCATTAATATATATTTTTAATTATCAGTGACATACTTTATTGAAGAAGACACCCTTCAATCTGTATTAAATAATTTCTTATGAATTAGGCTCAATTAGCATTTGGATTCGATATACCATTTCTAACATGAAAATTGTAATGAGTGGCTAAAGTCTAATGGTTAATTGCAAAAATAGCAAGTTTTATAAAAAAAATTTAAATATAGCATAATTTTTAAATCATTTATTTTAATTCCCATTTTACCTCTGTTTTGATTTTTATTAATGATAGATTTCTATCACTGATATAAATCTATCGCTCATACAATCTATCACTGATATAAATCTATCGCAAATAAAATCTACCACAGATAGAAATTTATCATTAATAGAAACCAATAGTGCATTTGATTACGTGATAATTTTGTGCATAACTTTTGTTTTTTATTTTTTATTTTTTGTTTTGTTCAGGTCTCCATTTGTTTAAATTTCAACTTCCGCTTTGTGTTTTTCTTTTCTTCCAGTTCAATTTCCATGTTGTTTTGCTTCAACAACTATAAAAACAAAATCAAAACAAAATCAGTGATACAGGTTATAGAAACAAAAATGATTGTTTTCTATCAGTGATAGAAGATTTATATCTCTGATAATTTTATCAGTGATAGAAAGATAGTTTTCTATCCTTGATAGAAATCTTCTATTACCTAATTTGAACAACTATAACCAATCACATTACTAAATCTATCCGTGGCAACAAACAATACAAAATTCCAAACAAAACGCAAAAATAACTGACAGAATTGTATCACTGATAGAACTTGTCAATGATCGACTTGACATAAACAGGAATAAGGAAAAAAACGGATTGAACAACTACAATCAATCACCTTACTAAATCCATCAGTGATGGAAAACAATAACAAATTCGAAACAAAACGCATAAATAACTGATAGAAACAGGAAGAAGGAAAAAAATGGGCTGGATGGGCGGGGTAATCTTGTTAGATATGCTTTTTAGTGATTTGGATGGGTTGGATGTTAAATTTTGCTACTTTTGCAAATACTTTAATATGTTACTAATTTTGCAAATACTTTAATATGTTGCTAATTTTTCTATTATTTTAGTTGGGTTTGCTATCTGTGCAAGCAGCCACTTGTAATATTAAGGTTGAAGAGTTTTTGTTTTTAAAGTCTATATATTGAGAGTAGAAAACTGAGATGGTTTGTCAACGGAGAAATTTTTAGGTACTCCTGGTGCAATGAGCCCGATAGTTTTGCACCGTTTTGGATATAAGAGAGGGAGAAGTGGTAAAAGTTACTCGATGTTGAATCCAACGATTATTCGGGGCAGACAATTATGAAGATTTACATCCGATGGTTTTAAAGAGAGGACCTGATTGCAATCAAAACACCTAATAATTTTCCTTGTCAACGATGTCAAATATGGGAGAGCAAAATAAGAAAAATATGATCACAAAATTTAAAATAATTATAGATAAATGGAAATAGGAACAAACAGTCCCAGCCAAGATAGATAAGAAAATAAATTTCTCTATAGCGGTAATTAAATTTAAGAATTGAATATATAGATTAAATGAGAGATTTTAATTTTAAAATTTATTTATAGAGTATAGTAAAATAGGATGGTTGATACTTGAAATGTTAATAGGATGTGAACTATAAGAGAGCAAAATAAGAAAAATATCATAAAATTGAAAATAATTATGGTAAATCTAAATAAAGGCAAACAACCAAGCAAAGATAGATAAGAAAATAAGGCCCCGTTTGATAACGTTCTCGTTTCCTGTTTCTCGTTTCTCGTTTCCTGTTTCTTGTTTCTTGTTTTTTAAGAAGTAGAAACAGAAACATGTTTGATAACTATTCCTGTTCCTTGTTTCTCTGAAAAAAGAAACAGAAACACAAAATATGTTTGATAATCGATTCTTGTTTCTTGTTTTTTTAGTTAAAATAAAATTTAGTACATATAATATAAAACTATATTAATTTTCAACGATTATTTTTTTATTTCTCCTTCTTCTTCCTCATCATTACCACCATTGTTACCGATCACCCACCATCGTTAATCATCGGCCATCGCTACCGACTTTCGACCACTGAGCGAATGCAGACAGTCAGCGACGAATGTTGGAAAAGTCGTCGGCGCGTGGTGGCGGTTGTCGAAAATAAGAAAAAAGGAACAAGTTTTGGTAGTCGGAGGTCGACGGTGGCATCTGGTAGTCACAGGTCGACTGTAGCAACTGGTCAACAAAGGTCGGTGGGGGTCAATCGGCGAAGGCCGATCAGCGGAGGTCGACCACGACTGGTAGTCCGAGGTCGATGGTGCCTAGTAGTCAGAGGTCGACGATAGCTGTCGTTCAGCAGAGGTCGGTGGCACCCGATAGTTAGAGGTCGATGGTAGCGGCTGGTCGGAGGTTGACAGTAGTCCGAGATCGACGGTGGTAGTCGGTCGACGAAGGTCGGTAGTCAGAGGTCGACGGTCGCGGTTGGTCGGTGGTGGCCGGTAGTCGAAGGTCAACGATGGCGATCGATCGGCGGTCAGTAGAGGTCGACAATGCCCGGTAGTCAAAGGTTGACGGTGGCAATCGTTCGATGGAGGTCGGCGACTGTCAGTAGTTAGAGGTCGACGGTAGTGGATGATCGGCGGCGCCCAATAGTCTGAGGTCAACGGTAGCGGTCAGTCGGCGGAGGCTGGTCAACAGAGGTCAACGACGCTCGGTAGTTAGAGGTCGACGATGGTGGTTGGTCGACGGCGCCAGGTAGTCGGAGGTCGACGGTAACGGTCTGTCGCTGGAACTTGGTTAATAGAGCGGGGGTCGGCAGAATCGTCGATCAATGGTGGCCGATAGTCGGAGGTCGACGACTGCGGCCAGTCGGCGGTGGTTGGTCGACGGTAATAAGAGGTTGGCGGCGCCTGGTAGTCAAAGGTCAACAGTAGCAGTCGTTCGGTGGTGGTCGGCGGTTGTCGATAGTCAGAGGTCGACGGTAGTGGCAGGTCGGCGGCGTCTGGTAGTCTGAGGTCGACGGTAGCGGTCAGTCGACGGAGGCCGATCAGTGGAGTTTGATAGCGGCCGGTTGTCGGAGGTCGACAGTAGCGGCCGACCGCGGTCGGTAGTTGGAGGTCAACGACAGTCGGTAGTCAGAGGTGCACGGTGGCAGTCGGTCGGCAGAAGTCGACGGCGACCGATCGACGGTTGCAGTTGGTTGTGGTCGGTAGTGGGAGGTTGACGACGGCGGTCGGTTGACGGAGGTCGGCGATGATCGGTAGTTTGAGGTGGACGGTGGCGGTCGGTTGGTGGATGTCGACAAAAACCAGTAGTCAAAGGTCGACAGTGATGGTCGGTCAGCGGAGGTCGACAGCGGCCAGTAGTCGAAGGTCGACAATGGTGGCCCGTGGACGGAGGTCGACGACGACACGTAGTCGGAGGTGGATGGTGGCGCTCGGTTAGTGGAGGTCGATGGCGGCCGATCGTCGGAGGTTGACGGTTGCGGTTGGTCGCGACAGGTAATCGGAGGTGGACAGTGGCGGTTGGTCGGTAGAGGTCGAGGCGGTCGGTTGTCGGAGGTCGACGGTAGCGATCGATCGCGGGCGGTATTCGGAGGTCGACGATGATGGTCTGTCAGCGAAGGCCGATAGTCGAAGGTTGACGATAGCGGACGACCACAACCGGTAGTCGGAGGTCGACAATGGTGGTCGGTCGACGGAGGTCGGCGACGACCAGTAGTAGAAGGTGGTCTGTGGCGGTTGGTCGATGGAGGTCGGCGGCGGTCGATAGTCGAAGTTCGACGGAGGCGGTCTGTCGACGACAGCTGATAGTCGGAGGTTGACAATGACGACTGGTCGGCGACGATTGATAGTCAAATGTCAACGATGGTAGGCGGTAGTCTGAGATCGTGGAGGTGATAATAAAAGGAAAAAAGGAAAGAAATAACACAAATAATAAAAAATGAAAGAGAAAGAATTAACGAAAAAAGAAAAAAAAAAAGGAAAGAGAACGAAATAACGAAAAAAGATAAAAAAAAAAAAGACGAGGAAGTGGTTAAAAAAATAGAGGAAGAGAAGAGATTGGTGTAGGAATGGGAGAGAGAGATGGATACATGCATGAAAGATAGAGAAAAAAAAACAGAAACAGAATTTGAGAAACAACATTTTGTAGTTTCTCAAATTTGGCCTCTTTTTTAGAAACGTTTCTAGAAATTTAGAAACAAGAAATAGGGATGAGTTATCAAACAAGTCTGTTTCTTGAAAAAAGAGAAACAGGAACAAGAATTAGGAAACAGGAACGTTATCAAACGAGCCCTTTATTTTTTTTAACCCCCTAATTCCCATAACTCCTAATTATAAAGGAAAAAAAAACACTATACCCATTCCCACGTAACCTCCCAATTTAACGCCAATTCCAACCGTTTAGCCACTACGGAAGGAGAAGAAAATATCTCAAGATAAACTTCCCAAGATATCAATTAAAGGCTAAATGAAATTCTAATTTCTTTTCCCCAAATTAAAATTCAACCTCGATTAATCCAAGATGGCATAATTTCGAAACGCGGGGTGTTACAGACTCCCCACCTTTAAAAACTTTCGTCCTCGAAAGTTGCTCGCCTAGCCACTTTGAACGATTGATCTTGATCTCAAACTTTTCTTCTCAAGGCACTTATTACTAGTGGCTTTCAACTCATCGAGCCACTTTCTACTAAAATATCGAGATTTTGAATATAACAAAAGAAGTGTCATTGATGAACGTCCTTAACAATGACTCCTAAATCAAGTTCTTGAACCTACATCACTTGTAGCCAAGCTCGCCTATCGACAACACGACAAGGGTACAAGAAGAACTTAAATGGTTTGGCAAAATCAGAACTAAGCTCCGATCTTGCATGACTTACAGGAACCTTCTTTTCACCGATGCTAGTTGAAGGAAAATAAGTCGCCAATGACAGCTTAATCTCTTGGGCTTGACACCTTCACATCCTACCTTCGATGGAAACTTATGTCCTTGTCCCGATACCACGGGTAGCTTCATTAGCAAACTTCACCAACTTTGAGCCCACCTTGTTGGCTATATGCAGCTCATCATTACCAATTAGGCACTGCTAAGGTTGAACCAACAACGCTACCAAAGCTTTCGCTGCCAACTCAAAATTTGAACAATTCATCCTTCTCAGCAATGGCTACGAGACTAATTGCTGCCCTACTAAGTACATCCATGATAGCCTTGTCATAATGACAACTAAAGTTGCGGCCATGACTCTTTATCAATTTCCAACATCTCGTTTGTCCTTGGTTGAGATCTCGCTACATAAATAAATGCTTGACTCTTGGTCTAAGAATAAACCAACCTATCGTCAAGAACATTGTCACGAGCAAGTCCAAAAGGACCTTGAGACTTGGTTCATGAAATCCATAACAGTTTCAAGGCATTAATGAGTCCAAAGACAACATAGAAACTTGCAACTCTCCTACTTGGTTTTGAAGGCCATCCTTGGAATGCTAACTTCCTTGACTTATAAACTATGAAGCCAAAATGCAAAACCATCCTAGGAACTTCCTTATCATTGAAGTTGGTCTATATTAAGAGGTTCGTCCAACTTCACCTTGTACAAGGAAATTTTTCGATGGCTTACGATATAACTCTCACTTGATAGAGCCTTGAACCCAACTCACTAGCTTTCGCTAATTTACTAAGATATACAAGATATAATCAATCCACATAACCACACATTCACATGACGAAGCATAACTAGGGAGAAAGAAATTCCAAAGCAATAGATAGACTTGAAGAAGGAGAACTGACTTCAAAAACGGAGGTGTTACCAACTCCCCACATTTAGGAACTTTCATCCTTGAAAGTTGCTTACTTAACAACTTTACTTGCTTATCCTTGATCCAAGGAAACTCGAGTTTCAAGAACTGAACTGGGACTAAACCAAGCAACTAACTCACTTTCGTATGGTTCATTGAGAAACCATCCTACACTACTTGAACGTGAAACTTTGGCCAAAAGGTATCCAAAAGCAAACTTACTTAGGGGCTTAGGCTCTCATGCTAGGATCTTAAAACCAACTCACTAACCTTCCAAGGTAATGAAAGATCTTACCTAAAGCTCTAAGGAAACAATCTAATCAAGCTAACAACAGCAAGCACATCCCAAAAACTCACAAGCTATCTAGGCAACGATGGCAACATCCTATGCCTACTAACAAACAACAAGCATAAGATCAAAACATGCTATCTAGATACTATGGGAGCATCCTACTCCTACTAGCAAACAATAAGCACACAATCAACCCAAGCTACCTAACCGGCTAAAGGGAGCATCCTAAGCCTTACTACTACAAGATAAAGCAACTATAGAAGTAAAAGCATGCTCAAATGACAAGTAACAAACAATAATCATACAATTCATTCACCCAGGGTAACACAAATATCATGCAATAGATAACATAATATCATCATTAGTACAACATACCTGGTGATGGAGAGGAGAACGAGGAAGACCACCGATCCTACCCTTTTAACAACCTAGTTTCTAGGTCAGTCTACAGGAACAACTCCGCTCTGATACCAACTGTAACCCCCCAGGTTTTAATACAGAATCTAACCTAGTGACATTACTAAATTCATGTTCAAACTAACCGAGAGCTCCGAAAATTTCGGCAGCATAACGACATACATAACACGAAACAAAAAATTTTAATCACCTGTAAATCTCAAAATTACACTTCTATAACATGCTATACTACTCCACAACCCACAGAAACAACTTCATATTAGAATACGAGTCGGGTCTCGCATCTTCAACCAACAACGAAACTTTCTAAAAACAGATCGACTTATTAATCATAAGCATATTTACAACCTAACGGAAGCATTAACTACTACAAATTAAACAACTAAAGATTCCTTTGACTCAGCAACAAAATACTATAAATTAACCTAACCAACAAAATGAAAGAAACAAACTAATAAATTAAACCAGATGGTCATCGCTTGTGAATCTCCTCATCCACATCACCGGGCATATAAAGTTCATCTCCTGCATAATCTGAAAATGTTGGGGGAAAGGAAGGGGAGGGGTATCAGTACAACCACAGTACTGGTAAGTAGCTCACACCCGGTGAGCCACCAATCAACATACAGCCACAACATCATGCTATCCACAAACACCATGCTTGGAAAGCGATAAACAACTCAACATGCTCTTAAACACGAAAACAACAATGCAACCACGTGTTCATGCAAAAATGGGACGACAACATGAATCCACGCATCATGCTATGCACCCCCACATGGTTTCCGCGCCATGCACGCACACTTACACGTGAATTCCGCGTCACGCTCTGCACTCACAACCCACACGTGATTTCTGCGTCACGCTCCGCACTCACACCCACACGTGATTTCCACGTCATGCTCCGCACACACACCCAACACATGATTTACGCGTCATGCTCCGCCTCTCCCCAATGACCACACACTATGCAGACACGACTCTTATGCAGCTTAGATATCAACCACAGTATCTCATGCTCATGAATTAAACAAACGACATGCTTATGCATCGTCAAAGCAACATGCTTAGGAATTTAAGAAAACATCATGCTTGTTCACAAAGCGAGCTACAAACATATAAACACATTATGCAGTAGCAAAGCAAGAAAAGCAATAGCAAGCTCAAACAACAAACAAGCACAAAATATAGTAACAAAGCAAGTAAAGCGATAGCATGCTCAAACACACAAACAAGCCCGTCCAAGTAGAAACTACTTACTTATAATGCTTCCAAAGCAACCTTAGTGATCCAAAGCAGTCTAATAAGACCCTAAACAACAAGGATAAATCCTACCGAATTAGAATCAACTCATAGCTACTCTAAACATGCTTTTAATGATCAAAACCTATCGAGAGAGAACTAATTCCTTGTTGGACAGCCACTCAAAGTTCCCCAAATTAACAACCAAAAATCTTCCAACCATGGGCAACCACGTCTAAGGCACAACGGGCAATGGGTATCCACCGAATGGCTATATTCAAGGCTTTTCAGCAATTGGACAACAAGTAATTAACACGAAAATAAAATTCTAATTAGGACTCCTAGCGATTGGGCAACTCTTCTAAGGTGTAGATAATAAATGGGTATCAATTAGCATGCTCTTTAATCCTTAACCAGCTAGCAAAACCCATTTATTTAACATTTTAAGGACCTATAAAGGTTGGGCAATGCTTTAAAAGCCTAAACAACTAATGGGTATCGATTAAAACATGGTTTTAAGGCTTTAATCTCTAATGGGTATCAAACACTTAAGCTATAAAACTAAAAACAACATTGAACCTTACCCGACAGACCCGATATCACGCAAGACGGGTTATAATAACCTCGAACAACGCACTAGAACGATCCTTGAGTAGTGGGTATTCGCGCTTATAGTGATTCGAACCCAATCGATCACCTAGACGGCGCTGCAGAATAGAAATTTCAATGTTAACTTAAATTTCCAGCACCTAACGAAATGGGCATTCCATTTTAAGCTCTAACCATGAATGGGTAAGAGTTTAAAACTTACCGAAAATGTTAAGCGACGTCGTAATGATAAAAAACGCCGCTGGACAGAGGTGAAAATGCGCAGGAGATGGGATCCAAGCTGCTGGACGCCGCAAAACTGATCGGAAAGGAGCGAAGAAGTTAGATCGGCCATATACGCCGAAGAACGAAGGATTAAGAGAGCTTACCCACGATTTTTTCTTTCCCTAAACTACACCAAACACCCACAAGGAGACCCACGAAGAGAGGAAATCGGGAGATAACCCTATCATTTGCTCTGATACCAAATGATAAAGGAATTACCTCAATTATGCTTGAGAACTCCCCTTATTTCCAGGTGAACCCCCACAACAATAATAAGAATAACCCCAATAACAAGATGATAGAACAACTCCAAGAAAGTTAAACAGATTTGGCTTGGAAGGATGATCAAAGATCAAGAAGAAAGGAGAACTCGTTCCTAACCTCAAGATTTCGAACTCTTCACAATCTAATTGATCAAACTAGATTGAAAGTCCTAGGCATGCATTCTAAACACAAGAATACAAAGAAAGCTTAAAAGCTTGAGAGAGACTAAACTCAATCTAAGGTTTCATTCAAATTCAACTTGTGTTCAAATGACAAATTACATCCATATTTATACTAATTGAAAAGACACCATGAAAGGACGCAACCCTTCATCTATGTGGTCTAAATTCAGCCCCTAACCTTTCAAATTCATTCATGAACCATCATAAATACAAGTTCATGAATTCACAAGATACATAATACATTAAATATGTGAATGAATATGGATTTTAAATTCATTGTGTCTTTTGGTTGAATAGTTGCCTTTCCAAGCTTGAATGGATGCAACTCTTGGTCATTGGAGCTTGTGGCACAATGATTGCCTCATGATTGGATTTAATTGAAGTTGACACCCATGGAGCTTCATTCGAGCTTGATTGAGCTGGTTGAGCTTCGAATTCTTCTTCTTGAGCTGGTGGAGCTTGGAATTCTTTTTCTAGCTCTTCTTAATTGTTTTTTTTCCTTATCAGAAAGAGAGAGGCGCGCGGAAGAGAGAAGACACGGTGGCGGCGGGCTGCTTCAATAGACGGCGGCGTACTCGGTCACCAGCGGCAGCGACGGGGCTGAAGAAGCAGAACGCAGAGAGAGAGAGACCCGACGGGAGAGAGAGACTGTGGCTAGAGGAAAAGGGATTTGCGCGAAGAAGCGGGCAGTGTGGCGGTCGACTGGGCTACGATCTCACGAATTGGGCGGTTGGTGGCGTTGCTACAGTCGACGAGATCGGCGGTAGTGCTTCAATCTCCGGCGACGGCTGGCTGGGAGAAAGAAAACAAAAGAAGAGATGGGGGGGAGGGGGTCTGATGCGCGCGAGAGATAGGAGGAGAGAGAGATTGATTTCTTTATTTTTTTTAACCCCCTTAATTCCCATAACTCCCAATTAAAACGGGAAAAAAAAAACACTATACCCACTCCCACGTAACCTCCCAATTTAATGCCAATTCCAACCGTTTAGCCACTACGGAAGGAGAAGAAAATATCTCAAGATAAACTTCTCAAGATATCAATTAAAGGCTAAATGAAATTCTAATTTCTTTTCCCCAAATTAGAATTCAACCTCGATTAATCCAAGATGGCATAATTTCGAAACGCGGGGCGTTACACATTCAATCTAAATTTCATCCTATTGGTTGCAATATGAGTATTGTGTCTCTTTTTTTTTTTTCTCTTTATTTTAGTTTTTTGTTTTATTTGATCAAGCAAGAGTTTTTTTTTTTTTTTTTTTTTTTTTATGAATCTGGTGTAGAATAGAAATCTTTTACTTTAATCAAATATGTTTATATTTTTTCTTTCATTTTTGTTTTATTTTGTAAAAAAAAAATTGTATTTTTTTTTCGCCATTAGATCACCCCAAATATATGGTGTGCATTTTTCTTTTTTTTAAAAAAATGTTGTTATTAATATCTAATAACATAAGATGTTTCTAATTATCTACTTGTTCACATTAACCCTTATTTATATCTAATTACTCAATTGATTATAGAGTGTGATATTTATTCAAACGATAAATATATACCGTGCATTATAATATATAATCAATGTATCGAACCCATTATATAATATATATATTCGTCATTTTTTATTCAGTTCATAAGTAAAACATCATAATGATAAATATATACTAAATTGTATATTGTATCATAAATATAAACTTCTTTATATAGTATATATATGACATGATTTATAAAGTTCAAAAGTGAATTTTCAGAATTATAAATATAGGTCATGCAGTATATTTAACTTTATCTATAAATATATACTTGGATGTATAATATATAAACTCTATTAAATATTTGTCATATATATTTTTTTGTAGGTAATAATCTCATTCACATACGGATGGTGTATTGGTCGTTGGAATGAGATTAATAACTATATTGATTATCAAGTTTCACAAATTATTATTCATGAAAGAATGTCGTTCAAATTATTACAAAAATGCACAACTCTGTATAATCATTACTATAGACCATAAACATATTTTTTAGTTTGTGATTATTAATAAGACATGAAAGTCATACATTCGAATATAACAAACATATAAAATATAATCTCCTACTTTGTGTAATTGAAATACAATCACCAGTTCATTGAATTTAAACCATCTAATATATTATATAAACCCCCCAACAACCCCCAATTAATAGAACAATAACTCAATAATGCAACTAAATCAACAACTCAGTATTATATATAAACATTGATGGTTATATATAAACCATAATATATATTATATAAACTCAATGACACAACTAAGTAAACAATAACCCTTAGTTCATTATATAAAGCCACTGTTTATTGGAGTACAAACGCAGTATGATTTTTATAAACCAATAGTAAACAATGACCCAATAAACCACATAACAAACCCCAAATATACCTTACGTGAATGAACTCCAACCAAAAACAACCAAGAAAATGTACGGATTGAAGACGAAAACAATAACCCTTAGTTCATTATATATAAGCCACTGTTTATTGGAGTACAAACGCAATATGATTTTTATAAACCAATAGTAAACAATGACCCAATAAACCACATAACAAACCCCAAATATACCTTATGTGAATGAACTCCAACCAAAAACAACCAAGGAAATGTACGGATTGAAGACGAAATGTCGATGGATTGATGGACAAAAATCACTCGGATGTTTATAGTTAACAAAACCTTTTGCTCAACATCAATGGTGCTCGAATTGTGATTTGAGGAGGATGAGACGTGAATCGATAGAAGCGTCAATGTCAACAGCGTTGGGAGGATGAGACGAACAACGTCGACGACGTGAGCTTGAACTTACCGGTGTGAGCGTGAATGGCAGAAGCGAGAAAGCTTGAAAGATTTTTGACCTGCGTGAGATTAATTTTGACGTGAGATTGGTTTTGACGGTTTGTAAGGGAAATTTTGAGAGAATCAATGAGTTATTTTGGGAGGGAGAATGTGAAAAGATTTTAAATTTTTATGGGAAGATATTTTAAGAAAATATATGGATTATTTTAACTAACCTTATTTAAATATAATACAATGGGCATTGATGTAAATTAATCTCTATTTTGGCTTGACTTAGGACAAAGCTAAAAAATTTTCAAAATTCGACATTTGTGAAATTTCAGTTTCAATTTGGACTATGTATGTAGTTAACCCTTACTTTAATTTGTTTGTCGTATGATGAAAGAATGTCAAGCTCAAATAAAGTCTTTACCTATTGACTATTACTAATAAATAATATCTCTCCCTCTTTTTTGTGCGCCTAAATATGTATTTGAGTTTGAATTTATCTTTTAGTTCTACTTATTAAAAAGAGTCAGAATTTAAATTTGTCTTTTTTTTTTTTTATCTAGGTAAATTTCTTTTAAGAGAAAGAGAATCCCTTTCATATTAATATTGTGTTGGATCAAAATGGAAATATATCTTCAATATCTCATTCATTGGTTGAAATTTTGAAGGGAAAAAAAATATTGTTATATTGTTGGTATAGTTTGTTTTCTTGTACTCGATTGTATAACGAAATAAGTCTTTATCAATTAACTAGTAATAAATAATCTCTCATATTTTATTGTACCTACACATATGTATTATTTGGGTTTGGACAGCAAAAACATCGTCAATCTATTACTTGAGAACTTACATTTTAATTCTGTTAAAGAGCTAGTAAATATTTAAATCTTTCATACTTCTTTATCCCTGTAAAATTCTTTTAAAACAATAGGATAGTGATAAAATATTTGGTAACTACAGTTTAAAACAATAAGGCGGATTGGCTAATCTTACATCGGGATCTTGCAATTGGATATCTGAATTTCAGTTTGGCAAATTCTTATCGTAGACTCACCTTTTTAATCGAATTAATTTCTACTTGTCTAACCATTAACTGGAATAGCCAATGAGATTGATGACCCATACTATTTCTAACCCGATTAATGCATCAAAGCTAGAGCCTTATCGGAATACTAATTAATAGTGATTCATTAATTAGAAACCGACAACATTAGAACTAGTGGATCATTAGATAGATCACATAAACTAGGAAAAGCCTAAATTCATGCAATTCTAAGCCTTGATTCCTAAATTCATCATGCACAAATGGGTTTATCAAGATAACACACCTTTCAACCACATGAGCACGAAACAATTTATTGCTAACAAATTTAGCCGCGTAATTAATTAAGTTGCATGTAACGACCCAACTTCTCATTACTACTTCTTAAGGTCGTTACCACATACATGCTGAATTACTTTTAGGAGAAAGCTTATTTTGAAATAAGCATTAATACAAAACATTTGAGATTTTAAAGTAAAGGAAGTCTTTCGGCCTGGGATCCCAAGTAAGACAAGAAAACTTGCAAAAACTTCATTAAAACAAGGTTTCCTAAGGACAACACAAAGACATATTTTAAACCTTAAGAAATGCCATTTACAAAACTGAAATAAAGGAAACAAAATAAATAGGAAAAATTGGACTACGCGGAAGTCATAATCATGTGTTTTCCATGGCTCGTCAGCAGCAATCCGCCACGTGCTCTGTATGTCCTTGCTCGTACCTAAAAGGAAACATTTTGAAAAGAATGAGTATTAAAAATACTCAGTAGGTAACGCAACTATTGGGAGGAGATTTACATGTATTACATGGATAGCTTGTGGTTAGTTGCGGCTAAGGGCCTAATGGTCATCTCATTTCATTTCCTTTCATTTAGGGAAAAATACACTTTTAGTCCCTGAGGTTTGGGTTAAGTGACAGTTTGGTCCCTGAGTTTTCAAACTCAACAAAAATACCCCTGAGTTTTGAGATAAGGAGCATTTTGGTCCTTGCCGTCAACTTTTCTGTTAAATTTTAACGGTTGCTGACGTGGCACTATTATTTTAATTAAAAAAAATTATTTTTAAAATTTTTAAAATCAAAAAATAAAAAAATAAAAAAATAAAAAAATATTATTATTTTTTAATTATTTAATTATTTCTCCATCTCTTTAGTTCACTTCTTCTTCTCCATCTTCTTCCTCTTCATCATTTCATTCTTCTTCTTCATATCTCCGACGGCCGACGGCCGGCGGCCACTACTCGTTAAGAGAGACAAAGCACGAAAAAAGGCTTACCAGTGGCGGCGACGTCGTGGGTAACTGTCAATGGTGGCGGCGACAACAGCGTGCAGTGACGGCGACGACGGCGTGCAGATCTGCAACGGAGAAGGACGGCGGCACGCTACAGACTGAGAGAGGGAGAAAGAAAGTGAGACCGAGAGGGAGAACTCACCAGCGACTTGCGACGATTCATGGCGGCTAGAGGACGGAGGAGCGGCGGCGATGTGCGACAGAAGGCGGTGGCTCGCGTGCTGCTGCAGTCGAGAGAGAGAGGCTGTGAGAGTTGAGGGCACGAGAGTGGGAGGGAATTTGGGGAGGAGAGAATAACTTTCTTTATTTTATTTTTTAAACACATTTTCCCGAAAATTTGGCGGGAAAAGAAGCCTCCCCCCCCCCCCCTTTTCCCTTCTTGACCGATTAAAAAAATAACCAACCCATCTTCCTTTTTTTTTCCTTTTTTTTCTTTTTTTTTTTTCAATTTGGGTTGTTACACTGCAAATAAGTTGTCAATCTATTCAACTAAATTAATTACAATTGAAGCGGAAATCAATAACACAATTAAAAAATTAATCTATTGGAATTGAAGAACAAGGTCTCATGCTCGATCTAAACTTCCAGACTCGATTAGCCATTCCTAAACTACAAAAAACTAAACTAATCTAATGCAAATACAATCGAAACTCAACAATTACAGAGAGTGTTGTAGAATTGCGGCTATGATTTAACAATACATGTTCTGAAAACCTACAAGTGGAAGAGAATAACATATATGTCAGTCGGGAGCGTCGAGACGCTTCGAGTGCGACAGGTAGAAATCATGCATGCCCATGCATAGTGTTGAGGCGCTAAACGTTGCACCTCGACGCTTTAGTGTCATGACGCTGAGGCTCAGGTTTGTATCGTTGAGGGGCAACACCACACAACGTCTAGATGTTATAGAATTTGGAAAAAAGGCCGAAGTAATTTTTGCACGTTGACATTCGGTTGACCAAGGATCTTTTGGACATTTTGACTTATTTTAATTACCAAATTGTGCCCATTCAAACCCGAACACTTCGAAAATAACTGGAACAATATTATAACCAAATTAAAGCCTTTTTTGCACAAATTGTCACGAAAATAAGCAAATTTTTTGGAAATAAACATGCACATAAATGGTGCTATCAAATTACCCCTAACCTAAACCTTGTTAAACCTCGAGCAAGCATATGAATAAATTCAAGAAGAATAGAGAATCAATGGTTGCAATTAACATAACTCAAATCTCAATGCCTAAAAGAAACATAATATTTGCTCGAGGTAAGGTACTGTTATGCTTCCACCGCAAGCGTACAATTGCCCAAGTAATATAAAACGATACAGTAATACCGGGTATCGATTTCCACAAGGAGAATAGTGTTGGGTTTTATGTCATACAACTCGTAGATAGTGGATGTTAATGAATTATACACTTGTATCAATAAAGTGTTATTGAGATTTATGCAATAAAGTGTTATTGTAATATTAAGTCTAAAATTGCACAATCACCAAAATCCAATAAACTAAGATCCAAGGTTGTGTACATGTAACTTGAACTAGTACGTGGGGACATGTGGGGATCAGTGTTCAAGAAACAACCTAAAAGGTCTATAATACAGGGATAAGGCTCGGTACCTTATCCTGGTAAAACTATGTGATACGACCCGCTTTGTATTCGATACAGAAGTATTGATCCAAGGCGTCCATGTAGGAGACATGCGAGCGGGGGTATCCTATGCAATGAGTTTGCATAAGACCGGACCACGAAATAGTAAACCACTAGATGTAACACCGTTAACTAGTTAGGTTATGATTTCAATAGGATGACCTAGGTATCTCAGTCTTAATCTTGAGTGTGTCATGAACTCCTTCTCATGAAGGATAGTCCTTTGATTTGTTCAGGTGAGAGTGGCCTACACGCCGACTCAATAAGCCTACCTTCTTGGGGATAAGACTGAGTGAGGGGCTGGGGAGATGACAAAACAAGATGGAATTCACTCATTCCCACTTATAGGAGAAGTAGATGAGTGTTACCTTAAGTGGTGACTCCGGGTCTTGAACAAAGGGATCCCGCCCTCTCACTGGCCTGAGAGGAACTTTCTGTTTACTGGTTAGACCATAAATAGGTTCTTCATTAGAGGAACACTGGTACTTAAGAAGCTAGAGGTAACTCAGGAGTAAAACGGTAATTTGACCCAACTGTAGTTACGAACACCCGTGAAGGATGGACTTATCGTTATTGGTCAATATCCGTGGACACAAAAATATTCTACAGTGAGAATAGTGCAACTGTGGGTCTTTAGTGGAGTGACCCACAGTTAATGAATATTAATTAACTCGATTAATGAGTTTAGTCAGTTAACCTCATATCATTGGAGCTTTTGATCTGTAGGTCCATTATGTCCCCCTGCTAGCTCGTAAAAAGTAATTGGGAATAATTTATCTTTAAAGAATTTGAATAGTTCAAATTACATGTTTGGGAATCAAGTTAATTCTATGAGATACAATTAATATAATTTATGGTGATACATTATAATATAAAGTTTAATATTAGATTAAACTTTATTATATTGAGAGAATAATAATTAATTGAATATGTGATATTTAATTATGAATTAATTAATTATTCATTTTAGTTTAAATTAAATGTTGTTTAATTAAAGTATATTATATGAGAGATTAAATTAGAATATGATTATAATATGTAATTAATTAAATATGTGATATTTAATTAATCACAATAATTAATTAATTTTGAATTAATTAATTGTACAATTTAATTTAGTTAAATATGATTTAATTAAATTAATAACTATAGATGAATTTTAATGTGAATATGATTCATATTAAAACTATAGGTTATAAGAGTGATGCATATTTGAATAGGATTCAAATATTCGATTAAGTAAATATGTGATATTTAATTAATCTATGAATTAATTAATTGTTTAGTTTAATTAATTTAATTAAATGTGATTTAATTAAACTTAATTAAAACTATATATTAGAGAGGAATGTGCATTTAATATGATTTAATGCACATGTAACTAAATATTAGACATTAATTACATTATTAATTAATTAATTAATTAATTACATTTTATTTTAATTAGTTATTATATTTTTTTTCTTTATCGCTAAAACACACTCTTGAGGGGTCAAATGAGATCTTCTCATTTTGGTTGTTTCTGCAGAATCTCACCAACTCTCTCGTTCTCATATCTCTTTCTCTCTTAACGTGAAAACATAGAGGAAGATTGTTCTCTGTGATTTTCTTCTCTCTTTCAACAATCAGTCCCACAACTGAGTTTCCAATTTTAGAGGATAGCGGGGAAGCCCTTGTGGTGGTGTTCAAATGGTAGATTCACATATTTGGTCCAATCACAATCAAGAAGCGTTCTTGAATTCAGAGTCGTCCACGACGGTGAGTTTGCTTAGCCTTCAATCGTAGAATTATGAATTCTGAAAATTGACAATGTATTTGTAACTCCCCGTGCATTTCTGGTGTTAATTAGTTTCGTGTAGTTGGTCAAATTAAATGTAAAAATTATTTGGACTGGTACTAAGGAATTATTAATTTTTAAACCAAGGTGTTTGGGTAATTATTCTTGGAATTAATCCGTATATTGAGTGATTAATTTTTCCCTAAAAGCTCGTTGAAATTTTATGTCAGCGTTGAATTGTTATGCTGAATTAAGGGAGTGGGTTGTTGGTTATAAGCTATTCTTAAAATCCTATTTTGGGGCTTTTTGAAAAGAAAAAAAAAAACTAAAAGAAAGGAAAAGGAAAAAGAAGCCCTAGTCTTTCATCTTATTCTCCCTGTCTTGTGTTTTGCGTGAAGCCCCCATCTCCGTCTCCTTCATCTCTCTTTCTCTCTTGCGTGTCTGCCGTGAGGAAGAGCCCCCAGCCCGCCACCGTCGAATAGCGCCGCCGCAGTGGGTTGTCGCCGCCCCTTCCCGTCGCGCAGCTTGAGCCTGCCGTCTCTCTCTCTCTCCTCGCGTTTTCAGCGAGGTGAATCTCGTGGGTAAGTCGGTTTCTTCCTCATTATAGGTTGATTAAGGCCCGATCTAAGAGTCCCTTGCATTGTTTTGGTTAGATTTCACGCAGGCAGCAGTTCGGGGTCCCGTCTTTCACGTTTTTGCCTCTGTCCAGCAGCTATTTCGGGTGTTTTCGAGGTTGTTTGGCATTGTTGGTAAGTCTAATCCCTTACCCATGCTTTCTTTAGGCCTTTAGCCAAGTTTAAGCAAATGCCCAATCATTATGGACTCCGTATTTCAGGATTTAAGTCTGATTAGCTGCTGTCTAGCGCCGTCATTGCTCAATTCGTGAGTGTTTCGACGTCAATTAGCGTTTCCGGTAAGTTTAGCTCTTACCCATTCTTGTTTAGAGCTCATAGTAGAATGCCCAATGGTTTAGGTGCTGAAATTTTAACATTAGCGTTGATTTTCTAATCTGCAGCGTTGTCTAAGTGTTCGATTAAGTTCGATACACTTTAACTCGAGTACCCACTTCCCAAGGACCATTCTAGCACGTTGTTAGAGGTTAGAACAACCCGCATAGCGTGAAAACGGGTCCGTTTGGGTAAGTTCCTTGCTGTCCCTTTATCTATAGCGTTGAGTTTACTGCTCCTTTAGGTGTTCTAGCTTTAAAGCATGCTTTAGGTTGTTGCCTACTAGCTATGTAGGCTTTTAAAATGTTGCCCAGCCGCTATAGGTCCTTGAATATGCATTCAAAGGGATCGTTGTCGTTGTTTTGGGTAAAAAGCATGTATTAAGTCTATGCCCATTTAATCTCTTCTTCCATATAGCTTTGCCCGACCTCTTTGGAGTCCTTAGAATGAATAATTAAGAGGCTTTGTTTGCTGGTCGTGGTTTAAAAAGCATGTTTAAATATCGCCTATCGATTTTCTAGACTCGAGTAGTGTTGCCCAATCTCTAAGAGCCCTTCGAATCCCTAACTGCACCTTTTGTGCTTGCTGTCCGTTGTTTAGAAGCATGCCCAATAGTTTCCCTATTAGTTATCGAGGTCTTAGTTATGTTGTCGATCTCGTTAGGTGTTATTAGTCTGTCATTTAAGTCATATTCGCTTACTGTCCAGTGGCTAAGTAGCCTTGAATATGGTCACTCGACGAATACCCATTGTCCATTGAGCCTTAAACATGGTTGCCCAGGGTCTAAAGGTTTGGGTTTTTAATTTGGGAATTTTGAGTGGTTGTTCAGCAAGGGAGTCGGTCTTTTCTTAGTTGAATTAGACCTTTTAAGCTTGTTTAGAGTATCTTTGAGTTGGTTCTAATTTGATAGAAATTATCCTTGTGTTTAGGAGCTTTCTTGGACTACCTTGGATTACTAAGGTTGCTTTGGAAGCATTATAGGTAAGTAGTTTCTACTTACCAAACTTGTTTGACTGCATGGAGTATGTTCGTTTGTTACTTGCTTTACTCGTATATGTGCTATGAATGAAATGTATATATGAATTGCTGAGTTGCGATCTTTAAAGTGTTTGTATGAAGCATGGATGTACCTTTTGCATTGCTTGAGATGTATGTGCTTAGGGAGTATAAGCATGTTAGGTACTTGCCTTAAGTATGGTCATTGTCGAGTCTGGCTTGCATGTTGCATGGGGGATGTGTAGCATGAGTTGGGTGTGAGGCACAGCACATGGTGCGTAATTCATGTGTAGCGGAGCGTGACGCGGAAATCACGTGGGTGTGAGTGCGGAGCGTGACGCGGAAATCACGTAAGAGTGGCGCAACACATGGCGCAGAATTCATGTGGGGTAGGTGCGGAGCGTGACGTGGAAATCACGTAAATTGCACAGCACATGGCGCAGAATTCATGTGTAGTGGAGCATGACGCGGAAATCATGTAAGTAGCGGAGCATGACGCAGAAATCATGTAAGTAGCGCAGCGCATGGCGCGGAATTCATGTGTAGCGGAGCATGATGCGGAAATCATGTAAGTAGCGCAGCACAAGATGCGGAATTCATGTGTAGCGGAGCATGACGCGGTAATCATGTAGTTAGCGGAGCATGACGTGGAAATCATGTGGAGTCTAGTGCGTGCGTTGCATAACATGTGGTGCATTGGCATGAGTTGATTGTTTTGAAGCGTGTGGTTAGTTTTAAGCTTGAAAGCATGTTTCTTATTGTGGTTGTGTAACCTGTTGGATGCGTGTGCTGAGCATGTTGCTTGTTTGGTTGTTTGTTTGTGGTTTGGTAAGTGTGAGCTGCTTACCAGTACCACGGTTGTACTGATACCCCCTTCCCCACCTTCCCCCCAACATTTTAGATGTTGCAGGTATCGAGGATGATCCGGACCTTGGTGGCGAGGAGGAGAGCTACGAGGAAAAATCCCTAGAGTGGTGGTGTCCGTGTGGTTATGTTTTTCCTAGTTGTTTTAGTAGATGGTTTGATTAGTTTGAGTTGTTGATCTGTACTTCTGTGATGCTGAGGGATTCACCTGAGAATGGTCGAGTTTATGTTCTAGACTTGTTTGTTTTGTTTAAGTTAATAAGATGTTTAGCTAGTGGAATAGCTTGCACTTTCGTTAATGAGTTATCTTTAAGTTCCGCTGCGTGGATTCAAATTATTGCAGGTATTGATAAAGTATGATTTTTCTAGAGGAGATAGGTTGTGAAATTTGGTTGTAGTTTGGTGGAGTTTGGCTTGTTGCATGATTTAGAAGTGTTTATATTTATATCAGGTGAAGGAAAAAAATGGTTCAGACCATTTTACGTCGTTATGCTGTCGAAATTTCCGGTACATCCGATTTAAGTGGTTCAGTTCCATGGATCAGGGTTTGAGGTTTGAAGTAGCGTCTCTAGGCTAAAGGTTGAAAAACCTGGGGCGTTACAGTTGGTTTAAGAGCGATTACGTTCTTGTAGACTGACTTAGATAGCCTAGGTTGTTTAGTTGTGTGAGTTAGAGGTTGTTCCTCGTTCTCCTCTCCATCACCAATTATGGAAGCATCGCTATTGATTTGTTTGCTTATTGATATATGATGTTATGTTGAGATATCTACTTACCTTTTATTACCTTGCTTGTCATTTGCCTTATGTTTTGTTCGAGCATGATTGTCTCCCTTGGTTGTTTTTGGTAGAAGCTAGTCCTAGGATGTTCCCTTTAGGTGGCTAGATTGCTTGTTGTGTTGCGTGCTTGTTGAATGGTAGTAGGATTAGGTTGTTGCCATAGTTCCTAGATAGCTTGCGTGTTTGCTTTATGCATGTTGCGTGCCCTCAGATCTAGGTTGTTGCTTTAGTTGAGGTTAGTCTCTCCTATTCAAGCTTCTTAGAAGAGTTCTTTTAGTGAGTTCCTTGTTCCCTCTCTTAGCAATGAGTTCTAGTGGGAGTCGAATAAGTGGTCATTTTGGCCCTCCTATCGTTCTTGAGGTTAATTTGCGCCTGAGGTGAATTCCCTTGTTCATCTTTTGATGCCTCAAGCTATGATTGACAATGCCATCCAAAGCAACTTGCAGCACCTTGGTGTGAACCAAGTCCCTGCTCATAGACGAGAAGCTCCGTTCTTTCGAAGCTTCAAGAAAGCAAGGCCCTTCCATTCAATGGCCAACTTGATATTCGAGAGTGATTGAAGAATGATCTTCGAAGGTAGAAGCCCTGTTCTAAAATCTCTGAGCTAACGCCTTGGATTTCGAATGAAGAACTCAAAGTATCCAGAGCTCTTCGATGTCGAATCTGAAGAAGAGGAAAGTCCCTAAGGTGGGGAGTCGGTTTCACCTCCCATTTCCAAGCTAGTGCTCTTTCCTCGAGTTTATCTATTGCTCTGGAATTACCCTTCCTCTTTCAGCGCTTTGTCATCTGAATCTATCTGTGATGTGAGTCCTTAGGCCTGCTTTAGTATGTTTGTTTGCATCGGTCAAGTCTTTCGTTTCCTATGATGTTAGTGAAAGCTAGTAACTTGGTTTCCAAGCTCTACCAAGCATCGCTTAAATTATAAGGAGTCGAGAAACTTCCTTGAGGTTGGCGAAAGTTTTCCTTCGGTTAAGTTTTGTATCCAGCCTCTCTAGCTGAAGGTCAAGGAGTTAGCTTTCCAAGGATGCCTAAAAGCCAGGTTTAAGCGTTGCAAGCTTTTGTTATGTTTTCGGGCTCGTGGTTAGCCTTGCCGCTGGTTGGATTTCAAGAATCAAGTCTCGAGGTTTGTGGACTTGCTCGTGACGATGCTCATTATGGTGTTGGTTTTTCAAACCAAGAGTTAGAGCATTTTCCTCACGCAGTAGGACCTCGATCCAAGCCAAGGTGATGTTGAGAATCGGTATCGAGTCATGACTGCAGCGCCAGTTGTCGTCACGACAAAGTTACCTTGGTGTGCAGTTATAAGGAAGTGCCAATGGTGGTGTTGGTGTCATCTCGTAGCCATTCTTGAAGGAATGGTTTGAAAAGGTGAGTTGGTGCAGCGGAAGCTGTTTCGATGTAGTTGTTCCTTCTTTAGTGATGCCTAGTTGAAGTTGGTGGTTGAAACATACCAACTAATTGGGTTTAGGTTGGAGAAGTTGTTGGCTAAGCCTCCTGCAGGTTGGAGTCGTGGTTAATTCGTTGATGGTAGGTTCTAAAGTGTCTAGCTCAAGGTTTAAGCTGGCATTGACAACCTATGTGGTGTTAGTAGCATCAACAAATAGAAATTCCTTGTAGGTCGTGTAAGATCGAAGTTGGATTCAATCTTGTTAGGCCGTTTGAATTCTTGATGTGTGAAGTCAGGTTGCTCGTAAGTAAGCCTTGCTTCAAGTGTTGTATGTTCAACACGACTCGTCTCAAGAGTTGTTGTTATGCATACACATCACCTGTTCCTCTTGTGCCTCAATTTGAGCTTTGGGATCCTAGAGGAAATTGGTTTGATGAGCGAAAGCTTCTGGTGTTAAATGCCTTGTGAAGCGTGAGTTGGAGTCAAGGCCAGTCCACCAGTGTGGTTAGGCGAGCACTTTCGAGAATCTGGAGTTCAGCTTTGGTGATCTCGTGTTCTTGCCCTTGGAATATGAAAAGGCTTCTTTGCTTGTTGATAAGAAGCTTAGCCTAGGTTCATTGGACCTTATGGGATCTTGGAGCGCATCGAGCTTGTTGCTTACAGGTTGGCGTTATCACCTACCATGTCAACTATGCATGACGTGTTCCGTGTGTCCATGTTGTGGAAATGCGTGTGTGATCCTTCAAATGTGATGAATCCTGAACCCCGGTGGTTGATCGAGGACTTGATATTTGTGGAGAAGTCTGTCAAGGTCCTAGCCAATAAAGTAAAGGTTTTGAGAAGCAGGACCGATGTTTTGGTGGAAGAGCTAAGGATGAACCATAGAACAGAAGAAGCTACCAGGAAGTAGGTGAAGTTTGAGCCTAGTTTCCTGAGTTGTTCGAGCTGGAGTCTTATGG
This sequence comes from Luffa aegyptiaca, assembly GCA_017139565.1. Classification (NCBI taxonomy): domain Eukaryota; kingdom Viridiplantae; phylum Streptophyta; class Magnoliopsida; order Cucurbitales; family Cucurbitaceae; genus Luffa; species Luffa aegyptiaca. The sequence goes on along the minus strand of CM029407.1, from coordinate 35,442,965 downwards.
AGACAAAAGCTTTTAAGGTGGGGAGAATGTAACGCCCCGTGCATTTCTGGTGTTAATTAAGTTTCGTGTAGTTGGTCAAATTAAATGTAAAAATTATTTGGACTGGTACTAAGGAATTATTAATTTTTAAACCAAGGTGTTTGGGTAATTATTCTTGGAATTAATCCGTATATTGAGTGATTAATTTTTCCCTAAAAGCTCGTTGGAATTTTATGTTAGCGTTGAATTGTTACGCTGAATTAAGGGAGTGGGTTGTTGGTTATAAGCTATTCTTGAAATCCTATTTTTGGGCTTTTTGAAAAGAAAAAAAAACTAAAAGAAAGGAAAAGGAAAAAGAAGCCCTAGTCTTTCATCTTGTTCTCCCTCTCTTGTGTTTTGCGTGAAGCCCCCATCTCCGTCTCCTTCATCTCTCTTTCTCTCTTGCGTGTCTGCCGTGAGAAAGAGCCCCCAGCCCGCCACCGTCGAATAGCGCCGCCGCAGTGGGTTGTCGCTGCCCCTTCCCGTCGTGCAGCCTGAACCCGCCGTCTCTCTCTCTCTCTCCTCGCGTTTTCAGCAAGGTGAATCTCGTGGGTCTCTCTATCTCTGCGTTTTTCAGCCGTAGTCCCGTGGGTAAGTCGATTTCTTCCTCATTATAGGTTGATTAAGGCCCGATCTAAGAGTCCCTTGCATTGTTTTGGTTAGATTTCGCACAGGCAGCAATTTGGGGTCTCGTCTTTCACGTTTTTGCCTCTGTCCAGTAGCTATTTCGGGTGTTTTCGAGGTCGTTTGGCATTGTTGGTAAGTCTAATCCCTTACCCATGCTTTCTTTAGGCCTTTAGCCAAGTTTAAGCAAATGCCCAATCATTATGGACTCCGTATTTCAGGATTTAAGTCTGATTAGCTGCTGTCTAGCGCCGTCATTGCTCAATTCGTGAGTGTTTCGGCGTCAATTAGCGTTTCCAGTAAGTTTAGCTCTTACCCATTCTTGTTTAGAGCTCATAGTAGAATGCCCAATGGTTTAGGTGCTGAAATTTTAACATTAGCGTTGATTTTCTAATCTGCAGCGCTGTCTAAGTGTTCGATTAAGTTCGATACACTTTAACTCGAGTACCCACTGCCCAAGGACCATTCTAGCACGTTGTTAGAGGTTAGAACAACCCGCCTAGCGTGAAAACGGGTCCGTTTGGGTAAGTTCCTTGCTGTCCCTTTATCTATAACGTTGAGTTTGCTGCTCCTTTAGGTGTTCTAGCTTTAAAGCATGCTTTAGGTTGTTGCCCACTGGCTATGTAGGCTTTTAAAATGTTGTCTAGCCGCTATAGGTCCTTGAATATGCATTCAAAGGGATCGTTGTTGTTGTTTTGGGTAAAAAGCATGTATCAAGTCTATGCCCATTTAATCTCTTCTTCCATATAGCTTTGCCCGACCTCTTTGGAGTCCTTAGAATGAATAATTAAGAGGTTTTGCTTGCTGGTCGTGGTTTAAAAAGCATGTTTAAATATCGCCTATCGATTTTCTAGACTCGAGTAGTGTTGCCCAATCTCTAGGAGCCCTTTGAATCCCTAAATGCACCTTTTGTGCTTGTTGTCCGTTGTTTAGAAGGATGCCAAATAGTTTCCCTATTAGTGATCGAGGTCTTAGTTATGTTGTCAATCTTGTTAGGTGTTATTAGTATGTCATTTAAGTCATATTCGCTTGCTGTCCAATGGCTAAATAGCCTTGAATATGGTCACTCGGCGAATACCCATTGCCCATTGAGCCTTAAACATGGTTGCCCATGGTCTAAAAGTTTGGGTTTTTAATTTGGGAATTTTGAGTGGTTGTTCAGCAAGGGAGTCGATCTTTTCTTAGTTGAATTAGACCTTTTAAGCTTGTTTAGAGTATCTTTGAGTTGGTTCTAATTCGATAGAAATTATCCTTGTGTTTAGGAGCTTTCTTGGACTACCTTGGATTACTAAGGTTGCTTTGGAAGCATTATAGGTAAGTAGTTTCTACTGACCAAACTTGTTTGACTGCATGGAGTATGTTCGCTTGTTACTTGCTTTACTCGTATATGTGCTATGAATGAAATGTATATATGAATTGTTGAGTTGCGATCTTTAAAGTGTTTGTATGGAGCATGGATGTACCTTTTGCATTGCTTGAGATGTATGTGCTTAGGGAGTATAAGCATGTTAGGTACTTGCCTTAAGTATGGTCATTGTCGAGTCTGGCTTGCATGTTGCATGGAGGATGTGTAGCATGAGTCGGGTGTGAGGCACAGCACATGGTGCGTAATTCATGTGTAGCGGAGCGTGACGCGGAAATCACGTGGGTGTGAGTGCGGAGCGTGACGCAGAAATCACATAAGAATTGCGCAACACATGGCGCGGAAGTCCACTGGGGTAGGTGCGGAGCGTGACGCAGAAATCACGTAAATTGCACAGCACATGGCGCGAAATTCATGTGTAGCGGAGCATGACGCGGAAATCATGTAAGTAGCGCAGCGCATGGCGCGGAATTCATGTGTAGCGGAGCATGAAGCAGAAATCATGTAGTTAGCGGAGCACATGGCGCGAAATTCATGTGTAGCGGAGCATGAAGCGGAAATCATGTAGTTAGCGGAGCATGACGTGGAAATCATGTGGAGTCTAGTGCGTGCGTTGCATAACATGTGGTGCATTGGCATGAGTTGATTGTTTTTAAGCGTGTGGTTAGTTTTAAGTTTGAAAGCGTGTTTCTTATTGTTGTTGTGTAACCTGTTTGATGCGTGTGCTGAGCATGTTGCTTGTTTGGTTGTTTGTTTGTGGTTTGGTAAGTGTGAGCTGCTTACCAGTACCACGGTTGTACTGATACCCCCTTCCCCACCTTCCCCCCAACATTTTAGATTTTGTAGGTATCGAGGATGATCCAAACCTTGGTGGCGAGGAGGAGAGCTACGAGGAAAAATCCCTAGAGTGGTGGTGTCCGTGTGGTTATGTTTTTCCTAGTTGTTTTAGTAGATAGTTTGATTAGTTTGAGTTGTTGATTTGTACCTCTGTGATGGTGAGGGATCCACTTGAGAATGGTCGAGTTTATGTTCTAGACTTGTTTGTTTTGTTTAAGTTAATAAGATGTTTAGCTAGTGGAATAGCTTGCACTTTCGTTAATGAGTTGTCTTTAAGTTCCGCTGCGTGGATTCAAATTATTGTAGGTATTGATAAAGTATGATTTGTCTAGAGGAGATAGGTTGTGAAATCTGGCTGTAGTTTGGTGGAGTTTGGTTTGTTGCATGATTTAGAGGTGTTTATATTTATATCAGGTGAAGGAAAAAAAAATGGTTCAGACCATTTTACGTCGTTATGTTGTCGAAATTTTCGGTACATCCGGTTTAAGTGGTTCAGTTCCATGGATCAGGGTTTAAGGTTTGAAGTAGCGTCTCTAGGCTAAGGGTTGGAAAACCTGGGGTATTTTGATGAACCAAAATTTAGTACGATACGGTCCAATTGCTTCCGCTTTCACGAAATTGGGAATATTCCAATCCTTCAGATAGTGATTAGGCAAGATAATGATTCAAACACTAAAAATACTAGGACAAAGTATTATCTAGGGATCCTAACATGATGATAAAAGCAATAACAAATTAATGCAATCAAAGAATTAAAGTGATCAGTCGAATGTAAAATGTGGAGAAAGAATCTATTGTGAGGCGGGGTCTTGAAAGTCGGATTATAGCTAATTAATTATCTTAATTATCCTATCTCATGCCCAACTAATTATAAACCTAGAATCTTCGTTTGGCACATAGATTCTCCTTTTGGTTCCCCTAATTATAATTCACTCATATTAATAACCTAAGTGTCCTTAGCTCTATTAATTTCGTTAATTAATTAGTTCTGATTCATTTTCGGTCTCTAAGCCTAACCAACTACTCTCGCTGTCACTACGAGCAGTTAAGCGCCTAGTTGAGTGGATTATGATCTATCTTAATTTCTCTCTGTCGAGCTTCCATTGAGAATCTAATCACCATACAATTGGCCAGATTATATAGAGCATTAAGACCATCCACACAAATAATCAGTATATGGACACAAAGAAAGGTAATTAAGATAACAATCAACTATAATCTTTCATTTCAAGACCCACAATTGGGATTTAGCTATACATAATTGTCAAGAATTCCCAATGATACATACTAATAAGCATAAAAGAGCAAAATAAAGACTTAGGAGAATGAACCGTAGAGAACCCCTTGCTTATGCTTTGGATCCTCCCCGCTAAGAGCTATCGAGCCCTTAAAAAATGCTCGATACAAGATTGCACAATTTCCTCACCACATGACCCTCAAGGAGGCTCTAAGAGCCTTTAGAAAGACTAAGGAAATGGATCAGAGCTGTGATTGATGATAAAAATGGGAGGTGAGGTGCGCTTTAAATAGGCCTAAAAATGGGGCAGCGTCGCGACGGTGTGACGTTAGCTTGTCTTGGACGGCAAGTCAGGACATGGTCGAGACGCTAGACAAGTGATGGATCTTGGTGCGGATTGAGATGAATTTTTGGCCTCCATCCATTCTTTTGGCCCAAACACTTTACATGATGGATCTTGGGCTCTTTCTTCTTGACCCAACTTGATATTTAAGGCTTTAAATCCATGAAATTGGGCACTTTTTCACCAATTATCCATACAATTCTCCTAGGGAAAAAATTACAAAATGAAATAGATATGTATGATAAAAGCACAATAAAAGCACACAAAAGCTAGTAAATTTAAGGACAAAATAGCAACATTTATGCTTGCTATCAGGTACTACATGCAATCAAGCAATGAGACAAATCAAAACCCTTTCATGATAATCCCTGCATGCGTGTGGATAGCCTTCCTCAAGAACCTTTACTAGCCCGAGATAACCTTATGATAACCTCAATCCATCTACCCTCTATACTAGTTATAAGACCCAACTATCAAAAAATCAAACAGGTATAACATTACTAGGCGCCTGGAAACACAATGACCATATAAACTTGCTTTTTTATGCAGGCACTAGCTTTCACACACCTGTTGCAGGGACTCATATTCCAAGTTAAACCCTTGGATGGCCCTAACTGATCACAATAGGGGTAGCTCTTTTTGTCTTGGACTTTAAACACATTGCAAGGTTTTATTTCTTTTTTAGATATTTTCTCTTGAGGCAATGGTAGGATGAGGCAATGGAACCTTGGATGGCCCTAACTGATCACAATAGGACTTTAAACACGTTCCAGTACATCAAACCCTCATCCTACCATACAGATCTAATCTCTCCTCTCTCGCAGTTCGTCGTTCGCCTCTTTAGCTCCTAGGGTTCCATTGCCTCTTCTCTTCTCTCGTGCCTCGACTCGTCTCTCTCGCAGTCGAAGAATCGCACAATCAGTGCCTCGCCTCTATCTTCTCTCTGATTTTTTGGCTTAGAGATGGTGAAGTCGAAGAATCGCACAATTAGTCCCACAAAGCCCACAAGAATGGCATCAAGAAACCAAGGAAGAACTGCCACACTTCCAATAAAGGGGTAAGGGATTTATTGATAGAATCGCTTCTGTTCTTGTTGAATCGGTTTGTTCATTTATTTTTTAATAGAATGCTTTAGCAGAATAGTTTTAATTCTTATCTCATTGATCTGTGTATAGATGGACCCGAAGTTCCTTAGGAACAAGAGATACGCGAAGAAACATAACAATAAGAGTGGCGAAACGACGACTGAGGAAGAGTAAAGTATAACGCCAAGAAGCGGCAAGTTTAGGGTTTTTGTACCTTTTGTTTTCTCTGTTCTTTTTTCTCAGTAGACTTGTAATTTTGACTTTTTTGTAGCGATTTCTATTTCAATGTGGAAAACGTTGCTTCTAAGGCCTGGTTGTGGTTTTTTTGTTTTGTTTTCTCAAGGTTTTAAATTTTGGATAAGCTTCATACACAATCATTTGTGCCATTGATATTCTCAATTGTTTTAATGGTTGCTATTATGTTGTGTTGTTAATCTTGCTGAAAGGCATTTGAGTTATAGACTGAGATTAGATCTGTATGGTAGGATGAGGGTTTGATGTACTGGGTCTTAATTTTTATAGCTCATCCTTCTACACATTAAAAACAAGCTTCCCAAATTTGGTTTCTAGGTTTGATTTATTAGCTTTATTTAAGAATTTTCTTTTGTTTTTTTCAATTGCTAGTCTTGGGTTCTGTGACTTTTGACCATATGACCCTGTTTAAGGTTTGTGGTGTGTGTATTTGTTATTGGGTTTTGGTTTTTTGATCTGTTATAAAACTAGAAAGAGAGAGAAAGAGAGAGAGGAGGTGGTAAAAAAAAGACCCGAGACCATATGACCCTGTTTAAGGTTTATGGTGCGTGTATTTGTTACTGGGTTTTGGTTTTTTGATCTGTTATTGAACTTGAGAGAGAGAGAAGGAGGAGGTGGAGGTGAAGAAGAAGAACAAGAAGAAAAAAAAACCCCAACCCGACCCGACGGGTCGGGTCGGATTGTCCGTACAACCGACTCCCGGTCGGGTCGGGTCAGTTTGTCTGTACAACCGACCCGACCCGAAAATTTTACACTCCTAGTTTTTTGCAGGAGTCCAGAATGGGCTAGCATTTGCTCGCACAACTAGAAAAGGAAGAATTTAGTTGAATATGGAATAGAATGAATCTAAAGAAATGCGTTAGCAATTGGAAAGGAAAAAATCTTACAAAATGTTGATGTGTCAACGTTTATGCCCACATTCAAGTAAAGAAAGAGGCCCGCAACTTACGATAGAATGCCTCAAAGTAAGGTTGCATGAGTAATTTGCCGCATTTGTGGCCGCAACCGGACAATTCCAACAAGATTCCGTGAATGGTGGGATTTGTAGAATAATCTTTGAAGATCAAATATTCCGAACCAAATATCATAGGATCGTGAGAGTACACTCGAAGAGTACTCCTCACACTAATCTAGGCAAAAACCCTACCTCCCAATGTCTATAAAATGTGACACAAGACTTAGAAGTGTTGGGTTTAATGCCCTAAAACTCGTGAATAGCAAATGTAAACATTTGACTGAACATTAATAAAATGATAATTCATGTATTCTTCATTTACTACTGTTTGTATTGTGTAATCTTGCCTAATAACCCTAATCCAATAAACTAAACATCCTAGGCTGTTAGAATGAGACTTGAGCTAGTATGTGGGGACATACGGGGATCACTGTTCTAGTTACAACCTAAAGGGTCTATATAGTATAGGGATAAGGTTAGGTACCTTATCCTGGTGACACTATGGATACGACCTGAGTGCGGGTATCCTGTGCAACGAGTTTACATAAGACCAGACCGCGAAATAGTTAACCATTAGTTGTAACAATGTTGACTAGTTAGGTTTTTATTTCACTAGGATGACCTAGGTAACTTAGTCTCAATCCTGAGTGGGTTATGGACTCTTGTTCACGAGGGATTGTACTTTGATTTGTATGGGTGAGAGTGGCTTGCACGCCGACTAAATAAGCCTACCATTTTGGGGACAAGACCGAGTGGGAAGCTGAGAACATAATCACATAAGATGGAATTCACTCCTTCCCGACTTTAGGGTTAGTAGAGGTGTGTTCTCTTAAGTGGTGTCTTCGGGTCTTGAACAAAGGGTCCTGCCCTCTCTATGATACGAGAGAGACTTATGTTTGTTGGTTGGACCTCAAACAGGTTGTTCATTAGAGGAGCACTGGGACTTAAGGATGTAAAACGATAATTTGACCTAACTGGGGTTACAAACACACGTGAAGGACTGACTTGCTGTTATTGGTCAATATCCGTGGACACAGAAATATATCTGTTGTGAGAAGAGTGCAACTGTGGTTCTTTAGTGGAGTGATCTACAGTTAAAGTTTAGCCAATCAATCTCATATCGTTAGAGCTTCTGATCTATAGGTCCATAAGGTCCCACCGATAGCTCATTTAGGGCGTTGAGGTAAATTTCTTAGGGAGAATTGAATATTCAAAGGGGTTCAAATATTAAGTTTTAAAAAATATGAATTGGATTCATATTAAAACTATATGTTAAAATTAATGCGCATTAGATGCACATTAAAACTAAAGGTTATATGAGAGTGATATGATTGAATATGTGATATACAATCTAATGATTAATTAATTAATTAATTTCATTTCATTTAATTAAATCTGATTTAATTTAATTATATTAAAACTATAGGTTATGTGAGGAATAGTTATATAAATGTGATTTATATAATTAATATGATTAAATCAATTTGGTGATTTAATTATATATAATAATAATTAATAAATGTTTTATTAATTATTTGAATTGTCAGTTATCTTAACTTATAATTTGTGGTATTCCTCAATAACCGTTCAACAATCGATTGTTGGAGAAAAAAGGGTGTTAGTTTTTCCTTCTTCCTCTATCTCTCACGCAATCTCTCTCACTCTGGGTGCTCTCGAATTTTAAACTTTGATTTTAAACTTCGATTTGGAATTTTGACTTGCTGCTTATTTTCTCGGTATTGTCTTGCTTCTTCTCGGTGTGGGACTTCAATCTTTGGCTTTTTGTGTCATTCTTCAAGCCCGCTCCAACACGATTGGGTCTTTTCACCTCCTCGTCGTCCAAGACACCGAGATGGCTTCAAAACTCCGTAATTGACCCGAATTAACACCAATTAGCGTGATCGACTCCCGACATAGCCTAAGCTCAATTAACCTGTAAATAAGACAAGTAAAGCATAAAATGACTCTAACAACTTAGATTAGGGGGGATAAAATAGGACTATTTAGGTCCCTATCAAATACCCTCAATCTAAATCTTGCTAGTCCTCGAGCAAGGCACACACAGACCCAATAGAAAAGACGTTGTGCATATAATTGAAAAGTGTTTTAATCCTCAAGACTCAAATAATCTAAAAACTAAAGCAATCAAGAGACATTCGCAAGAAAGACAAATGAGGAGACAATTTTTTTTTTCAAAGATTATCTTGCACAAGAGAGTTCCATCCTACCTAAAGAAGACTTTACTAGCCCGGGATTGGTTTACTCAACTCTCAACCTATCTTCCCCCTACACTGGTTCCAAGGTCTTGCTAAAAGGCCCAACTGGAACAAACTAGGTTGTTTCCTCTTGCTTGGGTACTTGATCAAGGAATTCCTTTTTCTTTTCTTTTTTTCCTTTCTTCTCTCTCTTTTTTTTCTTGCTTTTTGCATTTCTTGTGGATGGGGCACTAGCTTTCACACTACAATGCAGGGATCCCACAACCCCAGTTTTACTCTTGGTTGGCCTAACTGATCACACCGCAGGTAGCTCTTTTTACCCCTAAGCGTTTAAGCTCAATGAAAACATGCTTTTTCTTTTAGCTGAAAAACAAAAAATACAACAGCCTTTGACAACCTTCTTTGTTGGAATTTGACCCACGAACACAACCAAAATGTTCACCCAGTATTCTCGTAGGGAACCAAAGCGAGGATGCTTGTGGGAGCAAAATAGGATCTAAGGGAATTTTATTTCTCTGTGTTCTTTTTCTCTGGAATGAATGAGAGAGAGAGCAAAATGAGAGAGCCAGAAAATCGTCAGATTGATTAATATGGAAAAATGCAATCAACCTAGAAAAGTAAAAATACACCCTAAATTAAGATCAAACAATTTTTCACAATATCAATCTAGCTAAATGTGCCAATCCCCGGCAACGGCGCCAAAAACTTGATGTGGAATTTTCCTTACCTTAGCGCACGGGTCAAGTAATAATAAAGTGTTCGTATAAACGAGTATCGTCCTCTGGATTGGATTTTTAAGCAAATCAAGTATTGTGAATTATCTTGCCCAATTTTATTTAGGGATCAAAAAGTGATGAATGAATGATAAGAAAACCAAATCAAAGCAAGTAAAAAGTGTGGAATTTCAATTGGGAAAACTACTTAGGGAATTGATTTTGCCGATTTAGTTTAGGATTGATTTTAAGGAATAAGTTATTATGCACAATGAAATTATGAGCCAAAGACCCTTTAATCACAACTACCTCTCCCGAGTATAATTGATTCTCATGCAAATTAACCAACTTGATATCCCTATCTAAGTTTATTAATCATGCAAGGCAATGAGATCTTTTAACCAATTCTAAAGTTAATCTAAAACCGTCACGAATTAGAAACTAAACTTTAGTCATGCAATCTTGAGTAAGTCTAAATCAAATCCCCTCTCCCGAGCTAGATTCGAAACTTAAATCATCCAACTAATGGCCAATTAATTGAAAGCATTAAATCAAGATTACAAACATAATAACATTGCACAACTTAAACCATAAATCAATCCATAAACACAATCAACTACATCAATCCCTAAGCTTACAAGTTTAGCTACTCATGATCAAAATTACAAGCTCAACTAAACATGTAAAAGCCATAAGAATCTAACTAAAGTGAGGGAAAGAAGAATTAAACTCGTTGTAGGCCGAGACCGAACGTCCCCGTCACGATCCCCACGAACAATGGGTTGATTTCCGAATTTTCCCCTTTGCTTCAGCCTTGAATTCCTCTGTTTTTCCTCTGTTTACGGCTCCAAGAAGTCCCAAACTTCGTTCCCCCAAAAACCTAGCCGAAAAGAACTATTTATTCTGAAATTTCATCTTAGCGTCGAGACGCTGTCAAGATAGCGTCGCGACGCTGTCGCTAAACACGCGCGTTCTGGAAAGGAAATTACGGTAGCGTCGAGACGCTAAGGTCGCAGCGTCTCGACGCTGCGACGATTTCGCGCCTATCCGAATAAGGAATGCTAGCATCGAGACGCCTAAGGGCTAGCGTCTCGACGCTAGTCACCTTTTGACCAAATTTTGACTTTTTTTCCTTTTGATTCTTTTCCTTCCTTTGCATCTTTTCGCGTCCCGAGCACCTGATTAACTCCACTATTGCATTTTAGCTCCAATCAACCTTTTCCTACAAAATAAACATTAAAGCACAATAAAATGGCCCAAAAATCATAAAAGACTAGCTAAATTAAATAATTAAAGATAGCTAGCTATGCTCGCTATCAATAGGGAGGAAGTTCTATAACGGTTAAAACCCCACTTCCTATTTTAACTCCCCTTCACGTGAATGGCTAGGTTAGTGGAAGAATGAATCTTCATTAGTTAAGTTAACTGATTCATAGTTAAATTAACTAATAAATAAATAATTAAATTATTAATTAATTAAATTAAATTAAATCATCATTTAATTTGATAACATTTATATCAAACAATTTTATATAAATTATTCCACATAACCTATAGTTTTAATGTAATTCAATTAAATCAAATTTAATCAAATTAAATTAAAACAAAATATTAATTAATTCATCAATTAACTAATATTATAATTAAATATCACATATTTAACTATATCTCTCTCATATAAGTTATAGTATTAATGTACATCAAATGTGCATTCATTATAACCTATAGTTTTAATATGAATCAAATTCATATTTTAATTTAATAATTTAACCCCTTGGAATATTCAATTCTCCCTTAGAAATTTACCTCACCGTCCTTATTGAGCTATCGATGGGACCTAATGGACCTACAAATCAGAAGCTCCAACGATATGAGATTAATTGGCTAAACTCATTAACCAAGTTAATCAATGTTCGTTAACTGTGGTTCACACCACTACAGAACCACAACTGCGCTCTTCTCACTGCAGATATATTTATGTGTCCACGGATATTGACCATCAACAGCAAGTCAACCCTTCACGTGTGTTTGTACCCTAACTAGGTCAAATTACCCATTTACCCTAGGGCTATCTCTTTATCCTTAAGTACTAGTGCTCCTCTAATGAAAAACTTATTTGAGGTCCAACCAACAAACAGAAGTCCCTCTCGTGCCATAGAGAGGACAAGGCCCATTGTTCAAGACCCGAAGACACCACTTAAGGGAACACACCTCTACTTACCCTAGAGTTGAGAAGGAGTGAATTCCATCTTGTGTGATTATGTTCCCAGCTCCCCACTTAGTCTTGTCCCCAAAATCGTAGGCTTATTGAGTCAGCATGCAGGCCACTCTAACCTGTACAAATCAAAGAAAAATCCTTCATGGACAGGAATCCATAATCCACTCAGGATTGAGACCAAGTTGCCTAGGTCATCCTAGTGAAATAGAAACCAAGCTAACTAACGGTGTTACAGTTAGTGGTTAACTATTTTGGCGGTCCGGTCTTATGCAAACTCATTGCATAGGATACCCCCACTCGCATGTCAACTACATGAACGTGTTGGATCATTACGTTTGTATCATAATACAAAGAGGATCGTATCCATAGTGTCACCAGGATAAGGTACCCAACCTCATCCCTATACTAAATCTTGAACATTGATCCTCGTATGTCCCTACATACTAGTTCAAGCCTCATTCTATTAGCCTAGGATGCTTAATTTATTGGATTAGGGTTAACAAGACAAGATTGCATAATACACACATAGACAAATGAATACTACATTATTTTATTAATGTTCAGTCAAAAGGTACATTTACTATCTACGAGTTTTAGGGCATAAAACCCAACAGACCACATATGGTCATTAGAAGTTTTTATCATGACTTTTGAACTCACATGAATCACATGAACCAAGTCATTGAGAGTTTCTTAAACTCGTTTTGATAGTGTTTATTGACAACATAGGGACTTATTTTAGGACTAAAAGCGACATGAAAGATACTGTAGACGAGTTTTGACAGCTTTGAGAAAGTAGTGAGCTTTATCCCAAGTCTTTTTTTTTTTCAATTACGAGTCATGCCTACAGAAAGTTGAGTTTCAGGCGTGTAGCTGCCAAGGAAGGTATCGTAGTGGACCCTTCTAAAGTGGAACTGATTCTTAGTTAGCATAGACTCAACCTATTGACTTAGAGACTTAGATTCCTAGTTTCCTAGGTCTGGTAGACTACTTAGGAGGGCTTAGAATTTTTGGCTTGGCGGCACCTTTGACTTAGTTGGCTTGCAAGAAACCCCATTTTTGCTTGAAATAAAGACAAGTAGATCTTCAAACCTTCACCTATCACAAGAGTGTGAAACATTTCTTTGCATAGAAAGAGCTTAACGTAAAAGAAATGTGATGATTGGATCTGGTAAAGGATGGTGACTGTGAAATCAACCAATTACACCTTATCAAGGTGAATGTGGTGCTAATGCATTTGGCAGGAGAGCAACAAGGATGATATCCTTGGTGTCGTCTAATAATCTCTTCCTTAGAGAGTTGGACTTTTGGATCTTCAAAAATGGAGTTGGCAGTGAAAAACGTCCCAACCATAGGACCTTAAATGATTAAATACCTGAGTACGATGGGTCAATGAGATTTTACCTTTATTAGTGACTTGTCTTTGTCGTATTAAGGGACTCCATGTAGGCAATAGTATCCTTTTAGGAAAGATTTATTGAAGAGACGCTCAAAGCACCTTTCTCAGTGCATTTTCGTAGTATCAAGATGCATTAGGGTCTCAAAAACAAAAAGTGTTGTTGGTGGCGTTTTTTTGAAAAAGAAAAAAGGAAATATCTCAGTTGTTAGTACGTGTTTGTCATGTCAACAAGTAAGGGTCTGTTTGGAATACATTTTAATTTAAATGTTTTTCAAGAAGGCATTTTTTAAAAAACATTTTGTATAAAAATTGTTTAGAATTTAAACACTCATATGTTTGGTTGCATTTTCTCATAAGTGGTTTTATACAAGTTATTGTATACTAAAGGTTCTTTTTAGAAAAGTTGGTTTCAAGTGTTTCTCTCAAAATGGTTTATTTATCAATCTCATTTTCTAATAAGTCATTTTTAGTGGTTGCCAAACACTAGAAATTTTTTTAAAATATTTTTTTTTTTCAAAATTAAGCATTTGAAAAGTTAAACCAAACACACCCTAAGAAAGAAAAAGAAAAAACTGTGACAAGAGTTTGGGGGTATTGCAAACTTTAAGCATTTTGGTTTCGAAGTGAGAAAATATTATGAATTTCACTATAGAACTACTAAGGACAGTAAAATGTTACATCGCAATTTGGGTAATGGTGTATCGTCTGACAAGTTTGTACTATTTGTTCCACGTAAGTTCACCCATCTTGTGAAAAAGTGATTATAGTTTAGCACTAAATGAAATGTATTAAGCATAGAAGTTGTATATACCTTTAAGTCAGTTACTTTCTGTTGTATTATCAGTTGTATTCTCAAACTGCCTTTTATCCTTTTATGGCTATTTATAGCCTCTGCTATTGTGAATAAAGATATGCAAGATTTCTATTTACTCTCTTGTTTGTTATGGTATCAGTTGATAATATCTTCTTCAGAGAGTTTCTTGCGTCTCTTTCCCTTCATTCATGGCTGGTCTCGAGCGCCCGTCTTCTTCTACCACCAGTCAACCTATCAATTCTTCCGTCATTGATCAATACGAAAACCCCTATTTCCTTCACCATTCTGATGGCACGAATCTAGTCCTTGTTTCTGACCCTCTCACGGAGTCTAATTACACCACTTGGAGTCAGGCGATGATTCTTGGCCTCACAGTGAAGAACAAGATGGGTTTCGTAGATGGCACCATTGTTGAACAGACCGGTGAATTACGACGTTCTTGAATTATTTGTAACAGTGTGGTGAAGGCGTGGATTCTCAACGCTTTATCAAAGGAGATTTCTGCCAGCGTCAGCTTTTCCTATACGGCTAGGGATATGTGGTTGGATCTTCAACAAAGATATCAGAGGAAAAATCGTCCAAGAATTTTTCAATTACGGCGTGAAATTTCAAATTTGTCTCAAGATCAACTATCTATCACCGCCTACTTCGCGAAATTGAAGACGTTGTGGAACGAGCTTGCTTCATACAGACCTTCTTGTTCATGTGGGCGGTGTAACTGTGATGGTGTTAAACAACTCGTACAATACTTCCAGACGGAGCATGTAATGGCTTTCTTGATGGGTCTCAATGACACCTTCGCCCAAATCCGAACTCAATTGCTTCTAATGGAGCCGGAACCCACCATCACTCGCGCATTCGCTCTTGTTGCCCAAGAGGTCGAACATCGTGTATCTGTTACACCGAGTTCTACCATCACCCCTGTTACCGATTCAACTGCTCTCTTGGCAAAAGCTAGCTCCTCAACCACAAATCCCTCTACTCGAAATCAAACTCAGAAGAAGAAGGAGCGTCCTTTTTGCACGCATTGCAATACTCTTGGCCACACAGTGGATCGCTGCTACAAAATCCATGGGTACCCACCTGGGCATCGGAATTCTAAGGCCACCATCAATCCACCAACGGTTGCCAAGATTGAGATGAGTAATCCTTCTATGCTGACTCCAGAACAATGCCAGAACTTACTGATTGCTCTTCAGCCGCATCTGGCTTCATCAAAGTCTGATTCCGAGTCTCCTTCATCCAGTGGTACTTCTCATGTTGCAGGTACTTGTTCCAGATCTACTCCTGCCCTTAATTGCTGGATTGTTGACTCTGGCGCTTCTGCACATATATGTCATTCTAAGGAATTATTTTCGACATTGACTCCTGTTTGTGGATTTACTGTTACGTTGCCAAATCAAAGTCGTATATCTGTGGATTTCATTGGTGATATTTGTTTGTCTTCCATGCTCACACTGAGGAATGTCTTATATGTGCCGTCTTTTTGCTTCAACCTCATATCTGTTAGTGCACTTGCTGCCAATTCACAGACTCTTATTTCGTTTGTTGGAAAATCTTGCCTTCTTCAGGACAAGTCTTCTTTGAAGATGATTGGCAAGGCTGAAGTTTGGAAAGGTCTATATTTGCTTTCTACTGACTCTTTGATGGCTGATATGGATCCTCGCGTTACTAAATATGCTTCTGTTGTTTGTAACTCTGTTTCCAATGTTTCATTTCCAATTTGGCATGCTCATCTTGGTCATTTGTCTATAAAGCATCTTACTGCTCTAAAGGAAATTTTACCTCTTGATTGCAATAAGAATGATTTTTCTCAGCCATGTTTTGTGTGTCCTTTGGCAAAACAACGTAGACTGTCTTTTCCTTCCAGCAAACGAATTTCTTCTGCCCCTTTGGAGCTAATTCATTGTGACACTTGGGGGCCATACCAGTCACCAACTCATTCGGGATATAGGTATTTTCTGACCGTTGTTGACGACTATTCCCGTTACACCAAGGTTTTCTTAATGAGAGCTAAATCTGAGGCACTCACATTGATTCCCCAGTTTTTTAAATACATAGACACACAATTCGGCATTCCCATCAAATGTTTTCGCTCAGACAATGCCCCAGAACTTTCCTTCAAAGATTTTTTTGCCACTAGATGTGTTCTCCACCAATTCTCTTGTGTGCAATGCCCTGAACAAAACTCCGTGGTGGAAAGAAAGCATCAACACCTTCTTAATGTGGCAAGGGCTCTCATGTTTCAATCCAGAGTTCCAATCCACTTTTGGGGAGAGTGTGTCTTAACCGCTTCTTTTCTTATTAACCGTACTCCGTGTTCTGTTGTTGAGTGGCAGACTCCTCATTTCCGTTTACACAAGAAAGAAGCAGATTATACTCAGCTACGAGTTTTTGGTTCCTTTGCCTTTGCTTCTAGTCTGTCTGCTCATAGGTTGAAATTTCAGCCTCGAGCAATAGCTTCAGTATTCATGGGTTATCCTCAAGGAGTCAAGGGGTTCAAGCTGTATGATTTACAACAGAAAAGGTTCTTTATCTCTCGTGACGTTGTGTTTCATGAGAGTGTTTTCCCTTTTCATCACCTTGCTAACCTTGATGTTATCACTGACCCCTTTCCAGACTTAGTTCTACCTAAGTCTTTTGGCCATTTTGATTTTCCAGCTGGTGCATCATCTGGGAATAACAACATTGAAGCTGACACTCAGACAGAAAATATGGCCGTAGCTGAAACTGCAATTGGCTCTTTTCCAGCTGCTGATGTCCTGACTGCTCCCCAACAGCCACTTTGTGATGTGGTTACCAATTTCTCTGACCAGTCTATATCCACATTAGCACCTCGAAAGTCTTCCAGGGAAAAGAAAAAGCCCTCATATTTGAAGGACTTTCATTGTGCTTTATTGGATGCCTCAGTTCATGTACAAGACTCAACTAAGTACCCTTTGCAGAATTATCTTGCGTATGATTGATTGTCTACTGATTATAAGCATTTCATACTTAACATCTCCACTGAATGTGAACCACAGTTCTACCACCAAGCCGTTCCACATGCTCATTGGCGAGAAGCCATGAATGCTAAATTGTTAGCTATAGAATCTAATCGTACTTGGTCTGTGGTTTCTTTACCGAAAGGGAAACACTCCATAGGATGTAAATGGGTCGACAAAATAAAACACAAGGCTGATGGATCAATCGAGCGTTTCAAGGCTAGATTGGTAGCTAAAGGCTACACTCAACAAGAGGGGCTAGACTATATTGAAACTTTTTCCCCTGTAGCAAAACTAGTCACCATCAGAGTTTTGCTCACCCTAGCTGTTTCCTACAAGTGGCCACTCATACAGCTAGATGTAAATAATGCTTTCTTACATGGGGACCAATGTGAAGAAGTATATATGGATCTTCCGTTGGGATACAAGCATGGTATTGATCCTAAGGGGGAGCATTTAGTTTGCAAGCTTCAGTAGTTAACGAATGTTGGTTAACTAGGTTAAAAGAGTTTGGCCGGTTAAACCTCGAATCGTTGGAGCCCATGATCTGTAGGTTCATTAGGTCCCCTTGCTAGCTTAAGGAATAAACTTTGTAACAATATGATGGGAAGTATTAGAAATGTTCAAACTTGAAAAATGGAACAAATGTCGGTTAAGTTATGGACATGTTGGTTTAATTTCGAATTAAACTAAAACTTGAAAGTTGGACTTATTTAAATATGATTTAAATATTGAGCTCGTACATAGGGATTAATGTTCGAGAACATTAATTTTGAGGATGGTAGGGATTAGTGGCAAAAATATTAATTTAATATTTGATATTAAATTAATATATTTATAATCAATTAATTAATTATTAATTATTTAAATAATTAAAATTAAAATTAAATATAATTATGATTTATATTTAAAAGGAAAATAGAAATATAATTATGAATTATATTTAAGAATAAAATTAAGATTAATTTTGAATTAATTAATTCAAAATTAAAATTAATTTTAGGAGGTGGTGGATTACACACCACCTCCATGCACTTAACCCACCTAAGACACCTTAATCCTTCTCTAATTAGGTGTCCAATTTGCTGTTCAATTTTGGGGGTTTTGAGTTGCACAATTTCCTCTATATATATAGAGCAAGAATGGCTGAAGAAAAGTATGAAAATTGTGTAGTGTTATGCTTCCAATTTTGCTTCTCCAACCCATAAGTTCATAACTCCATAAAGCTTGAAACTCAGGCACTTTTCCTTCCAATTCCAATCACTAGAGGATCCCACAATCCATTCCAAAGGTCTGAGAATAGCAAGGAATATCTTGTGGTGGTTCGTGATTAGTTGGTGAGGAAAAACAACACAACAATTGATCCAATTTTGAGCTACAAAGAGGTTGGTATTCAAGACTCTGTTTTAGTAGCTTTGGACAGCATGCTTTGTAGGATCAAATTGATGTTATTATGTGCCTAAGATCCAAAATTGCTTCCGCATGTTAGATACTAACACCTTCAAATTTATCATTTAAATCTAAATTTCAACTAAAATTTTCGTATAACATAAAATTAAACTCTAATATATCTATATAGACAATAATAAGATGTTGAAACTTTATGCTACTGTTCATTAAATTTAATATAATTTATCTTTTTTTTTTTTTTACTATTTTCTCAATGTTTTCATTTATTTGTATTTTAAAATAAACTACAAATTTCACGTGCTATGCACGTGTTTGCCTACTAGTCTATACTAAACATCTACCTATTAGATTAAAAATAAGGGATAAGTACATGATTAGCCTATAAATGGACCCTATATTTCGTTTTTGTCCAAACATACCATTTTTTACACAAATAGCCTAATAACTTAGAGTTTTGACATATAAGTTGTTATTCAATTACATTTATGCCCTCTTTCATATTTTTTGTATTTAAAATACAACAAAAAATCATAAAAGGAAAAACCATATTTTATTCTTTCCTATTAAAAAATTTAACTCATTAATTCACTCTCCAATTTTGGAAGGATCCCTAAAATCACTCACCATCTTAAAAAAAATCTTGATTTTATTTTATGCCTATTTTCCTTCCATTTTATTCAATTACTAGTAGATTTTTCTTCCATTTTCGTGCTCTGGTTTGGTCTAAACGATTTTTTTTCAAGATTTTTTCATTTAAAAAAAAGTGTCGATATTCGTTTATAATTTCATATATACCTTATATATATCATGTATGCATGTGTGTATATATATATACAATACGGAGCTCAATGAAAAGTCACATGGTTGTCGGGGAAGGGAGTTTTTGAAAAATAATACATTTTTTTTATATATATATAGTTGTATATTTGTTTCATAACATGGTGTTTTTTATATATATAGTTGTATATTTGTTTCATGTCACGTATATATTTCCTAATGTAGTAGTATATTTAATATTATGAGGGATATTGTATATAACTTTTTTTTGGAAAAAATATATATATGTGTGTATATATTTATGCAAATAAGTGGTGACGAACAAATATATAGAGTATATATTTGCAAATAACGAAATATACCGAGTGTATTTGATGAAATTCAAAATAGGAGAAGATTTTTTATTATTATTGAAAACAATAGAGTTTTTATGGTTGTATATTGATTTTTTCAATATTAATGTAGTATATTTTCTTTATTAAAAAAAATATATGGGTATATATATTAGCAAGTAACTGTGTATATTTAATACTATAGTTATGACAAAAAAAAAAAAAAAAAAAAAAAAAAAAAAAAAGAAAACAACTCAAGTATATGTGGCTACAATAATGATTAAAAAAATAAAAACTTAGTACATATTATATATAAATATAAATGTTTTTTCACAAAATAAAAAAATGGAAAAAAAATATAGATACAAAATCAACGCTAAGATTGTGAGACATTTAAGAAAAACGTATTGTATATATATACACATACATATATGATATATATATAAGTATATATGAAATTATATAAGGTATATATGAAATTATATACGAATATCGACACTTTTTTTGTAAAATAAAAAAATCTAGAAAAAAATCGTTTAGCAAACTCGAGCACAAAAATCTGAAGGAAAATCTGCTGGTAATTGAATAAGATGAAAGGAAAATCAACTTATTCATTATGACATGAAATAAAATCAGTACAATAATATTTTCCTAAAATTAAGAAATTTGTTTAAATAATATTTTATATAATAATTGATCCTATAAATGTAATATTATCATTTTTAATATTAATTGAAAATAGATGATAAAAACAAGGGTATAAAGGTAAGAAAATATAACTGGAAATCTAATCTTGTAAATATCCAAAATTTTAGACATATATGAAAACATATCTCCAAAACATGCTATCTACCAAAACTTCTCTAAAAATAATAATAATTTGACTATATTGTTTGGATTGGTTTGATAAAATTTTAAGTTTCATTTTTATCTTGTTACTTTCCATATTATCTTTTTAGATAGTTCTCCTTACTTAATTGATGGTAGATAAACATGCCAAATTTACTTTTGAAAATTTTCCAACCAATGAAAATAATGGCTAAACTATTTTGTATTTTTCAATCATATGATTTTTCTTCCAAATGTACCCTGATTTAATTTTCTTGTTCGCACCCTATTTTGAAGGCAATTGTTATCTAATTTATTTCTAAATATATATTTTATGTGCTAAATATGTAACGCAAAAAGAAAAGAAAAAATAGACTGAATTAAAAAAAAATTGTAATTGTAAGAACTAAAAAGAAGAGATGAGTGAAAGAAAAAAGAATGGAGGAAAAGAAAAAAAGAGAGAGACAAAAAATTAACGCTAGGATTCGAACCCACACGGGAAGAGAGACAAAAATTACGAGTGTTAAACCAACTGAGCAAACATGCAAAGTATTGTATTTTATTTGGACCTAATTTTGATGATTTATGTACGATGCTCCACGATTTTTCTTGAGACTGGTGGATATATCATGAAAATGATATTTTGCCAAAATATCAACTATATTTTAAATATTTCAACGAAAAATTGGTAAAAAAGAAATGTTTTTCCCTTATATCTCTATCAGGCCCTTGAAATTTTCAATATATCACCGTTATCTTGATGACTTTTGGCGATTTTTTCATCCTTAGTTACATCATATACATTCTCTCTTGTATCTTTCAAAATTAAAATTCAAAATTTGTATGCTTTTTAAAACCAAAAGATTACATAAAATTTAGGTATTTAGTTTTTAATATTTTCAGTTAGATTTTTTATTTAAAATTATCCAATCAATATCTTCATTGTTCCATCGATTTTTTGTTCTACCCTTCCTATCATTATTCAATGGGTCATTGATCTTTAAACATAGTTAAATTATATGTACATATAACAAATACGGACTATTTGTATAGAAGACATTTTCTACGTTAAAAATTTGTATGGGAACTCTATTCCAAATAAGGAGCATTTGTGATGCAAAACGCATGCAATTGGGGATTGGGCTTAAGAATCTACATACAATCTTCTACTAATACAACCTAACATAGCAATATTGGAGAGCCACCAAATGTCCTACTTTTCTTTAAACATTTGGAAGATTAGCCATCAATGTGAACTACACAATAAGATTGTCAAGGGTTAGAAAAAATTAAAACACATCATCTCATCCATCAGCTGGAAAAGGAAAAAGAATTACCGGCTCAATAGCTAAACCCTCTGCTTGGAATCCAAGTCAACAACTCATGAGTTGTGTTGTTGGACGTCGTCACTAAAGATCAAAGGAAGTTGTAGGTTATGTAGGAGGGACAACAAAAAAAAATATTTTTAACATTGGTTTGGTTTTCCAACTTACACCACAACACCACACCAATTAAAAATATAAAATCAACAAATAACATAATTAAAGTTCATTTATGATTTAGTAAAATAACAGTACTTCAATACAATGCATAATACATCAAATATTTTACTTCAAACCCACAACAATAATCACCATAACCTTATATATAATATATAGCTTTATTCCCACACATATTATTATTATATATTCTATTGCAAACATCATTTTCTTCCCAATGGCCATAACCGTACTTAATGACCAATAGCCATATCACAGGACGTAAGAATTGTGCCTTGTTTAGCAGTGATTCCAACGAAGTTGAGGAAATTTGGCCAACACTCGTGTTAAATACTCTTGATTGCTTGACAACACTTGACACCTAAGTTGATTTTTCCATGAAATATGAACGTGGTAACCTCATTCGCACATGCATGGAGTTTGAATAAATGTAATGAACAAAAAAATTTCTCCTCCTCGAACTTTGATCGTCTTGCTTGGTTCACGTTAACATGCAAGGGTTGTTTTGATTCTTCCACAAAAGAGAAGGCAATCGATAGGAACGAGAAGAGAATAACAAACTTTAGAAGGGGAGCCATGATAGGTGGAAGTTTTGTGTATGAGGGATGTGAAAGAAAGAAGAAGTTTATGTGTGTGTTGTTAAGGAGTGGTGTGATGTGGAGTTTATATAGAAGGATAGAAAACAAAGGATTTCAAGCGATGTTAGTGAAGAATTAAAAAAAAAAAATAGTTGAAATTCAAGAATTAGGTGGGTGAGGGAAGGGCACATGTGTTGTGTATGGGAAATTACATGTGGGTGAAGGGTTTGGTTTGATGATGGGTTTAATTTGAAATTAGAGGAAGAAAGTGATGAGATTATTTGGATATGCACATGGAATGATGGAAGGCAAAAGAGAAGTAAAGAAGGAAGGAAGATAAAATAAAGGAATAGATAAAAAATAACAAAAAAACATTAGAGAGTGGAATGTTGAAGGGAGAATAAAAAACAAACACAAAAGTTAAATTAAAATTCAAGGGAAAGTATTTTTATTTTTTTATTTTTTTGGGAGGAAGAAGATGGAAATAACAAAAATATCTAATATAAATGGACCCATATCCTTTTTAAAATGAAACTAATTTCCAAATATTCACAACTCATATTCCTCATTATTAATAGCAACTTGCCTAACTCTAATGGTGTCCAAAAAAGGATTAAATTGCAATACACCGAAAAACCTAAATATTAATATGTTAGTTCATCTAGATTAAAGAATACTAAAAGAAATAAGTATTAAAGAAGATAGAGAATGGGAATACTAAAGTAATTAAGGGGGAAATAATTAGGCATCTACATAATTCACTTAAAATTATGGTAATGTAATTGCAAGGCACGTCGACTGCAAGACACGCCGTTTGTCCAAAAGATTTTTTTTTTTAATAAAGAAATAGAACGGTAATGTAACATGATATAATTAATTTTTATAAAATAACACTATAATTAATTTATATAAAATATATTGTATAATTTATCCCATTCATAATAAAAAGAAAGTAATTTTGTTTGATATAAAATACTTCAAACCAACAAGATGACCAAATTGTAAGTCATGTCTATTTGGTATAAGTTAGATTGGTTGGATCCATTAATTCAATTTCAGGTTTTTCAACTTTGAATTTTATATCTAATAAGTCCTTATTTTTTAAAATTGACAGATCTACTAAATACAAATATGAAGTTTAAGGTCCCAATAGACATAAAATTCAATTTTATATCTTAATTTTTAAAAATCTCGAATGTCCCAAGAACTATTATACACATTTGAAAGCCCATTGGTCTATTAGACATTTTTAAAGTTTAGGAACTTAGATACAAAATTAAAGTTCCAGAAACCTACTAGACACTTTTTATAGTTCATGAACCCAATTGATATGCAAAGACCAAACTTGTAAAACCTTAATTTTATTTTTCAACTCTGATGTTGACAATGTTACAATAATTATTGAAAAGATAAGTTTAAAAGACATTCATATTAAAATGATTTCTTTCTTTCAAGTCTTAAATAAGAACCAAAACGAAAGAAAAAGGTAGTCTCTTTTTGTGAAGCCTAATACTTTTAATTGACACATTTTTTTTTACAAATATTAAATTATTGAAAGTAATAGAATAAATATTGCTTTTGTAGTTGTTTATTAGAAAAAAAAATCAACAAAATTGCACGTTTTCGTTTTTTTTTTTCTTCGCTTTTCTCACTTTTTTTTCTTCTTTTTTTCCCTTCTCCTTTCAATTGTTTTTCAAAAAAATAAAATAAACTTCCATCATTTTCTTTTATTTTTTCTCTAAACAATCAAATAAATTAGTTACATTTTTTGTTTAATGTTTTATACACATTGAATATTATATTACAATTTTTTTTCATAAAGAAACTGAAATTTACTTAAGTATAAATTTTTTTTAATTAAATAAACAAACTACAAGTAACATCAAATTGAAAGAAAAAAAAAAGAAAAAATAAAAACAATTAATACTTAATTAAATTTTAATTTCTTTTGTTTTTTTTTTTAAATAAATTGTAAATAGCATTAATTGTGTTTAAAACATTAAACAAAAGATGTAACTAGCTTATTTGATACAAAAAAATAAAAAATAAAAACCGTTAATACTTAATTAAACTTCATTATATATATACACATCCATAGTATATGAGAAAAAGGGTTAAATAAAGAAACTTTTCAACCTCGGGCCCGTTTGGTAACGTTCTCGTTTCTTGTTTCCGTTTCTTCAATTTTAATAAAGAAAAATAGAATTTCATCACCCTAACACCTATACATTCAATAATAATAAACCTATATTCTTATTTATGTTTGGAAAAAATTGGAAACAAGAACAAAAAAAGAGAAACTAGTTTTAGTTGTTCCCAAAAGTTCTATACAAATTTTGGGAGTGTTTCTAAAAAATGAGAAACAAGAAACATACATAGTTATTAAATACTTAGATTTCTTAATAAAATTGGAAACAAGAAACAAGAAACGAGAACGTTACCAAACGGGCCCCTCATTTCTCCAAATTTGATATTGTATTCTATCAAAAAAGGTTAAAAATGAAACTTTTCAACTTCATTCCTCCAAATTTGATATTGTATTCTAATTCTAGCTTTTGCTTAATATTATTTAATTATATAATGTAATTTTTCAATTAGAGATAATTTATTATATAAGCAATTTATGGTTTAAAATGCAATCTTAATTACATATTTGGCTCCTTTTCTTGTTAAATATTCATAAATACCAAATTATTTAAAAATAAGATTTCACCTTAATTATATCCCATCTAAAATGTAAATTAAAACAAAATAAATTCTCCACAGATCCCCTAATCAAGAAATTCCAACAAAAATAACAAATACATAATAATTAAAACTATTAATCAAAATAAAATTTAAAAATACATATAAACAATAAAAGCAAACAATCAAAGATAAGTTCCAATCAAAGATGTTTAGATTGAGACAATAAAACAAGAAAAAGGTTAGAAGAAATAGACCACCAACTTCATAAACCCAAAAACAAAAAGACGAAATCCTAATATCCATCAAAATCTTCTCGCAACAGGAACAATAATCCAACAAATCTATTTATATCTCTATTTTTTTTTTTCACCAGCAGTTGTGTAAAAAAAATTAAACACATGAAGATGGCAACCAAAAAACGAACAAAAGAATTTGAGAAAAATTCTTCAAGCAACAAGACAAAAAATGAAGGTTTGAGATCGAAAAACACCAGAAAAAACTAAAGGTAAATCAAAGAACAGTAAACATTCAGAGAAGAATATGAGCTGCAAAGTCAGAAGAACGAGTTTGGTATGGGCCCTTAAAATAGAAATATAAACACATTGTAAAACACTCAAAATGATTATAGTAGAAGATGAAATTCTCAACAAGATAAAGCACCCTAGAATGGTTATTATGGTAGTAGAAGAGAATCAAGATAAGCTATGAAGCACACTAGGAGGGTAGAATAAAATCTAAACAAGTCATAAAGCAGACCAAGACGATTATAACAGGATAAGAGAATCTAAACTAGTTATAAAGCACGCCTGAACAGTTATTCAATCCAAAACATCATAACAATCCAACAACAAATCTAGACATGTTATTAGAGACTCGAGAAAAAAATGTCACGTAAAAAACACCAACCTTCTGTTGTGCAGATCTACGGACCTATCAATCTGACGAGCGAGACAAATCTTTTTCAACACATACCTTAATACATAGAGGTCAAAATAATTAAAACCAAAACTAGGCACTAACAATACTACGTGTAACACAAATTTAAAGTTCTAAAGAAGAGATTAACAAGAACAATGTGAAAATAACATTAAAAAGAAAAAACTTGAACTGCATTTTCTTACTTCTTTTCATGTTTATGTCTCACAAGAAGAGCAGAAACAAATTATCGCTTCCCTATTTGCTCCAAATATTTCATATTGCTCCATTTGGACAGATTAATAATTCACTTTCTCTGAGTAGACCAAAAAAAAAAAAAAGAAAAAGTATAATTTCACCATAGTATTCAAAATCCATTTAAGAAGCTACTCTAACTGTTTTATGCTTTTTCTGAGCATAAACTCAACATTTCACAAGGAAAAAGCTGAAATTTTGTAAAATGCTAATAAACAGAGATACTATCTAAGAAACCACATTGGATCATAAGGATTCCCCTCAAATTTTCTTTCCAAAACAACTTCTTATCTTCAAACAGAGCTAAAAGAGCACATTGGCACTAACCCCATCAACAAAATTTACAAGATTCAACAAAAAAAAAAAAAAAAAAAAAAGAAAAAAAAAAAGCAAATACGTAGTGGGAAAGAGAGATTGATAAAAATTTAAAAACCCATCGAGGGAACAATGTCCACTTTAATAAGAACCTTGCAAAATCTTCAGAAGATTGATGTTTGAGATGAACATTGCAAAATCTGAGGTTCATCTCAAACATAAATCTTCTCGTAAAACAAAAATTAATCCCCAAAATTTTGAAACCCCACTTTCCATTTCTATGTGAAAACCCCCCCAAAAGATCCAATGCATCAGAGAGAAAAGAGAAAGAGAGGCACCTGAAAGTTGAAGTAGAAATGTGGATCCAAGAGATTGAGGCAAATGTAGCACAAGAGAGAAGAAACAAATATATAAATCAAGCTTCATGCTTCAATGATATATATCCTCTAAGCTCTACCTCAATTCACGTTAATTATTCTAAGTTTACCTAACCTAGTAGCATTACTAAGCCTTTATCTAAACTCCAAATCGGATGCTCCAAAAATTTTGGTAGCATAACGACATATATAAGACTAACCCAAAATTTTCCTTAACCCGTTAAACACGAGACACGCACTTCTAAAGACACAAAATTCCACTACAAACTCCCACCAATCAAAGTGAGTAAGATCTCGCATCAATCACTATTCAAATGAATGTCTACAGGTTACACAACAACTAAAAACGCCTTATACTTCTAAACAAGTCTATCGAATTCAATTTTAAAAATGAAATGACTCTACTCACACGAAGACCATTTGAACAAGTAAACTAAGAAATTAATATCAAAGTCAGATCACAACTGATCTTAAACCAATTACAAGAACATCTACCAAGTAGTAAAATCGACTAGGTAAGTCTAGTGGAAACAAAACTTTAAAGGAAGAACAACTAAACTAATTAATGGTGTTAAAAACTACACTAAAGTTAATCTAGTTGCATTCAAAAGGTTTAAGGGTGTGGGAACTTACCAATCGACACCCAACGACATCGAATGCTAGTTGTCCAATGTCCGAATGAGTTTGAAATCGCTAATCCGAACCTCATAGCCTATGGGCATTCAATCCCAAGGCTGTTCGGGTTGTGGGTAGTCAGCAAAAGCTGACTTTGAAGCCGAAAGCTTGCTGATTGGGAAGTGGAAGTGCTGGAATACGCTTGGAAGTACAATCAGTGGGTATACAAAGATTAGAAACATGAGTTAAAGCGCTTTTAAAGATTTGAATGGGACTAATGTGCTGAAAAATACCTATTGGCATCGAATTATCTTGGATAAGCGTTGCTTGAAGAGGAAAGGGGCTTAATCCTCCGAATATAGAGTCAATCACAAATGGGTAATCCAAATTCGAAGTCGAATAAGCATGGGTCAATGTCGAAACATACCGAGATCGCTAAAGGACGTCGAAATGGCCAAGATTGGGGAGGAAAACGCTGCTGGCCACGCGGATCCTGACTGAAACGAGAGAAAGAGAGAGATTTATCCTTGAACCCAAAAGAGAACGAGAGTGAGGCAGAGAGAGAGAGTTACGAGTGGAAGAAGAAGAAGAAGGAGAAATGCTAGCTCGCGATCTTGCTCGCCGGCGTAGGTCTTGGTCGAAAATCAAGGCTCGCCGGCATGGAGGAAATAGCGGGGGAGATGGAGGAAGAATCAAGGCTCGCCGGCATGGAGTAAATAGCGGGGGAGATGAAGAATCAAGGCTGCCATTACCGATGAAACAAGGGTTTGATTGGGGGAATTGAGAGAAAACGAGGGTTTGAGAGGGAGAGGGAGAGAGAGAGATTGAGAGATTGAGAGACCAAAGGATAACACGTACACCTATGTTTAGAATTTCTTTTCTTTTTTCTTTTTTTTTTTTTGTCTTTCTCCTTTTTCTTTAAAATAAAAATTACTTCAAATAAATAAATAAACTCATAGATTTATGATTTTTTTAATTTTTTAAAAAAATGTACCAAAAATCTTCTTTTTTTACAACTATTTACCACATTTTTTTTCTTTCATTCCTTTATTTGGGTTTGCTTATAGCCTTATAAAATGTCAAAATTGTACTACTGACAATTACCCAAGTTGTTATTCATAACGAGGAAAGTGAGTTGTTAATATTTTTAAATTAGCTAGGGGCAAATTTCAAAAGTGAATGACCATGAGGGATATCCTAGCAAAAATAATTCAGTTTAGAGTGTATTTAATCTCTTCAATCTCTTAGCTCATCCAACCTTTTCTTTTCTTTCTCTTTGTCTTTCTATCTTCAAACCCTAGTGAAATTACATAAAAAAAAAAAACAAAAACAATTCATTTAGAGGTGAAAGAAGATGTTTTTACTCCAAAATCAAAACCAATTACTCTAGCAAGAATATTCATAAAATATAGTGGTCAAAACCTTAATTTTATAGGTAAGATATATAATGACACATATTAGATAGTAAAATCAAATGATTCTCTTTCGATTGTCAATAAAAGAAAATAAGGCATACAACGAGAGAGAAAATGAGTCTAAATTAGATTTAAAGAGAGAAAGTGAAAATTTGTTGAAACTTGAGAATATTTGAGTTTTCAATAAGGGCTTAAATTTAAACTTATACAAGAGTTAAAATATTGAGGTCATAGGGATATAGTTTCTTGTTCAAATCCACTACCAGGACTTTACTTGAATAATTCTTTTTGTATTTATTTTCTCTTTTTCATTGATATTGGCAGTTTCATGACTTTTTTTTTTTGTCTTGATGAAAAACAAATTATACATTTTACTTAATTTATTCAATTTTACCTTCAAAATTTTCCTTTCATAACACTAACCAACTGGTAGTACAAAATGTTTCATCATATAATAAATTATCTTTAATTGAAAAATTATAATATATAATTAAATAACATGAAAATAGAAAAAGCTAGAATTAGAATACAATATTAAATTTGGGGAAAAGGAGACTGAAAAGTTCTTTCTTTAACCCTTTTTGTGATATACCATGGATGTAGATATGCAAATGTTCTCGGCAATTTCAGATGGTGTCAAACCCTTCTTGGCAAATTTGCAAATGTTCTCGGCAACCTGAATGGTCAAAGGAAAGCCATCAATTTCTATAGATAGTACAGAGATTCACTTCCCTTTCTAAGCAGTTAAAATGACAAGCAATGGAAGAACTTGCAATTTTCTTAGACATTCGACAAGTATAACCATCAGAATTGACAATCAGATGACACTAAAAAAACATGTCACCATGCTTGACTAAAATCAACGACTGTAATTTTCATCGTTAGCCAATCACATGAGCAATCTTTTACAAGAACCTCTTTTTCTTCCTGGTAATTTTCAATGGGACCCTATCTGCTATGAGCAAAGTATACTGAAAGCTGATTTCAATGAAGAAGTTAACAACGCAACTAATGCAAACCTGAAAGAGGAATTCTGCATAAGCACTGACATTGCGCAACAATGTTTGTTTTGCATTAATCCTTCTAAAACTCTTCGTATAATGGTTGCATCTCTGCAGAAAAGTGTATAAATGTTAGTATAAAATATAAAATCAAGAGGTTCATTGCAAGGAGTGTTCATTTAAGTAACTAGTAAGTGGCCAGGATACTATATAACACTAATAAGTTGAAAAGAATATGAAAATATAGATCTACTGTTGTTGGAGTTAACAGAGTAGTGCCTTGATCATTGAAAGAATGACATTGCATCATTACCACATGGGGGGACGTGTGGGGGGTGGGCACAATGCTAACTCCCAGAAAAAATTTGGGATTCTTTTTCAGCGAGAAGAAAAAAACACACAATGATAAATTTACAAGGAATCAACATTTATAAGTTATGTTACAACTATTAAGTCAATACCATATGATTACTGTAACAGGCACGAATAACATTTTAAAATTTTAAACATAACAATAGTCGAGTACGTGATATGATCCATCCTAAAGAAGGTGAGGTAAGGTAATTAATCTTCTTTGAAAATTGAGAATAACTTGGACAATTATGCCATTTGAAAAAGCATCCTTATTCCATCATATTTTCTTTTCCATATCAGATGAGACAAAAAACATTGTTGTTACCTTTACATAGAAATACATTATACAGTCTTTTTCTCTCTCCCTTTTGGAACAAAAACTACATTGAAATAGTCAGGTTTATGTATAAGTATCCACAGTCCTATAAAAACCTACTTCAACTAGTATTAATTACAAAAGGAGTATAATTAGAAAATGGTTTATTTAGACTATTAAAAGCATTTTATTTTGCCAATTAAAAAGTCTTATCCAATATCCTCTTTTTCCTCCCAATAATCTCTCTTATAGTCTTATTCCTCCTTTCTAACCAAATTTCTCAAAAACAGAAAAAAAGAAAAGAATAATCTTTCACCACATTCAACCATATGACTATTCCTCTTACTGTGAGTGCAATTTCCTGGCACTTTCGAATCAAAGGCCCAAGACAAGTTAAATAATTTAAATAGATTCCACTGGGAGGGAGGGTACAAGGTGTTCTTAGGATTCTCATCCTTGCAAACAGAACACAAATAATTCAATCTCAACAATTAACACACATCTTTCTCCATCTTTTCTAAATTCTCTCAATTATTAAGACCACAAAAAAAAATGCCTAATATAAGAACTCAATCTTCTTTTGAAATCTCTTTTCTTAGTTTTGAAATCCTTTCCTCCATAACTGAATGTGAAGCATTTTTCTCATTTTGTAAGAGAAACCAGCTTTCATTGATAATAATGAAATTACAAAGAAGGGCCAACTAGGGAGCAAACCAAGCAACAGAAATAAAAATTACAAGAAATTGCTCGAGAACTTGCGCCTTGCACCACACCTTCTCAAAGGTCCTCTGAACATCGTATCATCTTGTCGCTCAACTAAGAGTGCAAACTACATTTGTTGGATCCATAGGTGCCCACTGTGCCATGTGGTTTATAGCTACACTAAATAGTCTTGGCAATTTATCCTTCAAATTTTGGTTTTCTATACATTTATTAAGCCAGAAATTCTTTTGATCCCATTCCTAAGTAAGAATTATTTTCAATCAAGTATGATCATTTTATAATAGAAATCCAAGGACATCTCATGCTACCTTCCTTTTGTGCAAGTCATTTAGTCCTTCCAAGTGAGATCCAATAAACAAACTTAAATCATATTACCATTGGGATTTTAGTACTCAGTCAAGAAATACTTAATCAACTCAGCAAGAAATTAAACCAGCAGTCTCTTTATCAATAACCCTTCTCATCTTGAATCTCAGGAAGCATAACAATTACATGTGTATCAAAATAATTAAGGCATAAGAAATTCAATATCCCATTCGAAACGACCATTTTTTTAATGGACGAAACAGAGTTGTGCAACAGACCTGGAGAGAAGGACGTTTCAAGTACCTCACAGAGTAGTAGACGACGACAAGTAATGGATAGCGAGACCCACACAAGAGACCTACTGCCATGCAAAATCAGAGACCCACGAAAGAAACCCACACCTTCTTCTCTGCCGCCTGCTCGAGAGTAAGACCCAAAAAGCCCCATTCTTCGTCGCCTACTCTAAATTGTGTGGTTGTTGTCGATGAGGGAAATACTGTTGCCGCCGTTTGAAAAGAAAGGTCCCTCTTTGCTGCCGCCATTGGTGTGTTAGACCGTTCGTGAAGAGAAGTCGCCTCGTCCTCGTTGGTGCCGTTTGCGAAGATAAGTCTTCTCGCCGTCGGTGTGTGAGGTCGTTCGCAAAGAGAAGCCACGTCGTCGCCGTTGGGTGTGTGAGGTCGTTCGCGAGAAGAGAAGTCACGACTACATTATTTGCCGTTCGCGAGGGGGAGAGGTAGGAGACCAACGAAAAAGATGAGAATTCGGTCAAAGCCCTAATTTTGATTTTGACCCTATATTAAGTTAAAAACAATGTCATAATTCTTGACATTTTAGAAATATCAAGTCTTCCTTAGCATGAAAAAAATCCGAAAAAATTCATAAGACTCCGTGTTTTTGTATTTTTCTTGACGTTTTTTGTTAAAATTATGTAAGTCTTGACATTTTTTTGTTGAAATTACATAAGTCTTGACATTTTTTCTTAAAAATGTCAACTAATAACAAAACTCAAATGTCAAGTAACACTGTTTTTCTTGTAGTGTAAGATGAGAAAGGAATTGAGACGACATGAAAAGGAATTTTCGTATTGTCATTGAACTCCTAAAAAAAGTTGCAGAAGTAGAACCTCAAGAAGATGAAAGTGCGTGGGGTCGAATTCAAACAAGTATTTAACAGAGACATAATAACTTATCCAAAAACCATCGACGATCAAAAACTCTAGAGAAACCTTCAAAGATAAAATCCATCCAATTCTTCTCCAGACCATTCAACAAGAACAATAAAAAAACATACAAAGAAGATCTCAAAACCATAATTAGACATATCGATTCTAAAAAATCAAGATCCACACACATGAAAGAAATAAATGTTCAGAGCAACTGACCCCCTAGAGATGAGATTCAATGGCAAAATTTGGCGGAAATTCTTAAGAGAGAGGGAGAGAGAGCACACATGATGAGATTTTTTGGTTAGGTCAAAATGAGGAGACAAGGGGGGGGGGGTGCTACAAGGTTATTTTGGTCATTTTCCCACCCTCTTCAAATTTGGAAACAAAATTCAAACATGGCTTCCTTTATTATATTTTAACTTTAAAGCCCACTGTTGCTGGACTGCTATAAAAAGTGTTTTATAGCTTTTTAATATAGCACTTTTGAATATAGGCTATGAAAGAAAAAATTAAAAAAATTAAAAAATTTTAAAAAAAGACCCGCGTGACCCAAAATTTGGAAGAGGGAAAGCATCACGTTTTTTCCCTCTTATCTTTCTCTTTCCCCCTCTTTTCCCCTAAACGTAAACCACATCTCCCTTGTTCCTCTCTGCTTTTCCCTTACTGAAGTACAACTTCGTCTTTCCCTCGACAAAAAACATCGATTCTCTTGCGTCTCTTTGCTCTTCCTGTCGCTTCGTCCCTTTCACCGAACACCCAACACGTCGCCGATAGTCCTCCTTCCGACCATCGTCGATGAGCACAACGACCACAAAATTTCTCGGTGAGTTCTCTCTTTCCTATTTCGATCTCTATCTCTCGGCAGTTTTGCACGCGAACGGATTGGTGACGTGGGTTTCTTCCTCGCATTTCTAGCAGTCCAACAACAGTGGGTTCGTTCTCCATCCATTTTTGTCGTGTTTGTGCAGAGGCTGGAGACCGTGGGCTTGGGCTGCCACATCTTCGACACTGCTGTAGGGAGTCGACCCCGCCGCCACCAGTAAGTTTGCATCTTCTCTTTTCCCTCGACACCCACTTTTCTTTTTTCTTTTTTTTTTTCTTTTCATCCGTGTTTTCTTTTCTTTCCTCTCTTTTCTCTCGATACTCACCTCAATATTTCAAAGCCCTAACTTTTTTACATGAGATTTTACCATTCTTTTACATGACTCTAGCCTACATCATTTGGTGAGTGTTTTATATTGTGTTCAATGGTCATCGGTGATTCGTGGTCAATCGCTTAGTGGTTGGTAATGGTCGATTTGCTTTGTTTTGTGGGGCTCAGGCTGCTTCGTTTCATGCGTGGGTTGTGCTCAGTTGCAGGTTGTAATTGATTGATTTTTACTAATGATTTCTTTCGAGTCAATTTGTTTATTTATAGCTGACTTGATGTTTGTGGGGAAGAATGAATTTGTTCTTCTTTTCTTGGTTAAACTTGGAGGTTGTACTTTTGGTATTCTTCGTTGAGGAAACTCTAAGAATTGGTAGTTGAAATTTAATTTTACCTTAATCGATATGATAGAATCTTTGTTAATAATTTGTTAAAAAATGGATCTCAGATGGGAGTGGTGAAAACTAAACTGTTTTTCCTTTTTATTCTTCAATCAATTGGTAGTATGTTAAGAGTTTATCATCAAAGAAAGTTTAATGGCCCAATTCCTTCATCACTAGAGAACCTGGACAGTGTATTCATTCATGTTAAAATGGCTTTCTTATAATGGGCAAGAATGTCTTAGAAACATTTTTTTTGTGCCTTCCTATATGAGAGGTTTATTAGTTGGTTATGATATTTTCTTCAAATGTTGTAGCAGGTGCTGATGATGACTTGAAATTTTGCAGGAATTCAGACATCTTAGGTTAATCCAGTTTTATGAGCATGCGCGAGCGGTGTGAGGCTTTAAAATGTTTATCATCTAGACATCTTAGGTTAAGTTCAGTATAAACGTTAAATTTGAACAAACTCACCTAGACTTAGGTTATATTTAATTAGTCAGAATATGCCTAAGTAAAAGTACACCCAACCCTTTTTCAAAAAAAAAAAATAAAAATAAAAATATACCCAACCCTCTAAAATATTCAGTGAGAGGAAAAGTATAAAAACGAGATGTTCATATCGAGTTTTTATTCCCACGTTCTTTGAAAAGTTCACCCTGTGGGAATCATGCTCGGCCTCGTGACACCGTGGAAGTTACCTCCCTTCGGAAGGTATTTGCATGGTTCAATACCAAGGTGAATGGAGAGAGTATTTATAGTAAGTGGGAGAGGGAATTGTGTCAACACATCCTACGGTCTCCTCCATTGGTTCGTCATTGAGATTTCATGCTCTGCCTGCGTGTTGCCATAGTGTGACCATCCCTTCGGAGGGCTTGGGCATGGAGTAGCAAGGCGGACTCTGGAAATGGTTTATGGGCAGGGAATCTTAGGTTTTGCCCCAACATTGTCTTTTCTTAATAGTAGCTTGTTGGGGTGAACCTCTGGAATCTCAAAATGGTGGGTCGCACTTACGAGAAATTGTTAAGGTTGTTAATAATAATTTCTTGACCAAACAAATGGTAGCACTACAACAATTTGAGGCTATCATGTCGGTTGCCTTTTTTAAAACAATGACGGATTGACTCTATCATGACAAATTATGAAAAAAATGCTACTTTTTACAGAAAAAAATATGAATTTTCGGAAATTTCAAAATTTATGACAGTTATGAACTGTCATTGAGGACGATACTTCCATGACAGTTACGACCCGTCATGTAAAGGTTAAATAAAAATGGATCCATTATATGACGGCTATCAACCGTCATTATACGTGATTTTAAAAAAAGGCGTGAATGAAGGATGAAACAATGACGGTTTGCACCGGTCATTAAACAAGATTCTTCAATGACAGACGAAAACCGTCATTAACCATATGTTTAAAAAAGGCGCCGCATTTATCAGAGGAAGGCGAAAATTTCGAAAATTTTCCACATAGATGACGGTTATAGCCCGTCATTGAAGATGCCATTTGATGTCGGTTTAGGCCCTTAAGAGTTTCTGGGTCGTGTCCATGATGGGTTTTTATGATGGTTTGGGTTAGATATTGAAGGAGTCTTTCTATGTTGGTTTGTGCCCGTCATTAAAGGGGCCATTCGTTTACGGACTTAGGTCGTGTCCACGATGGGCTTCAATGACGGTTTGGGCCTGTCATTGAAGAAGTCATTCTATGTCGGTTTTTTCCCGTCATTAAAGGGGCCATTCGATGTCGGTTTTAGGCCGTCATTAAAGGATCCATTCGATAACGGTTTAGAATTGTCATTGAAGATAAAACGTGTGTTTTAACCAAAACGACGTCGTTTTCAGTCCGATTAAACGCACGTTAGGAACCCGCTTAAACGATGTCGTTTTTGTTTGATTAAACACGTGTAAGGGAAAACGACGTTGTTTTTCTTTCTTTGGCCACGTTAACGTTAATGGTAACGTCCACAGTGTGTGCCCTAACTAACGTTTTTCTCTTTCCTTTTCTAATAGGGTAACGTCCATGTAAGGATGAAAGCCCCAACACAGTGGAAGCGCATCGAGAGGATCTCACACCGTATATTAATTAACATTAAAATACCAATACGAAAAGGCAAAACGTTACTTTAATCATGCATTAAAGCACTGTAAATTGATTATAAACATGCTGAGAAACAAGAACAATAAAGTGCTATTTTTACTTTCATGCTTTTCAAAAAAGAGAGAAAGAATCGATACAAACCTCCGTTGTAGACTTGACCGATTCTCGCCAACAACACTCTAACGTTGAAAAACGCAACAGTCCCTTTAACTGTGTGTACATTCCACTATAGTCTTCGCTGGAATTTTCTTCTTCAAAACACAATCCCAATGAGGTTACACCTGTATGTCTCTAAGTCTAGAAGGCAATGGACTGGTGGGAGTCTTTCTCTAAGAGGGAGGCTTGAGAGAATGCAAGAGTCTTGTCTTGTGAATCTAAGAGCAAGTGGGCACCCTAACCTTTAGGTCTAGTGTTCTATTTATAAGAGAAAGACCATGAATAAAATATTCACACAAAATCAATTATTTTCATAACCGATTTAATCTTTTCCATAATTAATCAATTCCATGACCAATCAATTCCATAATTGATTAATCTTTTCCATAAATGATTAATTACTTCCATAAGTGATTAAATCATTTCCATAAATGATTAATTACTTCCATAAGTGATTAATCATTTCCATAATTGATTAATTTTGAATTAATTAATTCTTTAATTAATTAATCACCAATTAAATATCATATATTTAATTTTCGCCCTTGAATTAATTAATTGCCCAATTCAATTTTAGGTCTTAAATTAATTAATCCATATTTGAACTCTTTCAAATTCTCTTATATCCTATAAATTTAATATGAATCAAATTCATATTAATATTTGAATTTC
Source organism: Luffa aegyptiaca (assembly GCA_017139565.1). Lineage (NCBI taxonomy): Eukaryota > Viridiplantae > Streptophyta > Magnoliopsida > Cucurbitales > Cucurbitaceae > Luffa > Luffa aegyptiaca. Next base: position 35,405,580 of record CM029407.1, on the reverse strand, counting down.
TTCAAATATTTATTTCTCTCATAATAATGTATTAACATACATTATATTGTTTCCCTTAGTAAATTGAACACTTTCAATTTACATTTATTACTTAGTTGCCTCAAATTACTTTACGAGCTACTAGTTGGACCTAATGGACCTGCAGATCAGAAACTCCAACGATGTGAGATTAATTAGTCAAACTCATTAACCAAATTAATCAATGTTCTTTAACTGTGTGTACATTCCACTATAGACTCATAGTTGCACTCTTCTCACTGCAGACATATTTCTGTGTCCATGGATATAGACCAATAACGACTAGTTAGTCCTTCACGAGTGTCCGTAACACCAGCTGGGTCAAATTATCGTTTTACCCCTAGGTTACTTCTATGTCCTTAAGTACTAGTTCTTCTCTAATGAACAACATGTTTGTTGTCCAACCATCAAACAGAAAATCCTCTCGTGCCATTGAGAAGGTAGGACCCTTTGTTCAAGACTCGGAGACACCACTTAAGGGAACACTCATCTACTTCCCTAAAGTCGAGGAGTGAATTCCATCTTGTGTGATTATGTTCCCAGCTCCCCACTCGATCTTGTCCCTAAAATGATAGGCTTATTGAGTCAGCGTATTGGCCACTCTCACCCATACAAATGAAAGGACAATCCCTCATGAGCAGGAGTCCATAATCAACTTAAGATTAAGACTAAGTTGTCTAGGTCATCCTAGTGACATAGACACCTAATTAGTTAACGGTGTAATAACCAGTGGTTACTATTTCGCGGTTCGGTCTTATGCAAACTCATTGCATAGGATACTGATAACTCTCCAAAAGGGAGTTATTTAGGCCTTATTTCTATATTGATTTGTGTGTCTTTTGTGCTAAATAGGGTTGCTTTTAGTTCTATATTACATGTTTTAACCCATTTGGAAGAATGGATGCTTTGGAAGTTATTTTGTGCAGAATATATTGCTGAGCAACTTGAGGGAGCAAATTCTGTGTTGCAGCAAAGTTGGGAGCAAAACTGCCATGTCACAGCTCGTTAGCCAATTTAATGAACTGAATTCTGTTAAGCTATTCTCGGGATAAAGGAGCAAGGAGAGCCATCCACGTGTCTAGGTCAACCTACTTCAAGCCTCCTATCACTCTATAAAAGGAGATAGCCGCCCAAGTCAAAGTCATTCCATCCTTGGGAGGAACATTCCACTCTTGGAAAGTTTACTTCCACCTTTGGGAGCCGAATAGAGGAGAGAGATTGGAGACCTACAAGAAGACCATCAATTGCAAGCTGATCGAGGGAATTAATATTTTCTTGTATTGTTTTTTAATTATGGATATGTTTACTTAGATTGTAACGTGTGTTGCTATGCATTTTATGAACTAAGTAACCTTAGGCGTTGGTTAGGGAACATGTAATTGTCGTGTTTAATTTCTATGCAATAAATATTGATTTGATGCAACTTGATTATTTGCTGTGCTCATTTATATTTTTTGCCCGCCTGGCCAGCCGGTAAGAATATCACGTCCTAGTTTCAGGGATGATTTGGAAAGTGTATGACAACTAATCACACTAGATCATTGTGTATTGGTGAATGCGAGTGACTGAGCTAGGGATAACCAGTTGCTTAGTGCTTGATCGGTAGTGCTTCATTGGAGTTGAAACACATTCTAAAAAATCCGGTGTTCCGGGAGGAATCTGCTAATAAGACTGCGAGAGTTTTGCATGATCTATAATATTGGTAGAACATCTTTTAAAACAATTACTAAATCTTGACCAACGCCTGTTTCTAATCTGTCTACTTTATTTGTTTACTTTCTGTTATGTCATTTCTTTTGCTTCAGCATCCTATAAAAATCAATCATTTTAACCACCTTTGAAACCATTGAGAAGCTAAACAAAATAGATAAAGTGAGAGCTAATTCAGACCTTGGATTCGATAAATACTTATTACTTGCTGTGGACTGTGTATACTTGCACAAAGTTCTAGAGTCCATTTCTTACTACATTTTCACCCACTCTGGAAATCCTCATAGTCAATTCTCCTTTCTGCACATCTATTAAAGTTCTGCCAGTGGCTAGGATTGGTTGTCCTATGATGATTGGCACATCTTTGTCAGCTTCACAATCTAAAATGATGAAATCTGCAGGGAAAACAAACTTATCAACTTTAACCAATACGTCTTCAATCTTTCCAATGGGATGTGTAAGCGATCGGTCCGCCAACTGTAAGGTCACAATTGTAGGTCGTGCTTCACCTATCCCTAACTGTTTAAAAACCGAATATGGCATTAAGTTGATGCTTGCTCCTAAGTCGCACAGAGCTCTGCCTACATCCCTGCCTCCGATAGAGCATGGAATAGTAAAGCTCCCTGGATCTTTAAGCTTGGGAGGGATTTCGTTCTTTACCAGTGCACTGGAACATTCCGTGAGTGCAACCGTTTCGTACTCTCCCAACCTTCTCTTTTTCGATAGGATATCTTTTAGGAACTTCACATTCGTAGGCATTTGTTCAAGTGCCTCCACTAATGGTATGTTGATGTGCAACTGCTTCAGTACATCTAAAAACTTCTTGAACTGTACATCTTGTGAGGCATGTTTGAATCTCTGGGGGTACGGAGGAGGTGGTCTGTAATCTGGATCTATCACAAATTTTTGAGGTTTTGCGGTCGCATTTCCCTGTTTTTTCTCCAACTTTGATTTTTCTTCTTTTTCTACCAAGGCTTCATACTCCTTGGTCTTTTCTACTTTATCTTTTTTATTCTCTGAAATATCTGAGGTAATGTTTGAGTTCTTTTCACAAATCTTTTCTCGAGCTTCAACTGGGATCTCTGCTTCTGGTTACTTTGGTCCATCGTATTCTAATCCACTTCTTAGGGTCACTGCCTAGCATTGTTCCTTGCCTTTTCTGTGAGGGATTTCAGTTTTGCTAGGCAACATCCCTTGCGGTCTATTCTTAATCTCCTGAGCAATTTGTCCAAGCTGAACTTCCAAATTCCTTACTGCAGGATCGTTCCTTGCCATGTACTCTTTCATAAGAGTCTCTAGATTGGACTCTTGGCTCTGCACTTGAACTTGTTGGAAGTTTTTCTGCCGCTGTTGTTGTGTAGGTTGCTTCCCAAACGGATGAGTGTTGGAATTGCTTGACCCAACCTGTCCTCCCCAAGAAAAATTCGGATGTTGTCTCCATCCTGGGTTGTACGTGGCCGAATAAGGATTCCATCTATTTTGGTTCTGATTTCCCTGTGGACCTACAAAAAAAACAGATGCATGATTTAGGGGACAATTTTCAGCGATGCGTTCCTCACCACATATCTCACAACAGAGAGAAGAAACAACATTGGTAGGGGCTATGTTGGCTTGATTGTTCATGGTCATGCCCATCATCATGCTATGAATGACCTTGATCTGGGCTTGCATTGTAGTGTTAGCCTCTGTATCTACTGCTTTCATTGGATTTTTCAAAATGGTTGTTGGTTCATTTTCTCCCCAATGGCGATTGTTGGTGGCTATGGTATCTAGAATAACATGCGCCTCATTAGCAGACTTCTTCAGAAAAGATCCGTTTGCAGATGCGTTTACTAGTGCCTTTGAAGCTTGATCTAATCCACTATAAAAATGCTCCAAAATAATGCAAGCAGGCAGTCCATGGTGTGGACACTTCCGAACCAGCCTCTGGAATCTTTCCCAAGTTGCATCCAAAGGTTCATTGCATGACTGTCTGAAAGCAATGATCTCTGCTCTGTACTTGTCATTTTTATTGGAGGGAAAAAACTTCTCCATAAATTTCTCCGTCAAATCATTCCAAGAGGTGATGGAGTTTGGAAGAAATGAATCCAACCAGGCTTCAACATCTCCCTACAAAGAAAACGAAAAAAGTTTTATCTTCAAAGTATCTTCCGGCACTCCTGTTATTTTAAAAGAATTGCAAACTCTAAAAAATAGTTTAATATGCTTGTGTGGATCTTCGTTTGGAAGTCTAGAGAATTGGCCCATTGTATTCAACATCTGGAACATCACTGGTTTAAGTTCAAATTGTGGAGCATCAATTGGTGGCTCCAAAATTCCTGGATTCAATGTCTGGAAAACTGGTAAAGCGTAATCCCTTATTGCTCGGTTTCGATCTTCAGCAATGTAGATCATATTTTCCTGTTGTGGCACCGGTGGAAATGGAGGAACAGGAGGAATTCTCCTGCCATTCTGCTCCCTTCCACGAACTTGTGGATCAACTTGAGGATCGACTCTAGGAGGTTCCATTGGAAACTCTTGAATGTAAGATGCTTCCTCTAGAAATTCCCGTGCGCTCAACTCTTGTTGCTCCTTTCTCTTTCGCCTCTGTTCCTTCCTACGACGACGAAAGGTTCTTTCTATCTCTGGATCAATGTCAAGGAGTGGATACCCCTTGCTCATGTACTAACTCCAACCTGCAAAAGAAAAACAAATGCAAACCGAAGTCAAATTCCCTTTGAGACAGAAATGCGGTCGCAATCTGACCGCAATTTCAAAAACAAATCTGGTTTCACTTTTGGTCCCCAACAACGACGCCAAAAAAATGGTGCGAGTGTGAAGCTGAACGGATGGAATGTGAGATAAGATGGAATAATTGTTGGGATTGGTGTCCTAAAACTCGTAGATAGTGAATGTTAAACGAATTATATACTTATTCGATAAAGACGTTATCGAGATTAATTCAGTAAAGTTATTACTGAATAAAGTAAATTGCACATTTAATAAACCCAAATCCAATAAACAAAGATCCATGGCTATAGGATGAACACTTGAGCTTTATGTAGAAACATAAAAGTAGATCAAGCTCGAGTAATAGCCAAAACGGTCTATAGTATAGGGATAGGGCTGGGTACCTTATTCTGGAGACACTATGAGACGCGACCCACTTTATAGATGGTATAGATGATGTGATCCTAAATCGTCCATGTAGAGACATTGGAGTGGGGGCGTCCTATGCAATGAGTTTGCATAAGACCAGGACCGAGAAATAAGTCGTTCTCGCTTTATAACACCGTTTACTGACGAGACTGACTATTTCATGTGATGACCTAGGTAACTCGATCTTAATCCTGAGCTAACTATGAACTCCTGTTTATTCGGGCTTATCCTTAGATCTGCATAGGTGAGAGTGGCTTAGTATCGTCGACTCAATAAGCCTCCCATTTCAGGGATAGGAACGAGTATATAGCTGGGGACATAGTCGTGCAAGAAGGAATTCACTCCTACCCGAATTAGGGATAGTAGAGAGGTTGTTCCCTTAAGTGCTGACTCCGGGGCTTGAACAAAGGGATCCCGCCCTCTATTTGGCCCGAGAGGGACTCGATTTATTGGTTGGACCATAAACCAATTGTTCATTAGAGGATCAGTGGGACTTAAGGAACTAGAAGTACTATAGGGGTGAAATGGCTTTTTGACCTAGCTATAGCTACGAACAACCTGTGAAGGATCGACTTACTAATCATGGTTAAATCAAGTGGACAGAAATATATCTATAGTGAGGGGAGTGCAACTATCGGGCTATAGTGGAGTGTCCCGATAGTTAACGAATGTTGGCTAGCTTGGATAATGAGATTAGTCGGTTAGCCTCGAATCGTTGGAGCCCATGATCTATAGGTCCATTAGGTCCCCCTACTAGCTCATATCGGAATTAAGCCTAGAACAAAAGATAGGAAGCTTTGAATCGTTCAAAATCGGGAAAAAAGGTAATATCGTAAATTGTGTTTGACACAATAATTTAATTATGAATTAAATTAGAAAATGAGAGATGAAGTATTTAAAAGTGTTTTGAATACTATATATGTACTAGGAATCATATATAAGGAATTGCACAAGGTAACAAAGATTAATTAGATTAATCATATCAAAATTAATTTCAAATATTTCAAATTAATTACCAAGCAATCAATTTCAATTTAGAATTGAAATTGGGGTTAATTTGCAAACTTGAAATCAGATTTGAATTTGAATTTAGTGGATTTAGTTGGAAACCCACTTATGCATGATCATTCAAAGTGGAAAGACAACTCACTCATGCATTGTTGCATGTCTTGTGAAATATACACCTAGAATCCACTTGAGCTTGCAAATACACCATGTGTTTTGTGTCTTGAGGCTTGGCTTTACATGGAAACTCTCTATAAGAAGAGCATGAATCATATTCAAGCTAAGAGGGTGATTTTCCATACTGTTATGCTGCTAGAATTTACACTCAAACACTCTCATCTCCTCATATCTCTCAAGTGCTTGAACCTTCAAGCATTCCCTTCCTATTCCCTATCTTTATAGACTCCCACAAGTCGTTCTTGGCCCGGAGGATAGTAGGGAAGACTCTAAGGGTTGTCCTAAGAAGATTGGAGAAGAAAAGAATCCAAGAAAGTCTACCAATTGAGCTACAAAAAGGTTGGTACTTTCACTCTCTCTGTTTCTGGATTCTTAGAACATGCATGCTTTAGGAGTAAAATTGATGTAGTTAGGTGCTTTCGATCTTCAATTGCTTCCGCATGTGTTATATGAACACCTTCAATAATAATAATAGAGAAAAATTCAGACAACACTTAAGTGCAAGTATACACTGTCGCACGTAGTAATAAAAAACCTTAGAGAGTATTCCAAGGGTATCGATCCCACGGGGACTAAACTGGAAATTCAAATTTGATGAAGAAACTGCTCAAATGATTGCTTTTGGAAAGGTAACCAAAGAAAATAAGTTGATTGATTGGGTTTTTGAAAAGATAAATAAAACAAGCAAGTAAATAATGAAAAATAACAATAATAAACAACCGAGGTATTCAACATGGATTCATTCCTAAGGTAACAACCATACTCATGCAATATCTAACTTAAGTGTATTTAATGCATTGGGTCAGATTTAACTCCTATTTGGCCTTTGTTCCCAAAAATCGTTAGTAGGCTAAGCGAGTACCGTTATGCACATTTCTGTGACTCGACTCCGACATAGATAATTCACGAACGCAACCTATAATCTTATAGTCGATATAGGGTGCCTTAGACAGCTTGCCCTATACCGCCGAACAATCTCTTTCGAGCTTTTTCTCCTATATCACCTTTATGAGAACCGATATCGTTTGTCTCCTTCGAGATCAAACTCACATAGCATGCAAAGTCTAAGTGATCAAGTTAAACTCAGCAAGATTAGAGTGATAATCAATAAAGAATGACATGCATTGAACACAACTTAAGCAAATAAGACACTTTCAAGCCATTAAACCATAAGGGAATTCACCACATTGAACCCCTCAACGGGATTTAGCTACTCATGATGGGATAAAAAGCAAATGAACACATTTTCATTGAAATAAGAATGTAAAGAATACAAAGTAATGAAAAGATTCAAGAGCTGGAAATAAAGGAGATAGCTAAATATTATGGGTTTTTTCTATTTACTCAATATTTCTAGAGTTCGCTAAGACACTCCACTCTCTCACTTTTACAAGATGGGAATGGGTGAAACTCTCTACAAACCACAAGGTTTGATGTCTAACTCTCTCTCGGGTTAGAATTTGGTCATCTAAGAAGGACCTCGGGCATCCTTACTCATTGGCGTCGAGCCAGGGTTTTGTCACCACCCTTTTCTTCCAAGTGAGTTCTGCTTGAATTTGACTTCGAATCTCGAGCTTATATAGTGTAGAAAGTGGTTGAGGAGCTGTGAAATAGGTGCTGGAAGGTTTCCCAATCAGTTTCAGGGTCAAAACAACCAGTTAGGTGCGAAGAAGACTCGTCAACAACGACCCGCGCACGACTCGGAACAGCCTCTATTTTTCCAGAAATGCGGTCGCATTTCTGGGGAATTCCAGCTTTTCCTCTGTTTTTCTGCACAGCAACAAACTAAGTCAAATTCTCTTAAAATTAAGTCTTTTTAAGCACAAATGAGCATAATTCAACAAAAGTGACTCTCAACACCCTAACTTATCAAATTAACATATTTTGAGCTCGGAAATAGTAAAATTGACCTAAACACTCAATATTTGACCAAGAAATGAGCTAAATATAAGGGTAAAATAGGTATATTTTTGACCCTCATCATACCCCATACATCGAATAATTCCAATTCTAAAACATAAGTAAGAGGCATTTCATCTCTAGGTCCTAAGTTTCCTCTCCTTTGGGAAGCATCACATTGCTTGTAGAACCAATGGGCATCCTTAAATAAAGAAGGCTAGAAAAATCCACATTGTAAAATCCTCATAGCTGTCCTCTGACCGCTGAAATGACCTCCATACGGGGAAGAGTGACATTGCTCCAGGATTTCCTATGCTTCATCACCTGAAACACATCTCCGAATAATACCATCAGAACATTGTTTATACATAAATGACTCATCCCAATAAAAGAACTTTGCATCATGCCTAAACTTTTGCACTTGCCTCCTATCTATATCAATAGGAGTGACTCCCTTTACCAAAAAATTAGCTATATCCGCATACCAAGGAGTACTATGCACTACCTTTACCTCAACAGCAAAGAGCTGATCATCTGGAAATGAGTCTGAGATGACAGGTTGCTCGAGCAAAGATGTTGATGGATCAAGACGAGACAAATGATCTGCAATAACATTTTCCGACCCTTTCTTGTCATTTATCTCTAAGTCTAACTCCTGCAATAACAAAACCCAACGAATTAATCTAGGCTTTGCATCTTTCTTTGACATTAAGTACCATATTGCTGCATGATCCGTGAACACTGTGACTTTGAATCCAACTAAATATGGGTAGAATTTCTCAAAGGCAAACACAATGGCTAACAACTCCTTTTCAGTGGTTGTATAGTCGATTTGTGCCTCATTCAAAACCCTGCTTGCATAATAAATAGGATGGATAACTTTGTCCTGCTTTTGTCCCAGCATTGCACCTACTGCCACATCACTAGCATCACACATTACCTCAAATGGCAAACTCCAGTTTGGTGCACAAAGAATGGGTGCTGAGATCAAAGCAGTTTTTAAAGTCTCAAAAGCCTTCCTACAATTTGCATCAAAGTAAAAAACACTATCAACACACAACAATTTACAAAGATGTTTACTAATGTTAGAAAAATCCTTTATGAACCTTCTATAAAATCCAGCATGACCTAAAAAGCTCTGAATCCCTTTAACCGAATTCGGTGGTTCTAACCTCTCAATAACCTCTATTTTTGCTCGATCAAATTCTAGACCTTTCTTAGAAATTTTATGACCCAACACAATTCCCTCCTTCACCATGAAGTGACATTTCTCCCAATTAAGAACTAGATGGGTATCCTCACATCTCTTTAGCACCTTACCTAAATTATTCAAACAATGCTGAAAAGACCCTCCAAAAACTGAAAAATCGTCCATAAATACCTCAACTGTGGACTCAATCATATTAGAAAAAATGGCTAACATACATCATTGAAATGTTGTTGGAGCATTGCAAAGACCGAAAGGCATTCACTTGAAAGCAAATGTCCCATATGGGCAGGTGAAAGTTGTTTTTCCTGATCCTCAGGAGCAATGGTTGTCACACCCCCTCTCGAACTACTTGCTAGCTTAGTCCAAGAGATGTCGTGAAGCCAACAGACATCGTCCTCCTCTAACGATACCTGTTGACCCTGTTGAATCGTTGAACCTAATAAGCATGCTAATCTTAGATATGGCACACTTTACATGCAACACAACACAGCGGAACCTTGAAAACCTTTAGACATACATGAAGTGCAGCCCTGACATAACTCAGTTTGGAAAATAACCTGATAGAGATATCACAACCAAAAACATATCCAACCAGGGTTTACACAACCACGACATCTAGAGCTTACACAACCATAAACTATCCAGTTCTTACAAAGACATTTACAATACAAACAGACACGATGTACAACTCCACCCACGTATTAGAGCTTCATCTGGAAGCTTTTAGTAGAAAACAGACTTTGGAAGTTATCAGGCACGGGGGAGCTCAACCTCTACCTGAAAAGTGGGAAAACATTTTGAAAGAGTGAGCCACGAAGCCCAGTGAGTGACTAAATTTAAAACTGTAAATCCGTAAATCAGAACATGTGATAAACCTTTAAACGTATAAATCTGTTCAATAAAAGCGTTAAACATAAACGTGCGACGATAAAAGCTTTCTCAAATATTCCGCAAGTACGTCATTAAAATATAGCAAGGCATATCAAGTATATAAAACATTTTAACTAACATGAAAAATCAATGTTATGTAGGGCACGCCCGGTACAACCAACGTTTACTAGCTCTACGATGTAGTGGGGCCCGCCCAGCACTCCCATTGTCTTTGTCGTAGTGGGGCCCACCCAACAGTCACGACAACATCGTTGTCACGGAATACACTCAACTTCAACAACAGAATATAACCTGTGTGCAAACGGTACCATATAGCCTCGGACTTAATATCTCAGTCATGTAGTCAATAAAAGTCTCAGAAAACCACATGAAAACATTAAAACACGCCTGCTTATCTTTATCTCTCGTAAAACTCAAGCTTACTCAGCATGCTCGTGAAAAACTGAAAATCTTTAAACAGTACTCACTAATACATACTTTGCTTAAAATGATATCGTTTCAACTACTTTTAAAAAAATCAATAATCACGTGCTCACATATAAATTTCATTAGAAAATCTAAGCTCGAAACTTATGCTTGAAACCATTCATACAAAAGCATGTAAAACGTCAACTCATAAACAACAGTTTAGAAATAATTTTTGAAATTTTTTTTGTCACTCACAGTCTTGGCTAGTTCCTTAGTCTGTAGACTAGGCCTATTTCCTCTTGGCCTGTCAAACAAACCACAATCGAGCATCAGAACTATAATAGTCTTGTCTTTCCATGCTCATAAATTCAAAGCTCTAGAAATAAAATCACATTTCACGTTTTTCCTAGAATTTTCCAGATTCAATACTCTAAATTCAAACACTCATAACTTCCTCAATACTTGACAAAAATTAATGTATTGTATATCAAACTCTTCATTTTGGAACCCTCTACAACTTACTTGAAGGAATAAAAATGAGATTCCCAACGGATTTGTCTAGAAATCCCCCGAACACAGCAAATCCAGATTCGTGCTTCTCTGCTACCCTCTACTTTTTTGCTGAAATTAAACCTACTTCTAGTCATTGTTGGCTCACAAATGCTTCATAACATTTATAGAAAATTGAATAAGATTTCCAACCATACCAAATGGAGCTTCTAATTCAACCTGTACGCCCCAGAATGTTCGAGAAACCAGAGAAAACCAGAGATCCTCCTGATTTGCATGAAAATTCTGTGCTTTGTTTTCCTTTTCAAAAACCATTAACTTAACATCAGATTTAGCTCAAGCTTCCTTCATGAAATTTGTTAGAAAATGGATGAAATTTGAAGAAAGTAAGGCCTCACTGCTTAGGTCTTCTTGTGTAGCTCAAACCGAATAAAAAACCAGAGATAGGAAGATTGAACCCAAATTCTGCCATAGTTGCACTTACATGAACTTTTTCTTGTCATCTTCAACCTCAAACCTCCAGCAAGCTTCGTCTTCCTCTTTCTTCACTCTCCATCTCGAAATTTTCTAAAATTTGATATGAAATGAAAAGAAAGTGGGCTGAAATGGTGGATTCACTCCTTAAAACCATTAAGCACTGACAACTTCCTCTTCACTTTCTTCTTTTTTTTTCTTTTCTTTTCTTTTTTTTCTTCCTTTCTTTTCTTTCTTCTTTTCATTTCCTTTATTTCCTTTCTTTTCTTTCTTCTTTTCTTTTCTTTCTTCTTTTCATTTCCTTTATTTCCTTTCTTTTCTTTCTTCTTTTAAATTAATAAATTCCAACAACTTTAATCCAACTATGAAACCACAATGAAACCACAAAGCCTTGCCATTTTTCTTCAACAATGAACAACAACAACTTCAACTTTAATCCAACTTCCACAATATGTAACAAGAGCAAAAAATCCAATCGAAGTTTTTAGTTTACAACTTACCTCCCCCTTTCAAAATTTCGTCCTCGAAATTTAGAAGTCCTTTGGTGAAAAGTGTCGGGTAACTCCTCGTCATTTGGTCTTCTGACTCCTAGGTTGCCTCCTCCACTCCGTGATGTCTCCAAAGGACCTTCACGAGTGGGATCATTTTGTTCCTCAAAACTTGCTCCTTTCTGTCGAGGATCTAAGCTCGACCGGTTGTGCTTGCAACACATGTGACGGATCTGGAATATATTATCTCAACATGGACACATGGAAAACATCATGTATTCAAGCAAGTTCTCCTGGCACCTCAAGTCTGTAGGCTGCTGGTCCAACTCGTTCTATTATCTGGTAAGGACCAATATATCTAGGACTCAGCTTACCTTTCCTCCGAAAACAAAGAACACCTCTCGATGAAGATAACTTCAAGAAAACTTGATCTCCAACCTGGAATTCTAAGTCTCTTCGTCGCTTATCTGCATAGCTCTCCTGTCGATCTTGAGCTATCTTCAGGTTCTCTTTAATCGACTTAATACTATCTGACGTAAGTTGTACCAACTCAGGACAAACTAGCTTTCGCTTTCCCACTTTGTTCCAGCACACAAGAGTTCTGCATGGTCTGCCATACAAAGCCTCAAATGGTGCCATGCCGATACTAGACTGATAGCTATTATTATAAGCGAACTCCATAAGTGATAAGTGTGTTGGGATAGGTGTCCTAAAACTCGTAGATAGTGAATGTTAAATGAATTATGTACTTATTCAATAAAGGTGAAATCATTACTAAATAAAGTAAATTACACTTATAATAACCCAAATCCAATAAACTAAGATCCATGGCTATAGGATGAACACTTGAGCTTTATGTAGAGACATAAAAGTGGATCAAGCTTGAGTAATAGCCAAAACGGTCTATAGTATAGGGATAGGGTTGGGTACCTTATTCTGGAGACACTGTGAGACGCGACCCACTTTATAGATGGTATAGACGATGTGATCCTAAATCGTCCATGTAGAGACATGCGAATGGAGGTGTCCTATGCAATGAGTTTTCATAAGACCAGGACCAAGAAATAAGTCGCTCTCGCTTTATAACACCGTTTACTGACGAGACTGACTATTTCATGTGATGACCTAGGTAACTCGATCTTAATCCTAAGCTAACTATGAACTCCTGTTTATTCGAACTTATCCTTAGATCTGCATAGGTGAGAGTGGCTCAGTATCGCCGACTCAATAAGCCTCCCATTTCAGGGATAGGAATGGGTAGATAGCTGGGGACATAGTCGTGCAAGAAGGAATTCACTCCTACCCGAATTAGGGATAGTAGAGAGGTTGTTCCCTTAAGTGCTGACTCCGGGGCTTGAACAAAGGGATCCTGCCCTCTCATTGGCCCGAGAGGGACTCGGTTTATTGGTTGGACCATAAACCAATTGTTCATTAGAGGATCAGTGGGACTTAAGGAACTAGAAGTACTATAGGGGTGAAACGGCTTTTTGACCTAGCTATAGCTACGAACAACCTGTGAAGGATCGACTTACTAATCATGGTTAAATCAAGTGGACGGAAATATATCTATAGTGAGGGGAGTGCAACTATCGGGCTATAGTGGAGTGTCCTGGTAGTTAACGAATGTTGGTTAAGCTTGGTTAATGAGATTAGTCGGTTAGCCTCGAATCGTTGGAGCCCGTGATCTATAGGTCCATTAGGTCCCCGTACTAGCTCATATCGGAATAAAGCCTAGAACAAAAGATAGGAAGCTTTGAATCGTTCAAAAACGGGGAAAAGGGTATTATCGTAAAATCGTGTTTGACACAATAATTTAATTATGAATTAAATTAGAAAATTGAGAGATAAGGTATTTAAAAGTGTTTTAAATACCATATATATGGATTAGGAATGATATATATTGAATGACACTAGGTGACAATGATTATTTAGATTAATCATGTCAAAATTACTTGGAAATGTCCCAATTGATTACCTAGAAATCAAATTCAATTTGGAATTGAAATAGGAGTAAATTGCAAGCTGAAAATTCAGAATTAGGATTCAATTTAGTGTATTTAGTGGGATTACCACTCTTGCATGTTGATGCATAGTGGAAAACAACACAACCATGCACTAGTTGCATGTGTTGTAAATTAAACACCTAGAATCCACTTTGAGTTGCAATTTCTCCATGTGTCTAGTGTCATGAAGCTTGTCTTTGCATGGAAGAGGTCTATATAAGGAGTATGAATCAAATTCAACTCCAAGAGAGGGAATTACTTACTGTTATGCTGCTGGTTTTTACTCTCAAACTCACTCACCTCCATAGATCTCTCATGAGTTTGTACCTACAGGCATTCCCTTCCCTTTCCCTATCTTTATAAGACTCCCACAAGTCATTCTTGGCCCGGAGAATAGTAGGGAAGACTCTAGAGGTTGTCCAAGGAGGTTTGGAGAAGAAAACATCACATGGAGTTCCATAGAAGTGAGCTACAAAAGGTTGGTGCTCTCTAACTCTCTATTCTGTTTTCTTTAGAACCAGTATGCTTTAGATGCAAAATTGATGTAGTTAGGTGCTTCCGATCCTCAATTGCTTCTGCATGTGTTATATGAACACCTTCAAAGTGGGTATCCCAACTTCCCTTAAACTGAAGGACACATGCTCTCAACATGTCCTCTAAGGTTTGGATGGTCCTCTATGACTAACCATCTGTCTGGGGATGGAACGCTGTACTGAACTTCAACTTTGTTCCCATTGCTTTCTACACACTAGGCCAAAACTTAGAAGTAAACCTTGGATCCCTATCTGAAACTATGGAAACTGGCACTCCATGCTGACTCATAATCCTGTCGACGTATAGCTTAGCTAGTTTATCTAGTGTAGACATCGCTTTAATCGGTATAAACCGTGCTGTCTTGGTGAGTCTATCTACTATTACCCATATACCATCATGTCCACTAGAAGTATGAGGTAATCCAAATAGAAAATCCATGGTAATATGCTCCCACTTCCACTCAAGCATTGGCAGTGGATTAAGGAGTCCTCCTGGCCTTTGTCTCACTTGTTTAACCTGTTGGCAGATCAAACATTTATCAACATATTCGGCTATCTCCCGCTTCATACCAGGCCACCAATAAGTTTCTTCACAGTTCTATACATCTTGGTGCTACCTGGATGCATAACGTAAGTTGAACTGTGAACTTCCTCTAGTATAACACCCTTAAGCTCACTAATACTCGGAACGCATAGTGTTCCCTGCTTAACTATGCATGGCTCCGTCTGCTCTCAACTCAAATTCTTTCTCTGGGCCTTGCTTGGACTTTTCAAGCATATTCTGTAAATTACTATCCTTTGGTTGTCTTCTCACAATCTCTGCTACTAGAGAAGACCTAACCTGAAATTGTGCTAAAAGACTCCTTGAACTCTCTACAGTCACAACTGCCCTGGAACCTCTTAACTCACTTAGCAAGGTTGCTCGAATACCACACAAGGCACTCTTTAGAACTCTCGACTTCCTACTTAATGCATCTGCCACTACGTTAGCCTTACCTGGATGGTATTCTATGGTACGGTCATGGTCTTTAATCAGTTCTAGCCATCGCCTCTGTCTCAGATTCAACTCTTTCTAGTCAAAGATATACTTCAGACTCTTATGATCTGTGGAAATGTGGCACTTCTCACCGAATGAATAATGTCTCCAGATCTTCAGTGCTAAAACAACTGCTGCTAGCTCAAGATCATGGGTAGGGTAATTACACTCATGCTTCTTCAACTGCCTTGAAGCAAAAGCTATTACCTTTCATTCCTGTATAAGCACACAATCTAATCCTTGCCTCGAAGCGTCGCAATAGTCTGGGTTTTATGCCCTAAAACTCGTAGATAGCGAATGTAAACAAATTGTATACTTGTGTCAATAAAGTGTTATTGTTAAATATTGCACAATTTGACCCAAATCCAATAAACTAAGATCCAAGGTTGTTTACATGTGACTTGAACTAGTATGTGAGGACATACGGGGATCGGTGTTCAAGTAACAACCTAAAAGGTCTATTGTACAGGGATAAGATTGGGTACCTTATCCTGGTAACACTATGTGATACGACCCACTTTGTATTCGATACAGACGTATTGATCCAAGGCATCCATGTAGGAGACATGCGAGCGGGGGTATCCTATGTAATGAGTTTGCATAAGACTAGATCACGAAATAGTCAACCACTAGATGTAACACCATTATCTAGTTAGGTTACTGTTTCAATAGGATGACTAGGTAACTCAGTCTTAATCCTGAGTGTGTCATGAACTCCTTCTCACGAGGGATTGTCCTTTGATTAGTATGGGTGAGAGTGGCCTGCACGCCGACTCAATAAGCCTACCTTCTTGGGGACAAGACCGAGTGGGGGGCTGGGGACATGACAACATAAGATGGAATTCACCCCTTCCCGCTTCTAGGAGAAGTAGATGGGTGTTCCCTTAAGTGGTGACTCCGGGTCTTGAACAAAGGGATCTCGCCCTCTCACTGGCCCGAGAGGGACTTTGTGTTTACTGGTTGGACCATAAACATGTTGTTCATTAGAGGAGCATTGGTACTTAAGGAGCCAGAGGTAACACAGGGGTAAAACGGTAATTTGACCAAACTGTAGTTACGAACACTCGTGAAAGATTGACTTACCAGTATAGGTCTATATTCGTGGACACATAAATGTTCTACAGTGAGAAGAGTTCAGCTGTGGGTCTGTAGTGGAATGACCCACAGTTAATGAATATTGGTTAACCTTATTAATGAGTTGAATCTATTAACCTCATATCATTGGAGCTTCTGATCTGTAGGTCCATTAGGTCCCCCTGCTAGCTCGTAAAGAGTAATTAGGAACAAATATATATTGAGAGAATTTGAATAGTTCAAATTCATATTGGGAATTAAGTTAATTGTATGAGATACAAATTAATATAATGTATAGTGATGCATTAAAATATAAAGTCTAATTTGAGATTAAACTTTGTTATATTGAGAGAATGATATATTTGAAAGAGTTCAAACATATGTCTAATTAAATATATTGTATTTAATTAGAAGATGAATTAATTAATTATGAATTAATTAATTATTTAATTTAGTTTAAATTAAATGAAATTTAATTAAACTATAGTCTGAGAGAAATAAATATTTGGAGAAGTTCAAATATTAATATGAATTTTATTCATATTAAATTTATAGGATTTAAGAGAAATGGAAGGAGTTCAAATTTTAATATGAATTTGATTCATATTATAGAATTAATTAATTGAAGGCCTGAAATTAAATATATGTTATTTAATTGGGTAATTAATTAATTAACTAATAGAAGGTATTAAATTAAATATATGATATTTAATTGGTGATTAATTAATTAAACAATTAATTAATTGGAAATTAATCAATTATGGAAATGATTAATCACTTATGGAAGTAATTAATCATTTATGGAAATGATTTAATCACTTATGGAAGTGATCGATCATTTATGGAAAAGATTAATCAATTATGGAATTGATTGGTCATGGAATTGGTTGGTCATGGAATTGATTAATTATGGAAAAGATTAAATCAGTTATGAAAATAATTGATTTTAAATGAATATTTTATTCATGGCCTTTGTCCTATAAATAGAACACTAAACCTAGGGTTTAGGCACTACAACACAAGGCCACAAGAATGCACTCTTGCATTCTCTCTAGCCTTCCTCTCATATTCTCTCAACCCAAGAACTCTAGGGAGAATTTTCTCTCTAGAGTTTTTCCCATTCAAGATTAGGTAGTCCCACAACTACGTTCCTAATCTCAGAGTCATAGCGGGAAAGATCAATTGGTGGTGTCCCAATTGTTGATGCTTGGTCCAAAATCAAGAAAGGTGTCCGTTGAAGTATTCAGAGTCGTCAACGACGGTATGTTTGCTTCTCCCCTTTAGATTTAGATCTAATAATTTTTATATGCTTAGTCTTAAGTTTGTATAGAATTTGTTCTATGTTTTTGCCAATGTAATAATATTTTTGGATAAACAAAATTAACTACGAATCGGTCCCAATTACACTTCCGCTTTAACGGAATTGGGGAATTCCAAATCCTTCAAATAGATCACATACTCCTTCCCTGTTACAGGAAGTGTCAGAATAAGTGTTGCACTAATCTCTTTTTCAGCTCCTGGAAACTTTGTTCACATTTATCCGACCACTCAAACTTAGCATTCTTCCTTGTCAAAGTTATCAAGGGTAATTGATAACTCTCCAAAAGGGAGTTATTTAGGCCTTAATTCTATAGGGATTTGTGTGTCTTCTGTGCTTAATAGGGTTGCTTTTAGATATATGTTATATGTTTTAACCCATTTCGAAGAATGGAAGCTTTGGAAATTATTTTGTGCAGAATATGTTGCTGGGCGAACTAAGGGAGCAAATTCTGTGCTGCAGGAAAACATCCATGTTACAGCTCGTTAGCTAATGGAATTAACTGAATTCTGTTAAGCTATTCTGTTAAGCCAATTGTAATTTAAATTCCTCTTAATTTCTTAGGATATGCAAAATATGCCGGTCAATTTTGGTAGTTTTAATTTAATTATGCATGTGATGTATGTATTAAATGAATTGATTGTTGCATAAAGTATGTCATTTAATTTAGCTTAAAATCCCACCATAGGTTAAGCATATTCATTATTATAAATGTTATAATGTATGAAATATGTATGAATTTTATTTTCACTAGTATTTAATATAAATTGTTATGATTAAATGGATGAAAATTGAGAAGCATTGAGTATGAAATTACTTTAGTAAAAAATATAAAAAGTTATATTTATGAAAGTAATTTATATGCTTATTTATTTTCATGAGCTATTAATATAAAGTGTTATGTTAATGTATGAAAATGTGAATGCTTATTTTCTTGGGTAATTAATTTAAGAGTTAGATTAATTGAAGAAAATTAATCTGAATTGAGCATGAAATTACTTTAGTTTAATAATATATAAGAGTTATATTTATATTAGTAATTAACATGCTTAATTAATTTTCATGATATATTAATATAAATTTTATGTTAATGTATGAAAATGGTAATGCTTAATTTTAATTTTCTTGTATAATTAATTTAAGAGTTAGGTTAATTAAAAGTAAATTAAATTGCATTGAGCATGACATTACCTTAGATTAATATAATTGTTATATTTATGGCATGTCATGTATGCTAATGTATAGTTTTATAAATTAATTAGAATTTGATCGTTAATTTATTCACCATAGTAGCATGTTATAGGGTCAATTCATTAAAATTTATAATAGTTATAAAATTAATGAGTAGAAACCGTTAACCTATAACAAAGAATTGCATGCAAACATAGGATCTTAGGATAAATGAATTAATTTTAAAATGTTTAAAATTAATTAGACCTAAGATCACATTTCTAATAGGATTAGAATTATTCTTACTTAGAATTAAAATTAGTTTTAATTGACTAAGTAGGAAAAACATTGCTATGATTATAAGGGAACTCCACCGGTAAAGTTCTGTCTAAGGCTGGGGTATTTAAGTTGACGATTTACGGAACACCTCCTACCTGGGAACTGACCCGGAATACCGGAGTTGAATTAATCATAGTTAAATGTTAGCATGCAATGTCACTAGGTTTGTTAAAAGTATTTAATACACCCAGATCTTTAGAGTAAAGACCTTACATTATTGTGGTTATAAGGGAACTCTCTTGGTAAAGTTCTGTCTAAGGCTGGGGGTACTTAAGATGACGGTTTACGAAACACCTCCTACCTGGGAATTGACCCGAACCTTGAGTTGAATTAACCATAATAATGTTGACTTGCAATGTTGGGTTTATTAAAAGAAGTTTAATTCACCTAAAACATTGTGGTTGAATCCTTTCCATAATTGTTATAATAGGATCTGACTTAGATAGATTGACTTAGCCGAATTTTATCTAAGTTAAACAACCCTAAATTAACCTTAGGACATTTTAAGTGGGAAGAAAATTACAAAACGAGATTTAAATCAAGTTTTGCTTCTACGTCCCTATATTCACAACGTGAGGTTCATGCTCGGCTTCGAGTCGCCTTAGGAACGACTTCCCTTCGGAAAGTGTTTGCATGAATCAATAACAAGGTGAATGAGAAAAATGTCTAGAGTAAGTGGGAGCGGGACACGTGTCAACGTATCCCTCGATCTCCGCCCCTAGTTCGCACCGTGAGAGTCTTATGATCCGCCTGCAGGTTGTCCTGGTGCAACCATCCCTTCGGAGGGCCTGATCATAGGATTCGGAACACCGTGAACTCCTGAATAGGATAGGGTCACTTAAGCTAATCACCAACAGTTGTCTTTCCCTTCGGTAGCCTGTTGGTGCGTGCCTCTACGATCTGAAAGTGGGAGGGTTACAGTTACGAGGATGAGTTAAATGTGTTAACTAACCCTTGACCGAACAACGGTAACTAAACGCTAACGGAATATGAGTTATTATGGTGTTAGAGTTTGGTTGAGATTGTTTCAATTCAGAGGAGGAGTAGCTGACCACCCTTCGATGGCTGTTGTTCTAAACCTTTGAAGTATCGTTGCAAAAACTAAATCAATAGTTTTATAGGGTGTCTTTGATTGCTTATTTATTTTTGCAGAATTTGATTGGATTATTTGTGATGGGTTAGTGCAAATAATAATACAAGTAATTTGTTACTTCAGCAATTATATAATAATTTTATGTGTATTGTCTTACGTAATTTTTATAAATAACGGTAATACAACAAGCTTAAAAGACAAATTGTGGTAAATAAGTCTAGGATTATTCTTAACTGAGGAATGTCCTCATGCCCCACATGTTTAATTCATTGAGAATTGTTCTTGGTGAATATGACATAGAACCCTACTTAACAAAAAGAGAACTTGTTCAAGACCGTAATTTTCATTTACTTGTCTTGAAAACGTGATTAGTGAAGAATAGTGATTCTCCCTGAATACTTGATTCAGGGGCCACAAATCATGTGTGTTCTTCTTTTAAAGGAATAAGTTCCTGGCAACAACTTGCTGCTTGTGTAATAACTCTCAAAGTTAGAATTAAAGAGGTTATTTTGGCTATAGCAGTGGGGAACATTAAGTTATTTTTCTCAATGGGAGAAAATACATACTATTAGATAATGTGTATGTAATTCCTAAGATCAAAAGAAATTTGATTTTTGTGTCTTATTTGCTGAAACAATGTTACTCTTTACCTTTCTCTGCTAACACAGTTTTGATCCAAGAAAGGGAGTTGACATTTGTTTAGCTTTACTAGAAAGTAACCTAAATGTTTTAAGACTAATCAAGAGTAAAGCAGTCATGAACACTGGGTTGTTTAAGACTGCTACTACTCAATGTGAATACAGGCAAAGGATTTCTCCTAAAAGAAAATACCTTTCTTTGGTTCTAAGGTAGACCATATTAATCTCAATTTGATTGGGAGATTGGTCAAGAGTGAACTTCTAAGCGAGTTAGAAGATGACTCTCTACTACCTTGTAAGTCATGCCTTGTGGGCAATATGACTGATAGATCCTTTACTGGAAAAGATCTAAGAGCCAAAGAGCCCTTGGAGCTTGTACATTTGGATCCTTGTGGTTCAATATGTTAAAGCAGTGGGAGGGCATGCATAATTCATCTCTTTTGGATGATTATTCAAAGGTATGAGTATCTTTACCTAATGCAACTTAAGTCTGAAGCTCTTGAGATATTCGAAGGGGCTTAGGACTGAAGTTGAAAACTTGTTAGGTGAGATGATAAAAACACTTCGATCTGATCAAAGTGTTGAGTATGGGGATTTGAGATTCCAGGACTATTTGATAGTACATGGGATCACACCCTAAATCTCATTTAGGAGAAATAGAACCCTATTGGATATAGTTCATTCCATGTTGAGCTATGCTCAATTGTCTGGCTCGTTTTGGGGTCATGCAGTGTTGACTGTATTGCAAACTGTAGTAGGCAACTCCAAAGGAAACGAGAAGTGGATACTTCTTCAATTCACAAGAGAACAAAGAATTTGTATCGACAAATGCTAAATTGTCAGAAGAAGTCCACATCAAAAATCATAAACCACAAGAGTAAAGTCGGTTTAAGTAAGTTAACTAATGAAGTTACAGTAACATCCACAAGAGTTGTTGATGAGACAGACTGTTCAACAAGAGTTGTTGATGGATCAGTGCATCTAGTTAGTCACATCCATCTAAATAGTTGAGATTGCCTCAATGTAGTGGGAGGGTTGTTTGATAACCTGAACGTTACATGGGCTTGTTTGAAGCCTAGGTCATCATACCTGATGATGGCATAGTGGGTTCATTATCTTTTAGAAAGAAAATGAGTGAAGTTGACAAGGACCAATGGATTAAAGTCATGGACCTGGAAATGAAGTCTTTTGTATTTCACTTCCATCTAGGATCTTGTAGATCTGCTTGATGGGTAATACCTATTAGTTAGAAGTGGATTTACAAGAGAAAATGAGACATTAAAGGTCTTAACCAGGAGGGTTCAGACAACAAGATCGAAAGCAAAAGGGTTTGTAAGCTTAAGTGATCCATTCATGGATTGACCTAAGCATTTCGATCTTGAAATATAAGATTTGATATAGTGACCAAATCTTTTGGCTTTAATCAGAACATTAATGAGTCTTGTGTTTACAAGTAATCATTAATAGTTTAGTAGCTTACTTAGTGTTGTATATGATTGATATCCTAATCATTGGGAATGATGTAGGTTATTTTACTGACATTAAAGGAGCTAACAGCTCATTTCCAAATGGAAATTTGGGAGAAGCCGAGTTTGTTCTTGGGATCCAAATCGTTAGGAATCGTTAGAACAAAAAGCTAGCCTTGTCTCAAGTGACTTATATCTACAAGATGTCAGTTAGATATAAGATGCAGAATTCCAAGAAGGGTTCACTACCTTTCAGGCTTGGAATTCTGTTTGTCTAAGAAACCGTTTCCTAAGACACCTCAAGAAGTTGAGGAGATGAGACGAATGCCCTATGCAATAGGGATTGTCAGTAAGTATTAATCTAATCCAAGATTTAATCATTGGAAAACCGTTAAGAATATCCTCAAGTATTCGAGGATAACGAGAAACTATATGCTCGTGTAAGGATTTGATCCTTACAGGATACACTGACACAGATTTTAAGACTGATAAGGATTTGAGGAAATCTACATCAGTATCTGTGGTCGCTCTTTACAATGGAGCTATAATATGGCATAGTTACAGTCTTGACCGTATAGGTCGAAAAAATAGCTGCTTGTGAAGCAGCGATAGAGACTGTATGGCTTAGAAAGTTCTTGATTTATTTGGAATGTGTTCCAAATGTGAACTTGCCCATCACACTTTATAGTGATATAGTTGTGTTATGGCAAATTCAAAAGAACGTCGCAACCTAAGACAAACAGAAACATTAAATTGAATGAAATATTGTTGATTCATTTACAAAGACTCTCTCGGCTAAAGTGTTTGAGGGTCATCTAGAAGGTCTAGATCTACGAGATATGTACAAAGGTGTAATCTAGGGCAAGTGGGAGAAATGTAATGGATACAGTGATACCATTATGTAATGGGTATAGTGATGTTGGGATTGGTGCCCTAAAACTCGTAGATAGTGAATGTTAAACGAATTATATACTTATTCGATAAAGGTGTTATCGAGATTGATTCAGTAAAAATCATTACTGAATAAAGTAAATTGCACATATAATAACCCAAATCCAATAAACTAAGATCCATGACTATAGGATGAACACTTGAGCTTTATGTAAAGACATAAAAGTGGATCAAGCTTGAGTAATAGCCAAAACGGTCTATAGTATAGGAATAGGGTTGGGTACCTTATTCTGGAGACACTATAAGACGCGGCCCACTTTATAGATGGTATAGACGATGTGATCCTAAATCGTCCATGTAGAGACATGCGAGTGGGGGCGTCCTATGCAATGAGTTTGCATAAGACCAGGACCGAGAAATAAGTCGCTCTCGCTTTATAACACCGTTTACTGACGAGACTGACTATTTCATGTGATGACCTAGGTAACTCGATCTTAATCCTGAGCTAACTATGAACTCCTGTTTATTTGGGCTTATCCTTAGATCTGCATAGGTGAGAGTGGCTCAGTATCACCGACTCAATAAGCCTCCCATTTCAGGGATAGGAACGGGTAGATAGCTGGGGACATAGTCGTGTAAGAAGGAATTCACTCCTACCCGAATTAGGGATAGTAGAGAGGTTGTTCACTTAAGTGCTGACTCCGAGACTTGAACAAAGGGATCCCGCCCTCTCATTGGCCCGAGAGGGACTCGGTTTATTGGTTGGACCATAAACCAATTGTTCATTAGAGGATCAGTAGGACTTAAGGAACTAGAAGTACTATAGGGGTAAAACGGCTTATTGACCTAGCTATAGCTACGAACAACCTGTGAATGATCGACTTACTAATCATGGTTAAATCAAGTGGACGAAAATATATCTATAGTTAGGGGAGTGCAACTATCGGGCTATAGTGGAGTGTCCCGATAGTTAACGAATGTTGGCTAGCTTGGACAATGAGATTAGTCGGTTAGCCTCGAATCGTTGGAGCCCATGATCTATAGGTCCATTAGGTCCCCCTACTAGCTCATATCGGAATTAAGCCTAGAACAAAAGATAGGAAGCTTTGAATCGTTCAAAATCGGGAAAAAGGGTATTATCGTAAATTGTGTTTGACACAATTATTTAATTATAAATTAAATTAGAAAATGAGAGATGAAGTATTTAAAAGTGTTTTGAATACGATATATATGTATTAGGAATCATATATATGGAATTGCACAAGATAACAAAGATTAATTAGATTAATCATATCAAAATTAATTTGAAAATTTTCAAATTAATTACCAAGCAATTAGAATTGAAATTGGGGATAATTTGCAAGCTTGAAATTTGATTTCAATTTGAATTTAGTGGATTTAGTTGGAAATCCATTTAATGCATGATCATTCAAAGTGGAAAGACAACTCATTCATGCATTGTTGCATGTCTTGTGTAATGTACACCTAGAATCCACTTGAGCTTGCAAACACACCATGTGTCTTGTGTCTTGAGGCTTGGCTTTGCATGGAGAATGTCTTTAAAAGGAGTTTGAATCAGATTCAAACATAAGAGAGCCATTTCCTTAATGTTATGCTGCTGGAATTTGGACTCAAAGTTCTCTCATCTCTCATTCTTCTCCATTGCTTGATGCTTCAAGCATTCCCTTCCCATTCCCTATCTTATATAGACTCCCACAAGTCGTTCTTGGCCCGGAGTATAGTAGGGAAGACTCTAGAGGTTGTCCAAGGAGCATAGGAGAGGCAAACACCACAAGGAGTTCAACATAAGTGAGCTACAAAGGTTGGTGTTTTCTAAACTCTCTATTCTGTCTTTTCTAGAACATGCATGCTTTAGGAGTAAAATTGAATGTCTTAAGTGCTTTCGATCTTCAATTGTTTCCGCATGTGTAATATGTACACCTTCAATTGGTATCAGAGCATGATTAGAGCACTTAATTCGTTTTAATTTTGCTTTGGTGGGTACCATTTTGAAATTGAATTTTCTGTGTGCTAAAATGGAAGTGTTCTGGTTTGGCAATTTTTTAAGCATTCAAACCTTCATGAAATTGTAATTGCTCGGATATGTAAGAGCGTTAATGTGTGTACTATAGTCTGTAATTTTTAGAGAGTCATTAGAGTCCATATAGGCTGTAAAATCGAAGAAAAACCGGAGAAGACGCAGCAGAAAATGAAAATTCCAGCAAGCTGTTTTTTTTTAATTCTAGCAGCAGATTTTTTTTTTCTTCTTTTTTTCCAGCCCGGTTCGGTTTGTTTGCAGCCGGTTCAGCCCCTATACACACTTTTGAAGGCAAGTTCACTCCATGAAGGGTTGGTTCGAGTCGGTTTGTGAAGCTCGAGATTGATTCAAACATTTTTTTTATTAATTATTATTGCAATAATTAGTTAATTGTTTGTTTTTTTTGGATTGCCAAACCATTCCATTTTAGCTTGATTTAATTACTTTATGCATTGTGAATGTATGATTTAATTAAATGGATGTATGTGCATTATGAGCATGCCATATAGATTAAAATCCCACCATAGGAATGCATGTTCATGCATTTGTTTAATTTGAATAAGTGTTATTTATTAATTCAAATGCATGAGGGAAATTTCGTGTTTAATTAATATAAGTGTTGTATTAATTTAGGGAGATTCATGCTTAAATGGTTAATTAAAATTGATTATTCTTATAATAGTTATAATTATTAATTGATAAAATTAACAAAGCATGAAGCATGAAATTTCATTAGTTTGATTATAAGTGTTATTCTCAAATTAGGCTTGTTATGGATTGTTTTTATAATTGTTATAAAAAGAGATAGAAATCTAAAATCTATAACAAGATTAAGTGCATGCTCACTTAGGTTAATGAACCTTCAACGATTCGATCAACTTGCATAGCTTAGGTCGATATCTTGTAAAACAATGGTTACGAGAGAACTCACCCGACAAGATGCTGTCTAAGGCTGGAGGTATTTAAGTTGACGGTTTACGGAACACCTCCTACCTGGGCATCGAGTCGGTTCTTGAGTTAAGTTAACTCGAGTTTTATGAGCATGCGTGAGCGGTGTGAGGTTTTCAAGTGTTTTCACCTAGACATCGTAGTATAAAGGGTAATACAAACCTAGACATAGGTTGTTTCTAAATGGTGTTTTTCTTATAACTTGAATGATTGATTGTTATATGCTTTTAAACACCATTAGAAAGCATGTTATAGGGGTTTTTCATTAAAAGTTATAAGAGTTATAAAAGTTGATGAATAGAAACCGTAAAACCTATAACAAAGAGTTGCATGCTAACATAGGATCTTAGGATGTTGACATTTTATTTTAAATGGTTTAAAATGAAATAGACCTAAGATCGCCTTCTCTAATAGGATTAGAAATATGTCTTACTTAGTTTTTAAAATAGTTTTAAAATTCGAGTAAGTAGGACATAAGACCTTGGTTATAAGGGAACTCTCCCGACAAATGGTGCGGAACCTGAGTTGAATTAACCATAGTCTTACTAGCATGCAATGTCACTAGGTTATTAAAAGTGTTTAATCACCTAGACATTTAGTGTAAAGACCTTGTTTAATAAGGCATAGACTTAGATAGATTCATTTAGCCGGAATTTACCTAAGTAATAGACCCTAAAACTTTACGACACTTTAGTGGGAGGAAAAGTATAGAAACAAAATATTCATATTAAGTTTCTACTCTCACGTCCCCCTGAGTTCACACCTTGAGATCCATGCTTGGCCTCGAGGCGCCCTAGGAGCGTCCCCTACGGATGGTGTTTGCATGGGTTAATATCAAGGTGAATGGGGAAAGTTTTCATAGTAAGTGGGAGAAGGAAACGTGTCAAACGTATCCTGCGGTCTCCATCATTAGGTTGCACAGTGAGATTCCTATGCGCTGCCTGCGAGTCGCCCTGGGAGCGATCACCCTACGGAGGGCTTGCGCATGGGATTCTGAACAACGCAAACTCCAGAAATGGATAGGGTTTCCTAGGGCCATTCCCAACATTAGCTCTTCCCTACGGTGGCATTGTTGGGGCGGCCCTCTGCAATCTGAAAATGATGGGTAACACTTACAAGATGGTCTTATGCAAACTCATTGCAAGGTTGGGTACCTTATTCTGGTAACACTATGTGATATGGCCCGCTTTGTATTCGATACAGACGTATTGATCCAAGGTGTCCATGTAGGAGACATGCGAGCGGGGGTATCCTATGCAATGAGTTTGCATAAGAGCGGACCACGAAATAGTAAGCCACTAGATGTAACACCGTTAACTAGTTAGGTTACTGTTTCAATAGGATGACTAGGTAACTCAGTCTTAATCCTGAGTGTGTCATGAACTCCTTCTCACTAGGGATTGTCGTTTGATTAGTATGGGTGAGAGTGGCCTACATGCCGACTCAATAAGCCTACCTTCTTGGGGACAAGACCGAGTGGGGGGCTGGGGACATGACAACATAAGATGGAATTCACTCCTTCCTGCTTCTAGGAGAAGTAGATGAGTGTTCCCTTAAGTGGTGACTTCGGGTCATGAGCAAAGGGATCCTGCCCTCTCACTGGCCTGAGAGGGACTTTCTGTTTACTGGTTGGACCACAAACAGGTTGTTCATTAGAGGAGCATTGGTACTTAAGGAGCCAGAGGTAACACAGGGGTAAAACGGTAATTTGACCGAACTGTAGTTACGAACACTCGTGAAAGATTGACTTACCGGTATAGGTCTATATCCGAGGACACAGAAATGTTCTACAGTGAGAAGAGTTCAACTGTGGGTCTGTAGTGGAATGACCTACAGTTAATGAATATTGGTTAACCTGATTAATGAGTTTAATCTATTAACCTCATATCATTGGAGCTTCTGATCTGTAGGTCCATTAGGTCCCCCTGCTAGCTTGTAAAGAGTAATTAGGAACAAATATATCTTGAGAGAATTTGAATAGTTCAAATTCATATTGGGAATTAAGTTAATTGTATGAGATACAAATTAATATAATGTATAGTGATGCATTAAAATATAAAGTCTAATTTGAGATTAAACTTTGTTATATTGAGAGATTGATATATTTAAAAGAGTTCAAATATATGTCTAATTAAATATATGATATTTAATTAGAAGATGAATTAATTAATTATGAAATAATTAATTATTCAATTTAGTTTAAATTAAATGAAATTTAATTAAACTATAGTCTATGAGAGAAATAAATATTTGAAGAAGTTCAAATATTAATATGAATTTGATTCATATTAAATTTATAGGATATAAGAGAATTTGAAGGAGTTCAAATATTAATATGAATTTGATTCATATTATAGAATTAATTAATTGAAGGCCTGAAATTAAATATATGATATTTAATTGGGTAATTAATTAATTAACTAATAGAAGGTAAGAAATTAAATATATGATATTTAATTGGTGATTAATTAATTAAACAATTAATTAATTGGAAATTAATCAATTATGGAAATGATTAATCACTTATGGAAGTAATTAATCATTTATGAAAATGATTTAATCACTTATGGAAGTGATCGATCATTTATAGAAAAGATTAATCAATTATGGAATTGATTGGTCATAGAATTGGTTGGTCATGGAATTGATTAATTATGGAAAAGATTAAATCAGTTATGGAAATAATTGATTTTAAATTAATATTTTATTCATGACCTTTCTCCTATAAATAGAACACTAAACCTAGGGTTTAGGCATTACAACACAAGGCCACAAGAATGCACTTGTATTCTTCTTTAGCCCCCCTCTCATATTCTCTCAACCTAAGAACTCTAGGGAGAATTTTCTCTCTAGAGTTTTTCCCATTCAAGATTAGGTAGTCCCACAACTACGTTCCTAATCTCAGAGTCATAGCGGGGAAGATCAATTGGTGGTGTCTCAATTGTTGATGCTTAGTCCAAAATCAAGAAAGGTGTCCGTTGAAGTATTCAGAGTCGTCAATGACGGTATGTTTTCTTCTCCCCTTTAGATTTAGATCTAATAATTTTTATATGCTTAGCCTTAAGTTTGTATAGAATTTGTTCTATGTTTTTGTCAATGTAATAGTATTTTTGTATAAACAAAATTAACTACGAATCGGTCGCAATTACGTTTCTGCTTTAACGGAATTGGGGAATTCCAAATCCTTCAAATAGATCACATACTCCTTCCCTGTTACAGGAAGTGTCAGAATAGGTGTTGTCACTAATCTCTTGTTCAGCTCCTGGAAACTTTGTTCACATTTATTCGACCACTCAAACTTAGCATTCTTCCTTGTCAAAGTTGTCAAGGGTAATTGATAACTCTCCAAAAGGGAGTTATTTAGGCCTTAATTCTATAGGGATTTGTATGTCTTGTGTGCTTAATAGGGTTGCTTTTAGATATATGTTATATGTTTTAACCCATTTCGAAGAATGGAAGCTTTGGAAATTATTTTGTGCAGAATATGTTGTTGGGCGACTTAAGGGAGCAAATTCTGTGCTGCAGCAAAGCTGAGAGCAAAACTGCCACGTCACAGCTTGTTAGCCAATTGAATGAACTGAATTTTGTTAAGCTATTCTCGGGATAAAGGAGTAAGGAGAGCCATCCACGTGTCTAGGTCAACCTAATTCAAGCCTCCTATCACTCTATAAAAGGAGATGGCCGCCCAAGTCAAATTCATTCCACTTTCGGGAAGAGATCCTTTTCATTTCCATTTTGGGAGCCGAATAGAGGAGAGAGGTTGGAGACCATCAAGAAGACCGTCATTTGCAAGCTGATCAAGGGAACTAATATTTTCTTGCATTATTTTGTAAATATGGATATGCTTATCAGATTGTAACGTGTGTCTCTATGCATCTTATGAACTAAGTAGCTTTAGGCGTTGGTTAGGGAACATGTGATTGCCGTGCTTAATTTCTGGTAATAAATATTGATTTAATGCATCTTGGTTAATTGTTGTGCTCATTTCTATTTTGTGCCCACCTGGCCAGCCGGTATGAATACCTCTCTCTAGTTTCAAGGATGATTTAGGGAGTGTGTGGCGGTTAATCACACTGGATCATTGTGTATTGGTGAAAGCCAGTGACTGAGCTAGGGATATCCAGTTGCTTAGTGCTTGATCGGTATTACTTCATTGGAGTTGAAACACATTCCAAAAAAATCCGGAGTTTTGGGAGGAATCTGCTAATAAGACTGCGAGAGTTTTGCATGATCAATAATATTGCTAGAGCATCTTTTAAAACAATTACTGAATCCTGACCAGCGCCTGTTTCTAATCTGTCTGCCTATTTGTTTAATTTTTGTTCTGTCATTTCTTTTGCTTCAGCATTTCTATAAAAACCAATCATTTTAACCACCTTTGAAACCATTAAAAAGTTATACAAAATAGATAAAGTGAAAGCTAGTTCAGACCTTGGATTCGATAAATACTTATTACTTGCTGGGGACTGTGTATACTTGCATAGAGTTCTAGAGTCTTTTTATATCTTATTTTTACCCACTCTAGAAACCCAACAAGTTTTTGGCCCCGTTGTCGGGGACTTGAATAAGTTTTTATCTGATTTGTTTTGTGTATGTGTTTTAGTGGTTTGGTGCTAGAACTTTTTGATTGTTTCTTTTGTTTTTGCAGGTGTGAGTTTGGTGCATGAGCGATCCACCTGGTGTAAGGTTCGAGCTTGATCCAGAAATCGATAGGACATTCAGGAGAAAAAGGAGAGAGCAGCGTAGACAACAAAATCAAATGGATAACGTGCCGTGTCTCCCACAGGGTCTTGAAGATCCAGCGAACCCCCAGCAGAATCGTTTGCTGCAGCAACACCAACCGCTGGAGCAAAATGAGCAGCAAAATAATCAGGCTGAGAATCCTATCTTGGTATCGAACGATAGGGCCAGAGCCATTCGAGCGTATGCTTTTCCAATGTTCGATGAGTTAAATCTAGGGATTGCACGTCCTTAAATTGAGGCAACAAATTTTGAAATGAAACCGGTAATGTTTCAGATGTTGCAAACCGTGGGTCAGTTCCATGGTTTGTCGTCTGAAGACCCTCATTTACATCTTAAGTCTTTTCTAGGAGTTAGTGATTCTTTTGTAATTCAAGGAGTTCCTAGAGATGCCCTTAGATTAACTTTTTTCCCGTATTCTCTTAGAGATGGAGCAAAGACATGGTTAAATTCTTTTGCTCCAAAATCAATTAGGACATGGAATGAATTAGCTGAAAAATTTATGAGTAAATATTTCCCACCAAATAGGAATGCTAAATTAAGGAGTGAAATAGTAGGGTTTAGGCAACTTGAGGATGAGACATTTAGTGAGGCTTGGGAGAGGTTTAAGGAGCTTTTACGAAAGTGTCCCCACCATGGTTTACCACATTGTATCCAAATGGAAACATTTTACAATGGGTTAAATGGAGCAACCCAATGTATGGTTGATGCTTTGGCTAGAGGGGCCCTTTTGGCAAAAACTTTTAATGAAGCCCATGGAATTTTAGAAAGAATATCTACTAATAGTTGTCAATGGTCGGATGTGAGAGGCACAAATAAAAAGGTTAAGAGTGTGTTAGAGGTTGATGGTGTGTCCACCATTAGGGCTGATATTGCAATGTTAGCTAATGCTCTTACAAATGTGACAATGGTTAGTCATCAGCAGCCGCCAGCTGTGGAGCCTGCTGCAGTGGTGAACCAAGTTACAAAAGAAGCATGTGTCTATTTGTGGTGAAGAACACAACTACGAATTTTGCCCCAACAATCCAACTTCTGTGTTTTTTGTAGGTTATCAGAGGAATAACCCTTATTCTAACTTTTATAATCCAGGTTGGCGCAACCACCCCAACTTCTCATGGGGAGGACAAGGAAGTAATGTGCAAGCACAAAAAAAGGTGGACCAGTCGGGATTTGCTAAAGCGCAAGTATTGCCCCAGCAAAATAAGCAGGCTTTGCCCCAACAAAATTCAGAGAGTTCTCTTGAGGCAATGATGAAAGAATATATGGCTCCTACAGATGCCGTCATTCAAAGTAATCAAGCTTCAATGAGAGTCCTGAAATTGCAAGTAGATCAGCTAGCTAATGAGCTGAAGGCAAGGCCTCAAGGGAAGCTTTCTTCAGATACTAAACAGCCTAGAAGGGAAGGTAAGGAGCAGGTAAAGGCAGCAACTCTTAGGAGTGGTAAGCCACTAGAAGAAAGAACACTACAAAAATGTCAGTCTTTAGCGATGAAAAAAAAAACATCGCTAATGCTTAAATTTTGTAGCAAAAACTTGTTAGCGACGTAATATTTTGCGTAGCACAATTCGTCGTAAAAGGTAACGTGCAGAAGACCATTAGCTCCATTTTTGCGTATTTCGTCGCAACGTGCGACGAAATTCAAAAACACGTCGCAAGTTGCGACGAAAACAATAAGGCATCGCAAGGCGCGACAAAAGTAGCAAAGCGTCGCAGGTTGCGACAAAGCAATTAAACGTCGCAACCTGCGACGAGATAATAAACGTCGTAATGAGCGACGAAATTCATTAAATGTCGCACGATTGGCTTCTTCGAAATTCATTGAATGCTAGCGACGAAACTTAAGTTTTGTCGCAAATTTTACAATTTTTTAATAATTTTTTAATTTATATTTTCCCTTTTAATCCTGTATAATAGTTTATACACAAATCAGATTATATGGACTATACTAACTGCTCAACACAAGTTATTAAATACGATAAAATGTGCAAAAATAATGAAAAGAAATGAAAATTACATTGTTTAGTCATATGTCAAATATAGTCGCAAAGATTTACAAAACTAAAATAAACTTTTACAAATAACTTCGCAAGGTCCTAAGTTAGAGTATCAGGTTACAAAATATGGACTTTTACATCAAGTTATGTGATTACAAAATATAAGTTTATATTCCAACATGCACTATCCTCCAAAATGCAAAAACAAAAGTCACGACAATCTTTTAGCAAACCATCAACAATTAATCCTGCACATAAACAAATAAAATATATATGTATAAGTAAAGTTACAATGAGAATAATAAAACAACTAATATCACAACTTAAAAGTTAAAAAGTCATATCCTCAATTGTAACTACTACCACAAACAACATCGACCACAAAGTATAATTGAACAATCACACATATAGATAAAAACCACAAAACCAACCTCCTTCACCTAAGAAAAATACATGCATAATCATTACATGCATAATCACACATTCTTGTTCAAAAATACGAGTGTCAAGCTCAAATTATAATCCAACAATCACAAATATATCTCCCACCCTCCCCCAACCCCCCCCCCCCCCCCCAAAAAAAAAAAAAAATCTCCAAATCATTCTCATTCTCATTTTCATTCACAATCTTTATTACGTATTTACCCAAACTACAATCACACAACATTCTTGTTCAAAAATACGAGTGTCAAGCTCAAATTATAATCCAACAATCACACACATATCTCCCACCCCCCCCCAACCCCCCCCCCCCCCCCCCTAAAAAAAAAAAAAAATTTCTCCAAATCATTCTCATTCTCATTTTCATTCACAATCTTTATTACGTATTTACCCAAACTACAATCACACAAATATCATCCTTCTAAAAAGAAACATTTTCATGACAATATCATAGAATAACTCTCCCCTTTCAATTATTAATACATTCACTAAGAAACTCACACATACCATAA
The DNA here is from genome assembly GCA_017139565.1 of Luffa aegyptiaca. Lineage (NCBI taxonomy): Eukaryota > Viridiplantae > Streptophyta > Magnoliopsida > Cucurbitales > Cucurbitaceae > Luffa > Luffa aegyptiaca. The sequence goes on along the minus strand of CM029407.1, from coordinate 35,371,418 downwards.
TCAGAGTCCCAACAAATATATAATCAGAATCTCAATGTAAGAAATATTAATCAAAGTCTCAAAGTTACGAAAGTAGTATGAACATGTCAAAGGTATGAAAACTATACCTTTCTAGCTGATGGATTTGCTCCAGTGAATCTTTCTAAGATTTCATTCATTTGGCTAAATTTTCTTTCATACACTTGACGCTGCATGGCCAATAGTTCTTTCATTTGTTCCTTCATTTGTTCCTTCAATCGAGACTCTGATTCCTTCATTTCTCGTACTTGATTCTCCAAACATTCTTCAGTCCTTACTAGGCGAGTCTCTAATGATTGGACATACTTAATTTGTCTTTTAATGCTGCAAATCACCCACGAACACTACCACGTAGTTACACCGGTATTCTCCTTAGGATATATGTTGAGCGGCTTGTGGGAACCCAAAAATTCTAAGATGAAAAGGGAGAATTTTGGCCTCTGTGAATTCTTAGAAAAATAGAGAGAATTTTTCCAGAGAGAGAGAGAGGTTGCGTGAGAATGAGAGTGAGAGGGTTGTGAGATTAACTCCCTTGAATGACTTCAGGGATTCAGAGTAAAGCACTACGATCAATAACCTCCCACTCCCTTAAAACCCTCATGTTCACGCGTGTAGGGTTAGAGGAGTGGTTGACTGATCAGTTCTTTAACTGATCAGTTAATTAAATTAAAAAATATTTTAATTTAATTATTGTTACATGAACACTTTCATGCACATATCCCACATAACCCAAAGTTTTAATATAACTTAATTAAATAATAATTTAATTAAAATTAAATTAAAACATCAATATTAATTAATTCACCAATTAATTAATATTTCAATTAAATATCATATATTTAATTATGTTTCTCTCAAATAAACTATAGAATTAATATTCATCATATCAGCAGTAATTATAACCTATAGTTTTTATTATGAATCATATTCATACTTTAATAAAATATTTAAACCCCTTCAAATATTTAACTCCCCTTAGAAATTTACCTCAACGCCCCAATGGAGCTACCGGTGGGACCTAATGGATCTACAGATCAGAATCTCCAACGATATGAGATTAATTGGCTAAACTCATTAACCAAGTTAATCAATGTTCGTTAACTGTGGTTCATTCCACTAAAGAACCACAGCTGCACTCTTCTCACTGCAGATATATTTCTGTGTCCACGGATATCGACCGTCAATAGCAAGTCAGCCCTTCACGTGTGTTCGTACCCCAGCTAGGTCAAATTACCGTTTTACCCCTGGGCTACCTCTTGGTCCTTAAGTACCAGTGCTCCTCTAATGAACAACCTGTTTGAGGTCCAACCAACAAACAGAAGTCCCTCTCGTGCCATAAAGAGGGTAGGGCCCATTGTTCAAGACCCGGAGACACCACTTAAGAGAACACACATCTACTTACCCTAATATCAGGAAGGAGTGAATTCCATCTTGTAAGACTATGTTCCCAACTCCCCACTCGGTCTGTCCCCAAAATGGTAGGCTTATTGAGTCGACGAACAGGCCACTCTCACCCGTACAAATCAAAAGACAATCCCTCATGGACAGGAGTCCATAATCCACTCAAGATTAAGGCCAAGTTGCCTAGGTCATCCTAGTGAAATAGAAACCGAGCTAACTAACGGTGTTACAGTTAGTGGTTAACTATTTCGCGGTCCGGTCTTTGTGCAAACTCATTGCACAGGATACCCCCACTCGCATGTCAACTACATGAATGCGTTGGATCATTGTGTTTGTATCAATATACAAAGCGGGCCGTATCCATAGTGTCACCAGGATAATTTACCCAACCTTATCCCTATACTACAGACCCTTTAGGCTAAAACTTGAACCTTGATCCCCGTATGTCCCTACATACTAGTTCAAGCCTCATTCTATTAGCCTTGGATGTTTTGTTTATTGGATTAGGGTTGATAAGACAAGATATAATACAAACATTGAATAATACATCACTTTTATTAATGTTTGGTCAAATGTACATTTACTATCTACGAGTTTTAGGGCATAAAACCCAACAAACTCCCATTTGAACTAAAACTCAAGTTACAGGGAAAGTATATACAATATAATCCAAAGCTGGAAATGGTACATGTATGTTGTACATGAAGGGAATAGAAGTCCCCACGCAGCGGAAGCGCATTGATTGGACCTTACGCCGTATATTAATTAACATTAAAATACCGTTACGAAAACTCAATCAAACTTTAAACATACTTTAAAGTTGCTGGAAAATCAGTTTAAACATGCTGAAAAATAAATCTAAATTTATTTTCATGCTTTTCTAAAGAAAAGGGGAAGAACCGTTACAAACCTCCGTTGTAGACTTGACCGTTCTTCGCCAACGACACTCCAACGAACAAAACGCAACAGCCTCCTTTGTCTTGTGATCGCTGGAAAATTCTTCTTGAATGACACAATAACCACATAGGTTACACCGGTATGACTCTAGGTCTAGGAGGCAAAAGACTTGTCGGAGTCTTTCTCTAAGAGGGAGGCTAGAGAGAATTCTAGGTCTTGTCTTGAGATTCTAAGAGCAAGAGCAGAGTGTCATGGACCAATTAGGTCTAGTGTTCTATTTATAGAAGAGAGGCCATGAATAAAATATTCAATTAAATCAATCTTTTCCAAAATTGATTCAATCTTATTCCTTATTTAATCAATCATGATCAATCAATTCCATAATTGATTAATCTTTTCCACAAATGACTAATTACTTCCATAAGTGATTAGATCATTTCCATAAATGATTAATCACTTCCTTAAGTGATTAATTATTTCCATAATTAATTAATTCCCGGTTAATGAATTCTTTAATTAATTAACCACCAATTAAATATCACATATTTAATTTCCGGCCTTGAATTAATTAATTTTTGCCCAAATAGATTTTAGGCCTTTAATTAATTCATTATTTGAACTCTTTCAAACTTCCATAAATTTATATTTGAATTTCTTCAAATATTAATTTCTCTCATAATAATATATCAATATATATTATATTTGTTTCGCTTAGTAAATTGAACATTTTCAATTTACTTTTATTACTTAGTTGCCTCAAATTACTTTATGAGCTACCAGTGGAACCTAATGGACCTACAGATCAGAAGCTCCAACGATGTGAGATTAATTGGTCAAACTCATTAACCACATTAATCAATATTCGTTAACTGTGTGTACATTCCACTATAGACTCACAGTTGCACTCTTCTCACTACAGACATATTTTCTGTGTCCACGGATCTAGACCAATATCGACTAGTTAGTCCTTCACGAGTGTCCGCAACACCAGCTGGGTCAAATTACCGTTTTACCCCTGGGTTACTTCTATTTCCTTAAGTACATGTTCTCCTCTAATGAACAACCTATTTGTGGTCCAACCATCAAACAGAAAACCCTCTCGTGCCATTGAGAGGGTAGGGCCCTTTGTTCAAGACTCGGAGTAACCACTTAAGGGAACACTCATCTGCTTCCCTACAGTCGGGAAGGAGTGAATTCCATCTTGTACGATTATGTTCCCAGCTCCCCATTCGGTCTTGTCCCCAAAATGGTAGGCTTATTGAGTCGGCGTATTGGCCACTCTCACCCATACAAATCAAAGGACAATCTCTCATGAGCAGGAGTCCATAATCAACTCAGGATTAAGACTAAGTTGTCTAGGTCGTCCTAGTGAAATAGAAAACCAACTAGTTAACGGTGTTATAACCAGTGGTTACTATTTCGCGGTCCGGTTTTATGCAAACTCATTGCATAGGATACCCCCACTCGCATGTCTCCTACACGAACGCGTTGGATCGCAACGTTTGTATCAAATACAAAGTGGGTCGTACCCATAGTGTCACTAGGATAAGGCATCCAGTCTTATCCCTATGCTATAGACCCTTTAGGCTGTTTCTTGAACAATGATCCCATATGTCACTACATATAGTTCAAGACTCATATTACAGCCTTGGATGTCTAGTTTATTGGATTAGGGTTATTTTTAGGCAAAGAAAAATATAAAATAACTAATAACATTTAATGGAAAAATATATCAACATTATTTCATTAATATCTGGTCAACGGTTACATTCACTATCTACGAGTCTTAGGGCATAAAACCCAACAAACTCCCACTTGAACTAAAACACTAGTTAGTGGGATGTAAATGCAATAATCTAAAGCTGGAAATGTCATGTATATTATAACAATACAATGAACTAGGGCATTCTTATACCCATTATACATTTCTCCCACTTGCCCTAGATTAGATGGCATACATATATCGTAGACCTAGACCTTCTAGATGACCCTCAAACACTTTAGCTGTGAGAGCCTTCGTAAATGGATCAGTGATGTTGTGCTCCGAAGCGATCTTAGTGACAATCATATCTCCTCGTTGCACAATCTCCCGTATCAGGTGATACTTCCTCTCGATGTGTTTACCCCGTTTGTGGCTTCGAGGTTCTTTTGAGTTGGCTACAGCCCCACTGTTGTCACAGTATAGTGTTATGGGCACGTTCATATTTGGAACCACTTCCAAATCAGTCAAGAACTTTCTAAGCCATACTGCCTCCTTCCATTCGGTCTTGTCCCCAAAATGGTAGGCTTATTGAGTCGGCGTATTGGCCACTCTCACCCATAACAATCAAAGGACAATCTCTCATGAGCAGGAGTCCATAATCAACTCAGGATTAAGACTAAGTTGTCTAGGTCGTCCTAGTGAAATAGAAAACCAACTAGTTAACGGTGTTATAACCAGTGGTTACTATTTCGCGGTCCGGTCTTATGCAAACTCATTGCATAGGATACCCCCACTCGCATGTCTCCTACACGAACGTGTTGGATCGCAACCTTTGTATCAAATACAAAGTGGGCCGTACCCATAGTGTCACTAGGATAAGGCATCCAGTCTTATCCCTATGCTATAGACCCTTTAGGCTGTTTCTTGAACAATGATCCCATATGTCACTACATATAGTTCAAGACTCATATTACAGCCTTGGATGTCTAGTTTATTGGATTAGGGTTATTTTTAGGCAAAGAAAAATATAAAATAACTAATAACATTTAATGGAAAAATATATCAACATTATTTCATTAATATCTGGTCAACGGTTACATTCACTATCTACGAGTCTTAGGGCATAAAACCCAACAAACTCCCACTTGAACTAAAACACTAGTTAGTGGGATGTAAATGCAATAATCTAAAGCTGGAAATGTCATATATATTATAACAATACAATGAACTAGGGCATTCTTATACCCATTATACATTTCTCCCACTTGCCCTAGATTAGATGGAATACATATATCGTAGACCTAGACCTTCTAGATGACCCTCAAACACTTTAGCTGTGAGAGCCTTCGTAAATGGATCAGTGATGTTGTGCTCCGAAGCGATCTTAGTGACAATCACATCTCCTCGTTGCACAATCTCCCGTATCAGGTGATACTTCCTCTCGATGTGTTTACCTCGTTTGTGGCTTCGAGGTTCTTTTGAGTTGGCTACAGCCCCACTGTTGTCACAGTATAGTGTTATGGGCACGTTCATATTTGGAACCACTTCCAAATCAGTCAAGAACTTTCTAAGCCATACTGCCTCCTTAGCTGTTTCGCAAGCTGCTACATACTCAGCCTCCATGGTTGAGTCTGCTATGCATCCTTGTTTGATGCTTCTCCACACTACTGCTCCTCCATTAAGGGTGAATACTGACCCTGATGTGGATTTCCTTGAATCCTTATCAGCTTGAAAGTCAGAGTCAGTGTATCCAGTAAGAATCAAATCCTTAGCTCCATACACAAGCATGTAGTCCCTCGTTCTCCGAAGATACTTGAGGATATTCTTAACCGCTCCCCAATGGTCCAACCCTGGATTAGACTGATACCTACTGACTACTCCCACTGCATAACATATGTCAGGCCTAGTGCAGAGCATAGCATACATTAAGCTGTCCACAACTGAGGCGTAGGGAATGTGTCTCATGTTCTCAATATCTTGAGGTGTCTTACGAGACTGTTCCTTAGACAGGTGTACCCCATGTCTGAAGGGTAGTAGTCCCTTCTTGGAGTTTTGCATCGAATATCGAGACAACATCTTGTCAATATACGTTGCTTGAGACAGAGCTAGCGTTTTGTTCTTACGATCCCTAATGATTTGGATTCCCATAACATATTGAGCCTCTCCCATATCTTTCATTTGGAATTGGGCTGCTAGCCATTTCTTAATGTCAGTGAGGTATCCTACATCATTCCCAATGAGTAGGATATCGTATACATAAAGTATTAGAAAAGCTACTTTCCTTTTGTTGACTTTCTTGTATACACAAGGCTCATCAACGTTTTGGTCAAAACCAAAAGATTTGATTGCAGTATCAAATCTAATGTTCCATGATTTGGACGCTTGTTTCAATCCATAAATGGATCGATTGAGCTTACAAACCTTTTGTTCCTGACCTTGGGCTATGAACTCTTCGGGTTGAGACATGAAGATATTCTCTTCAAGATTACCATTCAGAAAGGCAGTCTTGATGTCCATTTGCCATATTTCATAGTCATAATATGTGGCTATGGATAAGAGAATTCTTATGGACTTTAACATGGCTACAGGAGAAAAGGTTTCCTCATAGTCAACCCCTTCCTTTTGGGTATAACTCTTTGCCACTAGTCTAGCTTTGAAGGTTTGTACCTTTCCAACTGCATCTCTTTTTCTCTTATAGATCCATTTGCATCCTATGGGTTTTACCCCATTTGGTAGATCTGCGAGTTCCCATACAGAATTGGAGTGCATTGACTCCATTTCCAGGTTCATGGCTTTGACTCATTCATCCTTATCTTCGTCATTCATTGCCTGCCAATAGGACAATGGATCCTCAATGCCATCATTAGGTATGACAACCTGAGTTTCAGTTAAACCCAAGTAGCGGTCAGGTTGTAATACAATCCTCCCACTGCGTCGAGGCATTCCCAACGTTTGAGATGGATGGGATGGATCTGAAGAACTAGTTCCTTCATCAACCCTTGTTGAAGGTCCAACTTCATCAACAACTCTTGATGATTCTTCAGTAGCTTCTCCTAATATTATTTTGCTGCGTGGTTTATGATCTCTCATGTGGTCTTCCTCTAAGAAAGTGGCTTTTGTCGATACAATCACCTTATTTTCTTGTGGGTCGTAGAAATAACCACCTCTCGTTTCTTTAGGGTAACCAACAAATTGGCACAGTTTTGAACGAGATTCCAGTTTCTTAGGATTTGTCACAAGCACGTGTGCTGGACAACCCCAGATGCGAAAGTGATGCAAACTAGGTTTAAGCCCCTTCCATAATTCGAAAGGTGTTTCAGAAACACTTTTCGAGGGAACATTGTTCAAGATGTATACTGCAGTCTCTACTGCATACCCCCAAAACGAGCTAGGCAATTGAGCATAGCTCATCATTGATCGAACCATGTCCAACAAAGTTCTATTTCTCCTTTCTGACACACCATTCTGCTGAGATGTACCAGGGGTTGAGAGTTGAGATTGGATTCCATGTTCTATCATATAATCCTGGAATCTTTGATCCATATACTCCCCTCCTCGATCAGATCGAAGTACTTTAACAGATTTACCTAATAGGTTTTCAACTTCAGCCTTAAACTCCTTAAACTTTTCAAGGGCTTTAGACTTATGTCCCATTAGGTACAAGTAACCATATCTTGAATAATCATCTATAAATGAGATGAAATATTCGTACCCTCCTCGAGCTTTTACATTCATTGGACCACATAGATCCGAATGTATTAACTCTAAGGGTTCTTTGGCTCTGTAACCTTTTCCAGTAAAGGGTCTCTTGGTCATTTTTCCCTCGAGAAAAGATTCACAAGGTGGTAGTGAATCATCTTCTAACTTGCTTAGAAGTCCATTCTTTACCAAACGACCGATCCTATCGATGTTTATATGACCAAGTCTAAGATGCCAAAGATAAGTATCGTTACTTGTTGGAGAAATCTTTTGCCTTTTTCTTTGAGTTTCAGCAGTTTTAAATAATTCGTGATTTAAAAGTGCTTTGTTTTCAGTTGGTCTTAATACATACAAGTTATTTTCTAATTTGGCTGAACAAATAAGTACACCATTCTTATAAATGAACGCTTCATTCATATCAAAAGTAACTGTATACGATTTTTCAATCAAACATGAAATAGAAATTAAGTTCCTCTTAATCTTGGGAACGATTAACAAACTTTCTAAAAGTAAGAATCTATTTCTAAAAAATAACTTCGCAGCTCCCACTGCTTTAGCTGAAATGACTTCTCCAGTTCCGACCCTGAGTGTCATTTCCCCATCGTTCAACTGCCAAAATGAACTATTTTCCTAAAAAGAAGAGCAAACATGATTAGTTGCTCCTGAATCAAGTATCCAGGTAAACTCATCATGTTCTACCAGGCATGTTTCTAAAACAAGTAAATCAAATTTACCTTCCTTTTCATTCTTTTTCTCAACAAGGTACTTTGGGCAGTTTATCTTCCAATGTCCATCTACATTGCAGTGGAAACACTTGCCCTTGTCTGCCATAGCTTTGGTTTTTCCCTTGCTTTTAGCAGCAGTAGCGGGGGCTTTCCCCTTGTTTCCTTTCTTCTTCTGAGTTTTCTTTGAAGAAGTGGCTACATATTTAGTTCCAGAGGATGAACCCTTCTCGAACTTTCTTTTAGAGTGAACAACGTTTGCCTCTCCTTCTATCTGTCCCTTGTTCTTAAGAAGAGACTGATAGAGTTGTAGCTCATTCAGGAGGCTAGTCAGGTTGAATGTTATTTTATTCATCATTGCATTGCTTCGAAACTGTAGAAAACTCTTTGGAAGAGATTCTAAGATGAATGCAACCTGACTACGCTCATCTATGACCGCCCCATTTGCTTCTGCCACGTTGAATTGGACCATCATATCCAGGACATGCTCCCGAACAGACGTGCCCTCTTTCATGCGACAGCTATAAACGTATTTGAGAGCGTCATGGTGGAGTTGGTAGGACGGTTGTCCAAACATCTCCTGGAGAGAGTTCATAATCTCCCTCGTTGTTACCATGCCCTCATGCCTTTTAGCCAAAACTTCAGATAAGCTGGCTAGGATATAGACGCGAGTCTTATCATTGGCCTTTGTCCAGTGGTCATAAGCATCCTTAACTGCTTGGGATGCATTACGAGTAGGGGCGGAGGACAATCCTCCATTAAGACGAACCGCATATCATCGACAATAAGAATCATATTCAGGTTCGACTTCCACGTAGCGTAATTTTCGCCGGTTAATTTCTCATTTTTAAGCAGAGAGACAATTGAGGAAGACATTGCTGTAATTTAAACAATGACCGTATTAGTTATCTTTGCCTTAACCCATCATACAAGCAAACAATTGCACACAATCCAATCAATTTAGCAAAACAGACAATCACAGAACCCTAAAACTATTGATTTACTTTTGCAACGATGTTTCAGAGGTTTAGAATATCAGCCACCGAAGGGTGATCAGGCATTCCTCCTTTGTAATGAGACACCTCTTAGCTAATTCTAATTCCAGAATAACTCATATTCCTATAGACATTAGCCACCGTTGTTCGGTCAAGGATTTGTTAACACTTTTAACTCATCCTCGTAAGTGTAACCCTCCTACTTTCAGATCTCAGAGGCACGCACCAACAGGCTACCGAAGGGAAAGACAACTGTTGGTGATTAGCCTAAGAGCTCCTATCCTTTTCAGGAGTTCACGATGTTCCGAATCCTATGATCAGGCCCTCCGAAGGGATGGTTGCTGCAGGACAACCTGCAGGCGGATCATAGGACTCTCACGGTGTGAACCAAGGACGGAGACCGAGGGATACGTTGACACGTGTCCCGCTCCCACTTACTCTAGACATTTTTCCCATTCACCTTGATATTGATTCATGCAAACACTTTCCGAAGGGAGGCCGCTCCTAAGGCGACTCGAAGCCGAACATGAATCTCACGTTGTGAATATAGGGATGTAGGAGCAAAACTTGATTTAAATCTCGTTTTGTAATTTTCCTCCCACTGAAAATGTCCTAAGGTTAATATAGGTTGTTTAACTTAGATAGTATTCGGCTGAGTCAATCTATCTAAGTCTGATCCTATTATAACAATTATGGAAAGGATTCAACTGCAATCTTTTGGGTGGATTAAACTTCTTTTAATAAAACCAACATTGCAAGTCAACATTACTATGGTTAATTCAACTCAATGTTCGAGTCAGTTCCCAAGTAGGAGGTGTTCCGTAAACCGTCAACTTAAATACCCCCAGCCTTAGACAGAACTTTACCGTGAGAGTTCTCTTATAACCTCAGTAATGTAAGGTCTTTACTCTAAAGATCTAGGTGCATTAAACACTTTTAATAAACCTAGTGACATTGCATGCTAACATTTAACTATGATTAATTCAACTCCGGTATTCCAGGTCAGTTCCCAGGTAGGAGGTGTTTCGTAAACCGTCAACTTAAATACCCCCAGCCTTAGACAGAACATTACCGGTGGAGTTCCCTTATAATCATAGCAATGTTTTTCCTACTTAGTCAATTCAAACTATTTTAATTCTAAGTAAGAAAAGATTCTAATCATATTAGAAACTTATCTAGGTCTAATTAATTTTAAACAATTTAAAATTAATCCAATTAATCCTATGATCTTATGTTTGCATGCAAATCTTGATTATAGATTGACGGTTTCTAATCATTAATAATAAATAACTATTTCAAATTTTAATGATTAATCCTATAACCAAGAATCTAGGGTTTAATTCATTCAACAATCTCATTCAAATTAAATAATTAAACCACACTTATTGCATGAATAATATAAAAATTATATTATTAACTATGGATGTTTCATGCTTCATGCAATATTGATTTTCTTTTAATATAACAATTATAAGCCAATCAAGAAAATCAATCAAGCATGCTTCATTCATCACATTAAACATAACTATTTATATTTAATTTAAGTAATGACATGCTTCATGCTTTCCAATTTTTCATATAATTAATATACACTTATATTAAAAATATGAAAACAATTCCATGCATTTAAACATACATTATAACAATTTATAATATATATAAAAAATGCATGAGCATGTTTATAACCTAAGGTGGGATTAAATATTCTATATGACATCCATAAAGAATATAAATAGCAATTGAACCGGTTAATTTTGGCCCCTAGGATAAAATAGAGCATTAAATTACATTAATTTAGCTAAATTCTATCCTAAAAATCCTTGTACAGCTTCGGAATTTTGTCTAGACATCACGAACCGCCCCGAACCACCTCGAATCGGCCTCCAAAATCACGAACCATGCCAAAAATTGGCTGAACCGGACCAAATAGGTCCCAGCCCAGCCGAACCAGTCCAAACCGAACCGGCCTCTTCTTGAATCGCGCCTTTTGAAACCCTAAAGCGCGCCGCCATCGTGACAGCGTCGAGATGCTATTGACCCAGCGTCCCGATGCTGTGCGCTTTCCTTACCGAGCGCCTTCGGTATCGGGACAGCGTCGAGACGCTGTTGAAGTAGCATCCCGACACTGTTGCGTCTGGAGGCAGAACTGGGCAGAAAACAACATCGTTTCTTCGATTTTTCTTCCCATTTTAGCGGCGATTCCTTCGATTTTCATCTCATAAAAACCTATTCTAGACCCGGACTTACATAGGACTCGATTTTACATAAAATACCCGAAACACCGGGCCTTACATGATCAAAATCACATAAAAATAAAATCTATGGCCATAAAATTAACCCAAACAGTTCAACGCAAACCGAACATACATTATGCATAAATCCCACCTATTAGAGCCTATCACAACTTTTAATATTAATTAATAGGGACAACGATGGCTCTGATGCCGATTGAAGGGAATAAAAGTCCCCACGCAGCGGAAGCGCATCGATTGGACCTTACGCCGTATATTAATTAACATTAAAATACCGTTACGAAAACTCAATCAAACTTTAAACATACTTTAAAGTTGCTGGAAAATCAGTTTGAACATGCTGAAAAATAAATCTAAATTTATTTTCATGCTTTTCTAAAGAAAATGGGAAGAACCGTTACAAACCTCCGTTGTAGACTTGACCGTTCTTCGCCAACGACGCTCCAACGAACAAAACGCAGCAGCCTCCTTTGTCTTGTGATCGCTGGAAAATTCTTCTTGAATGACATAATAACCACAGAGGTTACACCGGTATGACTCTAGGTCTAGGAGGCAAAAGACTTGTCGGAGTCTTTCTCTAAGAGGAAGGCTAGAGAGAATTCTAGGTCTTGTTTTGAGAGTCTAAGAGCAAGAGCAGAGTGTCATGGACCAATTAGGTCTAGTGTTCTATTTATAGAAGAGAGACCATGAATAAAATATTCAATTAAATCAATCTTTTCCAAAATTGATTCAATCTTATTCCTTATTTAATCAATCATGATCAATCAATTCCATAATTGATTAATCTTTTCCACAAATGACTAATTACTTCCATAAGTGATTAGATCATTTCCATAAATGATTAATCACTTCCTTAAGTGATTAATTATTTCCATAATTGATTAATTCCCGGTTAATGAATTCTTTAATTAATTAACCACCAATTAAATATCACATATTTAATTTCCGGCCTTGATTAATTAATTTTTGCCCAAATAGATTTTAGGCCTTTAATTAATTCATTATTTGAACTCTTTCAAACTTCCATAAATTTATATTTGAATTTCTTCAAATATTAATTTCTCTCATAATAATATATCAATATATATTATATTTGTTTCCCTTAGTAAATTGAACATTTTCAATTTACTTTTATTACTTAGTTGCCTCAAATTACTTTATGAGCTACCAGTGGGACCTAATGGACCTGCAGATCAGAAGCTCCAACGATGTGAGATTAATTGGTCAAACTCATTAACCACATTAATCAATATTCGTTAACTGTGTGTACATTCCACTATAGACTCACAGTTGCACTCTTCTCACTGCAGACATATTTTCTGTGTCCACGGATCTAGACCAATATCGACTAGTTAGTCCTTCGCGAGTGTCTGTAACACCAGTTGGGTCAAATTACCATTTTACCCCTAGGTTACTTCTATTTCCTTAAGTACCAGTTCTCCTCTAATGAACAACCTGTTTGTGGTCGAACCATCAAACAGAAAACCCTCTCGTGCCATTGAGAGGGTAGGGCCCTTTGTTCAAGACTCGGAGTAACCACTTAAGGGAACACTCATCTGCTTCCCTAAAGTCGAGAAGGAGTGAATTCCATCTTGTACGATTATGTTCCCAGCTCCCCATTCGGTCTTGTCCCCAAAATGGTAGGCTTATTGAGTCGGCGTATTGGCCACTCTCACCCATACAAATCAAAGGACAATCTCTCATGAGCAGGAGTCCATAATCAACTCAGGATTAAGACTAAGTTGTCTAGGTCGTCCTAGTGAAATAGAAAACCAACTAGTTAACGGTGTTATAACTAGTGGTTACTATTTCGCGGTCCGGTCTTAAGCAAACTCATTCCATAGGATACCCCCACTTGCATGTCTCCTACACGAACGCGTTGGATCGCAGCGTTTGTATTAAATACAAAGTGGGTCGTATCCATAGTGTCACCAGGATAAGGCACCCAGTCTTATCCCTATACTATAGACCCTTTAGGCTGATTCTTGAACAATGATCCTATATGTCACTACATATAGTTCAAGACTCATATTACAGCCTTGGATGTCTAGTTTATTGTATTGGGTTATTTTTAGGCAAAGACAAATATAAAATAACTAATAACATTTAATGGAAAAGTATATCAATATTATTTCATTAATATCCGGTCAACGGTTACATTCACTATCTACGAGTTTTAGGGCATAAAACCCAACAGTACATTACATGAAAAGTAAATATACAAAATACAATAAACTAGGGCATCCTTACACCCATTACACATCTCCCACTTGCCCTAGATTACGCTATATACATATCTCGCAGACCTAGACTTTCTAGATGACCCTCGAACACTTTAGCCGAGAGGGCCTTCGTAAACAGATCAGCAATGTTGTGCTCGGAAGCGATATGGGTCACAACCACATCTCCTCTTTGCACAATCTCACGAATCAGATGATACTTCCTCTCTATGTTTTTACCTCGTTTGTGGCTGTGAGGTTCCTTTGAATTGGCTACAGCCCCACTGTTGTCACAGTATAACGTAATGGGCAAGTTCATATTTGGAACAACTTCCAAATATGTCAAGAACTTCCTTAGCCAAACAGCTTCCTTAGCTACTTCACAAGCCGCTACTTACTCAGCCTCCATCGTGGAGTTTGCTATGCATCCTTGCTTTATACTCCTCCAAACTACAGCTCCCCCGTTAAGGGTGAACACTGACCCGGACGTGGATTTCCTAGAATCCTTATCAGACTGAAAGTCAGAGTCGGTGTATCCAGTGAGAACTAACTCGTTAGCCCCAAACACCAGCATGTAGTCCCTCGTTCTCCGAAGATACTTGAGGATTCCTTTAACGGTGGTCCAGTGGTCTAACCCTGGATTTGACTGATATCTGCTGACAATCCCTACAACATAACAGATGTCAGGCCTCATGCAGAGCATGGCATACATTAAGCTACCCACTGCAGAGGCGTATGGAATCTGTCTCATATCCTCAACCTCTTGAGGTGTCTTAGGAGACCGTTCCTTAGACAGGTGAACCCCATGCCTGAAAGGCAATATGCCCCTCTTGGAGTTCTGCATCAAATATCGAGCCAACATCTTATCGATATACGTTGCTTGAGACAGAGCTAGCGTTTTTTTCTTTCTATCCCGAATAATTTGGATGCCAAGAACATACTGGGCCTCACCTAAATCTTTCATTTGGAATTGAGCTGCTAGCCATTCTTTTACGTTAGAAAGATACCCTACATCATTCCCAATGAGTAGGATGTCGTCAACATAAAGTACAAGGAAAGCTACTTTATTCTTGTTGATCTTCTTGTACACACAAGGCTCATCAACATTCTGGTCAAAACCAAAAGATTTGATCGCAGTATCAAATCTAATATTCCAAGAACGAGAGGCTTGTTTCAACCCATAAATGGATCGCTTCAGTTTACAAACCTTTTGCTCCTGTCCTTGGGTTATGAACCCTTCGGGCTGAGACATAAAAATACTCTCGTCAAGGTTGCCATTCAAAAAAGCTGTCTTGACATCCATTTGCCATATTTCATAATCATAAAACGTGGCAATGGATAAGAGAATTCTTATGGACTTAAGCATAGAAACTGGAGAAAAAGTTTCTTCATAGTCCACCCCTTCTCGTTGGGTATAACCCTTTGCTACAAGTCTGGGTTTGAAAGTCTGTACTTTCCCAGCAGCATCTCTTTTCCTCTTATAGATCCATTTACACCCAATGGGTTTAACCCCTTCAGGTGGATCTACAAGTTCCCAAACTTGATTGAAGTACATAGACTCCATCTCAAGGTCCATGGCTTTGGCCCACTCGTCTTTATCTATGTCATTCATTGCCTGACGATAAGACAATGGATCTTCTACGCCGTCATCAGGTATGACTACTTGTGTTTCCGTTAAACCCAAGTAGCGGTTAGGTTGTATCACAACCCTCCCACTGCGTTGAAGCTCTCCCACTACATGAGGAGGACTAGATTGACGAGAAGAACTGGATTCTCCAACAACTCTTGTTGAAGGACCAGATTCATCAACAACCCTTTTTGATCCTTCTGTAGCTTCTCCTAATACTAACTTACTTCGTGGTTTATGATCTCGAATGTGGTCTTCCTCCAAGAAAGTTGCATTTGTCGATACAAATACTTTATTATCTTGAGGGTCGTAAAAAAGACCACCTCTCGTTTCTTTCGGGTATCCAACAAATTGGCATATTCTCGTACGAGGTTCCAATTTCTTAGGATTTGTCACTAACACATGTGCAGGACAACCCCAGATACGAAAGTAACGCAAACTAGGTTTACGCCCCTTCCATAGCTCAAAAAGAGTTTCAGAAACACTCTTTGAGGGAACGTTGTTAAGAATATGTACTGCAGTCACTACTGCATACCCTTAAAACGAGCTAGGCAACTGAGCATAGCTGATAACTGCCCAAAAGGTAGTATTTAGGCCTCAATTATATAGGGATTTGTGTGTCCTTTATGCTTATTAGGGTTGGTTTTGGATAGATATTACATGTTTTAACCCATTTGGAAGAATGGAAGCATTGGAAATTATTTTGTGTAGATTATGTTGCTGGGCGACTGGAGGGAGCAAATTTTATGCTGCAGCAAAACTAGGAGCAAAAACTGCCACGTCACAGCTCGTTAGCCAACTCCATGAACCGACTTCTGTTGAGTAATTTTCGTGATAAAGGAGCAAGGAGAGCCCTACACGTGTCCAAGTTGACCTAATTCAAGCCTCCTATCCTTCTATAAAAGGAAGTAGCCGCCCAAGTTAAAGTCATTCCATCTTTTCCCCTTGGAAGCCGAATAGTATAGAGAGATTGAAGATCATCAAGAACACCATCATCCGCAAGCTGATTAAGGAGTTTATTTTCTTTATTAACTTGTGATTATGGATATGCCTACTCAGATTGTAATTTGTATTTTCATGCCTATTATGAACTAAGTAGCTTAGGTGTTGGTTAGGAATAATGTGATTACTGTGCTTCATCTCTAGTAATATATTGACTATCGCATTTTGGTTAATTGTTGTGCTTATTTCCATTTTATGCCCGCCTGGCCAGCCGGTGTGAATAGCTCTCTCTAGTTTCAGGGATGATTTAGGGAGTGTGTGGCAATTATCCACACTACGATCATTGTGTATTGGTGAACGCTAGTGACTGAGCTAGGGATAGCCAGTTGCCTAATGCTTGATCGGTCGTACGTCATTGGGGTTGAAACACATCCCAAAAGATCCGGAGTTCCGGGAGGAATCCGCTAATAATACTGCGAGAAATGCATGATCAATAATATTGCTAGAGCATCTTTTAGAACAATCACTAAATCCTAACCAGCGCCTGTCTTTAATCTGTCTATCTATTTGTTTACTCGTTGTTCTGTCATTTATTTTGCTTCAGCATAGTTCTTATAAAACCAAATCATTTTACCATCTTTGAAACCATTAGAAAGTTACACAGAATAGGTAGAGTGGAAACTAATTCAGGACTCGGATTGATAATATTACTTGCTGCAGACTGTGTATACTTGCACATGAATTCTAGAGTCTTTTATACCATATTTTTACTCACTCTAGGAACCCAACAAGTTTTTGGCGCCGTTGCCGGGGACTTGAATAAGTGTTTATCTGATCTATTTTTGTGTTTTTGTTTTAGTGGTTTGGTGTTAGAACTTTTTGATTGTTTCTTTTGTTTTTGCAGGTGTGATTTTGGTGCATTAGCGATCCGCCTGGGGTACGGTTTGAGCTTGATCCAGAAATTGAAAGAACATTTAGGAACAGAAGGAGGGAGCAACGCAGAAACTAGATGGATAACGTGCAGCAACTTCCGCAGGTTCCTGAAGGTCCAGCAGACCCCCAGAATCGTGTGCTGCAGCAAAACCCGCTGTTTGAACAAAATGAGCAGCAAAATAATCAGGCTGAGAATCCTATCTTGGTAGCGAACGATAGGACCAGAGCCATTCGAGCGTATGCTGTCCCAATGTTTAATGAGTTGAATCCAGGGGTTGCACGTCCCCAAATCCAAGCGGCAAATTTTGAAATGAAACCGGTAATGTTTCAGATGTTGCAAACTGTGGGACAATTCCATGGGTTGACATCTGAAGACCCTCATTTACATCTTAAGTCTTTTCTAGGAGTTAGTGATTCTTTTGTAATTCAAGGAGTGCCTAGGGATGTCCTTAGATTAACTTTTTTCCCGTATTCTCTTAGAGATGGAGCAAAGGCATGGTTAAATTCTTTGCTCCAGGGTCAATTAGGACATGGGATGAGTTAGCTGAAAAGTTTTTGAGTAAATATTTCCCACCTAATAGAAATGCTAAATTAAGGAGTGAAATAGTAGGGTTTAGGCAACTTGAAGATGAGACTTTTAGTGAGGCTTGGGAGAGGTTTAAGGAGCTTTTGCGAAAGTGTCCCCACCATGGTTTACCTCATTGTATTCAAATGGAAACATGTTACAATGGTTTAAATGGAGTAACCCAAGGTATGGTTGATACTTCGGCTGGAGGGGCCCTTTTGGCAAAAACTTTTGATGGGGCTTATGAAATTTTAGAAAGAATATATATTAATAGTTGTCAGTGGTCGAATATTAGAGGCACAAATAAGAAAGTTAAGAGTGTATTAGAAGTTGATCGTGTGTCCACCATTAGGGCTGATCTTGCTATGATTGCTAACGCTCTTAAGAATGTGACGGTGATTAGTCATCAATAGCCACCAGCTATGGAGCCTGCAGCAGTGGTGAACCAAGTCACAGACGAAGCATGTGTCTATTGTGGTGAAGACCACAACTACGAGTTTTGCCCCAGCAATCCAGCTTCTGTGTTTTTTGTAGGTAATAAGTGCAACAACCCTTATTCTAACTTCTATAATCCAGGTTGGCGCAACCACCCCAACTTCTCATGGGGAGGTCAAGGAAATAATGTGCAAGCGCAACCAAAGGTGAACCAGCCAGGATTTGCTTAAGCGCAGGTATTGCCCCAGCAAAATAAGCAGGCTTTGCCCCAGCAAAATTCGGGGAATTCTCTCGAGGCGATGATGAAAGAATTTATGGCTCGCACAAATGCCGCAATTCAAAGTAATCAAGCTTCGATGAGAGCCCTGGAATTGCAAGTGGGCCAGCTAGCTAATGAGCTGAAGGCAAGACCTCAAGGGAAGCTTCCATCAGATACTGAACACCCTAGAAGGGAAGGTAAGGAGCAGGTAAAGGCAGTAACTCTTAGGAGTGGTAAGCCATTAGAAGAAAGAAATGAGCCTAGTAAAACCCAGGTTATATATAAAAATGGTGATAAAAATAATAATGTTGTTGTCGAGAAAGAGTTGGAGTCTGGTCAAGGTGCTGGAGGCAGCAATAAAGATGCTGGAGCATCTGGTTCTGTTCCAGATGTGGAACCACCTTATGTGCCACCCCCACCTTATGTACCACCTCTACCTTTTCCACAAAGGCAAAAGCCTAAGAATCAGGATGGTCAATTTAGGAAGTTTTTAGAGATTCTTAAGCAATTGCATATAAATATCCCTTTAGTAGAAGCTATTGAGCAAATGCCTAATTATGCTA
The DNA here is from genome assembly GCA_017139565.1 of Luffa aegyptiaca. NCBI lineage: Eukaryota > Viridiplantae > Streptophyta > Magnoliopsida > Cucurbitales > Cucurbitaceae > Luffa > Luffa aegyptiaca. The sequence continues at coordinate 35,352,189 of CM029407.1, read as the reverse complement.
AATTTCTTAAGGATATTTTAACTAAAAAGAAGAGGTTAGGTGAGTTTGAAACTGTATCCCTTACTGAGGAGTGTAGTGCTATTCTTAAGAATGGGCTACCGCCCAAGGCTAAGGATCCAGGGTCATTTACCATACCTGTGTCTATAGGTGGAAAAGAATTAGGTAGAACACTCTGTGATTTAGGCGCAAGCATTAACCTTATGCCTCTTTCGGTCTATCGAAAGTTGGGTATTGGTGAAGCTGGACCTACCACAGTTACACTTCAATTAGCTGATAGGTCTATCACATATCCAGAGGGTAAAATTGAGGATGTCTTGGTAAAAGTGGATAAATTCATATTTCGTGTTGATTTTATTATTCTAGACTATGAGGCTGATAAAGATGTCCCAATTATTCTAGGTCGTCCATTTTTGGCTACTGGTAGGGCGTTAATAGATGTTCAAAAAGGGGAATTAACAATGAGAGTCTGTAATGAGGAAGTGAAATTTAATGTCTTTAAAGCCATGAAATATCCAGACGAAATAGAGGATTGCTCCTTCATCAGGATTCTGGAGAGCACAGTTATTGAGACAGCAATACAGGATTCGATTGATAAGCATTCAGAAAAGCATGGAGAGGTTAGTATAGAGGATTTTGAAATTTGTTCTTTAGGTAGAAAAAATGAAAAAGAATTGTTTAGATGTGAGGATGTTTTTGAGTCTTTAGATTTAGATCAAAGAAAGGCTCCCCCAATCAAGCCATCCTTGATTGAGGCACCCACTTTAGATTTGAAGCCCTTACCGGATCATCTAAAGTACGTGTATCTTGGGGAAAGTGAGACGTTGCCCATTATTGTTGCATCAGATTTAATGCCAGAGCATGAAGAGGCCTTAATAAAATTGCTGCAGCAATACCGCAAGGCTATAGGTTGGACATTGGCTGATATTCAGGGAATTAGCCCATCTTTTTGTATGCACAAAATCACTCTAGAGGAGGGATCCTTTAGGAGTATTGAGCAACAAAGAAGGCTTAACCCTGCAATGAAAGAGGTTGTTAAGAAAGAGGTAATTAAATGGTTGGATGCTGGGATAATTAAATGGTAAGCCCTGTCCAATGTGTTCCTAAGAAAGGAGGTGTCACTGTGGTGAGCAATAAAGACAATGAGTTGATCCCAACCAGGACAGTAACTGGTTGGAGGGTTTGCATGGATTACAGGAGGCTTAATAAAGCTACCCGTAAGGACCATTTCCCTCTACCATTTATCGACCAGATGTTGGATCGATTGGCTGGTTAGGCCTACTACTGTTTCTTGGATGGTTATTCTGGGTATAACCAGATTACTATTGCTCCTGAGGATCAGGAGAAAACCACTTTCACCTGTCCTTATGGGACATTCGCTTTTAGGAGAATGCCTTTCGGTCTCTGCAATGCTCCAGCAACATTTCAACGGTGTATGTTAGCAATTTTTTCTTATATGATTGAGTCCACTGTTGAGGTATTTATGGACGATTTTTCAGTGTTTGGAGGGTCTTTTCAGAGTTGTTTAGATAATTTAGGAAAGGTGTTAAAAAGATGTGAGGATACCCATCTAGTTCTTAATTGGGAGAAGTGCCACTTCATGGTGAAGGAGGGCATAGTGTTAGGACATAAAATTTCTAAGAAAGGTCTAGAAGTTGATAGAGCAAAAGTTGAGGTTATTGAAAGACTAGAGTCACCGAATTCAGTGAAGGGAATTCGAAGTTTTTTAGGACATGCTGGATTTTATAGGAGGTTCATAAAGGATTTCTCCAAAATCAGTAAACCTCTTTGTAACTTGTTGTGCACTGATCATGTTTTTGACTTTAATGCAGATTGTAGGAAGGCTTTTGAGACTTTAAAGGCTACTTTAATCTCAGCACCCATTCTTTGTGCGCCCTAATTGGAATTTACCATTCAAAGTAATGTGTGATGCGAGTGATGTTGCGGTAGGTGCGATGCTGGGGCAAAAGCAGGGCAAATTTATCCATCCTATATATTACGTAAGCAAGGTTTTAAATGAAGCACAAGTCAACTATACAACTACTGAAAAGGAGTTGTTAGCTGTGGTGTTCGCTTTTGAGAAGTTCCGGCCATATTTGGTTGGATCCAAAGTCACGGTGTTCACGGATCATGCAGCAATAAGGTATTTAATGTCTAAGAAAGATGCAAAGCCTAGACTAATTAGTTGGATTTTATTATTGCAGGAGTTCGACCTGGAGATAAAGGATAAGAAGGGATCAGAAAATGTCATTGCAGATCATTTATCTCGTCTTGATCCATCAACATCTTTGCTGGAGCAATCTGCCATTTCAGATTCTTTTCCAGATGAACAGCTCTTTGTTGTTGAGGTAAAGGTAGTTAGGGATGTCCCTTGGTATGCTGATATTGCCAACTTTTTGCTAAAGGGAGTCACTCCTATTGACATGGATTGGAGGCAGAAGAAAAAGTTTAAGCATGATGCGAAATTTTTCTATTGGGATGAGCCATTTATGTATAAGCAATGCTCTGACGGTATTATTCGTAGGTGTGTTTCAGGTGCTGAAGCAAAGGAAATCCTGGAGCAATGTCACTCTTCGCCGTATGGAGGTCATTTCAGCGGTCAGAGGACAGCTATGAGGATTTTGCATTGTGGATTCTTCTGGCCCACCTTATTCAAGGATGCCCATGGGTTCTACAAGCAATGTGATGCTTGCCAAAGGAGAGGAAATTTAGGGCCTAGAGATGAAATGCCTCTTACTTACATTTTAGAAGTTGAATTATTCGATGTATGGGGTATTGACTTTATGGGGCCATTTCCCCCTTCTAATGGCAACGTTTTTATCTTATTGGCAGTTGATTCTGTGTCCAAATAGGTGGAGGCCATTGCATGTCATCAGAGTGATGCCAAGACAGTTGCAAGGTTTCTTCAATCGCACATCTTTGCGCGGTTTGGGACACCTAGGGCTCTAGTGAGTGACGAGGGTACACATTTTGTTAATAATATTTTAACTAAGCTTTTAGCTAAGTATGGGATTAAGCATCGGATAGCTACCCCTTATCACCCACAAGCAAATGGTCAAGCTGAAATTAGTAATAGGGAAATTAAAGCTATTTTAGAGAAAGTAGTCCATCCATCTAGAAAGGATTGGTCCTTTAGGTTGGATGAGGCTCTTTGGGCTTATAGGACAGCTTATAAGACTCCTCTGGGTATGTCTCCCTATAGGTTAGTATATGGGAAAGCTTGCCATTTACCATTAGAGCTAGAGCATAAAACATTTTGGGCTCTGAAAAAGTTAAATTTTGATCTGAGTCGTGCAGGAGCAATGAGAATGCTGCAGCTTAATGAGTTAGAAGAGTTTCGTCAATTTTCTTATGAAAATGCGAAAATGTATAAAGAAAAGACTAAGCTGTGGCATGACAAGAAAATTAAATCTAAGGAGTTTGTCAAGGGTCAAAAAGTTTTGCTTTATAATTCTAGATTAAAATTATTTCCTGGAAAATTAAAATCTAAATGGTCAGGGCCATTTATTGTGATTGAGGTTTTCCCCAATGGAGCAATTACTTTGCAGGATGAAAAAGATGGGAGAGTGTTCAAGGTGAATGGACAGTGTGTGAAGCATTATTGGGGTGAGGAGTTTCGGTCAAAATGTCATTCCCTAAGGTTAGTTGATGAGTGAGAGAACATGATTTTTGTAGGAGCATTTCACAGAGCAAAATTTTGAGCTCCCAGAGTTTGTATTAATTTTATTTTTCGCTGATTTGATTTTAATTTCGGTTAGGTTAGATTTGATTTTGCATGATTTTTTAGATGTTATCTTTAAAATATTGGTATTTTTGGTTGTTTAGATTCTATCTATTTTTGAATTTGATTTGATTTTCTGGTTATTTATTTAAATTATCTTTGTATTATCTTTTTAGTTTGATTTTGTTAGATTTTATGTAGAATCTTATTTTCAATTATTTGAATTCTGTTTAATTTAAATTCTCTCTTATTTATTCGGCGTCAATTATAAATAAAGGATAAGTTTAAATTTGATTTGGTCAGGTTAAATGTAAATTTAAATTTGAAAGATGTGATTCTCCCATTTTTTAAATTTAATTTCCGTATCAAAGATTCTGCAGGGTCAGAAGGTTGTTGCGGCAAGATTATGGCTGGAGCAAAATAATCCGAATTAAAAGGGGTTTGTTGGAGTACTTATTATTTTTACCGTTGGGGTTTTCGTTGAATTTTCGCAGCTAAATTTGCATGCGTTATCTGATGAGGCCACGTGTCACACAGCAATCATCCAAGGGCTTTGATGGTGGACAGCGCATAGTGATTTACCGTGGGCGATTGGACTCCACAAATTTACCGTTGATGGTTTTTGAATTTCAGGTTTGCATTTAAAATTAAAACGGTAATATTAGTTAATGCAGAGCAAATCATTTCGGTTAGGATTGCATTTTGCTGGAGCCTTATTTATTCACAGACGCTGGTAAGTTTCTTTTCACTTCGTCTTCTTGATCCAATTTTGACGTCTGCACTCTTTCTTTTTCCCTTCAATTCTCTGTAAAATCGTTGAGTCCTCCATGGCAAAGACTAGAGCTAGGAAAGAAAGAGAGAGTGAAAAAGAAGCTAAACAAAGAAGGAGGCAGCAGAGGGCTGCGGAGCAAGAAGCCATTCAAGAAGAAATAGTGAATGTCGTGGATACGGAGGGAACTACAAATCCTGAGGAAGAGCCGATGATTTCTGATACGGTTCAAGAAAAGATTGCTAAGAAAAATCAAGAAACGGAGGCTGAGGAGCAGGCCGCTGGTAAGCCTGACAAGGAGAAAACACCGGAGCCGGTGCAGGAGGCTCATGTTGAAGTCGTAATGCCTGAACCGCCCAAGCGCCGCCGCATCAAAAGGAAAGCGGGTCGCGTGAGGGTGACTCGGAACACTCCATCGCCTCCGACGTCGGACTCTGAGGAAGAAAAGAGGGAAGCTGAAGATAAAGCAGAAGAAGAAATTTTGCGCGAACAAAGAGAAGACAAGGGCAAAGGAATTGCCGAAGCATCGGGTGAGATTGAGGAGCCGAGGGTACCGTTCAGTCGCTTCGTCAATGAACTTGCAAAAGCAAAATATCAACAGGTACTGAAGCGTGATTTCTTGTTCGAGCGGGGATTTGGCAGTGATTTGCCCAGGTTCTTGGAGTCTGGAATAGCGAGCTTTGGGTGGAGGCAGTTTTGTGCGAAGCCTGATCCTTTCAATGCCAACATCGTTCGGGAATTCTACGCTAATCTTGACGTTAAGGATGATTTTGAAGTTATAGTGCGAGGAGTGCCTGTGCAATGGAGCCCAGAGGCCATTAATAATTTGTTTGATCTCCAGGATTTTTCGCATGCAGTTTTTAATGAGATGATGATTGCGCCATCGAGCGACCAATTAAGTGCGGCGGTCCGAGAGGTAGGTGTTGAAGGGGCTCAACGGAGGGTGTCGCAGACGCGGAAGCACACATTTCAAGCTGCCTATTTAAAGAGTGAAGCCAACGCTTGGATGGGCTTCATTAGACTCTGCTTACTGCCAACAACGCACGTCTCCACTGTATCTCGGGACAGAGTGTTGCTTGCCTTTGCCATCCTTCGCTCAATGAGTATAGATGTTGGAAAAATAATTTCTACTGAGATTGCTGACTGTTGGCGCAAGAAGGTGGGGAAGCTGTTCTTTCCAAACACGATTACAATGTTATGCAGCAGGGCAGGAGTGCCCACGGTTCCAGAAGATATGATCATGCTTGATAAGGGAATCATTGACACACCTAATCTGGCGCGGCTTCAGCGTTCGCAAGAGGCTCGCCAGGGTGGGCTTGTGTATGGAGTTCATCAGATCCTAGAGCAACTGACATTGTTGGCCAGTAGGTTAGAGTTTGCTGAAAGGCAAGCTCAGACCTATTGGACTTATGCTAAAAGGAGAGATGATGCGCTCAAGGGGGCCTTGCAGACCAATTTCTCAAAACCATATCAGGCCTTCCCAGTGTTTCTCGATGACTTATTTAATCTGTGGATACCACCCCAGAGGATGTTGATGAGGAGCAGGGTCAGGAAGACTGACTGATGGGATGACCGGAGCGAGCATTACTTTTGTTTTTCCATTTTTGTTTGCTCTCTCATATTGACCCTGCTCGCTGTTATAACTGCTTGTCTGTTTCTTTTTAATTTTTCTGCTTTGACAAAAATATATCTCTGCTATGTAATTTTTCTTTGAATATTTTTTGAAATTTCTGAATGTTTCTGTTCCATGAGCACTGAGCAACGCTAACTTAACTAATTTTCTTCTGAATTTTTGAAGCTTGGACTGGATAAGCTTAATTAGATCAAGGTATTCTGATCTCCAGAAACCTTTTACTTGAGCATTTCTTCTAGCCTGGACTGTTGCTGCGGCAAAGAAGTTTTGAAGGTAGTATTGACTTATATGATCCACTTTAAGCTTAATCTGAGTCCCATGTTTAGTTTAAAAATTCAGATAGAAAAATTTAAGTTTGGGGGTATAATTGCTTAATTAATGATTCATTGGGGACAATGAATAATTCAAGTTTGGGGGACTTTTTGCTACTCCAATTGTTTTGCTTGAGCATTCCTCTCCTTCAATTAAAATTTGTTAGGTTATTGAGTAACCGGGGACATTTGTGATACCCACAGTTTGTCTTCGCGTCAAAAGATGACCTAGGAAATATGAAAAAAAAATAATGAAATGATTTGCTGAAAAGAATTGATTATTGAAAATTTTGCTGAAAATATTGACAGAGCAAAAGTTTTGAGGGATGAATGATGATCCAGCAGTTTTTCTGTCTCCCAAGACTTAGCTGAGCTTCATCATAAAATGTCGCCATTCTGAGGGGCAAGAGATAGAATAAATAAGGATTTTTGAGCTTTATAATGAGTATTGAGCCTAGTTGGTGATGAGCTTGAGGCAAGGGTATACTGCATCGTAAAGTGGGTCATCCCATGCTTAAGAGCTTATGACTGTAAGGCTGCTTGAAGTCTGATAAACAAGGATATAAACCCCTTTAAAAATATGTTTTGAAATGTCTGATAATAGAGCTAGGCTCTGGTGAGTTCTTAGAATTAAGTTGAAAAGTGGTGATTATTTGTCCATGCCGGAGGAATCATTTTGCTGCAGCAGAGCTCGGTTTTGCAGAGTGCTCAGGTAAAGGTTAAAGGTAGTGTTGGATTGTCTGGTTTAATTAAGCTATTCTTTGTCTAATGTTTTGAATTCTTGAAGGAAGGTTGGTTAGTATTGCTCGGGACGCGCAATAGTTCAAGTTTGGGGGTATGATAACTGCCCAAAAGGTAGTTATTTAGGCCTCAATTATATAGGGATTTGTGTGTCCTTTATGCTTATTAGGGTTGGTTTTGGATAGATATTACATGTTTTAACCCATTTGGAAGAATGGAAGCATTGGAAATTATTTTGTGTAGATTATGCTGCTGGGCGACTGGAGGGAGCAAATTCTGTGCTGCAGCAAAACTGGGAGCAGAAACTGCCACATCACAGCTCGTTAGCCAACTTCATGAACCGACTTTTGTTGAGTTATTCTCGTGATAAAGGATCAAGGAGAGCCTTACACGTGTCCTAGTTGACCTAATTCAAAGCCTCCCATCCTTCTATAAAAGGAAGTAGCCGTCAAAGTCAAATTCATTCCATGTTTTCCCTTGGAAGCCGAATAGTATAGAGAAATTGAAGATCATCAAGAACACCATCATCCGCAAGCTGATTAAGGAGTTTATTTTCTTTATTAACTTGTGGTTATGGACATGCTTACTTAGATTGTGATTTGTATTTCCATGCCTATTATGAACTAAGTAGCTAGGGTGTTTGTTAGGAATAATGTGATTGTCGTGCTTCATCTTTAGTAATATATTGACTATCGCATTTTGGTTAATTGTTGTGCTTATTACCATTTTATGCCCGCCTGGCCAGCCGGTGTGAATAGCTCTCTCTAGTTTCAGGGATGATTTAGAGAGTGTGTGGCAATTATCCACACTACGATCATTGTGTATTGGTGAACGCCAGTGACTGAGCTAGGTTAGCCAGTTGCCTAGTGCTTGATTGGTCGCACTTCATTGGGTTTGAAACATATCCCAAAAGATCCGGAGTTCCGGGAGGAATCCGCTAATTATACTGCGAGAAATGCATGATCAATAATATTGCTAGAGCAATCCTTTAAAACAATCACTAAATCCTAACCAGCGCCTGTCTTTAATCTGTCTATCTATTTGTTTACTCGTTGTTCTGTCATTTATTTTGCTTCAGCATAATTCTTATAAAACCAAATCATTTTAGCATCTTTGAAACCATTAGAAAGTTACACAAAATAGGTAGAGTGGAAACTAATTCAGGACTCGGATTGATAATATTACTTGCTGCAGACTGTGTATACTTGCACAGGAATTCTAGAGTCTTTTATCCCATATTATTACTCACTCTAGGAACCCAACAATAGCTCATCATAGATCGAACCATGTCTAACAAGATTCTATTTCTCCTTTCTGATATACCATTCTGCTGAGGTGTACCAGGTGCTGAGAGTTGGGATTGGATTCCATGTTCTATCATATAGTCCTGGAATTTCTGATCCAAATACTCTCCACCTCGATCTGATCGAAGTGTCTTAATCATTTTACCTAATAGGTTTTCTACCTCAGCCTTAAACTCTTTGAACTTTTCAAGAGCTCCAGACTTATAGCCCATCAGGTATAAGTAACCGTATCGAGAATAATCATCTATGAAAGAGATGAAATATTCATAACCACCTCGAGCCTTTACATTCATTGGACCACAAAGATCCGAATGTATCAGTTCAAGTGGTTCTTTGGCCCTATAACCTTTTCCAGTAAAAGTCCTCTTGGTCATTTTACCCTTGAGACACGATTCACAAGGTGGCAAAGATGTATCTTCTATATCAATTAGAAGTCCATTTTTAACCAAACGATCAATCCGATCGATGTTAATATGACCGAGACGAAGGTGCCAAAGATACATGTTGTTACTTAGAGGAGAAATCTTTTGCATTTTATTTTGCGTTTCGGCCGTTTTAAACATTTCATGACTTAAAATAGCCTTTGCATCAGTTGGTCTTAACACAAATAAATTATTCTCACGCTGAGCAGAACAAATAAAAATATCATTTCTTGAAATAATTGCTTCATTAAGCTGAAAAGAAACTGAGTATTCATGTTCTAACAAAGCAGAAACAGAAATTGAAGGTGTTCATATAACACATGGGGAAGCAATTTTAGGATCGGAGGCACTTAACTACATCAATTTTAGAAAATGAAAACATGCTGTCCAAATACCGTAAGGAGAGAGCAGAATTTTTACCAACCTTTTGGAGACCGATTCAACAACTCCCTTTGATTCCATTGATCACGAACGGTGTGTGGACCACCTCTAGTGTCTTCCCTACTATTCTCCGGGCCAAGAACGACTTGTGGGAGTCTATAGAGATAGGGAATGGGAAGGGAATGCTTGAAGGTTCAAGCACTAGAGAGATATATGGAGATGAGTGAGTTTGAGACCAAAATCCAGCAGCATAACAATATGGAAAATGGCTCTACTTCCTTTGAATTTGATTCATACTCCTTATATAGACATCTTCCATGCAAAGAGAAGCCTCATGACACTAGACACATGGTGAAATTGCAACTCAAAGTGGATTCTAGGTGTTTAATTCACAACACATGCAACTAGTGCATGGTTGTGTTGTTTTCCACTATGCATCAACATGCAAGAGTGGGAATGCCACTAAATCCACTTAAAATTGAATCTAAATTCTCAATTTTCAGCTTGCAATTCATTCCTATTTCAATTCAAAATTGAAATTTATTTCTAGGCAATTAATTGGTACAATTCCAAGTAATTTTTACATGATTAATCCAATTAATCTGTATCACCTAGTGCCATGAATTATATATGATTCCTAATACATATATATGGTATTCAAAACACTTTTAAATACTCCATCTCTCATTTTTCTAATTTAATTCATAATTAAATTATTGTGTCAAACACAATTTACGATAATACCCGTTTTCCCGATTTTGAACGATTCAAAGCTTCCTATCTTTTTGTTCTAGGCTTTGTTCCGATATGAGCTAGTAGGGGGACCTAATGGACCTATAGATCATGGGCTCCAACGATGCGAGGCTAACCGACTAATCTCATTATCCAAGCTAGCCAACATTCGTTAACTACCGGGACACTCCACTATAGCCCGATAGTTGCACTCCCCTCACTATAGATATATTTCCGTCCACTTGATTTAACCATGATTAGTAAGTCGATCCTTCACAGGTTGTTCATAGCTATAGCTAGGTCAAAAAGCCGTTTCACCCCTATAGTACTTCTAGTTCCTTAAGTCCCACTGATCCTCTAATGAACAATTGGTTTATGGTCCAACCAATAAACCGAGTCCCTCTCGGGCCAAGGAGAGTGCAGGATCCCTTTGTTCAAGCCCCAGAGTCAGCACTTAAGGGAACAACCTCTCTACTATCCCTAATTCGGGTAGGAGTGAATTCCTTTTTGCACGACTATGTCCCCAGCTATCTACCCGTTCCTATCCCTGAAATGGGAGGCTTATTGAGTCGGCGATACTGAACTACTCTCACTTATGCAGATCTAAGGATAAGCCCGAATAAACAGGAGTTCATAGTTAGCTCAGGATTAAGATCGAGTTACCTAGGTCATCACATGAAATAGTTGAAGGTGTTCATATAACACATGCGGAAGCAATTGAAGATCGAAAGCACTTAAGACATTCAATTTTACTCCTAAAGCATGCATGTTCTAGAAAGGGTAGAAAAGAGAGTAAATGAGTACCAACCTCTTTGATGCTCACTTGTAAGGAACTCCTTGTGATATTATCTTTCTCCAACTTCTCTTGGGCAACCTTTAGTGTCTTCCCTACTATTCTCTTGAGCCTAGAAAGACTTGTGGGAGTCTATAGAAGAAAGAAATTGGAAGGGAATGCTTGATGGTACAAGCTTTTGGAAGGAGATGAAATGAGAGAGAATTTGAGGGAGAAAATTTGCAGTATAACACTAAATGAAAGTTTTTTTTTTCTCTTGAATCTAATTCAAGCCCCTTTTATAGACCTCTCCCATGCAAAGACAAGCTTCATGACACTTAGCCACATGGTCAAGATGCAACTCAAAGTGGATTCTAGGTGTCTACTTCACAACACATGCATCTAATGCATGTTTGTGTTGTTTTCCACTATGTATCATTATGCAAGAGTGGAAAAACCACTAAATCCACTATGAATTGAATCCTAATTGTGAATTTTCAGCTTTGAATTCATTTCAAATTCAATTCAAAATTGAAATTGATTTCTAGGCAATTAATTGGGACATTTCCAAGTAATTTTGATATGATTGATCCAATCAATCTTTATCACCTAATGCCATGAATTATATATGATTCCTAATACATATATATGATATTTAAAACACTTTTAAATACCTCATCTCTCAATTCCTAATTTAATTCATAATTAAATCATTGTATCAAACACGTTTTACGATAAAACCCTGTTTCCCGTTTTGAACGATTCAAAGTTTCCTATCAAAATATTCTAAGATTTATTCCGATATGAGCTAGTAGGGGGACCTAATGGACCTATGGATCATGGGCTCCAACGATTCGAGGATAACCGACTAATCTCATTATCAAAGTTATCCAACATTCGTTAACTACTGGGACACTCCACTATAGCCCGATAGTTGCACTCCCCTCAGTATAGATATATTTCTGTCCACTTGATTTAACCATGTTTAGTAAGTCGTTCCTTCATAGGTTGTTCGTAGCTATAGCTAGGTCAAATAACCGTTTCACCCCTATAGTACTTCTCGTTCCTTAAGTTCCACTAATCCCCTAATGAACAATCGGTTTGTGGTCCAACCATCAAACCTAAGTCCCTCTCGATCCAACGAGAGGGTGGGGCCCCTTGTTCAAGTCCCGGAGTTAGTACTTAAGAGAACAACCTCTCTGCTATCCCTGAAAAGGATAGGAGTGAGTTCCATCTTGCGAAACTATGTCCCCAGCTATCTATTCGATCTTATCCCCAAAATGGTAGGCTTGTTGAGTCGATGCTGGCCACTCTCACCCATGCAGATCAAAGGATAATATCGTATAAATAGGAGTTCATAGCTCGCTCAGGATTAAGAACGAGTTACCTAGGTCATCTATGTGAAATAGTCAGTTTCTACGGTAAACGGCTTTATAAAGAGAAAGTGACTTATTTCGTGGTCCTGTCTTATGCAAACTCATTGCATAGGACGCCCCCACTTGCATGTCACCACATGAACGATTTAGGATCTCATCGTTTGTACTTAATACAAAGTGGGCCGCGTCCATAGTGTCTCCAGGATAAGGTACCCAACCTTATCCTTATACTATAGACTATTTTGACTATAAACTTGAACTTGATCCTATGATATGTCCCTACATAGTTCAAGTATTCATTTTATTGCAAAGGATCTTAGTTTATTGGATTTAGGTTAATCATTCGCAATTTACATATTCAATAACTTCTTTTACTGAATAACCTCAATAACGTCTTTATTGGAAATAGAATATGTTTAATGGTTTACAAACTACGAGTTTATAGGACATTAAACCCAACAATAGTCAGTCTTGTCAGTAAACGGTGTTATAAAGCGAGAGCGACTTATTTCTCGATCCTGGTCTTATGCAAACTCATTGCATAGGACGACCCCAATCGCATGTCTCTACACGGACGATTTAGGATCACATCGTCTATACCATATATAAAGTGGGTCGCGTCTCATAGTGTCTCCAGAATAAGGTACCCAGCCCTATCCCTATACTATAGACCGTTTTGGCTATTACTCAAGCTTGATCCACTTTTATGTCTCTACATAAAGCTCAAGTGTTCATCCTATAGCCATGGATCTTAGTTTATTGGATTTGGGTTATTATATGTGCAATTTACTTTATTCAGTATTGACTTTTAATGAATCAATCTCGATAACGCCTTTATCGAATAAGTATATAATTCGTTTAACATTCACTATCTACGAGTTTTAGGGCACCGATCCCAACAGAAATAAGGTTCCTTTTAATTATAGGAACCAAAAACAAGTTCTCTAAAATCAAAAACTTATTTCTAAAGAATAATTTTGCAGCTCCCACTGCACGAGCTGAAACGACGTCTCCTGTTCCAACCTTGAGAATCATTTCACCATCTGCCAGCTGCTGGAAATCATTTCTCTAAAAAGAAAAGCAAACATGATTAGTGGCTCCCGAATCCAGTATCCAGGCAAACTCATCATGTTCTACGAGACAAGTCTCTAAAACAAGTAAATTGAATTTACCTTCTTTTTCTCTCTCCTTCTCAGCGAGGTAACGGGGACAGTTGCGCTATCAATGACAATCTGCGTTGCAGTGGAAGCATCTGCCTTTTTCGGCCACGACCTTGGCCTTTCCCTTACCTTGCACAGCCTGTGCAGGAGCCTTCCCCTTGTCTCCCTTCCTCTTCTGGATTTGCTTCGATGAAGAAGCTTGAGGTACAAATTTAGTCCCTGAGGATGAACCCTTCAGGAACTTCTTTTTGGAATGGGCCACATTGGCCTCTCCTTTTACCACATTTTTGCTCTTGCTTTTCAGCAAGGACTCATAAATCTGTAACTCTGAGAGGAGGGTAGTCAGGTTGAACTGAATCTTATTCATGCTCGCGTTCGTCCTGAAAGACAGATAGCTCGCTGGAAGCGAGTGAAGGATGAACGCAACCTGACTGCGCTCGCAGACTACCTCGCCATTTGCCTCAGCAATATTGAACTGGTTAATCATGTCCAGGACATGTTCTCGAACAGATTGACCCTCTTGCATCTTGGCATTGAAGACGTTCTTCAAGGCATCGTGGTGGAGCTGATAGGACGGGAGTCCAAACATCTCCTGCAGGGAATTCATAATCTCCCTGACAGTTTCCACGTTCTTGTAATGCTTGGCCAAAACTTCAGATAAGCTGATCAATATATAGACTTTGACCTTTTCATTGGTCTTAGTCCAACATTCGTAGGCATCTTTTACTGCCTGAGCGGCAGTGCGAGGGGGAACGGGAGGACATTCCTCCGTCAAGACGAACCTTAGATCCTCTACCACGAGAATGGTATTAAGATTTGATTTCCATTGAGGAAAATTTTCGCCCGTTAATTGTTCGCTTTTAAGCAAGGAGATAATGGAGGAAGACATTGCTGAAAAACAAACAATTGACCGTATTAGTTATCTTTGCCTTAACCCATCACACAAGCAATAAAAACAATTGCATATATCCAATCAATTTTGCAAACAAGCAATCAAAGAACCCCAATAAAACTATGATTTTGTTTCGCAACGATGCTTTAGAGGTTTAGAAGAACAACCACCGAAGAGTGATCAGTTGTTCCTCCTCTAAAATGAGACTCTTCTCAGTCAATTTCTAATACCAGATATTAACCACCGTTGTTTGGTCAAGGATTTGTTAACAATTAACTCCTCCCCGTAAGTGTAACCCTCCCACTTTCAGATCTCAAAGGCACGAACCAACAGGCTACCGTTAGGAAAGACAACTGTCGGTAATTAGCCTAAGTGATCCTATCCTATTCAGGAGTTCACGGTGTTCCGAATCCTATGATCAGGCCCTCCGAAGGGATGGTTGCTCCAAGGCAACATGCAGGCGGATCATAGGAATCTCACGTTGTGACCTAGGGGTGGAGACCGAAGGATACGTTGACACGCGTCCCACTCCCACTTACTATAGTCACTTTCCCCATTCACCTTAATATTGACCCATGCAAACACTCTCCGAAGGGAGGCCACTCTAAGACGACACGAAGCCGAGCATGGATCTCACGGTGTGAACTATACAAGGACGTAGAAGCAAAACTCGATTTAAATCAAGTTTTGTAATTTTCCTCCTATCGGGTATTTTAGGGTTTGATTAGACCTAGATAAATCCGACTAAGTCATTTATCTAAGTCTAGTCCTATTATAACTATTATAATAAGACCTAATGTCTAGGTGTATTAAACAATTTTAATTAACCTAGCGACATTATTCTAACATTAACCTGTGATTAATTCAACTCCGGTGCTCCAGATCAGTTCCCAGGTAGGAGGTGTTCCGTATACCGTCAACTTAAATACCTCCAATCCTTAGACAGAACTTCACTGGTAGAGTTCCCTTATAATCTCAGGAATGTTTGTCCTACTTAGTTTATTAAAACTATTTTAAAACTAAGTAAGAATTTCTAATCCTATTAGAAAATGATCTTAGGTCAAATTAATTTTAACCTACTAAAATTAATTCATTTTAACCTAAGATCCTATGTGAGCATGCATATCTTGATTATAGATTGACGGTTTCTAATCATAAATTTTAAACTATTTCAAAATTTTAATGATTAGGCCTATAATCATGCATACTATAGTTTAAATCAATTAACAATCATATTCAAATTAATCAAATTTAAACTATACAATTTTACATTGCATGAAAGTTAATATAACTTTTATATTAACCTATGAATGTTTCATGCTCAATGCAACTTGATTTCCATTTTTAATAAATTAACAATTAATTATTGCCAAAAATGGTAAATCAAATTAGCATGCTGCAAACAATTCATTTTTAATATAACTCTTATATTAAAACTATGTAGTTGCATGCATCATACTTTTCCATTTTCATGAATTTAATATAACTCAACTATATATTAAATCAATCATGAAAAACCATGCATTATTCCATACATCATAATCATATTATAACATACATAATGCATGAGCATGCTTTATATCCTAAGGTGGGATTATAATTTAAATGACATCCACAAAGCATTTAAATAGCGAATAAACCGGTTTAATTGGCCCCTAGGATAATTAAAGCAAAAATTACTCTAATTAAAGCTTTAAAACTATCCTATTACATAATGTACTGCTCCATAATTGGTCAAGAATCCACGAACCGACCCGAACCGCTTCGAACCGGCCTTGAAAATCTCGAACCGCCTAGGAACCGGGTTGAACCGGACCAAACCGGTCCCAGCTCAACCCTAACCGCACGAACCGGACCACCCATTAGGGTTTCAGCACATGTTCTCACGAAAAATGAACTGCCGCACGAAATTGCGACAACGTCGAGACGCTAAAGGCACAACGTCCCGACGCTGGCTCGATTTCAACCATTCACTAGGGAAATCGCGACAGCGTCGAGACGCTGTAGGCCAAGCGTCCCGACGCTGTTGCGTTTGGAGCTCGATTCTGGGCAAAAAAACAGCGACTGAACAATTCCAATTGGCCTCAATTGATACCGTGTTCTTCCCCGATCTTCAACCTATTCTAGACTCGGACTGTACAGACTCGATTTACAGAATTTTGCCCAAAAACGCAGGGGCCTTACAAGATCAAATCAATAAAATTGCTGTATATCTAAGGCCAAAATTAAACCAAAACAGTTTATCGCAAACCAATACATACACTATGCATTTAATCCCACCATGACAGAAAATTGCAAATTTTAATCATTGAGAAAAAATCACAGAGATGACTCTGTTACCAATTGAAGGGATAAAAGCCCTAGCGCAACGGAAACGATCATAAACCATACTGTATTTTACTCAACATTAAAATACCAATACAATTTGCAAAGATTTTACAGCAACAAAAACATACACAAAACATGCTGTAAAACTGTATAAAACATGCTTTATTAGACTCTAAACACTTTAGATCTCAACAATAATGGATCCTATTGATCCGAGATCAAGAATACTCACTTTAGAAGTCGTTCTCGATCGTTTCGCCAACAAATCCACGTTGAATCCGAAAATTCCAGCAGCAAGAACGTATCCTTTTAATGCTGCAAATTGCCCACGAACACTACCACGTAGTTACACCGGTATTCTCCTTAGGATATATATTGAGCGGCTTGTGGGAACCCAAAAATTCTAAGATGAAAAGGGAGAATTTTGGCCTCTGTGAATTCTTGGAAAAACAGAGATAATTTTTCCAGAGAGAGAGAGAGGTTGCGTGAGAATGAGAGTGAAAGGGTTGTGAGATTAACTCCCTTGAATGAATTCAGGGATCCAGAGTAAAGCACTACGATCAATAACCTCCCACTCCCTTAAAACCCTCCTGTTCACGCGTGTAGGGTTAGGGGAGTGGTTGACTGATCAGTTCTTTAATTGATCAGTTAATTAAATTAAAAAATATTTTAATTTAATTATTGTTACATGAACACTTTCATGCACATATCCCACATAACCCAAAGTTTTAATATAACTTAATTAAATCACAATTTAATTAAAATTAAATTAAAACATCAATATTAATTAATTCACCAATTAATTAATATTTCAATTAAATATCATATATTTAATTATGTTTCTCTCAAATAAACTATAGAATTAATATTCATCATATGAGCATTAATTATAACCTATAGTTTTTATTATGAATCATATTCATACTTTAATAAAATATTTGAACCCCTTCAAATATATAACTCCCCTTAGAAATTTACCTCAACGCCCCAATGGAGCTACCGGTGGGACCTAATGGACCTACAGATCAGAAGCTCCAACGATATGAGATTAATTGGCTAAACTCATTAACCAAGTTAATCAATGTTCGTTAACTGTGGTTCACTCCACTAAAGAACCACAACTGCACTCTTCTCACTGCAGATATATTTATGTGTCCACGGATATCGACCGTCAACAGCAAGTCAGCCCTTCACGTGTGTTCGTACCCCAGCTAGGTCAAATTACCGTTTTACCCCTAGGCTACCTCTTGGTCCTTAAGTACCAGTGCTCCTCTAATGAACAACCTGTTTGAGGTCCAACCAACAAACAGAAGTCCCTCTCGTGCCATAAAGAGGGTAGGGCCCATTGTTCAAGACCCGGAGACACCACTTAAGAGAACACACCTCTACTTACCCTAATATCAGGAATGAGTGAATTCCATCTTGTAAGACTATGTTCCCAGCTCCCCACTCGGTCTTGTCCCCAAAATGGTAGGCTTATTGAGTCGGCGAACAGGCCACTCTCACCCGTACAAATCAAAAGACAATCCCTCATGGACAGGAATCCATAATCCACTCAGGATTAAGGCCATGTTGCCTAGGTCATCCTAGTGAAATAGAAACCGAGCTAACTAACGGTGTTACAGTTAGTGGTTAACTATTTCGCGGTTCGGTCTTTGTGCAAACTCATTGCACAGGATACTCCCACTCGCATGTCAACTACATGAACGCGTTGGATCATTGTGTTTGTATCAATATACAAAGCGGGCCGTATCCATAGTGTCACCAGGATAAGGTACCCAGCCTTATCCCTATTCTACAGACCCTTTAGGCTAAAACTTGAACATTGATCCCCGTATGTCCCTACATACTAGTTCAAGCCATTCTATTAGCCTTGGATGTTTAGTTTATTGGATTAGGGTTGATAAGACAAGATATAATACAAACATTGAATAATACATCACTTTTATTAATGTTCGGTCAAATGTACATTTACTATCTACGAGTTTTAGGGCATAAAACCCAACACAAACACCCAACACGTCGCCGCTAGTCCTCCTTCCAACCATCGCCGACGAGCACAGCGACCACGAAATTTCTCGGTGAGTTCTCTCTTTCCTATTTCGATCTCTATCTCTCGGCAGTTTTGCACGTGAACGGATTGGTGACGTGGGTTTCTTCCTCACATTTCTAGCAGTCCAACAATAGTGGGTTCGTTCTCCGTCCATTTTTGTCGTGGTTGTGCAGAGGCTAGAGACCGTGGGCTTGGGCTGCCACATCTTCGACACTGCTGTAGGGAGTCGACCCCGCCGCCGCCAGTAAGTTTGCATCTTCTCTTTTCCCTTGACACCCACTTTTCTTCTTCCTTTTTTTTTTCCTTTTCATCCGTGTTTTCTTTTCTTTCCTCTCTTTTCTCTCGATACTCACCTCAATATTTTAAAACCCTAACTTTTTTACATGTGATTTCACCATTCTTTTACATGACTCTAGTCTACTTCATTTGGTGAGTGTTTTATATTGTGTTCAATGGTCATCGGTGATTCGTGGTCAATCGCTTAGTGGTTGGTAATGGTCGATTTGCTTTGTTTTGTGGGGCTCAGGCTGCTTCGTTTCATGCGTGGGTTGTGCTCAGTTGCAGGTTGTAATTGATTGATTTTTACTAATGATTTCTTTCTAGTCAATTTGTTTATTTATAGCTAACTTGATGTTTGGGGAAGAATGAATTTGTTCTTCTTTTCTTGGTTAAACTTGGAGGTTGTACTTTTGGTATTCTTTGTTGAGGAAACTCTAAGAATTGGTAGTTGAAATTTAATTTTACCTTAATCGATATGATAGAATCTTTGTTAACAATTTGTTAAAAAATGGATCTTAGATGGGAGTGGTGAAAACTAAACTGCTTTTCCTTTTTATTCTTCAACTATCAATTGGTAGTATGTTAAGAGTTTATCATCAAAGAAAGTTTAATGGCCCAATTCCTTCATCACTAGAGAACCTGAACAGTGTATTCATTCATGTTAAAATGGCTTTCTTATAATGGGCAAGAATGTCTTAGAAGCATTTTGTTTTGTGCCTTCCTATGAGAGGTTTATTAGTTGGTTATGATATTTTCTTCAAATGTTGTAGCGGGTGTTGACGATGACTTGAAATTTTGTAGGTATTCAGACATACAATGATGTTAAGCATTTTGCCATATCTGCAAAGGTGCCAAAGTTCACCAATGAGAACAGGACTCTAGTGGTTCAGTATTTTATCAAATTTGAATAGGATACTAAATGCGGTGGAGGTAACATCAAACTTCATTCTGGTTATTTTTAATTAGAAGAAATATGGTGGTGATACACCTTACAAGTTTGTCGAAATGCTATGATGTGTTGTACCATGATGTTCTTTATTTGTTCTAGATCTCTTTGTTTGTCATTATCTTATATGAGTAATTCATTCCTCTTATGATAGAATAGAACACATATGATTCAATATTTTCTGCCTTATTTTGTAATGAGAAAACCTCTCGGTGATTGATGTTGGAATAGTTAATTCTGCTGAACAGAATACATGGTAACCAAGAAATGCTTAGATAGAAAAATGAGTTGGCAAATAAGGGGGAAAAACAAAGAATGCTAGGAGCTATGTAGCCCACTTTCTTCCCTTCCTCCTTTGTTGCCTTAGCCATTGAAGCTCCTTTGCCCTCTTCCCTTGTCCTCAACAAAAGTCAGTTTCTCCTTAGCTGTTGAAGCTCCTTTATTGCTATCTTCCCTTGTCCTCAATGACCATCTACTAATGATACCCTTGTCAAGTTAGGATCTCATGGCTCAATCTAGATGGGGTACAAGCTTACTTGGTATACCTAGCTTAGGTCTTTTCCCTTTCTTGGTCGATAGGTTTCTATATGTGTCCGAGTGTGTTTGAATGGAACACATGAATATCTAATTGTTGATATTGTTGTTTTGTTTTCCATGTTTTCAAGACCCAAATGGTAGATATGGAGGTGGACCTGGACAGGCAAGTCAAGTTCATATTGATTTCTATGGCAAAATTATGTTGTTGTTAGCATATGATTGTTGTTAGATAACTTCAGTCATTTGAGGTCTTAGAATATACAAACTTTGTGATGAAGAAATGTCCATTGTTTCAATGTGAATCATTTTGTTCTTTAGCTACTTCTACCAGTGCTGCAAGTGACATTTATATAAAGTTTTATTTGGTTTAAATCCCATTTTGAACTTTCAGCTGAAGGGTTATTCCATTTTGGTCTTTGAACTAGGAATGAGATACTTTTGATTTGCAGTTATTTTCATCCTCCCACAACCACCTATTCACACAATAAAGGATCTTCAACTTTTGGCGATCAAGAAAATATTATTATCACATTCTCTAACCACAATCCATATGTAGTTAGATAAAGAAACTAGAATCATGTGCACTAAATGTCTCTGGCTCAAAAGATAGGATTAGCTAAAGCTTTGATCATGGATCATTAATGATTATATTTATACTTTTCTTCATTTCCTAATTTATAAATTTTGTTTCCTTGTAGATTCAAAAGTGGAGAACAAAGAGCATAAGAACAATGATATTGTTTAGGCTATGGTGCTTTTGTAGCTCCTACAAAAAGTCGTGTTATTAAGTGCTTTCCTTTTTCTTCTTTCTGACTTATTATAATTAAGTGCATTCTTTTTCTTCTTTGTGACTAATCATTTTCTTGTCCATTAGAAAGTAGGAGTTGTTAGTTCTGTCCAATTAGGGGAAATAACATTTGGGGATAAATCCAGAGTGGGAAGAGGTGGAATGACTGCTAAAGTAAATATTGCTATTTATGCTTGTGTTGGCATTCCCGTTGTCATTACAAGGTATGTAACAAAATCTCATCTTGTCAATTGCGCATGAATTTTCTTATTGTATCAATCTAATTTGGATGAATTCTAGTGTATTGGGTTTGCCATTGATAACATAATAAAAGTACTGCAAGGTGAGATGAAAGGAACTCCTTTTCACAAAGATGCCCATTTGTGGACTTTGGTTAAGGAAGTTTATTTATGTGAGTTTGTACTCTTGGTTATATTAAATGTTTTGTTGTTTCTCTCCAGGCTCTCAAATTTGAAGATAAGAGAAACATATTGCTGGATGTAGCTGAAAATATGATTATGGCTGAGAACTATGTTGATATTAAAACTATTGAGGATTCTGGTTATGAGAAGTCTTTAATATCTCGTTTGGCTCTAAAGCTTGGAAAGGTACTGTATTTGTTCATTCTCAGCTACTTTGGCTGCTTGGGAGTGGTTTTGATGGTTAGAAAGCTATTTTTTCTTTCATACTATTATTGTGTATTTCATAATTGATGAATGCGGAAGCTAATCACTCAAATAGGTTAATTCACACGTTAACCAAGGAGTTTTAACCCATTAATTCTGATATTGCTATATAAGTCTGACTGCGGTGTGCGTTTTTGTCAAGTACCTCTTAAAGATGAGTCCTAATGTCTATAGTTTTAACTATTTCTTTTACTTTCAACATTTCTGATTTGACATAGTACGTCCCACCAAATGAGCGTTAGCGTGCTTCATGTACTTCTTGTAAGCTTTGTGACTTTCTTTGTGATCTATTTCTTTTTTTTTTTCTAGGGGCTGGGGGCTTTGTGGATTTATATTGATATTTTCATGTAGAAATCTTGTTTCAAAGTGACTTCAATGGTTTTTCTTGGTTCGGGGAGGGGGTGAAGAGTTTAGGAGACACTTTGTGACTTTGTTGTGATCTCTTACTTATGGGGTGGCTAAAATTTGGTCGAAAAATGACTTCAAGGTACTTAGCTTTCGCCGAGGGGGGGGGGGGGAGAATAAGTGAAATTTTGTTGAAAAATACTCCAAGGGTTTTGCTTTATTGTTTTAGGGAAAATGAGAGACTATGAGTGTTAGCTTTGTGACTTTCTTCTTGATTTATTGTGTTTTTAGTGGTAGTTTAGTTTATGACATGGTAGTTTTTCGTAAAAGAAGTAAAGTTTGTAGTATCGTGGTTTGTACTAACCCACCACTAAATTTTGTAGGTGATGAAGATTACTACGAATTGGGTGATACTGAGGAGGTTTGAGGAGGAATTACACTCTAAGTCTTAATTTCATTCTTATCTTTTACTGAAATAATGGTTGTTAAAAGGACTTAGTCGTTTCATTCAGTTGAGTGTTATTTAATTTGAGGGATGTATCTTATTCTTGTAGTTGGCATTGTGTTAGACTTATAGGAATATTCGAGTTATTGAAATGAAATTTGTTACAAGATCTGACTCGTAATTCTATTTGGAATTCTCTGGAGTTATTTGTTGTCTTAGTAGGTGGTTGAACTTTTAGGCTAGCTACAGTTATGTCATTATGTTGCTGAAATTTTTGGTAGTCTTTAAGTGAATAATAGGATTAAGTCTGGTAATGTCACTTATAGTAAGTAAATTTTGTGGTCGTTACACTATACATTATAAGACAAGTGACCTTGATAGATATATATGTTTTTACTTCTAAAAATGTATTTAAATATATTATAAACTAATTTAAGTTGATTTTTTAATATAATAACATTTGAAACAAATGGTATAAAACAACATAATATTAAAAAAAAAAACCTATTAAAAGTCAATTAGTGTGTCTATCATAGCAAGATTAAAAATGTTATGCTATATTTTCTATAGCATTATTTCAATGTTGTAAAAATTTTTATTAAAGACCAATCATAGCATTTTTCTAATGCTATGAAAATTTTTCATAACATTAGAATTACGCAATAAAAAATGGGATTTTTATAGCTTTTTCTATAGCGTTGAAACGCTATGAAAAGTTAGAGACTTTCAATAACATCGGCTACAACAACATGGCAAAAAATGTTATGATATGTCTTTTATAGCATTGTTTTACTGCTATTAAAAACGCTAAGAAAGCGAAACCATAGCAGTATTTTAACGCTATGAAAGGTTTCCATAACATTAGAATAACGCAATAGATATAGACTTTCTACAGCGATTTTGATAGAGGGAAAAAAACGCTATTAAAAGTCTCAGACTTTCGATAACATGGGCTACGACAGCGTTTCATAAAACGCTATCGTAGCCTTACGATAGCGTTTTTTCAATGCTATCGTAGGTGATTTTTCCTATAATGCTCCCAGTTACACTTTTCACCTAAGCAATCCCGTGAGAATCACGGAGAATAACACCAATTTCAGATGGTGTCAAACCCTTCTTGGCAAATTTGCAAATGTTCTCGGCAACCTGAATGGTCAAAGGAAAGCCATCAATTTCTATAGATAGTACAGAGATTCACTTCCCTTTCTAAGCAGTTAAAATGACAAGCAATGGAAGAACTTGTGATTTTCTTAGACATTGGATAAGTATAACCATCAGAATTGACACTCAGATGACACTAAAAAAACATGTCACCATGCTTCACTAAAATCAACGACTGTAATTTTCATCGTTAGCCAATCACATGAGCAATCTTTTACAAGAACCTCTTTTTCTTCCTGGTAATTTTCAATGGGACCCTATCTGCTATGAGCAAAGTATACTGAAAGCTGATTTCAATGAAGAAGTTAACAATGCAACTAATGCAAACCTGAAAGAGGAATTCTGCATAAGCACTGACATTGCGCAACAATGTTTGTTTTGCATTAATCCTTCTAAAACTCTTCGTATAATGGTTGCATCTCTGAAGAAAAGTGTATAAATGTTAGTATAAAATATAAAATCAAGAGGTTCATTGCAAGGAGTGTTCATTTGAGTAACTAGTAAGTGGCCAGGATACTATATAGCACTAATAAGTTGAAAAGAATATGAAAATATAGATCTACTGTTGTTGGAGTTAACAGAGTAGTGCCTTGATCATTGAAAGAATGACATTGCATCATTACCACATGGGGGGACGTGTGTAGGGTGGGCACAATGATAACTCCCAGAAAAAATTTGGGATTCTTTTTCAGCGAGAAGAAAAAAACACACAATGATAAATTTACAAGGAATCAACATTTATAAGTTATGTTACAACTATTAAGTCAATACCATATGATTACTGTAACAAGCACAGATAACATTTTAAAATTTTAAACATAACAATAGTCGAGTACATGATATGATCCTTCCTAAAGAAGGTGAGGTAAGATAATTAATCTTCTTTGAAAATTGAGAATAAGTTGGACAATTATGCCATTTGAAAAAGCATCTTTATTCCATCATATTTTCTTTTCCATATCAGATGAGACAAAAGACATTGTTGTTACCTTTACATAGCAATACATTATACAGTCTTTTTCTCTCTCCCTTTTGGAACAAAAACTACATTGAAATAGTCAGGTTTATGTATAAGTATCCGCAGTCCTATAAAAACCTACTTCAACTTGTATTAATTACAAAAGGAGTATAATTAGAAAATGGTTTATTTAAACTATTAAAAGCATTTTATTTTGCCAATTCAAAAGTCTTATCCAATAGCCTTTTTTTCCTCCCAATAATCTCTCTTATAGTCTTATTCCTCCTTTCTAACCAAATTTCTCAAAAACAGAAAAAAGAAAAGAATAATCTTTCACCACATTCAACCATATGACTATTCCTCTTACTGTGAGTGAAATTCCTTTCAGCCATTGGTCCCAATTTCCGGGCACTTTCGAATCAAAGGCCCAAGACAAGTTAAATAATTTAAATGGATTCCACTGACAAAGTAGTCTATAGTCTATAAGGACAGAAGGGAGGGTACAAGGTGTTCTTAGGATTCTCATCCTTGCAAACAGAACACAAATAATTCAATCTAACCAATTAACACACATCTTTCTCCATCTTTTCTAAATTCTCTCAATTATAAGAACTCAATCTTCTTTTGAAATCTCTTTTCTTACTTTTGAAATCCTTTCCTCCATAACTGAATGTGAAGCATTTTTCTCATTTTGTAAGAGAAACCAACTTTCATTGATAATAGTGAAATTATAAAGAAGGGCCAACTAGGGAGCAAACCAAGCAACATCAATAAAAATTACAAGAAATTGCTCGAGAACTTGCGCCTTGCACCACACCTTCTCAAAGGTCCTTTGAACATCGTATCATCTTGTCGCTCAACTAAGAGTGAAAATTACATTTGTTGGATCCATAGGTGCCCACCGTGCCCATGTGGTTTATAGCTACACTAAATAGTCTTGGCAATTTATCCTTCAAATTTTGGTTTTCTATACATTTATTAAGCCAGAAATTCTTCAGATCCCATTCCTAAGTAAGAATTATTTTCAATCAAGTATGATCATTTTATAATAGAAATCCAAGGACATCTCATGCTACCTACCTTTTGTGCAAGTCATTTAGACCTTCCAAGTGAGATCCAATAAACAAACTTAAATCATATTACCATTGAGATTTTAGTACTCAGTCAAGAAATACTTAATCAACTCAGCAAGAAATTAAACCAGTAGTCTCTTTATCAATAACCCTTCTCTTCTTGAATCTCAGGAAGCACAACAATTACATGTGTATCAAAATGATTAAGGCATAAGAAATTCAGTATCCCATTCGAAACGACCATTTTTTTAATGGACGAAATAGAGTTGTGCAACAAACCTGGAGAGAAGGACGTTTCAAGTACCTTACAGAGTAGTAGACAACGACAAGTAATGGACAGCGAGACCCACACAAGAGACCTACTGGCGTGCAAAATCAGAGACCCACGAAAGAAACCCACACCTTCTTCTCTGCAGCCTGCTCGAGAGTAAGACCCATAAAGCCTCCTTCTTTGTCGCCTACTCTAAATTGCATGGTTGTTGTCGATGAGGGAAATACTGTTGCCGCCGTTTGAAAAGAAAGGTCCCTTTTTGCCGCCGCCGTTGGTGTGTTAGACCGTTCGCAAAGACAAGTCGCCTCGCCGTCGTTGGTGCCGTTTGCGAAGATAAGTCTTCTCGCCGTCAGTGTGTGAGGCCGTTCGCAAAGAGAAGCCACGTCGTCGCCGTTGGGTGTGTGAGGTCGTTCGCGAGAAGAGAAGTCACGACTACATAATTTGCCGTTTGCGAGGGGGAGAGGCTGGAGACCAACGAAAAAGATAAGAATTCGGTCAAAGCCATAATTTTTATTTTGACCCTATATTAAATTAAAAACAATGTCATAATTCTTGACATTTTAGAAATATCAAGTCTTCCTTAGCGTGAAAAAATCCGAAAAAATTCATAAGACTCCGTGTTTTTGTATTTTTCTTGACGTTTTTTGGTTAAAATTTTGTAAGTCTTGACATTTTTTTTGTTGAAATTACATCAGTCTTGACATTTTTTCTTAAAAATGTCAACTAATAACAAAACTCAAATGTCAAGTAACATTGTTTTTCTTGTAGTGTAAGATGAGAAAGGGATTGAGATGAGATGAAAAGGAATTTTCGTATTGTCATTGAACTCCTAAAAAAAGTTGTAGAAGTAGAACCTCAAGAAGATGAAAGTGCGTGGGGTCGAATTCAAACAAGTATTTAACAGAGGCAGAATAACTTATCCAAAAACCATCAACGATCAAAAACCCTAGAGAAACCTTCAAAGATAAAATCCATCCAATTCTTCTCCAGACCATTCAACAAGAACAATAAAAAACATACAAAGAAGATCTCAAAACCATAATTAGACATATCGATCCTAAAAAATCAAGATCCACACGCATGAAAGAAAGAAATGTTCAGAGCAACTAACCCCCTAGAGATGAGATTCAATGGCAAAATTTGGCGGAAATTCTTAAGGGAGAGGGAGATAGAGCACACATGATGAGATTTTTTGGTTAGGTCAAAATGAGGAGACAGGGGGGGGTGCTACAAGGTTATTTTGGTCATTTTCCCACCCCCTTCAAATTTGGAAACAAAATTCAAATATGGCTTCCTTTATTATATTTTAACTTTAAAGCGCACTTATCAACGACTAATTGACAAAGTTGACCCCCTCTAGTTTATGTTTTGTAAAAAAGGACTCCTCTTTAGAAACAATATTTTTTTGGACCCCTTGATGATGAAGATGATGTAAGCAAGTACTTGAAATTACTTATATACCCCCAATGCAATAAATACAAATATAATCAAGTTTTTTACCCAATTTTTGCCAACTTTTTCACCAACCTTCTCAATACATAATTACTCCATTAATTTTAACTCTCAACTAAACACAACTTGAAAAAAAAAAAAAACCTCATACAACACACCCAAACTCCACATCTTCTCCTTTCAACCCACAACAAATTCTCACAAGAAGTTCATTTGACCCACAAGTTCTACATTTTTTAACGAGGTATGTTAGATGTTGATCATTCTACCTTTTTTGTTTCAAAACTCAAATAGAATGTTGATAAACGGTTTGGGAACTCCTAATCTGCGTCAATCCCGATTCAATCCCAGTCGGACCTAATCTGCGTCAATCTTTGGAGCCCATTGATTGGTTGTCAGTATGCCAACAAATTAATACAGAATTTACCGCAGATATGTATTAATCCAAGTATAAATTATCACAATCAAGTAGTACCTAGTGAGTTCTAGGGTCGAATCCACAGTGAAAGGCGATTTGAAAAATCTTTAATAACTCTACTAATTTTAACTCAAAAACGCGTGGTATTATGAAAGTTTAAAGAGGAGATTTGATGGAAATGAAAAATAAATATGCAGAAACGTAAAACATGCGCTGAGAGTTAAAAGAACTTCTTAATGAGAATACTATCAAGGCTGTTGCGGTAGCAACCTCATGCGTTTATAAGTAACTTTGTAGCGCATACCATGACTAATTGATCCATTAATGCCTAAGTGAGAAAAAATCATAAGATTCCCTTCCGGTACTACTTCTGCGTTTGGCGTAGAACTAACAACTGTTTTGTTTGGTTAGTTCATGCGTAGGTTTAGTTCTCTAATAACTTACACGAGATTACATGCAATGCGCTAGCTGGTTCTACTTGGATATTTCCACACGCATTACCTGTCAGGGATTTATCATGCTGCTACCGCATCCGGCTGGCCAGGTGGGAGTTAGTAATGAAAAGAGTATCGCTTCTAAGTAGAAGGTATGAATGTTTCATTAAATCAAAGTATGCGCTTACAAAATAAACTTATCACCGCATGGGTGCCTGCGCTAAGCCTTGAAAAAGAAAATTAGCTCATGCGTGCAGAGAAATACTCTGCGTAATACATCATGTGCTCAATACAAGCCTTTCCTCCGTAGTGACCTTCTGTGATTTCTCTTTCTCCTTTCTTCTCTTGATCCTCCATTCGTTCCCTCTTCTCTCTTCTAGAGCAGGTGGATGCTTTTTATAGGCAAGGGAAGCTGACTTCACCAAGGAACTAGAAAACGTGCCCCAGTTATCTTCTGCCATCTTATGTGTCAGTTATGTGTCAGCACCGTATTTTCATCCATCTTTTCCTTTCACGATCGTTTTGGGATGCATGCCTACGCTGGAGAAAACTTGGACAACAAACAACTACATTTTTAATGCGTTAGCACCCTACAATTTTATAATTTCGTACCGCATTTATAAATATAGCCTTCCGCAAGAAACCATCGCATTTTCCTTATTTACTGCGTTGTAATAACGCATCAATATGTCTTTTAGCCTGATTTTAGCCTAAGTTTAAAGGAGAAATAACTTGCTTTTTGCAAGTTATCACCCATGATCTGTAGGTTCATTAGATCTCCCTGCTATTTCATACAGACTAAACCTTAGAATAGTGTGATGAAAGTATTTGAAGCGTTCAAATTCGATTTAGGGAGTTGACGTTATTTATATGCGATATACTTAACGTGTTATAGTTTTATTTTGAATTAAACTATAGAGAGAGTTGGAAATATTTAAATATGATTTAAATATTAATGTATGAGATACATATTTCGGTTTTAGTTTGAATAGGGATTCATATTCAAACAATCGATTAGGAGAGAGGTCGGGATTGGTGTCAGGGATTGTTGTAATTATTTAATTTAGTATTTGATATTAAATTAAATAAATTATAATTAATTAAAATTGTTTAATTAATTATTTAAATTAATTTAGAAATATGAATTAGGGAAATTCATTTTAATTTTAAATGATTTTAAAGAAATTCCATTAATTGGGTATTTTTTGAATTTCTTTAAAATTCAATCCCAAGAGCCAAATTGAGTGATTTTGGCACCTAAGTTGCATACTAATCCCTCCTTCTCATTGTTGTATTCATAAGGATGAAGAGTATGCATGTTTTTGGTGCTGGTTTGTTTTTGGTGCTTAAAACCAGAGATTCAAGCTGATCAAAGGGTTGAAAAAAAAGGAGAAAAAAATATAAGCTGAAAAAGTCTCTCTCAAAACCCATCAGTTTCTCCCTCAAATTACATCATGTTCTTGGCTCCCACAAGTCGTTCTAAGGTCGAAGGATAACAGGGAAGACACTAGAGGTGGTCCACGAGTGGTTCATGTTTAGAAACAAGCAACAAAGTTGGAGAATTTAGCTTCCAGAGGTTGGTGAAATTCAAACTCTATTTTTCGTTTATGTTTTAGCATGCTTTTAATTAGTAAAATTAATGAAATTAGAGTGCTTTTGATCAAATTCGCTTCCGCACGAGTGTTGTACACTCCTTCAATTAGTATCAAAGCTGATTTAGGCACTCAATTTTCATTAATTTTAGCTTGGTGGGATCAATTTCATGAGATGAATGTGAATGGTAGCTAAAGTGGATATATTACGGTTTTGGCATCAATTTATTTTCAATTTGTTGATATAATTTGTAATTACCCGATTGTTTATAGGTATTAATGTGTTGGCAAGGGTCTGTAAAATTTATAGAGTCATTACAGTCCTAATTAGGGTGTAATATGGAGATTGGATCAAGGATCTCAAGCTAGCCGAAAACAGAACATGCCTCCAGACAAGTTAGTGTCGAGACGCTGATGAACATCCCAAGCGCGCGCGAGTTTTTTAAACGGTGGTTCGGTCTGGTTCACCTTGTTTGAAGTCAATTCATACCCTTTATGGTGCTTTGGGGGTCTGGTTTAGCCTTCTTGGGTCCGGTTCAAGCAATCTCAAGGCGGTTTGGGTCAATTCGAGGGGTTCGGGAGCGATCCACGCCAATTTTTAAATTAATTTTGTAATAATTTAGGTTTTTGCTGGCTTTAGATGCCAAAATCGATCAACTTTAGTGTGTTTAATTAATTGTGCATTATGAATGTATGTTTTAATTAAATAGGAATCAAATATGCAGAGTGTATGCCATATAGATTTAAAATCCCACCATAGGAAAAGCATGTTTCATGCATTAGGAGTATGTTATAAGAGTTATAATATATAGAATGCATGTTTAGGGTTTCATGTTAGATGCATGTTATATGTTTTATTTCGTTAAACTCGATTAGTATAAGCGTTCTATTAATAAACAAAAATGAACAAGCATAAGTAGCATGAAACCTCCTTAGCATTATATAAATCGTTATATAAGCGTGCTACATATTATCATCTTTTATAAACGTTGTAAACCGAGATAGACGTTCAAAATCTATAACAAAGATAAATGCATGCTCACTTAGGGTTAATAATTCCAATGAGATTAGGAATTAGATCTTGATCAATTTTCATAGTTAAAATAGGTCGATATCTTGTAAAGCTAAGGTTACAAGAGAACTCACTCGGTGAGATCTTGCCTAAGGCTGGAGGTACTTAAGCTGATCGAAAGTTAAAACTTCCAACCTAGCGATCAATTCGTTACTTGAGTTAGGTTAACCCAGTTTTATGAGCATGCGTGAGCGATGTGAGGCTTTAAAATGTTTATCATCTAGACATTTTAGGTTAAGTTCAGTATAAACGTTAAATTTGAACAAACTCACCTAGACTTAAGTTATATTTAATTAGTCAGAATATGCCTAAGTAAAAGTATACCCAACCCTTTTTCAAAAAAAAAAAAAAAGTATACCCAACCCTCTAAAATATTCAGTGAGAGGAAAAGTATAAAAACGAGATGTTCATATCGAATTTTTATTCCCACGTTCTTTGAAAAGTTCACCGTGTGGGAATCATGCTCGGCCTCGTGACACCGTGGAAGTTACCTCCCTTCGGAAGGTATTTGCATGGTTCAATACCAAGGTGAATGGAGAGAGTATTTATAGTAAGTGGGAGAGGGAATTGTGTCAACACATCCTACGGTCTCCTCCATTGGTTCGTCATTGAGATTTCATGCTCTGCCTGCGTGTTGCCATAGTGTGACCATCCCTTCGAAGGGCTTGGGCATGGAGTAGCAAGGCGGACTCTGGAAATGGTTTATGGGCAGGGAATCTTAGGTTTTGCCCCAACATTGTCTTTTCTTAATAGTAGCTTGTTGGGGTGAACCTCTGGAATCTCAAAATGGTGGGTCGCACTTACGAGAAATTGTTAAGGTTGTTAATAATAATTTCTTGACCAAACAAATGGTAGCACTACAACAATTTGAGGCTATCATGTCGGTTGCCTTTTTTAAAACAATGACGGATTGACTCTATGATGACAAATTATGAAAAAAATGCTACTTTTTACAGAAAAAAATATGAATTTTCGGAAATTTCAAAATTTATGACAGTTATGAACTGTCATTGAGGACGATACTTCCATGACAGTTACGACCCGTCATGTAAAGGTTAAATAAAAATGGATCAATTATATGACGGCTATCAACCGTCATTATACGTGATTTAAAAAACGGCGTGAATGAAGGACGAAACAATGACGGTTTGCGCCGGTCATTAAACAAGATTCTTCAATGACAGGCGAAAACCGTCATTAACCATATGTTTAAAAAAGGCGCCGCATTTATCAGAGGAAGGCAAAAATTTTGAAAATTTTCCACATAGATGATGGTTATAGCCCGTCATTGAAGATGCCATTTGATGTCGGTTTAGGCCCTTAAGAGTTTCTGGGTCGTGTCCATGATGGGTTTTTATGATGGTTTGGGTTAGATATTGAAGGAGTCTTTCTATGTTGGTTTGTGCCCGTCATTAAAGGGGCCATTCGATTATGGACTTAGGTCGTGTCCACGATGGGCTTCAATGATGGTTTGGGCCTGTCATTGAAGGAGTCTTTCTATGTCGGTTTTGGCCCGTCATTAAAGGGGCCATTCGATGTCGGTTTTAGGCCGTCATTAAAGGATCCATTCGATAACGATTTTGAATTGTCATTGAAGATAAAACGTGTGTTTTAACCAAAACGACGTCGTTTTCAGTCCGATTAAACGCACGTTAGGAACCCGCTTAAACGATGTCGTTTTTGTTTGATTAAACACGTGTAAGGGAAAACGACGTTGTTTTTCTTTCTTTGGCCACATTAACGTTAATGGTAACGTCCACAGTGTGTGCCCTAACTAACGTTTTTCTCTTTCCTTTTCTAATAGGGTAACGTCCATGTAAGGGATGAAAGCCCCAACACAGTGGAAGCGCATCGAGAGGATCTCACACCGTATATTAATTAACATTAAAATACAAATACGAAAAGGCAAAACGTTACTTTAATCATGCATTAAAGCGCTGTAAATTGATTATAAACATGCTGAGAAACAAGAACAATAAAGTGCTATTTTTACTTTCATGCTTTTCAAAAAAGAGAGAAAAAATCGATACAAACCTCCGTTGTAGACTTGACCGATTCTCGCCAACAACGCTCTAACGTTGAACAACGCAGCAGTCCCTTTAGAGTCTTCGCTGGAATTTTCTTCTTCAAAACACAATCCCAATGAGGTTACACTTGTGTGTCTCTAAGTCTAGAAGGCAATGGACTGGTGGGAGTCTTTCTCTAAGAGGGAGGCTTGAGAGAATGCAAGAGTTTTGTCTTGTGAATCTAAGAGCAAGTGGGCACCCGAACCTTTAGGTCTAGTGTTCTATTTATAAGAGAAAGACCATGAATAAAATATTCACACAAAATCAATTATTTCCATAACCGATTTAATCTTTTCCATAATTAATCAATTCCATGACCAATCAATTCCATAATTGATTAATCTTTTCCATAAATGATTAATTACTTCCATAAGTGATTAAATCATTTCCATAAATGATTAATTACTTCCATAAGTGATTAATCATTTCCATAATTGATTAATTTTGAATTAATTAATTCTTTAATTAATTAATCACCAATTAAATATCATATATTTAATTTTTGGCCTTGAATTAATTAATTTCCCAATTTAATTTTAGGCCTTAAATTAATTAATCCATATTTGAACTCTTTCAAATTCTCTTACATCCTATAAATTTAATATGAATCAAATTCATATTAATATTTGAATTTCTTCAAATATTTATTTCTCTCATAATAATGTATTAACATACATTATATTGTTTCCCTTAGTAAATTGAACACTTTCAATTTACATCTATTACTTAGTTGCCTCAAATTACTTTACGAGCTACTAGTTGGACCTAATGAACCTGCAGATTAGAAACTCCAACGATGTGAGATTAATTAGTCAAACTCATTAACCAAATTAATCAATGTTCTTTAACTGTGTGTACATTCCACTATAGACTCACAGTTGCACTCTTCTCACTACAGACATATTTCTGTGTCCATGGATATAGACCAATAACGACTAGTTAGTCCTTCACGAGTGTCCGTAACACCAGTTGGGTCAAATTATCGTTTTACCCCTGGGTTACTTCTATGTCCTTAAGTACCAGTTCTCCTCTAATGAACAACATGTTTGTTGTCCAACCATCAAACAGAAAATCCTCTCGTGCCATTGAGAAGGTAGGACCCTTTGTTCAAGACTCGGAGACACCACTTAAGGGAACACTCATCTACTTCCCTAAAGTCGAGAAGGAGTGAATTCCATCTTGTGTGATTATGTTCCCAGCTCCCCACTCGATCTTGTCCCTAAAATGATAGGCTTATTGAGTCAGCGTATTGGCCACTCTCACCCATACAAATCAAAGGACAATCCCTCATGAGCAGGAGTCCATAATCAACTCAAGATTAAGACTAAGTTGTCTAGGTCGTCCTAGTGACATAGACACCTAATTTGTTAACGGTGTTATAACCAGTGGTTACTATTTCGCGGTCCGGTCTTATGCAAACTCATTGCATAGGATACTGATAACTCTCCAAAAGGGAGTTATTTAGGCCTTATTTCTATATTGATTTGTGTGTCTTTTGTGCTAAATAGGGTTGCTTTTAGTTATATATTACATGTTTTAACCCATTTGGAAGAATGGATGCTTTGGAAGTTATTTTGTGCAGAATATATTGCTAAACGACTTGAGGGAGCAAATTCTGTGTTGCAGCAAAGCTGAGAGCAAAACTGCCACGTCACAACTCGTTAGCCAATTTAATGAACTGAATTCTGTTAAGCTATTCTCGGGATAAAGGAGCAAGGAGAGCCATCCACGTGTCTAGGTCAACCTACTTCAAGTCTCCTATCACTCTATAAAAGGAGATAGCCGCCCAAATCAAAGTCATTCCATCTTTGGGAGGAACATTCCACTCTTGGAAAGTTTACTTCCACCTTTGGGAGCCGAATAGAGGAGAGAGATTGGAGACCTACAAGAAGACCATCAATTGCAAGCTGATCGAGGGAATTAAAATATTCTTGCATTGTTTTGTAATTATGGATATGTTTACTCAGATTGTAACGTGTGTTGCTATGCATTTTATGAACTAAGTAACCTTAGGTGTTGGTTAGGGAACATGTAATTGTCGTGCTTTATTTCTATGCAATAAATATTGATTTGATGCATCTTGATTATTTGCTGTGCTCATTTATATTTTGTGCCCGTCTTGCCAGCTGATATGAATATCACTTCCTTGTTTCAGGGATGATTTGGGAAGTGTGTGGCAACTAATCACACTAGATCATTGTGTATTGGTGAATGCCAGTGACTGAGCTAGGGATAGCCAGTTGCCTAGTGCTTGATCGGTAGTGCTTCATTGGAGTTGAAACACATTCTAAAAAATTCGGAGTTCTGGGAGGAATCTGCTAATAAGACTGCGAGAGTTTTACATGATCAATAATATTGCTAGAGCATCTTTTAAAACAATTACTAAATCCTGACCAGCGTATGTTTCTAATCTGTTTGCTTTATTTGTTTACTTTATGTTCTGACATTTCTTTTGCTTCAGCATTCTATAAAAATCAATCATTTTAACCACCTTTGAAACCATTGAGAAGCTAAACAAAATAGATAAAGTGAGAGCTAATTCAGACCTTGGATTCGATAAATACTTATTACTTGCTGCGGACTGTGTATACTTGCATAGAGTTCTAGAGTTCATTTCTTACTACATTTTCAGTGGCCAGAGGACAGCTTTGCGCGGTTTGGGACACCTAGAGCTTTAGTGAGTGATGAGGGTACACATTTTGTTAATAATATCTTAACTAAGCTTTTAGCTAAGTATGGAATTAAGCATAGGCTAGCTACCCCTTATCACCCACAAGCAAATGGTCAAGCTGAAATTAGTAATAGGGAAATTAAATCTATTCTAGAAAAAGTAGTCCATCCATCTAGGAAGGATTGGTCTTTTAGGTTGGATGAGGCTCTTTGAGCTTATGGGACAGCCTATAAGACTCCTCTGGGTATGTCTCCCTATAGGTTAGTATATGGGAAACCTTATCATTTACCATTAGAGCTTGAGCATAAAACGTTTTGGGCTTTGAAAAAATTAAACTTTGATCTAAGTCGTGCAGGGGCAATAAGAATGCTGCAGCTTAACGAGTTAGAGGAATTTCGCCAATTTTCTTACGAAAATTCGAAAATGTATACAGAAAAGACTAAGCTATGGCATGACAAGAAAATTAAACCTAAACAGTTTGTCAAAGGTCAAAGAGTTTTGCTTTATAATTCTAGATTAAAATTATTTCCCGAGAAATAAAATGTAAATGGTCAAGGCCATTTATTGTGATTGAAGTTTTCCCCCATGGAGAAATTGCTTTGCAGAATGAAAAAGATGGGAGAGTGTTTAAAGTTAATGGACAACGTGTTAAACATTAATGGGGAGAGGAGTTCCAGTCGAAATATCCTTCCCTAAAGTTGGTTGATGAATGAGAGAGCGAGATTTTTGCGGGAGCATTTCACAGAGCAATATTTTGAGCTCCCAGTGGTTGTTTTGAATTTATTTTCTCGCTCATTTGATTTGATTTTAATTTGAATTATTTTAGATTTGGTTTGTTTAAATTTTGCATGATTGATTTTAATTCGTTGTTTTTAATTCCGTAGATGTTATCTTAGTTTTGAGTATTTTTTATTATTTTTGCCAGTATAGTTTTTATTTTCTGATTAGATTTAATTGGATTTTATTTAAGTTTGTATTTTCGATTATTTAAAATTTTGTTTAGGTTTAGATTTAATAAAGAGTTTTTCTAATTTGCACGGTTAATTTAAATTTAAATTTCCTGATTTGATTCTTCTATTTTGAATTTGAACTCCGTATCCAAGATTCTTTAGGTAATCTTTTGTTCAGAAGGTTGTTGCGGCAAAATTATGGCTGAAGCAATTCTTTCGTCCAAATAGGAAGAGTTTTGTTGTGAATTAATTACTTTTACCGTTTGATTTTGAATTTTCTGTGGGCAGGTAAATTGCATGGATGCTGCCACGTGTCGCGCAGGGGTAATCAGATTTTACCATGGGCGATTGAAATTCAGATTTTACCATTGATGGATTTAATTTACAGATTGCATGAGATTTGACCGTTAATTCCAATTAATGAGGGGCAAAATCTTTCGGTTATGATTCTTTTTGCTGAAGCCCTATTTATTCACAACCTTCGTTAAATTTTTCTCACTTAATCTTCTCGTCTCAACCTTTGCCGTTTGTATTATTCTTTATTTGCTTCTGTGTGCGGTAAAATCCTTTGAGTCTCCAATGGCGAAAACAAGGGCAAGAAAAGAGCGAGACAATGAGGAAGAGGAGGTACCTGTTACCCTCGAGGCACAAAAAGTGAAAACGAAGAAAAAGAAAACACCGGAAAAAAAAGAAGCTAAGAGGAGAAGAATACAACAGAGGGTGGAGGATCAAGAAATAGTGCAGAAGGTAGTAGAGGATGATGCTGCCGAGGCAGTTGAAGAAGACAATCCGAAGGAACCCGAAGGACAGAACCCAGAGCAGACTGAGCTGATAGTTGCGAATACGGAGGAAGTCTGAGAAGAAAACACAGAGGAAGTTCAAGAAAAGCAAACTGAGGATGCGCGAGAAGAGGGGACAGAGGTTGCGCCTGATAGAGGTAATGAGCAGGAGGTACAAGAGGCTCGAGTGGAGGTTATCATGCCAGAAGTACCAAGACGTCGCCACCGGAAGCAAAAAGCTGGCCGCATCAAGGTACTTCGAACTGATACCCCATCACCACCGTCGACAGATTCTGAAAAATAGAATGAAGAGAGAGAAGAACAGGAGAAAAAGGAGGCCGAAGAAAAAGCAAGAGAGGAAGCGGAGAAAAAGGCTGAAGAAGAAAGTTTGCTCAAGCAAAGGGCAGACAAGGGCAAAGGTCTTGCTGAGGCATCGCCAGAACCAAAAGATAGCGAAGTTGAAGAGCCACGGTTACCGTACAATCGCTTTGTCAACAATCTTGCCAGAGCAAAGTATGATGAGCTGCTGAAGAGAGACTTCCTGTTTGAGAGAGGATTTAGTGGTGATCTTCCACATTTTCTGAGGGTCGACATTACGAACCACGGTTGGGAGTTGTTTTGTTCTAAGCCTGAATCTGTGAACGCGCAGGTAGTGCGTGAGTTTTATGCAAATATCGTCGAAGAAGAGGGTTTCCAAGTTATCGTTCGAGGAGTAGCAGTTGACTGGAGTCCTAGTGCCATTAACGTCCTGTATAACCTTCAAGATTTCCCCCACGTAGGATACAATGAGATGGTTGTGGCGCCATCTAATGAGAAATTGAGCGATGCTGTGCGGGAAGTTGGTGTTGAAGGGGCGCAATGGAGACTTTCAAAAACTGAGAAAAGGACATTTCAGTCGGCCTATCTTAAAAAGGAAGCAAATACATGGATGGGGTTTATCAAACAAAGGTTGCTTCCAACGACTCATGACTCGACGGTTTCTAGGGAACGTGTTCTTCTGGCGTTTGCAATTTTAAGGTCTCTCAGTATTGATGTGGACAAGATTATTGCGAGTGAGATATCTGGAGGCTAGAGGAAGAAAGTGGGGAAGTTGTTTTTCCCGAATACAATTACAATGTTTTGCAAGCGAGCAGGGGTTCCGGAGAATGAAGGAGATGCCATATTATTTGACAAGGGAATCATTGATACGCCTAACTTGGCACGACTTCAGAGTACACAAGAGGCACGCCAGGATGGGCTTGTTTATGGCATTCACAAGGTTTTAGAATAACTTGCACTGTCGGCCAGCAGGCAAGAGTTTGCCGCGAGGTAATCTCAAACTTTCTGGAACTATGTTAAATGTCGTGATGCCAATCTGAAGAAGGCGCTACACAAAAAATTTTCCAAACCATATCCAACCCTTCCATTGTTCCCTGATGATTTGTTGAACCCCTGGATTTCGCCCACACCAATGGAAAGAGAAGAAGAGGATGATGAAAATGAGCAGGGTCAGGAGGACTGACGGATGGAGTGGCCCTGAGCGAGCATGATTTTTGTTCTGAAATTTTTGTTTACTTGCGCATTTTCTAACCTCATTTTCTTTGAATGTTTTCAATTTCTGTTTCTCTGTTATTACTTTTCTAGGCCATCAAATCTTTTGCTTTGTAATCTGTTCTATAAGTACTGAGTAACTCTAACTTAACTAATTTTCTTCTGAATTTTTGAAGCTTGGACTGGTTAAGCTTAATTAGATCAAGGTATTCTGATCTCCAGAAACCTTTTGCTTGAGCATTTCTTCTAGCCTGGTCGTTGCTGCGGCAAAGAAGATTCTGAGCTAGTGTTGATTTATATGATCCACTTTAAGCTTAGTTTTAGTCCCACGCTTAGTTTGAAAATTCAGATAGAAAAATTTAAGTTTGGGGGTATAATTCATAAAATTAATGATTCATTGGGGACAATGAATAATTCAAGTTTGGGGGACTCTTTGCTACTCCAATTGTTTTGCTCGAGCATTCCTCTCCTTCATTAAAATAATTTGCTAGGTTGTTGAGTAACCAAGGACATTTGTGATACCCATAGTTTGTCTTTGTGTCAAAAGATGACCTAGGAAATATGAAAAATGAGAAAAATTATTTGCTGAAAAAAATTGATTGTTGAAAATTTTGCCAAGAAAATTCATGGAGCAAAAGTTTTGAAGGATGAATGATAATCCAACAGTTTTTCTGTCTCCAAGAACTTAGGTGAGCTTCATCATAAAATGTCGCCATTCTGAGGGGCAAGAGATAGAATAACTAAGGATTTTTTAGCTTTACAATGAGCATTTAGCCTAGTTGGTGATGAGTTTGAGGGAAGGGTATACTGCACCATAAAGTGGGTCATCCCATGCTTAAGAGCTTATGACTGTAGGGTTGCTTTAAGTCTGAAAAACAAAAATATAAACCTCTTAAAAATGTGTTTTAATATGTCTGATAATAGAGCTAGGCTGTGGCGAAGTTCTTAGAATTGAGTTAAAAGTGGTGATTATTTGTCCATGCCGGAAGAGTTATTTTGCTGCAGTAGAGCTTGGTTTTGCAGAATGCTCAGGTAGAGGTTGAAGGTAGTGTTTGATAATCTGCTTTCATTAAGCTATTCTTTGTCTAACGTTTTGAATTCTTAAGGGAAGGTTGGTTAGTATTACTTGGGACACGCAATAGTTCAAGTTTGGGGGTATGATAGCTCTCCAAATGGGAGTTATTTAGGCCTTATTTCTCCATTGATTTGTGTGTATTTTGTGCTAAATAGGGTTGCTTTTAGTTATATATTACATATTTTAACCCATTTGGAAGAATGGATGCTTTGGAAGTTATTTTGTGCAGAATATATTGCTGAGCAACATGAGGGAGCAAATTCTGTGTTGCAGCAAAGCTGGGAGCAAAACTGTCACGTCACAGCTCGTTAGCCAATTTAATGAACTGAATTCTGTTAAGCTATTCTCGGGATAAAGGAGCAAGGAGAGCCATCCACATGTCTAGGTCAACCTACTTCAAGCCTCCTAACACTCTATAAAAGGAGATAGCCGCCCAAGTCAAAGTCATTCCATCCTTGGGAGGAACATTCCACTCTTGGAAAGTTTACTTCCACCTTTGGGAGCCAAATATAGGAGAGAGATTGGAGACCTACAAGAAGACCATCAATTGCAAGCTGATCGAGGGAATTAATATTTTCTTGCATTGTTTTGTAATTATGGATATGTTTACTCAGATTGTAACGTGTGTTGCTATGAATTTTATG
This sequence comes from Luffa aegyptiaca, assembly GCA_017139565.1. NCBI lineage: Eukaryota > Viridiplantae > Streptophyta > Magnoliopsida > Cucurbitales > Cucurbitaceae > Luffa > Luffa aegyptiaca. The sequence continues at coordinate 35,311,426 of CM029407.1, read as the reverse complement.
AACTAAGTAACCTTAGGCGTTGGTTAGGGAACATGTAATTGTCGTGTTTAATTTCTATGCAATAAATATTGATTTGATGCATCTTGATTATTTGCTGTGCTCATTTATATTTTGTGCCCGCCTGGCCAGCCGGTATGAATATCACTTCCTAGTTTCAGGGATGATTTGGGAAGTGTGTGGCAACTAATCACACTAGATCATTGTGTATTGGTGAATGCCAGTGACTGAGCTAGGGATAGCCAGTTGCCTAGTGCTTGATCGGTAGTGCTTCATTGGAGTTGAAACACATTCTAAAAAATCCGGAGTTCCGGGAGGAATCTGCTAATAAGACTGCGAGAGTTTTGCATGATCAATAATATTGCTAGAGCATCTCTTAAAACAATTACTAAATCCTGACCAGCGTCTGTTTCTAATCTGTCTGCTTTATTTGTTTACTTTCTATTATGTCATTTCTTTTGCTTCAGCATCCTATAAAAATCAATCATTTTAACCACCTTTGAAACCATTGAGAAGCTAAACAAAATAGATAAAGTGAGAGCTAATTCAGACCTTGGATTCTATAAATACTTATTACTTGCTGCGGACTGTGTATACTTGCACAAAGTTCTAGAGTCCATTTCTTACTACATTTTCACCCACTCTGGAAATCCTCATAGTCAATTCTCCTTTCTGCACATCTATTAAAGTTCTGCCAGTGGCTAGGATTGTTCATCCTATGATGATTGGCACATCTTTGTCAGCTTCACAACCTAAAATGATGAAATCTGCAGGGAAAACAAACTTATCAACTTTAACCAATACGTCTTCAATCTTTCTAATGGGATGTGTAAGCGATCGGTCCGCCAACTGTAAGGTCACAGTTGTAGGTCGTGCTTCACCTATCCCTAACTGTTTAAAAACTGAATATGGCATTAAGTTGATGCTTGCTCCTAAGTCGCACAGAGCTCTGCCTACATCCCTGCCTCCGATAGAGCATGGAATAGTAAAGCTCCCTAGATCTTTAAGCTTGGGAGGGATTTTGTTCTTTACCAGTGCACTGGAACATTCCGTGAGTGCAACCGTTTCGTACTCTCCGAACTTTCTCTTTTTCGATAGGATATCTTTTAGGAACTTCACATACGTAGGCATTTGTTCAAGTGCCTCCACTAATGGTATGTTGATGTGCAACTGCTTCAGTACATCTAAAAACTTTTTGAACTGTACATCTTGTGAGGCATGTTTGAATCTCTGGGGGTACGGAGGAGGTGGTCTGTAATCTGGATCTATCACAAATTTTTGAGGTTTTGCGGTCGCATTTCCCTGTTTTTTCTCAAACTTTGATTTTTCTTCTTTTTCTACCAAGACTTCATACTCCTTGGTCTTTTCTACTTAATCTTCTTTATTCTCTGAAATATCTGAGGTAATGTCTGACTTCTTTTCACAAATCTTTTCTTGAGCTTCAACTAGGATCTCTGCTTCTGGTTACTATGGTCCATCATATTCTAATCCACTTCTTAGGGTCACTGCCTTGCATTGTTCCTTGCCTTCTCTGTGAGGGATTTCAGTTTTGCTAGGCAACGTCCCTTGCGGTCTATTCTTAATCTCCTGAGCAATTTGTCCAAGCTGAACTTCCAAATTCCTTACTGCAGCATCGTTCCTTGCCATGTACTCTTTCATAAGAGTCTCTAGATTAGACTCTTGGCTCTGCACTGGAACTTGTTGGAAGTTTTTCTGCGACTGTTGTTGTGTAGGTTGCTTCCCAAACTGATGAGTGTTGGAATTTCTTGACCCAGCCTGTCCTCCCCAAGAAAAATTCGGATGTTGTCTCCATCTTGGGTTGTACGTGGCCGAATAAGGATTCCATCTATTCTGGTTCTGATTTCCCTGTGGACCTACATAAAAAACAGATGCATGATTTACTGGACAATTTTCAGCGATGCGTTCCTCACCACATATCTCACAACAGAGAGAAGAAACAACATTGGCAGGGGCTATGTTGGCTTGATTGTTCATGGTCATGCCCATCATCATGATATGAATGACCTTGATCTGGGCTTGCATTGTAGTGTTAGCCTCTGTATCTACTGCTTTCACTGGATTTTTCAAAATGGTTGTTTGTTCATTTCCTCCCCAATGGCGATTGTTGGTGGCTATGGTATCTAGAATAACATGCGCCTCATTAGCAGACTTCTTCAAAAAAGATCTGTTTGCAGATGCATTTACTAGTGCCTTTGAAGCTTGATCTAATCCACTATAAAAATGCTCCAAAATAATGCAAGCAGGCAGTCCATGGTGTGGACACTTCCGAACCAGCCTCTGGAATCTTTCCCAAGTTGCATCCAAAGGTTCATTGCATGACTGTCTGAAAGCAATGATCTCTGCTCTGTACTTGGCATTTTTATTGGAGGGAAAAAAACTTCTCCATAAATTTCTCCGCCAAATCATTCCAAGAGGTGATGGAGTTTGGAGGAAATGAATCCAACCAGGCTTCAGCATCTCCCTACAAAGAAAACGGAAAAAGTTTTAACTTCAAAGTATCTTCCGGCACTCCTGTTATTTTAAAAGAATTGCAAACTCTAAAAAATAGTTTAATATGCTTGTGTGGATCTTCGTTTGGAAGTCCAGAGAAATGGCCCATTGTATTCAACATCTAGAACATCACTGGTTTAAGTTCAAATTGTGGAGCATCAATTGGTGGCTCCAAAATTCCTGGATTCAATGTCTGGAAAACTGGTAAAGCGTAGTCCCTTATTGCTCGGTTTCGATCTTCAGCAATGTAGATCAGATTTTCCTATTGTGGCACCGGTGGAAATGGAGGAACAAGAGGAATTCTCCCGCCATTCTGCTCCCTTCCACGAACTTGTGGATCAACTTGAGGATCGACTCCAGGAGGTTCCATTGGAAACTCTTGAATGTAAGATGGTTCCTCTAGAAATTCCCGTGCACTCAACTTTGTTGCTCCTTTCTCTTTCATCTCTGTTCCTTCCTTCGACGACGAAAGGTTCTTTCTATCTCTAGATCAATGTCAAGGAGTGGATACCCCTTGCTCATGTACTAACTCCAACCTGCAAAAGAAAAACAAATGCAAACCGAAGTCAAATTCCCTTTGAGACAGAAATGCGGTCGCAATCTGATCGCAATTTTAAAAACAAATTTGTTTTCACTTTTGGTCCTCGACAACGGCGCCAAAAAAATGGTGCATGTGTGAAGTTGAACGGATGGAATGTGAGATAAGATGGAATAATTGTTGGGATTGGTGTCCTAAAACTCGTAGATAGTGAATGTTAAACGAATTATATACTTATTCAATAAAGGCGTTATCGAGATTAATTCAGTAAAGTTATTACTGAATAAAGTAAATTGCACATTTAATAAACCCAAATCCAATAAACAAAGATCCATGGCTATAGGATGAACACTTGAGCTTTATGTAGAGACATAAAAGTAGATCAAGCTCGAGTAATAGCCAAAACGGTCTATAGTATAGGGATAGGGCTGGGTACCTTATTCTGGAGACACTATGAGATGCGACCCACTTTATAGATGGTATAGACGATGTGATCCTAAATCGTCCACGTAGAGACATGCGAATGGGGGCGTCCTATGCAATGAGTTTGCATAAGATCAGGACCGACAAATAAGTCGTTCTCGCTTTATAACACCGTTTACTAACGAGACTGGCTATTTCATGTCATGACCTAGGTAACTTGATCTTAATCCTGAGCTAACTATGAACTCCTGTTTATTCGGGCTTATCCTTAGATCTGCATAGGTGAGAGTGGTTCAGTATCGCCGACTCAATAAGCCTCTCATTTATGGGATAGGAACGAGTAGATAGCTGGGGACATAGTCGTGCCAGAAGGAATTCACACCTACCCGAATTAGGGATAGTAGAGAGGTTGTTCCCTTAAGTGCTGACTCCGGGGCTTGAACAAAGGGATCCCGCCCTCTCATTGGCCCGAGAGGGACTCGGTTTATTGGTTGGACCATAAACCAATTGTTCATTAGAGGAAAAGTGGGACTTAAGGAACTAGAAGTACTATAGGGGTGAAACGACTTTTTGACCTAACTATAGCTACAAACAACCAGTGAAGGATCGACTTACTAATCATGGTTAAATCAAGTGGACAGAAATATATCTATAGTGAGGGGAGTGCAACTATCGGGCTATAGTGGAGTGTCCCGATAGTTAACGAATGTTGGCTAGCTTGGATAATGAGATTAGTCGGTTAGCCTCGAATCGTTGGAGCCCATGATCTATAGGTCCATTAGGTCCCCCTACTAGCTCATATCGGAAATAAGCCTAGAACAAAAGATAGGAAGCTTTGAATCGTTCAAAATCGGGGAAAAGGGTATTATCGTAAATTGTGTTTGACACAATAATTTAATTATGAATTAAATTAGAAAATGAGAGATGAAGTATTTAAAAGTGTTTTGAATACTATATATGTATTAGGAATCATATATAAGGAATTGCACAAGGTAACAAAGATTAATTAGATTAATCATATCAAAATTAATTACCAAGCAATCAATTTCAATTTAGAATTGAAATTGGGGTTAATTTGCAAGCTTGAAATCAAATTTCATTTTGAATTTAGTGGATTTAGTTGGAAACCCACTTATGCATGATCATTCAAAGTGGAAAGACAACTCCCTCATGCATTGTTGCATGTCTTGTGAAATATACACGTAGAATCCACATGAGCTTGCAAATACACCATGTGTCTTGTGTCTTGAGGCTTGGCTTTGCATGGAAACTCTTTATAAGAAGAGCATGAATCAGATTCAAGCTAAGAGAGTGATTTTCCATACTGTTATGCTGCTGGAATTTACACTCAAACACTCTCATCTCCTCATATCTCTCAAGTGCTTGAACCTTCAAGCATTCCCTTCCTATTCCCTATCTTTATAGACTCCCACAAGTCGTTCTTGGCCCGGAGGATAGTAGGGAAGACTCTAAGGGTTGTCCTAAGAAGATTGGAGAAGAAAAGAATCCAAGAAGGTCCACCAATTGAGCTACAAAAAGGTTGGTACTTTCACTCTCTATGTTTCTGGATTCTTAGAACATGCATGCTTTAGGAGTAAAATTGATGTAGTTAGGTGCTTCCGATCTTCAATTGCTTCCGCATGTGTTATATGAACACCTTCAATAATAATAGTAGAGAAAAATTCAGCCTACACTTAAGTGCAAGTATACATTGTCGCACGTAGTAATAAAAAACCTTAGAGAGTATTCCAAGGGTATCGATCCCACGTGGACTAAACTGGAAATTCAGATTTGATGAAGAAACTGCTCAAATGATTGCTTTTGGAAAGGTAACCAAAGAAAATAAGTTGATTGATTGGGTTTTTGAAAAGATAAATAAAACAAGCAAGTAAATAATGAAAAATAACAATAATGAACAACAGAGGTATTCAACATAGATTCATCCCTAAGGTAACAACCATACTCATGCAATATCTAACTTAAGTGTATTTAATACATTGGGTTAGATTTAACTCCTATTTGGCCTTTATTATAAAACACCGTTAGAAGGCTAAGCGAGTACCGTTATGCACATTTCTGTGACTCGACTCCGACATAGATAATTCACGAATGCAACCTATAACTCTATAGTCGATATAGGGTGCCTTAGGCAGCTTGCCCTATACCGCCAAACAATCTTTTTCGAGCTTTTTCTCCTATATCACCTTTATGAGAATCGATATCGTTTGTCCCTTTCGAGATCAAACTCACATAACATGCAAAGTCTAAGTGATCAAGTTAAACTCAACAACATTAGAGTGATAATCAATAAAGAATGACATGCATTGAACACAACTTAAGCAAATAAGATACTTTCAAGCCATTAAACCACAAGGGAATTCACCACATTGAACCCCTCAACGGGATTTAGCTACTCATGATGGGATAAAAAGCAAATGAACACATTTTCATTGAAATAAGAATGTAAAGAATACAAAGTAATGACAAGATTCAAGAGTTGGAAATAAATGAGATAACTAAATATTATGGGTTTTTCTATTTACTCAATCCTTCAAGAGTTCGCTAAGACACTCCACTCTCTCACTTTTACAAGATGGGAATGCGTGAAACTCTCTACAAACAACAAGGTTTGATGTCTAACTCTCTGTCAGGTTAGAATTTGGTCATCTTAGAAGGACTTCGGGCATCCTTACTCATTGGCGTCGAGCCAGGGTTTTGTCACCACCCTTTTTTTCCAAGTGAGTTCTGCTTGAATTTGACTTCGAATCCCGAGCTTATATAATGTAGAAAGTGGTTGAGGAGTTGTGAAATAGGTGCTGGAAGGTTTCCCAATCAGTTTCGGGGTCAAAACAACCTGTTAGGTGCGAAGAAGACTTGTCAACAACGACCCGTGCAGGACTCGGAACGGCCTCTATTTTTCTAGAAATGCGGTCGCATTTCATTTTTGCCTTCCCAGAAATACCAGCTTTTCCTCTGTTTTTCTGCACAGCAACAAACTAAGTCAAATTCTCTTAAAATTAAGTCTTTTTAAGCACAAATGAGCATAATTCAACAAAAGTGACTCTGAACACCCTAACTTATCAAATTAACATATTTTGAGCTCGAAAATAGTAAAATTGACCTAAACACTCAATATTTGACCAAGAAATGAGCTAAATATAAGGGTAAAATAGGTATATTTTTTACCCTTATCATACCCCATACATCGAATAATTCCAATTCTAAAACATAAGTAAGAGGCATTTCATCTCTAGGTCCTAAGTTTCCTCTCCTTTGGGAAGCATCACATTGCTTGTAGAACCAATGGGCATCCTTAAATAAAGAAGGCTAGAAAAATCCACATTGTAAAATCCTCATAGCTGTCCTCTGACCGCTGAAATGACCTCCATACGGGGAAGAGTGACATTGCTCCAGGATTTCCTATGCTTCATCACCTGAAACACATCTCCGAATAATACCATCAGAACATTGTTTATACATAAATGGCTCATCCCAATAAAAGAACTTTGCATCATGCCTAAACTTTTGCACTTGCCTCCTATCTATATAAATAGGAGTGACTCCCTTTACCAGAAAATTAGCTATATCCGCATACCAAGGAGTACTATGCACTACCATTACCTCAACAACAAAGAGTTGATCATCTGGAAATGAGTCTGAGATGACAGGTTGCTCGAGCAAAGATGTTGATGAGACAAATGATCTGCAATAACATTTTCCGACCCTTTTTTGTCATTTATCTCTAAGTCGAACTCTTGCAATAACAAAACCCAACGAATTAATCTAGGCTTTGCATCTTTCTTTGACATTAAGTACCATATTGCTGCATGATCCGTGAACACCGTGACTTTGAATCCAACTAAATATGGGTAGAATTTCTCAAAGGCAAACACAATGGCTAACAACTCCTTTTCAGTGGTTGTATAGTCTATTTGTGCCTCATTCAAAACCCTGCTTGCATAATAAATAGGATGGATAACTTTGTCATGCTTTTGCCCCAGCATTGCACCTACTGCCACATCACTAGCATTGCACATTACCTCAAATGGCAAACTCCAGTTTGTCACAAAGAATGGGTGTTGAGATCAAAGCAGTTTTTAAAGTCTCAAAAGCCTTCCTACAATTTGCATCAAAGTAAAAAACACTATCAACACACAACAATTTACGAAGAGGCTTACTAATGTTAGAAAAAATCTTTTATGAACCTTCTATAAAATCCAGCATGACCTAAAAAGCTCTGAATTCCTTTAACCGAATTCGGTGGTTCTATCCTCTCAATAACCTCTATTTTTTGTCGATCAAATTCTAGACCTTTCTTAGCAATTTTATGACCTAACACAATGCTCTCCTTCACCATGAAGTGACATTTCTCCCAATTAAGAACTAGAGGGGTATCCTCACATCTCTTTAGCACCTTACCTAAATTATTCAAACAATGCTGAAAAGACCCTCCAAAACCTGAAAAATCGTCCATAAATACCTCAACTTTGGACTCAATCATATTAGAAAAAATGGCTAACATACATCACTGAAATGTTGCTGGAGCATTGCAAAGACCGAAAGGCATTCGCTTGAAAGCAAATGTCCCATATGGGCAGGTGAAAGTTGTTTTTTCCTGATCCTCAGGAGCAATGGTTGTCACACCCCCTCTCGAACTACTTGCTAGCTTAGTCCGGGAGATGTCGTGAAGCCAACAGACATCGTCCTCCTCTAACGATACCTGTTGACCCTGTTGAATCGTTGAACCTGATAAGCATGCTAATCTTAGATATGGCACACTTTACATGCAACACAACACAACGGAACCTTGAAAACCTTTAGACATACATGAAGTGCAACCCTGACATAACTCAGTTTGGAAAATAACCTGATAGAGATATCACAACCAAAAACATATCCAACTGGGGTTTACACAACCACGACATCTAGAGCTTACACAACCATAAACTATCCAGTTCTTACAAAGACATTTACAATACAAACAGACACGATGTACAACTCCACCCACGTACTAGAGCTTCATCTGGAAGCTTTTAGTAGAAAACAAACTTTGGAAGTTATCAGGCACGGGGGAGCTCGACCTCTACCTGAAAAGTGGGAAAACATTTTGAAAGAGTGAGCTATGAAGCCCAGTGAGTGACTAAATTTAAAACTGTAAATCCGTAAATCAGAACATGTGATAAACCTTTAAACGTATAAATCTGTTCAATCAAAGCGTTAAACATAAACGTGCAACGATAAAAGTTTTCTCAAATATTTCGCAAGTACATCATTAAAATCTAGCAAGGCATATCAAGTATATAAAACATTTTAACTAACATGAAAAATCAACGTTGTGTAGGGCACGCCTGATACAACAAACGTTTACTAGCTCTACGATGTAGTGGGGCCCGCCCAACACTCCCATCGTCTTTGTCGTAGTGGGGCCCACCCAGCACTCACGACAGCATCGTTGTCACGGAGTACACTCACCGTCAACAACAGAATATAACCTGTGTGCAAACGGTACTATATAGCCTCGGGCTTAATATCTCAGTCATGTAGTCAATAAAAGTCTCAGAAAACCACATGAAAACATTAAAACACGCCTGCTTATCTTTATCTCTCGTAAAACTCAAGCTTACTTAGCTTGCTCGTGAAAAACTTAAAATCTTTAAACAATACTCACTAATACATACTTTGCTTAAAATGATATCGTTTCAACTACTTTTCAAAAAATCAATAATCACGTGCTGACATATAAATTTCATTAGAAAATCTAAGCTCGAAACTTATGCTTGAAACTATTCATACAAAAGCATGTAAAACGTCAACTCATAAACAACAACTTAGAAATAATTTTTGAATTTTTTTTTGTCACTCACAGTCTTGGCTAGTTCCTTAGTCTGTAGACTCGGCCTATTTCCTCTTGGCCTGTCAAACAAACCACAATCGAGCATCAGAACTATAATAGTCTTGTCTTTCCATGCTCATGAATTCAAAGCTCTAGAAATAAAATCACATTTCACGTTTTTCCCAGAATTTTCCAGATTCAATACCCTAACTTCAAACACTCACAACTTCCTCAATACTTGACCAAACTTAATGTACTATATATCAAACTCTTCATTTTGGAACCCTCTACAACTTACTGGAAGGAATAAAAATGAGATTCCCAACGGATTTGTCTAGAAATCCCCCGAACACAGAAAATCCAGATTCGTGCTTCTCTACTACTCTCTACTTTTCTGCTGAAATTAAACCTACTTCCAGTCATTGTTGGCTCACAAATGCTTCATAACATTTATAGAAAATTGAATAAGATTTCCATCCATACCAAATAGAGCTTCTAATTCAACCTGTACACCCCAGAACGTTCGAGAAACCAGAGAAAACCAGAGATCCTCCTGATTTGCACAAAAATTCTATGCTCTGTTTTCCTTTTCAAAAACCATTAACTTAACATCAGATTTAGCTCAAGCTTTCTTCATGGAATTTGTTAGAAAATGGATGAACTTTCAAGAAAGAAAGGCCTCACTGCTTAGTTCTTCTTGTGTAGCTCAAACCGAATAAAAAACCAGAGATAGGAAGATTGAACCCAAATTCTGCCATAGTTGCACTTGCATGAACTTTTTCTTTTCATCTTCAACCCCAAACCTCCAGCAAGCTTCGTCTTCCTCTTCCTTCACTCTTCGTATTCGATACAGGCGTATTGATCCAAGGCGTCCATGTAGGAGACATGCGAGCGGGGGTATCCTATGTAATGAGTTTGCATAAGACCGGACCAAGAAATAGTAAACCACTAGATGTAACACCGTTAACCAGTTAGGTTACTATTTCAATAAGATGACTAGGTAACTCAATCTTAATCCTGAGTGTGTCATGAACTCCTTCTCACGAGGGATTGTCCTTTGATTAGTATGGGTGAGAGTGGCCTGCACGCCGACTCAATAAGCCTACCTTCATGGGGACAAGACCGAGTGGGGGGTTGGGGACATGATAACATAAGATGGAATTCACTCCTTCCCGCTTCTAGGAGAAGTAGATGAGTGTTCCCTTAAGTGGTGACTCCGGGTCTTGAACAAAGGGATCTCGCCCTCTCACTAGCCCGAGAGGGACTTTCTGTTTACTGGTTGGACCATAAACAGGTTGTTCATTAGAGGAGCATTGGTACTTAAGGAGCCAGAGGTAACACAGGGGTAAAACGGTAATTTGACCCAACTGTAGTTATGAACACTCGTGAAAGATTGACTTACCGGTATAGGTCTATATCTGTGGACACAAAAATGTTCTACAGTGAGAAAAGTTCAGCTGTGGGTCTTTAGTGGAATGACCCACAGTTAATGAATATTGGTTAACCTGATTAATGAGTTTAATCTATTAACCTCATATCATTGGAGCTTCTGATCTGTAGGTCCATTAGGTCCCCCTGCTAGCTCGTAAAGAGTAATTAGGAACAAATATATCTTGAGAGAATTTGAATAGTTCAAATTCATATTGGGAATTAAGTTAATTGTATGAGATACAAATTAATATAATGTATAGTGATGCATTAAAATATAAAGTCTAATTTGAGATTAAACTTTGTTATATTGAGAGATTGATATATTTGAAAGAGTTCAAATATATGTCTAATTAAATATATGGTATTTAATTAGAAGATGAATTAATTAATTATTCAATTTAGTTTAAATTAAATGAAATTTAATTAAACTATAGTCTATGAGAGAAATAAATAAATATTAATATGAATTTGATTCATATTAAATTTATAGGATATAAGAGAATTTGAAGGAGTTCAAATTTTAATATGAATTTGTTTCATATTATGGAATTAATTAATTGAAGGCCTGAAATTAAATATATGATATTTAATTGGGTAATTAATTAATTAACTAATAGAAGGTTTGAAATTAAATATATGATATTTAATTGGTGATTAATTAATTAAAGAATTAATTAATTGGAAATTAATCAATTATGGAAATGATTAATCACTTATGAAAGTAATTAATCATTTATGGAAATGATTTAATCACTTATGGAAGTTATCGATCATTTATGGAAAAGATTAATCAATTATGGAATTGGTTGGCCATGGAATTGGTTGGTCATGGAATTGATTAATTATGGAAAAGATTAAATCAGTTATGGAAATAATTGATTTTAAATGAATATTTTATTCATGACATTTCTCCTATAAATAGAACACTAAACCTAGGGTTTAGGCATTACAACACAAGGCCACAAGAATGCACTCTTGCATTCTCTTTAGCCCCCCTCTCATATTCTCTCAACCCAAGAACTCTAGGGAGAATTTTCTCTCTAGAGTTTTTCCCATTCAAGATTAGGTAGTCCCACAACTACGTTCCTAATCTCAGAGTCATAGAGGGGAAGATCAATTGGTGGTGTCCCAATTGTTGATGCTTGGTCCAAAATCAAGAAAGGTGTCCATTGAAGTATTCAGAGTCGTCAACGACGGTATGTTTGCTTCTCCCCTTTAGATTTAGATCTAATAATTTTTATATGCTTAGCCTTAAGTTTGTATAGAATTTGTTCTATGTTTTTGCCAATGTAATAATATTTTTGGATAAACAAAATTAACTACGAATCGGTCCCAATTACACTTCCGCTTTAACGGAATTGGGGAATTCCAAATCCTTCAAATAGATCACATACTCCTTCCCTATTACAGGAAGTGTCAGAATAAGTGTTGTCACTAATCTCTTTTTCAACTCCTGGAAACTTTGTTCACATTTATCCGACCACTCAAACTTAGCCTTCTTCCTTGTCAAAGTTTTCAAGGGTAATTGATAACTCTCCAAAAGGGAGTTATTTAGGCCTTAATTCTATAGGGATTTGTGTGTCTTTTGTGCTGAATAAGGTTGCTTTTAGATATATGTTATATGTTTTAACCCATTTCGAAGAATGGAAGCTTTGAAAATTATTTTGTGCAGAATATGTTGCTAGACGACTTAAGGGAGCAAATTTTGTGCTGCAGCAAAGCTGAGAGCAAAACTTCCATGTCACAGCTCGTTGGCTATTAATATAAAGTGTTATGTTAATGTATGAAAATGTGAATGCTTATTTTCTTGGGTAATTAATTTAGGAGTTAGATTAATTGAAGAAAATTAATCTGAATTGAGCATGAAATTACTTTAGTTTAATAATATATAAGAGTTATATTTATATTAGTAATTAACATGCTTAATTAATTTTCATGATATATTAATATAAATGTTATGTTAATGTATGAAAATGGTAATGCTTAATTTTAGTTTTCTTGTTTAATTAATTTAAGAGTTAGGTTAATTAAAAGTAAATTAAATTGCATTGAGCATGACATTACCTTAGATTAATATAATTGTTATATTTATGACATGTCATGTATGCTAATGTATGGTTTTATAAATTAATTAGAATTTGATAGTTAATTTTTTCACCATAGTAGCATGTTATAGGGTCAATTCATTAAAATTTATAATAGTTATAAAATTAATGAGTAGATACCGTTAACCTATAACAAAGAATTACATGCAAACATAGGATCTTAGGATAAATGAATTAATTTTAAAATGTTTAAAATTAATTAGACCTAAGATCACATTTCTAATAGGATAAGAATTATTCTTACTTAGAATTAAAATTAGTTTTAATTGACTAAGTAGGAAAAACATTGCTATGATTATAAGGGAACTCCACCGGTAAAGTTCTGTCTAAGGCTGGGGGTATTTAAGTTGACGGTTTACGGAACACCTCCTACCTGGGAACTGACCCGGAATACCCGAGTTGAATTAATCATAGTTAAATGTTAGCATGCAATGTCACTAGGTTTGTTAAAAGTATTTAATACACCTAGATCTTTAGAGTAAAGACCTTACATTACTGTGGTTATAAGGGAACTCTCTCGGTAAAGTTCTGTCTAAGGCTGAGGGTGCTTAAGATGACGGTTTACGGAACACCTCCTACCTGGGAACTGACCCGAACCTTGAGTTGAATTAGCCATAGTAATGTTGACTTGCAATGTTGGGTTTATTAAAAGAAGTTTGATTCACCTAAAATATTGCGGTTGAATCCTTTCCATAATTGTTATAATAGGATCAAACTTAGATAGATTGACTTAGCCAAATTTTATCTAAGTTAAACAACCCTAAATTAACCTTAGGACATTTTCATTGGGAAGAAAATTACAAAACGAGATTTAAATCAAGTTTTGCTCCTACGTCTCTTTATTCACAACGTGAGGTTCATGCTCGGCTTCGAGTCGCCTTAGGAGCGGCCTCCCTTCGGAAAGTGTTTGCATGAATCAATAACAAGGTGAATGGGAAAAATGTCTAGAGTAAGTGGGAGCCATACACGTGTCAACGTATCCCTCCGTCTCCGCCCCTAGTTTGCACCGTGAGAGTCCTATGATCCACCTCCTGGCGCAACCATCCCTTCGGAGGGCCTGATCATAGGATTCAGAACACCGTGAACTCCTGAATAGGATAGGGTCACTTCAGCTAATCACCAACAGTTGTCTTTCCCTTCGGTAGCCTGTTGGTGCGTACCTCTGAGATCTGAAAGTGGGAGGGTTACACTTACGAGGATGAGTTAAATGTGTTAACTAACCCTTGACCGAACAATGATAACGAAACGCTAACGGAATATGAGTTATTCTGGTGTTAGAGTTTGGTTGAGATTGTTTCAATTCAGAGGAGGACTAGCTGACCACCCTTCGATGGGTGCTGTTCTAAACCTTTGAAATATCGTTGCAAAAACTAAATCAATTGTTTTATAGGGTTTCTTTGATTGCTTATTTGTTTTTGCAGAATTTGATTGGATTATTTGTGATGGGTTAGTGCAAATAATAATACAAGTAATTTGTTACTTCAGCAATTATATAATAATTTTATGTGTATTGTCTTACGTAATTTTTATAAATAACGGTAATACAACAAGCTTAAACGACAAATTTTGGTAAATAAGTCTAGGATTATTCTTAACTGAGGAATGTCCTCATGCCCCATATGCTTAATTCATTAAGAATTGTTCTTGGTGAATATGACATAGAACCCTACTTAACAAAAAGAGAACTTGTTCAAGACCGTAATTTTCATTTACTTGTCTTGAAAACGTGATTAGTGAAGATTAGTGATTCTCTCTGAATACTTGATTCAGGGGCCACAAATCATGTGTGTTCTTCTTTTAAAGGAATAAGTTCCTGGCAACAGCTTGCTGCTTGTGTAATAACTCTCAAAGTTAGAATTAAAGAGGTTATTTTGGCTATAGCAGTGGGGAACATTAAGTTATTTTTCTCAATGGGAGAAAATACATACTATTAGATAATGTGTATGTAATTCCGAAGATCAAAAGAAATTTGATTTCTGTGTCTTATTTGCTGAAACAATGTTACTCTTTACCTTTCTCTGCTAACGCAGTTTTGATCCAAGAAAGGGAGTTGACATTTGTTTAGCTTTACTGAAAAGTAACCTAAATGTTTTAAGACTAATCAAGAGTAAAGCAGTCATAAATACTGAGTTGTTTAAGACTGCTACTACTCAATGTGAATACATGCAAAGGATTTCTCCTAAAGGAAAATACCTTTCTTTGGTTCTAAGGTAGACCATATTAATCTCAATTTGATTGGGAGATTGGTCAAGAGTGAACTTCTAAGCGAGTTAGAAGATGACTCTCTACTACCTTGTAAGTCATGCCTTGTGGGCAATATGACTGATAGATCCTTTACTGGAAAAGATCTAAGAGCCAAAGAGCCCTTGGAGCTTGTACATTTGGATCCTTGTGGTTCAATATGTTAAAGTAGTGGGAGGGCATGCATAATTCATCTCTTTTGGATGATTATTTAAAGGTATGAGTATCTTTACCTAATGCAACTTAAGTCTGAAGCTCTTGAGATATTCGAAGGGGCTTAGGACTGTAGTTGAAAACTTGTTAGGTGAGATGATAAAAACACTTCGATCTGATCAAAGTGTTGGGTATAGGGATTTGAGATTCCAGGACTATTTGATAGTACATGGGATCACACCCTAAATCTCATTTAGGAGAAATAGAACCCTATTGGATATAGTTCATTCCATGTTGAGCTATGCTCAATTGTCTGGCTCGTTTTGGGGTCATGCAGTGTTGACTGTATTGCAAACTGTAGTAGGCAACCCCAAAGGAAACGAGAAGTGGATATTTCTTCAATTCACAAGAGAACAAAGAATTTGTATCGACAAATGCTAAATTCTCAGAAGAAGTCCACATCAAAAATCATAAACCACAAGAGTAAAGTCGGTTTAAGTAAGTTAACTAATGAAGTTACAGTAATATCCACAAGAGTTGTTGATGGATCACTGCATCTAGTCAGTCACATCCATCTCAATAGTTGAGATTGCCTCAATGTAGTGGGAGGGTTGTTTGATAACCTGAACGTTACATGGGATTGTTTGAAGCCTAGGTCATCATACCTAATGATGGCATAGTGGGTTCATTATCTTTTAGAAAGAAAATGAGTGATGTTGACAAGGACCAATGGATTAAAGTCATGGACCTGGAAATGGAGTCTTTTGTATTTCACTACCATCTAGGATCTTGTAGATCTGCTTGATGGGTAACACCTATTAGTTAGAAGTGGATTTACAAGAGAAAGTGAGACATTAAAGGTCTTAACCAGGAGGGTTCAGACAACAAGATCGAAAGCAAAAGGGTTTGCAAGCTTAAGTGATCCATTCATGGATTGACCTAAGCATTTCGATCTTGAAATATAAGATTTGATATAGTGACCAAATCTTTTGACTTTAATCAGAACATTAATGAGTCTTGTGTTTACAAGTAATCATTAATAGTTCAGTAGCTTACTTAGTGTTGTATATGATTGATATCCTAATCATTGGGAATGATGTAGGTTATCTTACTGACATTAAAGAAGCTAGCAGCTCATTTCCAAATGGAAATTTTGGAGAAGTCGAGTTTGTTCTTAGGATCCAAATCGTTAGGAATCGTTAGAACAAAAAGCTAGCCTTGTCTCAAGTGACTTATATCTACAAGATGTCAGTTAGATATAAGATGCAGAATTCGAAGAAGGGTTCACTACCTTTCAGGCGTGGAATTCTTTTTGTCTAAGAAACCATTTCCTAAGACACCTCAAGAAGTTGAGGAGATGAGACGAATGCCCTATGCAATAGGGATTGTCAGTAAGTATTAATCTAATCCAAGATTTAATCATTGGAAAACCGTTAAGAATATCCTCAAATATTCGAGGAGAACGAGGAACTATATGCTCGTGTAAGGATTTGCTCCTTACAGGATACACTGACACAGATTTTAAGACTGATAAGGATTTGAGGAAATCTACATCAGTATCTGTGGTCACTCTTTACGATGGAGCTATAGTATGGCATAGTTACAGTCTTGACCGTATAGGCCGAAAAAATAGCTGCTTGTGAAGCAACGATAGAGACTGTATGGCTTAGAAAGTTCTTGATTTATTTGGAATGTGTTCCAAATGTGAACTTGCCCACCACACTTTATAGTGATATAGTGGTGTTGTGGTAAATTCAAAAGAATGTCGCAACCTAAGACAAACAGACACATTAAATTGAATGAAATATTGTTGATTCATTTACAAAGACTCTCTCGGCTAAAGTGTTTGAGGGTCATCTAGAAGGTCTAGTTCTACGAGATATGTACAAAGGTGTAATCTAGGGCAAGTGGGAGAAATGTAATGGGTATAGTGATACCATTATGTAATGGGTATAGTGATGCCCTAGTTTATTGTATTTGTACATTGTATAAGTTTTATACATGTATTTAAACACCCACTGCTGTATAGAATATTGTACATCCCACTAAACTAGAGTTTTAGTTCAAGTGGGAGTTTGTTGGGTTTTATGCCCTAAAACTCGTAGATAGTGAATGTAAACAAATTGTATACTTGTGTCAATAAAGTGTTATTGAGTTTCCACAATAAAGTGTTATTGTTAAATATTGCACAATTTGACCCAAATCCAATAAACTAAGATCCAAGGTTGTTTACATGTGACTTGAACTAGTATGTGGGGACATACGGGGATCAAAGTTCAAGTAACAACCTAAACGGTCTATAGTATAGGGATAAGGCTGGGTACCTTATCCTGGTAACACTATATGATACGACCCACTTTGTATTCGATACAGACGTATTGATCCAAGGCGTCCATGTAGGAGACATGCTAGCGGGGGTATCCTATGCAATGAGTTTGCATAAGACCGGACCACGAAATAGTAAACCACTAGATGTAACACCGTTAACTAGTTAGGTTACTGTTTCAATAGGATGACTAGCTAACTCAGTCTTAATCCTGAGTGTGTCATGAACTCCTTCTCACTAGGGATTGTCCTTTGATTAGTATGGGTGAGAGTGGCCTACACGCCGACTCAATAAGCCTACCTTCTTGAGGACAAGACCGAGTGGGGGGCTGGGGACATGACAACATAAGATGGAATTCACTCCTTCCCGCTTTTAGGAGAAGTAGATGAGTGTTCCCTTAACTGGTGACTCCGTGTCTTGAACAAAGGGATCCCGCCCTCTCACTGGCCCGAGAGGGACTTTCTGTTTGCTGGTTGGACAATAAACAGGTTGTTCATTAGAGGAGCATTGGTACTTAAAGAGCCAGAGGTAACAAAGGGGTAAAACGGTAATTTGACCCAACTGATGTTACGAACACTCGTGAAAGATTGACTTACCGGTATAGGTCTATATTCGTGGACACAGAAATGTTCTACATGTTGGGTTTTATGCCCTAAAACTCGTAGATAGTGAATGTAACCGTTGACCGGATATTAATGAAATAATATTGATATATTTTTCCATTAAATGTTATTAGTTATTTTATATTTGTCTTTGCCTAAAAATAACCCTAATCCAATAAACTAGACATCCAAGGTTGTATGATAACTGCCCAAAAGGTAGTTATTTAGGCCTCATTTATATAAGGATTTATGTGTTTTTGATGCTTAATAGGGTTGGTTTTAGAGATATATTACATGTTTTAACCCATTTGGAAGAATGGAAGCTTTGGGAATCATTTTGTACAGATTATGCTGCTGGGCAACTTGAGGGAGCAAATTCTGTGCTGCAGCAAAACTGGTAGCAGAACTGCCACATCACAGCTCGTTAGCCAACTTCATGAACCGACTTCTGTTGAGTTATTTTCGGGATAAAGGAGCAAGGAGAGCCCTACACGTGTCCAAGTTGACCTAATTCAAGCCTCCTATCCTTCTATAAAAGGAAGTAGCCGCCCAAGTCAAATTCATTCCACTTTTTCTTGGAAGCCGAGTAGTATAGAGAGATTGGAGATTACCAAGAACACCATCGTTCGCAAGCTGGTTGAGGAGATTATTATTTTCTTTATTATCTTGTGACTATGTACATGCTTACTCAGATTGTAATTCATGTTCTCATGCTTATTATGAACTAAGTAGCTTTAGGCGTTGTTTAGGGAACATGTAGTTGCTGTGCTTCATCTCTAATAATATTCATTGGTTATTGCATCTTGGTCAATTGTTGTGCCTATTTACATTTTATGCCCGCCTGGCCAGCCGGTGTGAATACCTCTCTCTAGTTTCAGGGATGATTTAGAGAGTGTGTGGAAATTATCCACACTACGATCATTGTGTATTGGTGAACGCCAGTGACTGAGCTAGGGATAGCCAGTTGCCTAGTGCTTGATCGTTCACACTTCATTGGGGTTGAAACACATTCCAAAAGATTCGGAGTTCCGGGAGGAATCCGCTAATAATACTGCGAGAGTTTGCATGATCAATAATATTGCTAGAGCATCTTTTAAAACAATTACTAAACCTAACCAGCGCCTGTCTTTAATCTGTCTGCCTATTTGTTTACTTGTTGTTCTGTCATTTACTTTGCTTCAGCATAATTCTTATAAAACCCAATCATTTTTATTACCTTGAAACCATTAAAAGATTCATACAAAATAGATAGAGTGGAAGCTAATTCAGGCCTCAGATTGACAAATACTTATTACTTGCTGCGGACTGTGTATACTTGCACAGGAATTCTAGAGTTAATTTATCTCATATTTTTAATCACTCTAGGAGCCCAACACTGTAATATGAGTCTTGAACTATATGTAGTGACATATGGGATCATTGCTCAAGAAACAGCCTAAAGGGTCTATAGTATAGGGATAAGACTGGGTGCTTTATCCTTGTGACACTATGGATACGACCCACTTTGTATTTGATACATACGCTGCGATCCAACGCATTCGTGTAGGAGACATGTGAGTGGGGGTATCCTATGCAATGAGTTTGCATAAGACCGGGCCGCGAAATAGTAACCACTGGTTATAACACCGTTAACTAGTTGGTTTTCTATTTCACTAGGACGACCTAGACAACTTAGTCTTAATCCTGAGTTGATTATGGACTCCTACTCATGAGAGATTGTCCTTTGATTTGTATGGGTGAGAGTGGCCAATACGCCGACTCAATAAGCCTACCATTTTGGGGACAAGACCGAATGGGGAGCTGGGAACATAATTGTACAAGACGGAATTCACTCCTTCCCGACTTTAGGGAAGCAGATGAGTGTTCCCTTAGGTGGTTACTCCGAGTCTTGAACAAAGGGCGCTACCCTCTCAATGGCACGAGAGGGTTTTCTGTTGGATGGTTGGACCACAAACAGGTTGTTCATTGGAGGTGAACTGGTACTTAAGGAAATAGAAGTAACCCAGGGGTAAAACGGTAATTTGACCCAGCTGGTGTTATGGACACTCGTGAAGGACTAACTAGTCGATATTGGTCTATATCCGTGGACACAGAAAATATGTCTGCAGTGAGAATAGTGCAACTGTGAGTCTATACTGGAATGAACACACAGTTAACGAATATTGATTAATGTGGTTAATGAGTTTGACCAATTAATCTCACATCGTTGGAGCTTCTGATCTGCAGGTCCATTAGGTCCCACTGGTAGCTCATAAAGTAATTTGAGGCAACTAAGTAATAAATGTAAATTGAAAATGTTCAATTTACTAAGGGAAACAAACATAGTATATATTGATATATTAATGTGAGAGAAATTAATATTTGAACAAATTCAAATATAAATTTATGGAAGTTTGAAAGAGTTCAAATAATGAATTAATTAATTTAAGGCCTAAAATCTATTTGGGCGAATTAATTAATTCAAGGCCGAAAATTAAATATGTGATATTTAATTGGTGGTTAATTAATTAAAGAATTCATTAACCGGGAATTAATCAATTATGGAAATAATTAATCACTTAAGGAAGTGATTAATCATTTATGGAAATGATGTAATCACTTATGGAAGTAATTAGTTATTTGTGGAAAAGATTAATCAATTATGGAATTGATTGATCATGATTGATTAAATAAGGAATAAGATTGAATCAATTTCGGAAAAGATTGATTTAATTGAATATTTTATTCATGTCCTCTCTTCTATAAATAGAACACTAGACCTAATTGGTCCATGACACTCTGCTCTTGCTCTTAGACTCTCAAGACAAGACCTAGAATTCTCTCTAGCCTCCCTCTTAGAGAAAGACTCTCACAAGTCTTTTGCCTCCTAGACCTAGAGTCATACCGGTGTAACCTCTGTGGTTATTGTGTCATTCAAGAAGAATTTTCCAGCGATCACAAGACAAAGGAGGCTGCTGCATTTTGTTCGTTGGAGCGTCGTTGGCGAAGAACGGTCAAGTCTACAACGGAGGTTTGTAACGGTTCTTCCCCTTTTCTTTAGAAAAGCATGAAAATAAATTTAGATTTATTTTTCAGCATGTTTAAACTGATTTTCCAGCAACTTTAAAGCATGTTTAAAGTTTGATTGAGTTTTCGTAACAGTATTTTAATGTTAATTAATATACAGCGTAAGGTCCAATCGATGCGCTTCCGCTGCGTGGGGACTTTTATTCCCTTCACTACAGTGAGAAGAGTTCAGCTGTGGGTCTTTAGTGGAATGACCCACAGTTAATGAATATTGGTTAACCTGATTAATGAGTTTAATCTATTAACCTCATATCATTGGAGCTTCTGATCTGTAGGTCCATTAGGTCCCCCTGCTAGCTCGTAAAGAGTAATTAGATACAAATATATCTTGAGAGAATTTGAATAGTTCAAATTCATATTGGGAATTAAGTTAATTGTATGAGATACAAATTAATATAATGTATAGTGATGCATTAAAATATAAAGTCTAATTTGAGATTCAACTTTGTTATATTGAGAGATTGATATATTTGAAAGAGTTCAAATATATGTCTAATTAAATATATGGTATTTAATTAGAAGATGAATTAATTAATTATTCAATTTAGTTTAAATTAAATGAAATTTAATTAAACTATAGTCTATGAGAGAAATAAATATTTGAAGAAGTTCAAATATTAATATGAATTTGATTCATATTAAATTTATAGGATATAAGAGAATTTGAATGAGTTCAAATTTTAATATGAATTTGATTCATATTATAGAATTAATTAATTGAAGGCCTGAAATTAAATATATGATATTTAATTGGGTAATTAATTAATTAACTAATAGAAGGTCTAAAATTAAATATATGATATTTAATTGGTGATTAATTAATTAAAGAATTAATTAATTGGAAATTAATCAATTATGGAAATGATTAATCAGTTATGGAAGTAATTAATCATTTATGGAAATGATTTAATCACTTATGGAAGTGATCGATCATTTATGGAAATGATTAATCAATTATGGAATAGATTGGTCATGGAATTGGTTGGTCATGAAATTGATTAATTATGGAAAAGATTAAATCAGTTATGGAAATAATTTATTTTAAATAAATATTTTATTCATGGTCTTTCTCCTATAAATAGAACACTAAACCTAGGGTTTAGACACTACAACACAAGGCCACAAGAATGCACTCTTGCATTCTCTCTAGCCTCCCTCTCATATTCTCTCAACCCAAGAACTCTAGGGAGAATTTTCTCTCTAGAGTTTTTCCCATTCAAGATTAGGTAGTCCCACAACTACGTTCCTAATCTCAGAGTCATAGCGGGGAAGATCAATTGGTGGTGTCCCAATTGTTGATGCTTGGTCCAAAATCAAGCAAGGTGTCCGTTGAAGTATTCAGAGTCGTCAACGACGGTATATTTGCTTCTCCCCTTTAGATTTAGATCTAATAATTTTTATATGCTTAGCCTTAAGTTTGTATAGAATTTGTTCTATGTTTTTGCCAATGTAATAGTATTTTTGGATAAACAAAATTAACTACGAATCGGTCCCAATTACGCTTCCGCATTAACGGAATTGGGGAATTCCAAATCCTTCAAATAGATCACATACTCCTTCCCTGTTACAGGAAGTGTCAGAATAGGTTTGTCACTAATCTCTTTTTCAGCACCTGGAAACTATGTTCACATTTATCCGACCACTCAAACTTAGCATTCTTCCTTGTCAAAGTTGTCAAGGGTAATTGATAACTCTCCAAAAGGGAGTTATGTAGGCCTTAATTCTATAGGGATTTGTGTGTCTTTTGTGCTTAATAGGGTTTCTTTTAGATATATGTTATATGTTTTAACCCATTTCGAAGAATGGAAGCTTTGGAAATAATTTTGTGCAGAATATGTTGTTGGGCGACTTAAGGGAGCAAATTCTGTGCTGCAGCAAAGCTGAGAGCAAAACTGCCACGTCACAGCTTGTTAGCAAATTGAATGAACGGAATTCTGTTAAGCTATTCTCAGGATAAAGGAGCAAGGAGAGCCATCCACGTGTCTAGGTCAACCTAATTCAAGCCTCCTATCACTCTATAAAAGTAGATGGCTGCCCAAGTCAAATTCATTCCACTTTCGGGAAAAGATCCTTCTCATTTCCATTTTGGGAGCCGAATAGAGGAGAGAGGTTGGAGACCATCAAGAAGACCGTCATTTGCAAGCTGATCAAGGGAATTAATATTTTCTTGCATTATTTTGTAAATATGGATATGTTTACTCAGATTGTAACGTGTGTCTCTATGCATCTTATGAACTAAGAAGTTTTAGGCACTGGTTAGGGAACATGTGACTGTCGTGCTTAATTTCTGGTAATAAATATTGATTTAATGCATCTTGGTTAATTGTTGTGCTCATTTCTATTTTGTGCCCGTCTGGCCAGCCGGTATGAATACCTCTCTCTAGTTTTAGGGATGATTTAGGTAGTGTGGCGGTTAATCACACTAGATCATTGTGTATTAGTGAACGCCATTGACTGAGCTAGGGATAGCCAGTTGCCTAGTGCTTGATCGGTATTACTTCATTGGAGTTGAAACACATTCCACAAAAATCCGGAGTTTCGGGAGGAATCTGCTAATAAGACTGTGAGAGTTTTGCATGATCAATAATATTGCTAGAGCATCTTTTAAAACAATTATTGAATCCTGACCAGCGCCTGTTTCTAATCTGTCTGCCTATTTGTTTACTTTCTGTTATGTCATTTCTTTTGCTTCAGCATTTCTATAAAAACCAATAATTTTAACCACCTTTGAAACCATTAAAAAGTTATACAAAATAGATAAAGTGAAAGCTAGTTCAGAGCTTGGATTCGATAAATACTTATTACTTGCTGCGGACTGTGTATACTTGCATAGAGTTCTAGAGTCTTTTTATATCTTATTTTTACCCACTCTGGAAACCCAACATGTTTTTGGCGTCGTTGCCGGGGACTTGAATAAGTTTTTATCTGATTTGGTTTGTGTATGTGTTTTAGTGGTTTGGTGCTAGAACTTTTTTATTGTTTCTTTTGTTTTTGCCTGTGTGAGTTTGGTGCATGAGCGATCCACCTTGTGTAAGGTTCGAGCTTGATCCAGAAATCGAGAGGACATTCAGGAGAAGGAGAGGGCAGCGTAGACTGCAAAATCAAATGGATAACGTGTCGCGTCTCCCGTAATGTCTTGAAGATCCAGCGAACCCCCAGCAGAAACGTTTGCTGCAGCAACACCAGCCGCTGGAGCAAAATGAGCAGCAAAATAATCAGGCTAAGAATCCTATCTTGGTAGCGAACGATAGGGCCAGAGCCATTCGAGCGTATGCTTTTCCAATGTTCGATGAGTTAAATCTAGGGTTTGCACGTCCTCAAATTGAGGCAACAAATTTTGAAATGAAACCGGTAATGTTTCAGATGTTGCAAACCGTGGGTCAGTTCCATGGTTTGTCGTCTGAAGACCCTCATTTACATCTTAAGTCTTTTCTAGGAGTTAGTGATTCTTTTGTAATTCAAGGAGTGCCTAGAGATGCCCTTAGATTAACTTTGTTCTCGTATTCTCTTAGAGATGGAGCAAAGGCATGGTTAAATTCTTTTGCTCCAAGATCAATTAGGACATGGAATGAATTAGATGAAAAATTTCTGAGTAAATATTTCCCACCAAATAGGAATGCTAAATTAAGGAGTGAAATAGTAGGGTTCAGGCAACTTGAGGATGAGACTTTTAGTGAGGCTTGGGAGAGGTTTAAGGAGCTTTTTCGAAAGTGCCCCACCATGGTTTACCACATTGTATCCAAATGGAAACATTTTACAATGGGTTAAATGGAGCAACCCAAGGTATGGTTGATGCTTCGGCTGGAGGGGCCCTCTTGGCAAAAACTTTTAATGAAACCCATGAAATTTTAGAAAGAATATCTACTAATAGTTGTCAGTGGTCGGATGAGAGAGGCACAAATAAAAAGGTTAAGAGTGTGTCCACCATTAGGGCTAATATTGCAATGTTAGCTAATGCTCTTAAAAATGTGACAGTGGTTAGTCATCAGCAGCCGCCAGCTGTGGAGCCTGCTGCAGTGGTGAACCAAGTTACAGAAGAAGCATGTGTCTATTGTGGTGAAGATCACAACTACGAATTTTGCCCTAACAATCCAGCTTCTGTGTTTTTTGTAGGTTATCAGAGGAATAACCCTTATTCTAACTTTTATAATCCAGGTTGGCGCAACCACCCCAACTTCTCATGGGGAGGACAAGGAAGTAATGAGCAAGCACAACAAAAGGTGGACCAGTCGGGATTTGCTAAAGCGCAGGTATTGCCCCAGCAAAATAAGCAGGCTTTGCCCCAGCAAAATTCAGAGAGTTCTCTTGAGGCAATGATGAAAGAATATATGGCTCGTACAGATGCCGTCATTCAAAGTAATCAAGCTTCAATGAGAGCCCTGGAAATGCAAGTGGGTCAGAAGGCCTCAAGTGAAGCTTTCTTCAGATACTGAACACCCTAGAAGGGAAGGTAAGGAGCAGGTAAAGGCAGTAACTCTTAGGAGTGGTAAGCCACTAGAAGAAAGAACACTACAAAAATGTCAGTCTTTAGCGACGAAAAAAAATGTCGCTAAAGCTTAAATTTTGTAGCAAAATCTCGTTAGCGATGTAATATTTTGCGTCGCACAATTCGTCGTAAAAGGTAAGGTGCAGAAGACCATTAGCTCCGTTTTTGCGTATTTCGTCGCAACGTGTGACGAAATTCAAAAACACGTCGCAAGTTGCGACGAAAACAATAAGAGGTCGCAAGGTGCGACGACAGTACCAAAGTGTCGCAGGTTGCGACAAAGCAATTAAACGTCGCAACCAGCGACAAAATAATGAACGTAGCAATGAGCGACAAAATTCATTAAATGTCGCACGATTGACTTCTTCGAAATTCATTGAACGCTAGCGATGAAACTTATGTTTTGTCGCAAATTTTACAATTTTTTTAATATTTTTTTTATTTATATTTTCCCTTTTAATCCTATATAATAGTTTATACACAAATCAGATTATATGGACTATACTAACTGTTCGTTACAAGTTATTAAATACGATAAAATGTGCAAAAATAATGAAAAGAAATGAAAATTACATTGTTCAGTCATATGTCAAATATATGTCGCAAAGATTTACAAAACTAAAATAAAATTTTACAAATAACTTCGCAAGGTCCTAAGTTAGAGTATCAGGTTACAAAATATGGACTTTTACATCAAGTTATGTGATTACAAAATATAAGTTTATATTCCAACATGCACTATCCTCCAAAATGCAAAAACAAAAGTCACGACAATCTTTTAGCAAACCATCAACAATTAATCCTGCACATAAACAAATAAAATATATATGTATAAGTAAAGTTACAATGAGAATAATAAAACAACTAATATCACAACTTAAAAGTTAAAAAGTCAGATCCTCAATTGTAACTACTACCACAAACAACATCAACCACAAAGTATAATTGAACAATCACACATATAGAGAAAAACCACAAAACCAACCTCCTTCACCTAAGAAAAGTACATTCATAATCATTACATGCATAATCACACATTCTTGTTCAAAAATACGAGTGTCAAGCTCAAATTATAATCCAACAATCACACATATATCTCCCACCCTCCCCCACCCCCACCCCCCTAAAAACAATTCTCCAAATCATTCTCATTCTCATTTTCATTCACAATCTTTATTACGTATTTACCCAAACTACAATCACACAACATTCTTGTTCAAAAATACGAGTGTCAAGCTCAAATTATAATCCAACAATCACACACATATCTCCCACCCCCCCCCCACCCCCCCCCCCCCCCCAAAAAAAAAAAAAAATTCTCCAAATCATTCTCATTCTCATTTTCAATCACAATCTTTATTACGTATTTACCCAAACTACAATCACACAAATATCATCCTTCGAAAAAGAAACATTTTCATGACAATATCATAGAATAACTCTCCCCCTTCAATTATCAATACATTCACTAAGAAACTCACACATACCATAATCAGAGTCCCAACAAATATTTAATTAGAATCTCAATGTAAGAAATATTAATCAAAGTCTCAAAGTTACGAAAGTAGTATGAACATGTCAAAGGTATGAAAACTATACCTTTCTAGCTGATGGATTTGCTCCAATCAATCTTTCTAAGATTTCATTCATTTGACTAAATTTTCTTTCATACTCTCGACGCTGCATGGCAAATAGTTCTTTCATTTGTTCCTTCATTTGTTCCTTCAAACGAGACTCTGATTCCTTTATTTCTCATAC
The DNA here is from genome assembly GCA_017139565.1 of Luffa aegyptiaca. Taxonomy (NCBI): domain Eukaryota; kingdom Viridiplantae; phylum Streptophyta; class Magnoliopsida; order Cucurbitales; family Cucurbitaceae; genus Luffa; species Luffa aegyptiaca. The sequence continues at coordinate 35,283,956 of CM029407.1, read as the reverse complement.
TTGATTCTCCAAACATTCTTCAGTCCTTACTAGGCGAGTCTCTAATGATTGGACATACTCTTGTGAATAATTTTTCTTCTGACTCTATGGTGGCTGTGGACCATATCTCATCCCTTTAACATACGATGGTCTTTTTCCGAGAACAGTAGCCATAACTTCATCATCATCCATTGGTGTACTCGAGCTGGCTTGCTCTTGGGTCAACGCTACCATTTTTTCATATACACGCCAAAACAAACATATGAAATATAAAATACATTGTTATCTTGTAAGAACTAATAAATAGTACTTAATACGTACATGTGCTTCACTTGCTGCATCATCAGTCCATCCCTTTGCTTCAGACCAATGAGTTTGACGGAAGATTTCTATGGGGCTCACATATGTACCGTCTTGTCGTCTCTATTAAGTATAATAAAAAACATAAATAAATAATATAGTATGTTGAAAACTACAAATAAAGTACTTAATACTTACACTATCTTCTCTATGAGAAAGAAAAGATTTTGTTCCAGCACAATGGTTGAAAGGTAGCTTGCTACGACTACGTTTATTTTGTTCTGACTTGTCCTGCATTAGAATGTGTTATTATAAAAAAGACTTTCTTATTTAAAATTCAACTAATATTTACCTTCCATTTTGGATCCTCCCATTTATCACATAATATCTGCTAGTCCTGAGGAGAAATGTCCTTATGTGGACGTCCACGAGCTGCAACTGGATCACCAATCTTTTTGTAATATTGGTGTAACCTGGATCTGTAATCCTTAAATTGGTCACCAATCTCGTGGCGAATGAACTTCTTAACATGCGGCTGCGAGTAGTTCACATCAAATTTATTCTTTAAAAAAGAAAAAACATTGGTTAGTAATTCATTGTCATTCATTAGTGAAAAGTCTATAATGAGGAATAATAAATTAAGTAACTAATCTTACCAATAGTCGTTCTACGATGTTAGTCATAACTTCCTCTGGAATGTCTTTCTTTTTCGCATACTTCATGGGGATACACCCTCTTGCCAAAATGTCAATTTCCGTGCTAAACATATTGGCAACACTTCCCACCAGTGTGCCTTGTTGAGGGCTCCATGAAATACTTACTCTATTTCCAGTAGCCTTGCTGAGGGCCCCATGCATATCATTCTCATCATTTGAAAGCATTTTTCCCTAGAAAACACAAAAGTTCAATTCAATAAAAGTTTAGGATAAATTATATTATAAGTAAAAATAATAAAGCAAATTGTACTAACTACATGTCGACATCAAATTCATCGCTATTTAATGATTATCTTTCGTGCTCGTCTTTATCTTCCTCATCTTCTCCTTCATCTTCTTCATCTTCTTCCTCATCTTCCTCATCTTCATCTTCATCTTCTTCTTCTATTTGTTCTTCCAAATTCAACATTTTTTCACTCATATCACTACTTTCAGAAACTTTGATCGGATTCACATCAACTCTATGAAATGTTTGTGTTTCAAAATCTATATCTTGAACTACACATTCATGTATATCTATTTCAGGTGGATTAGCTTCTTCTGTTTCAGCCATATCCCATAAATGTCTATGTTCAACTCTTTGAACTATCTTCCACCCATGACCTAATTGAATATCGTCAACATAAAATACCTGTTGTGCTTGGGAGGCAAGAATGAATGTTTCATTCTGATACCAAAAATATCGAGTATTTACGCTTGTGAAATTGGGGTCCTAACGAATTCGATTTCTTTTGGGATTTGTATCAAACCAATCACATCGGAATAAAATGATGTCTTTCCTATCAACATATTTCAATTCGATCACTTCTTTCAGGATACCATAGAAGTTGGCCCCCTCACTATCATGTCCTCCGAAAACACAAACTCCACTATTTTGAGTTGTGCAACGATCATCCCGATCCTTGCAGCTACATCGAATGCCATTAACAATACACCCACTATACGAACTAATTCGAGTATCAGGACCACATGATAGTGCATATAACTCTCGCTCAATTTCATTAGACGTCGACTGAACTTGGGATTGAATCTAAAAACAAAGTTATAAAATGGACAAATTACCATACAGTTGTATCTACGACAATTTTAACGTAAACTAAAATGGTAAAAACTCACTTTATTTTTAAACCACATTGGAAATTGTGCTTCATGTATTCCAGGAATATTATCTTGCCTCTTATTCCTTAGCTCAACCTCATGTTCACTACTAACATGAAATCAACAATAAGTAAAAAACTACAATAAAAGATTTTGTGTTAATGTACGTGTAGTTCATACCTTCTATATGGATCTACTGCTTCACAGTTGGTTAGAACATACCAATGAGCTTTTTCTAATTCGTCACGCGATAATTGTTGCATTCACGAGCCACCGATTGGACGCACTTTTTGGAAAAATATAGGAAGTTGTCCATTATTGTTGGATGTACTAGAGTCCATTGTATCATCATTTCGAATTGTCCTATTGAATTTGGTTTCAATTCCATTCAAGTACATTGAAGAAAATGTTAATGCTTCATTTGCTATGAATGCCTTAGCTATCAAACCTTCAGGACGAGCTTTATTTTTGACATATTGTTCCAATGTTCTAAAACTCCTATAATACGTATTATTTGTATATTAACAAAAAATTTGAAAAAACATATTTCATATAAAATTAAGGATAATAAAAGGTAAAGAGATATACCTCTCTATTGGATACATCAAACTATACCTGAAAAGACCAACAAGTTTGGCTTCTTCCGGTAAATGAACGGCTAGATGAACCATAATGTCGAAAAAGGCTAGAGGAAATATTCTTTCAAACTTACATAGGATTATCACGATTGATTCTTGTAGTTTATTCAAGGTCTCAACTTTTAATTTCTTCGCAGTCAAATCTTTGAAAAAATTCGACAATTCAGCAACTGCACCACCCACATCCCTTGGTAAAAAAGGACGAACTCCCACTGGTAAAAGTCGTTGCAGTAACACATGTGAGTCGTGACTTTTTAGTCCATGTATCTTTCCATCGTTGACACTGACACACCTTGAGATGTTCGATGCAAAACTGTCCGGAAACTTGATTGTATTTAAGAAACACCAAAACTTTTTTCGTTCCTCAACTGTTAACGTGTAACTAGCATGTGGCTTAACCAATTTGTTTCCAACATGTTGAAGATGTAATTCTTTGCAAATATTCAACTTCATTAAATCCTTACGTGCTTTATCAGTGTGTTTTGTTTTTCCTTCAATATTCAATAAGGTACCCAGGACATTATTACAAATATTTTTCTCAATATGCATCACATCGAGTTTGTGTCGGATCTTAAGACTTGACCAATATGGTAACTAAAAAAAATACTTTTTTTTCACCGAATTTAATTCAGTATGAGATCACTTCCTTTTGCACTACAATATATTTATAGTTTTCCCAAGTGGTGGAAAATCTATAGTCTCTAACTGATGAAGAACATCTAATCCCGAGAAAGATCGAGGTGCCCTCTATATTCTGTTTTGCCATTAAATTGTTTTTTTTCCGCCAAGAATGATTCATAGGTAAATAACGACGATGTCCTGTATAACATAACTTATTATGCAATGAATCAGATGAGACATCTTGATTACAAACTGGACATGCCTTATATCCTTTTGTGCTCCATCCTGACAAATTACCATACGCTGGAAAATCATTAATTGTCCACATCAAAGCTGCATGAAGACGGAAGTTTTCACCACTATAAGCATCATAAATCTCTATGCCATTATTCCATAAATCTTTCAATTCTTCTATCAGTGGTTGTAAATAAATATCTATCTCTTTTCCTGGAGACTTCGACCCCGGTATAAGTAAGGACATAAAGAAAAATGTTTCCTTCATGCATTTCCATGGTGGCAAGTTATATGGAATTAATATCACTGGCCAGGTACTGTATGATGTACTCATATTGCCAAATGAGTTGAATCCATCAGTAGCTAGAGCTAATCTTACATTCCTTGGATCGTTTGCAAACCAATCATATTGTCTGTCGAAGTGTTTCCATGCCTCAGCATCTGCCGGATGACTTAAAACTCGATCAATATTCATCCTTTTTTCCTTATGTCATCTCATATCAATAGCAGTATGCTTATAATAGAATAATCTTTGTAATCTTGGCGTCAAAGGAAAGTGTCTTAAAATTTTGTGTGGAATCTTTTTCCCCTTCTTTTTATCGACTTTATAACGAGATTCATTGTATAAAAGACACATTATAATCTTCAACATTATAATCACATTTACGGTAACAACAAATATAAATGCACCCCTTCTCAAACTACATTTATTCAACAAATATAAACATCCATCCACGCTCTCCCCCAAAGAAAACTACATTTATTCAACAAATATAAATATCCTTCCTCTCCCTTCATCTCCCTTCATTCAACAAATACAATACCCCATCTAAATATAAACAACCAACACAATATGTACTAGAGCATTCAAATTATTCCAATAACAAAATTAAACAACTCTGAGGTCACAAATAGAAACAATTCTCAAAATGTAAGAACTAACTATATAGTGTTCAATAGGTCTATTTTGATTTAAATCACATACTAGACTTACACAAGAAGTGTACACAATAACCTAACAATCAAACTTTACTCACATCCAAAACTTTCAACGCATTCCCCCCCCCCCCCACATTCAATGAAAATGTCACCTAACATATATAGCAACAAATAAAAATCTTAATAAAACAAACTTCGACAATAATAGAAACAATAACAAACAACACTTTTCAAATATTCTCCATATTCTATTTTCAACACACAATTCACACACAACATCATTCCAAAAATTAAATTATTTTACTAACCTCTAGAAGCCTTCCTCAACCAAGAAACTCGCCTCTTTTCTAAGCAATTCAACAAAATTCCTGAAAAATTAAAAAACGAAAACTATTGTTAAAAAAAAAAACACTAAAAAGAATTACAACAAAGGGAAAGGTCCACAACTAGAAGCTAATTTGAACCTAGATGCCTTAAGCCTATCTTTCTAGGGAACTCTTAGAGAAACTGGGGTAGACTACTTTAATTGTCTCACGGGGATTCTTTTTCCTAATTGACAAGCCCTGCTTTAAGAACTCCAACTTATTTCCAAAATTTAGTAGAAAGGGGCAAGAATGAACTAGTATGAACTATTTCCAAAATTGGTCGTGGAGGGATTCACTCAAAAGTTCCACTATTATGAAAAACTACTTAAAAAAACAATTTTAAATACGAATTCTAGATAGCCTCTTAGTAACTAATCTTATTCTATCCATCACAACAAAAAAGCAAAAGAACTATCATTAATCACCTAAGGACCAATTCAAATTATAAAAACTAAGAGGAATAGCAAGTGATTACTACATCTCACTCCCATCCACATAAACCATGTGACATGAAACCATCGAGAACTTCTTTTCAAATAGCCCAATTTTTGCTCACTTCCTAAAAGGAAAAATTGGATAATAAAAGGAATACTTTTCCTCACAAACGTGAGACTGAAATGAAAAGAAGCTTTTCACAAGCTAGTCTTCTATGTTTGGCTCCAATATAACCCAAATTAAATAAACCCATCACACAGTAAAATAAAATAGGCTTGCCCATTTTTCAAATATAGTTGGACTCTTGTTCAATTGAGAATCAACCAACACCTTTAGAAATTATCAACTTAAACAGTGCATAACTTAACTTTTACATGAATTCAGATGTTTCATTCAGTATACAAACTTAACTATCATCTCGAAATCTTGCATCTATTTCTTTTTCTTGAAATGTAAAGAAACCCATTTGTTATTTGCTAACAAAATGTTGCATAAAACTCTAAACAACTAGCCACTAAGTCACAAAAACACATTTTCCTTGCATCTAAGACGAAACAATGAAACCCTAACAAAAACTAAACTATAAACGAAGTAAAAGAGATAGAGGAAAGCAAACCCAAGAGTTTTCCGCTATTTTTCGGACTTATGAAGCAAAACCCACATAATGGACCCTAGAAAATTTCTCTCAGCCTGTCCAATGATCGTAGAAACTTTTTCCGCGAGCTACCTTCTTCCTCCATCGTCCCTCTCGGTTAGTATACACAGAATGAACCCTTTCGGTTAGACATGGAGAATGGAGAAAAAGATGAAAGTAGAAGTGGAAGAATGAAATGAAAAGTCGACCACAATTATTTTTTTTCGATCGTGCAACGAAACCCTTTCTCGTTGCAACTTCTGCGACGAAATCCATTTTTCGTCGCAACTTCTGCGACGAAACTCATTTTTTGTCGTAGCACCGCTCAGAAACGTCCCATCCACATTTAATTTGACAACTTTCGAGGCTAGCGACGAATTCGATTTTCGTCGCAGAATGCGACGAAACCCTTATTTTCGTCGCAGTCATTAGGATTTTTCGCGGTAACTTTTTCAGAACTGCGACGAAATGGGAAATACGTCGCAAGTGTTGCGACAGATTTTATATTTCGTCGTAGGCGTAGCGACGAATCAAAAATTACGTCGCAGAGTTGCGACTAAATCTTGTTTACGTCGCTAAGTTGCCACGATATTAGTTGCGTCGCTGACATTTCGTCGTTAAAACGCTGTTTTTTTGTAGTGGAAAATAGCCTAGTAAAACCGAGGATATAGAAAAGAATAGTGATAAAAATGTTGTTGTTGGGAAAGAGTTGGAGTCTGGTCAAGGTGCTGGAGGCAGCAATAGTGATGCTGGAGCATCTGGTTCTGTTCCAGATGTGGAACCACCTTATGTGCTGCCCCCACCGTATGTACCACTTCTACCTTTTCCACAAAGGCAAAGACCTAAGAATCAGGATGGTCAATTTAAGAAGTTTTTAGAGATTCTTAAGCAATTGCATATAAATATCCCTTTAGTAGAAGCTATTGAGCAAATGCCTAATTATGCTAAATTCCTTAAGGATATTTTAACTAAAAAGAAGAGGTTAGGTGAGTTTGAAACTGTATCTCTTACTGAGGAATGTAGTGCTATTCTTAAGAATGGGCTACCAACCAAGGCTAAGGATCTGGGATCATTCACTATACCTGTGTCTATAGGTGGAAAAGAGTTAGGTAGAGCACTTTGTGATTTAGGTGCAAGCATTAACCTTATGCCTCTTGCGATCTATCGAAAGCTAGGTATTGGTGAAGCTAGGCCTACCATAGTCACACTCCAACTAGCTGATAGGTCTATCACATATCCTGAGGGTAAAATTGAGGATGTCTTAGTGAAAGTAGATAAGTTCATATTTCCTGTTGATTTTATTATTTTAGACTATGAGGCTGATTAAGATGTCCCAATTATTCTAGGTCGTCCATTTTTGGCTAGTGGTAGGGCACTGATAGATGTTCAAAAAGGAGAATTAACAATGAGAGTTTATAATGAGGAAGTAAAATTTAATGTGTTTAAGGCCATGAAGTATCCAGTCGAGATGGAAGATTGCTCTTTCATTAGAATTCTGGAAAACACAATTGTTGAGACAGCAATACAGGATTCGGCAAACAAGAATTTGGAAGTTCATGGAGAGGTTAGTATAGAGGATTTAGAAGTTTGTTCTTTAGAAAGAAAAAGTAAAAAAGAAGTGTTTAGGTGTGAGGATGTTTTTGAGTCTTTAGATTTAGATCAAAGAAAAGCTCCTCCTATTAAGTCATCCTTGATTGAGGCACCCACTTTAGATTTGAAACCCTTGTCGAATCATCTAAAGTATGTGTATCTTGGGGAAGGTGAGACGTTGCCCATTATTGTTGCATCAGATTTAATGCCGGAGCATGAAGAGGCCTTAATAAAGTTGCTGCAGCAATATCGCAAGGCAATAGGTTGGACATTGGCTGACATTTAGGGAATTAGCCCATCTTTTTGTATGCACAAAATCACTCTAGAGGAGGGATCCTTTAGTAGTATTGAGCAACAAAGAAGACTTAACCCTGCAATGAAATAGGTTGTTAAAAAGGAGGTGATAAAATGGTTGGATGTTGGCATTATTTATCCAATTGCAGATAGCAATTGGGTAAGCCCTGTCCAATGTGTTCCTAAGAAAGGAGGTGTCACCGAACCACCCAATTCAGTGAAAAGGATTCGAAGTTTTCTAGGTCGTGTTGGATTTTTAAGGAGGTTCATAAAGGATTTTTCAAAAATTAGTAAACCTCTATGCAACTTATTGTGCACTGGTCATGTTTTTGACTTTAATGCAGATTGTAGGAAGGCTTTTGAAGCTTTAAAGACTGTTTTAATCTCAGCACCCATTCTTTGTGCACCTAATTGGAATTTACCATTTGAGGTAATGTGTGATGCGAGTGATGCTGCAGTAGGTGCTATGCTGGGGCAAAAGCAGGGCAAATTTATTCATCCTATCTATTATGCAAGCAGGGTTTTAAATGAGGCACAAGTCAACTATACAACTACTAAAAAGGAGTTGTTAGCTGTTGTGTTTGCTTTTGAGAAATTTCAGCCATATTTGGTTGGATCCAAAGTCACAGTGTTCACGGATCATGCAACAATAAGGTATTTAATGTCTAAAAAAGATGCAAAGCCTAGATTAATTCGTTGGGTTTTATTATTGCAGGAATTCGACTTGGAGATAAAGGACAAGAAGGGGTCAGAAAATGTCATTGAAGATCACTTGTCTCGTCTTGATCCATCATCATCTTTGCTGAAACAATCTGCCATTTCAGATTCTTTTCCAGATGAACAGCTCTTTGCTGTTGAGGTAAAGGTAGTCAGGGATGTCCCTTGGTATGCTGATACTGCTAACTTTTTGGTCAAGGGAGTTACTCCTATTGATATGGATTGGAGGCAGAAGCAAAAGTTTAAATATGATGCAAAATTTTTCTATTGGGATGAGCCATTTATGTATAAGCAATGCTCTGATGGTATTATTCGTAGGTGTGTTTCAGGTAATGAAGCAGAGGAAATCCTGGAGCAATGTCACTCTTCGCCGTATGGAGGCCATTTCAGCGGTCAGAGGACAACTATGAGGATTTTGCATTGTGGATTCTTCTTGCCTACTTTATTTAAGGATGCCCATTGGTTCTACAAGCAGTGTGATGCTTGCCAAAGGAGAGGAAATTTGGGGCCTAGAGATGAAATGCCTCTTACTTACATTTTGGAAGTAGAGTTATTTGATGTATGGGGTATTGACTTCATGGGGCCATTTCCCCCTTCTAATGACAATGTTTTTATCTTATTGGTAGTTGATTACGTGTCCAAATGGGTGGAGGACATCGCATGCCATCAAAATGATGCCAAGACAGTAGCAAGGTTTTTTCAATCGCACATCTTTGCGCGGTTTGGGACACCTAGAGCTTTAGTGAGTGATGAGGGTACACATTTTGTTAATAATATCTTAACTAAGCTGTTAGCTAAGTATGGGATCAAGCATAGGATAGCTACCCCTTATCACCTACAAGCACATGGTCAAGCTGAAATTAGTAATAGGGAAATCAAATCAATTCTAGAAAAAGTAGTCCATCCATCTAGAAAGGATTGGTCTTTTAGGTTGGATGAGGCTCTGTGGGCTTATAGGACAGCCTATAAGACTCCTCTAGGTATGTCTCCCTATATGTTAGTATATGGGAAACCTTGCCATTTACCATTAGAGCTTGAGCATAAAACGTTTTGGGCTTTGAAGAAATTGAATTGGGATCTGAGTCGTGCAGGAGCAATACGAATGCTGCAGCTTAATGAATTGGAGGAATTTCGCCAATTCTCTTACGAAAATTCGAAAATGTATAAAGAGAAGACTAAGCTGTGGCATGACAAGAAAATTAAATCTAAAGAGTTTGTCAAGCGTCAAAGAGTTTTGCTTTATAATTCTAGATTAAAATTATTTCCTGGGAAACTAAAATCTAAATGGTCTGGACCATTTATTGTGATTGAAGTTTTTCCCCATGGAGCAATTACTTTGTAGGATGAAAAAGATGGGAGAGTGTTCAAGGTGAATGGACAGCATGTGAAACATTATTGAGGTGAGGAGTTCCAGTCGAAATATCCTTCCCTAAAGCTGGTTGATGAATGAGAGAGCAAGATTTTTGCGGGAGCATTTCACAGAGCAAAATTTTAAGCTCCCAGTGGTTGTTTTAATTTTATTTTCTCGCTATGATTTGGTTGATTTTAGTTTGAATTATTTTAGATTTGTTTTATTTAAATTTTGCATGATTTATTTTAAATTCTTTGTTTTTGAATTCCGTAGATTTTATTTTATTTTTGAGTATTTTTAGTTTTTATTTATTCCGATTAGTTTAGATTATATTTAGATCATATTTTCGGTTATTTTAATTTCTGTTTAGATTAGATTTAATAAATAGTTTTTCTAATTTATTTGGCTTCAAATAAAAATAAAAGATAAGATTTGATTTGATCGGTTAAATTTAAATTTAAATTTAATGATTTGATTGTTTCTATTTTGAATTTCGTATCCAAGATTCTGGAAGATAATCATTGTTTAGAAGGTTGTTGTGGCAAAGTTATGGCTGAAGCAAAACGTCCGAATAGGAAAGGTTTTGTTGAGAATTGATTACTTTTACCATTTGGATTTTGAATTTTCTGTGGGCAGGTCAAATTGCATGTGTTATCTGATGGAGCCACATGTCACACAGAGATGATCGAAGGGTTCAACCGTTGGACAACGCATAATTATGGGCGATTGTAATTCACTATTTTACCGTTGGTGGTTTTGATTTCCAGATTGCATGCGATTAAAATAAAACGATAATATTATTTAATGCAGAACAAATCTTTTCGATTGAGATTTTATTTTACTGAAGCCTTATTTATTCACAAACTTCGGTAAGTTTCTTTTCACTTCACCTTCGCGTTTCATTCCTTTACTGTTCGAATTTCTCCTTCTTTCTCTGTGAGCGATAAACTTCCTTTGAATCTCCAATGGCGAAAACGAGAGCAAGAAAAGAGAGGGATAATGAGGAAGAGGAGGTACCTGTTACCCTCGAGGTACAGAAAAATGAAAACGAAGAAGAAGAAAACGTCGGAGGAAAAAGAAGCCAAAAGAAGAAGAAGGCAACAACAACGGGCTGAGGATCAAGAAACTGTACAGAAGGTTGTGGAAGATGTTGCTGCCACAGTGGTTGAAGAAGACCCGAAGGAACAAGAACAAACTCCAGAGTAGACTAAGCCGAGAGTTGCGGGTACAGAGGAAGTACGAGAGGAGAATACAGAAGAAGTTCAAGAAAAACAGACTGAGGATGTGCATGAAGATCAGGCAGAGGTTGCGCCTGAAAAAGGTAATGAGCCAGTACAGGAGGCTCGAGTGGAGGTGATCATGCCGGAAGTACCCAAACGTCGCCGCATAAAACGAAAAGCAGGCCGCGTCAAGGTAGTCCGAACTTATACTCCCTCGCCTCCAATTACTGATTCTGAAAGAGAAAATGCAGAGAAGGGGCCCGAGGAAAAGCAAGAGAGGAAGCAGAGAAAAAGGCTGAAGAAGAACGATTGCTCAAGCAAAGGGCAGAAAGGGGCAAGAGTGTTGCTACAGCATCAGAGGAACCTGACGAAACAGAAGAGCCACAGTTGCCGTATTTTCGCTTCATCAACAATCTTGCCAGAGGAAAATATGTTGAGCTGCTGAAAAGAGATGTCCTGTTTGAAAGAGGATTTAGTGGTGATCTTCCACATTTTCTAAGGGCCGACATTACGAACAACGACTGGGAGTTGTTTTGTGCAAAGCCTAAATCTGTGAACGCGCAGGTGGTGCGCGAGTTTTATGCGAATGTTGACAAAGAAGACGGTTTCCAAGTGATTGTTCGAGGTGTTGAGGTCGACTGGAGTCCTGGTGCTATTAACACCCTGTACAACCTTCAAGATTTCCCCCACGCAACATATAAAGAGATGGCTGTGGCGCCATCTAATGAGCAGCTGAGCGATGCTGTGCGGAAAGTTTGTATTGAAGGGGCGCAGTGGAGGCTTTCAAAAACAGAGAAAATGACGTTTCAGTCAGCCTATCTGAAGAGGGAAGCAAATACATGGATGAGATTTATCAAACAGAGATTGCTTCCAACGACTCACGACTCGACGGTTTCTAGGGAACAGGTTCTATTGGCTTTCGCGATCTTGAGGTCTCTCAGTATTGATGTAGGGAGGAAGATCATTACTAGTGAAATATCTGGATGTTGGAAGAAGAAAGTGGGGAAGTTGGTTCCATTACCATGCTTTGCAAGCGATCGGGGGTTCTGGAGAATGAAGGAGATGTCATATTATTGATACACTTAACTTGGCACGACTTCAGTGTACGCAAGAGGCACGTCAGAGTGGGCTTGTCTATGGCATCAACACGATTTTGGAACAACTGGCACTGTCGGCCAGCAGGCAAGAGTTTGCCGAGAGGCAAGCTTTAACCTTCTGGAACTATGTTAGAAGTCGTGATTCCAATCTGAAGAAGGCGCTACTGGAGAATGTTTTCAAACCGTATCCAGCCCTTCCAGCATTCCCTGAGGATTTATTGATACCCTGGATTCTGCCCTCACCGATGGAAAGAGGAGAAGATGATGATGAAAATGAGCAGGGTCAGGAGGACTAACGGATGAAGTGGCCCTGGGCGAGCATAATTTTTGTTCTGGAATTTTTGTTTGCTCGCACATTTTCTAACCTCCTTTTCTGTTGACGTTATGTTTGCTTCTTTTTTTTTCTGCTTCTGAAAAAATATATCTGCTTTTGTAATTTCTTTTTATATTTTTAATGAAAATTCTAAAGTTGTTTCTATTTTATGAGCACTGAGTACCTCTAACTTAATTAATTTTCTTCTGAATTTTTGAAGCTTGGACTGGTTAAGCTTAATTAGATCATGGTATTCTGATCTCCAGAAACCTTTTGCTTGAACATTTCTTCTAGCCTGGTCATTGCTGCGACGAGAAGATTCTGAGGTAGTGTCGATTTATATGATCCACTTTAAGCTTAGTTCTAGTCCCACGCTCAGTTTAAAATTCAGATAGAAATACTTAAGTTTGGGGGTAAACTTCACAAAATTTATGATTCATTGGGGACAATGAAAATAATTTAAGTTTGGGGGACTTTTTTCTACTCCAAGTGTTTTGCTCGAGCATTCCTCTCCTTCATGAAATTTCCTAGGTTGTTGAGTAACCAAGGACATTTGTGTCACCCACAGTTTGTCTGTGCGTCAAAGTATGACCTAGGAAATATAAAAAAATGAGAAAAATTATTTGCTGAAAAAATTGATTGTTGAAAATTTTGCTGAGAAAACTCATGGAGCAAAAGTTTTGAAGGATGAATGATAATCCAGCAGTTTTTCTGTCTCCCAGAACTTAGGTGAGCTTCATCATAAAATGTCGTCATTTTGAGGGGCAAGAGATGGAATAGCTAAGGAATTTTTAGCTTTGCAATGAGTATTTAGCCTTGTTGGTGATGAGTTTGAGGCAAGGCTATACTGCACCATAAAGTGGGTCATCCCATGCTTCAGAGCTTATGACTGTATTGCTGCTTTAAGTTTGAGAAAAAATATATAAACCCCTTAAAAATGTGTTTTAATACGTCTGATAATAGAGCTAGGCTGTGGCGAGTTCTTAGAATTAAGTTAAAAAGTGGTGATTATTTGTCCATGCCGGAAGAATTATTTTGCTGCAGCAGAGCTTGGTTTTGCAGTATGCTCAGGTAGAGGTTGAAGATAGTGTTGGGTTTTATGGTTTGATTAAGCTATGCTTTGTCTAACGTTTTGAATTCTTAAGGGAAGGTTGGTTAGTATTGCTCGGGACGTGCAATAGTTCAAGTTTGGGGGTATGATAACTCTCCAAAAGGGAGTTATTTAGGCCTTATTTCTCCATTGATTTGTGTGTCTTTTGTGCTAAATAGGGTTGCTTTTAGTTATATATTACATGTTTTAACCCATTTGGAAGTTATTTTGTGCAGAATATGTTGTTGGGCGACTTAAGGGAGCAAATTCTGTGTTGCAGCAAAGCTGAGAGCAAAACTGCCACGTCATAGCTCGTTAGCCAATTGAATGAACTGAATTCTATTAAGCTACTCTCGGGATAAAGGAGCAAGGAGAGCCATCCACGTGTCTAGGTCAACCTAATTCAAGTCTCATATCACTCTATAAAAGGAGATGGTCGCCCAAGTCAAATTCATTCCACTTTCGGGAAGAGATCCTTCTCATTTCTATTTTGGGAGCCGAATAGAGGAGAGAGATTGGAGACCATCAAGAAGACCATCATTTGCAAGCTGATCAAGGGAACTAATATTTTCTTGCATTATTTTGTAAATATGGATATGCTTACTCAGATTGTAATGTGTGTTTCTATGCATCTTATGAACTAAGTAGCTGTAGGCGTTGGTTAGGGAACATGTGATTTTCGTGCTTAATTTCTGGTAATAAATATTAATTTTTGTGCTCATTTCTATTTTGTGCCCGCCTGGCCAGCCAGTATGAATACCTCTCTCTAGTTTCAGGGATGATTTGGGGAGTGTGTGGCGGTTAATCACATTAGATCATTGTGTATTGGTGAACGCTAGTGACTGAGCTAGGGAAAGCCTGTTGCCTAGTGCTTGATCGGTAGTACTTCATTGGAGTTGAAACAAATTCCAAAAAAAATCGGAGTTCCGAGAGGAATCTGCTAATAAGACTGCGAGAGTTTTGCATGATCAATAATATTACTAGAGCATCTTTTAAAACAATTACTGAATCCTGACCAGCGCCTGTTTCTAATCTGTCTGCCTATTTGTTTATTTTCTGTTCTGTCATTTCTTTTGCTTCAACATTTCTATAAAAACCAATCATTTTAACCACCTTTGAAACCATTAAAAAGTTACACAAAATAAATTAAGTGAAAGCTAGTTCAGACCTTGGATTCGATAAATACTTATTACTTGTTGAGGATTGTGTATACTTGCACAGAGTTCTAGAGTCTTTTTATATCTTATTTTTTCCCACTCTGGAAACCCAACAGTAATGCTAATCGTGAGAAATCCTCAACAAAACGTCTGTAGTATCCTGCCAGACCTAGGAAACTACGTACCTGTGTTGGACTAGTTGGTCTCTCCTAGTTGACAACAACTTCCACTTTCTGCGGATCAACACTAACTTCGTCCGTTGATACTACAAGCCCTAAGAACACTACCTGTTTCAACTAGAACTCACATTTACTGAACATAACGTACAACTGTTTATCACGTAGTGTCTGTAGAACAATCCTCATATGTTGCTCATGGGCTTTCATGTCAATTGAGTAAACTAGTATGTCATCGATGAACACTATCACAAACTGATCTAAGTACTGATGGAAAATCCTGACCTCAAATCAATCTTAGAGAACACCGTTGCTCCCCTTAACTGGTCAAACAAGTCATCGATGCGTGGTAGAGGATACTTGTTACGTATCGTGACCTTGTGTTAAATGTTTGTAATAAATGCATAATCTAAGGGTAGCATCTTTCTTCTTCACGAATAACACTAGAGCTCCCCAAGGCGATACACTGGCCCGATGTATCCCTAGTCAACTAGTTCTTGTAACTGCATCTTCAACTCCTTAAGCTCGCTCGGAGCCATTCTGTACGGCGCCTGTGAAATAGGTGTTGTTCCTAGTAACAATTCAATAGTGAACTCCACCTCTTTATCAAGTGGAAGACCTGACAGATCAGCTGGAAAAACATAAAGAAATTCGTTCACTACAGGAACATCTTCTGGTTTCAGCTTTTCTTCCTGCACCTCTACTACGTGTGCAAGAAACGTTGTGCAACCCTTTCTCAAAAACTTCTCAGCTTTCAGAATTGAAATCAAACTTGTAGGAATAATCTTCCTTTCACCGCTTAAAACCACTTCAGCCAAACCTGGTTTCCTAAAAGTCACTTCCTTCCTATGGCAATCCATAGAAGCCTAGTTAGTGAATAAGAAATCCATTCCCAAAATTACATCCAATGCCCACAACTTTAAGGGAAGAAGATCCACTAACATACTTTGACCTTCTACTAACACCTCACAATCACGCAACACTTCATTGACTAACAAAACGTCACCAACTGGAGTGTATATAACTAACTCCTCAGATAAAGGCTCTAGCATCCTATTCAGCTTAGTTAGAAACATACTACTCCATAACTGGCCACCAGACTGACTCTTAAAGTCTTAACAGCCTGAAACATTCACTCCAAGTGTGAGCCTTCGCTGCTCATGACTTCGGAAAACCGCTAGCTGTTGAAGCCCCACGACTAGGCTCCACTTTTGACTTCTTTTCTATTATACTCTGCTCCATACGTAGGGCAGTCTCTACTAACTAAGAAAAATTCGTCCACTTAGCAATAGCTGTAACCGGGGTACGTATCTCAAAACGCAGCCCTCTTTCAAACCCTCGACACCTGTCACTCTCAGATGCCACAATCACATCAGAATACCATGAAAGCTCGGTATACTTTCTCTCGTACTCGGCCACTGAAAATGACCATTGCTTCAACCCCAAAACTCATCCCTCTTTGCCTCACAGTATGTGCTAGGATAATACTTGTCTTCGAATATGCCTCTGAAAGTCTGTCAGTCTAAGGTACGTGCATCACTGCGCCTGACTAATATGGATTTCCACCATCCCTCTGCCTTTGTCTGCAGTAGGAATGTGGCAAATCTGACTTTCCATTCCTCAAGACAGCTCATCACATCAAAGCATTTCTCAAGCATATTTAACCAAACCTCGGCGTCAGCTGGATCTGTGGAACCCTCAAACATTGTGGCTCTTAATTTCTTCAACCTTTCTATTCCATACATCTTTTCCGGATCACTAGGCCCTACTCTCTTTCGCCTACCGACCTCCTGTGCAGATCTAGCAAACTGCTCGTTTCCTGCCCAGTCTAAACTCTCGGGGTACTAGATCCCCTTTCAGATTGACCCTGGGTAGGATCCTGCGTCCCGTCTTGATTCTGCCTGCATCGTCTACTAGTACGTGGGGGCATGACTCCTAGAGCACATCAATACATCAGACATGCTATAGATACTTAACTCAGATGCATGATACTAAACTTCTACCCACATTCTAGTCTTCACTGTACTTAGTTTTATCCATACTTGGACCATACTCTACTAGTTCTACCTAAACTGACTCAACATCTAACTATTTACTTCCTAGATTCTTCTAAGCGCTAACTGCTCTGTCTCATTTTCCATGGAGCTAACCACTCTGATACCAAGTTGTCACACCCCCTCCCGAACTACGTGCTAGCTTAGTCTAGGAGATGGCGTGAAGCCAACAGACATCGTCCTTCTCTAACGATACCTGTTGACCCTGCTGAATCGTTGAACCTGATAAACATGCTAATCTTAGATATGGAACACTTTACATGCAACACAACAAAGCGGAACCTTGAAAACCTTTAGACATACATGAAGTGCAGTCCTGACATAACTCGGTTTGGAAAATAACCTGATAGAGATATCACAACCAAAAACATATCCAACTGGGGTTTACAGAACCACGACATCTAGTGCTTACACAACCATAAACTATCCAGTTCTTACAAAGACATTTACAATACAAACAGACACAATCTACAACTCCACCCACGTACTGGAGCTTGATCTGGAAGCTTTTAGCAGAAAACAGACTTTGGCAGTTATCAGGCACGGGGGAGCTCGATCTCTACGTGAAAAGTGGGAAAACATTTTGAAAGAGTGAGCTACAAAGCCTAGTGAGTGACTAAATTTAAAACTATAAATCTGCAAATCAGAACACGTGATAAACCTTTAAAAGTATAAATCTTTTCAATCAAAGCATTAAACATAAACGTGCAACGATAAAAGCTTTCTCAAATATTCTGCAAGTACGTCATTAAAATCTAGCAAGACATATCAAGTATATAAAACATTTTAACTAACATGACAAATCAACGTTGTGTAGGGCATGCCACATACAACCAACGTTTACTAGCTCTACGATGTAGTGTGGCCCGCCCAACACTCCCATCGTCTTTGTCGTAGTGGGGGCCGCCCAACACTGACGACAACATCGTTGTCACGGAGTACACTCAACGTCAACAATGAAATATAACATGTGTGCACACGGTACCATATAGCCTCGGGCTTAATATCTCAGTCATGTAGTCAATAAAAGTCTCAAAAAACCACAAAAAAATATTAAAACACACCTTCTTATCTTTATCCCTCGTAAAACTCAAGTTTACTCAGCTTGCTCGTGAAAAACTGAAAATCTTTAAACAGTACTCACTAATACATACTTTGCTTAAAATGATATCGTTTCAACTACTTTTCAGAAAATCAATAATCACGTGCTCACATATAAATTTCATTAGAAATTCTAAGCTCGAAACTTATGCTTGAAACCATTCATAGAAAAGCATGTAAAACGTCAACTCATAAACAACAATTTAGAAATAATTTTCGAAATTTGTTTTGTCACTCACAGTCTTGGCAAGTTCCCTAGTCTGTAGACTCAGCCTATTTCCTCTTTGCCTGTCAAACAAACCACAATCGAGCATCAGAACTATAATAGTCTTGTCTTTCCATGCTCATGAATTCAAAGCTCTAGAAATAAAATCACATTTCACGTTTTTCCCAGAATTTTCCACAATACCCTAACTTCAAACACTCATAACGTCCTCAATACTTGACCAAAGTTAATGTACTGTATATCAAACTCTTCATGTTTGAACCCTCTACAACTTACTTGAAGGACTGAAAATGAGATTCCCAACGGATTTATCCAGAAATCCCCCGAACACAGCAAATCCAGATTCGTGCTTCTTTGCTACCCTTTACTTTTCTCCTGAAATTAAACCTACTTCCACTCATAGTTGGCTCACAAATTCTTGATAAAACTTATAGAAAATTGAATAAGCTTTCCAACCATACCAAATGGAGCTTCTAATACAACCTGTACACCCCAAAACGTTCGAGAAACCAGAGAAAACCAGAGATCCTCCTGATTTGCAACAAAATTTTGTGCTCTGTTTTCCTTTTCAAAAACCATTAACTTAACATCAGATTTAGATCAAGCTTTCTTCATGAAATTTGTTATAAAATTGATTAACTTTCATGAAAGTAAGACCTCACCTTTTAGTTCGTCTTGTGTAGCTCAAACCGAATTAAAAACCAGAGATAGGCAGATTGAACCCAGATTCTGCCATAGTTGCACTTGCACAAACTTTTTCCTCTCATCTTCAACCTCAAACCTCCAGCAAGCTTCTTCTTCCTCTTCCTTCACTCTCTCTCTCGAAATTCTCTGAAATTTTATATTAAATGAAAAGAAAGTGGGATGAAATGGTGGTTTCACTCCTTAAAACCATGACAACTTCCTCTCCACTTTCGTTGGTTTTTTTTTTAATCTTTTCTTTTCTTCTTTTTTCTTCTTTTCTTCTCTTTATTTTTTTCATTTCCTTTACTTCCTTTCTTTTCTTTCTTCTTTTAAATTAATAAATTCCAACAACTTTAATCCAACAATGAAACCACAAAGCTTGCCATTTTTCTTCAACAATGAACAAAAACAACTTCAACTTTAATCCAACTTCCACAATAGGTAACAAGAGCAAATAATCCAAGCGAAGTCTCCAGTTTACAATGGTAATTTGGTTATACCCAGAATAACCATCTAAGAAAAAGTAGTAAGCCTGACCAGCTAACCTATCCAACATTTGGTCAATAAATGGTAGAGGGAAATGATCCTTACGGGTAGTTTTGTTAAGCCTCCTGTAATCCATGCAAACCCTCCAGCAAGTTACTGTCTTGGTGGGGATCAACTCATTGTCCTTATTAGTCACTACCGTAACACCTCCTTTCTTAAGAACACATTGGACAGGACTTACCCAATTGCTATCTGCAATTGGGTAAATAATCCCAGCATCCAACCATTTAATCACCTCCTTCTTAACAACTTCTTTCATTGTAGGGTTAAGCCTTCTCTGCTGCTCAATAATCCTAAAGGATCCCTCCTCTAAAGTGATTTTATACATACAGAAAGATGGTTTAATTCCCTGAATGTCAGCTAATGTCCAACCTATTGCTTTGCGATATTGCTGCAACAACTTCACTAAGGCCTCTTCATCCTCCGACACTAAATTTGATGGAACAATAATGGGCAACATCTCACCCTCCTCAAAGCAATAATGGGCAAAGGTTTCAAATCTAAAGTAAGTGTCTCAATCAGGGATGGCTTAATAGGACGAGCCTTCCTTTCAGTCAAATCTAAAGACTCAAAACCATCCTCACACCTAGACACTTCTTTTTCATTTTTTTCTTTCTAAAGTACATTTTGCTAAATCCTCCATGCTAATTGATAACTCTCCAAAAGGGAGTTATTTAGGCCTTAGTTCTATAGTGTTTTGTGTGTCTTTTGTGCTAAATAGGGTTGCTTTTGGATGAATATTATATGTTTTAACCAATTTGGAAGAATGGATGCTTTGGAAGTTATTTTGTGCAGAATATATTCCTGAGCAACTTGAGGGAGCAAAATCTGTGATCCAGCAAAGCAGGGAGCAAAACTGCCACGTAAAAGCTCGTAATCAATTTTAATGAACTGAAGTTAGTTGAGTTATTTTCGGACTTAAGAAGCTCGGAAAGCTTTCCACGTGTACAAATTGACCTAATTAGGGCTTGCCTCCATTCTATAAAAGGGAAGAGCCGTCTCAAGTCAAAGACATTCCATTTTTTGGGAGAGGGTCATTTCTCATTTCCATCTTTGGGAGCCGAATAGAGGAGGAAAGATTGGAGACTTCAAGAAGACCATCAACTACAGATTAACCAAGGGAATTAATCTTTTCTTGTAATTTCTTGTAGTTATGGATGCACATACTCAGATTGTAGCGTGTGTTGTCATGAACCTTATGAGCTAAATTTATTTAGGTGTTGGTTAGGAATCATGTAATTGTTGTGCTTTATTCTCTATGCAATATATGTTGATTTGAGCATCTTGATTAATTGTTGTGCATATTTCTATTTTGTGTCTGCCCGGCCAGCTGGTATGAATATCACTTCTTAGTTTTAGGGATAATTTGAGAAGTGTGTGGCATTTAATCACACTAGATCATTGTGTATTGGTGAACGACAGTGACTGAGTTAGGGATAGCCCGTTGCCTAGTGCTTGATCGGTAGCACGTCATTGGAGTTGAAACACATTCCAAAAGATCCAGAGTTCCGAGAGGATCTATCTTGCTAATAAGACTGCAAGAGAAATGCCTAATCAATAATATTGCAAGAGCAACTTTTAAAACAATTACTAAAATCCTGACCAACGCCTGTTTTCAATCTGTCTGCTTTATTTGTTTACTTTATGTTCTGTCATTTTTTTTTCGCTTCAGCATTTTATCAAAATCAATCATTTTAACCACTTATGAGACCATTACAAAGTTATACAAAATAGGTAAAGTGAGAGCTATTCATCCCCGTGGATACGATAAATACTTATCACTTTAGAGTTTATTTTTACCCCACTCTGGAAACCCTACAAGTTTTTGGAGTCGTTGTCGGGGACTTGAATAAGTTTTTATCTGATCTATTTTGTGTATGTGTTTTTGTGGTTTGGTGCTAGAACTTTTTCATTGTTTCTTTTGTTTTTGCAGATGTAAGTTTGGTGCATAAGCGATCTGCCTAGGGTAAGGTTCGAGCTTGATCTAGAAATTGAAAGGACATTCAGGAGAAGAAGAAGAGAGAATCCTATCTTGGTAGCGAACGATAGAGCCAGAGCCATTCGAGCGTATTCTTTTCCAATGTTTGATGAGTTAAATCCAGGAATTGCAAGTCCTCAAATTGAGGCAACAACTTTTGAAATGAAACCAGTAATGTTTCAGATGTTGCAAACCGTGGGTCAGTTCCATGGTTTGTCATCTGAAGACCCTCATTTACATCTTAAGTCTTTTCTATGAGTTAGTGATTCATTTGTAATTCAAGGAGTGTCTTGGGATGCCCTTAGATTGACTTTGTTCCTGTATTCTCTTAGAGATGGAGCAAAGGCATGGTTAAATTCTTTTGCTCTAGGATCAATTAGGACATGGAATGAATTAGCGAAAAAATTTCTTAGTAAGTATTTTCCACCAACTAGGAATGCCAAATTGAGGAGTGAGATAGTAGGGTTTAGGCAACTTGAAGATGAATTTTTTAGTGAGGCTTGAGAGAGGTTTAAGGAGCTTTTGCGAAAGTGTATTGCCCGAGCAAATTAAGCAGAGCAAAAGGTGAACCAATCAGGATTTGCTAAATCACAGGTAATTCCCCAGCAAATTAAGCAGGCTTGGCCCCAGCAAAATTCGGAGAGTTCTCTTGAGGCAATGATGAAAGAATATATGGCTCGTACAGATGGCACAATTCAAAGTAATCAAGCTTCAATGAGAGCCCTAGAATTGCAAGTGGGTCAGCTAGCTAATGAGCTAAAGGCAAGGCCACAAGGGAAACTTCCTACGAATACCGAGCACCCTAGAAGGGAAGGTAAGAAGCAGGTACATGCAATGACTTTAAGGAGTGGTAAGCCACTAGAAGAGAGAAAAGAGCCTAGTAAACCCCAGGATGTAGAGAAGAGTAGTGATAAAAATGATGGCATGCAATGGGTGGAGGCCATTGCATGCCATCAGAATGATGCCAAGACAGTATCAAGGTTTCTTCAATCGCACATTTTTGCGTGGTTTGGAACACCTAGAGCTTTAGTGAGTTACGAGGGTACACACTTTGTTAATAATGTCTTAACTAAACTTTTAGCTAAGTATGGAATTAAGCATAGGATAGCTACCCCTTATCACCCACAAACAAATGGTCAAGCTGAAGTTAGTCATAGGGAAATCAAATCAATTTTAGAAAAAGTAGTCCATCCATCTAGGAAAGGTTGGTCTTTTCGGTTAGATGAGGCTCTTTAGGCTTATAGGATAGCCTATAAGACTCCCCTAGGTATGTCTCTCTATAGGTTAGTATATGGGAAAGCTTGCCATTTACTGTTAGAGCTTGAGCATAAAACGTTTTGGGCTTTAAAGAAATTGAATTTTGATCTGAGTCGTGCAGGTGCAATAAGAATGCTATAGCTTAATGAATTAGATGAGTTTCGTCAGTTCTTTTATGAAAATGCGAAAATTTATAATGAAAAGACTAAGATGTGGCATGATAAGAAAATAAAACCTAAAGAGTTTATTAAGGGTCCGAGAGTCTTACTTTACAACTCTAGATTAAAATTGTTTCCTGGAAAATTGACATCTAAATGGTCTGGGTCATTTGTTGTGATTGAAGTTTTTCATCATGGAGCAATTACTTTGCGAAATGAAAAGGATGGGAGAGTGTTCAAGGTTAATGGACAGCGAGTGAAGCATTATTGGGGTGAGGAATTCCAGTTGAAATATCCTTCTCTAAAGTTGGTTGATGAATAAGGGAGCGAGAGTTTTGTGGGAGCATTTCATATAGCAATATTTTTTAGGTCCCATTGTTTGTTGCAATTTTATTTTTTTCGCTGATTTGGTTTGATTTTAATCCGAATTATTTTCAATTAGATTTGGTTTGTTTGAATTTCATCTGATTTGTTTTAATTCATGGGTAATTTTAATTCCTGTAGATTTTATTTTCGGTTTATTTATTTATTTTTATTATTCAGCTGATTTAATTTAATCGGATTAGTTTAGTTTCAATTTTATTATTGTATTTTTCATTATCTGTATTTCTGTTGGGATTAGGTTTTAATAATATATTACTTAATTTATTCGCTAAGGATAAAAATGAGATTTGATTTTGGCGGTTTAAATTTAAATTGAAATCTTTCGTATCAAAGATTCTTCTAGAAGAAAATCTTTCCTGAGTGGTTTGTTTCGGCATTCTGTTAGAAGGAGCAAATATTTCGTCAGATCCTGAGGAATTTGTTGGGGATTAAATATTTCTTACCATTTGGATTTGAAATTCCCGTGGGAAGGTAAATTGCATGGAAGATCTGGTGCTTCCATGTGTCACGTAGGGAAATCAAGCGGTAGAGATGTTGGACAACACATCATTAAAAACATATTTTACCGTTTTAATTAATTAATTTTACTTATTGCATGCAAGATTAAAAAGATAATATCATTAATGGAGGAAGATTATTCGATTAGGATTTTATTTGCTGAAGTCCCATTCTTCTTTGAATCTCCTTCTTCTATTTTCTTTCTGTTCTTCGAGTGCGAAAATTCTTCAAGCTCTATATGGCGAAAATGAGAAGGAGGAAAAAGAGAGATACTGAGGAAGAAGAAGTGTCGATTACACTTGAGGCACCGAAGACAAAGATGAAGAAGAGGAAGACGCCGGAAGAAGAAGAGGCTAAGAGAAGAAGGCAGCAACAGAGGGCTGAAGTCGAAGAGGTTGTAAGGAAAGTAGTGGAAGACGTCGCTGAGAAAGAGGTTGAGCAAGAACACCCAAAGGAACCTGAGGAAAAAGATCCTGAGCAGAATGAGTCGGTGGTTGAAATTCCGCAAGAAGTGCAAGAAGAGCGAGCGGAAGATGTGCAGAAGCAGGGAAACTGTCAAGAGCAGCAGATTCAGGTTGAAGATGTGATTCTGGAAGTTTCACGTCGTCGCCGCCAAAAACAGAAGGTCGGAAGAATCAAGGTAATCCGAACAGACACTCCTTCGTCGTCGACGACTGAATCTGAAAAAGAAAAATCGGAAAAAGAAGAGCAAGAGAAAAAGGGGTCAAAGGACCAGGTAAGAATGGAAACTGAAAAGAAGGCACAGGAAGAAATTCTGACAAAGCAGCGAGAAGACAAGGGCAAAGGAATTGTTGAAGCCCCAGTAGAGACAGAAGAGGTTGATATTGAGGAACCGAGACCGCCATATAATCGCTTCATCAATGATCTTGCTCGAGCAAAGTATATAGAGATGCTGAAAAGGGATTTTTTTGTTTGAAAGGGGATTTGGTGATGATCTGCCGCATTTCTTAAGAGCTGGAATTACAAATCATGTTTGGGATCTGTTTTGCGCGAAACCTGAATCGATAGATTCGAATGTTGTTTGTGAATTTTATGCGAATATAGATCAAGAAGAGGGGTTTCAAGCAATTGTTCGTGGTGTGGCAGTCGATTGGAGCCCTGGGGCGGTAGATTCTCTGTTTAATCTTCAAGATTTCCCACATGCCGGATATAATGAGATGGCGGCTGCGCCATCTAATGAGCAGTTGAACGCAGCTGTTCGAGTGGTGGGAATCGAGGGGCCCCAGTGGCGTTTGTCGAAGAATGAGAAGAGAACCTTCCAAGCGGCCTATCTCAAGAGTGAAGCCAACACTTGGTTGGGATTCGTAAAACTACGCCTGCTGCCAACAACTCACGACTCTATTGTCTCACGTGATCGAGTTCTTCTGGTATTTGCTATTTTGAGATCATTAAGTATAGATGTTGGAAAAATTATCTCTAGTGAAATTTATTCCTGTTGGAGGAAGAAGGTGGGTAAGCTCTTTTTCCCGAACACAATAACTATACTATGTCAAAGAGCTAGGGTTCCCATGAATGCAAAGGATGTCACTTTGATGGATAAGGGAATAATAGACACACTGAACCTGGCAAGGCTTCAGAGGACTCAAGCGCACCAAATGCAAGAACAACTATAAATGCATTCCAGCATAATGGAGTTTGCCGAAAGGCAATTCCAAACCTTCTGGAATTATGTTAAGCGAAGGGATGTCGCATTGAGGAGGGCCTTGCAGTCTAATTTTTCTATGTCTTATCCACCCTTCCCAGTATTCCCTGATGATCTATTGAACCCCTAGATCCCGCCACCGCCGATAGAACGAGAAGGAGATGAGGAGGAGGACCCTGGTCAGGAGGATTGACGAAGTAGTAGTTGAGCGAGCTTTATTTTTTATGAAATATTTTTGTTGCTCGTGTATTCTTGACCTGCTAATAAGATTGCAAGAGAATTGCCTAATCAATAATATTGCTAGAGCATCTTTTAAAACAATTACTAAAATCCTAACCAACGTCTGTTTTCAATCTGTCTCTTTTATTTGTTTACTTTTTGTTCTGTCATTTCTTTTCCTTCAACATTTTATCAAAATCAATCATTTTAACCACTTTTGAAACCATTAAAAAGTTATACGAAATAGGTAAAGTGAGAGCTATTCAGCCCCGCGGATACGATAAATACTTATCACTTGTTGCGGATTGTGTATGGTTGCATAGTGTTCTAGAGTCTATTTTTACTATATTTTTACCCACTCTAGAAACCTAACACTAATCTCTCCATAATCCTAGAAATGTTGATTCGTCAAATCCTCAATTGCTGTCTCAACAATTGTGTCCTCTAGAATCCGAATGAAAGAGCAATCTTCCATTTCATCTGGATACTTCATGGCTTTAAAAACATTAAACTTCACTTCCTCATTATGAACCCTCATTGTTAGTTCCCCTTTCTGAACATCTATCAACGCCCTACCAGTAGCCAAAAATGGACAACCAAGAATAATTGGGACATCTTTATTCTCCTCATAATCTAAAATAATAAAATCAGCAGAAAATATAAATTTATCTACTTTAACTAAGACATCCTCAATCTTACCCTCAGGATATGTGATAGACCTATCAGCTTGTTGGAGTGTGACTGTGGTAGGGCTAGCTTCACCAATACCTAGCTTTCGATAGACCGAAAGAGACATAAGGTTAATGCTCACGCCTAAATCACAAAGTGCTCTACCCAACTCTTTTAAACCTATAGAGACAGGAATAGTAAATGATCTTGGATCCTTAACCTTGGTTGGTAGCCCATTCTTCAGAATAGCACTGCATTACTCAGTAAGAGATACAGTTTCAAATTCTCCTAACCTCTTCTTTATAATATAATTTTGAATTAGTTTCAAAATTAATTTTTGAGAGAAAATATTTGAAAGAGTTCAAATAATTAATATGAATTGGATTCATATTAATAAAATCCCTAAAATTAAATATATTATATTTAATTGGATAATTAATTAATTATTAAAATTAGATATGAATAAGATAATAGATTTGATTAAATCTTATTCATGACATTTTCCTATAAGGATTAGATCTTATTCATTGCATTTTCCTATAAATAGGACTTGTGGGGTGGGATGAAAGACATCTCATTCATTCTCCTACTAACAAAGAATTCCCTTGAAGGCTTCCACCAGTCTCCTGCCTCTAGAAGTCCCAGAGTCATACCATTGTAGCCATACTGGTGGTGTTAGCAAGATTTGGTCATTGAATTTCCAGCGAAAGATCGTGCTTAGTTGCTGCATTTTTCATCTAAGAGAAGGATCAAGAGTTTAGGTGAAACAGTCAAGTCGCCAATGACGGTATGTTGGTGAAAACCCTTTTCTCTAAACTTGCATGAATTAAATAGACTTTAATGCAGTAAATTCCTCCATGCTTTAGATATATTTACAATAGATTATGCTTGATAATTATTGTAAATTTTGCTCCTTGTATCTGTACTTTAATTTAGATTAAAACACAGTCATAGGTCCTCTGATAAATCTTCCGCTGCGCTAGGGATTTCATTCCAACAAAAGTAGTAAAGGAATTTTTGAGAAAAAATATATTTAATAGATTTAGAAATCGTAGAGTCCTAATCAGTGATGAAGGTTCTCATTTTGTAAACAATGTGATAAGGAAACTATTGGAGAGGTATAATGTCAAGCACAGAATTACAACCGCATATCATCAACAAACTAATGGCCAAGTCGAGTCAAAGGAGAAGGCAGGTGAAAAAGGGTAAAAGTTTGCACCGAAAATACAATCGCAATTCGGCTTAAGCTTGAAGACCGATTATTTTGCAAGCCACAATTTGTGACACATTTGCAAGCACAAACTGAGCACAACTCTAATATCATAGAGATGACGTCACCAAATGGGAAACCTATTTAAGGCGGCAACAAGGTGACTTAAGCCACTTTTATTCGAACACCCAACGTCTCTCTCGACCCAAAAGCTCCACGCGATCTTCGTTTGTCTGTTTCGACCACCATACCCATCGGATACAAAAAATTTCCAACCAGAAAGCATTAGCGACTTCTTCTACCTCACATTCATTCGATACCGAGAGCGATGGAGCCTTCATCTACTTCTCAACCCAAGAAACTAGAGCTTCCAAGAAAATCATCCAAGGTTTCTTTTGAGGAGCTAGAAGCGGATTCAGATTCTTCTCCGTCTCCTTAACAAGTGAGCACATGTTCAACCTTTAAACAGTTGAGAAAGCAAGGTAATCTCCCACAAACTCTTCATGTAGAAACGCGACAACAAAAGTTGGAGAAAGATATGAGACAAGCAGCGGACGTTAGTCGAAAGGCCACTGAGGAAGCTGCCTCAGATTCAGAGGAAGAGGAAGAAGAAATTATGATAATCCGAAGGCCTAGATCCATGCGATTGGAAGAAAAGAATGAGGAAGAAGTTGAGCCCAGTTTGCCAGTTACGATCACAGTTGAAGAAAAGAAGCGAAAAGATTTTCCTGCAAGTCAACCAGATTATGCGGCCGCAACTGACGAAGAAAAGCCGACTGCTAGTACTCCAGCAAAAGAAGATGCGCCCGCATCTGGAGTGCAAATACAGGGACAAACCACCACCCCTTCTCTAAGGAAGTTGTGAATTAAAATGATGGTGAAGCATAAGCACCAACCAAGGCTAGAAAGAGAAAAAGCTAATCTTCCAGAGAAGAAAGAATGGCCCTAATTGCTAAAGCAGTGCAAGAAGCAAAGGTCATGGCAAAAGAAGAAGTAGACAAGATGGAGGAAGAAAGATCAAGGAAGCTGAGAGAAGAAGAAGTAAAGGTTGCACTCAACTTCCTAGTATACCATTTACAAGATGCAGCAGAAACAGAGGAAGGAAAATAAGAGATTCTTTACTTATGCAAATCCAATTAGCTCAATGTGGCGCCGCTCACGACCACGAACAAGTCAGTCTAGATTCACACACGAGGTTCCAACAATTAAGAGATCCACAATTTTGCTAAAAGCAAAGTTGATTTAGAAAGATTGAAACTCACCCAAATGAAGCCAACTTGCTACCCGGGTTCTAATATTGCACCTGTGTAAAGATTTGACCTCCAGATTCTATGGGTACCTTTGATTAGTAATCAAATGCTAATGGGTAATCAAACGAACATTATAAACCACCCAAAAATTTCATGAAACTTTGCTTACCCCACTAGAAATGTTCAAATCCACCAGAAAAAGACCACACATGTTGCTACTACTCGAATGGAGGGTAATGGGTAATCAAATGAGCATTGTTGGTCGCTAGAATGCAAAGGGAAAAAAGACCCATGCTGCAACGACTGAAAAACGCACCGAAAAGCACAGCTCGAACCCATGCTGCAATAATGTCGGCAAACGTGAATGAGGTTACTAGACTACCGTGTCTACAACTTGCTACACTCGTTGAAGTGAGGACAAAGCTGAGGGAGAGAGATCAAAGGGAAAGGAGGAAAAACACCGAGGGGGAGAGAAAAATTGAGAGAAAATACACCCATGCTATGTGTAAAGTACTCAATAAAAATCGAGGGCGACGGCACTAGGTTGCAAATTTGCAGCAGGTGGACGGCGGTGAGAGGGAGATCAACAAGAGAGGGAAAGGGAGGCGGTCGCTACTACCTATTTTATTCAGAGGGAAAGGAGAAAAGAGGAGTGTGGGTTAGACAGAAAGAGAGGGAAAATCGGGAGAGGGAGAGTTTTGAGGGTATTAAAAAAATTGATTTACTTTTTCTTTTCTTTTTTTTTTTTTTTAAATAAGGGTTGTTACATAGTCAGTCTCATCAGTAAACGACGTTATAAAGTTAAAGTGACTTATCTCGCGGTCCTGGTCTTATACAAACTCATTGCATAGGACGCCCTCACTCACATGTCAGTACACGAACGATTCAGGATCACATCGTTTGTATTAAATACAAAGTGAGCTACGTCAATAGTGTCCCCAAGATAAGGTGTTCAACCTTATCCCTATACTATAGACCGTTTAGGTTATTTACTTGAACTTGATCCATTTGTATGTCACCACATAAAGCTAAAATATTCATTATATAGCCAGAGGATCTTCGTTTATTGGATTTGGGGTTATTTTAGGCAAGATTAACATGCAATGAATAATCCTTTATTTATTGAACAATCAAGTGTTATATTTACTATCTACGAGTTTTAGGGCATAAAACCCAACAATAATAAGATGTTAAGACTATCTGCTTCTGCTCATTAAATTAAATAGAATTTTTCTTTTCTTTTCTTTTTTTATTGTTGTTTTCTCAATGTTTTCATTTATTTATATTTTCATATAAATTATAAATTTCACATGTTATGAACGTGTTTGATTACTAGTACTATCTAAAAGGGGCTTAAAGGGAGAAACTTTTGATTTCCCCATTTATCCCTTTTTAATCTTCAAATTCCTCATTTGTCCTTTTTATTTAATTATTAATTATATTAATTTGAGTTGAACATTTTTTTGGAACTTAAAGCGATTGTGAAAATTTGAAGATTTTTTTATTTAATTATATTAATTCTAATTGATTTTCAGTTGTCAAATTTGTAGAATTTTTTATTTAATTATTAATTCTAAGTGACTTTCTTATGGGAAAAATATATTTTTAGTCCCTGAGGTTTGGGTTAGGTTTCATTTTGGTCCCTGAGTTTTCAAACTCAACAATTTAGGGCCCGTTTGATAACCATTTCAGTTTTTGGTTTTTGGTTTTTCTGTTTTTGGTTTTTGGTTTTTGGTTTCCTGTTTTTTAAAAACAAAAACCACATATATTTGATAACTGTTTTTTGTTTTCTGTTTTTTAAAAAAAAGAAAACCAACATTGTTTGATAACTGTTTTTGGTTTTCAGTTTTTTAAAAATTAGAAAGATGAAAAGATATTTAAGAGAGAGAAAAATGTGTAAAGACGTTGAAACAAAAATTTAGAGACACAAATATAAATGTTTTCAAGAGATTTTTTTTTTTAAAGATGAGAGAAAAGTTAAACATAGAAAATTTAGAGAGATGAAAGAAAATGTTTAGAGAAAGAATATTAGTTAGACTCGAGAAAAGATATTAGTTAGAGAAAAAACAGAAAACAAGTTAGAGTAAAAGCGATAAATTTTAGATTAAAAAAATTAAATAAAAAAAGAAAATTTAGAGAGATAGTAAAGTTAAGAGTAAAAGATATGCTAAAAAACTAACGATAAATTAGAAAAATAAAGAAAAGTTGTAGCGATAGAAAATTTTGGTGACTTTTTTTTTTCCAAAAGAAAAATTAGAACATATTTATTGGGAAGAGAAAAGGTATTGACATATTTTTAGAAATAGACAAGTTATAGAGAAAAAAAAGTTTTGAGAGAGAAAATTTTAGAGAGAGAAAAAAAAATAGAGAAAGAAATTTGTTGGAGAGAGAGGTAAAAGAGGAGAAAAGTAAGCATTAGAAGAAAAATGAGTTTTTGAAAAACAGAAATCTGTTTCTAAAAACTACTTTTTTTGGTTTTTGAATTTTACTTATAATTCAAAAACGTTTTTAAAAAACAGAAAACAGAAAACAGAAATGGTTATCAAACACCCCTGTTTTTTAAAAATGAAAAACAAAAACAGAAAACAGAAAACGAAATGGTTATCAAATGGTTAGCCTCTGAGGTTTGGTTTTAGTTTCATTTTGGTCTCTCCATCCATTTTTTTCGTTAAAAACTAACGGGTGGATGACGTGGCACTATTCTTTTATTAAAAAAAATATTTTTTAAAATTTTAAATTAAAATTGTATTAAAATAATAAACAATTATTATTTTTAATTTATTCTCTTTCTCTTTTTCTCTTCTTCTTCTTCATCATCACATGGCTGGCGACGACTCCTTTTTTTTTGTTTCTTCTTCTCTTCTCTTCTTTTCTTTCTTTTTCTTTTTTTCCTCTTGTTCTCCGACGAAGCAGCACACACATCTCCACGTGCCAACAAGGAAAACCCAGATCTGCAATGCAGATCATAGTTGATAAACTTGAAAAAATCAAGTTATATATCCTTTAAACTTAAGCTAAAACAAGGCCAAAAGGAAACAATGATGCTTGGCTTCAGCGCAAAAAGAAAGGAAAATGTAATGATTTTATGTGGTAGGCTATATTCATGTATACGATGAGAAATTATAAAATATAGGGCGCTAACGCAACTAATATGGTTGTTTTCCAAGTTTCTTCTCTACGCAGGCACACATCCCAAGATGATCACAAGACAGACAAGATGGATGAAAGGACAGCGCTGACAGAACTAACACAACTAACGCAAGTGGACTAAAAAGAAGCTGAGAAGTTGCAAGTTGGCCGTTGGTGACTGAAGCAAGTTACTTGGAGAAGTTAGCTTCCCTCGCCTATAAATAGAAGCCACCTGCTCAAAGGAAGAGATCATCATTCGATCAAGAAAGGAGAGGGAAGACAAAGGAGAAAGAGAAATCACAGGAAGTTGTGATTTAGAGGAAAATTGTGCTGGCAATGTATTATTTCATGATGTCTTGTTTTGCTCGCATGGGCTAATTTTCTTCTTCAAGGCTTAGCGCAAGCACCCATGTGGTGATAAGTGAAACATTAATGGCCTTCTACTTAGTTGCGATACTATTTTCATTGCTAACTCCCGCTTGGCCAGTCGGATGCGGTAGCAGTATGCTAAATCCCTGACAGGTAATGCATGCAGACGTCTCTAAGTAGAACAAGTTAGCGCACGACATGTAGTCTTGGTAGCATTAAAACACTACAGCTAAAAGATAGTGCATGCATGAGCTTTGACTGCGTTAAGACTAACGCAATCCCTTGTAAGTTTTAGAGATCTAAGCCCTACGCAGAACTAGCCAAATAACCAATTGATAGTTTTATGCCAAACGCAGAAGGAGTACCAGGTTGGAAACTTGTGATTTTATCTCACTTAGGCATTGATGGATCAATTAACCAAAGTATGCGCTACAAGGTTCTTATAAACACATGCCGCAACAGCCTTGATACTATTCTCCTTAATATTTTTTCTTTCACTCTTGTCGCATGTTTTACTTTAAGCGAATTTTACTTTTCAGAATCTCCAATTCTCTTATTTATTCTTTTATATAATATCACACGTTTTGAGTTTAGACCAGTAGTAATTATTAGAATATGAAAATAACCTCTCCCTGTGGATTCGACCCTAGGCTCACTAGGTATTACTTGATTTTGTCAATTTATACTTGGATTGATAAACATCTACGACACATCTTTATTAATTTGTTAAAGCATACTGACGAACCATCAAGTTTTTGGCGCCGTTGCCGAGGAAAGGAAGCAAATTTTTTTTTAAAAAAAATCTGATCTAACACTCCGTTTGATATTATTTATTGTGTTCCCTGTTGAGTACTTTTTCTCCAGGAAACCAGAGGTTTCATGCATGCTGCTCGACAAATCGATTTCAAAGTCGATCCTGAAATTGATAGAACATATCATAGAAGAAGAAGAAATCGAAGAGCTCGAAGACAATCAGGAGAAATGGCAGCACCCAACCAACTAAACAGACCAGTAAATCCCATCAAAATGGCTGATGATAGGGCCAGAGGAATTACAGATTATGCAGCCCCTGCAAACTGTTATTTTAGTCCAGGGATAGTTAAGCCCACTCTAGAAACAGAAAGATTTGAGTTAAAACCTATTATGTTTCACATGCTGACGGCTGCAGGACAGTTCAGAGGAAGCCGATCAGAAGACCCCCACTCTCATCTAAAGTCATTCTTGGATATTTGTAATAAATTTATTATTCCAGGAGTAACGCATGAGCAATTACAAGTCATCTTATTTCCTTATTCGTTAAGAGATGCAGCGAAAGTATGGCTAAATCAGCAGCCAAAAAATTCCATCGCAACATGAAATGATTTAGCTGAGAAGTTTTTAGAAAAATACTTTCCACCCACCGCAAACTCTAGATTGAGAAAGGAAATAATGACTTTTGCGC
Organism: Luffa aegyptiaca; assembly: GCA_017139565.1. Lineage (NCBI taxonomy): Eukaryota > Viridiplantae > Streptophyta > Magnoliopsida > Cucurbitales > Cucurbitaceae > Luffa > Luffa aegyptiaca. The sequence goes on along the minus strand of CM029407.1, from coordinate 35,250,156 downwards.
AAAGGGAAGATGAAACACTGAGTGAGGCGTGGGAACGTTTCAAGAGCTTACTACAAAGGTGCCCGCATCATGGACTACCACTCTGTATTCAGTTAGAGACCTTCTACGTAGGTCTTAACAAGAACTCGCAAGTGAGTGGATTCCTCTGCAAACGGTGTGCTACTCAGAAAGACGTATGATGAAGTTCACGCAATCCTCGATCGGATTGCACGCAACAATTACGAGTGGGGCACTGTGGAAGACAGAAGAAGAAGACCCATTAAAACTAGCTCGGGAAGTTTTGAAGTTGATCCAATGACTTTTGTCAACGCAAAGATTGATGCGTTGACAACAAAAATGGATGCACTGACGGCTAGCACAGCACCTTTGATCGCGTAACTCAAGGCAATTGGGTGCGGGATCTGCGGAGAGGGACACACGCATGACCAGTGTCCTTCAAACCAGAATCAGTTTTCTGGACCGCAAGGAGCTGTACAGAACAACCCATTTTCAAGCACATACAATCGATGATGGAGAAATCACCCAAACTTTTCATGGAATGGTGGCACAAATAAACAGACACAACAAGGTAATGTAAACCCTGCGCCCAAATTATTTAATTCTAACAATGAACAATCCTCACAGGGACAATTTCAGCGCAATATCAGACGGTGGAAACCAAATAGCATCATCCTCGTACGCTCTGGAAACAATGATGAAATAATTTATGGCGAGTCATAAGGAATATATGACAAAAAATGATGTGGTGGTTCAGAGTCAGGTCGCATCCTTGCGCAGTCTGGAGATGCAAGTAGGACAACTTGCGTCAGAGCTTAAGAATAGACCTGCCGGAGCATTACCCAGCAATACGGAAGACCCAAAAGGGAAAAAGCACTGTCATGTTGTAACTCTTCGCAGTGGAAGACAATTGCAAGCAAATGACCCTGTGCCAACGCAAGAAAATTTAACCAAAAATGCAACCAAGAAGAAAAAGTAGCTGAAGAAGAATAACCCAAAAAGATGGAGGCTCACGCAGAAAAGGAGCTTGACGCATACAAGCCCGCAGTACCTTTTCCTCAAAGATTAAGGAAAAAAAATGACGAAGCCCAGTCTAATAAAGACTACATTCACCTGCCCATATGAAACCATTGCGTTTAGAAGGATGCCTTTTGGGTTGTGCAATGCGCCAGGAACATTCCAGAGATGTATGATGGCCATCTTTTCAGAATTCTTAGAAAAATCAGTAGAAGTTTTTATGGACGACTTCTCAGTATATGGAAAGTCTTTCGCAGACTGTCTGACGCAGTTGGAACGAGTATTAGAACGATACGAGGAGACTAACCTAGTGCTAAATTGGGAGAAAATTCATTTTATGGTAGAAGAAGGAATCGTCCTAGGTCATCGCATATCCAGCGCAGGAATTGAAGTCGACAAGACAAAATTTGATGTCATTGAGAAATTGCCACCTCCTACCTCTGTAAAGGGAATTCGAAGTTTCTTGGGTCACGCAGGATTCTACCGCAGATTCATCAGGAACTTCTCGCATATTGCAAAGCCACTTTGCGCATTGTTAGAAACAAATAGAAAATTGTAATTTTCAGAGGAATGCAGTAAGGCAGAAACAAATAGAAATTTTGAATTTTCAGAGGAATGCAGCAAGGCATTCAAGGATATGAAGCATGCGCTAGTCAGTACAACCATTTTCGCAACTCCTAATTGGAAAGAACCTTTTGTCCTAATGTGCGATGCTAGTGACGTAGCAGTTGGAGCAGTCCTAGCCCAGAAAAAGGAGAAGATTCTGCACCCTATTTATTATGCCAGCAGAACATTGAATGAAGCACAAATTTATTACACAAAAACCGAGAAGGAATTATTAGCGGTTGTTTATGCTTTTGATAAATTTCGTGCTTATTTAATTGGCTCCAAAGTCACTGTCTACACAGATCATGCGGCGATAAAATATCTAATCACAAAAAAGGATGCGAAGCCAAGATTGATTAGGTGGATCTTATTGCTGCAAGAATTAGACTTAGAGATCAAGGAAAAAAAGGGAAGTGAGAATTTGGTCGCAGATCATTTATCGCGTTTGGAGAATCCTGAGAAGGTAGATGCGACAGAAATCCCTATCGCAGAGGAATTTCCTTATGAGAAGCTTTTAATGATTGAAGAAGAAGAACCATGGTTTGCGGACATCGTAAACTACCTCGCCGCAGGGGTCTTACCTGAGGAATACTCAGTGCAACATCGTAAGAAATTTTTTCATGAACTAAAGTTTTATTTATGGTATGACCCTTATCTTTATCGCAGAGGACCATACCAGATCCTTAGGAGATGCGTTGAACGTTTAGATTCGTTGAAAATTTTGGAAGCATGTCATGAAGTTCCATATGGAGGACACTTTGGAGGGCAATGCACTGCGACAAAGGTATTGCAGAGTGGTTACTAGTGGCCCACCTTGTTCCAAGACGCAAAGAAATATGTGGAAAGATGCGACAAGTGCCAACACACTGGTAATATCAGCACAAGAAACGAGATGCTGCAAAACTATATAGTAGAAATTGAGTCATTGGACGTCTAGGGCATTGATTTTATGGGACCTTTCCCATCATCGCAAGGATACCAGTACATCCTTCTCGCAGTTGACTATCTCACCAAGTGGGTGGAAGCAATCGCTTGCGTTAAGAACGATGCGACGACCGTGGCAAAATTCCTTAAGAAGAATATTTTTACAAGATTCGGTGTGCCATGCACACTTATAGTGATGAAAGGACTCATTTCATAAACAAGATCATGACTAAGCTGTTGCAAAAATACAATGTTAAACATCATATCGCAATAGCTTATCACCTGCAAAGCAATGGACAGACCGAGGTATCGTACAGGGAAATAAAGAAAATTATCGAGAAGGTGGTCACCACAAGTAGGAATGACTGGGCGCAACATCTGGACGATGCGCTATGGGCATACCGCACAACTTTCAAAACACCCATAGGGATGTCGCCATATGCGTTGGTGTTTGACAAGGCCTGTCATTTACCCTTAGAATTGGAATATAAAGTGCAGTGGGCAATGAAACGTCTCAACTTTGATCCATATGCGACAGGACAAGAGCGATTGCGCCAGCTATCAGAATTAGAAGAATTTAGAAGATGCGTGTATGAAAATGCCAAGTTTAACAGAGAAAAACAAAAACAATGGCATGACAGACGAATATGCAAGAAGGATCTTAGAGAAGGTATGATGATTTTATTATTCAACTCTCGTTTACGTCTTTTTCTAGGTAAGCTGAAATCTAGATGGTCGGTCCCATACACTATCCATAAGGTATATCCATATGGGGCAGTGGACCTACATTCCACTGACGGAAAAAAGAATTTTTAAGGTCAACGGGCAAAGAATAAAGCCATACATTGATGGGACCTTGGGCGAGGTAGTTGAAATTATTCTTCTGAAAGATCTGCCTTAAAATAACAAGACAAAAATAGGTCCAGGACAAAAAGTGCTCTCAGCTGCGTCATGACCTAACGCAAGGTAAGAGCACAACATGTTAGAAGTTGTAATTATTTGTTTCCTTCCTCATGTTTATTTTATTGCATTAATATTTTTGATAATTTAGACCCCATCGCATGTTTTACTCGCATTGGATTTATTGCGTTAGTATTTTTGTTGCGATAGAGCCTTATGAAGGAAACCCTAACGCATTTCCCAATTCATCTAAACTTTCCTCGCATTGGAAGCGCAACCATAATCATTTTTACATTTAATGAGCTGCACTAATCCCTGTTTTTACACATTAACCAAGGCAACCACTCACATTCCCCCATGATAATCATGATCACCTACCTACGTGGGATGCGAAAGGGCATCAATACCAAAGCTAGCCAAAGCCTTGCGTTAGCTATAAAAGGAATGCGCCCCTTCTTCATTTCTTTCATCTTCTTCGTGCTAAACCCTAAACCCTTACCTTCCCTCTATCACATGAAGCTTCTCTCGGTTTTCTCCAAAAACAACCATGTCAGGCTCACAAAATCCCTCTCTCGTCGGTTACGCTGACGACTCACCTCCATCATCGCCGAAGGTGGAAGGGCCGCATAGGGACGTCATTATCTCCTCGGATGAAGACAATGATATTCAGCAAAACGATGACCACATGGAGGAAGACAAATCGGAGGTCATTGTTGGATTCCTAAAGTGAGTAAAAATAAGATATAAATAGACTCTAGACTCTGTGCAAGTATACACAGTCTGCAGCAAGTAATAAGTATTATCGAATCCAAGGTCTGAACTAGCTTCCACTTTATCTATTTTGTATAACTTTTCAATGGTTTCAAAGATGGTAAAAATGATTGATTTTTATAGGAATAATGCTGAAGCAAAAGAAATGACAAAACAGAAAGTAAACAAATAGGCAGACAGATTAGAAACAGGTGTTGGTCAGGATTTAGTAATTGTTTTAAAAGATGCTCTAGCAATATTATTGATCATGCAAAACTCTCGCAGTCTTATTAGCAGATTCCTCTCGGAACTCCGAATCTTTTGGAATATGTTTCAACCCCAATGAAGTACTACCGATCAAGCACTAGGCAACTGGCTATCCCTAGCTCAGTCACTGGCGTTCACCAATACACAATGATCTAGTGTGATTAACCGCCACACACTCCCTAAATCATCCCTGAAACTAGAGAGAGATATTCATACCGGCTGGCCATGCGGGCACAAAATAGAAATGAGCACAACAAATAATAAAGATGCAGTAAATCAATATTTATTACTAGAATTTAAGCACGACAATCACATTGTTTCCTAACCAACGCCTAAAGCTACTTAGTTCATAAGATGCATGGAAACACACGTTACAATCTGAGTAAGCATATCCATAATTATAAAATAATGTAAGAAAGTATTAATTCCCTTGATCAACTTGCAATTGATGGTCTTCTTGATGGTCTCCAATCTCTCTCCTCTATTCGGCTCCCAAAGGTGGAAGTAACCTTTCCAAGAATGGAATGTTTCTCCCAAGATGGAATGAATTTGACTTGGGCAGCTATCTCCTTTTATAGAGTGGTAGGAGGCTTGAATTAGGTTGACCTAGACACGTGGATGGCTCTCCTTGCTCCTTTATCCCGAGAATAACTTAACAGAATTCGGTTTGTTAATTTGGCTAACGAGTTGTGACGTGGCAGTTTTACTCCCAGCTTTGCTGCAGCACAGAATTTGCTCCCTCCAGTCGCTCAGCAATACATTCTGCATAAAATAACTTCCAAAGCTTCCATTCTTCCAAATGAGTTAAAACATATAATATACATCTAAAAGCAACCCTATTTAGCACAAAGGATACACAAATCCCTATAGAAATAAGGTCTAAATAACCACCTTTTGGAGAGTTATCAGTCATCGATGGAGAACAGCATGTCGAAAGTCTAGAACTTCAGCACACCGCTGCTCCGTCCTCCTTCGACGCAAACACCACTGAAGTGCTCGATGTGGCACCACTAGACACCTCCACATTCAACGTGCAGCCGGTAACCCTCCAACCAGCCCAAAATATCACCGCCCCGTGTAACCTAACACCATTTTCCTCTCCTTTCCCATCTATTTCCATTCTTCCACCTCCAAACTCTTCCACTACCCTACCGCCCATCCACCTCCACCAGTCCCACTCTCCCGCAGTTCTCTGCGCGGGAGGTCGCCGCATGGAACTCCCTGTTAGGGGAATGAGGCGAAGAAGGCGAAGCAATTTGCCTGCAAGAAGAAAGAGAGCGAGTTGCGACAAAAGAAACTGCGCGCAAGGCTGCCGCAGATGCTGAAGCAGCCAGAACAAGAGAATGCGCCAGCAAAATGGAGCACGACCAAATCGCCGCAGAAGTTGTCGCAACCAATCTAGCCATCATTGCGGCCGCATTGGACTCCAAGTCCACTGATTCGGAGGATGAGCTTCCCCGAACACATTGCCGCAACATCCAACCAACGGGGGTAATCATTCGAGAACCATCAGAACGACCTGCGGCGGCCCAAGCAAAAAAAGAAAAGTGCCCACCACATCCAAAAGCAAAGGAAAAGAAAAAGTGGGCGCAGGAAAAGAAAATGAGGGGAAGGACTAGGGGAAGTTTCAAGAGGAAAGGGGATTCGGCTGCACCTTTCCGCAGACAATGACAAAGCAGATTTCCCAACGCAAATGGGAGACGGTTTGCGAGAATCCCCGCTCCTACGCCCCTGCGCTAGTTCATGACTTCTACCGAGGGCAATGGCGAGACGAAATCGACGAAGTGTTGGTTCGAGGCCACTTAGTCGCATTTTCCTCTGCGTGCATCAACATTGTATTCGAGCTGCGAGATATCCCTGACGCAAAAGGGAATGCATTACTCAACTACCTCGATGACGATTTCCTGAGCGCAGTGCTACTTGCGATGGCAAGACCTGGGGCCAAGTGGGACGGCCACGAAGCTGCGAGGACCCTCAAATTGCAGCTACTAGACTTTGAGGCCACCTGCTGGATGCACTGGGTGAAAAATTGCATCATGCCCACAATGCATGATGCCACATTAAGCCTTCAGCGGGTAATTCTCGTTTATTGCATCATGAAGGGAACCCCAATTGACCTAGGCCAAATACTCGTCGAAACATTACGCCAGACTGCTGCAAAACCTAAAGGCGTAATGTTTTGCCCAGGCCTTGTCACTCGTTTATGCCGCGCATCAGGCCTCTTACCCACTGCAGATGAAGAAATCCGACCCATGCGGAAGGATTTTGACGACCAATGGTGGACGCGCGTAACCAGCACCCGAGATAGGCGTCTGCAAGGAAACACGCAGCAACCAGCCCCCACATCCTAACCTACGGCTCCTGCTCCTGAAAAGCCAAAGAAAAAGAGGCACAAGCAAACCGCGGGCAGACAGCCACCACCAGCCGCAAGGACCCCTCAATCTACTCCACCAGCACAGGAAAACACTATATGCGCCCAACCTCAGGGATCCTTGCCACCGCCTCCTCCGCCTCCACCTCCACCACCATTGCAAGAAACAATCCAACATTCACCCCCTCTGCAGTACAACGACGAATTGCGTTAAGAGGAGGTTTTTGAAGGTTCATTGCCAAGCCCTCCTCGCAATGAAGAAATCCCCGTGCCAAATCCCACACCACAAGCCACTGCTTCTGCGAGCGCAAGAAATGCTGCGGCTGATCCACAGTTGGATGTGGATACAACTCTTATATTTTTAGAGCTGCGGCAGATGATTCACGAAGTCGTAGAGCCCCTGCGTTTACAACAAGTGCGGATGTGCTAGCAGCAGAAGTTTCTACACAAGCAACAAGAAGAACTATCGTAGAGGGTAAACGCCTTAGTCCTCTTTTTGATGCGATGGACTGAAGGTTTTGGCCGCTTGCCAGTCACGCAAAACTTGTTCGCACGGCCAACTGCGCAACAAAGACCCTCTGGCGTAGGCCCATCACACGTGCATGGATCCATGCCTCCGCCTGCACCGAGGGACCCAAGACCACCTCCACCACCACCATCGTAGGAGTAGAATACAGTTACTTAGTTTTCTTGCTTTCTTTTTGTTTCCTTTAGCTGTATGCGCCCTTGTTTTATAATTTTGTACCGCATTACATCAATATATCTCGCCCCTTTATCTCATCCTAATTTTCTTTTTGCCTTAATATAATGTCTTTATCTACTAAATTCTTTGCGTTAGCTCCTTTGCTTTAATCCATGCATCTAACAATCTCGAATTTCTTGCCCGCATTAATTAAAATTGAGTTAACCTTTGTTTTCATTTCCTCAAAATTTAAGGAAATTCCCTTCGCATTTTCGACTTGCCGCAACTCAGCCTTGATCTTCTTAAGTCCATGCGCTCCAGCGTAAGTTTGGGGGACAATGGGGACATTGTCCACTTTAAGTTTGGGGGAGTCAGCGCATAAATAAAATAACGCATGTGTTCCTCTGGAATGCGACGTGTTTGTAGCCAGGGGCATTTATGACACCCATAGTTTGCCACTGCGCGAAGAGAAACGCATCCCATGAGCATAGAGGACAGTAAAAAAATGTAATGCCCGTAGTTGGATACCTATCATCATAGATGTGGGTAAGCCAAAACAAAAGCATGCGTTTTGATGTCCATTGCTTTCATTTATTGCCTTCTAATATATATATATATATATATATATATATATATATATATATATATAATAAAATAAAATAAAAATATATATATATATAATAATAAAATTATGCGCCCAGGACATATAGGAGAAGATTAGCTGAGTTAACGGAAGGAAGAATCTAAGCGCAAGGAACTTTCCTTAAGCAATGAAGGAAATTTGGCAAAAGTTAACCCTGTTTAGTAATGCGCGCAAGAAAAAGAGAAAAGTAGATGCTAAGACCACAGGTGTTGATGAGCTAAGTAATTATCGCAGAGTTGATATAAGGCATTGCTTGAGGATAAGCAATAGTTTAAGTTTGGGGGTTTGATAACTTGCAAAAAGCAAGTTATTTGTCCTTTAAACTTAAGCTAAAACAAGTCCAAAAGGAAACAATGATGCGTGGCTTCAGCGTAAAAAGAAAGGAAAATGTAATGATTTTATGCGGTAGGCTATATTCCCATACGGTGCTCAAAAACAATGACGCGTAGCTTCAACGCAAAAAGAGGATTCCTCTACAAACAGTGTGCTACTCAGAAAGACGTATGATGAAGCTCACGCAATCCTCTATCGGATTGCACGCAACAATTACGAGTGGGGCACTATGGAAGACAGAAGAAGAAGACCCATTAAAACTAGCTCGGGAAGTTTTAAAGTTGATCCAATGACTTCTTTCAACGTAAAGATTGATGCGTTGATAACAAAAATGGATGCGCTGATGATAGCGAGCATAGCGAGCTATTTTTCTCTTATTAATTAAGCTAGTCTTTTACAATTATTTGCCCAAATTTATGCATTTTTATGTTTTATTTGTAGGAAGTATGTGTTTGAATCTTAATTCAGCAATTGGAGTCAAATGGAGTTCAATCCTAAAAAAGAAAAAAAAAAAAAAAAAAAGCGTCGCGACGCTATCGGAAAATTTTCCAAAAAACGCGGTATCGTAACAGCGTCGCGACGCTGTCCCCAGATTTTCTATAAATTCATCTTTTCATGCTACGGCCAAGGGGAGCCTAATTGGTTAGATTTTAGCCCCAATTTTGACTAGAGACCTTTGGTGGGAGCTAAAGCAAGGCCAAGGAGCTGGAATCAAGCGAGAAGACGTGGAGATCGTGACGGGGACGTGCCGGTTTCGACAGATTCGAGTTTTCCTTTCTCTTTCCCTTACCTTTTGTAGTTTTTATGGCTTTTCTTTCAATTAGTGTTTGTAGTTTAAAGACTATGAATTGCTAGTTTTTTGTCTTAGGGATTGATGTAGTTGTTTTAGTTTGTTGGATTGATTTGTGGTATGAATATGCATTTATTTTACTATGCAATTATGGTTAAATGCTTTCAATTACTTGATCACTAGTTGAATGATTTGAGTGTTGAATCTTGCTCGGGAGAGGGGATTTGGCCTAAGACTTACTTTATTTAATTGCATGACTAAAGTAGAAATTCTAAGTTTGTGACGGGATTTGGAATAACTTTAGAAGGTTCTTGAAGAACTAAACTCAAAGCCTTGCATGTTAATGAACTTAGATAGGGATATCAAGTTGGTTGCATGCATGAGAATCAATTATGCACGGGAGAGATAGTTGTGATAAAAGGTTCCTAGACTTGGTAGAATAATTGCATGTTAAATTCATCCCATTAATTAATCCTCATTCTTAATCAATGAAATCAATTCCCTAAGAATCTTTCCATTTGAGTCTCCACTTTTATTTTATGTTTTTTTTTGTCTTAGATTTTATCTTTATCATTGAGTTTTGCTCCCTAAATAAAATTGAACAAAAGTATTCGCGATACTTAATTTGCTAGAAAACCAATCCAGAGGACGACACTCGTTTAATCACGAAAACACTATATTATTACTTGACCCGTACACTTGCGGTTAGCAAATTGCACATCAGCTGACGGTTAAGAAACTACTGTATGAATGCCCGCTAGTTGACGACAAGCTGGGTAGTAACGACTGAACACGATAAGCCCCTCGCTGCAACCCATTTCGTTTAACCGAGCCCTAATGCTTCAGACAAAAATTTGAACAGATCTAGGCGAGTGACGACCTACTCGTGCGCGACAGATCTAGGCGAGCAACGACGAGATCTTGCTGCTAGTGGAGGAGAAACTAAAGGGAGAGAGACGGATCTGGGTCGTGGCTAGCAGAAGAGAAATGAAAGGGAGAGAGAGAGAGAGACGACGACAAGGCCTACTCGTCCTCTTGTTGTCGGTGAAAGGAATGAATGCCGGCGAACGGAAAAATCGAAGGAGGAGGAGGCTGAACGCGCGAGAGAGAGGAAAGCGAGAGAAAAGAAAGAGAAAGAAAGGAACAAAATATCGTCAACCACTGGAGATGAAGAAGAAGAAGACGAGAGAGAGGGGGGAAAGAGAGGGAAATAAATAATAAATCTATTATAAAATAATAATTTTTTATTATTTTAATATATTTATATTTTAAAAAATCAAAAATATTTTTTTAATAAAAAATTAGTACCATGTCAGCATTCTGTTAACTATTAATGGAAAATTGGATGGAGGGACCAAAATGAAACTAAAACCAATCCTCAGGAGGTAAATTGTTGGGTATGAAAACTCATGGACCAAAAGGAAACCTAACCCAAACCTCAGGGACTAAAAGTGTACTTTTCCCTTTTCTTATTAGATTAATTATTAGACGATGATAAATATTATGGTTGTGATAATTAGAAGATTTTTTTATAGAAGATTTATTTATGTAATTATTAATTCTAATTATTTTTTATTGTGAAAATTTAAAGATTTTTTTATTTAATGATTTTCTTTCCTTTTTATTTAATTATTCAATTATTAATTATATTAATTATGAGTTGACCATATTTTGGAGGTTGAGGCGGTTGTGAAATTTTGAATTTTTTTATTTAATTATTATTTCTAATTGATTTTCATTTATGAAAAATTGAATATTTTTTATTTAATTATTTTTTGTACTTTTTTTATTTAATTATTAAATTATTAATTATATTAATTTTGAGTTGAACATTTTTTGGAGGTTGAGCCGGTTGTGAAAATTTGAATATTTTTTATTTAATTATTAATTCTAGGTGATTTTCAGTTGTGAAAATTTGAATATTTTTTATTTAATGATTATTTGTCCTTTTGATTCAATTAATAAATTATTAATTCTATTAATTTGAGTTGAACATTTTTTGGAGGTTGAGCCGGTTGTGAAAATTTGTAAATTTTTTATTTAATTATTAATTCTAAGTGATTTTCGTTTTAGAATAATTATTGGGACAATGATAAATATTACGGTTGTGAAAATTAGAAGATTTTTTATTTAGTTATTAATTCTAATTGATTTTCGGTTGTGAAAATTTGAATATTTTTTGTTTAATTATTATTTGTCCTTTTTTTAATTATTAAATTAATAATTATTTTAGTTTTGAGTTGAACATTTTCTGGAGGTTGAGCCGGTTGTGAAAATTTAAATATTTTTTTATTTAATTATTAATTTTAATTGATTTTCGGTTGTGAAAATTAGAAGATTATTTTATTTAATTATTAATTCTAATTGATTTTCCATTGTGAAAATTTGAATGTTTTTTATTTAATTATTAATTCTAATTAATTTTCGGTGGTTATGATAAATAACAAGATAACTGGTTTTAGATTTTCCGTTAGATTTAAATCAAACTTTGAAAATTAAATTTTGTGAAATCTAAATTTAGGTCAATTGTTTTGATTTTTCAAAAATAAAATGAGAATTGAGTTCAATTTTCGGTTAAACCAAATCAAGTTTTGAAATTATATTTGAAAAACTAAAATTTAAATCAATTGTTTTAAAATTCAAAATTTTATAATTTGAAAAGATTTATCATAACCACCAAGATTCACTTGAACCCTATAATAGCGGTCTAAACCACACGGGAAGACTGATTGAAAATCATAGACCGAATTAGAAAAGATGGTGAAATTTTGAGTTTAGAGGATAGAAAAGTTTTTTTTTTTTTTTTTTATTGTTGGTCCAAAGCTCTTCTTTTACCAAAAAGAACTTATTATCTCTTCTCTATCCCCACACACTCTCTCTTTCTCTCCCCCGCTCCCACGTTACCACCATAAATAATATAGTTTTTTTTTTACCCCTCCTTAATTAGTATTGTTATGGGTGAATTTGGACCTAGTTCTAAGAAAGTCGGAATGACGAGAGCCCAAAGAAGAAACAAGCCCACAAAGGCCCATTGAGCCCGAATCAATCTCTAGGACTATTCCCTCTCCTAAAAGGAAGGAGAAAACCCTAATTTCAACTATAAATAGAAGAGGCTAACCCGAAGGTAAGGGAACGGAACGAGGTATTGAACCTTCTCCTTAATTCTTAATTTACTTGCTTCACTTACGATCTCCTGACTGACTTAAGCATCGGAGTCGGTGTGGCAAGCACCACACCGGTGCTCGGTTTTCTCTTATTTTGCAAGCCACGTCTTTTCCCTTCAAATAAATTTACCATTGATGTCACGTGAAGGTCAAGTGAGTCGCTTGGCCAAATTTTGGCATCAACAAGTATTATTTTATTGACTTTTTAATTAGTATTTATTTTAAAATATTTTGTTAGTTTCAAAAAAAAAATCTTACGATTATAGGGCATTTAGTTTTATTTAGTTTTCTTTATTTGAGTGCTCTCTGTGTCAAGATTGGTATGTAAAGATTATTTAAATAGCCAGAATTCCTTCTTAGTAGAGGGTTAGAATATGAGAATTTTGTCGTATGCTTCAAGATGGGGCAAAGATTCGAGGTGGGAGGTTGAGTACTGACAAAGATCGAAAATGGAAACAAATGGACAATAATAAATAATCATCCTAAATATTTTTTTCCCCTTTTCCCTATTTAGTTTTTTTTTTCTCTTGAATTTCCTTGTTCAATGAGATAAATCTCATAAACATATGTATCAATGGTTTTTTTAGTATAGTAATGATTATGTTGTAAAGATATAATGTATATATACTTCATTATGATAATAGACATACATTAAATATCACAATAAAAAAAACTGTTTATTTTAGGGTTTCTTTGACATCTCTGTATTTTCTTGGTTTTCTAATTAGGTGCAGGTAGTCATGGAGTTGTGAGATGAGAAAAGCATAAGAAGCCAAAGGAAGAAGAGTGATTATAAGATGAAGAAGAATATAATATGTTTTTAAATTTCTTTTAATTTTCTTCTTTTTAGAATTTTTAAAGAAATTGTTTAGCATTAAAAAATAAATTGAGGAGCAAATCAAAGGAATTAGAAAGAAGAAAGAAAATACCAAAGAGAAATCATCTAAAATATGTATCTATTCAAATTTTAATGAAAAGTAATGATTTTGTTATTGAGTTCAAGAAATGTGAGGAAGAATAATGAATTTGATTCACTTTCAATTTTAGTAAATTGAATTATACAAAGTTATAATTAAATAATAGGAGTAATTAAAAAAACATATATAATACATACTTTTGTTGGGTTTTATGTCCTAAAACTCATAGTTTTTAATCTTTTTGCAATAAAGATGTTATTGTATTATTCAGTGAATTGCTTGTTTATATAAAACCTAAATCCAATAGATAAACATCCTTGGTTATAACTTGAAATACTCGAACTATATGTGCAAATATAGACAGGGATCAAGTTCGAGTATATAACCTAAATGGTCTATAGTATAGGGATAAGGTTAGGTACCTTATCCTGGCAACACTATGGATGCAACCTACTTTGCGAACAAGACAAACGATGTTATCCTGGATTGTTCATGTGGAGACATGCGAGTAGGGGCATCCTGTGTAAATGAGTTTGCAAAAAGTCGAACAAAGAAATAAGTCACTCTTACTTTATAACACCATTTACTGATAAGACTGACTATTTCATACGATGACCTAGGTAACTCAATCTTAATCTTGAGCTAACTATGAACTCTTGTTTGTTCAGGATTATTCTTTGATTTGCATGAATGAGAGTGGTCCAACATCGCAGAATCAATAAGTCTACCATTTTGGGGATAAGACTGGATAGATAGTCGGGTGATGCACGATTTTGCTTGCCGCAAGTGTACGGGTCAAGTAATAATATAGTGTTTTCGTGATTAAACGAGTGTCGTCCTTTGGATTTGTTTTCTAGCAAATTAAGTACCGTGAATAATCTTGTCCAATTTTATTTAGGAAGCAAAACTTAATGCAAAAGATAAATTTAAAGACAAAAAGCATAAAATAAAAGTGGAGACTCAAATGGAAAGATTCTTAGGGAATTGATTTCATTATTTGAGATTGATGATTGATTAATTGGGATGAATTTATAGTGTAATTATTCTACAAACCAAGGAAACTTTTATCACGATTACCTCTCCCGAGTATAATTGATTCTCATGCATATAACTAACTTGATATCTCTATCTAAGTTCATTAACATGCAAGACATTATTTGATTTAGTCCTTGTTATACTTCTAGAGATATTCCAAATCCCGTCGCAAACTTAGAATTTCTACTCTAGTCATGCAATTAAACAAGGTAAGTCTTAGGACAAATCCTCTCTCCCGAGTTAGATTCAACACTTAAATCATTCAATTAGTGATCAAGTAATTGAAAGCATTACACAAAATTGCATGCATAAAATAACAACACATTCATACCAAAAATCAATCCAACAACTAAAACAACTACATCAAACCCAAAGACAAACAACTAGCAATTCATAGTCTTTAAGCCACAAACACTAATTGCAAGAAAAGCCATAAAAACTACAAGAGGTAAGGGAAAGAGAAAGGTAAACTCGAATCCGTTGAAATCGGCACGTCCCCGTCACAATCTCCACGTCTTCTCGCTTGATTCTCGCTCCTTTGCCTTGCTTCAGCTCCCACCAAAGGTCTCTAGTCGAAATTATGGGCTAAAATCTAACCAATTCAACTCCCTTTGGTCGTGCAAGAAATTGATGATTATATAGGAAATCCGCCGACAGCGTTGAGACGCTATGGACAGCGTCGCGACGCTGTCGCTTGCCGCCTTCGGTAAACAAGGGAAATTTTGACAGCGTCGAGATGCTTTATGGTAGCGTCGCGACGCTGTCGCAGATTCACATAACAAAGCTTAGAGAGTAAATAAATCTTGCTTAAATCTTATTGATGATCACAGCTTCTATAAATAAGCTCTCTGAATACAAGAAGATGAAGTAACAAAATAAAACTATCCCAACTGAAAAACTGAAGATACAAAGATACAAAACTTCCCCTTTCTTATAACTAATACTCCCCCTCAAGATGGAGCCATGATGTTCAGAAGACCCATTTTGGGTAATAAGGAAGAGAAAGAAGAAAGTGGCAGCGCCTTTGTGAAAATGTCAGCTTGCTGGGAAGTTGAACGTACTGGAAGCAGCTTTATAACACCATTGACAACCTTTTCACGCACAAAATGGCAATCAAGCTCAATGTGTTTGGTCCTTTCGTGGAAGATGGGATTAGAAGCAATGTGGATTGCAGCATTGTTGTCACAAAAAAGGAGAGAAGGTGATGGAGATTCAATCTGCAGATCCATTAGAAGCTGGTGTAACCAAACTATTTCGCATGAGGTAGCTGCCAAAGCTCTGTACTCTGCTTCTGTAGAGGATCTGGATATAGTAGTCTGTCTATTTGCTTTCCATGATACAAGGGAATCACCAAGAAATATGCAATAACCAGTGGTTGACTTCCGAGAATCTGGGTAAGAGGCCCAATCAGCGTTTGAGAAGCCCCGAAGTTGAAAAGAAGAAACAACAAGCAAAAATATTCCTTGAGCAGGACAGCTTTTCAAATACCGAATGAGATGATTTACGACAATCATATGAGTTGTCCTGGGCTTAGCTATAAACTGACTAAGCCTATGAACTGCGAAGGTAATGTCAGGTCTGCAGTGAGATAAAGAAGCCGCCCAATAATCCTTTGATAGACTGAAGGATCTAGTAGCAAATCTCCATCATTGAGGTTCAACTTAATGTTGTGATCCATAGGAAGACGGTTTGGTTTGGCAGAGAGCAAACCAACATCTTCAACAATTTGCAAGGCATATTTTCTTTGGGAAAGCAGAATGCCTTTGCTGGAGCGAGCGATTTCAAGTCCCAAAAAATATCGCAACGGACCCAGATCTTTAAGTTTGAACGTATTGTCAAGGTGTATCTTCAACTCCTTAATGCTCTCAGGAGAAGCCCCAGTAATAATGATGTCGTCCACATATACTAGAAGAGCAATGAAAGAGGAGCCAGAACCTCTTGTAAAGAGGGAGTAGTCGGACTTAGATTGAGTGGAGCCGAGGTATAATAAGGCAGATGAAAACTTGTCGAACCACTGCCTTGAGGCCTGTTTGAGTTCGTAGATAGACTTGTGTAGTTGACAAACGAGGCGCTCCCCCTGAGGTTTGACAAGACCATATTTGTACCCTAACGGTAGATCCATGTACACTTCTTCAAATAGACCACCGTGTAGGAAAGCATTATTGACGTCTAATTGTATTAGAGGCCAATTGAAGGACACAACTAGAGTTAACAACACTTTGATCGTGACAAGTTTGGCCACTAGAGAGAATGTCTCAACGTAATCAAGTCTCTTCTTTTGTGTGTACCCTTTCGCAACTAGTCGGGCTTTGAAGCGTTCAATAGTTCCATCAGCTTTGTGCTTGATTTTATAGACCCAGTTGCAGCCTATAGAGTGCTTGCCTTTAGGTAGTTGAACAATAGACAAAGTTTGATTGGCCTCCATTGCCTTTAACTTAGTGGCCATGGCATCCCTCCAATGTGCAAATGGCACTGCTTGGTGATAAAACTGAGGTTCATACTCAGAGGAAAGATTGAGAACAAAGTTTCGATAATCAGAAGATAAGCTATCATAAGCCAAATATCTCTGTAAGGGAAACTTTGTTGTGGTAGGAGGACAAGCATTAGCTTTTAAAAGACTACAATGGAGGTCTTTTAAATAGGATGGCTGCTTTGTTGTTCTGGTTGACCTTCGTGGAGCTACAACATCAGTGGAAGCAACAGGAAGTTGATTGTCAACAGTCTGAACAGCAACATCAGGGAGCTGATCAGCAGATTCTTGGCTAGCAAATGAATCAGAGACATCCGCGGAGACCAGAGATGGAACATCAGAATTCTCAGAACGACTGTTGCTATCATTGATCCTTACATCAGACATAGGCGCAACTAAAACAGAGTCATTAACTGCTGTAGTTTTAGATGGGATGCCACCATAATCAAAAGGCTTTGGTAGGACTAAGTCTGGAAATGGATCAATGAGATCATCTTGGTCTGTAAGCTGATGAAAGGGGAAAACTTGTTCATGGAAAACGACATCCCTCGAAACAAAAAAACGCTTTTCTTTTATGCCATACGACCTGTAGCCTTTTATTCCTTGAGGGTATCCAACAAAAACAGAAGAAATGGCCCTTGGCTGAAATTTTGTCATGTGTGAAGATAAGGTAGATGCAAAGCATAAACTACCAAAGACACGTAGGTGTGTATAGTCAGCATCTTTCCCATATAACCGATAGTACGGAGTGCACCAAGATAACATCGAAGATGGAGTTCGATTGATAAGAAAATATGTCGTTAGGACACACTCACCCCAAAACTGAATTGGTACCCTGGACTGAAACATTAGAGCTCGAGCAACATTTAATAAATGTTGGTGTTTCCTTTCCACAACCCCATTTTGCTCAGAACACTCTGTTGGGTTTTATGCCCTAAAACTCGTAGATAGTAAATGAAACAAATTAATCGATCTCAATAAAGTGTTATTTGAGTAATTCAGTAATTTGGTTATTGAATAATCGAGTTTGCATTCATAAACCCTAAATCCAATAAACTAAGATCCAAGGTTGTTTAAATGAAACTTGGACTAGTATGTGGGGACATACGGGGATCAGTGTCCAAGTAACAACCTAAAAGGTCTATAGTATAAGGATAAGGCTGGGTACCTTATCCTGGTGACACTATGTGATACGGCCCACCTTGTATTCGATACAGATGCAATGATCCAAAGCATCCATGTAGGAGACATGCGGGTGGGGGTATTCTATGCAATGAGTTTGCATAAGACCGGACCGCGAAATAGTAACCACTAGATGTAACGCCGTTAAATAGTTTAGGTTTCTATTTCAATAGGATGACTTAGGTAACTCAATCTCAATTCTGAGTCTGTTATGAACCCCTTTCAGGAGGGATTGTCCTTAGATTTGTATGGGTGAGAGTGGCCAGTTCGCCGACTCAACAATCCTACCATTTCAGGGACAAGACCGAATGGGGGTTGGGAACATAACAGTACAAGATGGAATTCACTCCTTCCCCTATTGGGGTAAGTAGATGTGTGTTCCCTTGAGGGCTGATTTCAGGGCTTGAACAAAGGCGCGCCGTCCTCTCCTAGCCTGAGAGGAACTCCTGTTTAGTGGTTGGACCCTAAACAACTTGTTCATTAGAGGAATCAGTAGTATTTAAGGAACCAGAGGTAACCCAGGGGTAAAATGGTAATTTGACCCAGCTGGTGTTACGAACACACGTGAAGGATTGACTTACTGCTTGGTCGATATCCATGGACACAGAAATATTCTACAGTGAGAAGAGTGCAGCTGTGGGTCTTTAGTGGAGTGACCCACAGTTAACGAATGTTGACTAAACTTGGTCAATGAGTTTGGCCAATTAGTCTCGTATCGTTGGAGCTTCTGATCTGTAGGTCCATTAGGTCCCACTGGTAGCTCGTAAAGAGACTTGAGGACAATTAAGTATAAATTGTAAATTGAAAGTGTTCAATTTATTTGAGGAATCGTATAATGTATATTGATGCATTATAATATAAAGTTTATGAAACTTTATAATATAATTTTTTAATTAATTTCAATAATTAAATCTTGGGAGAAAATATTTGAAAGAGTTCAAATAAATTTAATATGAATTGGATTCATATTAATTTTAATTTTAATAAAATCCCTAAGATTAAATATATGATATTTAATTGGGTAAATTAATTAATTATGGAATTAATTAATTATTTATTAAAATTAGAGACCTTTTCCTATTAGAAAATAAAATATTTGAAAGAGTTCAAATAAATTTAATATGAATTGGACTCATATTAATTTTAATTTTAATAAAATCCCTAATATTAAATATATGATATTTAATTAGGAAAATTAATTAATTATGGAATTAATTAATTATTTATTAAAATTAGAGACCTTTTCCTATTAGGAAAGAAAATATTTGAAAGAGTTCAAATAAATTTAATATGAATTGGATTCATATTAATTTTAATTTTAATAAAATCCCTAATATTAAATATATGATATTTAATTAGGGAAATTAATTAATTATGGAATTAATTAATTATTTATTAAAATTAGAGACATTTTCCTATTAGGAAAAGGTCTCTTTCCTAAGTCTTCCTTCCTATTAGGAAAAAGGTCTTGGCCTTTACCTATAAATAGGACCCCTGAGGTGGGGTGAAAGGCATCTCATTCATTCTCCTTCTCTCAAAGAATTCCCCTCAAGGCTTCCTCTAGACTCCCACCAGTCTCCTGCCTCTAGAAGTCTCAGAGTCATACCGGTGTAGCCATAGTGGTGGTGTTCACACTAGTTCGTGATTAATTCATATGCAGTTGGTGAATTTAATCTGAGTCGTCAACGAGAGTAAGTAATTTGTTACTTTATAAATTAGATTTAGATCTAATATTTTTGTATGCTTAGCCTTAATATATATTTAGAATAGTTCTAATATTATTGCCAATGTATTGGTATTTTAGATTAAACAAAATTAATTACGAATCGGTCCCAATCACGCTTCCGCTTTACGGAATTATGGAATTCCAATCTTTTACACTCGACGCAGGAATATTGATGAAGAACACCCCGAGAATGAAAAAACTTCGTGAAAGAAAGTTCAGGGGCATTGTCAGAACGAAAACACTTTATAGGAACTCCAAATTGAGTGTCAATGAGCTTAAAAAACTGAGGAACCATAGACAAAGCATCAGATTTAGATTTCATAAGGAAAGTCTAGGTATACCGTGAAAAATCATCCACGATGGTCAAGAAATAACGATAACCAGAATGCGTGGGAGATTGGTAAGGACCCCATGTGTCACAGTGTATTAGGTCAAAGGGGTGACTAGCTGTCCTATTGTTAGAGATAAAGGATAATCTCCGTTGCTTTGATAAAGGACATATGAGACACGGTTGAACAATATCTTCAGAAGACTTGAGAAACAAAAGATCTTTCAACGTATTCAGGTGTTTCGGAGATGGATGACCAAGACGATCATGCCATATCGAATGATTACACTGTGAAATGGAGTTACAAACAATTTTACTATTAGTAGTATTGTTATGTAACAAAGAATCAGAACATAAAAGGTACAATCCCTGCCAAAGGCTAGCCTTGCTAATCGTCGTCAAAGAGGAATTGGCCTGAAGAAGACAAGAAGTTTCAGCAAATGAAACCAAAATGGATGAGCAAGTTGTTAGAGCACTGACAGATATAAGGTTGAATCGAAACTTTGGTACATACAGGACATTCTTTAAGATAATATCAGATGACAAACGAACTTCACCAGCAAAGGCAACAATTATACGTTTCTGATTTGCAGTGTGACAGAATAACCATAAACAGGCAATAGAGAAGAAAACAACCCTTTAGAGTAGCATACATATGCCGAAGCCCCTGAATCTATTATCCAATTATTTGAGGCAGGTAAAAAGGTTGAGCAAATACCTGGAACATGGCTATTGGTACTTGAAGAAGGGGAAGCACTGTCACTCTTGGTCGCGGATAGATGAGACTGTAAGACAGCCAGAAGGCTCTGGCATTGCTCCGGAGTTAGGCTCAATAGAGAAGGATTATCAACCTTGGCACTGGTGTTTTGGACAGCAGGTGACTTCTAATTTCGATACCCAGGCGGGTAACTGTGTATTTTGTAACAACGGTCGACTGTATGGCCCTGTATGTTGCAGGGACTGCATACTGGACGTTCTTTCTTCTTGGTTGAGGTAGGATGGCTTTTGGGAGTGGAATTAGCAACAGATGTCTTTGCAAGAAGAGTTGTTGCTTCGGTAGTGACAGAGGGTGGTTTTACAGCTTCAATGGACGAACGTTGCTCTACTTCTTGTACAACAAGAGAGAAAGCACGAGTAATAGTGGGTTTGGGTTCCATTAAAAGAAGCTGAGTTCGTACCTGGCTAAAAGACTCGTTGAGTCCCATTAAGAAAGCCATTACGTGTTCCGTTTGGAAGTATTCAACAAGATTTTTGACTCCTCCGCAGGTACACTGGCTGCAAGAACAATTGGGGCGATAGGAAGCGAGCTCATTCCATAGCGTCTTTAGTCTTGCATAATAGGTGGTGACGGAGTTCTGATCTTGGACTAGATTGGAAAGTTCCCGTCGAAGTTGAAAGATTCGCGGGCGATTTTTCCATTGATACCGCTGCTGAAGGTCTAACCACATGTCCCTAGCAGAATCGATGAAATTAATGCTCGCTGAGATTTCTTTCGACAAAGCATTCAAAATCTAGGCCTTCACAATGCTGTTGCATATCACCCAAGATCGTTGAAGAGTACCAGTCTGTCGGAGTATGGTGTCGTCGACAAAACCTAATTTGTTCTTCACGGTAAGCCCTAGAGTCATGGCTTGGCTCCATGAAGTGTAATTAGATTCTGTTAGAGGCTCGAAGACAAGGACTAGGTTTGTGCCATCAGAATTATGAAGGTAATAGGGATTCTCATAGAGATCGATTACCGATTGGTTGGTAGGCTGATTGGCGGAAGTAGAGGAATTGGGATTAGTTGGATGTGCAGACGAAGTATCATCGGCCATGGAGAAGTTGGCAAGAAGAGACTCTCTAAGAGGATTTTAGAAGAACATCTGATACCATAACAAAGCTTAGAGAGTAAATAAATCTTGCTTGAATCTTATTGATGATCACAGCTTCTATAAATAAGCTCTGTGAATACAAGAAGATGAAGTAACAGAATAAAACTATCCCAACTGAAAAACTGAAGATACAAAGAGACAAAACTTCCCCTTTCTTATAACTAATATCACGCCTAATGCCTTCTCGGGTTGGGCAGCTCCAAATTCTTTCCTTATTTATTTTCTTTGCTTCTGTTTTAGCGCCCGAACACCCCATTATCTCCAATTTCTCTATTATGATTCCAATAATCAATTCCTACAAAAAGAACATGAAAGTGCATTAAATTGGCCCAAAACCACTCAAAGACTAACTAAAATATATCGGGAAATATAGCTCGTTATGCTTGCTATCAAACACCCCCCAAACTTAAGCTTTTGCTAGTCCCCGAGCAAACTAAAAATCAAGCATAAGTTGAAGAATAGATGCAACAAACATGACTCACTCCTCAAGGCTCACAAGTCAATAAACAAGCAATCAAGAGACATGCACATAAGGTCCAATGAGGGAGACAAATCAAAAGTTTTCCAAAATTAACTTGCATAAGAAAGATCTAACTTAGCTAGATTAGACTCTAATGGCTCGGGATTGGATTATTAAACCCTCAACTCATCTCCTTCTACACTGGCACTAAGGATTTACCAATGAGTCAATGGAACAAATTAGTTTGTTTTCATCCATACTTAGGTGCTTTAAATTGAAAATTGAATCAAGCATTTATAAGTGGCACTAGCTTTCACACACCTATTGCAGGGACCCATAACCCGAGTTTTACTCTTGGTTGGCCTAACTGATCACAACAGGGGTAGCTCTTTTTGCCTAAAACATTATTACACATTGCATATTGAGCTCATATATATGACGCCATTATTTTTTTTCAAAAGTAAAGACAAGAATGATTTTTCTTTCATGATCATGATAAGCATATGTTCTTTTCTTTCCTCCTAGGCAAGATTAAACGTGCTAATTTGCAAAAAAAAAAATTAACTCTTTACCTCTTCCCTACACCTATCGAGGTGACAACAAGCATATGAACCTAATAATTCGCTCCTAAGCATTCAAGACATATTCTAACCAAGGAAAATACTCTACTCATGCAATACATCTCCTAGAAAAAGTTTAAAAAGTCTCCCTTTTTGGGCACTCATGCTTACAACTCATCAAAAGCTTGAAAATTGACAAGAAAACCTATCCTAGGAAATTATAATCATGCAAAAATAGCATCCACAAAACAACCATATGCTCAATTCACAATAAGCTCAAAAAATATAGCCCGAACTCAGATGCTCAAGGGCTCAACAAGCAAAGCATTCCACCCCCAAACTTAAAACATGCATTGTTCTCAATGTATAGAAATCTAAAGCATACATAGTCAAGAGAACAAGAAAAAAATGGAAGGAGTGAACAATACTGCCCTGGAATGATGACCTTTTCATGAATGCTTGGCAAAGGAAAGAACACATGAACTCCTACAAAAAAAACAACAATCATAAAAACAATAACAAAGTAACTTGGGTTGCCTCCCATAAGCGCTTGTTTAACGTCTTTAGCTCGACGTGCTCGTGCATTCTGTCAAGGCACATAAAAATTCTCGTATTTCTTTGGGCCCTTCTTCCTTGAATCAATAAAACTCACGATCGCTAGCAAGCTTACTTGTTTCTCATGGGCCCCTAAAACATAATTATTTTTGTATAAAATAAACATAAAAGGA
This sequence comes from Luffa aegyptiaca, assembly GCA_017139565.1. Lineage (NCBI taxonomy): Eukaryota > Viridiplantae > Streptophyta > Magnoliopsida > Cucurbitales > Cucurbitaceae > Luffa > Luffa aegyptiaca. Next base: position 35,226,432 of record CM029407.1, on the reverse strand, counting down.
GAAAGATCAAAATAAAGAGACTCGGACTCTAAAACTGACTCGTGAGAATAGAAAAAAGAACAATCAAAATCTACAGAGGATGGAGAAGATAAAACAGACGAAGGCTTTTCAACCTCAAACTCTACCTCCTGAACTTCCTCTGGCACTACAAGCTCATTTTCTTTTTCTTCCTCACAAACATGTTCTTGATAGGTGCTACAACTCTCCAATTCTTCCCCACTATTCATGCAACTCTCCCCTAAATGCTCATCCTTAGCAAGATCGAAAGAACTAAGCTCTTGAATGGGTGCCAATGAATCATCGGCCACATGACTCACTAGACAACCTATGGAAGTGGATCTCACCTCACTAACTTCCTTTGGGGCTTGAAGTCCTTTTATAATTTCATCAAATTTTAGACTCCTCGCTCTAGACTCCTCAATATAATTTTGAACTAAGCTTTTTAAGGAAGAATTTTCTTTTAGAGGGGTATAACTTGAAGATGAAAAATTGGAATATGTAGTTGAATAAAAAGCCATTCAAATCAATTAAAGCAACAAAGATAATTAGGCTTCCAATCAAATAATAACCCAACAAGAACAAAGGACTAAGACTCAAACAAAAAAGGAAAGAAAAATAAGAACAAAGAAAACAAAAACAAAAAAGGAAAAAAAATCAAACAAATAAGGAAAGAACTAAAAAGGAAAAGGGTAAAATACCCTTTTGGTCCCTCATGTTTCAAGTTCGTTTCCAATAGATCCCTAGGTTTCAAAATCAAACAATCAAGTCCCTACTGTTTTAGAAATGCTTCTATTGAGTCCCTCCACCGTTAATTTTTTTAACGGTGCTGACGTGGCATTTAACAGAGGCTGGCGTGGCACATTTAAAGAATAAAATAATATTTTTTAAAATTAAAATAAATAATAAATAATGTATTTAATAAATAATTAAATAAAAACCAAAAAAAAAAATCACACACTCTCTCTCCTCTCTCCCTTATTCTTCCCCCAACCGAAACCCTAATTCTTTCTTCCTTTTTTTTCCTTCTTCTTGTTCTCCTCGCTCACCGTCGTTACCGCCACCTTCCACCACCATTGTTGTCGTCGTTCCATTTCTCCTCTCTCCCCTTCACTCCCTCTCTCTAAAACCCTCTTTCTTTCCTCCATCTTCTTTTTTTTTCTTCTTCTTCTCCTCACCGATCATAGTCGTCATCACTCTCTAGCACCGTTGTTAACCGCTTCTCCCTTTCTCCTCTCTCCCACCTCACCGGTATGATTTTGAAAGAAGAAGAAGGAGATGGGATGGGTATTTGATTTTATAGAGGAGAGGGGGTGGGGTCCGATTATGAAGAATAAGAGGAAGGAAAGGGGATAGGGGTGGGGGTTCGATTATGAAGGATAAGAGGAAGAAAAAGGGATGGGGGTAGGGTCCGATCATGAAGAAGAAGAGGAAGGAAAGAGGATGGGGGTGGGGCTGGAAGAAGAAGAAGGAGTTCAATAGTTCATCTTTCATTTTTTTCAATTTCTTATGTATAATTAATTGGGGCTTTGTTGAGATTTAGGGATTTTGAATTGGGTTTTGGTTTTTCTTCTAGAGGGATGGCTTCATTACACAGAGCTTTCTGTGATGCATTGGCAAAGGAAAGTGCAAAAGCTAAGCCTAGCTAAGCCAATGGACAAACCGGGTTTGGACTCCAACCCGAAAGGCGTTCTCAGATAGCGGTGGCCAGAATAAGGAGGAGGCGTCCATCGCGGGCGAGAATAAGGAGGAGGCAGCGGCGACGGTGATCGGCGTGAAGGGGAAGGAAGGTGTGACCGGCATGTTGGAGGGTGGTGTTGGCGATAAGATGAAGGAGAGGGAGAGAAGAGGAGGGGGAGAGAGAAGAAGAAGGAAAAGGGAAAATGGAATCGGGGGGAGAGAAGGGATTTTTTATTGTTTATTTTATTTTTTAATTTTTAATTTTGTTATTTACTATTTTATTATTATTTTAATTTAAAATTTAAAATTTTAATATTTTTAACGTGCCACGTCAGCACCGTTAAAGAAATTAACGGTTGAGGGACTTAATAGAACCATTTTCGAAACAGTAGGGACTTGATTGTTCAATTTTGAAAGCTAGGGACCTATTGGAAACGAACTTGAAACATGAGAGACCGAAAGGGTATTTTACCCAAAGGAAAATTACAACTAAGGAAATAAAACAAATAAGGAAAAAAATTGCAATCTACCTAAAAAATAAAAATACACCTGAAATTAAGACAGAACAATTTTTCCACAATATTAATTTAACTAAATATGTCAATTCCCGGCAACGCCACCAAAAACTTGATGCACGATTTTTCTTGCCGCAAGTGTACGAGTCAAGTAATAATATAGTGTTTTTATGATTAAATGAGTGTCGTCTTCTGGATTGGTTTTCTAGCAAATTAAGTATTGTGAATAATTGCAAGAAAAGCCATAAAAACTACAAGAGGTAAGGGAAAGAGAAAGGAAAACTCGAATCCGTTGAAACTGCCACGTCCCCGTCACGATCTCCACGTCTTCTCGCTTGATTCCCGCTCCTTGGCCTTGCTTCAGCTCCCACCAAAGGTCTCTAGTCGAAATTAGGGCTAAAATATAGCCAATTCAACTCCCCTTGGCCGTGCAAGAAAGTGATGATTATATAGGAAATCTGTCGACAGCGTCGAGACGCTATGGATCTCGTCGCGATGCTATCGCTTGCGGCCTTCGGTAAACAAGAGAAATTTTGACAGCGTCGAGACGCTTTAGGGCAGGGTCACGATGCTGTCGAAGATTCACGCCTAATGCCTTCTCGGGTTGGGCAGCTCCAAATTCTTTCCTTATTTATTTTCTTTACTTCTTTTTTAGCGCCCGGACACCCCAATATCTCCAATTTCTCTATTATGATTCCAATAATCAATTCATACAAAAGAACATGAAAGTGCATTAAATTGGCCCAAAACCACTCAAAGACTAACTAAAATATATTGGGAAATATAGCTCGTTATGATTTCTATCATTGGGGACATAGTTTTGCAAGAAGAAGTCACTCCTACTCGTATTAGGGATAACAGAAAGGTTGTTCTCTTATGCGCTGACTCCGAGTCTTGAACAAGGGGTCCCACCCTCTCATTGGCTCGGGAGAGACTTTGTTTAGTGGTTGGATCATAAACAAATTGTTCATTAGAGGATCGGTGGACTTAAGGAATCAAGAAGTGCTTGGTAAAACAGACCTTTTGACCTAGTTATAGTTACGAACGACCTGTGTGAAGGATCGACTTGCTAATTTGAAGGGATAAAAGCCCTTGCGCAGTGGAAACGTACAGAACCTTAACTCTTATTTAAGTTTGAACTAAAATACATACGTTGGCAAATAAAATACAGCAGTAAAATCAAATAAAACTACTGAATTTGATAATAAAACATGCTAATAACTATTTAGATCTAATCTAAATGTGATTTGGATCCTATTGATCCAAGTTCAAGATAACATTACTTTGTAGACTTCTTGAACAATTCGCCAAAAATCCTTCAAATTGCTCCCAAAACAGCAGCAAACACCCCCAACTTTGACCTTGATCTTGCTGCAAAAATCACGAACACCACCACCAAGATTGCACCGGTATCCTCCAAGGAATATGGTTTGGGTGGCTTGTGGGAACCCCAATAATCTAAGGTTTTTCTCTGGAAAATTCTCTGTATCCCAAAGGGAGAGGAAAAACGAGAGAGAGATAGGGCGAGAGAGAGGGAGTCAGGCGTGAATGATGGGGTGAAAAACTGAATCCCACTTCTTCAAAAAACCCACGCATAATATCAGGTAACTGAAATATCAGTTACCTGATATTTTTAATTTTTTAATTAATCATAATTTTAAAATCATAATTTTAAATTATAATTAACTAAAATTTTTATTAATCATATTAATAAATAACATTAATTTAAATCTAATTTAAATTAATATCCCTCTTATCTTATAGTTTAATTAAATCAAATTTAATTAAACTAAAACAATTAACTAATTCAAAATTAATTATTTTAAAATAATAAAATTGAACATTATATATTCAATTATTATTATTATTCTCTCTCATAAAACTATAGTATTAATATACATCCAATGCACATTAATTATAACCTATAGTTTCAATATGAATCAAATTCATAGTTTAGTTTAATATTCGAACTCCTTCGAATACTTATTTCAACCTTAGAAATTTACCTCAACGCCCTTATCGAGCTACCGGTGGGACCTGATGGACCTACAGATCAGAAGCTCCAACGATATGAGATTAGTTGGCTAAACTCATTAACCAAGTTAATCAATATTCGTTAACTGTGGTTCACTCCACTAAAGAACCACAGCTGCACTCTTCTCACTGCAGATATATTTCTGTGTCCACGGATATCGACCGTCAACAGCAAGTTAGCCCTTCACGTGTGTTCGTATCCCAGCTAGGTCAAATTACCGTTTTACCCCTGGACTACCTCTTGGTCCTTAAGTACCAGTGCTCCTCTAATGAACAACCTGTTCGTGGTCCAACCAGCAAACAGAAATCCCTCTCGTGCCATAAAGAGGGTAGGGCCCATTGTTCAAGACCCAGAGACACCACTTAAGGGAACACACCTCTACTTACCCTAATATCGGGAAGGAGTGAATTCCATCTTGTAAGATTACGTTCCCAGCTCCCCACTCGGTCTTGTCCCCAAAATGGTAGGCTTATTGAGTCGGCGAATAGGCGACTCTCACCCGTACAAATCAAAGGACAATCCCTCATGGACAGGAGTCCATAATCCACTCAGGATTAAGGCCAAGTTGCCTAGGTCATCCTAGTGAAATAGAAAACCGAACTAACTAACGGTGTACAGTTAGTGGTTAACACTATTTCGCGGTCCGGTCTTTGTGCAAACTCATTGCACAGGATACCACCGCTCGCATGTCACTACACGAACGCGTTGGATCATTACGTTTGTATCAATATACAAAGCGGGTCGTATCCATAGTGTCACCAGGATAAGTACCCAGCCTTATCCCTATACTACAGACCCTTTAGGCAAAACCTTGAACATCGATCCCCGTATGTCCCTACATACTAGTTCAAGCCTCATTCTATTAGCCTTGGATGTTTAGTTTATTGGATAGGGTTAATAAGAACAAGATATAATACAAACATTGAATAATACATCACTTTTATTAATGTTTGGTCAAATGTACATTTACTATCTACGAGTTTAGGGCATAAAACCCAACAAACTCCCACTTGAACTAAAACTCAAGTTAATGGGAAAGTATATACAAAATAATCCAAAGCTGGAAATGGTAAATGTATGTTGTACATTACATGAAAAGTAAATATACAAAATACATAAACTAGGGCATCCTTACACCCATTACACATCTCCCACTTGCCCTAGATTACGCTATATACATGTCTCGCAGACCTAGACTTTCTAGATGACCCTCGAACACTTTAGCCGAGAGGGCCTTCGTAAACGGATCAGCAATGTTTGCTCTGAAGCGATCTTGGTCACGACCACATCTCCTCTTTGCACAATCTCTCGAATCAGATGATACTTCCTCTCAATATGTTTACCTCGTTTGTGGCTGCGAGGTTCCTTTGAATTGGCTACAGCCCCACTGTTGTCACAGTATAGAGTAATGGGCAAGTTCATGTTTGGAACAACTTCCAAATCAGTCAAGAACTTCCTTAGCCAAACAGCTTCCTTGGCTGCTTCACAAGCTGCTACATACTCAGCCTCCATGGTGGAGTCAGCTATGCATCCTTGCTTTATACTTCTCCAAACTACAGCTCCACCGTTAAGGGTGAACACTGACCCTGACGTGGATTTCCTAGAATCCTTGTCAGTCTGAAAGTCAGAGTCGGTGTATCCAGTGAGAACTAACTCTTTAGCCCCAAACACCAGCATGTAGTCCCTCGTTCTCCTAAGATACTTGAGGATTCCTTTAACGACGGTCCAGTGGTCTAACCCTGGATTTGACTGATATCTGCTGACAATCCCTACTGCATAACAGATGTCAGGCCTGGTGCAGAGCATAGCATACATTAAGCTACCCACGGCAGAAGCGTAGGGAATCCGTCTCATATCCTCAACCTCTTGAGGTGTCTTAGGAGACTGTTCCTTAGACAGGTGAACCCCATGCCGGAAAGGCAATAAGCCCTTCTTGGAATTCTGCATCGAATATCGAGCCAACATCTTGTCGATATACGTTGCTTGAGACAGGGCTAGTGTTTTGTTCTTTCGATCCCGAATAATCTGGATACCAAGAACATATTGGGCCTCACCCAAATCTTTCATTTGGAATTGGGCCGCTAGCCACTCTTTTACGCCAGACAGATAGCCTACATCATTCCCAATGAGTAGGATGTCGTCACCCAAATCTTTCATTAGGATGTCGTCACCGTTATCTTGATGACTTTTGGCGATTTTTTCATCCTTAGTTACATCATATACATTCTCTTTTGTATCTTTCAAAATTAAAATTCAAAATTTGTATGCTTTTTAAAACCAAAAGATTACACAAAATTTAGGTATTTAGTTTTTAATATTTTCAGTTAGATTTTTTATTTAAAATTATCCAATCAATATCTTCATCGTTCCATCGATTTTTTGTTCTAGACTTCCTGTCATTATTCAATGGGTCATTGATCTTTAAACATAGTTAAATTGTATGTACATATAACAAATACGGACTATTTGTATAGAAGACATTTTCTACGTTGAAAAATTGTATGGGAACTCTATTCTAAATAAGGAGCATTTGTTTATTCCATTGTTATTTTCTATTCTTCCAAATTATTTGATTATTATATTTGTTAATTTAAGATTTCTTGATTGAATTTTGTGGTTAAGATATATAAACTGTATTTGGTAATTAAAAAAAAAAAAGATATTTGTGATGCAAAACCCATGCAATTGGGGTTTGGGCTTAAGAATCTACATACAATCTTCTACTAATACAACCTAACATAGCAATATTGGAGAGCCACCAAATGTCCTACTTTTCTTTAAACATTTGGAAGATTAGCCATCAATGTGAACTACACAATAAGATTGTCCATGGTTAGAAAAAATTAAAACACATCATCTCATCCATCAGTTGGAAAAGGAAAAAGAATTACCGGCTCAATAGCTAAACCCTCTGCTGGAATCCAAGTCAACAACTCATGAGTTGTGTTGTTGGACGTCGTCACTAAAGATCAAAGGAAGTTGTAGGTTATGTAGGAGGGACAAAAAAAATATATTTTTAACATGGGTTTGGTTTTCCAACTTACACCACAACATCACACCAATTGAAAATATAAAATCAACAAATAACATAAGTAAAGTTCATTTATGATTTAGTAAAATAACAGTACTTCAATACAATGCATAATACATCATATATTTTACTTCAAACCCACAACAATAATCACCATAACCTTATATATAATATATAGCTTCATTCCCACACATATTATTATTATATATTCTATTGCAAACATCATTTTCTTCCCAATGACCATAACCGTACTTAATGGCCAATAACCATATCACAGTAGGACGTAAGAATTGTGCCTTGTTTAGCAGTGATTCCAACGAAGTTGAGGAAATTTGGCCAACACTCGTGCTGAATACTCTTGATTGCTTGACAACACTTGACACCTAAGTTGATTTTTCCATGAAAGATGAACGCGGTAACCTCATTCGCACATGCATGGAGTTTGAATAAATGTAATGAACAAAAAAAATTTCTCCTCCTCAAACTTTGATCGTCTTGTTTGGTTCACGTTCACATGCAAGGGTTGTTTTGATTCTTCCACAAAGGAGAAGGCAATCGATAGGAACGAGAAGAGAATAACAAACTTTAGAAGGGGAGCCATGATAGGTGGAAGTTTTGTGTATGAGGGATGTGAAAGAAAGAAGAAGTTTATGTGTGTGAGGGATGTGAAAGGATTAAATTGCAATACACCGAAAAACCTAAATATTAATACGTTAGTTCATCTAGATTAAAGAATACTAAAACAAATAAGTATTAAAGAAGATAGAGAATGGGAATACTAAAGTAATTAAGGGGGAAATAATTAGACATCTAAGGAGAGAATGAATGAGAATATTATATTCAAGAGAAAAGATCCTAACATTGGAATTAAGAAGCTTTTGTTAAAATGCCAAAAACCACCGACTGCAAGGAACCTGAATTCTTGTCATTTGATTTGTTACATTCTACTTAACTCACAATAAATTTCAATTTAACTTTCAAAATGACCTATCACAATATGCAGATATTTAGTGCATCTACATAATTCACTTAAAATTATGGATAATTATTAAAATGTCAAAATTGACATTCTAAGATATGGACTACACACTTTTAATCTAAAAAAAGAAAAAAATACACCAAAATAAAGCTAACTTGTTTAAACATTGTACATCTACCTTAAAAATCAGATATTTAATCTTTACAAAGCATTGTTGTACTCTAGGAAGAAAATGGTATAATTACATTACAAATTATAGAATGATAATGAAGGGAGTTTTTTTTTTTTTTTTTTTTAATTAAAATTGTACTTTTTAAAACTTATTTCAATAATAAGTTTATTTGTAAACTTATATTGTAGTTTTTTTTCTTCGTCAATAGGTCGTCTCTTTGACGTGGCACGCCGTTTGTCCAAAAGATTTTTTTTTTAATAAAGAAAGAGAACGGTAATGTAACATGATATAATTAATTTTTATAAAATAACACTATAATTAATTTATATAAAATATATTGTATAATTTGTCCCATTCATAATAAAAAGAAAGTAATTTTGTTTGATATAAAATACTTCAAACCAACAAGATGACCAAATTGTAAGTCATGTCTATTTGGTATAAGTTAGATTGGTTGGATCCATTAATTCAATTTCAGGTTCTTCAACTTTGAATTTTATATCTAATAAGTCCTTGACCTATTCGACATTTTTTAAAATTGACAGATCTACTAAATACAAATATGAAGTTTAAGGTCCTAATAGACATAAAATTAAATTTTATATCTTAATTTTTAAAAATCTCGAATGTACCAAGAACTATTAGACACAATTAAAAGTCCATTGGTCTATTAGACATTAGACATTTTTACAGTTTAGGAACTTAGATACAAAATTAAAGTTCAGAAACCTATTAGACACTTTTTATAGTTCATGAACCCAATTGATATGCAGAGACCAAGCTTGTAAAACCTTAATTTTATTTTTCAACTCTGGTGTTGACAATGTTACAGTAATTAGAGAAAAGATAAGTGAAAAAGACATTCATATTAAAATGATTTCTTTCTTTCAAGTTTTAAATAAGAACCAAAACGAAAGAAAAAGGTAGTCTCTTTTTGTGAAGCCTAATACTTTTAATTGACACATTTTTTTTCCAACTGATTTCTTTCTTAGCTACTTTGGCTGCTTGAGAGTGGTTTTGATGGTCAGAAAGCTAATTTTTCTTTCATACTAATATTGTGTATTTCATAATTGAGGAATGCAGAAGCTAATCACTCAAATAGGTTAATTCACACGTTAACCAAGGAGTTTTAACCCATTAATTCTAATATTGCTATATAAGTCTGACTGCGGTGTGCGTTTTTGTCAAGTACCTCTTAAAGATGAGTCCTAATGTCTATAGTTTTAACTATTTCTTTTACTTTCAACATTTCTGATTTGACATAGTACGTCCCACCAAATGAGCGTTAGCGTGCTTCATGTACTTCTTGTAAGCTTTGTGACTTTCTTTGTGATCTATTTCTTTTTTTTTTTCTGGGGGGGGGGGGGGGGTAGGAGAGTTAGCTTTGTGGATTTATATTGATATTTTCATGTAGAAATCTTGTTTCAAAGTAACTTCAATGGTTTTGCTTGGTTCGGGGAGGGGGTGAAGAGTTTAGGAGACACCTTGTGACTTTGCTGTGATCTCTTACTTATGGGGTGGCTAAAATTTGGTCGAAAAATGACTTCAAGATACTTAGCTTTCGCCGGGGGGGGGGGGGGGTGAATAAGTGAAATTTTGTTGAAAAATACTCCATGGGTTTTGCTTTATTGTTTTATGGAAAATGAGAGACTATGAGTGTTAGCTTTGTAACTTTCTTCTTGATTTATTGTGTTTTTAGTGGTAGTTTAGTTTATGACATGGTAGTTTTTCGTAAAAGAAGTAAAGTTTGTAGTATCGTGGTTTGTACTAACCCACCACTAAATTTTGCAGGTGATGAAGATTACTACGAATTGGGTGATACTGAGGATGTCTGAGGAGGAATTACACTCTAAGTCTTAATTTCATTCTTATCTTTTACTGAAATAATGATTGTTAAAAGAACTTAGTCGTTTCATTCAGTTGAGTGTTATTTAATTTGAGGGATGTATCTTATTCTTGTAGTTGGCATTGTGTTAGACTTATAAGAATATTCGAGTTATTGAAATGAAATTTGTTACAAGATCTGACTCGTAATTTTATTTGGAATTCTCTGGAGTTATTTGTTGTCTTAGTAGGTGGTTGAACTTTTAGGTTAGCTACAGTTATGTCATTATGTTGCTGAAATTTTTGGTAGTCTTTAAGTGAATAATAGGATTAAGTCTGGTAATGTCACTTATAGTAAGTAAATTTTGTGGTCGTTACACTATACATTATAAGACAAGTGACCTTGATAGATATATATGTTTTTACTTCTAAAAATGTATTTAAATATATTATAAACTAATTTAAGTTGATTTTTTAATATAATAACATTTGAAACAAATGGTATAAAACAACATAATATTAAAAAAAAAAACCTATTAAAAGTCAATTAGTGTGTCTATCATAGCAAGATTAAAAATGTTATCTGCTATGAGCAATCTTTTACAAGAACCTCTTTTTCTTCCTGGTAATTTTCAATGGGACCCTATCTGCTATGAGCAAAGTATACTGAAAGCTGATTTCAATGAAGAAGTTAACAACGCAACTAATGCAAACCTGAAAGAGGAATTCTGCATAAGCACTGACATTGCGCAACAATGTTTGTTTTGCATTAATCCTTCTAAAACTCTTCGTATAATGGTTGCATCTCTGCAGAAAAGTGTATAAATGTTAGTATAAAATATAAAATCAAGAGGTTGATTGCAAGGAGTGTTCATTTGAGTAACTAGTAAGTGGCCAGGATACTATATAAGCACTAATAAGTTGAAAAGAATATGAAAATATAGATCTAGTGTTGTTGAAGTTAACAGAGTAGTGCCTTGATCATTGAAAGAATGAAATTGCATCATTACCACATGGGGGACGTGTGGGGGGTGGGCACAAAGCTAACTCCCAAAAAAAAGTTGGGATTCTTTTTCAACGAGAAGAAAAAAACACACAATGATAAATTTACAAGGAATCAACATTTATAAGTTATGTTACAACTATTAAGTCAATACCATATGATTACTGTAACAGGCACGGAAAACATTTTAAAATTTTAAACATAACAATAGTCGAGTACATGATATGATCCATCCTAAAGAAGGTGAGGTAAGATAATTAATCTTCTTTGAAAATTGAGAATAAGTTGGACAATTATGCCATTTGAAAAAGCATCCTTATTCCATCATATTTTCTTTTCCATATCAGATGAGACAAAAGACATTGTTGTTACCTTTACATAGCAATACATTATACAGTCTTTTTCTCTCTCCCTTTTGGAACAAAAACTACATTGAAATAGTCAGGTTTATGTATAAGTATCCGCAGTCCTATAAAAACCTACTTCAACTTGTATTAATTACAAAAGGAGTATAATTAGAAAATGGTTTATTTAGACTATTAAAAGCATTTTATTTTGCCAATTCAAAAGTCTTATCCAATATCCTCTTTTTCCTCCCAATAATCTCTCTTATAGTCTTATTCCTCCTTTCTAACCAAGACAAGTTAAATAATTTAAATAGATTCCACTGACAAAGTAGTCTATAGTCTATAGGGACAGAAGGGAGGGTACAAGGTGTTCTTAGGATTCTCATCCTTGCAAACAGAACACAAATAATTCAATCTCAACAATTAACACACATCTTTCTCCATCTTTTCTAAATTCTTTCAATTATTAAGACCACAAAAAAATGCCTTATATAAGAACTCAATCTTCTTTTGAAATCTCTTTTCGTACTTTTGAAATCCTTTCCTCCATAACTGAATGTGAAGCATTTTTCTCATTTTGTAAGAGAAACCAGCTTTCATTGATAATAATGAAATTACAAAGAAGGGCCAACTAGGGAGCAAACCAAGCAACAGAAATAAAAATTACAAGAAATTGCTCGAGAACTTGCGCCTTGCACCACACCTTCTCAAAGGTCCTCTGAACATCGTATCATCTTGTCGCTCAACTAAGAGTGCAAACTACATTTGTTGGATCCATAGGTGCCCACTGTGCCATGTGGTTTATAGCTACACTAAATAGTCTTGGCAATTTATCCTTCAAATTTTGGTTTTCTATACATTTATTAAGCCAGAAATTCTTCTGATCCCATTCCTAAGTAAGAATTATTTTCAATCAAGTATGATCATTTTATAATAGAAATCCAAGGACATCTCATGCTACCTTCCTTTTGTGCGAGTCATTTAGACCTTCCAAGTGAGATCCAATAAACAAACTTAAATCATATTACCATTGAGATTTTAGTACTCAGTCAAGAAATACTTAATCAACTCAGCAAGAAATTAAACCAGTAGTCTCTTTATCAATAACCCTTCTCTTCTTGAATCTCAGGAAGCACAACAATTACATGTGTATCAAAATGATTAAGGCATAAGAAATTCAGTATCCCATTCGAAACAACCATTTTTTTAATGGACGAAACAGAGTTGTGCAACAGACCTGGAGAGAAGGACGTTTCAAGTACCTTACAGAGTAGTAGACAACGACAAGTAATGGACAGCGAGACCCACACAAGAGACCTACTGCCGTGCAAAATCAGAGACCCACGAAAGAAACCCACACCTTCTTCTCTGCAGCCTGCTCGAGAGTAAGACTCTTAAAGCCTCCTTCTTTGTCGCCTACTCTAAATTGCGTGGTTGTTGTCGATGAGGGAAATACTGTTGCCGCCGTTTGAAAAGAAAGGTCCCTTTTTTCCGCCGCCGTTGGTGTGTTAGACCGTTCGCAAAGACAAGTCGCTTCGCCGTCGTTGGTGCCGTTTGCGAAGATAAGTCTTCTCGCCGTCGGTGTGTGAGGCCGTTCGCAAAGAGAAGCCACGTCGTCGCCGTTGGGTGTGTGAGGTCGTTCGCGAGAAGAGAAGTCACGACTACATAATTTGCCGTTCGCGAGGGGGAGAGGCTGGAGACCAACGAAAAAGATAAGAATTCGGTCAAAGCCATAATTTTTATTTTGACCCTATATTAAATTAAAAACAATGTCATAATTCTTGACATTTTAGAAATATCAAGTCTTCCTTAGCGTGAAAAAATCCGAAAAAATTCATAAGACTCCGTGTTTTTGTATTTTTCTTGACGTTTTTTGGTTAAAATTTTGTAAGTCTTGACATTTTTTTTGTTGAAATTACATCAGTCTTGACATTTTTTCTTAAAAATGTCAACTAATAACAAAACTCAAATGTCAAGTAACATTGTTTTTCTTGTAGTGTAAGATGAGAAAGGGATTGAGATGAGATGAAAAGGAATTTTCGTATTGTCATTGAACTCCTAAAAAAAGTTGCAGAAGTAGAACCTCAAGAAGATGAAAGTGCGTGGGGTCGAATTCAAACAAGTATTTAACAGAGGCAGAATAACTTATCCAAAAACCATCAACGATCAAAAACCCTAGAGAAACCTTCAAAGATAAAATCCATCCAATTCTTCTCCAGACCATTCAACAAGAACAATAAAAAACATACAAAGAAGATCTCAAAACCATAATTAGACATATCGATCCTAAAAAATCAAGATCCACACGCATGAAAGAAAGAAATGTTAAGAGCAACTAACCCCCTAGAGATGAGATTCAATGGCAAAATTTGGCGGAAATTCTTAAGGGAGAGGGAGATAGAGCACACATGATGAGATTTTTTGGTTAGGTCAAAATGAGGAGATTTTATAGGCAAGGGAAGCTGACTTCACCAAGGAACTAGAAAACGTGCCCCAGTTATCTTCTGCCATCTTATGTGTCAGTTATGTGTCAGCACCGTATTTTCATCCATCTTTTTCTTTCACGATCGTTTTGGGATGCATGCCTACGCTGGAGAAAACTTGGACAACAAACAACTACATTTTTAATGCGTTAGCACCCTACAATTTTATAATTTCGTACCGCATTTATAAATATAGCCTTCCGCAAGAAACCATCGCATTTTCCTTATTTACTGCGTTGTAATAACGCATCAATATGTCTTTTAGCCTGATTTTAGCCTAAGTTTAAAGGAGAAATAACTTGCTTTTTGCAAGTTATCACCCATGATCTGTAGGTTCATTAGATCTCCCTGCTATTTCATACAGACTAAACCTTAGAATAGTGTGATGAAAGTATTTGAAGCGTTCAAATTCGATTTAGGGAGTTGACGTTATTTATATGCGATATACTTAACGTGTTATAGTTTTATTTTGAATTAAACTATAGAGAGAGTTGGAAATATTTAAATATGATTTAAATATTAATGTATGAGATACATATTTCGGTTTTAGTTTGAATAGGGATTCATATTCAAACAATCGATTAGGAGAGAGGTCGGGATTGGTGTCGGAATTGTTGTAATTATTTAATTTAGTATTTGATATTAAATTAAATAAATTATAATTAATTAAAATTGTTTAATTAATTATGTAAATTAATTTAGAAATATGAATTTGGGAAATTCATTTTAATTTTAAATGATTTTAAAGAAATTCCATTAATTGGGTATTTTTTGAATTTCTTTAAAATTCAATCCCAAGAGCCAAATTGAGAGATTTTGACACCTCAGTTGCATACTAATCCCTCCTTCTCATTGTTGTCTTCATAAGGATGAAGAGTATGCATGTTTTTGGTGTTGGTTTGTTTTTGGTGCTTAAAACCAGAGATTCAAGCTGATCAAAGGGTTGAAAAAAAAGGAGAAAAAAATATAAGCTGAAAAAGTCTCTCTCAAAACCCATCAGTTTCTCCCTCAAATTACATCATGTTCTTGGCTCCCACAAGTCGTTCTAAGGTCGAAGGATAACAGGGAAGACACTAGAGGTGGTCCACGAGTGGTTCATGTTTAGAAACAAGCAACAAAGTTGGAGAATTTAGCTTCCAAAGGTTGGTGAAATTCAAACTCTATTTTTCGTTTATGTTTTAGCATGCTTTTAATTAGTAAAATTAATGAAATTAGAGTGCTTTTGATCAAATTCGCTTCCACACGAGTGTTGTACACTCCTTCAATTAGTATCAAAGCTGATTTAGGCACTCAATTTTCATTAATTTTAGCTTGGTGGGATCAATTTCATGAGATGAATGTGAATGGTAGCTAAAGTGGATATATTACGGTTTTGGCATCAATTTATTTTCAATTTGTTGATATAATTTGTAATTACCCGATTGTTTATAGGTATTAATGTGTTGGCAAGGGTCTGTAAAATTTATAGTCATTACAGTCCTAATTAGGGTGTAATATGGAGATTGGATCAAGGATCTCAAGCTAGCCGAAAACAGAACATGCCTCCAGACAAGTTAGTGTCGAGACGCTGATGAACATCCCAAGCGCGCGCGAGTTTTTTAAACGGTGGTTCGGTCTGGTTCACCTTGTTTGAAGTCAATTCATACCCTTTATGGTGCTTTGGGGGTCTGGTTTAGCCTTCTTGGGTCCGGTTCAAGCAATCTCAAGGCGGTTTGGGTCAATTCGAGGGGTTCGGGAGCGATCCACGCCAATTTTTAAATTAATTTTGTAATAATTTAGGTTTTTGCTGGCTTTAGATGCCAAAATCGATCAACTTTAGTGTGTTTAATTAATTGTGCATTATGAATGTATGTTTTAATTAAATAGGAATCAAATATGCAGAGTGTATGCCATATAGATTTAAAATCCCACCATAGGAAAAGCATGTTTCATGCATTAGGAGTATGTTATAAGAGTTATAATATATAGAATGCATGTTTAGGGTTTCATGTTAGATGCATGTTATATGTTTTATTTCGTTAAACTCGATTAGTATAAGCGTTCTATTAATAAACAAAAATGAACAAGCATAAGTAGCATGAAACCTCCTTAGCATTATATAAATCGTTATATAAGCGTGCTACATATTATCATCTTTTATAAACGTTGTAAACCGAGATAGACGTTCAAAATCTATAACAAAGATAAATGCATGCTCACTTAGGGTTAATAATTCCAATGAGATTAGGAATTAGATCTTGATCAATTTTCATAGTTAAAATAGGTCGATATCTTGTAAAGCTAAGGTTACAAGAGAACTCACTCGGTGAGATCTTGCCTAAGGCTGGAGGTACTTAAGCTGATCGAAAGTTAAAACTTCCAACCTAGCGATCAATTCGTTACTTGAGTTAGGTTAACCCAGTTTTATGAGCATGCGTGAGCGATGTGAGGCTTTAAAATGTTTATCATCTAGACATTTTAGGTTAAGTTCAGTATAAACGTTAAATTTGAACAAACTCACCTAGACTTAAGTTATATTTAATTAGTCAGAATATGCCTAAGTAAAAGTATACCCAACGTTTTTTCAAAAAAAAAAAAAAGTATACCCAACCCTCTAAAATATTCAGTGAGAGGAAAAGTATAAAAACGAGATGTTCATATCGAATTTTTATTCCCACGTTCTTTGAAAAGTTCACCGTGTGGGAATCATGCTCGGCCTCGTGACACCGTGGAAGTTACCTCCCTTCGGAAGGTATTTGCATGGTTCAATACCAAGGTGAATGGAGAGAGTATTTATAGTAAGTGGGAGAGGGAATTGTGTCAACACATCCTACGGTCTCCTCCATTGGTTCGTCATTGAGATTTCATGCTCTGCCTGCGTGTTGCCATAGTGTGACCATCCCTTCGAAGGGCTTGGGCATGGAGTAGCAAGGCGGACTCTGGAAATGGTTTATGGGTAGGGAATCTTAGGTTTTGCCCCAACATTGTCTTTTCTTAATAGTAGCTTGTTAGGGTGAACCTCTGGAATCTCAAAATGGTGGGTCGCACTTACGAGAAATTGTTAAGGTTGTTAATAATAATTTCTTGACCAAACAAATGGTAGCACTACAACAATTTGAGGCTATCATGTCGGTTGCCTTTTTTAAAACAATGACGGATTGACTCTATGATGACAAATTATGAAAAAAATGCTACTTTTTACAGAAAAAAATATGAATTTTCGGAAATTTCAAAATTTATGACAGTTATGAACTGTCATTGAGGACGATACTTCCATGACAGTTACGACCCGTCATGTAAAGGTTAAATAAAAATGGATCCATTATATGACGGCTATCAACCGTCATTATACGTGATTTAAAAAAAGGCGTGAATGAAGGACGAAACAATGACGGTTTGCGCCGGTCATTAAACAAGATTCTTCAATGACAGGCGAAAACCGTCATTAACCATATGTTTAAAAAAGGCGCCGCATTTATCAGAGGAAGGCAAAAATTTTGAAAATTTTCCACATAGTTGATGGTTATAGCCCGTCATTGAAGATGCCATTTGATGTCGGTTTAGGCCCTTAAGAGTTTCTGGGTCGTGTCCATGATGGGTTTTTATGATGGTTTGGGTTAGATATTGAAGGAGTCTTTCTATGTTGGTTTGTGCCCGTCATTAAAGGGGCCATTCGATTATGGACTTAGGTCGTGTCCACGATGGGCTTCAATGATGGTTTGGGCCTGTCATTGAAGGAGTCTTTCTATGTCGGTTTTGGCCCGTCATTAAAGGGGCCATTCGATGTCGGTTTTAGGCCGTCATTAAAGGATCCATTCGATAACGATTTTGAATTGTCATTGAAGATAAAACGTGTGTTTTAACCAAAACGACGTCGTTTTCAGTCCGATTAAACGCACGTTAGGAACCCGCTTAAACGATGTCGTTTTTGTTTGATTAAACACGTGTAAGGGAAAACGACGTTGTTTTTCTTTCTTTGGCCACATTAACGTTAATGGTAACGTCCACAGTGTGTGCCCTAACTAACGTTTTTCTCTTTCCTTTTCTAATAGGGTAACGTCCATGTAAGGGATGAAAGCCCCAACACAGTGGAAGCGCATCGAGAGGATCTCACACCGTATATTAATTAACATTAAAATACAAATACGAAAAGGCAAAACGTTACTTTAATCATGCATTAAAGCGCTGTAAATTGATTATAAACATGCTGAGAAACAAGAACAATAAAGTGCTATTTTTACTTTCATGCTTTTCAAAAAAGAGAGAAAAAAATCGATACGAACCTCCGTTGTAGACTTGACCGATTCTCGCCAACAACGCTCTAACGTTGAACAACGCAGCAGTCCCTTTAGAGTCTTCGCTGGAATTTTCTTCTTCAAAACACAATCCCAATGAGGTTACACTTGTGTGTCTCTAAGTCTAGAAGGCAATGGACTGGTGGGAGTCTTTCTCTAAGAGGGAGGCTTGAGAGAATGCAAGAGTTTTGTCTTGTGAATCTAAGAGCAAGTGGGCACCCGAACCTTTAGGTCTAGTGTTCTATTTATAAGAGAAAGACCATGAATAAAATATTCACACAAAATCAATTATTTCCATAACCGATTTAATCTTTTCCATAATTAATCAATTCCATGACCAATCAATTCCATAATTGATTAATCTTTTCCATAAATGATTAATTACTTCCATAAGTGATTAAATCATTTCCATAAATGATTAATTACTTCCATAAGTGATTAATCATTTCCATAATTGATTAATTTTGAATTAATTAATTCTTTAATTAATTAATCACCAATTAAATATCATATATTTAATTTTTGGCCTTGAATTAATTAATTTCCCAATTTAATTTTAGGCCTTAAATTAATTAATCCATATTTGAACTCTTTCAAATTCTCTTACATCCTATAAATTTAATATGAATCAAATTCATATTAATATTTGAATTTCTTCAAATATTTATTTCTCTCATAATAATGTATTAACATACATTATATTGTTTCCCTTAGTAAATTGAACACTTTCAATTTACATCTATTACTTAGTTGCCTCAAATTACTTTACGAGCTACTAGTTGGACCTAATGAACCTGCAGATTAGAAACTCCAACGATGTGAGATTAATTAGTCAAACTCATTAACCAAATTAATCAATGTTCTTTAACTGTGTGTACATTCCACTATAGACTCACAGTTGCACTCTTCTCACTACAGACATATTTCTGTGTCCATGGATATAGACCAATAACGACTAGTTAGTCCTTCACGAGTGTCCGTAACACCAGTTGGGTCAAATTATCGTTTTACCCCTGGGTTACTTCTATGTCCTTAAGTACCAGTTCTCCTCTAATGAACAATATGTTTGTTGTCCAACCATCAAACAGAAAATCCTCTCGTGCCATTGAGAAGGTAGGACCCTTTGTTCAAGACTCGGAGACACCACTTAAGGGAACACTCATCTACTTCCCTAAAGTCGAGAAGGAGTGAATTCCATCTTGTGTGATTATGTTCCCAGCTCCCCACTCGATCTTGTCCCTAAAATGATAGGCTTATTGAGTCAGCGTATTGGCCACTCTCACCCATACAAATCAAAGGACAATCCCTCATGAGCAGGAGTCCATAATCAACTCAAGATTAAGACTAAGTTGTCTAGGTCGTCCTAGTGACATAGACACCTAATTTGTTAACGGTGTTATAACCAGTGGTTACTATTTCGCGGTCCGGTCTTATGCAAACTCATTGCATAGGATACTGATAACTCTCCAAAAGGGAGTTATTTAGGCCTTATTTCTATATTGATTTGTGTGTCTTTTGTGCTAAATAGAGTTGCTTTTAGTTATATATTACATGTTTTAACCCATTTGGAAGAATGGATGCTTTGGAAGTTATTTTGTGCAGAATATATTGCTAAACGACTTGAGGGAGCAAATTCTGTGTTGCAGCAAAGCTGAGAGCAAAACTGCCACGTCACAACTCGTTAGCCAATTTAATGAACTGAATTCTGTTAAGCTATTCTCGGGATAAAGGAGCAAGGAGAGCCATCCACGTGTCTAGGTCAACCTACTTCAAGTCTCCTATCACTCTATAAAAGGAGATAGCCGCCCAAATCAAAGTCATTCCATCTTTGGGATGAACATTCCACTCTTGGAAAGTTTACTTCCACCTTTGGGAGCCGAATAGAGGAGAGAGATTGGAGACCTACAAGAAGACCATCAATTGCAAGCTGATCGAGGGAATTAAAATATTCTTGCATTGTTTTGTAATTATGGATATGTTTACTCAGATTGTAACGTGTGTTGCTATGCATTTTATGAACTAAGTAACCTTAGGTGTTGGTTAGGGAACATGTAATTGTCGTGCTTTATTTCTATGCAATAAATATTGATTTGATGCATCTTGATTATTTGCTGTGCTCATTTATATTTTGTGCCCGTCTTGCCAGCTGATATGAATATCACTTCCTTGTTTCAGGGATGATTTGGGAAGTGTGTGGCAACTAATCACACTAGATCATTGTGTATTGGTGAATGCCAGTGACTGAGCTAGGGATAGCCAGTTGCCTAGTGCTTGATCGGTAGTGCTTCATTGGAGTTGAAACACATTCTAAAAAATTCGGAGTTCTGGGAGGAATCTGCT
Source organism: Luffa aegyptiaca (assembly GCA_017139565.1). Classification (NCBI taxonomy): domain Eukaryota; kingdom Viridiplantae; phylum Streptophyta; class Magnoliopsida; order Cucurbitales; family Cucurbitaceae; genus Luffa; species Luffa aegyptiaca. Next base: position 35,205,752 of record CM029407.1, on the reverse strand, counting down.
AATAAGACTGCGAGAGTTTTACATGATCAATAATATTGCTAGAGCATCTTTTAAAACAATTACTAAATCCTGACCAGCGTATGTTTCTAATCTGTTTGCTTTATTTGTTTACTTTATGTTCTGACATTTCTTTTGCTTCAGCATTCTATAAAAATCAATCATTTTAACCACCTTTGAAACCATTGAGAAGCTAAACAAAATAGATAAAGTGAGAGCTAATTCAGACCTTGGATTCGATAAATACTTATTACTTGCTGCGGACTGTGTATACTTGCATAGAGTTCTAGAGTTCATTTCTTACTACATTTTCAGTGGCCAGAGGACAGCTTTGCGCGGTTTGGGACACCTAGAGCTTTAGTGAGTGATGAGGGTACACATTTTGTTAATAATATCTTAACTAAGCTTTTAGCTAAGTATGGAATTAAGCATAGGCTAGCTACCCCTTATCACCCACAAACAAATGGTCAAGCTGAAATTAGTAATAGGGAAATTAAATCTATTCTAGAAAAAGTAGTCCATCCATCTAGGAAGGATTGGTCTTTTAGGTTGGATGAGGCTCTTTGAGCTTATGGGACAGCCTATAAGACTCCTCTAGGTATGTCTCCCTATAGGTTAGTATATGGGAAACCTTATCATTTACCATTAGAGCTTGAGCATAAAACGTTTTGGGCTTTGAAAAAATTAAACTTTGATCTAAGTCGTGCAGGGGCAATAAGAATGCTGCAGCTTAACGAGTTAGAGGAATTTCGCCAATTTTCTTACGAAAATTCGAAAATGTATACAGAAAAGACTAAGCTATGGCATGACAAGAAAATTAAACCTAAACAGTTTGTCAAAGGTCAAAGAGTTTTGCTTTATAATTCTAGATTAAAATTATTTCCCGAGAAATAAAATGTAAATGGTCAAGGCCATTTATTGTGATTGAAGTTTTCCCCCATGGAGAAATTGCTTTGCAGAATGAAAAAGATGGGAGAGTGTTTAAAGTTAATGGACAACGTGTTAAACATTAATGGGGAGAGGAGTTCCAGTCGAAATATCCTTCCCTAAAGTTGGTTGATGAATGAGAGAGCGAGATTTTTGCGGGAGCATTTCACAGAGCAATATTTTGAGCTCCCAGTGGTTGTTTTGAATTTATTTTCTCGCTCATTTGATTTGATTTTAATTTGAATTATTTTAGATTTGGTTTGTTTAAATTTTGCATGATTGATTTTAATTCGTTGTTTTTAATTCCGTAGATGTTATCTTAGTTTTGAGTATTTTTTATTATTTTTGCCAGTATAGTTTTTATTTTCTGATTAGATTTAATTGGATTTTATTTAAGTTTGTATTTTCGATTATTTAAAATTTTGTTTAGGTTTAGATTTAATAAAGAGTTTTTCTAATTTGCACGGTTAATTTAAATTTAAATTTCCTGATTTGATTCTTCTATTTTGAATTTGAACTCCGTATCCAAGATTCTTTAGGTAATCTTTTGTTCAGAAGGTTGTTGCGGCAAAATTATGGCTGAAGCAATTCTTTCGTCCAAATAGGAAGAGTTTTGTTGTGAATTAATTACTTTTACCGTTTGATTTTGAATTTTCTGTGGGCAGGTAAATTGCATGGATGCTGCCACGTGTCGCGCAGGGGTAATCAGATTTTACCATGGGCGATTGAAATTCAGATTTTACCATTGATGGATTTAATTTACAGATTGCATGAGATTTGACCGTTAATTCCAATTAATGAGGGGCAAAATCTTTCGGTTATGATTCTTTTTGCTGAAGCCCTATTTATTCACAACCTTCGTTAAATTTTTCTCACTTAATCTTCTCGTCTCAACCTTTGCCGTTTGTATTATTCTTTATTTGCTTCTGTGTGCGGTAAAATCCTTTGAGTCTCCAATGGCGAAAACAAGGGCAAGAAAAGAGCGAGACAATGAGGAAGAGGAGGTACCTGTTACCCTCGAGGCACAAAAAGTGAAAACGAAGAAAAAGAAAACACCGGAAAAAAAAGAAGCTAAGAGGAGAAGAATACAACAGAGGGTGGAGGATCAAGAAATAGTGCAGAAGGTAGTAGAGGATGATGCTGCCGAGGCAGTTGAAGAAGACAATCCGAAGGAACCCGAAGGACAGAACCCAGAGCAGACTGAGCTGATAGTTGCGAATACGGAGGAAGTCTGAGAAGAAAACACAGAGGAAGTTCAAGAAAAGCAAACTGAGGATGCGCGAGAAGAGGGGACAGAGGTTGCGCCTGATAGAGGTAATGAGCAGGAGGTACAAGAGGCTCGAGTGGAGGTTATCATGCCAGAAGTACCAAGACGTCGCCACCGGAAGCAAAAAGCTGGCCGCATCAAGGTACTTCGAACTGATACCCCATCACCACCGTCGACAGATTCTGAAAAATAGAATGAAGAGAGAGAAGAACAGGAGAAAAAGGAGGCCGAAGAAAAAGCAAGAGAGGAAGCGGAGAAAAAGGCTGAAGAAGAAAGTTTGCTCAAGCAAAGGGCAGACAAGGGCAAAGGTCTTGCTGAGGCATCGCCAGAACCAAAAGATAGCGAAGTTGAAGAGCCACGGTTACCGTACAATCGCTTTGTCAACAATCTTGCCAGAGCAAAGTATGATGAGCTGCTGAAGAGAGACTTCCTGTTTGAGAGAGGATTTAGTGGTGATCTTCCACATTTTCTGAGGGTCGACATTACGAACCACGGTTGGGAGTTGTTTTGTTCTAAGCCTGAATCTGTGAACGCGCAGGTAGTGCGTGAGTTTTATGCAAATATCGTCGAAGAAGAGGGTTTCCAAGTTATCGTTCGAGGAGTAGCAGTTGACTGGAGTCCTAGTGCCATTAACGTCCTGTATAACCTTCAAGATTTCCCCCACGTAGGATACAATGAGATGGTTGTGGCGCCATCTAATGAGAAATTGAGCGATGCTGTGCGGGAAGTTGGTGTTGAAGGGGCGCAATGGAGACTTTCAAAAACTGAGAAAAGGACATTTCAGTCGGCCTATCTTAAAAAGGAAGCAAATACATGGATGGGGTTTATCAAACAAAGGTTGCTTCCAACGACTCATGACTCGACGGTTTCTAGGGAACGTGTTCTTCTGGCGTTTGCAATTTTAAGGTCTCTCAGTATTGATGTGGACAAGATTATTGCGAGTGAGATATCTGGAGGCTAGAGGAAGAAAGTGGGGAAGTTGTTTTTCCCGAATACAATTACAATGTTTTGCAAGCGAGCAGGGGTTCCGGAGAATGAAGGAGATGCCATATTATTTGACAAGGGAATCATTGATACGCCTAACTTGGCACGACTTCAGAGTACACAAGAGGCACGCCAGGATGGGCTTGTTTATGGCATTCACAAGGTTTTAGAATAACTTGCACTGTCGGCCAGCAGGCAAGAGTTTGCCGCGAGGTAATCTCAAACTTTCTGGAACTATGTTAAATGTCGTGATGCCAATCTGAAGAAGGCGCTACACAAAAAATTTTCCAAACCATATCCAACCCTTCCATTGTTCCCTGATGATTTGTTGAACCCCTGGATTTCGCCCACACCAATGGAAAGAGAAGAAGAGGATGATGAAAATGAGCAGGGTCAGGAGGACTGACGGATGGAGTGGCCCTGAGCGAGCATGATTTTTGTTCTGAAATTTTTGTTTACTTGCGCATTTTCTAACCTCATTTTCTTTGAATGTTTTCAATTTCTGTTTCTCTGTTATTACTTTTCTAGGCCATCAAATCTTTTGCTTTGTAATCTGTTCTATAAGTACTGAGTAACTCTAACTTAACTAATTTTCTTCTGAATTTTTGAAGCTTGGACTGGTTAAGCTTAATTAGATCAAGGTATTCTGATCTCCAGAAACCTTTTGCTTGAGCATTTCTTCTAGCCTGGTCGTTGCTGCGGCAAAGAAGATTCTGAGCTAGTGTTGATTTATATGATCCACTTTAAGCTTAGTTTTAGTCCCACGCTTAGTTTGAAAATTCAGATAGAAAAATTTAAGTTTGGGGGTATAATTCATAAAATTAATGATTCATTGGGGACAATGAATAATTCAAGTTTGGGGGACTCTTTGCTACTCCAATTGTTTTGCTCGAGCATTCCTCTCCTTCATTAAAATAATTTGCTAGGTTGTTGAGTAACCAAGGACATTTGTGATACCCATAGTTTGTCTTTGTGTCAAAAGATGACCTAGGAAATATGAAAAATGAGAAAAATTATTTGCTGAAAAAAATTGATTGTTGAAAATTTTGCCAAGAAAATTCATGGAGCAAAAGTTTTGAAGGATGAATGATAATCCAACAGTTTTTCTGTCTCCAAGAACTTAGGTGAGCTTCATCATAAAATGTCTCCATTCTGAGGGGCAAGAGATAGAATAACTAAGGATTTTTTAGTTTTACAATGAGCATTTAGCCTAGTTGGTGATGAGTTTGAGGGAAGGGTATACTGCACCATAAAGTGGGTCATCCCATGCTTAAGAGCTTATGACTGTAGGGTTGCTTTAAGTCTGAAAAACAAAAATATAAACCTCTTAAAAATGTGTTTTAATATGTCTGATAATAGAGCTAGGCTGTGGCGAAGTTCTTAGAATTGAGTTAAAAGTGGTGATTATTTGTCCATGCCGGAAGAGTTATTTTGCTGCAGTAGAGCTTGGTTTTGCAGAATGCTCAGGTAGAGGTTGAAGGTAGTGTTTGATAATCTGCTTTCATTAAGCTATTCTTTGTCTAACGTTTTGAATTCTTAAGGGAAGGTTGGTTAGTATTACTTGGGACACGCAATAGTTCAAGTTTGGGGGTATGATAGCTCTCCAAATGGGAGTTATTTAGGCCTTATTTCTCCATTGATTTGTGTGTATTTTGTGCTAAATAGGGTTGCTTTTAGTTATATATTACATATTTTAACCCATTTGGAAGAATGGATGCTTTGGAAGTTATTTTGTGCAGAATATATTGCTGAGCAACATGAGGGAGCAAATTCTGTGTTGCAGCAAAGCTGGGAGCAAAACTGTCACGTCACAGCTCGTTAGCCAATTTAATGAACTGAATTCTGTTAAGCTATTCTCGGGATAAAGGAGCAAGGAGAGCCATCCACATGTCTAGGTCAACCTACTTCAAGCCTCCTAACACTCTATAAAAGGAGATAGCCGCCCAAGTCAAAGTCATTCCATCCTTGGGAGGAACATTCCACTCTTGGAAAGTTTACTTCCACCTTTGGGAGCCAAATATAGGAGAGAGATTGGAGACCTACAAGAAGACCATCAATTGCAAGCTGATCGAGGGAATTAATATTTTCTTGCATTGTTTTGTAATTATGGATATGTTTACTCAGATTGTAACGTGTGTTGCTATGAATTTTATGAACTAAGTAACCTTAGGCGTTGGTTAGGGAACATGTAATTGTCGTGTTTAATTTCTATGCAATAAATATTGATTTGATGCATCTTGATTATTTGCTGTGCTCATTTATATTTTGTGCCCGCCTGGCCAGCCGGTATGAATATCACTTCCTAGTTTCAGGGATGATTTGGGAAGTGTGTGGCAACTAATCACACTAGATCATTGTGTATTGGTGAATGCCAGTGACTGAGCTAGGGATAGCCAGTTGCCTAGTGCTTGATCGGTAGTGCTTCATTGGAGTTGAAACACATTCTAAAAAATCCGGAGTTCCGGGAGGAATCTGCTAATAAGACTGCGAGAGTTTTGCATGATCAATAATATTGCTAGAGCATCTCTTAAAACAATTACTAAATCCTGACCAGCGTCTGTTTCTAATCTGTCTGCTTTATTTGTTTACTTTCTATTATGTCATTTCTTTTGCTTCAGCATCCTATAAAAATCAATCATTTTAACCACCTTTGAAACCATTGAGAAGCTAAACAAAATAGATAAAGTGAGAGCTAATTCAGACCTTGGATTCTATAAATACTTATTACTTGCTGCGGACTGTGTATACTTGCACAAAGTTCTAGAGTCCATTTCTTACTACATTTTCACCCACTCTGGAAATCCTCATAGTCAATTCTCCTTTCTGCACATCTATTAAAGTTCTGCCAGTGGCTAGGATTGTTCATCCTATGATGATTGGCACATCTTTGTCAGCTTCACAACCTAAAATGATGAAATCTGCAGGGAAAACAAACTTATCAACTTTAACCAATACGTCTTCAATCTTTCTAATGGGATGTGTAAGCGATCGGTCCGCCAACTGTAAGGTCACAGTTGTAGGTCGTGCTTCACCTATCCCTAACTGTTTAAAAACTGAATATGGCATTAAGTTGATGCTTGCTCCTAAGTCGCACAGAGCTCTGCCTACATCCCTGCCTCCGATAGAGCATGGAATAGTAAAGCTCCCTAGATCTTTAAGCTTGGGAGGGATTTTGTTCTTTACCAGTGCACTGGAACATTCCGTGAGTGCAACCGTTTCGTACTCTCCGAACTTTCTCTTTTTCGATAGGATATCTTTTAGGAACTTCACATACGTAGGCATTTGTTCAAGTGCCTCCACTAATGGTATGTTGATGTGCAACTGCTTCAGTACATCTAAAAACTTTTTGAACTGTACATCTTGTGAGGCATGTTTGAATCTCTGGGGGTACGGAGGAGGTGGTCTGTAATCTGGATCTATCACAAATTTTTGAGGTTTTGCGGTCGCATTTCCCTGTTTTTTCTCAAACTTTGATTTTTCTTCTTTTTCTACCAAGACTTCATACTCCTTGGTCTTTTCTACTTAATCTTCTTTATTCTCTGAAATATCTGAGGTAATGTCTGACTTCTTTTCACAAATCTTTTCTTGAGCTTCAACTAGGATCTCTGCTTCTGGTTACTATGGTCCATCATATTCTAATCCACTTCTTAGGGTCACTGCCTTGCATTGTTCCTTGCCTTCTCTGTGAGGGATTTCAGTTTTGCTAGGCAACGTCCATTGCGGTTTATTCTTAATCTCCTGAGCAATTTGTCCAAGCTAAACTTCCAAATTCCTTACTGCAGCATCGTTCCTTGCCATGTACTCTTTCATAAGAGTCTCTAGATTAGACTCTTGGCTCTGCACTGGAACTTGTTGGAAGTTTTTCTGCGACTGTTGTTGTGTAGGTTGCTTCCCAAACTGATGAGTGTTGGAATTTCTTGACCCAACCTGTCCTCCCCAAGAAAAATTCGGATGTTGTCTCCATCTTGGGTTGTACGTGGCAGAATAAGGATTCCATCTATTCTGGTTCTGATTTCCCTGTGGACCTACATAAAAAACAGATGCATGATTTACTGGACAATTTTCAGCGATGCGTTCCTCACCACATATCTCACAACAGAGAGAAGAAACAACATTGGCAGGGGCTATGTTGGCTTGATTGTTCATGGTCATGCCCATCATCATGATATGAATGACCTTGATCTGGGCTTGCATTGTAGTGTTAGCCTCTGTATCTACTGCTTTCACTGGATTTTTCAAAATGGTTGTTTGCTCATTTCCTCCCCAATGGCGATTGTTGGTGGCTATGGTATCTAGAATAACATGCGCCTCATTAGCAGACTTCTTAAAAAAAGATCTGTTTCCAGATGCATTTACTAGTGCCTTTGAAGCTTGATCTAATCCACTATAAAAATGCTCCAAAATAATGCAAGCAGGCAGTCCATGGTGTGGACACTTCCGAACCAGACTCTGGAATCTTTCCCAAGTTGCATCCAAAGGTTCATTGCATGACTGTCTGAAAGCAATGATCTCTGCTCTGTACTTGGCATTTTTATTGGAGGGAAAAAAACTTCTCCATAAATTTCTCTGCCAAATCATTCCAAGAGGTGATGGAGTTTGGAGGAAATTAATCCAACCAGGCTTCAGCATCTCCCTACAAAGAAAACGGAAAAAGTTTTAACTTCAAAGTATCTTCCGGCACTCCTGTTATTTTAAAAGAATTGCAAACTCTAAAAAATAGTTTAATATGCTTGTGTGGATCTTCGTTTGGAAGTCCAGAGAAATGGCCCATTGTATTCAACATCTAGAACATCACTGGTTTAAGTTCAAATTGTGGAGCATCAATTGGTGGCTCCAAAATTCCTCGATTCAATGTCTGGAAAACTGGTAAAGCGTAGTCCCTTATTGCTCGGTTTCGATCTTCAGCAATGTAGATCAGATTTTCCTGTTGTGGCACCGGTGGAAATGGAGGAACAAGAGGAATTCTCCCGCCATTCTGCTCCCTTCCACGAACTTGTGGATCAACTTGAGGATCGACTCCAGGAGGTTCCATTGGAAACTCTTGAATGTAAGATGGTTCGTCTAGAAATTCCCGTGCACTCAACTTTGTTGCTCCTTTCTTTTTCATCTCTGTTCCTTCCTTCGACGACGAAAGGTTCTTTCTATCTCTAGATCAATGTCAAGGAGTGGATACCCCTTGCTCATGTACTAACTCCAACCTGCAAAAGAAAAACAAATGCAAACCGAAGTCAAACTCCCTTTGAGATAGAAATGCGGTCGCAATCTGATCGCAATTTTAAAAACAAATTTGTTTTCACTTTTGGTCCTCGACAAGGGCGCCAAAAAAATGGTGCATGTGTGAAGTTGAACGGATGGAATGTGAGATAAGATGGAATAATTGTTGGGATTGGTGTCCTAAAACTCGTAGATAGTGAATGTTAAACGAATTATATACTTATTCAATAAAGGCGTTATCGAGATTAATTCAGTAATGTTATTACTGAATAAAGTAAATTGCACATTTAATAAACCCAAATCCAATAAACAAAGATCCATGGCTATAGGATGAACACTTGAGCTTTATGTAGAGACATAAAAGTAGATCAAGCTCGAGTAATAGCCAAAACGGTCTATAGTATAGGGATAGGGCTGGGTACCTTATTCTGGAGACACTATGAGATGCGACCCACTTTATAGATGGTATAGACGATGTGATCCTAAATCGTCCACGTAGAGACATGCGAATGGGGGCGTCCTATGCAATGAGTTTGCATAAGATCAGGACCGACAAATAAGTCGCTCTCGCTTTATAACACCGTTTACTAACGAGACTGGCTATTTCATGTGATGACCTAGGTAACTTGATCTTAATCCTGAGCTAACTATGAACTCCTGTTTATTCGGGCTTATCCTTAGATCTGCATAGGTGAGAGTGGCTCAGTATCGCCGACTCAATAAGCCTCTCATTTATGGGATAGGAACGAGTAGATAGCTGGGGATCTGAATGGCCGGAAGGGTGTCAAACAGCGATGGTAATGTTGCAGTAAATGATGTTAAGGCCGCTATTGATCTGAATGGCCGGAAGGGTGGTGCAATTTTTTATGTTAGAAAGTATGGAGCTAAAGCTGATGGAAAGACTGATAATGCACAGGTGATGATAATTAACGTCAATGAATCATAGACTTTAAACTTTTAATTTGAATAATTATCTTTCAACATATAAAATTATTGAACTTTTGAGCAATTAACATCTAAATCTACAAAACCATTGAAATTACATCCCTACTGTTTTTAACTCCATTTGCTATTGGGTTTAAGCGCAATAATTTTATAAGTTTGAACCAGTATAATTGCAACAATATTAGTTAAAGAAAATTAAAAAATAATAATAATTATGAAGATTATAGGGCCTTTTTGAAAGTTGGCGGGACTAGATTTAATTTGTTACGAATGCATTATTGCTACTCCATATGTTTTAATAATTATTTTTAAATATTAAACTCTACCTTAATCACAAAAAAAAAAATAAAAAAAAAAAAAAAAAAAAACCCAGATTTAAACTTTTATGGCTCAAAAGCTTAATGGTGACATAAATATTTACCAACTTAAACAAAAGTCATCTGGTAAAAACAATCTCTATCTTGCTAATTTAACTTGCATCTTTTTTCTACTTTTCTAAAAAAAATAACTTTAAATTTCACGTGGCAGGCATTCATGACAGCATGGATTGAAGCATGTCGGAAGACAGTCGGTCCGGCGAAGTTTTTGATCCCACGGGGCACATTTCTGGTGGGTCCGGTGACTTTTGCCGGTCCGTGCAAAAGCTTGCCGATCACCATCGAAATTCAGGGAACTGTAAAGGCCACGACCGATATCAGTGAATATTCTTCTCCTGAATGGTTCTCCATCGAATATATCACCGGCCTTATCCTCACCGGTTCCGGCCTCTTCGATGGCCAAGGCGCCTCCGCCTGGTCCTACAATGACTGCAAGAAAAACATTCACTGCCAGAGTCTTCCAATCGTAATTATAATTCTCCATAACTTTATCACCTCTTATTTTTTTTATAAATTACGACTAGAAACTTTTAAAGTTATGTCTAATTAATACGAAGTCGGGAATTCACTATTAAAATTTAGTAATTCAATATTTTAAAAAAAAATTGTGTCATGGACTAAATTTATAATTTGTTCTATTTGTTATTGTGATTAATTAATTGGTTTCTTTTTTTTTTTTTTTTTTTTTTGCAGTCAATTAAATTCTCGAAATTGAACCACACAATTGTTGATGGGATCACTTCCTTAAACAGTAAGGCCTTTCACACGTCTGTTTTCAACTGCTATAATTTCACTGCAACCAACATGCACATTATAGCCCCCGAAAATAGTCCCAACACCGACGGAATGCACCTTAGCACCTCGAAATTGGTCACCATTTCTAACAGTGTCATTGGCACCGGTGACGACTGTGTCTCCATTGGCCAAGGCTGTGAGAAAATCACTGTCACTAATATCACTTGTGGTCCTAGACATGGTATTAGGTAATTATATCTTTTAAAAAAAGATTAAATAGACACAAATCTTCGAAGTTTCTAATTTTCATAGACAAAGAAAAGCAACTCAAAAGTTGTTTATTCTCTTTACAGTGTGGGCAGCTTGGGTAAGTATCCAAAAGAAAAGAGTGTCTTCGACGTTCTTGTGCAAAACTGCACCATTTTTAACGCCACCAACGGTGCTAGAATCAAGACATGGGCTGGCACAGTGTCGGGGTCGGCCACAGGAATAATCTTTGATGACATCGTAATGTACAACGTCAAATACTCCATAATCATCGATCAAACTTATGGTACAAAGAAGAACAAGGTAACAACCACAGAAAAAGAAACCAAATCTACGTTCTTTTCAAAACATTTATCATAAACCATCAACTTAATTAAGCTTTTGAGTTTAATAGTAATTTTACACTCTACAATTTGATCATGTAGGCTTCAAAGTGGAAGATCAGCGACGTTCACTTCAAGAACATCCGCGGGACGTCAGTGACAAACGTGGCGGTGTTGTTGGAGTGCAGCGCGTTGTTTCCGTGCAAGGGGGTGGAGCTGAGGGACATTAACTTGACTTATGGGGGCAACAACTTGAAGAATACGACCATTGTTTCTTCATGTTTGAATGCAAAAATTGAACATCATGGGGTGCAAAACTCGCCGCCTTGTGTTGTATAACATGCTGTGATTTTATTTGAGGAATTTTTTTTTTAAGATTACCAAGTCATTGTTCTATGTTTTCAAATGATGAATTCAATGTGAAAATGAAATTTTGTTTTTTTCTTATATTGGATCCTTGAAATTATTTATGTGGTTGGTTATGTGTTATTGATGGGAAAGCTTTCTTGCATATGGTATCAATGGATATTAATTTAAAATTCACTAAATTATATAAAATGTCCAAAAAATTAATTATTAGGTTAGTTTTATTTAGGTTGGAATGAACAAGTGAAATTATGGTAATTATTTTTTTTTTTTTTGAAAAAATGGTAATTATATTTAATTTCCCTTAATTGTATTATTTTGGCTGAAAGAGAGAAAAAGATTAATTTTTTTCAAGTCTCGTAACTAACAACAAAGGCCTATTTTAAAGATTTACTACAAATACGTGGACTAAAATTTGGACACTTTCAAATATAGAAAGACTAAAATAGAACAATAACTAAAATATAAGAATTAAGTTAAATTTGGACACTTTCAAAGTATAAAGACTAAAATATAAATAATAATCAAAGTATAGTGATGGAAGTAGTAATTTAACCAAATATAAAAACAAAATAGAATTCAAATCCTCTGACGTCAAACCATTCGAGTCTCTTCATTCTGTCCATTCTCATAATCATTGTCAATATATATAATTATATCGATGATTTTTTCATCCCCTTGATCTTCTCGAAAAGAACTCCTTGAAAAGAAGTTTCTTCTGACGACGAGGGATGAAGATGATCATGATTTCGAAGATGATATATCTGTCAACTCTTCCAACCAAGTGACTTCATCAAATTCTCCAAAGGAATAACTCCCTAGAACTTTCAAGCTTTGGTCATATATTTTAGCTTCACTTTCTATAGATTTTTTTTAATCTGGGTACTCTTCTTCATAAATAATAATCACAGTATTTTCGTCGTCATTTGTTTCTGAGAAGGGTTTCGTCATTAGAGTTCGATTTTCGTCGAAGTTGGAGTCTTCTATTGAAGCATATTTCACCAACATTTCGGAGATTGTGTAGCTACAAAACAATCACACACAAGTAACAATAGAAATGAATCATTAGTACCAATATATTGAATTTTTTTAGTTCAACAATGATAAGGTAGGAATCAAACCATCTATGATGTGCTCTAATCAACCGCTATTTATTGATTTATAAAAGGATCATAATTTTTTTAGAAAAAAACCTAAATAATATAATTGGTACAAAAAAGTAATTAAAGTTTAAATCTCCCCACGCATATTGTTGAACTAAAAAAATTATTAATTAAATAAAATAGAGACGAGAAGATTAATTATCAATTACATTTCTTCCAACACCAAAAAGTATGAAAAGGGAATCAAACATATTTCATAAGAAACAAAAATATGAAACTCATTTCTAACCATGAACGACCGATGAGAACAGTTGTTGATGAAGACGCGGAAGAAGAAGTTGCAGTCCTTCCACTTGTCGAGCTTCATTGGTGTAGTCGATGCTTTCTCTCGAACCACCGACGTCAAGATCCGAAACATCATCTCGATCAAACTTATGGTACAAACGTCAAATACCCCATAATCATCGATCAAACTTATGGTACAAAGAAGAACAAGGTAACCAACCACAGAAAAACAAACTAATCTACGTTTTTTTCAGAACATTTATCATACACCATCAACTTAATTAAGCTTTTGAGTTTAGTAGTAACTTTACGCTCTACAATTTGATCATGTGTAGGCTTCGAAGTGGAAGATCAGCGACGTTCACTTCAAGAACATCTGTGGAACGTCGGTGACAAACGTGGCGGTGTTGTTGGAGTGCAGCGCGTTGTTTCCATGCAAGGGGGTGGAGCTGAGGGACATTAACTTGACCTATGGGGGCAACAACTTGAGGAATACGACCATTGTTTCTTCATGTTTGAATGCACAAATTGAACATCATGGGGTGCAGAACTCACCGCCTTGTGTTGTATAACATGTGGTGATTTTGTTTGAGGATTTTTCTTTTTTTCCTTTTTTTTTTTTTTTTTTTGAAGCTTATGAAGGCATTGTATATTCTCTGTGTTTTCGAATGATGAATTCAATGTGAAAATCAAAATTTGTTTTTTCCTCATATTGGATCCTTGAAATTATTTGTGTGTGGTTGGTTATGTGTTGATGGGCAAGCTTTCTTGCAAATGGTATATCCATTGATAATTGATATTAATTTAAAATTCACTGAATTATATAAAATGTCCCTAAAATTAATTATTAGGTTTGTTTTATTTAGGTTTGAATGAACAAGTGAAATTTATGGTAATTATATTTAATTTCCCCTAATTATATTATTTTGGCTGAAAGAGAGAAAAAAGTTAATATTTTTCAAGTCTGATAACCAACAGCAAAGGACTGTTTTAAAGATTTATTAAAATTATGTGGATTAAAATTTGGACACTCTCAAAATATAAAAAGACTATTAAAACAGTAATTTAACCCAATATATATTAAAAAAAAAAAAAAAAAGATAGAATCCCAATCCTTCGACGTCAAACAATATGACTCTCTTCGTTCTCTCCATTCTCATCATCATTATCGTCAATATATATAACTATATCAATGAGTTTGTCATCTCCCTTGATCTTCTCCAAAACAATTCCATGAGAAGAAGTTTCTTCTGACGATGAGGATGACGACGAAGACGAAGATGATGATGTTGATGATGATTTATCTGTCAACTCTTCCAACCAAGTGACTTCATCAAATTCTCTGAAGGAATAACTCCCTGGAACTTTCAAGCTTAGGTCATATATTATAGCTTCACTTTCTATAGATTTTTCTGAATCTGTGTACTCTTCTTCATAAATAATAACTACAGTATTTTCGTCGTCATTTGTTTCTGAGAAGGGTTTCGTCATTAGAGTTTGATTTTCGTCGGAGTTGGAGTCTTCTATTGAAGCATATTTCACCAACATTTCTGAGGTTGTGTAGCTACAAAACAATCGCACACAAGTAACAATAGAAATGAATCATTAGTACCAATATAATTAATTTTTTTAGTTCAACAATGATAAGGTAGGAATCAAACCGGCTATAGAGATGTAAAATTTTCATATCCGTTAAGTTGTGCTCTAATCAACGGCTATCTAAGGATTTATAAAATGATCAGAATTTTCTAGAAAATCCTAAATAATATAATTAGTACAAAAAAGTAATGTTTTTTAAATCTCCCTACTCATATTGTTGAACTAAAAAAATTATTAATTAAGGCCCCGTTTGATAATCATTTTGTTTTTGGTTTTTTGTTTTTGAAAATTATATTAAGCCTATAAACACTACTTCTACCTACAAATTTCTTTGTTTTCCTAATACATTCTTTCCATGTTTTCAAAAATCAAGCCAAATTTTGAAAACTAAAAAAGTAGTTTTCAAAAACTCTTTTTTGTTTTTGGAATTTGGCTAGGAATTCAAATGCACCCCTTGACAAAGATGAAAATCATGGTAGGAAAATTGAGAGAAAACCAGCATAATTTTCAAAAACCAAAAACCAAAAAGCAAATGGTTATCAAACGGGACCTAAATAAAATAGAGACGAGAAGATTAATTGTCTAGTACATTACTTCCAAGACCAAAAAGTAAGAAAAGGGAATCAAACATATTTCACAACAAACAAAAATATGAAACTCAGTTCTAACCATGAACGACTAATGAGATCAGTTGTTGATGAAGATGGAAGAAGAAGTTGCAGTCCTTCCACTTGTCGAGCTTCATCAGTGCAACCGATGCTTTCTCTTGAACCACCGACGTCAAGATTCAAAACATCATCTCGACTCCTTTCAGGAGTTTTGATCTTCTTGCTCCTCTTGAACGTAGAAGCTACAAGTAAACAAGCGAAAGCGAAGGCTCCACCCCATGTGACCAACCTTGATACACCGTCGTTCTCGACGTGCTTCTTGTTGGTTGGTGTGTCTGGTCGCTTGAGGTCGGAGCTTGATTTTTCCTGGTCCGACGGCATTGATATGATCTCTACTGGGGAAGGAGAAGAAGTGGAGAGGCAGTTGATCTCTTTGGGAGCTTAAAGTATTGAAGATTTTTTAAGATGTTGAAGTTCCAAAGTGTATCAAGTTCGTTGCTTGTAAAGTGATCATGCCCATTTACAAAGCAAGGTTTCTAATACACCTAAAGAATATTTAAAAGGTATATATTTAGAAACGAGGTAATTTAGAAGTTTGGTTTATTTTTTTAATTTAAATATAGTATTATAAATGTAGAATGGGGAGATTAGGACGGTTGAAAGGTGACTCACAAAATATTACATACCTATAAATATTATCCTTATTATATGCTAAAGTTATTTTCGTATCTAATCAATGTGGGGTTACGTTCACATCCCAACAAATCTTTCTCTCAAACAGCCAACATGAGCATAATTCGACTGGCATGAAGTTTGTACTAATGACTAAGAGGTTTGTGGTTCAAATCCCTCTACCCCATGTGTGAAAAAAAAATTAAAAAAAAAAATCTCAAACAAAGAACCATTTAAATTATATTGTATGGTAACATATACTAAAGATTGATCAAGCCTCAACTTTAAATAATATTTCATCTCTTCATAGTTTTTTTTTTAAGTTCAACAAGGGGTTAAGAATTTGGACTTAATATTCCTACCTTTTAGACTTTTTTTTTTTTTTTACAATCATATAGTTCACTTTAAGCTTAAGCCAACATATATAATTTTACTTTTGATTTCATCCAAAAAGATTTACATCGACCAAAAATGTTATTCTTATTTTACTTCTAATTGTCATGACACTATATTCACATCACAAAATGAAAATAATCTATCCTATATACTCAAATTTAAAAAAAACGAGCTTAGCTCAGCGGTAATTGGCATGTATCCTCGACCCATAAATCAAAGGTTCGAATCCATCCACCTCCGAATGTTGTTGTACTAAAAAAAAATTAAAAAAAAAATAATATACAAAAACTTATCCTAAACTATTATATATATTTATCTGAATTTCCTTTTATTCTTGCTTTTTTGCCACATAATCCTTATTTCAAGCTACTTAATATCTAAGCTTTAAAAAGAGATTTGTAAATTATTAAATGAGACTTTAATTTGAAAATTAAAATAGATATGAAATATTGATAGATGAAAAATAACTTTGGACTTATGAATATAAAATTTACAATGACTAATACCAAAAAGATGATCGTGGAGCATCTAATCCAGAATTTTGGTAATTCTGGTAGAAGTTACAATATTGCTCCCAAGTCATCCTATACTGATAATTCTGAAGAAAATTGTCTAAATGATAGCGATATGACTCGTATGGCCAACATATAGATCCTATTGGTGGATACATTTCATGAGTGGGTTGTGAGAATCTAGGCTCGATGTTGCTATAGCCAAGGCTTGAAGAGTCTTCGTAAGTGGGTTGTGAGAACCTAGCAATATTGCAGGATAACATGACTATGGTTAATTCAACTCAAGTTCCGGATTAGTTCCCAGGTAGGAGGTGTTCCGTAAACCGTCATCTTAAATACCTCCAGCCTTAGACAGAACTTAACCGGTAGAATTCCCTTATAATCATAGTAATGTTTTTCCTACTTAGTCAATTAAAACTATTTCTATTTATAAGTAACAATAATTCTAATCTTATTAGTAACGTGATCTAATATGGTGACAAATTCTAAAAAGATGTGTAAAACAATATCAATATAACTATTATTATTCTAAAAAAACTATAAAACAATTATAATTAAAAAAAGTAATCACTTGACATTGAAGAAATAAAACTTAATGAAACAATAAATAATAATTGACATTAAATAATTGATAAAGTAATATGTAAAGAAAATAACACTAATAAAGTAAAAAAATAACACTAATAAACTAATATGTAAAGAAAGATGTAACCTTTTAAAATTAAACTTCTTAACTTAAAGAAAGAAATTAGTAATTGAGACAAGTGAGATAATTTGGGAGAATTAGGAGATTTAAGAGAATTTGGAAAAATTGAGAGAATTTGAGAGAATTGAGAGAGTTTGAAAAATTGAGGTGTGAAGAAATTGAGATGAAGTTAGGGTATTTATAGGTGGTAAAAATAATAAAATAATAAAAATGTAAAATTAAAATAAATAATTAAAAATAATTTGAACTGCCCATAAACAGCTTTTAAAAATCAGACCGGTCTAACCGATGCAACTGAACCGGGTTGAACCGGCCAACGACGACCGTGAAGTTTCATTAAAATCTCCTTCGCTAACCCAAATCCGCCCATTGATGATAAAAGGATAGCCTTCTCCTTCTTCCTCCACCGGAGCTCCTCTGCGAAAGCCATGGCCGCCGCCGCCTGCTGCTCCTCTCTCAGCTCCATTCGAGTAATAGGTTCTTTCTTTCTTTCTCCTCTTTCAATTTTTTGTTTCCAATTACGATTCCCAGTTGCATTTGAAATGGGGTTTTTTAGTTTTTACTGAATCCTTGTGATTTAGGTATAGGATCGTCCCCTTTGATTCCCAACTATGGAAATTCAAGCTTCTCTGTATGTATTCACCTTGTACACCTCTCTGTTTTGCCTCCTCTGCTCTCGATTTTGTGGTTTCTGTTCCTTTCTTTTTCTTCTTCTTCTTCTTTTACGAGTTTTCTGTGTTGTTTTTGACTGGAGGGTTGTGGTTTGTTCAGTTGGACAAGGGTCTTTTAAGAGGATTTGACAATGCTGGTGTAATTGTGGCTGAAATGTTTCTTGTTATCTGTTTTTTCAGTGTTTGTTATGTGGGAGATTGAATATGAAGCTTGAAAAAGTTTCAATTATGACCTGAAATTATTCATTTCTGCCCATCTACTCTATCGAATTTTCTGAGCTTCCCACTCATTAGTTTGCTCTTTTGTGTCCTATCGTACTAAATTATCATTTGAAAGTTAAAAAGTGTAATTGAAATTTCAATGTTAGGTATTAAACCTTTAAACTTCAATGATTAAATTTGTAATTTACACCTGTGTGGGAGAAAAGTTATATTTCCAAATATCATCAATTAAAATGGTATCGGATTAGCCTAGTCTTTAATAAGAGCTCATTTATGATGAAGGTTTAGAGGGAACGAATTCATGCCATGGTGGGAACCTACCTAAAATTCAATATCTTACGAGTTTTCTTGGCTACCAAATGTAGTAAGGTCACATTATTGTCATATGAGATTAGTTGAGATACACGTAAGCTAATCTTGACACTCGTGGGTATAAAAAGAAAACTATTAAAATGTGAGTTGGAAACAAACATCAACATCAGGATAAGAAGTCCCATGTTGCATTTGATCATCAGTTTCTGATTTTAATGTATTTAGATTTTGGTTTCTGTCCAATCCTTGCTGTAAATTGCTTCACATTCCCCAAATTTGTAGATTCATTACCTTGTTTCCTTGGACAGAAAGGCTTCAAGTACCATCCTCAAAGAAATCCAAACTGCAGATTCCAAGCAATCCAATGTAGCTCATCTTTGTTGAGTTCTTTTCCCTCTTCCAAGATTCATCTGTCATTGGCCTAAACATTTTTGTTTGGGTAAAATACCTTTTTGGTCCCTCATGTTTTGAGTCAGTTTCTAATAGGTCCTTAGGTTTCAAAATCGGACAATCAAGTCCCTACTGTTCCGGAAATGTTTCTATTGAGTCCCTCTAGGGCTGACGTGGCAGTTTTAAATAATAAAATATTGAATTTTAATTAAAATAATAATATAGTAATAATAAAATAATAAAATTATTATTAAAATATAATAATAATAATAATAATATAATAAAATAATTATTAAAAAAATTTCTCTCTCCTTTTTCCCCCTTCTTCCCCCTCTTCTTCTTCCCGACCCTTTCCCCCACCTTCTCTATAAATAAATCAAATCCTTCTATAATTTTAGCCTCCGGATAAAATTCTTCTGCAGAGCATCTGCATAATTTCCACTATTTTCGCGAACACAGGTACTTTCACTTCGACCCGCTTCTGTTTTCTCTGTTCTAATATAGTTCTTTCCGTAATCTACTTTACCTATCTGGAATTTCTTGCGATGTTAATGTTCAAATTGTGTCACAAACTGTTTGAAGAAATGCCCAACTTGATTAGCCAATTAACTTGTTTGTAGTTGAATCTTACCTAGTTTCTCTGATGTTCTTGTAGGATGGGATTGTTTTCGCTCGACTTCATTAATTGACCAGTGTGTATAATTTGCAGAGCCGGTGTTTTTTGTATCTGGAAATTTCCTTATCCAATTTCTATGTGCAGTGTTTAAGATGTCAGCTACATTCCCCACCTCATCCATAGTTTCATCTTCTCATTTCAATGAATTTGTTAAGGTTTGCTGCTTGAAATCCAAAGGGAATGCTTCTTTCAATTCGCATTTCCGCTTTGTTGGATGTAAAGTTCCATGGAAATTTATGAAAAATATCCAGACAAGTTTGGGAAGTGACACATGTATTATGCTGAAATCTACTTCCCTAAAGTGTGTGAAACCTACTTACCAGTCCTTTTTTGAAGACAATTCAATAATTACTGAATGGGAGGATCAAGAAGGGGACTTTGAAGAGATGGACTCACCTTGGGAAGGAGCAGTTATTTACAAGAGAAACGCTTCAGTTTCTCATGTGGAGTACTGCACAACATTAGAGAGGCTTGGATTAGAAAAGCTTTCGACTGATGTCTCGAAATCTAGAGCATCCAAGATGGGACTACGTGTAACGAAGGCTGTGAAAGATTTTCCCTTTGGAACGCCTGTTCAAATCTCTCTTGATGTTACAAGGAAAGAGAAAAAGTTGAGGCTTGATGGGATTGTCAAAACTGTCATCACTCTCAATTGCTATAGGTATCACACTTACTAATGCTCCCGTTACAACATTTCTATTTGTTTGCTTTCAATCGTCTTGAACATACTGTACACTAAAATGCTAAATCATTTGGCTCTTACACAGGAACTTTAGTGAATTAGACAGTTCTTTTGTTCTAAGTTTTACATAAGTTTACGCCAACCTAAGAATAACTCAACTGGTTAAGGCATTATGCCCTTGACTAAAAGATTATTGGCTCAAATCCCCACCCATATGTTGTTGGACTTGTATAGCTTTACACACTTTCTAAGACCTTCCTCCATAGCTGATTGTTGGTTGGATGGTCACTCAATATGCATTTTTCTCTGTATGTACGGAGAAAAATACTCTGTTATTATTCACACCTCTTTTTTCCTTGTTCAGAAAAGTAACCATATTACCTACTCAAGCTGCTCAACGTCTGTGTTAGATTGCCTTCTGTTTGATTTCAACAGTTTTGACTTATCAATTACAAGCCTAGTTGTTTTGGTTGTTCTCAGATCTGTCATTTTGAACTGGGATGAAGTATTTGCTTTCTCCAGTCCTACATCAACTTCTTTGTTTAGCATGTTTGTGTTCTTTATCGTGGAAAAAAGAAAGAACTAGAATAGTTCAGTAAATATGATGAATGTAGGCTCATAAATTTGTTCTGAACTGGGATGAAGTATTTGCTTTCTCCCACCGACCCTATCTAATTTTGTGATCATTGAGGTTCGCAACATGCTAATCACCTATGTTGCAGGTGTTGTGAACCTGCTCCTGAGTGTGTTTTCTCAACTTTCTCAATTATACTAAGCGAAGACCCGATTGAAGAACCTGAGGTCATAAATATGGGGATCATCAGCGGCCAGGATATGTTCAAGACATATGATGGAAATAGTGATGAAGATGATGAAGAGTTGATTGATTTGGATGATCAACTCTATTTTCCTCTTGTAGAGAAAGAAATAGATATATCAAAGAACATCAGAGACATTTTGCATCTGGAAATTACTTTGAATGCGATATGCGATCCAGGATGCAAAGGTATGTGTCTGAAATGTGGTATAAATTTGAATACTGAAAGCTGTAACTGTAGTAAGCAGGCTGTAAAGAAGAACGATTTTGGTCCTCTTGGAAATTTGAAGAGGCAAATGCAGAAAAACTCTTAATAGTTGAATGCAAACTTATGTTTGTTTTCATCAAACCCTTTCTTTCTAACAAGTTTGTGTTATCTTCCCTTAGCTGAGCTCGTTTACAACCCATCTATTTATAATTTCTTTCCTTTTTCCTTGACCTATATTCAGTAAGAGCGCCTGCAATACTGAAAAGATGTCTATTACTACTCTGCTTATTTTGGCTGAACCTCAACTTTTTCTGACTGCAGTTTCTTATTTTTGATTGAATAATTGATTCTTGAACATGGGCAAATGAGAGTCAAACTGGAAACTTGAATATGACTGTATGAATGGTTCTATTAGCTATTCTGTTGAGGCTATTTGAATAGGAGAAAAAATAGACATTGCAGCTTGAATTTTCATGGATATTCACAAATGATCCATATTACCCTATGCCATTTTTTTCTCAGTGATGATCAAGTCTGTTAGTTTACCATAGAAGATTTAGTTAGGAAGAACTTAACTTGATGTGTTGTAGCTAATCCAAAGGTTGAAAATAGTGGATAACTTGCACTACTAAGAAACAAAAGATTTCCAAGTTCAGAAGTAGAAATGAGAAGAAGATTCACTAGATAACAAACTACATTGAGCAATATGCTATTTATGTATCAGGTAGTTTTGGCTCAAGTGTCCCAATCCTGTAAATTGAACTTTGTTGAAATTTTATCTTTAGGGATTGATTATGATGAATGTTTGGAAAAAAGATAGGAGTGTTTGAAAAATATATTCCATGTAAATAGTTGAAGCTATTGAATTTGAATAAACAGTTTATATTTGTATAAATTGTGCGACTTCTAGTTCTACTTAAAAATTAAAATTCCCTTACAAAGAAATGATTAATTTGCATATGAACATCTTTTTTTAATTGATTCTTTTTTTGGTGCAAAAGTGTTATTTACTCGAGATTGTCAATTTGGCTTAGCTTTATAAGAACATTTCCTGGATTTCAAATTTTCTGATTCTTTTTGGAAAAAAAAAAAAATTAAAAAACAGTTTTTATGCAAACTAAAACGTAAAAATTTCATATATATCTCTTAAATGGTGAAAAATTCAAAGAAGAGTTTAAATGTCTATAAACTAAAATGAACGTAACTTCTCTCATTCTTACAATTATACTGACCTATCCTTCTATGTAGATGTTCTTTTTACAATATCATGATGTTTGAAAATTTGTACCATTGACCATTGGTCATCAGTATACAGTCTGAATAACATTTGTCATGTGCTACAAATTATAAGGCAGAAACGAAGCAATCTTTGCATTGTTCGGAATGAAATCATCTTCTTTCCAAT